>CM036880.1:31701273-33112625 GCA_020796165.1 Pantala flavescens
ACTTGTTTCCGCAGTTCAATTAACGACGATATCTGTAAAAATTAACCGCGAATGAGACGTAAAAATCACGGAATAACTTATGCATGCATTTCCGCGCCCCTCCGTTGATGAAACGTCGACTTACCGCTTCGTTTACCTTTGGCTGATAGCGAAAAGCGCATTCCTAGATTCCTTCAAAGGCCAGTTGCGTAATGTTGTATAGTTCACCGAACACCCGTTCCACTTCAGTTCGAACGAAAGCTCGTAATCCTTGAGAAATTCAAATTTGTACGAATTCGAAAACGACCGATTCAATCCATCTCCTTTTCTATCCGTTACTTGCACTTTTAGCGCGACAATTTAGGTTTGAAGGTCTATTTACGATACGTTTGTAAACAAACAAACATTACGGTAACCGTGCACTAGTAGACTACGTAACAACGTACCTTTTAAGCCAATCACACTTTACTTCACCCATTAATTACGGAATGATATCGTATAAAGTTAACAATCGTTCACGAATTATGTTATTAATATTTAAAATGACGTTTATATTGCCTCACATTACATTATATATATAACGATAAAGTAGGAGTATTTGTTTAAGCCTATCCATGGAATGGAATTAACTACATGCTTCCAATTACCACCCTCATTGTCGACGTAACGTGATAATTGTAAAGCCAATTCATGTATCTGGATCATGCCCTTCCTTAACCTTCTCCCAAATTAGCGAATCGTGACGTCATGTTATAAGCTGCATTTCGTCATCTGAACGGCGAGGGAGAATATTTCAGTTACCTCGATTCTCGGCACGTTCTTCGATCAAAATTCATGACTCATTTGGATATCTGTCCATTGATGGCGCTAATATTATTCCTGTTTTGATCGCGGGAAACAAACACTCAGATATCGATCCAAGGAACCGAATTGGATAGGTCGAAAACACACTCGCGAAAGGTTTTCGTCGGAATCCGTTCTTTTCTTCGACCGATCGAAGGTGAGGCGAATTCGGAAGGACTCGATGTTTCATACACTTCGAAGGACGATCCTTTGATACGAAAGAGGTACTTCTGAAATAATGACGAGCTTTCAAGGAGACTGAGTAATGAAGGATGCCAAAAGAAAGAAAGACCCGCTGCACCGTGTTTCCGCAATTATTTTCTTTTCCAGACTATTTGGATCGCGAACCTATCATTGACTAACCTTGATATTAAAGACGCAGATGAAACAACGTGAATTTTTCGATTTTGATTATCATGCGCCCGTATTTTAATTCGTAAAGTTGTCAAAAAAGTAAAGAACTATTTTCTACCGCAACAACGAACAACAATGACGTCATGTAGAACCCTCACCATTGATTGGAAGGGATCTCCGGGTTGAAAATCCTACCTTCAGACAGATCACGCATGCGTTATCTGATGTCCGTTTTCAACCCTCAGATTAACCCAAAAATAATTCGCGATCAATTCAGTGAGGGAAAGCATGACGAAATAGCAGGGAAGCCCTCTCGAGAACTGGAGAGTGCGTCTGCAAAAGGGCAACGTACCCTCTCATCTAAAATGCCGACTGAAGACGATTTAATACGCCATCGGCAGGATTATTTTCGCGAAAAATCTCATGCATATCAGGGCTCCAATAGAGAGATGGAGATAAAAATGCAGGGGTATAAATTAGGCGTATAAGAGGATTCAAAATGCTCCGGACGAGGGTTGTTCGATTATATCAATATCGGAACCCGATTGGGTTTCTTCCATAAGGTGTGAGATAGCAATTAACCTGGGGTAATACAACCAATCTCTCGTTATGCATTCAAATATTTGGATAACTATAGGGTACAGGTGCCCATTCATTACGTCATAGACATGCGCAAGTAACGGAATGATAAATTTTACGTGGTCACCGCTCCACAGCAACAAAAGTGCTTTACAAACCCTTCCAGATGATTTTTTAAATTAAATTAATAATAAATAATTCAAGAAATGCATCGGTTTGTGTACTGCAGGTTTTATGAGAAGCAGATAAACAATAAATTATCTCTAGAAATAAAATAGAAAAACGGAACATTATTAGTTGTGGTTCAACAGATTTTTAATATGACATAACACATCGAGAAGAGTTATAACCTATTGCTGTAAAATATCTCTAAAAGAATAAGAAGGAATTACGAACCGCGATCAACGCTATAAAATATCGGAAGACTCATTAGCTTCATGATTTATTCGTCATACATCGAAAGATATCGTTGCTGTTGGGTAATTGTGTATCGCAGGATATGTTCATATATAACGCGAATCGATAAACAGACATTAAGAGTTTAACCTATGGAATGTGTCATGTCCTTCAATCGAAACCTTTTACAATATAATCCAGAATTTTATTAAACTAACGAGTATTTTATGGATGTGGTCAGTTGATCAAATCGAGGCTAGTATGTATGTCATGATAATTACAGCTAGGGATCAATTCTTTTTTAACTATTGTAATTAAGGAATAATACAAGAGTTTTGTTTCTCTGGCTGTCGTAATATACTATTAATGAATGTTATGAAATATATTTAAAAATAAATTTATTAGGCTATGAAGTATATTAATAAATAAACACAAAATTATATCGGATATCGGGGCTCAATCATATGGAATTCATAAATAATATAACGCGTTCATAAAAAACAAATGACTGACATAAGAAAAGGAAACAATAAGAAGTATCGTGAATGACGTAAAGAAAAGAATAATATATAAGTTTTCCTCAAAGGAAACGCATCGGACACGTCAGTTTTAATTTTTGAACCTGTCCAACACGTAAACGTAAACAGAACCCCGGGCAAAATATCATAGCAGGAAATTCCTTTCCTTTCATCGTGTTCACTACTTAACAATTCGTTGAGAAATGCATTACATAAGGAGATATAATCGGCGACTACTATATCGGTTGGAGAAAGTGTGCTTGAGAGGAATTTTTGGAAGGAAGGAACTCATTGTCGTCACTTCTGTACGAGCTACGCGTCGAACGTCCGTTCAAATTCCCGGAATGCGGTGCGACACTGAATCACACGGGAAGTGCAAGAACGAGAAATATTTTCATTCATTTCTGCGGATTAAATATTCTACGTGACCCGTATTGCGTTCAATATTCCCTGCATTTCATACGCTTTATATAACACAACAAAACTTCCTTCCTTAATAGCGTTTTGAAATAGACTTTTCCTCGATCTACAAGTGGTCTTTCTAATGCTCTGTTTTCTTTTTTAGTCTCGTAAATAAACCGACTTGTTTGTCCTTTATAATGCCCTACTCTTCAAGTTCATCAAAACGGCAATAAACTGTTTTTTCGCAGCATCTGCTTGCACGCATCTCTTTCTTTCCTTCCTCAGCTAAACTCTATAGTCGAGCTCTTCCTGTTACTCGTCGTCTTACATAAGCTTGTTAATCTGCCTTAGCTCCCACGATTAAGTTCTGTAACCGCTCATCAACGACTTCAATTACCAATCCCTCAATAGATGTACAATTTTCATTCCAACGTCTGTATTTTTTCCTACTATTTGTAATTTTATCCTAATATATGCTCAGATCAAGCATCGAAGACTGAACTGCATTATTCGTTATCGAGTTTGAACAATTCACAATTTTTGCTTCGTTTTGAATGATTTATTTCAGCAAAATATTTATAGTAAAATGTACATGGATATCAAATTAATTCTATACTTCATTCATAACTTAAATTTTCGAGGATAACACTTTTTTAAGATCAAGATTTACTCTCATAAATTTTAGCTCAATTCTTTTTTTAATTATATTTCAACTCGTAATTTCATTTTCTATCAGACTCGTCGGAGTTAGGTAATGTTACATCTATACGTCTTTCATGATGCAAAATCATGTTGACACCGTACTAAATCCTCATCCATTAGTCACTTATTTTTCTTGGCTGACGAAGTTCTTCAAATATCCACAATCCATCTCGCAGAGTCATTCTTACGCAGAGAATCTCAAGTACAATATGAATTTCCATTGATTTCCACCGACTCAATCTCTTATTCCTTCTGTTTCTTAATTGAGCTCACTTTGTTGATTATTCATTTAGAGAACATCCGAATCTGAGAAAAACCGAATTATGTACCAAAAATGAAGTAGTAACAATAAACAAAGTAGTATTATCATATAACTGTCGATAAATGATGACATCTAACGTATCGTTAACGATAGCCTTGGACCTTGGACAGCATTTTTAGAATTATAATGCAATGGTTACTGGGAAACATGAGAGATATCTCTTAATTCCATGCATACCTCCTATAAAAAATACCATACGTTGTTGTAAATACTCATTACTGTTAATCTTTTATATAAAAATTATTGATTTTTTTTTAATTACAGCCTTTTAAAATGTCTTGAATAAATCATTTACTTTCACAAATGATCGATAACGATTTACTATATACCTCTGGAATCGCATTAGCTATTTAAACCTTTTGAATTTTAACTTTTTTAACTTTTAGGAGATATATACATAAATTTAGATTCAATAGTCCTGCAGAATATTTACTTCTTATTAAAATTTAACTTGGATACCAGATATAGTTATTTGATATTAGTTTTCATAGGTATAAAATCTCCCAGGAAGGAATCATGGGAAAAATATGTATAAACGAATAAATGAAATAAAAATACTGAGAGCAGTGAGAACACTTAATTTCTCGTAAATCTATTAACCAGAAAAAAACGAAGATAAGGAGGAAAAAGTCCATTTCCCTGTTTATGTATCTCGAAATAAAATTTTTATCGCCTCTAATTCCTCGCAAGACGCTACTTTTATTGACCTTGTCTCTATAGCACATACAAGTCCTTACTCATGGGGCAATTATTGTATTAGATAAGCCAACTCATATGACGCTACATGATCTTCCAATTCCTAAACAAATCTCAGAAACGAGAGATCTGCAAACGTAATTGAACTCGAAGACCTTTGTCTTCATTCTGATACGATTATAATGAGCTTCTTCATTGTCATTTCCCCCGACGTTTTGATGGACTCTATCACTCGGTCGGCGGTGATGAAAGAAGTATGACGCACGCGCGTCTGGAGCCGTTTTTTTATGAGTCGCGGGCGTGTTCTAATGATATGATGATACCGCATTTTCACCTACCATATCTTCGTAACTCTACCTAACTTTTATCTTTTCAAGTCTTTATCGGCTGAGAAGTACGATCCTCTACTGATATGCATTTCGCAGAATGGCTTCTAAAACTGTTGCTCTTCAAGTTTCTTCACGTAAGAATGATGGTTTCAGCATCCCAACCGGTCGCATTGTCTGGACCACTAACTTTCACAATCACAATTCCTTTCAGTTGCCGGTTTTCGAAGTCGGCGATTTTCGCGGAGAAATAAAGTAAAACGAGTTGGAAATTCTCGATTTTCCGACCCAAAAGCTGCATTGAAGCTCAAATCCATCCACCTGTAGCTACGGTGAAGCATTGGAATCGTATATCAAGATGACTTTCTCCCCCACGGAAGGTTTCTAAGCAACGCTAGATGTACCTTAAAGATTTCACTTTACCTACTATTTATTTAAAGTTTCTAACTCAACTCTTTTAATTATTAAAACCGAATTGAATCAAATGCGTTAACTTTAACTCAGCCTCACTTATGGTTAGTTTCACATATATTTTAATAACGATAAGTAATAATGAAACACTGGAAAGTAATCATGTAACTAACTGAAAACAAGAACATTTCTTTTATGGATATAAAGCAGAGGAAACAGTCTTCTGTCAGTTATGAAAATCGTCTTCAATTGTCGAAAAATACCTTCTTCTGATAATACATTGACTACTCATTTTAAATTAAGATAAAAAAAGAAACTTACCAAAATATGAAGTGCAACATCATATGATTGTTATACTTCGAAACCATAATGTATCTTATCTTTACAATAACTTTAAACAGCTAATTTCCCAGTACATGTATTTAATTCCTTTAGAAAAAATCTCTTCAATATGATATTGAATCCTATCTATTAATTTGAAATAGGCAAATAAGAATCATTTAGAATCTCATGTCTTAAATAAAAAGGAAAGTTTTATTGATTAGTTATTAGAAATCTACAGAATATAGACTAATACTTCTTAGAAATATGAGTATATTATCATTCAGATGTCGAAATAAAAATAGTCCAGGAAAAGAAAGCCATAAAAATATTTTCAATCAAATTGCAAAACAATCATAACAGACATATACGTATTGATCTCGCAAAATATGATATCGTGAAAAATCTGTTTGACCTCATAGAGTTCATTTATTATCAGCGATCCATTAATCGATACAGCCTCAAACCTCTTTTTAATCGTGTATTCTTTTCCAGGTGATCAGTCCAATCAAAATGTTTCATTTTATCAATCCTATAATTTTCCTTGATTCACCCACAATGTCTAAATACAACTTCCTTATTACAATCTTATCCTCATGTTGTTCTTTGCATCATACGCAATCGCCGTGTTTCAAAACTTTGTGTTTAGTTACATCCTCGTATAGATTTTCAACCGCTGTTATCTATATTTATCGGACGTCAAACAACAATTAAAAAGATAAATTCTCAGTATTAATCTAAAAGGCCGTTTTCAATATTGATTATCTTTATCTATGAGGATATTCTTGGTATTATTACAAACTCGTATAATACAGCAATACCTTAGCTACCATTGTTTATATTTTTCATTTGAAACCTGTATGCATGATCTCGCTCGGCTTCTGTGAAAGGTTGTGAAACAATAGTAGGTATTCCTGCCTATACTTCGATACTGAGTACCCATTATTATTAAACCAACCTCTTTATTATTAATATATATCGTTGATGAATTTTTTCATCCAATTATGTTTTCTACTAAAAATAATTTATGAATAAATATCTATATTCCTGGTAATGCTAAATCATTGGCAAAACATAATACTATCAATATATTCTGCGGCAGTTTTTAATATTTCTAATCGAAATTTATAATTTTTTATGAATTTGGAAGGTTTTCATTTAGCTTGGATATATTCCATTTCACGCCAACTGAGCTTTAATTTGATAAAAAGATTCCTTTGTGGATAAATTACTAATTGTAAGAACTACAAACAATAACATGGTTCATAAAATGGTGAAAGTACCACATACTTAAAATATCTGGTAATGGCGTGTTGCTTCGAAGTAATTTAATGACTGTTGCGAGGATGTTTGAAGTGAAATCAGAAGAAAAAAATCGAACTTTTCTATTAAACAAAAGAAATGAAGACGAAGTCATTCACAATTCCACATACATCTACATCTACATCTACATCTACATATTTACCCTGCGAGCCGCCTTTCGGCGTTTGGCAGGGGGTGCATGCACCATGACTTTATTTCACTATGCGATTATTTTCGCGAATAGTCCGCGGAAAAAATGAATTTTTAAAACGCTCCGTTCGCGCATCTATTTCTCTGATCTTTCTCGCATTATCCGATCGGCCTACATAACAAGGTGGACGCATTATACTTTCCACGTCTTCTATAAAGGAGCTCTCCCTGAATTTATCTAATAATTTAATTCTTTGGCTCGACCTTCTCTCTTCTAGTAATTCCCACCCGGCGTCCTTTAGCATTTGCGTTACGCTCGCTGTTTTATCATATGAATTTTTTACAAAGCGTATCGCCTTACGCTGGACCTTTTCTAATTCCCGAATGCAGTCTTTATTTGCAGGGTCCCATATGCTGCACGCGTACTCGAGGTGAGGCCTAACTAACGTGAAGTAACATCGTTCGCGAACCTTTTCATCGCTCCTACCGACTATTCTTTTGACGAAACCGAGTTTTCTTAGTGCTCGACCACATATGTTACGGATGTGGGCACTCCAATTTAAGTTATTCGTCAGCGTAACTCCCAGATATTTTACAGATTCCCCTATTGCTATATTTTTCCCTTGAATGCTATATAGAAAGTCTTCGGTAGTGGACTTTTTCTTAAAGAAGTTAACTACTGAGCATTTATGAATATTGAGCTCTAATTCCCAGTCATCGCACCATTTCCCGATGATATCTAAATCTTTCGATAGAGCTAACCTGTCCTCTCTACTTTCTATTTTTCTGTAAATAACCGTATCGTCTGCAAATAGTCTAACGTTACTGTTAATGAGACTACCAAGATCGTTAATGTAAACTAAAAAGAGTAAGGGCCCTATTACGCTACCCTGTGGTACTCCCGATGTCACTTTAACGGGGTTAGAGCTGACCCCATCTATCACTACTCGCTGTTCTCTGTCGGAGAGAAAATTTTTTATCCAGTTTATTACTTCGACATTTATTCCAGCAACTTTTAATTTGTATAGCAACTTCTGATGAGGGACCTTGTCAAACGCTTTTCGAAAATCTAAAAATATTGCATCCACTTGCTTATTCTTTTCGGCTGATGTTAAAATGTCGTGGACCAATAATGCAAGCTGAGTCTCACAAGATCGCGTCTTACGAAAACCGTGTTGGTTCCTAAAAATGAATTTAGAAGTTTCAAGGAATCCCATTAAAGAACTAACGATTATATGCTCCATTACCTTACCGTTTAGTGACGTTAGTGATATTGGTCTGTAATTCGATGGGTCATCCTTTTTTCCGCTTTTAAATATTGGAGTGACGTTCGCGATTTTCCAATCATTTGGGACCCTACCTTCACTAAGAGATTTCTCAAATACTATTTTAAGAAAAGGAGCGACGCTTACCGCAACTTCTTTTAATATCCGGGCTGGTATATCTTCAGGACCAGGAGATTTATCGGACTTAATGTTGCGCAGAAGCTTAGTGATGCCGTCTTCACTGAAGGTGATTTTAGACATTTTTTCAGGCGCGTCTAAATTTTGCATGGTACGCGATGAACAATTGGGCGTAAATACACTATGGAAAAATTCATTTAAAATATTGGCTTTGCCCTTAGCATCGTTAACTACTTTTCCGTTGTTACTTTTTAAGGAACCTACCGTTTCCACTTTGCCTTGAACCTCCCTAACGTAGGACCAAAAGGCTTTAGGGTCATTGTCTAGGTGTTCGCATAAAATTTTCTCCTTGAACTGACGGAGAGCATCTCGCATGATGCGTTTAGTTTTTGATTTGGCTAATTTGTACTCGCTCAGCAATTTATTTGAATCGATCTTGTTCGGAATCCTCTCAGTGGATTTTATTTTAGAATGTAAGCGCCTCTGTTTCTTAAGTGCTTTTCTGGTTTCTTTATTGTACCATCTGGGTTCGTTATTGTGATTACAGTATTTTGAGGGCACATGTTTAACTATTAAATCACGCATTATACTAATGAACGAGTTCCAAGTGTCCTCGGTATTTAAAGACATCGCGTGTGTTTCGAATGAGAGAAAGTTTGCTAACAGGTCATTACGGAACCCCTCAAAGTCCGCTCTTGAGTAGAGATATATTTTGCGTTTAGGTTTACGGTGCTTCACCAAATTAACATCAAGATTTATTATAATGGACTTATGATCGGATAGTCCTTCACATACCGCGATATTTGATATTCGCTCGGGCGTATTGGTGAGAAGAAGATCTAATACACTTTGTTCCCTAGTGGGCTCTTTGACCATCTGACACAACGAATTTCTTTGCGCTATACTTAGTAACTTTCTACAAGAATCACTATCCCGAGCTCGCTTTTTAACTATGTTATTCAGCCAGTCTATGTCCGGAAGATTGAAGTCTCCACCTATTAAAGTTATGCTATTATTATTTTTTCGCGAGTAAGAGTTTATTTCATCATTTAGATTGCGTAACAACTGACGTGGCGAGTTTGGTGGCCGGTAAAAAGCGCATACATCTAAATTTGGTTTGTTTGACTGACTAATTGTGCACCAAACGCTCTCGATGCTATCGAAAGAAGACGTGAAGTGAAAATACCAAGAACAATATGAGAAAATATTTCCTCCCCGAGCGTTAATTAAAAATTGTCATGATAAAAGTATTGATCACAAGGATAAAACAAGAATAAAAATTTCAAAATCTTCAAAGAAGCATTTCGTCAAACCTTTTAAAGTGTCCTATTTTCTGAATTTCTGTTCCTAAATATATCCTCCAAAGTCAAACCTTGCCAAGATTGGACAACTTTGGGCTTAAATTATGTAATTAAGAGGTCATTTGGAACATGGAATATTCATTGTGCTATTTTACAATATAATGTTAATTTAAGGTGTACGTATTCCATGCAGTTTTCAAAAAGTCTACTTTCATCAACTAATTAAAATAATTGAAGACGCCCTAAATTTTTTGCCTCGCGTGTCCTTAAGGAAGTTCATTTTAACAGTTTTATCCCTCAACACTTTTTTCGACTGAATTTAAAAGCTTAAAGCTTCATTCAAATGCTTGTTACTTTATTTATTTTCTCTACTTGATAAATTAAAATTTAGGAGATATTTTAGGAAAGTGAGCAGAACCATAATAGGCCAATTATTTAAGTTACCTCGTGTTTCTAAGGAAGGTAAACAAACCTTTAAATATAAAAACTTAATATTACTTTGTTTTTATTGATTACGATCAATATTGTGTATGATTTTTATTTCGGTCAACACCTTTTCCAACTTGTATGTCATGTTTTTATTTCATTTATCAATTAAATCTCCTTAAATACGCTGTTTATTGACGCTGTTATCACTCCATATAGTATCGACTCCATATCTCGAGGATATGCCGCTGTCACCTTTTCTCCTTCAACTCAATTATTAAGCTTTTAAACTCTCTTGTACAATCTCGCGTTAAATCCTTCCCATAAAATCATCAGGTCTCCCGTGTTTTCATGTCGTCCTTAATATTAGAAGCTTGCATGATTTTTCCTTATCCTGTGCTACCATTAAAATCACTGACAATTATTCTGTTTTAACTACCTGACACTTCTGAATGAACACAAGTTCTTCTGCTAGGATAATTAGGGTCATAATCAAAGTGAATTTTCAAACGAAAGAACTTTTTTATCAATTGTGAGAGCATCCTCATCAAATACATGTTTTCCTTTTAAAATCTCTTCACCACACATCATTTCTTCATAATGGTGCTTACCTACCACTGGTTCATCATGTGATCCATTATAAACATATTTTGCTTTTCACTTACGATTTGATAGTCTGATTAAAGTTTGAATAATTTAGCTCAACCAGTTTACTCATAAGCTATTCCACCAATTCCTGAGAATGATTAAATTCGTCAACAAACTTATTATTTACATCGTAAATTAACCTCATTACGTCGATAATTCATCTTTCGTTCCATATAGGAATTGATTACTGAATAATTTAAAAGTTCCGGATTAATTGACAATCAATGGAATCCCGTGCAGTGGACAGAAATTTCAATATTCATCATTTATAATATTATCTCGATTTCCAAAGAGCTTTAATCGTTAGAAATCCTCTTCACCTACAAATAACCTTGGATTTTATAATCGCGGATCGAAACTTAAATGTCACGAACAACACCGTTATTCGACACTCATTCCAACATATCAAATCAAAACAAAACTTCCAAATCAAAAATTCCTATTATTTATTCTCTCGTGGGTGAAGTTTTAACTAATTGACTTTTCTTTGCTTTTCTTACACCTTACGCCCCCTGACTTCAGTTGGCAAAATCACGCGAAATATGATTGGTTCCAACAGCTCAGCTATATTTAACAAAGCATTTTCATTCGCAGCCTTGATCACGCTTATCGTCTTGCGTCTATCTCTATACTTTCTGTCATCTATCCATCCACCAAGCTCATTTCGCTGCGAATTTTTCACATTCTAATTACTCTCTCGTCCTTCCATCGGGACCTTTGATATTTTATATTCTTTCTCTGCCACCTTCTTAAGGGAGTTGCGTGGCATCTTTTCCTCCGGGGAAATGTTTTCAAGGCCTCCGGGGCAGGGAGTGCCGTAATGCAGTGGCATCGCCCATTTCACCTCTTCCGGGATCGATCCCGAGGCCTTCGTGATCGGAATCCGACGCAAGCAATTTTGTATAAGTGGACGAATATTAATTTCGCGGTCGATTCGTTCGAGTCGATTAATTTCGCGTATACGCTTCCGATCTTCGCTAAAATATTCATAAAGCTTAATCAGCGTCGTTATTCTGGTCGTCGAGTCTTTTGACAGGCTCTTTATATCGATCTGAATCGATATTTTAGTAAAATAAAGACAATCACGTAAGTTTTCGTCGAAATAATACATCGATATTTAATCCTAACAACAAGTAAACATTTTCTGAATCCAATTGTTGAGTGTTACGCTATGTTAAAACCCACAATGTTCGAGTATTCCTTAAAAATCGTATTAATTTTAAAATGACTTGAAGTTATCATCGTGTATGTATGTATGTATAAGTATAAACTGAAAATATCTACGTAAGAAATCGTGCTATTAAGGAAATGAAAATGATTGGTATTGTTTTATATTTATCTTCAGCAAGGATCTATAGTTTCTTTGAAATATTTCATTTAATTACTTCAAAAATTCTCCCTTGAAAAAAATGAAAGTCAATTAATTCAAAGGCTGCATTTGTCGAATTGTGCACGATCATTAACATTAAAACGTAATTAAAATGGGAACATGAACAGGTGCTGAATCATCACAGAGAAAATTGGCTTCCAAAACTTGACAGTAATTCCTCGTGTTACAAACTACAATTTCAGCTTAAACTTTTCTCAGATTTAATTTGGATACGTAGAAGACTTTCTAGGTTGGCTGTACCATCATCAACTGAGGCACTTTCTCTTTAACTGCATCGATAGGACCGTGAAACTGTTTTCGTTTTAAGACTTTTAGGTCTTTGGAATCCGCCTAAAAGCTCACTGCTACGAGTGATTAAAACAGTCGATACTGCCCACGCATTCTTTCATCGTGAAACCTTTTATGTGCCCAAGCTGTAGTTGATCTCCGCGGTTGGGAATAGGGTTAAAATTCGGGAGCCAAAGAAGTTAGCTGTTTTAATAATAAAGAATTTATTAGAAGAACTCACGAGGAACCAAGAGTTCCTGATGGATATATTTTTCCTAGTTAATTTGTAAAACCATCAGTTCTATCATATGTCATACATCATATCATAAATCGTAATAAGTAAAGTGTGATTTCAAACTAATTATTTTCATTTTCGACTACTTGTACCATTATATTTTCTTATGACTATACCCATCTCTGCACTTTTACCTCATGGGTTCACTATAATTCCACGCATGAAACTATAATGTGAATTAACTTTGTTTTAGTTCCTTTGCTACGTATACATAGGTAAATGATAGTGCATATGCTACGTGATAGTATATATATTAAGTGAGTAAATAAACTCGGAACTTACTGTTACAAAAACGGACAGGAACTATTCGAAAATTTCCCCAGTCTCAAAAATTTGAGCAATATGGGTAAACGTAATTACCTTGATCACTTAATACACGTTTACTATCTTTCGACATTTGAATAGCAACGATGAAAATGCATTATCACCTCGGTACATTCACGAATGCACTTCGACTCATAAAACAAGAACCATAAACGATTGTTCAGATTCCATCCAATTGATTTAACTAAGCGAATCACGGTCACAAGCTTTGGGAAATTTCCATAAATTCCTGCGCAGGAATTGTTTTCGTGGTCATAAAAACCTCTGTCAATGGGCGGACGTGAAGACGTTACCGCTGTTAATTGGTCCCGTCGCATAGCGGAGGATCTAAATCTTCGGAGACACATAAATTAAGCTCATTGAAAATCCCTAGAATCACAAAAGGCACGCGATGGCTCTCAAAACTGAGATAATTGTAGGACTCCTTTGAAAGTCACATTGAGAATGAAGCAACAGGTCGTATAAGTGTTCGGTGTCAGCACGTTTTAAATCGTCGCCACGGTAATTAGACTCATCTTCGGTATTGGTTGAAATTCCCCGCGCGCGGGATTTACATTGTTTGGCGGAAATGACGTACAATGCGTATATCAAATATGGATGCAACAATGAAGAGGAATGAATGAAACGAGCGGGAAATTAATCACGGCATGAAATGCGAGTGGAGAGAAAACGTTTGCTGATAGCTGAAGGATAGGATGCAGTTGATAAGATGAGAGAATGTTGCAACTCGCACAAAAATGAACCTCTTATCGCAGTACAAACATAATGCAGAGTCAATATAAACGTTTCTGATACCTTCTAGGCCACGGTGTGAGGATCGCCGAGCGTTTGCCTGAAACTTAGCCAGCCAATTTTTCAGCGAATTTATCTCCCCATTGACGAATAGACTTGTAAAATCATTGGAATTTAAAACCATAAATATCTATCTAACAATTTGATCAATTCGAATTAATTTCTTCGACCAATGAAAGTTTATTTCCTCTTAGATATTTTGACGAATACATTTGAACGAATAAAGACGGCTTTTATTTAACTTTTAACAAAAATATTCTAGATGCGTGATATCTGTCCGTAAGAACTCACCTTGATATACTGGTCGATTTAATACAGTAATTATACATAAAAAATCTCTTTCAAAACTACATGTTATAATAAATTCGGATTAATTATCGTTGTTGAGCCTTCATGAAACCCAGCAACACACCCGCTTCTTTACCTTTTGAACTTCATGAAAATGCAGCGCGAAACCGGTATCTTTTAGGTCACAGTTACTGCCAACCCGGCCTTCTACCAGGTCTTACTTTTTGTGTATGTTTTCTTTCGAACGGTATTAATGATTAATTTCCTTCTTTAAGGAATTTCCTTTTAGTCCTACCATAAAGCCAGTTTTTAACTATTTATTAATACATCTCTTCTGAATGGAAATGTTTTATTATTGATTACAATTAAGATCACGTACTGATACTTATCAATGTTTTAGTTAAGACTTTGGGATCATTTGAGATCGGGACAAACGAAAGATTGGCAACTCCGCCTCGTATGTGTACACTCATTAAATGTCCCATCATTTAAGTTCACCGAATCGAATATTTCAGAAAGTATCACATCTCAGAGTTTTCCCTCGGTCCTTCCGATGGAAAATTCAGGCCAACTCGGATGCGGCTACACCGCAATCATTACTCCAAGTTATTCCATGATCTTTTTGTAATAGTATGGTAATCAACTGCAACCCGATAGTTATAACAGCGCTAGAGGATATACAGAGAGGGTATCCGAGTTAAAATAGGGGTTCGAGGTATTCCAACCAATCGTCTGGGAATCTCCAGAAAAAAGAGGAAACTCCCCAACAGTTCCAATCTACCAATACTAAATTTTCCGTCCTTTCCTCTTACGAAAACAATGAGCCATAGAAGAAAATAAACTTATTTTCCTCTGCAGGACATGTGAGCCGTAAGCTGCGGCATTCTCTGCCTCATCTGTGTACATTTCCTCATGGAAATTTCTGTCTCACGTGCTCCCACGATTACTTGATGACGAAACAGCTTTCGCAGCTTGCAACAAAATTTGAATTTATTTACGTATCTGGATTTTTTCAAACCATAACTGTATTCAAAATTAAGTTAAATTCGGTGCTTACTTCGTCCGATAGCATTTATTTTTCAAGCTCAAATATTTATTTTATAATTCAACATTCGAGTAAAAGTGACGATGTCTGGCCAACAAATGGGCAATAACTTAAAATTCGTACTGCATTAAAATTTTAAGTAAAGTTTCAACAATTATATTCCGTCATATTAGAGTTGCATACATATTAAATATTAGACTAAGCGATATCTTAACAAGTAGAATACTATCCATCTCATTTTAAGTTTATAAAATGAAAAAGAAAGTAAATTATATCCTTCCTTTTGTTCTATCTTGTTCTCCCGCATGGTTTTATAGACGTAAAATCCAACGAGTATGTATGCATTGATTGGTTCTTCTTCGTTTGATATTATCGAGAATTAAATTCTTCCACTTCAATTATATGCATTATTACAAGATTCTACAACAGCTATTAGAGCAGTGGTATTCTACTTCACCTTACAATGCCTAGTAAGAATCAATATCTCAAAACATTTTGTCTTGGAATCCGAAGGTAGATGGGATGTTGTTCCAGGCGACCTTCCCGCTGCATACTTTACAGACAGCCGAAGAGATATCTTTCTCGAAATATTCCGTCCTATATGACACGTTCCCATGGTAACAAACGACACTTTGAGCCCACGATTCGCATATCCCGATTACAGACACCAAAGCGTGCTTTTGATACACTCTACGAGGTCATAGGCTCTTTCTCTATGTATCTCATATCCATGCTTTAAAGTACTAAACCATGTTGAAATGATAATATAAATAAATTGGTAATAATGGTATAGAATAGGAGATTTCAACGACGTAATATTTTTAAAACCAACCACTTTTACATCTAAATCTCTAACACCCATAAAGTTTTATATTATATTGAATATTGTATTGATATGCCAAATTATGAGGACAATGATTATGTTCTTAGAAGCCTTGTGGTTCTTTCGACATTTTTGTAATATATTTTTTCTCTACCTCAGTTTCGATAATTACTATGTTAAACAATAACGATGGTAACAAGAATCAAATTTCAATCAAAACAACTTTACCAAGAAATATAATACTTCCATTAACATACGTTCAATATTTATTGATACATTTTGATTCATTACTAATTCACGATAAATGTTTATAGTGAACGCTCGCATCTTTTCTGAGAAATCAATACGTTGCTAAGAAACTCGCGCCATCTGTTAAAAAGTAAACAAACAATTACCCTCACAACAATCGAATTCGAAGATATAGTACGGCAACCAGATTCCTATGCTTCACACCCGCGAAGACGTATGGAAAAATTCATCGGAATCGAACTCCAGATGCTGCTAATGAATAAGGTGTGTCAACGGCCTATAAAAAAATTTACCGATCTCTCGTTCTCCGTCAAATTCATTCCGCACGACTTTCGCGATTTCTCTTCCTCAAACCCATCGCTTCTGGAGGAAAGTTTTTCTCGGAACCACAGGTGATCGTTACCTAACCCTCGCGTTCGAATGCAAAAACCATTTTCCTCTGACGTGCATCTACTGAAATAGCGGGCGAGAGTAACCCGACGAGGAAATCGGCGCATTTTAAAGAGTTATAACTATAGGTGTATTCCAGGTAAGAGAAGGAAAGCGTGACCTTCGTTTGGAAGACGAGCGCAAGCATGTGCACGAGGAAGGACCGTGACCTCCGCTTACTGTTAACCGCCACGAGGAAAAGTTATCTGCGCGCAGATTGGTTGTTGCTTTCTCCACCAGGAAAACAACCCTTCTGGGGGATGCTCCCTCAGGTGCGGGGAATCCTCCCGACATGTCATCATTAGCGAACCCTTCACCTGCGACCATAAGTTATACGTGTTCGGGAACGCTGCCAGCGTAAGCGAAGAAATGCAATAACCACGATGTTTAAAAGACGAATGGTTAGGATTTATGCTTCACACGATGCTCGTAAAGAATTTTATGATCGCGCGTGAGATGAGAGACTGCTTTGAGTATAAATTAGAACGGAAAACATTTATTAACATCTTACCACCGCATCTACTGGAGGTGGTAACCCTCCCCTGTGAGGATGTACATGTATATTATAATCAACTTAAGAAACATACTCAATTTCTAATGGGATTTACTCACTGGATATCCAGTCTTATCCGGGAAATTTAACGGATTATTTGAACAATGATCTCAATTTTGCGTGATGAATATTTTATGATAATATTGCACGTTAATTTGGTGTAATTTTGGCGAACTACAAGATTTGAGGATAGATGGATGCTGTATACTTAAAATTTTAAATAAAAGCAATGATTATGATTTATCTATTCAACATTATGATCGAGTAAATCTATAACTCTTTGTATACATATTGAAAGGTGTCATCAGCTTTCAGGAAAATTTTTGGCACACTTTCAGACGTAGTTAGCTAATGGTTTTTCAAATCGATTTTAATAGCACATTATATTACTCCTGTTTCTTATTCAACCTCAATAACCAACTGCTTATGAAGTTTCCAAAGTTTGGTTTGAACCTCATCCCCTCTACTATAAGTAACGAAGATCTTTGAAAGTGGGCGTACTGTGCACATGATGAGGAATGAGGTAGCTTACCCTCACTTCCTTCGCAAAGCGGGTAAATGGTGTAAGTGGAACGAATTCATGGGGTGAAGCAAAGTAACTCTGCGAAAAACACTAGATGTTCACAGGAGAAGACCTTAATGAACGTCATTACTTAGCAACATCATATGGTGGCAGCTTTCAAATGATCGCATGGGAAAGACATTGACAAAACGTTACTTAGATACCTACATAGTGCAGTATAAGATGCATAAATGTAGGGAGAGTACAAATGAAGAAGAAAGCTTTTTGATTCAACTGCATCTTAAAGGTGTAAATAAGAATCACACGAAACGAATTTAATTCGATTAAATCAAGAAATATTCTCAGAAAAGCTTTATCTACAATTTTAGAATCACTTTGTTCATTCTAGCGATCCACACCTTTAGCTCCAACCATTTCTAAAGCCTTTTGCTCCGAATTCCACGAGCGGGTATTGTATATAAATAAACTCGACCCAATTCACGTGTCCTATATCAAGAATCACGCGTGACACAACGTTCCGCTCGTCCCATTAGAAATTGCCAAAATTAATTTTAAAGATACGTGTGGTATAAACCCCTGCGAAATTAATAGGTAAATCTGGCAAGAGAAACAGATTCCAGTAAAAAATAGGATTTGTCTGGCAAAAAATAGTGATAATGATCGTGCTAAAAAATTCTGAGAAATAAGCGGTACGACCCTTGGAGAAAAATTTTTTCACTAATAGAAAAATAATGATTTGCAAAAATGTTTCTATCTTTTTGGAAGAAAACTTCTCTTGATTCTGCGAATAATTATTTCAATTCTTCCACCGTAGTTATTTAATTAATTTACCAATTAAGTTAATGTATAATTTGATTATTCTCTTAAATTATAAGATATTTTATATATTTATTTATTTTATTGCATTTTAAGATATTTTATATACTTATTTATTTATATTATTAAAAAAATATTTATTTGGACATTCTATTATATATAATAGTTCTCAAAGACAAAAAGAAATGGAAAATAAAGAAATGAGTGGGATTCGAACCCAAGCCGGGCAGGTATGCTAACCATTACGCCATGTACAACTTAACCTTTCCTTATTTTGTTCGATAACTAACACAAGAATCAATAGCTAACTTTTTTTATTAATACAACTCCAGACACCTTTCTCATAAAAACGATACGAGGGTAAATTCGGTTCCATTTTCCAGCCAATAAAGATCGATCCAGAGGTATGAGAAATGCACTGTGAAGTATGAAGTGCAGCCCCATAAATCTCGAGCGATATAGCCTTATCAGCAGCCCAACAGCCGAGCGGGTTCGTTTTTTGCAGAGGCGATGAAAGCTATGTTTGTATAGCTACGGAGGATGACGATTTGAAAGGCAATCGACGAATAAATGAAGAACGAATTACGCAGAGGATCAAATTAAATCTAAGACAGAGAGTTTTACGAAATACAAATGTAAGCAGAGGCGTTCAAATCTCCGAGAAATGTCATTCTATCAGCCCTTTGGATGTCATTTTAACGGAAAAGGTTTATAGGTAAAGGTGTGGATTAGAATAGTACAGCATAGTATAAGCAGCAGTTGGTGTGATATAAGACGAAAAATGTACTCGATTTTCTTTTAGGACACGACTTCTACGTGCTTCAAGTAACTGTTCCTGTAGCTCATTTATTTCAAACGTTTGAGAACTTCTACACTCGTTCACAGCTGAAACTGGTGTTCATTTCAACATTAATGCAACATATTAGCTGAAACTTCAGTCATTTGTTGGTGCTTCTTTTACATTTAAATGTATTTATCTCGAAGAGAAGCTGAGAAAACTAAACCTCTCATGTCACCTCTAAAGCGAGAAGAAAAAAAAACCTATTTTTGTTGGCACACGTGTACCTTTTCTTCTTCGTATATTTTTTTGTTTCCTTTTCGTTCAGTTAACTAACAAAATTAAATCGTTCGAGACCTTAGAAGTCTAACGCTACGTTAGATTTGGAATTTATATATCAAAAAACTATGTTAAGTTTGGGAAACAAACTTCATTTTTTCCTTATTTTATGTTTTGATACTGTGACTGTATGAATCTATATCCAAGGATAACTATTTATGAGCTTTAATTCAATCGAAGGCATGATATCATTATCTTCAGTTTAGGATAGAAAATTCTATATAGACAACGCAACCCTACGTAAACTTCTCATGTTCAGCGTTCAGAGAAATCTACAGAAAAGTTCAATTTAATAATAATAATAATTTCTTCACTAAGGGGTTAATTGAGACTGAAAAGTTTTCTCTTCCTTTGGACCTAGTGTTAGTATGGGAAAATAACGACGAAATTCAGTGTACGAAGAATATCTCTCTATTCATGATAGAGGATACTTTCCTTTAAAGAAGTTGAAATACGTTTCGCAAAATTAAATGATATCACGATATATTTCATGAAATGTTAAGGAAATAAAAGTGAAATTTCTAAAAAAATAGCTTAGAAATCTTTCCAGGATTTAAAATTTTTGCAAATGGAAATTAATTTACAAAATTACTTCAATTAGTAAAAATCTTGACAAATTTCAGTTCCAGCTAATTTTGTGGCGACGGATGATTTAATGCCTATATTTCATTTTTTAATGTACCCGAGCATATTCTTGGGAAAGGAACCTTCTCAAAAAATTGCAAGGACTTCCAGCTTCTTAATGAGTGACAGGAAATGAATAATACAGTGAATCATACAGTATATGTCTTTTCAGTGATAAACATATATTTAGCCCTTAGTTCATGTATCAAAGAACCTCCCATTTTTAACAATTCTAGATTAGAACGCGAGATGTCCTCATAGAAAAGAACAATCGGGATCGACGCTATTTTTTCTCGGAACATTAAGCTCAAGATGTAAGCATGAGGAATCTTTGCCAACGACTGAAAACAGACCGAAAATACATCACTCTCTCATTTTTCTTCCCTCTCAATTTCGTCGGTGCTTCCACTCCAAAAATATAGTACCGCGCAACGCTTTGGAACTCCAACGAATGAAGGAAAAGGAATGCCGCAATAAACGTGAGGTTCCTCACGAAATATTCCAAACGACCGAATTATATTTCGCGCAAAGCAACACTGGTAAACAACGCGGTCATTTGAATCAAAAGAGTTCAAACGGGCGGATCAATCATCTCGTAAAAAAGCGCGAAAAAAATACGACCGTCTTTTTTTTATGATCGTCCTTCCTTTGACTCGGGAATGCGAGGGTCTTTTCTCAACGGAGCGAATTTAATTCTCGAGAGATTACGAGATGAAGGAGACCACGGATCTGGACCGAATCGTCGCTCGTTTTTTGTTTGGCGCCCAGTTTCTCCATGGCAGCTAACAATAGCGTTATGCTTATTACAAAATGGTCGCTTGGCCGCGGGCCACGCACCGTCGCGACAATTCCACCTGAAGGAAATGGCGCGAGTGAATGACTTGAACTGAGTCATCCCGAGGAGGAAAACTGGGGACGAATTTCCCCATTCAGGTTTCCGCTTTAAGGGAATCCCTTTTCGCACGCGGAAGTTACGAATGTCCATAAATTTGATAGGGAATAGATGCGTCCCCTCCTACCATCGATGCCCGCGCTGGTCGCCTGGTTTAAAGGGGCGTTTCGAAAGAAACTCACGAAAATAAACATTCCGGAAAAAGATGACCAGCTCCGGAAATGGGCTTTTTGGGAAGGAGGATGCTTAAACGGTTTACGGATTTGTAAACTAGATTAGAGTTCTTCCTGCACGATGACCGATAAGATACTTACATCGACCTCTGTGGAAATTCTGATTCATTGTTGGATTACGAATTATAATTTCAGAATTTATTATAAAGATTTTAGAATAGCTACGAATATCATGGATATGATATATCCTTTGGTTATATCTTGAGTTATATTAAATAATAGAACAAAAAATTATATGATAATTTTAAATATTTGTTTAGAAATTTTTTATTATTTATCAACAAAAGCATCTCTCCTAATTTTCTTTAATATAAAAGGATTGTTTATCGATTGCTGCACTAATTTTACATCTATTTTAATAAATTTAAATATATAATCATTATTATTTTGGAAATCAAATTATGCTTATTCAAAAATACGCTAAATGTTTTTGGGAAGAGTAAGTCGTGGAATGTTGACGAGATTAAGTCTATAGCGTATTTTTCTTGACTAAAATATTGTTTCCATAACGAAGATAATTCAACATGAGTTTCTATGTGGTTTTGTTTCCTGTGGCAAAATTTACTCATAAGTTAATAATAAACGGAAATATATGAAATGAAAAGGAGCGATTCTACAATTTCTATATAGTTGAGAAAGAATACATGGTAAATAATGAATGAAGAACCCACGAGAACTTTTAAATAGAACGGTATAAATCATAAAAAACGGCACGTATGCATATATTTGATTACAATTTTATTACTTTTTTACCGATTGATAATTAAATAATATTACCTTATACTTAAAAATGTTAAAAATATAGATCGCTCAATTTTCGACTGTATAAGTCGGATTTCTATCATTTTATTACTCTTTGAACTGTATTAAAATGAATTTATACCACGATAAATTTTTACTACCTAAAAACTGTTTTTATTGACTCGATCAAGACACCTGTGTACCGGAATGTAGCGTCACAAAAATATTTTGTCTTTCATAGAACCTTTAATATTTAATGAAATATCCCTTGAAGAGATGGAGGGAAAGGAATCGCATGATATGAGTCGAAATCCGATAAGCATTTGGTCAATATCATTCCATTTTAGATTTCATTCACTTTCTCCGTCGAAGCTGCTTAATTTTTATTGGGTTTTGTTGACTTAATCATTATTACCGTCTGACGCTCAATTTACGAAGTTTTGGAAAGTTGGAAAATTATGAAACCCTCGACGAAGCATGATATTTAATATAATATAGATACTATTACCAAATTGCAAATGATTCTATCGAAATGGACTACGTAAATTCGACAAAATCGATATATCGAAACCAAACATCAAGAAAAATTACATTGTTCCTAGAGTGGAAATTTATGGAAATGAAAGAAAAATAGAGGCATAGCACAATAATAATGATGGAAATTTTTACCTGCACAACTATTGATAAACAGAATGATTAAACAAAATAGTCCGTAGAGGATGGTTCTTTAATTAACAATCAATGAACGATAAAAATTTCAATTCAAAAGCTAAAGTCGTGATAGATTTTAAATTGAAAAAGAACCAAAAACATTTAAACTCCCGTTAAATTCCCAAAAATTAATTAACGTCGATCTTTAATGCTCGCAAACGCAATCGATTTTATAAAATTCAAAATATAATATTAACAATGTAAAACAGCAGAACCTATAAGTAGAAATAAATTCATTTTCTGCCCCGAGAAGGGTCAAGTGACATCAAAAGTGGATCGAATAATCAATAATTTCTGAAACACGCCGAGTAAAAATCCATAGAGAACAGCTGCTTAGACTTCCTGGCAGTGAACAAACAGAACTAAAAGTCGATAAATTTATATATGATCTAATATTAAGTTTCCGACGTATATTGCTGATAAATTGCTCACAGAATCTCCGTCGGTAGAGGTGACGTTGTTGGTTAATGCTGCATCTGTCTTCGAAGCTTTGAGAACCGGGTACCCGACACACTAAAATTACGGGTAACAAATCACTTGCAATACACGAGCGTAAACAAATGAATACCTCAAAAATCAGAGAAAAGGATGCAGTACGGCGATGCACTGTAAGCCCTGTTCAAGGTCGGGAAGGTCGAAAAGATTCTGCAACATTTATTTCCTCACTGTGTCAAAAGACAGAGGTCACGCAAGACAGTACGATAATGTGTATTTGTGACGAGCAAGTTGTGAAATGTGAGTCGAGTATTCCACACCGAATCAGGAAAACGGCAAATGAGGAAAGCTGTGGCTATCGTGTGAGTGGATGTTGCGACAGAATTAATTCATTTCCACCCCCATGTTGTCTCGAGTTATGTAACAATAGAGGGGAAATGCAATGGGAAATGTGTCTATTATCTCAACGGGAGAAGACGACCGAGGATTTGATTAAATGCTTCCTAACAGGAAACAGAGGCGATGATAGAGTCATCATATTGCGTATTTGTGGATTCACCTTGGAATGGATCAAAATGTGACAGATTTATTAAATGATATACAATCGAAGAGTGCTACTGACTGATATAAACACGCTATCAGTTCATCCTCTAAGATGCATTGGAACAATTAAGATATTCAACTGACCGTGAAGTCTTCTGTTGAGACATCAGTTACGAGTAAGAAGTTATTTTTTGTAATACGTGAAAATCGTGAAAGTCTAACTTTAATTTCCTATCGTGAGGTTTACTAAACTACTCATACAATTGTTTTCAGATCTAATGCAAGATAAATTAGAAATCGCTATCTGAAAAAAAAATCGAATTGATATGAAAGACACAGCTAAAATTACTCTGAAAACAATTATCTGTGTTAAGATTTATCCTCTGTATCTGCAAAACAAAAATGACAACTAGTCATTTACAAAGAAGATATTTTTACTATTCATTATTTGGTACTTAATAAATTAAATCCTCTTTAGAAGCATCGGAAAGTAATTGATCCAAAACTCGATCAGTTTCAATATTTTTAAGGTGATAATTTTTGCAGATTTCTCGAACACAAATGTTAAATTTTATCGTAAAAATTAGAATCAAATTTAATCTAGAATTGAAAAATGAAAGATAAAGTAACATATACCATACATAGAAACTCATCTCAAACGGTTTAACCTGTTTTAACAAACAAGTAATTTAAAACTCACTTGGAACAAAAGTGAAATATTAAGGATGTAGCAATAATTAAAAGTGGAGATAATGAAATCAATAAAAAGAATCACGCATCGAAACAATTTTTATTCGGAAAGCTTATATTAATTACTCTTATGTGGGAGACGCCTAGATTTATGGATTGCATAATAATTCGATGAAAACTAGAAGGGAAAAATGATAGAAAAAATTCCAAATTATAAATCGACACTACCTAAATATATAACGAGCAAAAAATTGGAAAATATGAAATTTTTATCGGACGATGAAAGATAAATATGTTTTAATATGTTCACCCTGATAGGGGTAATGATGATACCAAGAGTGGATATATTTTCCATTTGGACTTTTTTCTTTATTTTATTATGATTAATATTCATTTTGAATATAATTAAATTTAACATATTAGTTTTCTATAAAGATGAATACTTTCTTTTAGTCATTTCATTTATTTCCGTTTACATTCTTCCTAGTAAAATGGTTAGGCTCTTGTTCTATCTGATCTCTTAATAGATGATGCAGCCATATTCCCATATCGAAAACAAATGACACAATTATTAATATATATGGATCCTCTAAAATTGACCTTGATCCATATCGGAAGAATTTACGTAAATGTCAAATATTCCGGCATTGTACGTCATCACCATCTGATATTTATTTCTTATGGACCCTGTGAAGGATGAATGTCAGCATTAATCGATTCTGCGAACTCGGCAATGACAGAGAATAAAAGGACAATAGAAAAAATTTAAAGTGTCAGGAATGGAGATGGATTCTGTGGAAGACGACTCGTCAGAGCGGTCTCAGAGTGATCATCACGTGAAAGATACAAGATCAAATTTTCTGCTGAGTTCTCTCGCAGGGTCAGAGGTTAACAAAGATGGGGCTGAGAACTGTGGAGGATGACTCCTAGGAGAACAGCTAAATTAGCCCCAACTAATCGATTTTTTTCGCGAATATCCTTCCGGGAAGCATGATATAACACAGATTGATCTTCAGCTGTCATCGATCTCTTATATCCTTTCTATATTGACTTTTAACTCGATGAGATATAACGGTATATTAAGAATATTCGATGCTATTTTTCTTCCATGTCTGTTATTCTCAGTCGTTTTGAGTCTTTTGAAATGAGTTGAATACCAATGAGAGAGTAATCCATTCTTTTTATATTGTTTGATGATCGTTTAATAATACTTGATATACGATAACATGGCAACCATCTTAATTACCTAAGTAGACGTTTATTACTTATAGACGTTTATATACTTATTTATTGTGAATGATGATAAATCAATTCCTTATTTTATGAATAGATTAATTATTCATTGAAGATTTAAATGAGTTTCGGCAGAACCAAAAGCAAAATTAAATAATAAACATCTAAAATTTTAACCGCATAAAATGTGGAATAATTTAGAGGAATACATCCTTTGAAAATCAAAATAAAGTAATTACAACGAAACATTCCTAGTAGGAGAACAAATCGAACTCTGATCACAAAGAAGAAACAATTATAAAATCCATATGATTTACTCTCCTTCGTACAATATAAACTCCTGAATCCTGACTTGAGTAGCGATATAATCCTATATAAAAAAAGAAGAAGGAATTAAAGGGCGGACTCTTTGATATATTTCTCAGGCGATTCCCTCAACGATGGCTTAAAGAAGATGGACCGGAATCATCTTCATTCTGGAATGACTCCAACAGATTCCAGCAAACGAAATTAGATATAACATTCGGAGAATGAAAATAGAAAACATACGGCAGATATTAAAAATCTTTAGGGGCTATTTGAAGAAGGAGGGAGGGGAGGATAAGGAGAGTTGGAAAGAACCTCGAGATACATCGGAGCAAAGAAAAAAGACGTACGAAACAATTCTGGAATCGGTTCTAATATCTTATTTTTCGCTTTATTTAAGTGTGCGGACTTTCACCCTCCGAAGAATGCTTTCAAAAGGGGAGCGAGCTTCAAGAGAACGATTAAGTGGCACAGCCCTTTGTCAGAGAAATAACCCATCTGTTGGACAGACCACATGAACCGGTTATACAAAATCATGCATTTTCATGGCAAACGAATGAGATCAACTGAGGATTCTTATAATGTTAAATAAATCATAAAGCAGATTCTTACAGTTTATTGATGACGATTTCAGTACCCAATTCAAATCCACTCATTTCTTTTTCTAAAACTTCGCTTAGTTCAGAGATGCTAAGAAAAATAACCTCTTTTGATAAAACTAGCTCACGAAATATATACTTTACGTTTCCCAAATACGGAAACATTGATTTCACTGAAAAGTTTCTCGTTCCATGATCTGTTTGAGTTTATAGATAAATAAGGGATTTTAACGACTGACTTTATATATGTGTGTTCAAATTGACTTCATTATCGAGTTCGCTCGTTATGGATACATGATTCTGGGATATCCTTCCTTAAATATACAATGTAAAAAATCTTTCGTGACTATTTTCAATAATGACAAACTTTATTGTGTATTACGAGATTTGAAATATTATATAAAGGATTAACATATCACTTCATCGTTGAAGGCTAATATATTGAACAATTGTGGTACTTATTTTAATATTGAAGTTCTTATCGGTCTCTATTTCTAGGATACTTGGTTATGTACGACGATCGCTGAATGGATCAAATAGAACATTTATTCATTAGTTCTTCAAGGTGAATTTTTTATTCCAGTTCTGTCAGAGAACAAGAGTCAGTCATTGTACATAAAAATCTCAAAATATCATTAATTTTTCAATATATATTAAATCTATCCCTTCGATTTATCATAAAACGGTAATACATGAATCTTCGTCACCTCTTCCATTCAGACATTAAAAACGTATTCCTCAACAGTACGGTGGACAAAGCAAGGGTCTACTTCTATTTTCAACACGTATGGAAACTATGCTGGTACTTCAATCTGCAATTCAAATAATTCTCCGGAGCATTTGCGTCTTCCTCTGTTCCCTGAAAGACCTCACTGCACAGACATTTATGGCCCATTTTTAAAGAGCGAAAATTTCTGCAGCTTGTATCCGATTCTGCGACGGGATTCGAACGTAAATGTGACATTCCCTCCGAAGGTTGGAATAGCAAGGACTATGATCTCCGACTGAAAAGAGAATGTTCAAATGACCCCCTTTCTTCGTCTCGGGTTTCCTTACCTTCGATTGATTTTTAAAAGAAAGTTTCAGCGGCCCTCGCGGGGAAAGGTAAAACAACAAAGATCAAAAAACACCGACTCGAGCGTATAGAACCTGCATTTGAAGCCCATTTCTTTCGACGTACGTGAATGCGAGATCATTTTAATTGGTGGGAAAAATACCTGAAACCCGCGCTCACTCTCCCCCTCTCTCCGTAGAAGTTCTTTGAAGGCGAGAGTGAATACCTCGCAGAAGCTTAAGGTCCTTCCACTCGGTCGATGGAGATTCATTTAAAGCCTCCTGTACTACAGCATCAAGTAGTATAAGTGAGGGAGTGTCCGAGCATTGCTCATTCGGTTACGAAACGAATCGAATGAGCGGTTTGTTACGAAAAAAATTGGCGTGAAATCTGACGTGAACGAATTTAAAACTTAGGATCATATTAGAGGAATATCAGCATATCAAATCAAATCGGTTACTCGGTAAACAGAGTTCTGCACGATGTTTTTCGGTATATTTTTTTCCTGCGGCTAGCGAGGAGAATTGCCGTGGGTTCCCAAATCGAAGTAGATATCGACAGTTGAGTTAAATTTAGACAGAGGGCGAAAAGTACATGATTAATTTTCCTTCGTTCCATTCGTCGAGAAGATATGAGATAAACTCTTGTTTGGGAACAAATAAGCGTTATTTTTCTCCATAATTGTCCACATAAAATTCGTGAAGGATAATTTTAAAGGATTTTTCTATTGTGAAGATTTCGTGAAACTCCCTGTGGACGATTTTAAATGTTTCGTGAATAAAAGAAAGAAGGAAAGTAAACAGCTATAACTCCTTCATTGAATTTTAGCAAAACCCATTAACTGTATTTTACTTTACTAGCTGTCAATCGAATCTCGATATGCTTTCCTGAAATAGATGATTAAGAACTAAATATTCGTCGGCGTTGCATAACCTGCAGGATGCATCTTGAGAATACTTCTTTCATAAGTAGATGGTAGCGCGTAGTTTGAAATTAATCGTCGATAATAGAAAATTATTGAATTATTGATTGATAAAGTAGAGAAAGTACGTTGTTCGCACATTTCTTACTGCTTCTCTCAAATAATTAACGCCATATAAAAACACGACAAGGTCAGAAACTCCTCTGGAGGTCAATATTAGGTCATTGCATGGAAAGGGAGTAGTACACAATGAAATTTTTTTCGACGTTTATTATTCTAGGGATAAAATAATTATACTTATTAACATCTTAATTTACTTCTACGCCGTAACATAATATAGTTTGATAAAGGAAATGAATATGGTGAAACAAAATACATTTTCCAATTATCCAATAGAGCCTCTATGTTTGGCATTCGGTTGAATATTGATAAATAACGATAGTCATTTTTGTCTTTCTGATAAAAATGAAGTAAACTCTACCTTCCGATTTAAACAAAGAGGACGAAGAAACCAGTATAAGAGGCTTCAAATAAATTGATAGAAAGATAAAATGAATGAGAAATGTTATATTGGTGACAGCTAAAATAATGATTAGTCTTTCATTTAATATAACAGGAATGATCAATCGCGTTTTCCAGAAATCGTTGATCATCATTTAATACTTTCAAAACGTTACATACTATTGAACCGGCTCCACCCTTTCTCAGCTTCAGACTAATACTTATTTGAAATATTTTTGGTTCTAATTAAAGATTCGGAAAATATTTCTATTTCTCAAGAATATAGCTCAATCATTTTGAACTGTTTATAAAAATTAATCAAAGTAAATGTTGAATGAAAACGAAAGAAATTCTGAAGAAGTAAATATTATCTCGAAAAGTATACTTACATCTGAAAGATCAAACTTGGCCATTGCAAATTTCTACCCTTTTCTTCAACTGGGAGAACTCAATGCACAATCTGTAACAGGTCCACTGTAGTCTAGCAAGTCTAGCGACTTGGAGCGCTTCCCAGTTATATATACGAATATATTTACCAAACCGCAGTACGTCCACGCCGCCTACTGTAATGATGATGAACCTGAAGACTAGCGATATGACTGAATGTCTGCGATTCAGAGAGCAAAATTCTTTTTTGCTCAGGAATTGTTTGAGCTGGTAAATTACTCAGAATGGTGATTTATATTTTAAGCACTTTCAAAAAATGCGTAATTTGGAATGAATTTTTCCTTTGCATATCATTTCCATCCATTTAAAGAAATGATTAACTGGTATACTCTACTATATCTGAATACTTCTGGACCTTTCAGTACGCTTGCATCCGAAGTTTGTTTTGAATTGACTACATTTTTCAATCCGAGATTATATACGATAATTAAAATTTGAGGTTTTTAGGCATAAGTAAATTTCCCTTGCTTAATTTTCTTTATGACATTTTCAGATTCTTCCCTATGGATTTGCTGAAGGGATTGAATGAATAGTTAACAAACATAACTTAACATGAAATCCCTCTCATTCTGGAATGTAAATCCTCTACTCAGCTGATGTCATTTCGTTATTCTTATGATTAATAGAAATGGCGGCGAACGTTTGTGTTACTACTTCTGGTCCTGTGTTATCATTTTTACTGTATGAAAATGTCAATAGTGCTACGAATCAGGTATTGAAAAAATCATTTTTATTCATTATAAATGTATTTATAATGCTGTTCGTAACATTTAGGGTCATAGACTTCTGCAAATATTTAATGTTCCAAAAAATTAACAAGATCGAGCTATTCATCAGATATTACTCTTTTCTTCTATCTTTTATCTGAATGACATAATTGTATCTTCTTTAATAAATATTCACTTTATTATTATCTCTATGTTAGTTGAGTTTTGATGTCATCCGTAATAATATTAGTTCTTATTTAATTATGAGTCGGCGTAACGTTAGTACGTCTGTAAGAAATTTCTATGTATGTCACATGATAAAATAACATTGAATATTGAAATTTCAGGAAGGATTTCTTCTTGGAGAAATCGTGAAAAAAGAAACGAATACCATTAGCGATTTCCAAATAAATGGCAAGGAAACTGCTACTATAATCAGTAAGTCATTTATTATGATCGAAAATTTGTCCCATATGCAAGTTCCTAAATTTTTGTATTATCTGTAATTCAGGTGTACATTCCATCATGCCTCTTCCAAGTAAATTCTCATTCTATAATCATGTTGGGAAGGTAAATGCGAAGAAACTCAATGAAATTTTGAAGGATAAAGCGAAAGTAAGTACATTAAATGACGTTCTTTTCTCTCAGTGGAAAGTTATATCAAACTATAAAATTTAAGAATTAAAAATTCTTCACGTTTCAGTTTTATTTATAACTAATATTGGTTACGGGTTTCAGGAAGTCGTTGGATGGTTTAGGTTTAGAAGAAATACCTCTTTAACGCTTCATTTATCTGATAAAGCTATTCATCGGCAGTTATCAGAAATGTTATTGCCTCCTGAATCACGGTACTACTATGTTATGTGCATTTTGTCTTCCTCTAAATCTTCTAATGAATCGACTCATCGGTTTAACCATGCTTTCTATACTCAAACATATAGGTAAGAGAAGTCGATTAGATTTTTATACTTCAGATCTAAGTGTTATTCCCAAATCTCTGCATGTGTCTTTGAACTAATAAAAAAATCGATTTTACATCTGATTTCAGTGATTTTGAACCCATTCCATTGAACATAGATAATCTGGGAGATACATCTATATCCGGTTACAAGCTCGTTTCTAATACTGCCTGCTCGTCTGATTCCTTTCAAAATATAATTTCATCTCTCAAGTAAGTTTTCTGTGTTTATGCTAAATGTCTATGTCTAATTCATGAAGATGATTTATGATCATGTAGAAATTTTATAAAAGTGTTATGATAAACATTTTCCGAAAACCATCATTCTTTTTAGATTAGAATTATGTATCAAAATGTTCAGTATCAGTATTTCCACCTCATATGATACATAAATAGATATAATCCTAGGTACCTGAAATTTTTACAATGATTTTTTAATATTTTATGTCCATTTTTCAGACTTTCCAGAGATCACTTTGCAGAGTCACAACTGGTTCTCAATATGCAAATACTTCTTAAAAAACATCTTCATAAATTAGTACATGATCTTTCTATCTCAGAATCCAGGGTGTCAACACTGCAGAAGGAGGTTGACTTGCTCAAATCTCAGTTAAAATCTGGAAAAGTTTCCAATGGTGAGTTAATAATTTAATTTAAACAATAATAATTCATAAAAACATTTTCTCAATAACTTCACTTTAAATATCTTTATTTTATTATGATAAATGTAACTAGCTTTAATTTTGAGAACATAATTGATGTTTAATTATATGTTAGGAATTTTCACTTCTTAATTTGTACACCAACCTGAAGATTTCATATGTTCTGTTTACCCATAAAGTTCAGCTAACTAAATAACTTTGAATATTTTAATTTGACTATATCAATGTATAACACTTATAGAACTTTAAATAACATTGAAAAAATGTGCTTATTTACTATATTTTAAAATATTATCTGATCTTAAAAAAAGTATCTTATTTTGATCAGCACTTTTATTTTGGGAACCTAAAGATTAATGACATCATTAAATTCATTTACTTGAATAAAATTTCCTTTAATAATTAACCATTTTGGAATTGATGTCATTTCATCTTATTTAAGATTAGGCTACCAAAAAATATTTATGGATCATAATGGATAATTTTTGTACATTTTTATCCCCAGCTTATCTATTTTAAAATATAATATTAATGGAATATAATAATAATAGAATGGAGAATGTTGTTGTTTTAAGTTATTATTTTGCTTCTTGTGGAAGTGTTGATTGATAAATATTGACCATTGATAAATAACATTCGTAACCTAGTCTCTATCTAGCAAATATAAATTTGAAGCCATTGTCTTGCTCAGTGACATCAAAGGAGAAAACCTGAATTCTCAAGAAGCCATACAAATATGCCTCACTCCTATTCCTATTTCCCCTCTCTCTTGTTACATGTTCTTTTCTCAATGAAATTGACTGTATAAACCCCTGCTTTTTTCATACATAGAACTGCTTTTTCCTCTCCAATTCTTGGAACATAATTAAAATGATCTTTTAGTGTGATTATCTGGGAAATTAGATAAATTCCTCAAATGCTGAATACATGATTATTGAGGGTCCTCAAAATCTTTAAGATTATTCTGTGCTCTTTCTGGCTTCTTATTCAGTTATGAAATGACTTCCGTAGTTTTCCTTGATATTTTTTATTTTGCTCACATAACAAAAGGATTGTATCCCCTATGTGAAAGATTCTAATATTATATTATGGTTGTTAATTGTTAATGTTATGTATTCAATATTTAGAAAATTAGATTTATTATAAGAAAGCTTGGTAATAATTTTGATGCATTCTAAAGAAAGAGTATTATTTATTTGATATTATTAGAGTAAAAAGATGATTATTTTAAGGAATTTCATCATTTTCATATAAAGCTATAATTGCAAATTGGAAAAGTGCAAGGTAACAATGGAATAACCCATAATTCATTCATTTAAGATTTTTCCAAAAACAAACTTAAAAATGAAAGTAGTTACTAAAACTGAGTCAATGGGAATGTAAATATATGTACCAAATCAGAGGTATGCTGGAAAGAATATTAAAAAAGTTAATTAAAATTATATATTCTTTTCTATATAACCACAATAAAATTTCAACTTAAAAATAAATACAAGTTATTCATTTTGAGAAATACCATGGTGATGTAATTAGTAGAAATCTTGATCTTCAGATAGAAAATTCTCCATATTTATGGAATTTTGATATCATTAAATCTAAAATTAAGTAGTAGATCCTAATTATTAAATAATTATAACAAATGGAAATCTCAAAATGATATGCTAAATCCTCAAGTGTAGTTCTTGTGATTGGTTAAAAATGTAAGTAATGGTGTATGAAATTATAAATCAAAATCTGTATTTCCTGGTTACCTTTTGATATAACAACATTCATTAATTGTATTATAGAATGTATGTTTGTCAGTAAATCTATCTGATGATGGAAAATGTGAGCAATGAATTATTACTTTCAAACAGGAATTGAATCGGAAACTTGTAGAGTACGCAACTTTTGTCTTCAGTACCTGCTTAGTGATGTTTCATATTTAGATTTAAATCTAATTGAGGAAGATCTAAAAATGTATAGAGTAAAGCATATTGGTGATTGAAAATATCTTATCTATTTTTAACTTTTAACTAGAGTAGAAATGAAAATTTCACAATTATGACCTGGTTTAAGATAAGTTGCTTCAATTTTATTTCAGAACTATTACTTCCTCAGCTTCTAAGTATGCCAGTCAAGGATCTCCCAGACCCAATTTGTGTTAAGACTGATGAATTGGTCTCAGAAAATGAGAAATTGGTCACAGTGGTTGGCGATCCACCGGGTGAAAGTGAGCAAGTTGTTGGCAGCGAGAATGATGTGACCATTGTCGAAGCAAATTTAGAAGACCTAACAAAAGAGAGCAGTTCATCTAGTCCAGTTCCTGCAAAGCCAGACAGAGATCCCTTTGACTTTGTGACTGAACTCAAAAACAAAATGGCACCTGCTGCTCCTGTTACCACTACTGCAACTACCACCCAAAGTGGCACCAGGAAGCATGTGGTAACAGACAGTCCTAAAGGGAATAGTGGAGTGACGGGTGCTAAAAGAAAGCCTACTTCTCGTGGCAGCCCTTCTTCTCCCTCAATGGGTAGTCATGCCTCAGGGGGGGATGGTGCTCAGGGCAAAGGTCATATCAACAGGCATCAACGTTCTTCACCGCAGAGGTCCGTCCGAAAAGTATCAAATCCAGAAAACCAAAGGCAAATGAAGACGAGAAGTGCCTCAGTTAGAGCTGGAAGTAACAGTGCTCAGGATAACTAATGAATGAAGAATGTTTCATTCATAATAATATTCATAAATGTGCTTACGTTTAAATGGAAATTCATTTATAAGATTAATGTCTACAGAGTAAATAATCGCTATAATTATCATCATCACATTTTTCATATTCCAAGATTGTTATTCCATTTTGGCTTGAAGCCTTATTACTATTTTATTTTTACAAATCACGGGTGATTATTCCCTCAAAGCTTGAGAGTTTACTTTTTATGCCCTTATAGATGGCAGTGATTATTTATTTATAGAAAAAATACATTTTAAGATCATCATATAAAATGTGTATTTATTTCATTAAAACCTCCTTCATTTTGTATCCAAGCTTATTAATTTTGCCTCTAAGTGAAATTTATGAGTATATTCTTTCTAAAATTAACTATGCCTTTCTTGCTTTGCATTGTGTCATGCAATATCAATTACCAGTACTTTAACTTTTAAGTACTCTTTCTTTTTAGAAATATATTATTTTCTCTTAAGAGAAATTTCAGAATTAGGTATTTCCTCTTTAAATAAAATTTAGTAATACCTTAAAATAAACAGAAAAGACATCTTCCATTATCAGGAACATCTTCATTGATATTAGCATTTATTTTTAACTCGTTACCATCATCACCATACCTTTTTAGTATTTTGGGATGATTTTCCAGATGTAAAGCTTGAATTTTCAAGAAACTAATGGATGAATAGTAGTAGGTTTCTTATATTCCTAATTAGATAAAATGATTTAAAAGAAAAATTTTTAAAATAATGAGGAATTTGATGTTGTTCACTAGGAGGTATCCATAGGTTATTTGAATGAGAAATAATTATGTTAAAAAATAAAGTATATCTCATTTTTATAAATAAGTTGTGTTCATAAATGACATAAATTCTATGTATTCATTATCTCTGAACTATGATTATCTTTTTTGGAAAAAGTCTGTACTTTAAAGCAAATTGATTTATACTTTCATCAATTTCAAGCAAGAAAGAACTTATTTAAATTAAGACTTAAATAGCTTATAGCAATCCAGTGTTACTGAATCATGCCAACATCTAATTCTGGTACAGGCAGAGTCTGTCTAAGAGCAGGTTTAAATATAAATGAAAATGGCTTTCAGGAGCAGAGGTACGCATACATGCATTGTGATTTAAAACTTTCATGTAATATAAGGATTTTATTAGCCTCTTATAGTCTCAAAAAATAAAGTACTCAATAAAAAATTAAATATCATTTGAAGAAAAAGTCTGACATCACACGGAATCAAGACCAGATGTTCTGAAACCTAGTAAGTTATCCTCATGTAATCATTTTTCAATACTTGATTACTGCATGATGTGTGTTATAAATTTAAATATAATAATTTATAAATGAGATACAACGGCTAATCATACTTAAACACAAATAATAAAATATTCAGCCTTAATTATGAGTCATATCTAAAACTGTTCTAAGGTTGCCAATTTGGATACTACATCTTGTTTAAATAAGACCTTCAAATTAATTTATAACATTATGATCTAATTAAAATGCCATTTTGGTGGGAAAATTACAAATTTCTGCAGCTTAAACTTGCCATTTTTTGTAATGAATTTGATAAAAAATAACATGTTTTAAAATGAGATGATAGTAAAATACTTCCCATACATTTTTTGCTTAAGTGATTTGCAAGTATTGGTTTATTTATTAATCAGATTCTACTGTTTAACCTCTATAGAGTTACAATTTTCCTGAATACTATCTGAAATAAATCTAAATTTTAGCCTTCTAGTAAGTATTTTCACGAAGAATTCTCAAGGACTGTTATTTTAATCATTAGTACTATAAGATATGCATAAAGTGGCAGTTCAAAATTTTATAAAAGGCCATGGATGTATTAATTTGCTTAATACATACCACTAAATAAATTTATACTAACGATATCACTTCACACTCCTCTTGCATGATAATTGAAATAATTAAAGAAGCTTTGAAAATATAGAATGAGAAAAAGTATTAAATTATGCACAAAGAGCATTTATTATTGGACAAAAACTAATCATAGAGAACAATTCCTTTTTAGTGTTTGATATGTAATTAAATTTGTAAAAGTACTCTAATCTCCAAAAAAGAAGTGTACTTACTTTTGTTGGGGATATTTCCCCATAGCCATTTTCATTTAAGGTTTCTTAAGTTGATTAAAACCATGCCATTATGGATTGAAGAAAAAGATCATACAAGGACTTGATTATTAAACAAGCATCTATAATTAGGATGCAGAAGAGAAATTTAAAGTAGAGCAATTTTATTAGCAAGTTTAATTTATCAAACAATAAAAATAACACACAGACAATAATGTTAGTTTTAAATATAACCAAATATACATCTGAGCAAAATAAACTGGAGTTACAATACATATATACATACATATATGTATGATGATACACATAGGTATATACCTTAAAAAATTTGTCACTCCTTGAACAAATTATTACAATATGTCAAAGAAAATTTTAGACTAGTTAACTAAGAACAAAAATAACATTAAATGGAATGTAAAAATAATATTGTGAAACAATGGCATACTTCTTTTTAAGTGAAAGACTAGAATTACATCTTTTTGTTTAGTGAGTATTAAGACTCTTTGTAATAAAAAATTATTGCTTATTAAAGATGATAATAAAATCATTTAAACAAAAATATAGTTGTTAAATAGAAAAGATGTTTAAGCCTTCTCTGCTTACCAGCGTTACTGAATCTGATACACTGAAACAATGAACCATACAAGTTGAGATGCCCATACATTTTGGCAGTGGTCATAAATTCAGAGCTTGCAATTTACTTCAAATAGCTAGTAGCTGCAAAGTAATATGAATTCTACAAAACATCTATTGGGTTATTAGAGGAGCCAGTAACCTCCCACACTGTAGCTGCAAGCCGTCTCGAGTGTTCCAAAACACAAGAAGCTGTTGCCAATCCAAGATGTATGCAGTATAGCTCATAACAATGGATCTTAGATGGTGACATTTTTGGAAAACATTCTTCAATAAGTTTGCTGTAGAAAGATTGGAGAAATTATTGAAATCATAATTCTGAAATTGTTATGTAAGAAATTCACACATTTTAGAAATTTATTTAGATATTATGTATTAAAATCTAGGTAGGTAAACTTTACATTAAAGTATACAAATTAAGAAGTGTAAGAGTTTGATGAAAAAGAAAAGATAGAAAAGATTTTATTTGAATAATCCACCTTGATCTCACAGAAATATGATAGTATCAAATGAAAAATCCGATCTTTGAAAAATAATGGAAAATTACATATGATTAAGAGATGATACTCACGAATAAAAGTCGCCACATAATATTCCGGGGATGGGAAACTGTTTAAGAGTGGAAGATGGGAAGACTTTGACTTTCAGAGGTGAACCCTGATAAAAAGATTGGGAATTTATAAGAAATCAATAAAATATGTAACATTAATGCACCTAATTATAATCATGAATAACTTACATAATTGTCTTCAAACCAAAGAAAGTATGCATAGTTGAAAGTATTATCCTTCCACATAATAGCAATGTGACCTTCAACTAAATGCTCACGACTGAAGTCTACCATTCCCCAGATCTAAAAGAAAATAATTAATTATTGTACATGAGAATTTTTTTTTATAGTGATAAAAATAAATATTATAGGTAAATGATTCAAAATTATTAATCAAAATTTTGACAATTGATAGGATGTTGTTTGATCAGTTCCATAATCCCAATTAAGAGGTATATATTGTAAATGAAATAATCTCACAAGTGGAAGAAAAATTGTTCAATTTATAAAACCAGCTTCTCATAGCATGAAAAATTAAAGTTTCTAATTACAAATTAAATTTATACCTACATATTATCATTCAATCAATTTTTTAAAATTTTAAAGAATAAAAAACATTTTAACTTAATTATGAATTCTTCCTTCACAAATCTTGGAGATAGAAGAATATAATATTTATATAATAATAAATATCAAAGTTTTATAGTATAAAATAATTATACCATATTATAGTATTATAAATCAAGATAAATGATGGCATAGTATTATTTTTAAAAGAAATATAAAAGAGAGTTAAAAAGGATAATTATAATTCTGACAGCTAAAAACCACATTTTCAGGATTTATTATGAAATTTTTTTAAAAAATGAAATAATAGAATAATCATGTGATACAAAACATAATTATTAGATGTACAAATATAATTAAAATAAGATGTATTTTCAGATATCATAAAATCTACAAACACTACACCTTTCTTTTGGTCAATGAAATAGTCTCCTGGGAAGTGAAATCTAAGCTTGGAGCCGTAACTCTATGAGTACTTCTATCCACATAGATAAAATGGACCAGTCCAGGAAATTCTTCCAAATACTTGTTGATCGTTAGGGAAGCTCTCGTAGATGACTTACATTAAGGACATGAACACAATGAAGTAGAACAACATTTACATGCTTTTGACAAACTCACACAAAACCAATGTATTAAATATATTTTAGCCGTGATTGTATAGTGGTTAGTACTTTGCGTTGTGGCCGCAACAACCCAAGTTCGAATCCTGGTCACGGCAGTGTTAAGTCACTGTGACAGCAGAGGCTTTTTTTCTGCCTTCGGGAGGTTTTGTGGGGTTTCCCTCTCGACTAGGGTAAATGCCGGGCAGAGTATTACATTTGTTCCCCTGAGAAGAGAGCTACCACCAGGCCTGGTGCCTATTTGTGGCTCTAACAACAATAAATAAATAAATAAAATTATATGCCCAATTAAAATAAACAAACACACAAACCCAATATTCTAAATTAAAGCCCAACATTAAGGATGGAACCATTGTTCAATTAATCCTTAACAATATTGAAATCATTATAAACTAATGAAAATTTGATTTAAATCTACCCTAATCAAGGATTCAAATGATTTACAAAGATGTGCATCCATATATTACTATCTTCAATAGATCAATGAATGGAAAGGATTTTAAATAGTTCCTTATTTTCCATTGCTTAAGCATACTATAACCATGATACCTTGATACTTTTAGCAAAAATACTTCACTTAAATCAAATTGACACTATTTGGCCATACATTTATAAGAGGCAGAATAATACTAGGTGATTTCAACAAATTATATATTATACACAACTGGTTTTGGCATAATGCCATTATCAGAAAAAATCACATGAAAATGCAATACTTAATTAGCAAGGGTAATTTCATTGGTTAGGTTTCCTGCGCTAGTTATATATATATTATTTTGATTTGGTAGATAAAGGACATCAGGGCATGTTTTCTGCAAATATTCTCCACAGGCCTGAAGGGAAGAAGTTGGATGCGATGGAAATAATAGATATAACCTGTATTGCAAACCTGACCAATGAAATTACCTTTCCTAACCCTTTCACTCTCCTTACTCTACCCTCTTAAGTTAGCCCCTATAAAAGGCCTTGCATTCTCATGTAATTTCACCTGAGGAGGGCAGTATGCTAAAACCAATTGTGAATAAAATATATTTTGTGGAAATTACAAAGTATCATTCTCTTACTTCACTTAAATTTTTCTGAGTTATATAGTAACAAATGCCATCTTTAGTGAATCAATATTACACAAAAATAACCAAGAGGAATTTATTTTCCATGAATTTAACATAAAATATTATAGTTCAGAGTGTTTAAAAAGGATATGATCCCAAAGTGAAGTTCCTAAGAGCTTTCACTTTGAGGAAATCGCTGAAAGGTGCCATGCCATCTCTCACAGCATCAATAGCAACAAGAAGAGCTTCTTTATCTCGACTTAGTAGTCCAATCTCAAGGCAACCTGCTTTAAATACTTCCCGTAAAGCATCTGAAAATGTAGGGGTACTGGATTCCACCCTCAATATGCAATCTGCTTCCCTAGTTCTCAAGTATTCCACATACTTCTTACGGATGAAGTCCCAACACGACTTCAACCTCAGCTAATTAAAAAAAATGCCACAATTATTAAAATCACTTGTAAAAGTAGAAATCATTACAATTAAGATAAATTTTTCTTTCTCAAGATACCATCATATAAACAAATCCATAATAAATTTCTACTGAGTCCTGTTCTTCCGGTAAACATAGCCTAAACAGTAATAGCACAAATATATCAAAATTTTTAAGTATAAAAGACAGCATTATAATGTATAATTATAATACAAAGAGAAATTATAAAAAATCTTCAAAAAAGTAAAATAAATTATAAGGAATATATACTTCTGATATATATTCTCCAGGAAAAAAAAATCACAAAATTTAAGGAATAAACAGCAAAATTTTACCAAAAACTGCTTTTTCATAGAAGAGACTAAAGTTTTAGAGAACTACATATTTCTGAAACAAAAACATAATGATACATAGTAGTTAATTGAAATTTAAAAAAGCATCATATGTAACATCTCCATGGATGTCAATAAATATATTAGCATGTTTAACAAATGAAGAGTTCAACTTTGCCAAAGTTTTATTATAAAATTTAAATTAACTTAATGTAATTATTTACTACTTTTTATTATATAAGCTTTAAATTCTTGTTATAAAATTTTTCTTAATTGCATAATTACACATTCATTATCTAATGAATAATAAAGTAATTAAAATTTCCATACAGTGCAGGCATCCAAATCATATGCAGATAAGGTTGCACTCTTGGTTTTTGGCTTGGATCGCCTAAGTCCGTCAAATATATGCTTAACTCCAGCATCCAAAGCATCAAATGCAGCTCTCACACCAGCTACATCCCTCTGAAGCTGCAAAGACTGAAGTGCGTTCAACGCAGAAAACGTCTCATGTAAACCATTTGCCACTGCACCAGATCCAGTCTGTAATTAAGAGTAATTAGATGAGTTTAGGAACAACTAGGTAAACCAATGAAGACAAAGAACAATATTCCACCAAAAGTGAAATCCCAGAAAGAAAATGAACATGACTGTTGATATTTAATGCAATAAAGTTTTGGAAAAGGATTCAGAGAATCCATAATCTCACAATTGATGCCAATTATAAGAATAAGCTGCCATAAAAGAAATCATGTCACCTTATCCACATTTGGTACATGGTTATTATTCACCAAAACATTTTTGCAAGCAGAGATAAAAGTAACAATATTTTGTTAAATCTATCTCTATATTTTTCATATCATCAAAAGTTTTATCATTAAAAAGTATAAAAAGCTGATTTTTACTAATTATAAACAAAGAAACCACTAGGAAGTTTCACACATCATTGATAATATTCATAAAGGAGTTTATTTGGGGAATAGATTGCCTGAATTAGAGAATAGAGAATATTAAATATTCTAATCCATTCTAATCAATTCCAATCATATTCTATTTCAAATTTCCATGAAAGACATCTCATATTTTTCTCATCATCATATAAATAAACTTGAAATATACTCCCAGCAAGTTTTCCTGGCTCAGACTCTTAGAAACTGACTCTTCAAGATTAAATATCTCAATATTACTATTAATTTATAATTAATATAATAATTATCTTAATAGTGCTATTATAACTACACAGTCTACATAAAATTCAATGCAATACTTACCTCTATGATAAAGAGGAGGTGAAGGTCTTCAAAGAGAGATGCAATATGCACAACGTGAGGAGTAAATCCTGGCCCTGCACCTCTTAACATTACTAATCGACTGTGTACTTGATCACCTATTCCATGTTTATAGTCCAATTCAGTTCCTCCTTCATCTATGGTAACTTTATCCTTTACGATTTGTCCTAAAAAATGAAAGTTGTATCAAAGAGTGAAACATTTTATTAAGGAACGAGGAATAGGTATTGCACATATATACTGTGCACTGAGGATGATTCCAAAGGTAAACTAGACTCAAAAAAAATCTTCCATTCCCAGTTCCATCAGACTTTTTTCAAGTCCATTCTTGGGAAAAATTTTATTCCTCCAGTGATCCAGTAACAGAATTCCAACCAAAATAATTCGCTGAATAAAGAAAAGAAGGAAAATACAGATGACATATAATATTATGTTAATACAAGGAACAAAATGGAATAATTTACATTAAAACTTTTATCAAGTAGAAAAGTAAATAGAACTTGATAAAAATGCAAATACTTTCAAGTCAAAATATATAATTATTCACAATGTATTATTCATTCAATCCCTTAAAGAAAAAATATATTCCTTTAGAGGATATTTCTTTTGAATTAAAGTATGACAAGAGCCATTTAATCCAAAACATCCTTTTTAATTTTGTCACTGATAAATGTAGACACGATATTTTACAATAATAAATGTTTAAAAATATTCTTTGACATAATCCCATTTAATTAAACAAAAATTTAGAAAAACAACAAAAAATAATGAATGATGAACAGAATTGGCTTCTCTAGATATTGAAATGCTAAGAAATATATATACACAGCCATTAACAAATTTATGACTTTACATGTAATATTGAACATTAAAATCACTATAGTCATTTATAAAATAAGCAAAATAAGATAGATAATTATTAAATTAAATGTTAGATGAAGGATTTACCAGTATCATCACTGCTGACTTCTTGTTCTGCATCTGTATCTGTTTGCTGATCTCCTTCACTAGTCTTTTTCTTCCCTTTCTTCCTAACACTGCTTGGACTATCAGGGGGGCTATAAAACTCTCCCTCACTTGACTCATCTCCACCTTCCTCTTTGCCACTGTTCTCCTCTTCTCTAATGATCCTCACTGTATTTTTCACATGGTTCTGACTTTCATAGACAGCATTTTCAACTTCTGAACATTCATCATCAGATGCGTCTTTGCTCTTAGGCTGAGTTAAGGTGTTTGTGAGAAGACTCAGAAACAAAATGTCACCAGCTGCCAGTTCTCTTGCACTGCGGCTAAAATAAACATAACATTCATGACTATCAGTTCAATGATTAAATTGCTATCAATAAAATAATTTTGTAATGAATCAATAATTAAACAAAAATATGATAATTTTAGTCATTCCCTTGCATGGCTAGTATAACAATATAATTTTAAGTATTTTTCTATTAATGGGAAAATAAAATAATTCTAAAACATCTTTAGAAATAACACATTTCATTAAACAAGATATTATCGATAAGAAGGAGTCTAGTAATCCAAAAATGTTCTAATTATTCTTAGAAATAACTTACACGTAGCTGATTAAGTAAGATCTAATCCTAGATGAAATATCTAAAAATTTACAAAGTAAGGCAATCAAAAAACTAAAAAAGGAATTAAAATGATTGATTCTTATTCAATTTCAGATGCACTGTAAAACTCAATCTTTAAAATCATCAACATAAGATATAAATTTAGTCATTTTATTTAATACTTATTTATTTTACTCTACAAAAAAGTTATTCAAGTATACTCTAAACAGTATCAAAAGTATTTTTAATTCAATGAATTTAATTGAAATTAATATACTCAGAAATCAATCTCATTTTTTACAAAAAGTTATACCATGAACTTTAAAACCTTTAACAGGTATTTTTAACATGAAGCTAATATAATCTTAATTATCAATGCTTCTTCATTTATCTCCTGCGAGAATAGTTACAGTAAAATAATCTTAAATAATTATATATCCAAGCTATTAAAAAATATCACACTCTAAAGAATGATTATTTCAATAGAACGGCCTTCCTTGAAACTACAATACCTTGAGTATAAGGAGAGAAATTTGGAATTAACAAAGAGAAGAGCATGAACTTTAGACGAATCTGGAGCAGAAGTGCGAAGTTTCTCCATCGCATTTTTCAAGACATTCAATGAAGAGCTTGATATTTCACTATTAACACCCAACTGCTCCACAGCTTCAACAAGGAATGCTTGATCTGAATCTCTAAGAAGCCTCCAGGAATCCAGCAGTTTACTAAGCAAGTGGGATTCATCTCTTGCACGTTTCAACCTATAGAGCAAATCAGAGATCCAATTTATATATAAAACGAAATGGATTGAATTAATAATACAGAATGAACTAAAGTAGACATTGGGATAAGTATTTTTTAAAATTTTTGTTGAAATTTTACTACTCACAATGACACATCAGGACCACATAGATGCTGAACAAGAACCACACAGACTGAGAGGGTTCTTTTCATAAGAACAACATCTTCTCTGCTGATGTGCAGAAATAGATAACCCATGTACTGAAAAAAAAACATTTTAAAAAAGTGTAAAAAGCAAATTAACGTCAAAAGTTCAAAGGTGAAGGTAAGGTACTGAACTAACTTCATCAAATACCATATTGGTTCCATCTTGACATTGTACTGATATATATGAATTGCCAAACTGACAGCCCATCAACCTTTGAGAAGTCACAATCGGCGAAAAAAGTTGAATAATTACATTTGGGCTAATTCTATCCTTTATTACTTCATCTTCCTGTTGAAAGAGGTAACTCGAATAATTCACGAAATTCCTCAAAGTCATCCAAAAAAGCGCTGTTTTGAAAATCCAAATCACAATCAGCATCCTAAAATTATTTGACTTACCTGCCCGCTGGATATCAGCCCCTGTTGAACCGCAAGCTTTTTTACATGTTTCGTGAATTTTCTGTCATATTTCGAGTACAAAATATCGTTGAGATGATCAAAAATTAAAATACACCTCATATTTGCAATTGACGTCGAACTAAAAATTAAAATATAGCTTTAATTAAAAGAATAGCAAGTATAATGTTACTTCCGAAAACTGGGAAACACATTACCTTAACTCCACAATCTTAGATGTTCAAAAGACGAAGTAATTTGGATGTATTTCGATTTATGTATTCTCCTTCGAGGATATGTTAATAGGACAGGATAGTTTGTTACCGGTCACCTTCAACTAAACAGCTCATGATGAAAACAGCTCACGACCTATAGGAACGTCACATTCTTAAATAATACTATTCAATGCCTATATTCACGTTTAATTCAAATCCAGTAATTTAACTTGTCAAATTCTTATTACATCTAGCGCGGTTCAGCCATGATTCAGGTTATTAGCAGATGACATAAGTACAGCGTTATTCTTGTTTTTTAAATTATCAGAACGAAGGCATGCACTGACTGTAACGCAAGTAATGCTTCTTGGGAGATTCTTCAATTGATACTACCGAACGCACAACGAGTAAATCGTGATACTGTGATGTTATATAACTCATTGATGGTTTTAATTGATTAAATTGTTTATAATTGTCTCTAATTTTTGTGCATCAAGTCCTGTCAACCTGTTACATAATATCAGTCTAGGGCGAGTGCGATTAAATCTCATACTCCTAAAAATTGTTAAACTCGAGTAAAAAAAATCAGTATTAAATGCCTTTTCAATAGAATGGTTCTCCTAATCGAAGACGTATCGCATGGCAATTTATACTATGATACTAATGAAGGATATCATTTTTCTTGAGCGTTAACTAAGGGCGGTCTACAGTCTCCTCTGTGATATTTTATTACACTAAATAATGCTGTGAAGAAAGGATAATAATAGTTCTTTCAACGAATAAATTTTTAATAACATAATCCGCCATATAAACTCAGTTGCCAATTTCAACACAGACGCTTAACAAAAGAATTGTTCACCACAAGCTAAATTTTTAACATTCCCATTTTAGCGGTAAAAATTTAAACGTAAGATAAAATGATTAATTACCTCTTCAAGATGTACAATGAATGAACGTACAGTGTTTTGCCTAAGAATAAGAAATCCTCGCTCCAAAAATATACCTTAATGCTACTGCTGCTGATTATGATGAAGTTAGGACCTTCCAAATCAAACGAGTTATGCTTATAACTGTTCCGATTACGGAAGTTATATAATAAGTCCGTCGTGGAAAGGTATGGGTGCCGTCTTCTCAACGAGTTTGAGGGCAGTCGTGCCTGGTTCTGAAATAATTCTTGGAAGGAAACTTGCAAGCTTGGAGTAAACTGAAAAGAAGTTGGGTGTAAAATACTGAATTACAAATGTTTATTAAATACAGAAAATGAATCGATAAAATTCTCGCAAGAGAAAATTCGCTCTCGTTTAAATCAATCATAGTTCCACGTTGTGACCTACTTAGCTTTATTGATATAAAATAACATTTTAAAGGATGCAAAATTATCGGAAGAAATAATCAGACAGCTCTAACAATGAGTGATCATCTCGATTTCATCAGTTCCAGTATCTTGGGAGATCGAAATTAGTTGAAAATCAGTCATTCCCCATCTTAAGTTTGCGAATAGTTTGAATTCTCTTGTAAGCTTTAAAGAAAGATTTTAAAGTTTGAATTACTCATCTTTATTATACAGTAGACTCTCGATAATTCGAATTTATAGGGACCAAACAAAAAATTCGAATTATCGAGTTTTTCGAAATAGCGAGGGTTCGAATTAAAGAGGGGCTGAAAGTAAAATTCGAATTGAAGAAAGTTACATTCTATTTGTCATTGTATAAGATTGTGAATGCTGGTAGAAAAAAAATACATATTATAATAATACATGTCGATCAATTTATTTATTATAAAAAAGTTGTATCATTTCTTCATAAAAAAATCGGTTATTTTCGTTTGGGTCGCTTGGTTGGCTGCAATCTGGTCCACAGCATTTTCCAAAGTGCTCACTGCTTTAAACACACAACCAGGTTGGATGTTATCCATTTCGGATTGTTCGAAGAAACGACGCAACCCTCTTAAAAAAAAGGTTGCTTCCTTAGAATACACCTTCGGAACATCGTCGTCTTCATCTTCACTGTCAGAAATCTGTTGACTGACCACAATTGACTGTTTCATAATGTCTTCATCAGACAATGTACCCGCTGTGGCAACATTATTGTCAATATTAACATCGTTGAAAGTTATGGGAACCTCTGGAAGTCTGTTCCAAGCACTCAAAAAGGTCCCTCATCTTGCAGATCTTGTTGAACCATATCATTTCCGTCCTTGCATTCCTAATCCTTGATGAATCTATATCAATTTGAATTAATTATTATTCACTTTTTAATTTTTTAAAAATTTAGATTATAACTTATACGGTAAATATTGCGTGCTTGTATATTCATCATATGAAAAGACTGAACTCCACACGCAGTTTTAAGATTAAGAACCTAATTCGAAGTTATTACATCTACATTTATATGGTCATATTTTATTATATTCCTTGAAATAAAGTGGATTTTTTATATATCTTTGATTTGTAATAAGAGTAAATTTACATACAAATTTGATTAACTTGAAAAGTATTGCAAGAAAACTTAAACATTCATTACATATCGTCAGGATTTAATATGTCGGTGTATTATTTACTCTAAAATAATAAAATCTAAATTCATGAAAAAACGCTATTATATACATAATGTACTTTCATATATTTCTTGAATTTAGGATATTCATGATGACCGGTCAATGACACTTAAATGATACAGCACGAGTTCAACTTATATGAATCTTGATTACATTACATGTGTTTTGAGTGTTCATGGTTCAGCTTATACAGATATTTTAAGCAAAGGTAAGATCAATTTTATCAATGGACTTCATCTTAGATAAATCTTATCTTAACTTTGGAATTAATCTGCTTTTTTTCAGTACTGACTTGAAATATAGTAAAACAGAGAAAAACTGGAGTCATTATGGATGGAAATATGGAATTCAATTCCACCACCGAGATAAATACATTGATAGAACCAATTATAAGAAATACCAACTACTTCAACATTTATGACTACTTAATATTTTCAGGATTGCTTTTCTTGACTCTTGTAATTGGATTATTCTATGCTTTCATTAATAGAAAGGAAACAGTTGCAGAATATCTTATGGGAGGAAAGCAGATGTCATTATTCCCTATTTCCTTCAGCCTTATAGCTAGGTAAACTGCAATTCATATATGTATTGGATTTGAAAGTAACATTATTCAAGGAAAAAGTAAAGTTAAAAATTAATTCGATATAAACCTGAAACATAAATGCCAATTGTTCAAGATTAATAAATTTTATCGTATATAGTTTATTATATATAACTATACTTTTTATTAATACAGTAGTATATCGGCAATTTCCATCCTTGGTATGCCAGCTGAAGTATATACATATGGAACCCAGTTTGCTCTGATTGGTGCTGTAGAATTTCTAGTAGCAACAGCAAATGCTTTCCTTTTCTTGCCAGTATTTTACAAGCTCCAACTGACCACAGTTTTCCAGGTAAAATTTTCATTTTTGAAATACTCTAACAATGTTTGAAAATACTCTTTCCCTTTAATTTTTCTTAAATACAGGAAAAATGTCAATGGATAAGAAGGGATTTTAAAAATTGATATTACTTGACTCTTAATTTAGAGAGTTTTATTACTTATGAAAATTATTGTTTCATCAAGAATGAAAAAAAGAATCAAAAATAAAGTTATCTGGTATGTTTAGAATGATGGAGAATAACATTTGATCATAAAAATGAGTGAATAATGAGGAGGTGAAGGTATACCTTGTGTGAATATTCATGCATTCAGATCAATCAATTTTATCTGATGCAGAATTTGAATAGATGTGAAAAAAGTCCCAAGTATGTAGTACAAAGTAAGAAGTGGTTCTTATCAAATCACGGTTAAATGAATAATTTGAAGTAATATCAAATTTAAGGATTTCATTTAATAAAATACAATGATTCTGGCTTCTAGATATAAAATGCTTATTCAAACAATACATATTTGAATGAAATCTATAAAAAAATATTTTATACCTGTGTTTTAAAATTATTGTTTTATCTAATAAGAAAACAAATACTGAAATTCATACTACTCTAATATTATATCTTCTTTTCATAGGTAGATGATTATTAAAGTTATAAGTAAATTATGTAAATATTATCAAATATTATAAAATGGATAGATTGATTGGTTCCAATGTAGATAGCTGTCTAGTGTCCTGTATTTTATAATGTTAAACTGTAAATCACTAACACTTTTCATGCTTAATCTATTATAGTCATTACAGACAAATAAATAAAATTCATGCAATTTCACTTGGATTTAAAGATTTTGGGCCATGTTTATTCATGTATCTTTACTGAGCCCAAAACTATCTAGCATCTTAGAATAAGTGCACAAAAAATAATTCATTACTTCATGATGAGAGATGCATTACTATTATCAGCCTTCACATGATTTAATAATGCTTTTTTCTCAGTACCTGGAAATGAGATTCAACAAAGCAGTACGGATATTCCTTTCCTGTTTGGGAGTTATCTCTTCAGTAAGTTTTATAAAATTTTAAATTATTATCCATCAGTTTGTTTAAAAAAATAACATAAAAATAATTTTTATGTAGTAAAGAATTAAATATGCCAACATAATTTTTTCAGGTGTTATTCAGCCCTGTGTTGATATACATGCCATCTCTGGCTCTGAGTCAAGGTAAAATTATCTTTAAAATCAAAGTAATTAATCCTGAGTATTGAATACTGATTAAGCGATTCTTTTATAGTGACTGGCATCAATCTTTATATAGTTGCAACCATATGTTGCAGTATTTGCATTATTTATACCAGTTTGGTAAGTATAATAAATATTCTAAGTTTTAAACATTTTTAATATATAATCTGTGCATGAAATTTTATATACCTTATCATTATTAGCTACTTATAATCTGACACTGGATGTAAGATTCCTCATAGCTATCAATTTTTCACATCTGAGGATAATTTTTCTAATTAGTGGGTAATTAAAATGTCTCAATTCAATTGTGATGTATATATATATACGTACATACATCAAATCACAGTGATTAAAAATTTTTCTTTAAACTTTGTGTTTTGGTTAGGAAATATCATTCTTAATTATCACTTGACAGTAGTATACTACATTTAAAAATATTTAAAAATTTTATATTTTTGAAAGGAGGGGTCAAATCTAGGTACTAAAACTAAAATGTCAATTGAAACTAAAGAGTCAATAATTCTTAAAAGACTATGTTGAAAATTCACTGATATTAAATTTATAAAATATAGGAATTATCATACCTACTGCTCAAGTCAGAAATATTTTTACATCCCTTTACAAGAATTGATGGCAATTAAATATCATGAAACTAATAAAAATAAATCTCATTTTCAGGGAGGAATAAAAGCAGTTGTTTGGACTGACACTTTTCAGACTTTCAGCATGTTGGCTGGAGTTATCCTGGTGACAGTCCTTGGCACAATGAAAGCAGGAGGAATATCTGAAGTTTATAGAAAAAGTTATGAAAGTGGAAGAATAGAATTATTTAAGTGAGTTAATTTTGATGTTAAATTTTTAAATAATTAAATTTAAATATTTGAGGTTTCAAACTTCATGCAAAAAATGATTACCTTTAGTATTTTTGGTACAAATATTATTAAGAATATTTTATATTGAAGCAGGATGAATAATCAGTCATAGATTTTTTATGTAGAGGTAAATCTTAAGTAAGACATTTATGATATAATTAATTATACTTATTTATTTAAACACTATTCTCCACTGAACAATGGTTTTTATACTATACCAATATAGTATGGATCCTAATCCTTTGGTCCGTCACACTTTCTGGACCATAGTGGTGGGAAATTTCATCGGCTGGCTATCTGGATCATCTACTTCTCAAGCAATACACCAGCGATGCCTTTCTTTACCGACACTTACAAAGGCAAGGCTGTGAGTTAGGTTTTAATTGGATATTTATAATGCTGATGTTGAGTTTAAATAATTATATCAATATTATAAGTTCACATGATTTTATATTTTACGTAAGTTATTCCTCTTTCCTCTTTTCACATTACTTAATTCTAAATAATCTGTGAGTTCTAATATCCTGAACTCAATGATCCATTATCTATAATTTTACTTCTGCTAAGGATTCTAGTTTTCAGACCGAAATGCTCAGAGGATTACATAATAAATGTAATTGTAATTAAATTAGTATTGGATGCAGTCCTTAGTACTAATATACAGATGAAGAATATGTAGCATTCCTAATATGATTTAAACTATTTTTTATCGTCAGAGCTCTCCTTTCTCTAGCCGTTGGAAGTTTTCTGTTTGTATTTCTTGGAGCATATACTGGTTTGGTAGCGTATTCTTTCTATCAAGATTGTGATCCTATCACAGCTAAGGTAAATATAAATTACTGGAAAATATATTACTTATAATTTTTAAATTAAATTGCTCAAGAATATTATTTTTGAATAAATGCCTAATTTCGGCTTGTCAAAAAACCAGATCAAATAATTCCTTATTTTATAATGGAATTTGCTCACGAAGTTCCTGAATTCCCTGGATTTTTTTTGGGAGCACTGTTCAGTGCAGCCTTGAGGTATGTTCTGCATTAGATGGGGAAATAATTCTGTTTCAATAGCTCAACATAAGATTAAATTGTGAGAGTTGAAAAATACTGTAACATAGCATTATTTCTTTTAGCTCCAAATCATCCTTTTGTCTCATGAATCCCAAATCTTTAGTAAATTCAATCATGAACTTTGTTTATGGACAAGTACAATTACAGTAGGATTATTCACACCCATACAAATATTATGAATTAATTTTTGCAAGATATATGCCATAAAACCTTCTTGATGATAACTTCTCCATCAAAGATATATATACATATTTGAGTTGTTTTATTTTGCAATCCACTGGAACTGAAAATACTAGTTTAAAAATCATACAGTTGAAAATAGTCAGAGTAAATTTAAACCTTATTGTTCCCTGATATATAAAATTGACTTTTCACATGTTTCATTGGTACCAGCACTTTGTCTACAGTATTAAACGCAGCAAGTGGGGTAGTTCTGGAAGACTTGATTCAATCAAGAAGAAAAGTAAGACTATCAGAGGAACAAGCCAGCAAAGCCTTAAAAGTGATAACTGCATTGCTGGGAGGGCTTTGTTTATCACTTGTTGTTTTTGTTGATCTAATGGGAACAGTGCTACAGGTAATAAAAAACAATGGATGAATAGTACAGTTATTATGATAATTCAATAATAATAAAATTCTAATACATGTAGAATATTTTATAATTCTGGTTTTTTCCTTTAATGGGAGTTAAAATTTTTAAAAAATTAAAAGCCACTTCCTATATTTAATTTACTACAATCAAAATAATTGAAGAATCTTCTAATTTTTTACTTTACAGACCACAAGGAGTGTAACTGGTATAGCATCTGGATGTAGATTTGGAATATTTGTTTGTGGAATGTTCTTGCCTTGGGTAACCTCTAAGGTAGGTATTAAATCTCCTACTTAACATCTGCATAAAATATAAGTGTTTTACTACATCACATTTTAATAATATTTACTCAAAAAGTTAAGGGAAGTATTATTGCATAGCCCACTAATTTTCAAATATTTTTTAGGAAAATCAGCAATAGATTTTAAGTTTATAATTTAAAGACTTTAATTTTAATTGGACATTTCTATGTCAATTAACTAAAATAAGGATTCATGAATGAAAAGGCATCTGAATGTTCATTGCAAGCCATAACAATATATAATTTTTATATTATGATAATAATAAACATTTATATAACAATAATATTCAAGAAAATATTTCATATAAATTCATAGGAAATTCTTTCCTATCATCAATCTTGATCAAATAATGTGCACATGATCCAGACAAATATCCTTAAAATAAAATCAAAATACAAGCAAAGTGAATTTTTTAGGGTGCCATTATAGGAGGAGTAGCTGCTGTTTCATCACTAGCATTTCTATCATTTGGGTCACAAACTGCCATAGCAGCAAAGAGCATTAAATATGTTACAAAACCTCTATCTGTAGCTGGTTGCTTGGGCTCAAATAGTACTTCACTGCAAGATCCAGCCTTTATAAAAGGCTCTCCATTCAATAATCACATCCCTTTGTAAGTATAAATATCTATACATACATAATTGAGTACTGCCAGTCTTGGTGGCAATGATTAGTTAGCATAGGTTCCAGCTGAGGAAGAAATTATTCTCTCAGGGTGTGGATGTGTGTATAAGTACATATTTGATTTGATGACCAAATTTAATATTAGTAAAATATTTTTCAAATAAGAAAAAAAACATACTGACTGCTTAATTAACTCATCGCTTCCTTATTTTTCAGGCATGATGATGTTTTTTGGATTTTCCGAATATCATATATGTATTATCCATTGACTGGACTAATTGTTATGGTTAGCGTTGGTGTCCTTGCTTCTTATTTAACGGGATTCCAAGACTTATCAGAACTCAATCCAGATCTAATATCACCAATCTGCCAAAGATTTCTCCCAAAAAATGCAAGGAAAGAGGAAAACGAATGCCAATTTGATTTAGTTCAAATGCAACCATCTCAAGATACACAGGTGAGCAAATATTTTTACTTATGCATAATGGCTGAACTTCAGTATGTTAGTTTATTAAGTAGGATGTATTTCTGGCTAATTAAGATAAAAAGGCATCTGCTATGAATGACTCTTAATTCCTTAACATTATTTATTTAACCCAGAATTAACATTTTCTATTAACAAAATATTATTAGGGTTTCAATAAATGATGTACACTAATTTGCAGGATCAAAAATTGTCCATTTTATTAACACAATGCATTTAATATTTCAAAGTTGTCTAAATACATACATGATTTAAAAATAATCTTGTTCCTGTATTAAAATTTTTAATTCAATAACATTCACAGAGAACAATTTTCCTTTCAGGTTAATGAGAAAGCAAATGCAGAAACAGGAGAAGAAACAGAAATGAAACTACTTTAATCAGAGATAAAAGCTTTAACAATAATGAAGCTAATTTTCTAGTGGTAAATCATAAAAGAAATCCTCTAAATATGTATCTACTTTATGAGATGTTGAACTATAATATTTTCACCGGAAAAGTTTTCTATATCTATCTCTACATCACTTTTTCAAGATTCTCTCCGTTTCGATAGGTCACAAAAATAATTTATGGCTAGACAGGTAAAGTATGGAAATTTGACAGAAGTGTTATTAATTAAATGGATAGACTGTGGGACATCTTCAAGATAGATAGAATTTTAAATGAGAATTGAATATATTCTAAGAGGATTGAGACGAACTCGGTATCTTTTTTATTAGTATTGCATTATAAAGTTGCAAGAAATCGAATATGTCAAGTTTACCTCCATGAAAGTACCAAGGCGATTGGCTGTTATTAAAAACCGAATCGCTCTCGTAGGATAACCGTCTCAAATATAATCGATCATTTGTAATCTATCACATTCCTAACAATTAGAATGATCCATCTGTTCATGGAAACTCGCGTGTGATTATGAAGCAACGCTTACTGGATCTTGGACATTAAACTTGGACAAGATAACCGCTAAAATAAGGCACCATTTAGACGATTTAGACTATTATTTCTCCGCTTTTAAAAATAATGAAATAGTCTTAGTTAATTCTTCCTATTTTAAACTCATTAAAAATAGATAATTTGATTTTTAGACAAATGATTTGAATTCTATTATTGTATTTTGTTTTTTTTTATGTTATCCTTCAAATATATCTTTACTTTTAATCAATATTATTATTCAAGATCATATCTCACCTTTATCTCTGAATCTGATGTTGAAACGTTTATTCTGTTATCAACTGATACATTTCTTTCGGCGAAGATTTAATATAACTCGCTTAAAACTGGAACAGAAATTTGTCGTATCCTAGCAAAAGGAACGAAACATGGAGACGTGCAGAAAATTGGTTCTGACTGTTGTAGAAGTTCCCTGCACCCTATTACTTATGTTACTTCCGATTTGAGTTCTTAGGATGTACATAAGCAGCTTATAAGGAGATAAGGGAGTGGTTTGCAATCTGTTAGCTTAGTTGATATTTTAATCATATAAGGGGATTGAGATAAATAGGTAGGATAAAAGGATACGATTTAAGTTTAATATAGCCGCCCCAAACATGAGGAAGTAGATGAGATGATGTGCAGTCTGGGATGAAAGATGAAAATGGGAAGGCTGAAGGAAGAGTTCCAGAGTAAATGAGTGACTCATAGGCTGGCTTGAGGGAAATGTAATGTAATAAGGAAAGTTATCCTCAGCACCTGCATTACATTAATTCAAGATACTATTTGTGTTAAAAACTTTTAACTTAAATTCTCTTTTTCCTGCTATTTTCCTAAATAAATTATTAAAATAGAACTTAAACAATTGAACCGATTTTTTCTTACTATCATTATTTTAAATTACATTCCATTCACTTGCAGGAGTTATATAGAACTTTTCAAAAAATATAATGTATCTCAGACAAAGTGTTTAGAAAATTAAAATAATCTTAGAAATTATCATATTATAAAGGTTTAATGATTTTGTTAATATGAAATTGTTGCTGATTAAGGTCCCAAAAGGTTGTTATAAATAGATCCAACAATTATGGATAAATTAAAATAAATGTTGCAACTATTACATTAAATGCTAATTATGTAAACTCTCAGTGGATAATTTTGTACAAATACTAAATACTCTCTCATAAATAACATGCATGGAACTTGAATAAAAATTAAATTCCCTTGAGAAATAATAAATATATTAAATATTTTCATTGCAATATTCCTTTGCAATGAAAAGCCATCCTCACGAATTGTGAGCATATGCCCAGAGCGCTCATAATTTACATCTATTGAGTATTTCAGATTTTTGCAAAATAATGCATCAGTGAAGTGGTTAATAACCCTATTAATGAAGGCACTGTGGAATTACAATTGCTGAAGATTACCATGTTATTTGCTCTCAATTTTTAAAATACATGTCCCCTCTTTCTATACATATTTATAATACTTTTACAAATGAAGAGATAAATAATAACAATGAATTGATATATTCATTCTTCCATGTTAAAATCATTTGTTTTAATGCTACCCATAATTTAAAAAAATATATCACTTTCAATTTTGTGCTACTCTTCTAAAAACTGTTATAATTGATCATTATCTAACACTAAGTTATCATTAGTTGGTGTGTCTTAGTATTATTAAAAGGCTCTAGTGTACTTTAAGATATCACAATTTTGAAAGTTTAGGTAATATGGAAGAGTAGTGCAGTATAAAAGGCAAATTTTGCTTTCTTTGGACAGCACAGCTATTATCCAATTATATTTTCATAAGATTTAGGAATATAAATATTATTATTGTATCAAAATAAGATCTAAAATAAATTTTTAATAAAACTTCACTTTTATTAATGTAAAATATTATAAGAAAATCTTTAACAGGTTTAATAAGGTACAAAATAAGTGATAAAAACAGATATAGACTTTTATATCTTTCCTTTAAATTTGTAATATTTTTTATAGTTTTCAAATAGAGTTTTGAATATTTCTTTTGATCCAGGGGGAAGAGAACTGAGCAGGTATGCCAATCCATTATTGTCACACATATGAATAAATCCATTAATGCAATTCTGAAGGTGAACCTGAAACAAAGAGTCACAATTTTTTAAAGTTTTAAATCAGAAGTTTATACATACAAACAAAAAACAAGATGTACCTGTACACAATAAACTTAGAATAGATATTCAGAGCTGCGATTATAACAGTATTCCAAATTGCTATCAGCATTCATTATGCTCTTCAAATTTGTCTTAGCTTACATATCATAACCTAGGTCTGTTCAAAAAGCATAGTGAGTTTTATATTTTCTCAAAAAGTATTTATTTATTCATGAATATGTATTTATCCCATTCAAAGTAATTCCCCTCGGATATAATACATTAATTAATGCCAACGTTTTTTCCAATCCTAGAAACATTTAAAAAATCATATTTTGTGATCTTGTTTAGCTCCTCCTTTGATGCTATCTTTATCTCCTCAATTGTGACATAGCATCATACTTTCAGTTATGGAAACAGGAAAGTCACAGGGGGCCAATTCTGGGGAATATAGTGGCTGTGGCACTATTATTATGTTATTTTTGGCCAAATATTCCCTCACAAGCAATGATGTGTGAGCAAGAGAATTATCATGGTGCAGAAGCCAGTATTTGTTCTTCCACCAATCCAGGTGTTTCAGGCAGATTGATTCCCAAAAAATACACATAATTTGCAGATTATATTCCTAATTGACCGTACTACCCTCTGGCAAGAATTCATGATGATCAAAAATCAAATATACATAGCCTACAGAAATTCATAATTTGTGATACTTTTTGAACAGACCTTACTAATCATAATGATGCCAATGAAATTATTTCACTTTAAAAATTTTAAACTATTTGATCTAACCCTTTTCTACTTAAAAAGCACTTCTTTTGTAACTAAGTTCACAATTTCATTATGGCTTTTCAACAAATCACAGCTGTGAACATCAATTTCATATTCCATTAAAAGATTAAGAGTAATTCTGGTTACTTATTCCATTTCATGATACTGATATTAAGACACTGATTCTTTGTATTTTTATCAGTGCTTATTCCCTTGTCTAAATTTCCGAACATCTTTTCCAATGAATTCTGATTTCTAATTTCCTAGTATTGGCCTTTTGGTTGATACGTATCCTTTTTGTCTTATACAATGAAATAATTTTTTAAAAATAATTTATACATATATATAATTATGATATAATTTCCTAGGTAGGGGATATTTCCAGATACCCAAATATGATCAAATAAAAATGACTTTCATGAAAAATTAATTATGCAACCCATACTAGAAAATATGTAAAAAAAATTTAAATTGAAATAATTAAAGAATAAAACATCAGGTAGGCAAAATGAATGAATGAAAACACTCACCTTGATAGCTGGATGAATTGGCTTACTCTCAAAACTCATAACTGCATTTGTTATGAAGTATTGAGATACTCTTGTGAAATGCTTCTTAAATTTTACCAGTGCATTGGTTATCCTTGAAAGAATAAACATATTATTATAAATTATGCAAAAAATAGAAGTAAATAGATCAAAGTTTGATTCAATTGATTATAGATAATATTGTCCAGGAATTTATATATATATATATATATATATATATATATATATATATATATATATATATATCCCCCTGAAGCTATATACATTAGATATCCCTTCAAATAATTGTTTTCATATATAAGGCACACCAGATTTTAAGGAGCATAAAGCTAAATAAAATCAACAATGTATCAGGAAAAGTGATTGCTGAAAGTGAACAATCTTCAATTGCCAAATAACTTGTTATTGTTGTGAACTGGTTGGTTATGATCAGTTTGTTATCACTGGATAAGCTCACATAATTTTGTTCCAGCACAAAGTTTGCCATCCTAAATATAAGTCTGTCTAGATATATATTTGAAGAACATAAAGGATTCATACATAAGGCACATGTTAGAAAATATAGAATTAATACTATATGCACCTAATTGTAAAAAATACAGTAATTGAAGTTTAAAGTAGAAAAATAACGTCTTCTTACCACTCTACATTGCTCGCACAGTCGGTCATCACAAGTAAGTGCTCTGATAACTTTCCTCCCTGAAGTCCTCCTGCCGAACTGTACTCTACATTTCCTTGGGAAACACAGATCATAAAGAGTTTAAAAAGGCATTTGAGGAAGGATGGAATCCTATCTATCAAATGATCAGGGTGCTGATTGACTATTGCTAGCAAACAATTTGAGCAAGCTGAGAAGAGTTTATGAAACATGCTAAGTTCTTCAGAAACTATATCATGGTTTGTCGAGACAGATGATGATGATTCATGTCTTAAAACATCACTCAGTGGAATAACTAAAATGCTCTTAAATACTAGATGTATTACTGGATAATCGACAAAGACCTGAAAAGAATAGAAATAAATGAGATAATACAAATACAAGAGCAAATTCCAAAAGATTTACATCAGATACCATTAAGATTGACTACTTACTGTAAATTATGTCACAATAAAAACATACAATGCTATATTTATATAGAACTAAGCGTGCTTCTTACAATATAAAAGAGATTTAAACAATTTCTCCTGAAATTTTATTCATTTAAGTATAAGTAATTAGGCTTGCTTACAGCAAACAATCTAAGTGTCTAGTAATGAATTTATAAGTTGTTTTAAAGTTTTATAATGCTATCACACTGCTCTAATTAATTTACATCAGTCATTACATAAGGGTCTTTTGAATTGTTAGATTTCCCAATTATTTCTAAGAACTATATATGCCAAACATTTTCATAATTTACATTAGTATCACAGTCTATAAAAGGTCTCCGAATTTCAGAGTACTTTCAGGAAGTGACTCAAAAGGTGTTGATATTATCTCTTGTGTTCCTTATGGAGATAAAGTGAATACTCTCAAGAATTGAATTTGTTTTTTATTATAATTATTATATTATAATTTATTCACATTTGCATCCCAAGTACTTTAAATAGGGAAATTTAAATGAGCCCGGCATAGAACCCATGACCATGTGCAAAGCATGTATAGCAGTTTTATAGAGTGACACAGTATCTCCATGGATACTATTCCAACTAGGGAAATATTTTTTTAAAAATCATCAAAAATTAGGCCAATGCATTCTTATGAGAAAAGTCCAATTTTGGGGCTACCTAGGATCAAACCCATGATAGGTAGGGTCAGTTTTCCATTTTTTACTAAATACCATAATATAGTATAAGCAAGATATGAACTATAAGCAAGTAATGTTAATTAATATTAATGAATTTCCACAGTTAATACTTCCATCATTACCTTTCCTTTCTTAAGTAAAACATCTTCAAACTCTAATATAGAAACTGCAGAACATATCAGGTTTCGGTTCTCTTCAAAACATTTCCAGTTGTTAACCATTGATAGAAATAAGGGGAGAGAATCTTTGATTGTCTGTAGCCTGCACTCAGCCAAACCTTTATTTAAAGAACACTTAATGAGAATCTTCCAAAATCGCATATAATGGTTCAAAGTGCGAGGATCCGGATTTTCTTGATCTATATTTTCCTGTAAAAAATTAAGAAAATTATCATACTAAACAAATAATTTCAATGGATATAATAACCTTTGTTCCTTTGAATTATTACACAGATACACAGCAACAAAGAGACTCTTGAAGGAATATAATGGAAAATACTCACCAACTTAACAAGGAGATCCTTTGTCAACAATACAAATTCCTTTTTGTTGCAAGACATCAATAATGCTTTCAGCAACCTTGAGAAAGGTCCTGGTTCAGCGATTGCACAATTTTGAAATGAAATTAACATCTCCCAAACTTCCGACACAAATGATGGAGACAAGTACTCTTTCAATGCTACTCTATGATTGCTAAGAATTTCAAGGAAATGGAAACAACAAGAATTAAAGGATTTCAGATGTTTGGATACTACTCCTGATGATACAGCTACTGAATTATCCACAAGTCCCTTTTCACTGGAGCTCAATCTCTTGCCTACCATCGCCAGTAATTCTTCCAAATGCTCTCCACATTTTGATATCCTATAAGAAAAAATATTCTACTTCAATGAAAAATGGCACTATACACAGAGGCACAGAACATAAAAGTATAAATTACAACGTTATATCACATTTTATGGATGATTATTGATCAGAAAGAAAATCAGATTACAAAAAAATTACATTACAATGGATCATCCTACAGAATTATGCCATAAAAGACAAGAAAAACAGGAAAGAACTTAATAAAAAAGTACTAAACACTCCGCAATAGTGGAGCCAAGACAACAGTTTTAATTAAAAGACTTTGGTAATCATACAAATTTAAAATAAAATCAGATCATAGGATAAAGAAATAAGATGAAATTTAATACCAATTATAATATTACAGAGTTTTAAAGATTAAATTATTAAATTGCTCAGGTTTCAAAAAGTAATTCAAAATACATATGGTACATTGAGAAATAAAACAATGAGAGATCAATAAAGTGATAATTAAATAGTATTTAGTTAAATAAATAATGCCTCCTTATGGAATGAAAAAGTTTACAAAGTAGCAAGAGAAAAAGCTAAAATAGTCCTTCAAAACTAACTACATTTGGTCACATATTAATGAAAACTTACACAAAAATTTTTCCTACGTACCTTTTCTGGGACTTGATTGAGAGGAAATTTCTTAACATTAGAGTATAACATTCCAACTTCTGCTGGTCAATTGTTGAAAGATCAAAGTTAAGTGCCTTGACAAGGTTAAAAGACAATAACTTATAATACTTAATATAGACTTTCTTGTTCCCAGGTTTAATGGAAGATTTAGAACATTTCTGCCAAAAAAGCAAAATGTATTCATTAGAGAGGGAAAAAAATTACAATATATTTGTAATGATTTTTTCAAGCACACAAAAATCCTATGAACACCAAAAATGAAACCAATAATAATTCTAGAAACTTATATTTTAAACCGTATAACCATTAGTTTTGGAAAGTTCAAGGTTATTATTCAATGGTTACTCCAATAGACGTTAATCTTGGATAGTTCAATTTACAGATTTTTTGAACATCTTATAAGCTCTTGCCAACCCCTACTTTTACAGCATTACTATATGACACAACACTTAAAATTAAAAACCAAATAATTGTATCTAAATTAGCTGAATTTTATTCTCATGATGAAAGAACCTTCATTATTAACATTTTTGTCAATATGTATACACGAATAAATATTTAAGTAAGAATGATGTAACTTTACTTACTTCAGCTAAAAAAGCCATAAGTAGAGGTGAAATTAGGTTAATAAGATCAAGCTGATAATTTTCTTTCTTCAGTTCCTCCCTGATAGCCTTGATAACTTCTTTCAACTGTTCAAAGCCCACTGCACTTGTCATTCCAATTGCGATGAATTTTTCCATTAGCTGCTCTTGAAGACATTTCAGTTTCATCATAGTCTCATGACTAGAATCTAGAGATGTAGGTTGTGATCTGCACACATACCAAGCTAAAAATTTGCCAATATTCAAATACTTGACTAATTCTTTGAAAACTTCATTGGAATTTACCGTGAGAAGAATTACCTGAAAATCAGATACAGGAAAGAGGAAAGTTATTCAATTATTAAAATATCATAACTAACATTAATATCACATACAGAATTTTTGTTATCAATTCAGCAAAACTGAATTATCTACTGAAAAGAGGAGAATAAAATTAATATTTCTATTTGTCTAAATAACTGGAGATATGAATTTTACTAGTTTAAATTCTTAAATAAAAAAAACTTAGCATTTAAAATATTTTTCAGAAGAACAACAAATTTTTTCTCATCTCTCTTTGAATCTTCAATTGCCATAATCTATAAGCCAAAACATATGAATGATTTATGCAATATCTATACGATATGGTTTTCTTCAATGTCTTGATGTGGTGCATGAAGTAAGCGCTCAACTAAATGTTTCTGTTCATACCTACATGGGATTCCTAAACATACATTTCTAATCAGCAATCTGTATAAAGCAAGTTACCATGCATGAATTCCATTAGTTGCTTATTACAATTTTCTGACTTCAAATTCACGTGAAGTATATGCTTATCTAGACAAGCATTTTGAATAAAAATTATTACATGTGATATTCTGACACCCCTAACTAGCCTTATATTGTTACTGCTATATTTACTCCATAACTTTTATTGCCACTTCATTAGTATGGATACCAAAACCACATGCTACCTCCAAGCAAATATATTTCTTTTCTAACAATACCAGTAGCAGCCATAGATATGAAATATGATACTAATATTGGTCCATTCCTAATTATAAGTATTAGAGTCTTGACGAGGCATGTAAATGAATTAAGCAAAATAATAATATAGGCAACATATAAAATAATAAATAAAAGCAATGAAACTCACCTCTAGGACATTGACTTCGGCATCAGGGCTTGCCACTCCATTAGGATGTTCTCTCAATGCAAAAAGGAGACTAATCAGGGACATAATCACAATAGCTCTTGAGCTGTCTGACAAGCAAGAGAGAGGCAATGACCTTAGTACACTCAATAGTTTATTCAGAGGAGTGTAGTCCACTATCAATGGCTCTTCACACTGACTACCATCTTCAAGAAATAGACCACTGAAATACTCATGTAATAATAAGGCCAACTTTGTTGAAAGGAGAGTTGCAGCATCAGCTTGGAGAAGAGTTGTTGATTGTTTGATACCACTGTGTTCCTCAAGAACGGCAGTCATTGCTTCATCTACTGCAGAAAATAAGTTGAATGAGAGTCTAGTGCCTTTGGTACTTGGAGCTTCCAGAATACTGCTTCTTTCATCAGAAGCACTATGCCTTCTCTTTCTCGTCTTAATTACATCATCTGAAAAGTTTAAAAAAGAAATCAATTTGGAATAATTAACTACATAAAACACTTTAACAGAAATGATTACATTGGGATTCCATTTACTGATTGAGTGTTGCTGCAGTGCAATTATACAATTTAAAAATAGATTTCCATGTAATAGCACATTGGAAAGAAATAAAACAATATAAAAATGACATCAGCCATTTTAACTGCAATTTCTTTAATGACAATATACATATTTGTATAAGAAGTAATTGGTATATGGAGATTAAATCTGATAATAATATTTTCACTTTTAGAACTATTGGTTTATTTTCCATTGCCAATCACTATCAAAACATATTTTCTTAGCATGATTTATATCTTAGTGTGTTCTAAATGTAAATATCAATCTATATAACACAATTGAATCATAAACTTGTATAGTAGATTGAATTGGAATATAGTAAATTTGAAAGCTATAAGAAGATTGATGAAAAAGTTCTTAATATAAAATACTAAGAAGAAAAAGTTCTTAGTATTAGTCTCAACGTGAGAGTATCTACAAAGACAGGCAAGTTATTAATTGTTACTTACAGTAATTTTTGAAACCCTTTTTCCCTATTTCTTTCAACACAGTAAGTGTAAGGATAGGAAAAATTGCTGAGTTTCTATGTAATTGTTTAAGTAAGTCATTCATTTCATTAGAAAGCTCTCTAACAAAAAGCTCAGAAAGTTTTGCTAGCTCCGCAAAATTCAGCATCTGTGCCACTGTATCGATGTTATTAGCAATAAGACTCAAGGTACTTGGAGTATCACTTGCTTTTGAAATCAGGTAATGAGCACAAGATACTGATTTGTCTGTTTTCACTTCTGGCTCAAATAACAACAAAGTCCTCAATTTCTGCATCACAAGTTCATTCTAAGAAAGAAGGAGAAGTCAATGTAAAAATACTTTGCACTTGCTTTGATGTGAATAAAGTTATAATGAATATATTAAAACCTGCACTAAAACCTAATATGTAGAAGGTTCATTTCTTCTCATTACTTTTCACTAAAGCTACTAATTTAAGACATTAAAAAGGGAAATTAGTATAAATCACTGACTACTGTTTTGAATAAAATCTTTACATTTGTAAAAAGTAATATATAAATAATATATATATATATATATATATATAAAGTAATAATATAATAAGTATATATTTAATAAATGACACCTGGGCATACTAAAAATTTACTAGGCAGATAAAAACTTTCACCAGAAGACACAATTACTTGATTGTGTAATTAATAATATTAATTGGAATATGATGCTTCAAAGAGGGTGATAATAATAGCGAATCTATGTGCCTATATACTTACTAAATGCCGCTTGCAATGATCATCTCCGAAATTAACAATCCGTTCAACTAGGTGGCTCCAATCACCATCAGTCAAGTGCATATGTAGAAGTGAGAAATCAGTAGCAGTTGAGGGTCCCCTACAAGATTGTTTATTTGCTGATGGTAGAGGCGGAAATTCAGTTAATGCAGAAGGGTTATCTGGCTGATAGAAGATCAAACTGAGTTGTAAATCTCCCCAACATAAGGACATATCTAGAAAAGCACCCACAGTAACTGGATCCTGCAAGAGAAAGATTAGTTTTACAATATTGGAATCCTTAAGATACTCACTATTACTGGATTAGTTGAAAATATAATGAGAATTGCTCACATGTTTTCCCAACAGGAGAACTTTTCCCAACCTCCCAATAGCATTTCCAAGGTCTCCCATTAAGGAAATTAATTTTCCCATTTTTGATTGAGGAATGTTTGGGTCAATAGCCCTGTAACCAGTCAAGAAGTGGTTGATCAAGTAGGATGTCAATAGCAGCATGAGGACCACATCAGGATCTATCAATAATACAAACAGAGGTAAATTAAGAAGGTATGAATGAGTTATATTAATTCATAAATTAATGAAAAGTTACTAAATGAAAAATACCAAAGGTAAGCATTCCAAAATTAAATGAAGATAATAGAGAAACTATTATTAATTCATTCTATGGAATTATATGCATTTATCTGGCTGGTCAAATTTCTAATATAAATTTTGACAAATTATCATTTCAAAGACGAAAAACCCATCAAATAATATTTGATTTAAGTGATCTCATTAACTTAGCTTAAAGACATTCAGATTAAGAGCCAACAAGTCAGCAGTGACATATGTCACAGGATTAAAGGTTGCCTGAGTTCTTGGGCATGAAAATGCCTCCAAAGTCAAGGTAATGGAAATTGTTTGATAAAAATAATAGCAGATATATGTGTATATTTATATACCTATATTTCCTTTTTCCATTGGTTCTACACAGTCTTCAAGCAGATGAAATGTTAAAGTTTTAAGCATCGCCATTGCTTGTGTTGCAACCAAAGTCTGCATGCTTGCTTTAAATTCATTAAGAAACTCCTCTGGAAAGACTTCATCAGCTGTAAGCTTCATCCCATTGCCTTCGACTGCCAGTTGCTCTTTGGCACTAGATAAAAGCCTGGAAGCTAGTTTCTGCACCCTGTGTAGCTTTATGGATGATCTCAGAAGACTTCTAAGAAACATGACGTAAGAAGAGTTCTCAGTTTGTTTGGTCTTCTCAGACTTATTAAACATGACATGTCCAATCGCTGTAACTTTATGAGAATCTAAAATATTGGGATCCAAATCAGATAGAGAAGTCAAGAGCTCAATTGTTGACGCTTCGACGGATTGTTCTGTCGAAACTATAAAGTCACACAAACACTGTAGCCACTTTAAGAACGGATAGCCTGAAATTTCAGCTGTTATATCAACGTTCTCTGAATTCAAAACGTCGATTGCCGTCTTCAATGAGAGGTGTGCCGTATTTTCTGACTGATTACTGATAGATAAGACCTGTTTCTGTCTTGAAAATTTTGGAGAAATATGGAATTTTTCATTCTTCTCACGCGGATGAATACCCATACCATAACAGAGGATCAAGAACATTTGACAATGTTTATGATTTTCTTTCCTGCAGCTCCGAATAAATGCCTTAAACACCACATGTACAAGAGCATCGAGCTGGTTTATAGGTAAAGTTAAACAAGTTTGTAAAAAATGATGAATAAAACTACCATCTTCAGTTTCAACTTCTTGCTTAAGAATTGACTGCTCTATAATATAGTTCATTGTACGGAACTCATGCTCAAGTTTTTTTTTTGGAAATAATGTCATGCCGATACATTTATACATCGAAGAAGACATGGAGTCAAAGGATCTTATTTCATCACTCGTTAATATCTCAGACAAAGGACATAATATATTAGTATAAAAGCACCGGGAATATTCGTCATTCAAGAGGAAATTTTGCGAATAAGACTTGAGGTTATCGATCACTTTCACACAAACATCCTGAGGGGGTGTTTTAATCTCGGTGAATAATTTCAGAATAGAACCAATTAAAGCCGTGTAATCGCTTACACAACGACGGAAGTGTTGCTTAAAGACAACAACATCTAATAAACATATTGAGGATTGAAGAAAAAGATTCTTCTCCTCAATTTTTAATTTTTCATTCGTTAAAGCTTCACACAGTTTTAGAATCACTGCATTTCTGGTAGCTTGAGATAAGTACAAATACTTGTAATTTTTCACTCTGTCGCAACACAAACAACGCTGAAAGGCCAATCTAGCCTCTTCGCTCTGAGGATAATCACATAACCATCTTAAGGCCTTTTCTTCCTTACTTTCCATCGCGCAATCTTTAGTGTCTGTAAATAAAGAGTTTGAAATGAAAACATTTTTCGCTAGTCTTATCCTTTTGGTTAACGGCTCGCTGTCATCGTTCAGTAGATTGTTGAGCTCTGAAAAATGAACATGATTAAAGTTTTGGATTGAAGCATCATGAACATATATAAATAAAATCTTACACCACTAGTTACTACCTGTGTACAGGTCCATGCCTTCACGTGCGTTAACGCGGCCTAATCGAGTTCAACTGTCTACCGGCCTAAACCACTCTTGCAGTGCTCCCTTACGATGATCTCAGACACTATTTCGAATGCTTTGGTTTAGAGTTAACTGTACTAACAGCGGTACCTATCAGCAAATACGCCAACTTTCTCTACTGTATCCACTGTTTTGATATTGTAACGGAAAGTTTGAACTGTATTACAAAGTTTATTACTGAAATAATCATGGGTCCCAGAAGATCTGGGAGTAAAGGGTTTAGTTTAGGTGGTAAAAAACAAGATAATGATTATTTACACGGATTGTGCATGTTCCAATCACGCGTGCGGCGTCGAGATTCTCTTCGTTCGATGAGGGCCCTAATGGTAAGTGAAAGATTTAAAAAATTTTCTCATAATGTTGGGACTAACGTAAATACTAGGTAGCTAAAACAGGAACTAGTGTTAAAAACTCGTTCTAGTTGTAAGACTAAAAGTTATCGTCTTATATTTCAATCGATTCCTGTTCTTTTAATTATATAGAGGTAACAGGATTGTTTTTAAATAGAGCCAGTGAGATTATTGAGAGATCTATATGTTCGTCTGCACACAGCAAATGAGTTTAATTAAAAATCGGCTATTAAGAATAGTGACATGTTGTTTTGCTATCAACTTTATTTGGAAGTTTTCGGTGAACAGATAAAATCGCCAGTATAGGTTTGCTTGAGTCAAAGTTAATAATATGGAAGCTGTCGATCTTTAAAAATAAAGCGGGTTTCATTTGGTGTAGAAGCAAAGATAATCGTTTCACGAAGCCTAAAGTCATGATTAACATAAACCATAACATCAACTAGAGTCACCAATTTCTTACTATATATTCTTATATCGTGGAGTTGTATCAAGTGAATAGGTTCATTATTTATGGCTAATTTGGGAAATCTGGGACTATTTTTAAAGTCTAAAGAGAAACTTATTCTTCAATGGATAACATACATTTTGTTGTTGGTTTATTTTCCTACGTTTTATGTGACAGAACATCAAATTCTAGAGCTGATTGACGCACATTTCGGAATTGTGGTTGGTAAATCTCACGAAATCATAATGCGAGGATTCGATTTAAAACTCGTTTTTCGCATTCTCACATTGGGATAGGTAATGCGTGGATTTGTTTATATTACTCACATCCGCACCTCCGTTTCTTTCTCGTCTTCGAATCATACGACGACGACATGGAAGAGAAGCGGCTAAAGTTGGAACTAATTGTGCGTACAGCGGCCAATATAAATGTGTTTATAGATCTGGACCATTCGTCCGCTCCTTGTTAAGACGTATAATTATACTATAAGATATTTTCACCACCTCATTACTTTATATACTAATCATTTATATGCTTGCAATATTCATATGACTGTTGTCTCCGCAATATGCTTACGGATTACCTATTCATGATATTAGCAAGGGAGTGAGAGTTATTTTCAAAATTTCTTTTTTTTACCCTTACGAATAGAAAATAACATTTCTGTTTGTAGAAATTGATTTATACCATTATATATATACCAGTATATTTGGTAATTTACAACCATTTAATTTTTAATTTATGATGTTAAGAGAATGAATTTGAAATGGTTATCCATCTTAGGTTACTATTAGCATTCAATCAGTTTAATCATCTGTTGCAAAACCCAAAAATTTTTATTACGAACTCTTCTAGTTAATAAAAATTCAATTCCTTTCCTCCATCGTATTTTGAGTCTCGCAAACGGTAATCTAATTTTCGATTAAAGTTAGCACTTCAATCGAAAATCTCAATGATGACTCAAAAAATTAGCCATATGTCCTAAAAGAGAGATTTGTTCTCTGAAATTCAAACCGTAAAATTGGACTTCGAGCTACTTTCATCGTTGCGAAGACTGATCGATAGGGTTTTAACTTTCGCATCTGCCTTTTTCCATTTTTAGATGGAATTTTGGTTTAAGTTCCAATATTTTCCGACGTCATAGATATTGAAAAAAAATCAAAGAAATTCAGCAGGGTTCTATATTCCCTCATGAAAGAATTGTAAACGAGCGATTTAATTTATCTAGTTTTTATATTTTTGTTTATAAAACCAATGATTTCATGATTGTAAGAGTTTATAATTTTTCGGTTTTGCTAGCAATTTCCTGATCGTGTTCCAGTTTTTAATACTCGCGTTCTTTCTTTGCGTTATGTGGTGTTTAGTGGAAGTTTAAGTAAATGGTATTTTTATCTATGTGGTGAAAGAAAAACTTTTATACGACGCGATCGCCTTCGTTCATAACATTTAAGATAAAAAATGCATCGAATGCTTAGGCGTTCAATATTCTTGCGTTTGTCCCGAACGGACAAGTTCAATACGTATATCTGGTGCGATAAGACTCAAATTCTATACATATATACATATATATAGAATTATATATATATATATATATATATATATATATATATATATATATATATATATATATATATATATATATATATATATATATATATATATATATATATATATATATATATATATATATATATATATATAGAATTCACAATGAATGCAACGTGGTTCGTTATTTGATAACCGTAAGTGAACGATGACTCGAAAGTTTTGGATAAAATCTTTTGTTCTCTCTCTAAGGAGACGTTTGTTGGCCAGAAAAGGTTGGATTTACTAAGTATTCGTGAAATTGAAATGAAAGTCCGCCTCACACCTGTCCAATGCATATCGTTTCAATAGTGTTACGGGGAAAGGGTTCTTTGTGTGATACTCGGAGAGAGTCTTCGTCACTTTAAATATTTTAATCCTCCAAATCACCAACCGCTTTCTCTAAGGTCAAGTAATCCAGAGATAGTCCGTGAAAAATCATTAATAATGCGTTGCTCGTGAGGGTAAGGGGTCGTACCAGAAAAGACTGGTCTTCCGTATTGGGCTTTCGCGTGTTGATGAAATTTTAGTTTTAGGTCCTCGTCTTCCTCACGGGACGGAAGTTTTTATAAGTATGTTCATAGTTTTACGAAACTCCAATCAATGGTTTATGTTTTATCGGAATTGTTAGGATAGGTTTATAAAGTGGTCTACGTGGATTTTTCAGTAAATAATGTACGCGAGATTGCAAAAAGGGTGAGATGAGCATTATCGTCTCTTGTTTCTTTCTGTTTAATCGTCGTTTATGAATTACGTAACCTTTTTACCTCGGGAGACTTCAACGCCTCTTGAATTCGTAGATATGTTTTCCGTCTCCTTTATCGATTCAGTCCCAGAGGAAAACTTTTTCGAAAAGAAAAGAAATCCTGTATCATCCGTCGATCTCCGTGGCTTTTCAGCATCATAGCGTACCGCTTTCGGTTCGCCAGTGTCCGTCAGCGGCGCAGAATGCTAGAGGATGTTGGCCGAGAGCCTGGGCCCACTAACCCACTGCCCCTGCGATCTGCCTGCCAATTGTTCCAATTTGCGACTCAATTCCTTCCAAATAGCCCCTCTGTCTCTCACCAGACCCATTCTCCACGGATCAGCCATTGTCTTCCACCGCTCTCTTGGACAGATCCAGAGGATCGGAAGAACGTGGGAACGATCGATTGGATGGGTAGCGTCTCGCTTCGCTATTCTCAAAAGTGGACAAGCGAAGGAAGCCTCCTTAACCATAGAGTGAAGAAAATTAACTTCACGGTACGGAAGACTTCCTCGGCTGGTCCTATTCCGAGTGAAATAACTCCGAGGAGTTCCTTCTCAAGATACCAATTTACGTATCTAATCGCTTGTACTTTTTAGTGAGGCTATCTCCTGAGATTGAAAGGAGGGTATACTCAGTTCGTCCAGGATACATTTAATAATATTAAAATTTATTTTGTAGGTGTTTTACTCGAATACTAAAGTTTTTGTTTTATGCCAGAGTTGAAGTTGTCAGAACTGATTTGATTCCCATTCTTTTTGTTTAAATAGGAACCCATTTTAATGGAGAATGATTTGAATTGTACATTTGAATTTTTTTACGATAAGTAAACGGTAATATTTTTGTGTGAAGATGTGTAACTATATATTTATATTAATGGATATCAAGAATCGACAGCTAAATATGCTGTACTTCCGGGAAAGTCGAATTGCATACCAGGCTCGTTAAGTACGTACGAGAATTAACTTGGAACAATGCGTGATATTCAATTTTTTATTTGCCTAAGCGTAGTTTAAATTATTCTTCAAATTTTCGCTTTCACGATCGAATCGTCTTCCTTCAGCACGACACCAGTTATTTACTATGGAAAATAACTCGGAAGTGAATACGATGAATAATTATTCATAAACAGCTCGTGTTTTGTTTCTTGCGAAAGTGCATAAATTACCGCATTATCGTCGATTTTACTTACCGTAATGTTTCCTCGCGAATTACATCATAGAGATCGATTACGCACGCGTTTGGCTCTCGGCTATCACTTAACTATCAAGTCCGGTGTTCAGATGAACTCGCGCGCACCTGCTAACTCACTCGAACGCATCGACGCAGCATCGCAACGAAGCATAGAAACGCGGTGTCGTACCACACCTTTACGGCCTCCAATTCCAGCCCCAGATTCCATCTCAGCGAATCTGGACGACAGGTCGTACAAGCCAACGTCGGTGTTGTCATGCTAGAAATTACCTCCGTTTATGATTGTTTTTCAGCAGTTTTCAGTACGATTCATGTCCAGAATTTTTTCGTTGTCTTGTTTCTAATAGAAAGATGTTTTAATTGAGTGAGAAGTGAAGGTTATTTTCGTAGTATCATGATTAAATATTGGCTTCGGAAAATAATGTCCCGGGTTCGAATCCCGGTCGAAGAGGAATTTTTCCTCTCAGGGTATAGATGTTAACGTACGTCTATTGTTGATTTGAGTTCCACAGAGTTATTGTATAAAATGGATGTTTGTGGGGGCTATGTTATTAAATGTTTATTGAGTCCTGCCTTACTACGAAGTATTATTTTTCAATATTGACTTATATAAATGCTGGTTTCTTGCCTGAAATATTAAATTGGCGGCAAATTATGCATTATTATATTTAATTACGAAGGGGAAATGGATTTTTAAGAACAGAACATTAAATTGTAGCCGTATGTGCGTAAAGGAATATTTTAGCGAAGTTTAATCTCTATGGGTCTGATTCTATCTCAATTTCTTAAGAGTAGAAAACGAGATCTCATTAGCTGTTAAATTCATGTCCTCCAGATAATCAAACCAGACGTAATAGTTCCAATTAAAAATATCACCGGGCATTAATATTAATTAGCCATAAACCTTGTGTCTGGAATGAACGGGAGAGATTCGTTGGCTTTTTGTTTTAGTGAAACTCTAGCTGAAAGCTCAAGAGTGCGAAGCGAGCGTCTATCATAGAGTTCAAGTTTATAAAACCATATCTCGGGTGTTTTTTTGGAAGTCAAATGATTTAGTTTTATTGTAACATTTATCAGCCCAGAATGGTTGGCTTACAGTTGACGTTGGTTACGTATAAACATGGTTACTGTTATTTTTTTATCGGATTGGATGTTATTCAAAAGGAGTGTTGGAAAGGAAATTACGTAATTGTATTCTTATTATAAACAAACCTTACTACGATATTCCAATGATTATTTATTCTTAAATTATAAGCAGTAAAAATGATGCCTCTTATAATCCTATATTATTTTTTATATTGAGATTTACGATTTGGTTAGTTATTGTTGAGGTACAGGTTCATTATAAAGGTTTCTTTCTTGAATTTATATAGCGATCAGTTCATTACGTGAATGTTTATATATTTGGAGCCATTTTTTTCGATGGAACATTGCGTGTTTTCTTAGATCTTACCCGTATCTCGTGACAATGAAGAATTGGCAGCTTAGAAATCGCTGAATTCTCAAAGTATGGGAAAGGGTTGACGGAACCTTGACACTTTTGATGGAGGATATTTTGGCTTTCCATTCACATTCACGAGCGCACCTCATCTTCACGGCGAGAGAAAATACAGTCCTCGTAAAAGGACAAATGCACGAAAGCGAAGGCAGGATCGGGAAACGGACGCGATGATATGCAGAACAAACGGGTAGTAGATAAGGAATGATTCCGGTTGCGCTGACTTGCCCATACTTGTGCATATATGAGTAGATTCGATCGCGTATCGCTCTACCCATCCTTCGGAATGATTCATGAAGATCACGGCACATCTCGTCTTCTTATCCCATTCGCGGTTCAATACACTTCGTTCCATTACTGACTCGAATTTTCTTGCGCTTCGTTCGAAACGGTGATGAATGAAAAACTATAAATATCTTTTCTATTAGAAAGGGAACTTCATCTACACGAAATCAAACATTCATCTTCCGAACAAATTTCTTTCCGCAACAGTTGTCACGTGAAATAGCTATTTCATCCGAAACTAACTGGAAAAGCACACGCTTCGGCGCGTACTACTCATTTAAAAGAAAGAATTTTAAGACTTTCTGTAACAAAAAATGATTTTTTGGGTACCGTAAGAGTTAGATTTTTTTACGAACGAATTCTATCTGTTGGTTCAAGCCTGAAGCGAAGATGTGGTATGGAATTAATGCGGTGGAAATTAAGTTTCTGGCGACTACAGGATCTTATAGGTCTTGGATAATTATTCTGTTTATCTCAGTAATTTTTCGTTACGTATGCATTTTTTCTATCAACCAATGATTAGTTAGCTTGCTATGATATAGATATTATCTAGCGGATGTATTAACAGCTGAAAGGTATAACAATCCCCTACTAACACCGAAAGATTTGGAAAGGAAGGTTGTAATTGAAATTAGTCATTCATTCATACTCTCCTCACATAACAAAAGATCGTGTTTTATTCTTCCTTTTCATAACACTAGAGGACTAAATTTGAATATTAACTCATGTGGACTTATGTGCGTAATTTTCAACTTAAATGTCAACAGGATGCATTACGAAGCGTAGAGCGGTTTTTCGTTTCCTTTGTAAACTTATAAATACCGTCATTATAAACATATACCTTTCTTGGGAATGGGAAACGTGCGCATAATCGCTTGCACAAGTTTAGGAAGGGCTTCTCTTCTTCTGAGAGCCGGAAATACGCTAACCATTGTTTCCCGTATTCCCTTCATTCTTTCCGAGATCCCTTCCCGGTTAGTATCATTGCATAGGATATAATTTCTCCAGAATCTTTCTTCTTATGTGTCTGGATTGGAAAATCCGGGAAAATGGCAAATATACCTCTTAAACTTTTAATAAACTTGCCAACCATAGGTTTTGTTAGTTAAATATACGTTCGCTAATGTTTTTGTCGTTAATTTATAAAATGTATAGTACAGTTTATAATTTATACTACAAATAATACCTAATTGTATATTTTACGTAACAAATCAACCATACAATTCAAAGAAGCTTATATTTCCTGGAGAATTAGTCGTCATATACTGTATAATCTTTCCTCTTTGACGATTAATTTAGTGCAAGGATAGTATTGCTAAAATAACAAATAAGCTGTAGAGAAATTTTAATATCTCAAGATCGATTTTATCCATTATCACAATTGAGAAAGCGCTTTGCTGTGTATAATTTCTTTTAATAAATTAGTCTATGCTTTCAAAGCATTATTGCTCACTCCAATTCATTGTTTTCCGTAACTATTAGATTCAACAAAAAGATTCGATCTTGAATTCATCATTGCAGCTCTTTTTTCATTAATTCTCCTAATCAAATTTTCCCGTCCGAAATGATTCAGAGATTTCTACGTATTTAAAATCCTTGTAAACATAAGAATGCGTGAATTTTCACGTGCGATATTTGAAAACAAAGGAAGGAAGATATTCGTAAATGTGAGCGAGAGAGATAATATTAAAATCCATCACAATTATCACACCTTTCTTTTGTTCGGAATTTTATCGCTGTTAGATCTCTTTATAGCGAAGCCCGAACAAGCCATACGTTCGCTGGTCGTATTTGTGATCGAGAATGACGAACAGTCATGAATAAATTTATTAACTTGAAGTTATGTTTGTTTTGTCGTTGTACTTAAGAGATATCCCTTTCTTATTTATAATTGTTACTTCATCATCACATATTTATATAATTCGAGTCTGAAGAAGGATGAATAAAAGAAGTGGAATTTTTTCTACCGAAGATGCAGTTCTTTCCCAATTATTCTTGAAGTTTTTCCAATGGACTACGCCCGTGTTTTAATAGTTAAACAAAATGAAGGAAGGAAATTATTTATAATAGATTAACGCTCATATCTATTTCTTAAACGCTGAGGAATTTTAATGCTCAAGGAATAACAGTATAGCCATTTACATACGATGTTTTTTCGTATCTCTAATGGAAGTCGGTGTATGCATCGATTACGAAATGCCATAATGAGATGATTATTATTAAGGCATTAATACGTTACGCAAGGAATAATTTCATCCTTGGAAGATCGATGCCAACTTGAATCGACTCGTTATGTGATTTCCACCATAAAAAGTATGGGTTTTATTCCTATTTATTGGTTTTATTACGCAAATTTCCTTTTCAATTGAGAAGGTAGTTGTGGGAGAAGTAACGTTACGCCTTGTCAATTTTAATGAAATATTTTGCATGACTAGAATACTTCACTGCTTTTTAGAGTTCAAGATGTTATTTTGAAATGAAATTTCGACTGTATACAAGCGGGAGCGGGAAGCGGGATCAGTAATATCGGAACAATATTTTCAACCAAAGGTACTTCAGTGAAGTACTTTTCTAATTATAAACAATTCTTTAGGCATCATATAAGCTTTTCATGATCAAATAGGTTGTGGTAAATTTATAGTTAGGCAGGAATTAGTTAAACAAAGCAACGCTGTTTTCTATTTTGGGAAATAAAATTTCCAGGATCCCTCTCTCTATCTTTATTTGTTTTTCAAGAACCTACACTATCCTTCTTCGTATCTGGTTCGAATCTGTAGATATATGAATCTCCTATATGAGTCAGGAAATAGAGCGTCTTCGGCCAAGCAATATCTGCAAAGCTTTCAATAAACTATTTGTTCACATTTATCTTGGCCTATTACGTGAATAACTTAGATGTCATCTATTTATTTTTATAAATGATATTCTTCTATAGAAAAAAGTCTTTATATCCAGTGTATACGCAAGATAGTCAAGGTTCCCGTATAGTATTTTATTGAATTTAAATAACAACTGTTTATATTAGAATAAATTCCCGTAAGTGTGCCGACTATACCGCTCCCGCTCACCTGAAGGTAGATTGCTCGGTTATTATGTAATCATTTATCAATGATAAACTGTAATCATCGATATTGGTGTTATATAGATATAATAATGCTGAATTTTTCCTCGAAGCTTTCAAATACCGGTTAAAGAATTGCAGTCTTCAATTGAACTGCGACGTTTTTTTACAATTTGATCATTAAACTTTGAAATTTTGAAATCGCTCAAGTTTCATTGAGATGATCATATTAGCATTTTTAGTTTTTAAAAAGGTTCAGTAAGTAGGCCACGTCTATCACGAACGTAATGAGTTTCAGGAACGGCTCCATCATGCTGCTCGTAAGTCTTATCAATATTTACTAAAGGGACCCAAAATCCTTAATCTCCGGAAGGTTTGCAGCGTTGGTGACGGCGATTATATTCCATATCATCAGTCGGAAATACTTCCTGAAGACGGTCACCGGGTCACTGTTGGACAAGAGCGTCAAACGGCGTCGAATCGCGATCCTTACCCGCGTATTAATTGTGCATCAAACAGAAGACATGGAACATAGCTACGGACACCCGAAGTCGGGAGAAAGTCTGGATCACGTACATAATAAGCCGCCCTTCCCCTCCGCCAACCCTTCGGCGTGCGCAGTCACGCCTTCTGCTTTCTTCGCTTCTTTCCCGCGGAGTTCTGTTACGAGGACGTGCGAGTCTCTCGTTTGCTTCCTGTGCGGCGACAGCGCAGTCGAGGGATGCCTTGACATGTATAGAATTCGGCTTTACATCGTACCCGAGGAGGAATCCTCCGGAGGCGGCGGGGACGTCGTGGAGAACACGCCGCCGCCCCTCGTCGTCGGCAGCGTCGGTTGCTGGTGGGTCGGCAAGGCCGCACCTCCGAAGGTCCCACCAAAGGTTCCTCCGAGACCACCGCCTCGGACGCCCAAGAGGGAGAGAAAAGCCTTCAAGGGTACAGTTCACGGAAAGGTAGGAATATTTAGTGATCCCGATCGTTGAAGTCACCGCGCAGATTTTTGACCTACTGGTTCTGTGGTTTATGTACGTGTCGTCTATGTGGATTGATCGGACGTAGGGGTTGGTTTTGAATGTTCCTCCGTGGATATACCGTGAGGTCGAAGCTCTTACCAAGGAGGAGCGATATAGTGGGTTGATTTTAATTAAGTTTTAGTTTTATGCCCAAAGGAATAGTTTTTAGGATATTACCTGTGTGTATTAATTGTGTTTTGCCATTGTTTTTGTAATTTTTACCAGTGCTGGTTTTGGTGAAAGTTATCGTTTTTTAGGTCTAATGATTTACGAAATGAAACTTTTCGTATTTTTACGGCATTATTTTAAAAGTTATGGATGCAAGCTATCTCTATCGATTTTTTAACGATTCGATTGTCTCGAAGTCTAGCGTTTTGAATAGCTTCGCAACAAATTATCAGTGTGTTAAGATATTTGTTTTCACTTTCGTTCATGTAATGTTTTTTAAAAGGATGCTCTTTTAAAATGTGTCGGTTTTGGAAAGTAACGCTAATTTACGGAACTTTCAAATGTACATTTCCGATTACTGGATTTTCTGAGGAAGTCGAACGTGCATGAGGCATTAAGAAGGTTATCTCCAGAATGCTCAAGCGTTGATAATTAGCGAATGAAATCGAATGCTGCACTCGACGACAAATGAATCGTGTGCCACTCTCATGGAAATAGAGAGTGTGCGATTAAATTGTTCTCCTCGGTCGTTACTCAATGCAATCAGTTTCATTGTACGAAAGACAAACTTGTATCGTACTCGTAAAACTCGTACTGTTGTAGATTCGTCTTACGGTTATAATCGAAGAAATTTGGGATTTCCTATCGAGATGAGTAATAATGTTAACGTGCCAGTTGGTTAAATGTAAGTGCTCAAGGCTTTGGAGGTTTTATTTTTTTTAAAGAGAGCTCGTTTTCAGTTTTCGCGAAAAAGTCCGGTCTTACTCAATCACCATTATGTTCAGCACAACATCCTCGACGATTGTTCAGTGAAGGGAAGAAGATATCCGCTGCAAGAATTTCAATGCTTTTTCTTGTTCTCGAAATGTAGAACCACGAATTCATTCAAGGTGAAATTTCGATTCTTTCAGTTGTACATTTTACTCAAATGCGTCAGTGACCTCAACGCCTGCAACGGCGAGGTGCTGATGTCCAGTTTGGAATCTAAAATTCCCTGCTTGGTTTTCCAGTTGGATTTTCTGGAATTTTGGTACATTTAACGAAAAAGGAAAAAGGTTTACGTAATTTTGTGAATGAAACTTTATTAAATTATTCACTTGAGGTGCATTTGGAACGGCCTTGTAATAAGCTCATGTCTGTGGCGTTATTTTCTTTCTTTTACCGTTTGTGCATCGAAACTAGGATGCTAAAATGATGGTCCTATGCACTCATGCTATAGATGCTTTCCAGAGTGCAGGCCCCCTAAACGCACGCCTAGAACGCGTGTGCATCGAGGTCAAAGTGCACAGTATGGGAGTGTCGCACTACATACGCCGATCACGTATCGCAGTCGTTCTTTTTTGCAATCAAGGTCCTAATTCAATGTAGATCAATCTCCTGTTACCAACGGGAATAATTTTGCAATCATAATCGCGTACACCTTTTACATTGTAATGATTACGCTTCAAATAACTGAGTGTTCGATTGAAAGTGAAGTTTCTCAGAGCCTTAATATGATTTATTTCTCGCATTAATTATTCATGTTGCATCTTACGGAGGGATTACGAGTTCTTGGAATTTTATTTGTTTTAAATTATATTTTATTTTGATTACAAAGATTTTTTTAAATCGAAAAAAAATTTTCTCAAGTAAAGAGATTTGTGCCTAAGAACCACATCTGAATTTACATTAATCCCTTTCATATAAAACGTTCCTATGTATCATACAAAAGATAAATTTAATTGATTTGTTTATAAGAACTTCATTGTTTTACCTAATTATTTTATTAAGTACTATCGAATTAATTTTACTTTGAAGTTAGCTTAATCTTAAGCTATTATTATTTTAGAAGCAATAATTTACCGGCCATCATGATATTTCCTTATAAATTCATACTTGCGGATTAAAACAATGTAAATATCTCAGAGGAAACTTATTTCTTTATTTTATTTTTTAGATTATCCATTTTAAAAATTTAGATTAGTGTTACATCAGTGAACAATTTTAAAAATAGCATTTAAGTAATTCATTCGTATCATATACATCTTTTAAAATGCGTTTCAGAGATTTCGTCGTCAACTGCTCTTCGTTGTTTCGACATATTTACCTACCTCTCACGAATGTCTTTCCTAAGTAGAAATTTTAAGTTGTTTTTTAATGAATTTGAATCATTCATAAGCAAACCTTTATGTTATTACTAACTACAATTACAAACTACTACTACAACTACTGCCTTCATTGTATTGCTCATGACAGAACCATCTTTCATAAGATGCTCTAAATCTCGTTTAATCTGAAGCCGGCGGAAATTTATTGAGTTAACTGAATCTCGGAGAAATGCTTGGATATCCCGTGAGATTGCGGAGCCCGGCCACGATACTTCCGCTCGATGATGTAGAATAGCAAGTGAAAGCGATGAAAAAATTCGAGAGTCCTGCAGACTCTCTTTGGCCATGCCCCTTGTAGTGCAGAGGTGGCGGACCTTTTTCGGGAAGTGGATTCGAATTAATAGGGAAAGCTTTTTGCGAGTTAGAACTTCGAATCGTGAAAACATCGCTCGAGGTGGAATACGGTTTAATCAACGGTTTTCCGTAATCGAGACGGAAAAAGCGATTCTTTTGTTTCCAGCTTTTACTTTTCGAATTATCCCGCAACAAGTGAGAGGATCTCCGAGATGAATAGGGCTCCATTATGAGCGATGCTACAGCGAAGGAATACGAGTGTTACTTTCTTTCGAAGATTGCGAAGGTCGGGAGCACTTGTCGAGAAGGCGAAGTTTCTAAATTCCGTACGATAACTTTGACCGGCATCAAGGTGGAAATGATGAGAAATCGATTCGAAGTAGATATGTAGAAACGAGCAACCTTGCTCTCGATTTATCGTCTAGGAAATTTTTTATGCGCTATCACTTACGAGTTCAAGCCTTTCAAATGAGATTAAACTGTAAAGTGTCATCAGTAGGAAATGAATAATAATGTTTCGTAAGGTTTAACCACACAAGTATTGCTGGTTGTAATTGGGTTGTAAAGATCGCTATCTTTTCTATTTGGGTAGTATACGTGAAATTTCGGTAATTTCTATTCATATACGTAAATTATTCAACGTTCTTGGTATTGAACGCTTTATTTTTATATTAAAAGGGGATAATTAATTTTGCAAAAGTAATTCAATATTTTAGGTGATGTATTTTGCGCATTTTACGATTTTACGAAAATTATAATTACGTTTATTCTATATTACATGCACTTATTTTAATTTTAAGTAACGATAGGTTGAGGTTCATAGTCCTTCATGTTTGTATCCAATTTATTAGTTTTATTAGTTTCAAATGATCAAATGCTAAGTATAGAAAAATTATAAACATAGTATGATGAAGTACATATAGAGTTTCGGATCATATGAATTTTATTACCATTCTAGAGATATAGGATGCAATATTTTTATACAATCGTGTACCAAGTAAGAAGTTATTATTGTGTGTACAAGTATATATTTTTAAGTTTTATCCGCTGTTACTGACGGTTGATTTAGAATAAATTCTTTGTTTTTAGAGTTTACTGGAGGAATTGAATCTATTTATCAGTAGGGGATAGTTGTAAAAGTTAGATTTTTTTATATCAGAACTTATATTGGCTCGTTCCTTCAGCTTTAAATGTACGGCGAGTAACATGTTTGCATATAGAAATACAGAACAGACTCATTACAGAATCGCATCCATCTATATGAGGTAACCTTTCGGAGAGAAAGATATTGCCGATAGTCTCGAGTTCGTGAAGATTTGCGGTGCCTCCCCCAGCGACCAGTGATTCGTGACCTCACGAAAGTCAACGGCGAATGGAAGAGAGTCTCATTCCCGTTGCAGTTTATTTGCGTGCGCTTCTCATAGCGTTATTTATATGTCACGGTCACGAAGTTTTCATACGGAGATAGAATGTGACTGTGTGAACAGTTTGACTCGGACGCCACCTTGTTCATTGTCCAGTGGCTTATGGTACGCGTCGCTTCCGTGGGTACACACGTCTATTTTTACACCCTCGATCATGCGTTGTAAATCCATCGTCGGGAGATGTACTTGAAGCTTTAACGTCTCTCTCAACTCGCGAGAGATTTATAGCGTAATGCGTTCACGGACTGGGCCTTGAAACAACGGTCATCCGTTGTCAAAACGAGGAATTTGAATAACAACTGTAGTATAAACAACTTCGCGATGTTTTTGGATTCGTTATGAGGTTGCGACTGTAGAGGTTATGTCTATGAACCGTTGTTGTGTGTGGATGTACTAGAGCTAACTCTATCTTTTGTCGTAAATCATCGTGTTTTAAGTAGAATGTTTGTGTAACTGTATTTATTTACATCCGAGTACGCTAAGAGATATTGTTAACCGCTTATCGGAACGAAAAGGAAAGCTCATTTTAATTTATGCATTCGTAGTGTTTGCTTTCCTTGCGTTATCTTCTGATAATTTATGGATTTTCTCGAAAAAAATGTAATAAAACGAACTTAACTCGTGTTTAGTTACATTTTACTGCTATCTTCATATGTATAGTTATATAAATTTCATGAATAATGTTTGTATTTCCTTTTAAGTATTTCTTAAGCAATGCCAGTGTTACTTACTACGCGTATTAACTTCGAAATTTTACGTATTTTTCTTATTCATTTACCCATTCAAGTTATTCAGTTTATTTATTTCGACTTGACTTTATGTGCTTAAGTAGGTGTATAAAATTTGTCGATGCATTTAAATATTTAACGGATGCTTTTCAGAAATTCTTTTATCTTCTTACGCTTTAAGTGGAGAAGGAAAATTTTTACCGCGGGAGGCAATTTGAGCACGGAATGTTGGATGAGTGAAAGTATCAAAATTAAAGTCTTCCTCGAAAGCGGCGACGACGGACAGGTTGCGCGAGGCAGTGCTTACTGGTAAATCTGGTTTTCAGTGCCGTTCCTTATCCTTATTTGTAACTCTCCCGCATATTATTTAATATACCTCCAGAGTTTTTATCTCATACTTCGCGAGACATGAAGGTATGCTTATGTGCCGAAGTTGACTTGCTTTTTCGAAGCCTCGTAATTTTCCACCTTAATTTTTTGTGTCCAAATCAATCTTCTTGACGTTCAGGAAGTGTACTCTATAATTATCTTGCTTCAAATACGAGCTTCTGTGAGTTATTTTCGATCAGTTATATAAATATTTTTACGTGGAAATTTACGTAGATATCATTTTCTATTTAACCATATTGTTTTAAATTGTCGAAAAAAAGTGGTTTTTAACCTTCAAATGTTTATTTTATCACAAAATATCTCATTTTTTACGAGTAATATTTTATCAAAGAATCTTTATGACCTTTTACAATGATGGGTATAAATTAGGGATTTGACGTATTCATACTGAGCACATAGGATTTAAAGAAGTATAGTTTCGAAGTAAAATTGCAGAAATACTTCCGTGTCTTTACCACTGGCATTCAACCTTTTAGCATTGTTTTCTGATACCTTTTTTAAGCTTTAACGGTAATGGAACGTCGCTTTTTTCTGATATGCGGCAAAAGTATCGATTCTCCTGTTGTGAAAGGCAAAAGCTGGTGGAGATGTATTGGAAATAAAGAGGATCAGAGCAAATGCTGCAGAACAAGGAGCTCGTTTTAAATTGGTTTCCTTAAGTAGAGGAAGCTCAAGAATTGATGATATCAACTTTTCAAAAAAATTTGTCTTTATTTAATCTGCTCACGGGGTTTCCCTGGAGAATCGTTCGTGTTTTTTAAATTATTAAAATAATATTTTCGAGCGCGTATTCTTTCGTTGCGAGTGATTTTGTTCTTGATACTGTAGTCGAAATAATTTTGTCGAATGCATATAAAACTTTCTTGACTACTTAAAAATAGTCTTCTATTCATACTCTCTTGAGTTATTTTATTTAATTAATTACATCAACAGCATATATTTTTGTTGTTGGTAAAATTGTAAGCAGACAAGGATTTTTAGACTAATGTTGAACTCCTTATCAGTTTCCTTTATATCATATGATTAGCAAATTCAATGAAAACCAAAACTTAGTTTCAATTAGTTTAGTATTGTCTTTTGGATGAATTTTCATCCACAACCAAACAGAATGTATAGTAATTTTAATTGTTGGTTAACTTTGTGATTTAATGATCGTTAATGTAGCGCAAATAGTTTACATAGTTCTAATTCCAGTTTATATGAAACCCTTCGCAGGGTCAGCTATTGTATCGAAAATTAATATCGATTTTGTAATGATCCTTGGTTTGGTAAATTCAATGCAAGATTTTAATTAACACCTCCTCCTTTTTTGTATATAACTTCGGATTGCTGTAACGGAATCAGAAAATAAAGTTCCCATCTTATTTATTTATATAATAATTATACATCAAATGCCAAATCAACAGAAACTTTGTTTACGAGATTACGGTAAAATCTCTAGAAGAACTGCGAATTCAATATCAGGATCTCAATGCAATTCAACTCTTGTAAAATACGAGAAGCGTGCGAAATATTCTCACCGTCATATTGTTAAGTAAGAGAAACATCGATATGAATAGTCTGACATGAAAAAAAAAAACATAAAGGAAGCGATGCATTCGATTGAATTTCGGTCCAGAGAGCAATGGAAAAATGACCCGATTAAGAGTGTGTGTATCAGTTTCCAAACAAACTAACTTAACAGGTTTCTTCTGCTTTCTGTTCGTGCATCAGTTGCAAGCTCGCGCGTCAATTTTTTTTCACTCGTCTGCGTAACGCTTCTTGGACGGCGATTGTTTTTTTTGCAAATGGAGAGGTTTGTCGAAAGTAATTCTCAGGAAAAAATCGCTCTTTTTCCGTTCTATTATTATGGGTAATTATTGTACCAACATAGGCGTGGAGAATTTCTCCAACTTTGTCCGCGTCCCACCAATGCGCCTGAAAGATCGCGTAAGGGTTAAAAAGGGGCATCCTGCCGCAATGAACACGATCGAGTGGAAATGTATGAATTATTGTCGGTAATTTTCCGCATGTATTTCGAAAGAAATCATGCTCGGGTTTTAGAGTACGTTGGGTGAGTGTTTTGGGAAACTGCGGAACGAATTTGAAATCGTGCATATGGCATCGTGCAATTGGTCAATACCTTCTAGGAGTTTGGGTTTGAACCCACGAAGATCAATATAGAAAAGAATGAGTGGGTGGTTTATTTATGAAACCATTTTTTGAGCGTTTCTCGTGTATTTAAGGACATCGGTGTACCACTAGGTGGTCCTCAAACGATCAGACTGTTGTTTCAAAATGTTTGTTGCTTAAGCATTGCTATACTTAATGGTATTTGCACTGCTTTACCTTACGTGTACCTTTAGGGAGGGTCTTCTTACACCAACTTGTATGGCCGGTGTCTCTCTATGAGGCCATGGCAGCAGACGATGCCGCTATGCGAATGAAACTGCAACGCCCATGCATACAAAGAATTCCTTAATAGCGCGATTCAATGTTCTGGTAGGATAGATCAATGTCTACAGCAATAAGAGATCCGGGGTCGAGTCCTGCTTCGATCCCATCAGACTTTTTTCACTTGGTTGAATTCTTGGGTATTTCGCTATACTTCGTTCATGTCTTCATAAATTACCGAAAAAGATATGGTTAATTAATTCGAAAATATTCCTTAGCACGTTTAATTTCTTTTTAAAATTATTGAATTTGAAGTAAAAATTTCATTCATGGAAAGAGGTTGTTGTTCAGGGAAATGTTTTTATTCCCTTTGTCGAGAAATTCTGATTCTTGATCTCAATATAGGTTGAAAAGAATTGAAGACTCCCTAGCGAAATAAGTGTATATTTGTAAACAAACTTTGACACACTGAGAGGTGGACTGCAGATATGATTTGGCATTAAAGGAATAGGAAAATGATGTGAGAAAATCAATAAGGAATTCGTTTGAAAGTATGTATTTTGTTGTATCGTGATCCCCATAATTTACTTTCATTAATCTAATCTTACGTTGATTATAAAATACTCTAACAACGTACAGCTTGATGTAATCTTATGTTTTGTCTATTTGAAAGCACGATATTTAAAATATATACGATTAGGTTTTACTCTGCACGTATATTTATACGATGTTTAGTCTCTATTGAACGCAACTATTTTTCAAAGAAAAAGCCACTGATGTATGTCTACGTACAACTCTTTTGCTTCCGACGCATGACATATCTTTCATCTACTTTGATCCATAGGACGTGATCTTCGTTCGCGCAACTTTTCTTGGCCTTCTTCGCGGCGGACACTACCATCATATTTCAATTCATTCAAGTCGCATTTATTCTGCACGCGTGCTCTCGTGGCAAATGTCTTTCGCGCTGGTCTACTTACTCATTACGTCCATTTCTTGCTGGACTCTCCTCTCTCGCATACATCTCGTGTGTAGCCCATTTTGAAGATGACTTTGGTCATCAGCGGTTCAAGATCTGGCTCGTGCTTTTTTGCGATAATTTACGACGTAGATTCGAAAATTTTCTGTTTTTTATGTTGATTTGGTGCGTGGAGGAAGTTGACGTGATATTTCAGGCATCCGTCTATTATCTGGCAATGCGTTTTTACGATTTGAATACATCGATCACTTATATTACCTTTTTTATTGATAAAATTAATCGCAAGTTTACGTAATGTGATGAAATTAAACACTGGTTCGTTTCTCAACTACTAATAATTATGTTGTTAATTTATATGAAGATTTTATGATATAGTATATAAACTACATTTTCTCTCGATTTTATAAAATTTAGGAAGTATTTATTTACGATTTTGTAGAATGATTCCCAGTAGATGGACTATGGAATGTAAGAAATGTTCTCTGCCCTAGTAAGAACTGATTTATCTCAACTGTTTATCATTGAATAACGATAAAAGAGACTCTATTTTTTTCCTGTAAATTTCCCAATATCTTGAGCCATAAATTTTCAAGTTTTGTTCTCTTGAAAGAATTACATTTGTTTTCGTAATTCGATTGAAATTCGATCTAATTCTCAAATACTGGTTTCAGCATTCTCTCGCTTTCGTTATTGTTTCAAGAATCGCTTTGACGGGAAACTGTGTTTTAACAGTACCCTTTTACCAAGATGCTGAATCAATTGCCTTCATGACCTTTCAAATATACCCGGATAGCTTTCTAAAATACTGGAGCAATTGCGTAAACCTCTAGTGTTTTAGGGCCCACCCGATGTTAATAACCTTTCATGAAAATTGTTTTCCTATTATAGTCACAAAACGTGTGTTATCATTTTCTCTCATAAATTCAATTCAGAGATCATGAATTACGTCTCTGCTTCAAATGAAATGTTAGAGCCCAATATATGTCAGAAGGCTTAAACATTTGTTACTTTTTAATCTCCATTTTAATCTAACTGTAAAGAAAATCCATATACGCAATGTATTTATAAATTATAATATTCACCGGTGGTTATGGGCATCTAACCCATTCTTTCAAGTAGTTCGATAGTTTTATGGGCATATCTATTCATTGTATTTAATATATTTTTCTTTAAACGAAGAAAATACTACAATTTGGTGCTAGTGATTGAATTTTGGTTATATTTTAACTAAGAATATCTCGTAATAAATGTATTCTGCAATGTCTAGTCTCGGAGAAAAATCTACTCAGCCGAAAAAGGAGTAAGTTTTACCATAATCTGAAATGAAAGGGTGAAAAAGTGCGGTTATCTTTGTTAATTCAATGTAAAGATGTAGATAGACGAATATATCTATAATATATAAAGATATATCAATATATAGATTTATAACGGAGTCTTTTGTAGCCAAATAACGAATTTTTAAAATGTTATCTGTCGTGTGTTTCTTAGTCAAAACTTTTGTCCTTTCTAGTCGTGATGAGTTAGTCGTGATTATGAGGTTCGTCCACTGTGGAATACATATCCTACATTCTTATCTAACGCGAATAAATTAAATTTCATCATTATGAGATCCGTAACAATTACGCAACGAGGCGTGTTTACAAAATCAACAGTTACTCACGAAAAAAAATAAAAAAGGAAATATATTCGACTGAAATTGATATTTTCGATGTGAAAATCGCAAACGCGTGGGAGAATTTCCGAAAATCTTTCATAACACGGGAAGTTAACGGTAAAATCTCGTATCAGGTGACGCCTAACACCGTGAGATGGACTCCATTCAAAATCACCTGTGTGTAGGAAAATAAATAACTACTCTCTCTCTCTTCCTGATTGAGAGGAGGACAGGTTGGAGGACCTCCGGAAGAATGCGGGCAAAGGGAATGACCGCTGTCACAACCCGGTCTCCATAGAGGCGGCGCGTTTGTAAAAAGAGAGCAGCAAGTGTACGAGATACCTCAACTCCCTTATAAATACATTTCCCTCATTTTCCAATGCCATTCCTCGCTTAGGTTTCACTTTGAAAATGAGCGTAAGCTACTTCTGTCAAGTCTTTCACTCCAAACGGTATCTTATGAATGTGTTTGTGCATTTTTTAAATTCGTTTTTAACCTTAATGATTAGGGATTCATTTTTAGAAACTTTAAGGTGACATTCGAACGGTGCTGAAGATTCACGGATTATTTCATGAATAGATTTATATTCTGCGACAACATTTACGTGTATTTTGTTCTACTAGTGCTCTTATAAAAACCAGAAAGTATACTGTATTGTTTTATATCGCCGTAATTATAGGAAATAATAATTCAAAAGATTGTTATATTTTTAACTTCGCGTTTATCACTTGAAATAATTTAGAATTTAATTTAATCATCTTTAATATTAATAATACGTCTTTATTCCTCGCGAAATTTAGACTTATTATTAATAGGGATCATTCTTCCATCAAGCCTGTCGTTGTCCTTAAGTAAACTTAAAAATTTTTATGTTAATTAATGCAGTTATTATGCAGTTCGATCTGAGTAGGCTAATAAACGGTAACTGTATCAATCGACTCATTATCTCTGAAAATCTATTACGTTTCATAAAGAAAATTAAATATTCTAGTATTTTAAAATATTCAACTTGGTTCAACGGTAATGAAATATCAAGTTAATGAGAAAAACGATTTTGTTTACATTCGTCTACTTTTGATCAAAGATATAAATTAACAGTTAGGGGTGTTATAAAAATGTAGCGATCAAAAAGTACGCACAACGCGCTGTTAAATTACCCGTTATGAATGAAATTACGATAATAATTACATTAGCATAATTTTCGTATTGAAATCCTGGTTGCACATTGAATTATTGTTTTCGTATGCGATTCGTATATGGAGATTTGATTGAGATAGATGTGAGTGTTAAGAAGCCGCTAGGAGCTATAATGGTCTCATAGAAGTCAATATATTTTGGCCTAGCGGTCATTACTCAGTGGATCATATTTCAGTAACGGTTTAGAGGTTTCTTTAGGACACTAGACTCTGTTTCATCCGGTTTAGCTCGAGCCGGCTACCGTTTTATTCGACAGTTAGGATTTTTCATACCCATCGTATATTTCCGCTTTGATTATTTATCACGGAAATAATAATGTAAGGTTTGTTATGATTTTGGAAAATTTGACAAATTTTGGAGTTCTTTCTTTCTTTTTGACAAAGATGAGATGCACGGTTAACAGTTATCCTTTAGTTAGTAATGAATTAAAGAACGACGCGTATTTTTTATCTTTTGAAAAGAATGATGTAGAAGAGAACTGATTTAAATATCGAATTTTCCACGCGTGTTTACGAGTTTCATATTTTCCTTTTTTCTTTTTATCATAACCATTATATTTTCCTTTAAATAGTCAAATAGTCAAGATTTTTGTGGCATATTAGTCAAAATTATAAAGTAGTAAATACGTCATAGTAAGAAAATTCTTTATTTTAGATCGTAAATGAATTACCATGACAAGGTATGCTCAGTTAACTGTTTCCCGGATACAAATCGAGTGTTTCATGATTTGCTTAAAATATTGGTAGTATAAAAAACATATAAATAAATAATCTAATATAATAAACCAATTATTTTTTTCGATTGATAGTCATGAAATTCACGCTTTAAAGTAATAGTAATTATGACATGTTTGCAGTAAGCATTCTATTCAAGGGGCTTGGTATATATTACGGAAATATTTAAAATTTAAGTAGCGTAACTTATAGACTGACTGACTGCAAAACATCAAATAAAAGTAAAAATCCTTTAGCTCAAAGATTATCGATAGCAAAGCTTCCAAGGGGTTTTTAAAAAAAATCGATTCACTTCCCGGTGCATACCGGAAAATTAAGCTCGCGTCTGCCACTGCAAAAGGCAGGAGAGAAAAATGTGCAGGAATAAAAGGACTCAAGACGCTCGAAAGGTTGACAAGTGCGACCCATATCGCCTCGGAAGTACGTGCACGGCTTTCAAAGACCGCCTCCGACGCTATTAGCATTTATCCCGGATTCAGTTTTAAAATTTCGTTTTGCCACCGGGAGAAAACACTTGGCAGACTCCGTAAAGAGCTCGTCAAAGCTGGATTTTTAGGGCAGCATCCACTTCCGGAAACTCTTTTCATAACGAAAAATTCTCGTTTGCGCACTTCACGTTCGAGTAAGGCACATGTCTGCCGACGGCAAGATCTTCTTGTTGTTCCGCACTCTCTGGTAATGTCCACGGAGGCGTAACGATCCCATTCCATCTAGCGTCTTGCAGCGACCGCGTGCATCATCGCAGCTTCAGAACCGTTAACGGTGCGTTCAATGCAATCTGGCGCCCGCGGTGAGGACCTCAAGGCAATTTGGCACGGAAGAAACCAGTTCCGCCACCACCGCTGCCTCTGTTTATGCGAATAAATTGCTGTTTTACTTGCGTTCCAAGCTATTTCACCCCTCTGAAGAAATATCTGGGATTCTCTGGGAGGTGCTGATGTTGCGTAGAAAGTCGATCTGCAGAGAAACGCGGTGGAAATGTTAAAAACGTTTTTCAGCCACACCCATCGAAAGAGAGGGTTTTTTTTACCAGTACCGAATGCTCATTATCAATGTCTTCGTTTTGAAAGTAAAAGTTGCATCTATCGAGGCGCGCGAAGTCACGATCATGGCCTTCGTTGCATAATTCCTACCTCTAGGCGAGAGGTTGTCGTGAACGGCATTCTTTAGAGGGTTTGGTGAATATATAAGATTAAGAGGGAAGGTATCTTGATGAACTTCACGGTATACACCTGTGTTTAGAGTTTTCTCCGGGGTGATGTATGGCTCGCGGGTTATAATAGTGACTTTTGATTGACGATAAGAGTTTTTTATGTATGTTTTCGTGTGAGTTTTATTACACCATAAAGATGCATTGGTCACGGGTGTTTTGTTGTACAACAACCGTGTTTATCATGCTCTTCTATTGATGATGTAATTCTGTCAGTAAGATCCATTGGTCCATTATCTCAGCTTTGTTAGTGATAGTGAACTTTTGAAGCACTTTTTTTTTCCTCAGAAGGGAAAAATATTTCAATAGAATTTCTATGAAATATTTCTTCCAATATTCTCTTTTTAATCGTTATTTTATGAGAATTTTATCAAACGTTTATATTATTTATTTTTTTGGTCATAATATACTATAATTTCGCGATTTGTATGAAAAGAATTAATCGAAAAGAATATTATACTGAACTGCTATAACAGCTGGTACTACCATCCATAGTATGGCAAAAAATCATATATAAAATTTTTTACATTATTTATCTCATTATTTATACATTTTCGATGAAAATATTAGTTTAAAAACTTCATAGATTAATTGGTACGTAGAAGGTACGTATTTTTTCCACTTAACATGACTTCAAACTGTTTTTGATGATCGAATGGCCACTCAATCATACAATGAGTAAATAGATTTTATCAATCCCGGACGGGCTAAGCCAGTTATATTTTTAGAATATATATTTCAGAAATTATTCTCATTTAATCTTTATCGGCTGAGTTTAAACAATGAGAAAGTGTTTTAAATTCGCCTACAGGTTTCGAGCTGGAATATCGGTCATTTTCCATCAGCTGTTCTGATACCTTTCTTATAAATGGTTTTGATGAATTACCGGGTTCTTAAAAATGCATTATTCCGCGTGTATTTAAATCGCAGTTTACAAACATGTGCAAGTGACCTCCATTTTGCCTATTAACAAAATCAACAGCAACCCCATACCAGTATTCCACTGTTGCGGGGCAACAACTTAGCACCAGCTGCTCAGGCGATTCGTTCCCAGAATTTTCCGTCATTTCCTCTCATTCCATCGCCGTATTTCTTTTGTGTGTCCCCGCACCCGGATTTATGGAATGCAGAATCGATTGGCGCCGGCAGTTCGCTAGTTAAAAAGGTAGAGGGAGCGCTTGGCACCAGACTTAAATCGTAGTTGAGACCTGAATCCAAAATCCGCTGGAACAGGAGTAGAAAAAAAAAAAAACAAAAGAAAAGCACCTGGCGCAATCCATCCATAATCGAGGAATTCCAAAATGGACGTCGAATGCTGCCCCGAAATATTTGCACATTCCAGTTTGCATTTTTCAATTTTTTCTCTCCTTCTGAGAACGTTCCGGTTACGCCTAAGAAAGCAATTGACTCGGTGAAAAAGCGGCTCAGAATTTTGAGGCGTAACCCAGTTCTGGTCCTACATATCCCTCCGAGTGTTTCCAGAATACGAATGCACGGGCAACGTTCTCTTTTGCCGGTACGAAAAAATATATATGCCCCTATCGTCAGACATCTGCTCGCTCTTGAAAGTAAGCACAAGAGAGAGTCATTGTTCCGAATCTAATTCCCGTGTATTCCCACTGCGTCTCCAAGGAGCCGAAACGCCACCGTGTCGTAACCTCTATATGAATTATATAGTCCCAGACGTACGTACGTGTTCGTCTCGTGCACCGTGGCCGTCACCGTGGTCCAGTTCCGGCTTTGCTTAATGGCGGCAGATGCAGTCCACCTGCAGAATGGGTTTGATGGAAGTTTTTAGCTCGCGATTTTTTTTAATGTGCTGTTTTTTGAATTCGCTCAGTAATTTATTTATTCAGCAATAATTCTGATACAAAGTTTCGGTGCCCAATATATATGTTTGGGATGATAAATAAGTTAAAATAAATGCTTATTAAGACTTCAAATTTTCTTGAAATCCTTTGCTGAGTTACGTGTAAAATGCGATGATATTTTATTTTATAAAAGTTTTGTTTTATGATCCAGGAATAAAGGAAAATATATCAGCACTTAGCTGTGATCGAAAAATAATGATTCCTTACAATTTATCCTAATGAAGAAATGTGAAAGGTAGGCAATAAATTCGCGAGGCACATTCCGGTTCAGATTGAAGTATGAATTCTCTCTTTCAAGTTTACCCATATTTCGTTATCTGAATGTATAGGTCAGGGAAGAAGGAAAATTTTGCAATTGTTACGTTCTTTTACTTTAAGAAACGGAATATCTTATTCTAGGTTGTAGCCAATATATGCTTGATAAAACTCCTTCGATGTATAACAAATTAGGCTACGCTAATCGAAAAATTTTCTCTCTGGGTGAGAATAGAAATTCGAGAGATACTTTTATGAGAATATACTTTTTTATTAAATAGGTAAGAAGTAAGTGTTAATTAAAAGAATTTTTGACTTTTTATATTATTAGACTTTAGTAGACGTACTTTCATGGCACTATACTAATTCTTTTTTGAAAGATACCATAGAGAGAAAATCTTTATAATTAAATCATATGTGCATATGAATTAAAAGGAGGGAAAAATTTGAAATCACATTATGCATGTAGGTATATTTTTCGCTTCTTTGTCAACATTTAAACGATAATAATTCAATTTTATCAAGGTACAAGGTAATAGCATCTCTTTTAACCCTACGCACCTTTCTATTAACATAATACGCTCCGTTAACAAATTGGTAATGTGTTTAATAAATAATTTATAATCCATAAGTTTTTCTTCTCAGAACTTTGGAAGAAAAAGGTAGAACTTTAAGACAGAGAATAAATCTCTTCCGATTTTTTATTTCGACGCCAAACATCGCTCGGCTATCCTTTATTCATTTCCGCATCTCTAACATCTCTCAAATGAAGATGAATGCTGAATGTAGTGCATTTCCTTGCTTGCCATACCTGACATGGCGCTATTTTATGAAACAGAACTGCACGTGATAAGTAAATTTATGTTCCGGGGTCAAGTTTTCTTGCTACGTAGCGTCCATAACGGAACTTGATACGTATATAGATCATATTGCGTTCAACTGACGCTTCTAATTCACGTAACTTAGCTTAGCATAAATCACACCTGCCTTGAATCCATCTGTTACGTGATATTTGCGCGTTAGTGATAAGTAACGGATTGTGGGAAAGAATTGTCTGGGAACTCATTCGAAAAACGGAATTTCGTAGGAAATACGAAATCGATATCAAATTTTCGTATCTTCATGTAAGTTTCTCACGAAGATGAATGGTGAGAAATAATGATGAGGCTTTATGATCTGAAGTCAAATCCTAAAAACCTCATCGTCTTATAGGAATTGCATTAACCTAATTTACTAACGAAATTATTCTGTAAAATATTATCTGTTACATTACGTTAATCATGATTATTCAGAATATTTATTTACTATTGTATTCAAGCGATCGCTCGTTCATATTTTTGCGTGTTATATTTTTGTCGAAAGCGATAGTTTTGTCCTTCGTAAACTGTTTCTTATGTCGTATTTTGCAGTTATTCGAATGAATTTAAACGGAATATCGTGGCTTTCAAATGTTTTCAGTATGAAATTTTGTCTGAATTTTGTAAAAATGTGTTTTTTTTTTGTTCTATTTATAGGAAATTAAAACAGAATTTTCATTGTCAAAGATAACATTTTCTTCTTTCTATCTATTTCTATCAAATATAATTATGTTATTATTATTAATTATTATTAGATGATAAGAATTAAATAGGATCGTAAAGTATTTGCGAAATATATTAATTTCGTATCATCAAGGAAAAAGTCGCAAATGAGTGGTTGTAACTTTTCCAAATATTTGGAAATTTCTCATTTAAGTATATTTTATTGACGAAAAAATTAGATATTTCCTCTGGGAACGACTGGAGGAATTTATAAAGGTTATTAACTTACTCTTTAAGGAAAATAGTATGTATAAATAATAAATTTATGTACCTTTAGTGGTAAATGAACTTGATACACACAAATCATTACCCATTGACCCAAATACAAAGTCAAATGTTTAGCAACGATCAAATTCTGCGGTAGACCTCCATCGCGTACCGCTTTCAGGACTCCTTGTCAACCGTAAGTCGTAGTTTGTCTGTCGCACCGCAAATTTTTGATTTCCCCTCGAGTCCAATTTGACCGTGAATCGTTTTCTACTCGAATCCGAAAAACTTTTCATTTTTCTCCACTCGAGCGAAATCATCCCGAATTTCTTAGGCGCTTGACAGATCGGCACATCCCTCGGTTTTGGTTTCGTCTTTCTTTTGGTCTGGAAAAACATATCCAGTGTCCCGGCAACGCTTTCTCGATCGAATGAAATCAGACGCAAGAGAGTAAAATAGTTCGTAATCTGGTGTAAAAATGCCGAGAAAGTTTCCTCGTTCATCTGTTTTGGGCATTGAGTTTTCTCTCGCTTTTCCGATCCCACCTCGAAAACGGTTGCACTTTCTCGTCTTCGAAACTCATGAAAAGTGTGACAATTTTATTGGAATTAGAATTAATCATCTGAGATGTAAAAAGTTCCGCTAGTGTGAGAGAGGACACGAAAGTTATCGGGAAAGATTGATGCCTACCGCGTTATTTTCAGCGACTTGTTCGTGGCCCTAATCCTAATGTGGATAACGAAAGTTAATCCCGCGCAATAAAAAAGAAGCGAAAATATTTATATCCCGCCAGGAATGTATTTACATCTGAAGGAATTATTTCCGTGTTGAAGTTGGCCATTTTCCGGTGTTTATTATATTGTAAGGTCCGTAATGATTTGTTATTTGTAATCTTTTGTCACTTATCATACGTACATACATCGTTCTGCATTCTATTTTTGCTTTTTATTAAATTATTCTTTTAGTATTGTTTATATTCTAAAAATGTAAAAGATTAGGAGAAAAAAGTCCTAGGTTGGCTAAACTAGTAAAAGAAGGTTGGATATCTGTTTTGTAATTGATAAAGAGATAATTAATGGCAAAGGAAGGACATTTATTGTATTATTAGGGTGTTGTGTAGAGTGAATTTTATATAGATCATTCATCCATTTTTAACATTTTAATATTAACAATGTACAGCAGTTTCGTGGTATCTTATATGACATTCTATTTGCTTGTTTTACAAAGATATTTTTTCTTCCCTAACAGATTTTTAACTTTCAATAAATTAACTATATTTTGTGTGTATTTCCGAATTCACATACCTTCCGGTATTTCTGTTGAATTCATGATGTAATTTTCGCGGTAATTTTCTTTCTAATTTTGATCGAGCGAATTCGTTATGCTCTAAATTAACATCGCAGTTTTTTTTAGCGATTCCTCATTAATAAAAGCTCGTACGATAAACATGAAACTTTATTTAGATTTGATCACACCAACCGTAGCGAATGGAATGTGTAATCAGCTTCATACAGTTACCCAAAGCCAAATTTTCAACGAGGTGTATCAAGAACTTATAACAGTATCTCTAGTACCGTTCAAAAATTCCTCTTGAATATTTGAATCTCTGATTGTGTCTCAATGAATGATGCAATGACGAATTTCTTCGCTAGATTTTTATATTTGAATCCATTTTGCAATGTTAATTCAGATTTATTTATTTATCATATCTCCTTTAAATCTCTCGTTTCTTTTAAAATTCCAAGCGGAATTGTTTATCACAAAGTTTTTGTATACAAATATGCCTAAATATCTGAGAGTTAAATTTTCTCTCAAAATATTGTTCATTTTATACTATTGCCCTTTCAGTCTTTATACCTTGTATGGTAGATATTTTTAGTTTGGAATTTTGTCAACATTTATTTGTTTGTATTTAGTATTTTTTATCGTAAAACTTAAAACTCTGAGGCAATTTTCGAGGGCTCGGCAAATATAACTGAAATAGTACCCTTATTTTCAAGTTCATGAAACCAAGGTCATGATACGTTATTATCTTAAGCTACAGGTTGTAATGGTGTAGTTGATATAGGGATATCCAATGATTGTCATTTGAAATTCAGTTTAAATACTACGAATAAATGTAATATATTCTCGTATATTTAATAAGTTGACCTATAAATCTCTAATAGATGCTGTGAGCTCCAGGTCACACTCAATTATAAGAAAGTCAATTTTATCCTCTTCCGTGGAATAATTCATTTTTACATTATTGCTTGTAATTTCTCTCAGAATTCTATAGCGTCACCTTATGCTTTCTAAAATGCAGGTTTTTTGATCAATCATTGTATAGCAATTAGTCATTTCACCGGAAAGTATTCCTAATAGTCGTCAAAAAAATCGGGAAATGGATGAGCAAAAAAATGGAAGCCATTCTATCGAAATAAGTAACTCGTCATTCCATCCCTCAACCCTGACTTTAATTAAACCTAAATATTAATCTCTCAAAACTGCTGAATAGACGTCGAAGTAAACACCATCATGACCCTGTAAAACTTACCAGCTGCTCCTTTTACTTCAGCTACTGTGGTTACTAATGCTTTTGAGGTCAGTAACCAGCGAGTATAACAAAAAAATTAGAAAGGTTTCTTCTTAAAAACTACTTCACCCTGAAATCGTTTCCCTTGGGCACTATTTTTTAATTTTAACTTCCATATAGCATTCTAATATGAATATTTCAAAAAATTATTTATTCCATTTGATATAGATGCGTAAATAAACAGGTATTGTTATTGTTGTAACATACACTGTATCACACGTTATAATTCATTCTCGTGATATTTTGATTAGATGAATGAGATGTTTGATATACAGCTCAACCTTTTCATATGGCATTGACATTGTAGTCTATGAATCACCCAGTCGAGCAGTCAGGCCCCGATTGTTAAGTTCTATCAATCGCCGGTGGTCGATACTCGTGGTGTATGGGCGGTGCGGAAGTACTGATCCATTGGGGAGGAAGTCTCGTGGTAACGGTATAGCAGCGGATCCCGAATCGGTATGCAACGCTCGAACCTGCAGCGCCAAAGATGTCCATCCGGAAGAATGGCTATTGGGCGAGGGCTTCAGTAGGTGCACTATAGGTTACGAGGGGGGGGTCTTACGAAGACTACAGATTCCCTTTAAACGAAACTCGTGCTTCCATAAAGTTTCCACAATAGTCGCATCTCATTTACATTTCCAGAAGCTTTTCTTTCGATCGTAGGCTTTTGTGCATTCACGGTTGAATATCACGATTTTTTGCTCCGTTACGAATACTTGAATTGCTCCGGAGGTGTCGTGAATTAGGGGCGTTGCTTTTATGGAATAACGAGAAGCTTTGTGTGTTGATATTGCCTGATACAATATGGTCAGTTCACTGAACCTTTAGGATGATGTATTTAAAGTTATTGTAGAATCCAGACGCATAATTAGTGATATGAGCGATTTTGTTATTTTTTGTTTTAGTTTACAGTTACGTATATCCTAGTTACGATAAAAAGTGACCTTTAAATCTGCAGAATGAATAAAATTTCAAAGCAGTACGATATATATACATTCGGATTCCTTAGTTGGACAAGACTAACAATAAATAACTGTAAATATATATTCCTTGCGGATTTAATGGCGTCGATCCAAAATAATTCACATTTCAAGGTAAAATGCACTACCTTAGCCTTCAAGCGGAACTTATGTAATTTATCTCGAAAAAAGAAATGTACACGGTTTTACCGTTTCCACACATTAGTACATTAAAGGCATATATCTTCTTTTTAAGGTGCATTTTATTGGTTTATTTTTACTTTATTTAGCTCTCTCTGTTCGTATCATATTTAATTAAGAACTTATCAGTAGTTAGTTGATATATAAAATAAATATTATAACATGACGTAATGAATATCTACGTGTATGAAAAATATAATTTTAATGCAACAGTTGATATGAAAATATGAATTGAGTTTTATAACTATTCGAAACATGTTAAATCTCTCTTTTAAACGCGAATTTTTAAAAAATATTGTAAAATCGATTATCTATTAAATAAGTAGATATTTTCCAGGGGCTCAATTCAAGATAAAAACTAGCTTATGGGAGCCTTAGATATTTATAATGATAATCTTCTATCATTCACTAGTGCTAAATATCCATCATAAATATAACACTGTTTGTTTTATTTACGTCAGTTATTCAGGCACGTAATTGTTGTCTATTTCTCTTGGAAACGCCGTAGATTAAAAAAGAATGGAGAATAAGATTCTATAAAAACGGCGTTAATATTTTATGCAGAATCTTCTCTCGAACACGAAACGTTTCTCTATGCCATCGACTTCACTTGATGCAGGAAGCTGCATAAACATCTATCTCTCTGTCGTGGAAATCTGCTCTGCAAAGCTGTTTGCTCCAGCGGTGAAATCTTTTCGGATGACTGCGCTCTGCATATCACCGGAAGGAAATGGTCCTTCATAAACAAGTTTAAAGCGTCGTCGTTTTCAATGTTACGGACGGGTGAAATTCAACTTACTACCGCATGTAAAGTTGACAGCGTAAAAAGTGAAAATTTTCGCCGTGACTGCGCAGGAATTTTTCGCCGTGGGCGTCGCGGGAAATGGTCGATGAATTTAATATCCATTCAGAAATGCGCTTCGGGGCAGGATGACTAATGGAGTTCGGATGATGTTATCACTTTCCTATCTCAAATAAATCGAGAAATGAAAGTGATTTCGCCATGATTTTTTTAAAGGCAAAAAATTGGAAGAACTGCGTTATTTGTTCCGGAAATTAAAAAAGACAATGACTGTGGACTATTTACGATAGGCTCCGATTTTAAAGCTGTTATTTATTTAATTTACATTTGATATTAATATATTAATATAGCATTACCCGTAATAGTTTTTGTATTTATTATTGTATTAAAATATTAAATAGTTAATTGATAACTTTTATTATATTAATGATTTTAAGATACTTGGTAACTGCCATAAAGACGGGATATAGTTAATTCATTTAAATAACCTAAACGTAAATAAGACAGCGTAACTATTCGTCACGTCACATTATAATGCATATAAACAATTCTTGGAAAACTGTTTATAATGTAATGGACTCTGGTATGAAAATGTTCTTTTTTATAGAAAATAATTATGGCATAACTTAAATGCGTAAATATATTTTCTATGATATTCATTCAAACTCGTAGCTATAACAGGAATATGCATGCAACACTTCCTCTTCAAAATTCGCCACTTGTGGCTGTCTTCTACGGGCTTCCCAAACCTCCGCTCTAGCATTGAGTTACCCAACTGGGGGAAGGCGTCCCTCTAGGGTTACTTTCAATCCTGTCAAACGGCGCTCCAGCAGGTTGATAACGATTTATCTTTAATAGCTTCTGCTTTCAATTTCAAGCTGTTCCGTTTCGAACAAGTTTTCAGAGAATTTCTCTGACAATCATCAGCGTATCAATTTTTGTATTGTGACAAATATATAAATACATTTTCCATCTGGTTTGGCTTCGTTTCCCGTGTGACCAGGTTGTTTTGGATAAGTTTAATGGGACCAGGGATCTTTGTGTGTGTGGACTGCTGATGCTTTTGATACTGTACGCGACATCTATACGAAGACTTTTACTTAATATTAGGAACTTGGAGATGACATATTCAGCAACCAAAAAAGGGGGTATTTTTAAAATAATTTTTGAACAATGAATATAATTTTAATATAAATAATTAAATAATTCTTTTTATTCATAATTTAATAATTTAATCATAAATATAGCTTATATTCATACAAACGATACTTGAAAGGAAACATCGCACAACAACATTTTCCATCATAAAATGTTTTGAATATTTATTTTTATTGATCTTATTTGCAGTAGTGAGCTGCCTAGATTTATTACATGGACAATGTAGAGAGAAATCAATTTTTTCGTTGTTTTTTCATTGGATCAGAGCAGGAAATGGGATTAAGAGATCTTTCAAAGAAGTATATAAATTGAGTTTTGCGTGCTATTGGAATCCGCTGTGTTTTTTATTCGTAGAGGAATTGAATCCATTAATATCATTCACCATAACTCTTACTTACGTGAGGAGAAGTTATTGTTGACGAAAAGATAAAAGGAATACGCATTTTATTTATTCGAATAAACAACATGAAGATAGGTACGACCAGCACAGGTTGAGGTGCTATTTTTCTCTATAGGACGGTCACTAAAGCAACGTATAAATTTCCGCGTTTACCTCTCTTAAACAGGATAGTTTTTTTCTCCAGAGGAATTCCTCCATGTTACTATTAGGGAGTGAAATCTTCCAGAAAAACGGTTGCCTCTATGTAAACAGTGCTGATAGTAATTGTAGCATACTGATTGGCCCCACGATTCCCATCTGGAATTCTTCTTGTGAGTGAAGATTGTTTTTAAATAAATTTGTAAACTTTAATTTATTTCGGTTGCAATTCGCTATCATTATTGTAGAATGATTTATTTTTAGAATTGCATTGATAGAAGCGAACAATTTTCTCCGCTTTTATTGAAGTAGATAAAAGAAATGCCGAATGCATCGGATGAATATAATGTCAATTATTTAAGCCTTTAATAAAGTTAGATTTATAACAAACATTTATAACATAATTATTCTTTAATTTTACTCCTTCGCTTCTTAGGATTTAAATGAAATGGAACGAATAAATATTGATGTATTATCTAGGAATTTTACGAGTATTTAAAGTAAGTAGATAGTAAATTTTAGAAATTATTTTTTATAGGGAGACCTGGGTTCGAGTCCCAGTCATGTCGCTATTTATCACTTCTGTATAACTTTGTGGTTTAACGTGTTAAGTTCAATCAATCCCATCCTTAGTTAAATATTATTTATAAAAATTTATAACTAGAGTAATACTGAATTTCACTGCTTCACTTCTTAGGATTCAAATGAATAAATATGTATAACGAATGGAACGAATAAATATGTATATATTATCTACGAGTACGTAAAGTAATTTAATAGTAAATTTTAGAAATTATTTATCATTAAATTATTTAGAACGAATTCAGTGACAGTTTCATTTTTGGAAACGATTCTTATCGTGTGAATGAAGAATAAACTTAAAATGCGGCCTTAAAATTTTCTAACTATCACTTTCGCTTTGACGGGTCCTCTAGGTCGATACGTATATTTTATACACACCTTTCACTCTTTATCTTACCTTAAAAGGCTCGATTCTCCACTCAAATGCTTTCGGAAGCAGGTGGCGGAGGAGTTTTATAGCGCCCAACCAGCCTCCGGGTAAGATGTCATCACGGATGCATCCATTATAGGGAAATTATTTTCGAGTCGCATTGTTTCTTAACACCGAATTCAGCTCCATTTTCTCCGAAAGGGTCCGTCAATATGTAAATTCGGTTTTACGATGACCACATCGAGATACGAGTAAGGGATTTCTCCCGCCGAAAGGACGGGTTCTCTTCGGCGGAGAAAGTAAACATCGGATGTCCGACTCGCTCAATTGCGTGGGGTATGAGGAGGTAAAATGGAAAAAAGAACACGTTTATCAACTTGCTGGATGACTTTCACTCCCTCATTTGTCCACCGCAGTCCGTTAAAAATATGTCTCTCTCTCTTTCTTTCTTTTAAATTGCCCTCCGAATGCCATCGCTCAGCGGGGGTTGCCCTTCGTCTTGGTTTTCCGCACGTATGATCCCCATGCCCAAGATGGGAACGCGTGGAAACATTGACTCAAGTGGTTGTTGACTTTCCCGTTAATTTTTCAGATGTCACTTGTTTTATTCATGTACGAGCACTTCCAATAGTTCCATTTACGCTGCAACGGACGCGTTCAGGAACGTTGCTCTTCGAATTCCTCGTACCCTCTTTTGAGATGAATGCTCGTTATTAATTCGGATTAACCGTTTCAGTGGATCTCTTTACGGGTGGAAGTGGCCATCCTCTCGAGAAGTTACGATGTGTGTGGATACATATGAGGATGCTGTTGGGCAAAAATCACTTCCATTTAAGCCTTAAGTGCTCGTGGTTTTTGTTTACGTGTATGTTTGTTTGTTTGTTTTTGTTTTGAGATTTGATTGTGTGGGCGTATGAATGAATGTCTGTAATTCGTATTAAGGCAGTCCTATTCAGGGCCTATGAAGTTTATAGTTCTTTTTAGTTTTCAAATTCTTTTCTGTTCATTGTGGCATCAAGAAATATTTTACTTCTTTAGGTTTCCAAACCTTTTCTCAAGAATTTTTCTTATTATCTTTTACTTTAGAAAAGCCAAAATTACTAATTTTTAACTTACATTAGTAAGTCTATAATTTTGATCATTTGCATGGAAAAGGAACACAGTAATATCTGTCAAATAGATAATTTAAAAGTGAATCCTTTAATTGCATTTTGAATTATATCCTTACAATATCTCAAGTAACATAATAGTAATAATTTTTACATAAAATTTTCAATTTTTAATTTAAAAAATGTGCGAATAAAAACATAGTTTAGCAGTGCCAACAATTTTCAGTTCATCTAAGAGATGTTTGGGTGTTTCTTTAGCAACCAATGTTTTTTTCTTTCAGTCGAGAAAAATCAATATCGGAACAAATGACGAATACCTCTCGTAAGTAAACGGAGCTGCGATTTCGTGTTATTTTTTTTTTCGCGAAAATTTTCGCACAAAAGATCCCGTGGGCGTGCAGACTTCTCATTAAAATAAAAAAATGAAAAAATATCCGAATGACTCCGTCTTTTTATGCATCAAGGAAAGTTCATCCTAGTAAACGGAAATCGATGGCTGACATGAGACCTGCTCTCATTGCTTTTATGACAGTTTCCTTCTTCGGTACGAACCTCTCATTAAAAGGAAAGAAAGTGATAAGTCCCACAAAAGGAGAGAGCTCGGGACGATTTTACGCCTCAAAGAAAGTTGTTACTTTGGGAAAATCAATTTTTTCTCGAAGACCCACCTGATTGCTTCCCCGCCGAGGTTTTATGCAATCGAAGAGTTGTTTATTTTCGTCCCTTACGAAAAGAATGAAGAAACATACTCGTGATTAATTACGGAAATTCAGAATCGGGAATGTTTAAAATAAAATTGAATGGTGCAGTAGACAAAAAGAAAAGCACTTGCTTAATTACCCGATGTCTTTTTATAAGTTTCTAGGAGCATGAGAATTATTTACTTTCATTCCCAAAAATTAAATAGGACGGTGAGGATAAGTCTCAAGTAAGATTTCAGCTTATTACTTCTAAAATTTATTGAATTTTCCCGCCAACAGTTGATCAAGAATCGCATATCGATATTTCACTCAAAACTTGAGCCATACCCCAATATCCGAGGATCTCTGTTGTCGTAAAAAATTCATTATTCTTATTTATTCTCGCTATTTATTTATTTGAAAATTATCCCTTATTTTGACGTACCTCTTTACTTTATGATGTTTGAGTTATTTTACAGCCAACATTCATTCACAAATATCGCTTTCAAATGACTAGTTAAACTAGTTTTGCTTCACTTACATCTATCTGTCACGTCTCTTGAACCATGTTAGTAGAATTTCCGGTGGTAGAATACACTCATGTGCCTCTCAATCCCCTCATTTGATAGCCGCATTCCTAACACCGATCCGCCCAGTCCGCCTCTTCCTTGCTGAATTTTCTCTTTGGACACCAAAACCGCACTTTATCTGGGACTGCTTTGCTAGAAAACGTATCTATCTTCTTACGATTCTCAGTCAACCTAGGAGAAAGTCCTGTTGGCGAGAGATTTCAAGGCTATTCATTTCACGAAAAATTTATGAATTTGAACAAATTTTATGAAGTCAGAAATAAAAGAAAGTTTTCAAGCCGTAAAATTTCAAAGGTTAAAACAGCTATTATCCTTGGTTTGGTTCTTCAAGTGCGGTCCGATCTTGCTATGAAAAGTATTAAGGAATACTATATGCATTTTGAAAACTATGTTCTCATCTTTAATAACACTGCTGGACTGGATTTTATTTGTGTACTAATTGTATGCCAAATATTAATCTATTTGTAGAAATTGTAAGCTCTCTGGAAATAATTGATTTTTTGAATCAAATTTCAGTATTGAATCATAAAATTGTCTAGTAATTATTCTAATATTTATTTTCTATTAAAAGTTGCATGTGTAGATTCAAGGCATCATTTCATATCACACCTTTTTGAAATTCCCACATATCCATTAATTATTCTAAGTTATTGGAAGCTATTTATTAAAATATCTATACTTTTAGAATTGAATCTATTTTTTAAAAAATTTTCAAGTCATTCTTTTGTGAGTGTTACAAATGTTTAAAATATGAGTGTGGTGAAAAACTTAACTCATGTAAATTTTACGTGATCATCGTAGATGATGATTATTTATTTTGTATCTTTTGTGTGTATTTGAATATTTACTTTTTGATTCCTATTTTTTAGACAATTATATCAAAAGCTTACAATTGGTCACAAACTGAGAATTAACCACATATTTAGTTTATTACTTTGGAATTTTGGTTTATTAAGTTTCCAAAAAGACAGCGTCAGGTGTTACTTTGCTGAGTTCTAGTTTTAGTATCAATTTTGAATTGAAAAATTGTCATTTATTGGTAAGTGCTCAATTATTCTCTGGACAATTAAGTAAAGATTATTTCTTAGAATAAGGAATAATTTTCTTTTCACCAATAAGGGATTTCGTTTTATTCTAATTTAAAATTTTTGAAGTGCAGTCTTTAAAATATTAGAGAGGTGTATAATTTCTCTCTGTGTGATTGATCCAAGCTCAAAATATTACATGAAATCAATAATACAGCTTCATTTCCATTATACGTACAAGATATGAATGAAGATGGAGACTATTTGTGCATGAATTTAGAAGATACTTCTTTTAATGTGATAAGAAGCCTGATTCTACAAAAAAGAAGACTTATGGACAAAAAGAAAGGTATGATCTTTTCAATATTCTATAAATTTTTCTTGCAGTTAAAATGGGTATCAAGGAAATAAAATAATTGAAAATTAATCAATTGATTAAATAGAAAATATGCCATTGATATCCTCCCATTCTTAAAAATGGAATCATATTTGTATATGTAATATAAATTAACTGTTGAGGAATTGATTTTACTATGTAATTATGTTATTAACCTTCATCTAGTTTTCATCGTTCATTTCTCAATCTGTATTAGATATTGCTATGCCCTTGACCCATTTCTTAGGTTCATATGCAATCTAGTTACTGGTGTTCATGATACATATCACTGGTATTTTATTACTGTAAGGCTTCAAGCACAAGATTTGCTTTCTTTTTTTCTGTTTTAATCTTAATGGATGTATCCAGTAACTAACTTTGAATGTATTACTGATCCATTGAAATATTATTTATTTTCATTTTACTTTAAATACTAATAAATAAATATTTTTGATAGAATCTGATGGTGTTTCTCCATTTCAGGTACCTGACTAGAATATGAAACATTCTTTCAACAATGCCTAAGCAGATGGATTGTGATGCAGAATTCTTGAAGGAGCGTTGAACATATAATTAATATTTCTTTTTGAAATCATAACTAATTTAATGGTTCAAAGAAAACTATATTTTTGTATATATATAACTATATATATCACATTCATTGTGATTAGTATTGTAATCAAATCAAAGAGTGGTATATATTTTATTATTAATTCAATCTATTCTTTCCTGTTTTTTCAGTTTAATGTCCTAGTTGAAATTTATAGTATACACACTAAAATTCAACTATAAAGGCTTGTTTCAAGATAATAATAAATAGTTTTTATGAGCCTGTATTTGAAGGGGCAGTTTACATTTTAAGAAGTAGTTCTCCTATTTGAATATTGACGCAAGCGACTTATTTTGTTGATGATCAAGTATTTTTTATTGCACCATTACATTATACAGTTAGATATGCATCTTCTATCACAGAAGGTCTCACTCTTTAAGAAAAGAATTGGAGTACAGTATGTATTATAATTTAAGCTATTTTGAGAATTATTTTGTACATTATATGAAAAGAAATTTAAAAACTAATATATGAATGTCAGACTTAGCAAAAAAGTCATATTACCTAAATGCTGTGTAATATTTTGTTCAATAGTGTTGTGTAAAAGCCAATTTTCTTCTATAATAGAAATTTAAATTAAAAAATATATGAAACCTGGTGAGAAATATTTTTATTTTATCATTATAATAATCATCAAACTATAAAGATATTTCTCTCCTTTAAAATTAAACATGTTATTATTGTTTCCTAACATAAACAACTACATATTGAATGTTCCTCATTTTAAGATTGTAATGACATATTCCATTTTTTAATAATGACTGGCATATTCTTGAAAGTTTTCAGTATTTTTCATTATTTTAATTAGTTTGTATGCATTTCCTCTTTATTGAGTGTAAATATTGTCACATTTATATTATTTAGGTACATTACTTATAAATTTTGGTTGATCTCTCAAATGTATTTTAAAATTAAGCAATATATCTCCCAGAGCTAGTTTTTAGCAAACAAACTAACAAAACTAATAAATAAAAGTTGCTTCAAATATGAAAGGTTTTAATGTAGACTTAAATTAGTGAAACTAATTTGAAATTGATGTGTTTAGCTTAGTTTTTAAACATCAGTTTTCTAACATGAATTTTAATTCCAATAGATAATAAAATTTTTAAAAGCCAAACCATAACTTTAAAAATAATGATCAGTGGGAAACTATTTCTATTCAAAATCTCACACCCCAGAATACAAATAATTTTAATTTTTCAAATTTCTTATATACTACATTTCATGTTATTATGACATTTAATTTGTTACAGTGTATTTTAAAAGTAACATTTGTGTTTAGAAGTTTAGCAAGACTTTCATATTTCTTACAACTATCCAAATATTCAATAGTAACTCTTATTGAGTCTAATCAATAGTGTGTTTGATAGAAATGTTAAGTAATCCTATCCCATCCTAAAATATTTCAGCATTTAGTCTCTGGAAAATTTAAGCAAAAAATTTATTTTATGCTTATGCAAATACTATTCACCTTCCCTATTAGTATTAAATATATATTGCAAAATATCTGATATATCAAAAATATTTCTGCATCAAGTTCCTTCAAAGAATATTATCTATTTATTTTACATAATACTTCTCCTGTCTTTTTTAATTCTTTTGTTATCAAAGAAGTTTCATGTAACTTACCAATGCTTATTTATTTCATTACATTGTATCATAATATATCTATTTACTTTTCAGTATGTCAATATATTTATATATTGACATACTGACATTTATATCTAGTATATTGACTTATAATTTTGAATGTATTTACTATATTTTGAGGTATCTACCATAATAAACTGTAAAATAGATAATGAAGTAGTTTTACTCCTATTTACTGTTACTGATACTATGAGCATCTTTAAGGCTTATTTAATTATCTTAATCATAACATATTTTCTGTCATCCAGCAGGTACATGATTATGTATAAAAACATGATCTCCATTGTTTTCTATGTTGCTTTTGTTTTCTTTATATTTCCTATTGAAATGTTGGTTCAGTTAAAGCACTAAAGATGACTTCATCTGATTTGTTATTCAGAATAGACCGACTTGATAATAGTTTTACTGTGAAAGTATATAATCATGTAAACTATTTATAATTATTTGAAGTATATTTTAATAGTGCTTGTAATGAATAACTCTTTAAAGTATGATCATCTGACTTAAAAGCCTAATGGAGGCAATTTAATATCTTAATAAATCATTAAATATCTTGAAATTACTGTATTTTCGACTCCTGCAGATACTTTGGATTGTTACTGTATCTTGAACTGAAATTACTTATCATACAAAAATATTTCTTTTACCCTCTCTACTAATACTGTATTCAATAGCCAATCTAATGATCTATGATATTTATTTTTATGATAAAAATTATGATGATGCTCCTGTGATATGCATGTTCTAAAAAGTATTATTTTCTGCAATTATTTTGGAATATTCAATAACCAATGCAGTAACCATAGACAGTTAAAATGAGATTGTACTTATATATAGGTGTATTTGCTAAGACTTCATCTGTCAATCATTCTGTTATCTAATAATTTAAATACAAATAAATATCTTCAGTGAAGTATTTGTGATGAAGTATATTGATGTTATAAACCAATATAAAGTTCAACTAGAAATTCTGATGCTGTATGAGTTCTAATAATTTTGATTATCTATTTAGTATCTCCTTCAGAGACTACAGAATTTATAATATTTTCTGCAAGTTGAAATTTTAGGTTTTATATATTGTAGTTAACTTAGTTTTACAAAAATTTTGTGGAATATAATTTGTTTTTAATTTTAATTCAAAGGCAATTGCTATGTGACCAACTTAAAACAATATATATGTTTTTATATTATTTTCATATCAAAATAATTGCTTAATTTAACAGAATAATATTTTATAACTAAGAAACAATTGCTGTGATGGGTATATGTTAGCATTCCAATGCCAGCATAACATGTCAGCAAATTTAAAGAACCCTTATTTTTTCTAGCCCCCTCCAATACCTATTTTATTTGGGGTTTCAAAACTTTTACATGTTCCTATCCTCTTAATTTTTCATTTAATAATATTTTGTTCAGATTGGACCTAGTTTATGAATGAATTTTACATGATTTTTCATTGAAGCTGATTAATATATTGTAATCCATTTAGGAAGACAGGAAAAACTCAAATTATCTTTCTTTGATGTCAAAATAAAGATATTTCAGCTCAATTATTTTGAAGCCTTCATAAAATTAGAAAGTAATACACTTGTGTAGAATTTGAGACTTAGCAACATTAGATTGTTGACCTTCCCTTTCAGACCATAATTATTCTTTCAGTATTTTACTACATATATTTGTGCATTTTATGTTTTATAACATTTTGCTGTCTAATTATATGACAGTGAAATAATATTTGTAATTTAGACTTGCATAATGTATCTTCCATTTATTTCAATTTTTTGTCAATGTTTATTGGTAAACAGTGCAGAGGAATTAACTAGCAAAAACACTGCGATTTTTGACTCTTTATCTGCATGGTTTATATTCATTATTTTTATTTCGTTTGTTGATTATTTTTTAATGGAGTTATTGCATAATCTCTTGTGAGCGCTCATGTATTTTATCTCTGAAGCATTAGCTCATAACTTCCCGAAACTTACGGAGGCAAATGAATTGCTTGATACATCGAAACTTTATGAATCACTTAATAAGGAAAGGAATCAAGGTACTTCTTAGCACGTAAAATCGTGCGCTTTTTCACAATGTTAAACAGAAGTGAAAAATAAGTGGGACTCGAACCCAGGTCTCCCACTTGAGTTGTGACTCGAATCCCATGTCGAATCATGTCGCTATTTTTCACTTCTGTTTAACATTGTTTTTGAATCACATTATTTCATCATCAGGATTTACTCTCTACTCTTGTATTTTTTATTTCGCTGTCGATCGTATGGTCCCAACATCCTTAGATTGATATCTCACGACGGCTAATGGTAACAGTTTGTTGACTTCCGTTTCAGTTGATGGTGGGCGTGTTATGGTACACCAATTAACGGGTGTGTAATGATACATTAATTACTTGACTAGTAAGAGTTAATTAGGAATCGTTGGTCTTGCGTGATACTCATCCGTGGGCACAATAAAACCATAAGCGATAAATGAATTTACGATGTCATTGGAAAAGCCAAACTGTAATTATATAATTAACTTCGTTTTCCACCATCGAGCGTTGAAGTCTATTAATAGAATGTTTATATTAACCTGATGTATTTTTTATTTATGTATTTTATTTTTTATTTATTCAGTGAATGAATGAATGAATGTTGTTAAAAATAATCTTTAGTCGGAAATCGAATAAAAGATTTAGAAATATTCGTTCCTAATACATTCGGATTTAGAACGTGACTCTGTTTCGTGTTTATTTTACTTAAGGTTTGCCCATGTTTCTCTATATGTCGATATTTACGAGAAGATGAAATGTTTGCAGACGGAAGTTTTCGCATCCTATTAAAACAAAGCGGTTGTTATGATTACCGAACGTAACGATGAGTAGCAAGAGTGGAAAAACCTTGCGTGAATGAAAGGTTTGTTTGGTGTAAATCGGAGGGAAAAGTGAATGAATGATCGAAATGATGTGCGATATGGGAGTGCATAGATCAAAGACCTATAGAAGTCGGATGAACGCCATCGTCATAGCAATGAATGGTTTCATCAAAAGACTTATAGAAAGAATCGTGAGCAGATATGAGGGCATGTTGTGAATGGAACTGTCATTCATTCCATCGTCCAATGGCGTTGCATCGTGATCGATGCGTTTGAAATACGTAAATATTGATTAATTATGGAGCAGCGTCGATGATCAAATTTGCTCTAAGATAGTGCTTATCATTACGGAAGACAAATTTACACTTTGTGTCATCGTAGAAATGTTTAAGCCTGCTCTTGAGGTGGTCATTTCTGGCGAAGAAAGGTTATGGATGGAAAGTTTATTTCTTGTCTGTAATTTTAGTTTATCTTATATTAGGTTTTCATTACGTTTTTGGTCGTCCTTAAGAGTGATTGCTCGAAATGGTTTCAATAATTTCTCGTAATTTTTGGATTGTATTATATAGACTAATTGTTGAAGAAGTATCTACATTGTTAACACAAGAAAGGGGCAAACGATAATCTTTAATTCTTGATAGGTCAAATTCACTCTCGTATTTAAACGTGCAACACTTGCAAGGGAATCAGGTAATTGTGTATTTTGGAAAGGGCTGTCCTTGCTGGTTGAAAGTCGAAATAACTGCTTAAGCCTCAAGATGGTCATATATTTACGGTGTCACCGGAGTTAACTGGACCATATAGAGGTTAAATGGTACTGCGAGGTTGGGGTTCCGTCAATTCTTTTTAGAAGCAGCTGCTTTTCAAATAAATTTAACTTTTCAGCAATAAGCGCGTGTGAATCGCTCACGGACACTTTCCTAGGGAACATGACCCTGAGATTCATTTCAGTACTTGCATCACCAACCGATCCACCGCCTTAAGAAGCTATCACAGACCGCTATAAATAAAATGTAATATACTACAGAGGACACGCTTTACCGTAATTTGTTGACGCATATAATTCGGCGCATCCTTGCCAACAATTAGCGCTAACGTTAGTGTTTCTGAAGGAAATCTCGTCCTTCAACTCGTAGAAAAAGAACGGATTTCTCTTGCTGGATGCAGAATGCAATTTTTTTTTCCAGCTGTTGTAAGCTCGTTTTCGGTTGATTGAACTTTCCCTGACGCTTAATACGCAACTTTTCAAAACATTTCGTGACGTCCAATGCACATCCAAGGTTAATTGATCAATCTAGATTTACAAACCCGTTCTCCTTCACCGTCATCGTAAGAGTGATACACGGATCGCAATACCTTCTCGGCTTTTATGATTACGCTCTCGGGATTTGAATTTCGCGTGATAATCCGTTCGCCGTTTCTGCAAAAGGGGTTAACGGAAAAAAAGACGTAGGCCTTCGATAGAAACCAATAGGTTTTCCGTGTCCCATTTCGGTACGTAGCGCGCAAATCGGGAATTTATTTGAACGGAATGATTCCGCAAACGGTGATATTTTTCCTAGTATTTACGATCTTTGAAACCGCTAATGACGATGTTCTATGAGCTGGTCGTAAACTGGGGAACTTAAACGGAAAGGTCAGAGATGTTAACTGATCGTTCAGGAACACGATTTTCCGTATCATTGTACTCTCTCTCGGAAGATGCGGGCGTGAATGTATCTCGAGTGGTGACCATTGTTGCCTTTTTAGTGCCTCGCCACCATTTTTCGAGCTTTTTTTTTAGTTCGTGTTATGATTTTATTGTTGGGTGACCCTGATTTTGGATTGTTTCCTTTTGATTCTGATTAACGAGATTAAAAAGGCATCATTTGATTCAGATTGATTAACATTTTTAGAAAGGCATCTAGAATCGTTAAATTGTTACATCAATCATAATAATAACTATCTATCATGTATATTTTGTAACTATTTTACTTTCTATATTTATAAATTCCTATTTTCTGACGAGTATCATTTAAAATTGTTCTTTTACTCGTAAATTAGGTACTCAGCTGTATTCTTTCCATTTTGTATTATTATGTTTCTCTTGTTTATTTTTCGTTTTTCTATATACGTTCCTATATATTCCATAAATAATGCATGAATGTATGCATAATAACACGATGTATATTTAATGTTAAATTTACACTTGTAATTTTATCGGATTTGAAATTTTAATTATAATAATCTACTTTGGTTTTGATTCTTTAGTATCTCCATAGTATTACTTAATGAATTATAGGCATCTTTATAAGATTAATAGTACGTATTTTAATTTAAATTTCCTTTTTTAGATCATTTCTAATTTTCAAAAGTCTTAAACGTTATTCGGAATAACCTTCGTTTAAAAAAAAGTCGCGGGAAACATTTCAACTCCCATTTAAATTCGTTTCCTTCGACGATTAAATCTCCGAAAATCGTAACTGACATTGAAGCTGAAACCTATCACGCCTTGACGGTCACACATGAATAACACAGCGGAGATCTGAGTTTGGAATCTGTGATAATGAAACGAAGTCGGCCTCTCCCGTCATTGTTTCTCCAATATATCTATCCATTGAACATTCAATCGTAGATAGAGATAGACGTATCTCCGTTCGTGAGCTCTATTTCGATCAGCGGTCGTGACGGGGTGACGTACGTAAGCGGATCATAGGGATGCGTAATGAGATAAAGCGATGGGATAGAAGAAAGCTCAGCTGCGATCGGTTCTGTTAAAGCCATCCACCGCCGCCGCCGCCTCTCCGTCTCCGGAGGGTGAATCGAAAGCGTTTTAGGATCCCGCGATCACCAACAGCAGTATTTGGGGCGATGCACGAAAGCCTCAGGGGCGGCACGGATCTGTAAGCATTCCGCGTGCTCGTGTTGGGTAGCACCGCTCTATTAAAGCTTTTCACTCTTTCAAGGTCCCTTTACGGTTCAAGCGAAAGTGCGGTGTTGTGAGGGATGATCAGGAGGAGGACGCCTTGTCCTCCACAGCGCTCTCAAGTGGCCACCCCACTTTTTTTTCAAAGAGTCTGGTCCTCCCCCTTCTTTCTCTCTCTCTCGCTCGCCGAGTACCTTAAAAAAGTCCCTTAAAAAATGGAAATGTAAGCGAGGTACGAGTGGGGTTATGATGTGGATTCTACCTTCCTTTGCGTTGTTTACTTTTGTTCCCCGGAGGTATGGACGACTGTCTTCATGGGAATTAGCTGATATGTTCTTATTGATGTTAATCATCTTATTACCCCAAAGTTAGAGGACTCGTAATCCTAATAAATTAAAGTAAATGAATTATACAATCTGCGTTAAAAAACTCTCACATAAAGTAGATAACATTATGCTTAGTTTGTTGTTAGAATAAGTCCTGTGAGTTGTGTACTAAGCTCGCAATAAATTTACTAATTGTAAGTCCGGGGGCACATGATTAATACTTTGACCATATGTCTATCTAAGTGTAACTATAGGATAGGCAGCTCCCTTATATGAGAAGCTCATGGTGAAGAAAGGCATAATCATATGATTCTCGTGTCAAGTTGATTTGCTTGCGTAAAGTTCATTAGAAGTTTACGAAACAAAAATAAGCGTCTTCATTTTATAACTTGAGGAAACTTAACTTTTAACTCGTATAAAACACGAACGGACTCCAAGTATTCTATTTCATTTACCATTCGATTGTAGCAATCGAAAATAAATAATGTAGAACGTATGAAATGTATCGGAGAAGATATTTATTTCCATCGCCCCGCAAAAATCTAATAAGTGCTTAATTATTTAATTATTTTCCTGAGTAGTATAAGTGAAGGATGTAGACGTGTGTACTCTCTAATAACTATATAGAACAAGACGGAATTTTCATCTCTCATTTATAGACACATTCCTGGGAATCTCCTATTATCCAAATCTTATCAGATTAAGATTTAATTAATAACAATTAAAAACCATTCGTCACATTTCACGGTGATATTTTTGTTTGTAACAGGAAATGAACAGGAAGTTCAGCAGAGATTTTAAGACTTGGGGTTGCTTAGAGATGATTGAACTCTATATATATTTTAGAACTTTGACTACTCTCTAAGGGAGGATTTCCGAGTTGTTTCCCTCCCTCCTAGGGCAAATGCCAAGCAGACTGCTGTTGTTCCCTTCAGTAAATGTCATCCTTTATCTATCTTCATTATGTCTGGTTTAAAATAGGGTATGAGTTCCGTATTGTTGTGATGTAAATCTCGTATTACTTTGTAAACCATCTTACCTGATGATGCACCTAATTGTTGTGGTTTCAATAGTAATAATAATAATAATTACTCAAGAATAATGTATTTTTACGATCCGAAATAGTATCATTGTCTTCGATTTATCGGAATGGTATTGTACGAAATATAAGGATGATTAATGGGTTAAATGTTATCGTAATGTAATTGTTGTATTCATTAAATTCAATGCAAATGGTGTAGTTTGTAAAAACTTCCACCTGATGATTCAAATAATTGAATTCGTTTCAGTAATGATTATTATTATTATTGCCCACGAATAACAACGTTTTGTCGCGAACTGAAATATTATAGTTTTATTGTCTGTGATTTTATCGGAATGCTATTCTACGAAACCTTGTAACCTAGTCGGATGTAATAAGTTTCCAATTCAATGCCTATTATAGATCGAGTCCTGCACAAAGCTATCGAAATTGCATCCTAAGTTAACTAGCTACGGTCAACTCGATCCTCGTTACGTCTTCAAACACGAGTAAGTGCTCGTGATGTAGCGGTTGGTTTTATTTGCAGCGGTATAAAGAAGAGATCGGATCGAATCTTATTGCCTGAGCACAAAGTGTTACTCTACTCGCATCTCTACTATTTGATCTAACTTAATTACTCGCTGCCAATGAAAATTCTGACTTCGATTTAGTTTTGGAATTTCATCCCGTAAAATCAATTAATACTTATACGCTATTGATCATGTATCAAAAACAGAGAATTTAAAGCAATGTAAATCAATTTGTATTTTCCTTTATTGTTTTGTTGTTTACTCATAAAAGCTGGTGATATTTCAATGCTATTCTTATCTTGATTACCGTATACTGAATTTTCTTGCGAGGTAACACTACCGATTTTAAGGTGTAGTAAGAAGATTATCAAGTGAAATTATATAAGAAAACATCATATCTTTAAGGAAAGTCCATCTAATGAAATGCGTCGTTTGCAAATGAAATTGATGTGAAAGGATTTTGTAGGTCTTTCTTTATCAAAGTACCTATATCTCCCGTTCATGTTGAATTATTAGTCTACGAATTGATACAATATATTCATACTTGTGGCTCGTTATATTTTTATTTCTTTATTAAATACGGTTAATTTTAAGTACCGATTCTTATGTATGATCAGATTTTTTCCCCTACTAGATCTTTTTTCCCCACTTTTCTATACCAATTACATTATATAAATAGCTAGTTACTCGTAATGTATACCTGGTTCTTGGAGAACCTCGTTCTATAAACATTCAATTAGTTTAATTTTTTTCACATTTCCTACCATTTTTTCTTATGGATGAAATTATACACAATGCTAGAGTTCGATGAATAATTTATGTTTTTAAGTCTCCTTGTGCTGGAATCTGGATCATTGCACCATAAGCTCCCATTTTTTTCCATCACGAGGAGCGTTCGTTCGCTCCAGTGAATAAAGGTTCTAACAGTCCAACCCAACGTTTGCTTCGATACTCCACCTCTCTTTTGTGGCTTATTCGGTAGATCCTCTCTCTCCGATAGAAGATCCCACAATTGAGCTTTCTCCGCTAATCACTTTCGATCGTTCCCAACGAGAAAATGGCTTCCGGAAAAAATTGCCCGATCCCTTGGCATTAGGCCGAGTTGATACTCTATATCGGGAACGGCATCTTAACGCATTATCCATCCGTAAGGAGATAAAATCCTCTAAATCACACTAGTTTCTAAAACTATAGATAAATATCCCTGGAAAATGTTTTGAAAAAAGTGGAAAGTGAATTCCTACTCGTAGTCCACGATCGCGGAGAGTGTGTGTTTGCGAGATTCTTGAAGGCACAACGACGTTCCGGTCGAATGCAGGAGAGAGCGATGGATGTGCTAATATCGGGGGAATTTTGTGTTTAAGCAAATGAAGGATGAAGGTCGAATGGGTACCGGATGAGTAGCTGTAAATGAAAAGATCCTTTTAAAGGTTTTAAAGTGTTAATAACGCTGAATTATACGGTGTACTCCACAATATTAGACTAAGGAGTTACTCAAGATTTACGTATAATCGAGTAAACTGATTTTCCGTTCCCTAACTGTTACTGTATTGTGAACGCTGTTAACAATACTATACCCATGTTTACTCTGAATGGTTAAATTGCGTATAACTGTGAGAATGAAGTCGAGAGAATGTTTTTTGGAAGATTATGTCGTGATATAACTTCAAGAAATAATTCTCAAGATATGCCATTCCAAAGATTTTTGATGAATGACGAACTGCATAGCAGAAAATCGGTAATTATCGTCCAGATAAGCACGGAATTCTTTTATAAATTTAATTCTTATCATTCACACTGATAATATATATTAATAGTCTCTTATTGATGTCCATTTACTTTTTATCTGTGTAATGATTCACATCCTGTTATTGGGTGGGTTTTATACCTTATCGTACTATCAGTATATTGAGAGCTTTTACTAATGATCACTCGTAATTTTTACACAATGTTTTTTTAAAACTGTGAATATTACCATATTACGAATCTCATCTGAGTTTCCATCTTTCCATCCAAATTTTTTGACTAAATCTTGTTCGGTGCCAGAAAGGCAACAGTTTTGCGAACGGAAGTGACTAATGATTATGATTCCACAATCTTTTTCATTATCGTTTCCGCAAACGCGCCATCCGGAATTTATTCATTGTTGGGAAAGAAGAAGAATTTGATAGCCTTATTTGAAGCTTGAACTAATTCCTTAAAAATATGTGCTATAATGTAATAAGTTTCCATGATCGGTAAAGCGTTTATTAATCGATGCAATTCGACCGTATTTGATGTTTAATGAAGTTAAATAAGCGTACGTGGTTACCGTATTTTACTATTGTTGGTTATGACAGAAGACGGTCGAAAATAAAAAAAAGAATGTGGAAAATACGAAGTTTTAAACACTCATTTATTATTGGGTAAAATGGCTCTTGGTTTCGACCCGCTCGTTTTTTTAAGTAGAGTGATTATTCCTTCCATAGTTGAGTTGTAAGGAGGGCATCTCCGCTTGAATTACTCAGTTCCAGTTGTAAATATTTCCAGACGTGATTCCTCCGCCATTATCTCTTTCCCCGAGCGAGGCCCATTGAATCGCGTGCACGTGCCCTTAAAATTTATCAACCCCAAAGCCAACGCTTCTTTTTGACAACCTTGGGTGAAGCGAGATGGTCGATTATCAGGGTGCCTCAAGGTGCAAGTCTGCCCGAAGAACGTATGCACCTGCAATGCAGACTTACGAACCTAACTCCGGCCCAATATTTTTTTCCTCAGATCAATTTTCTTTCTTGGAAGGAGAGAGAGAGGCCGTCATGCCGACACGGGCGTCCTTCCTAGCGGGCACAATGACCGCCTTCGGCCGCACTGGGTGGTCACCCCCACAAAGTCCATCACTTTCGGATTACCTCTTTCCGTCCTTGCAGATTTTTCGCTTTGATCACTCGGTATCGGTTGGCTTTATTGATAATTGTTTGCATTGCTCGGGAAAATAACCCCCGCATCCTCTCGTGAGTCACGAGTGGCAAGATATGGAAGCCCCTCTGAAAGTAAATAAGGTAACCACCGATGTCGTGAATAAATAAACTCATATGCACTCCGACGACGCGATTCTTTTTTTTTCTATATGGCGTCTGGAGATGATGAGCTTGTTAAAAATTGAAGTTCTCGGCACGGCCACATCTTTTCAGTTCGAGGGTCTCGTTAGGGTCGTATAATACGTGGGGATACGAGGTGCTCTATAGAAGTGAATAAGTTTTTCTCATCCGTGAGATTTACTAACCACCCAAGGATATATTCCCGCGTTAGAAAATCGTGTAGAAAAATACGCATTTGTGTACTTTTCTCGGGACTTTTTTCTTTACTATTATTTTCTTAGCGCGAAGTTTCTTCCAAGTTTGTGTCGAGCATTTTTTCCCGAAAATATTTACGAAACATCAGTCAGAGTTTCTTAACTAAATAGTCTTCGGATACACAAGTGGATTATAAAAACAAATTCCTCGATCGCGTATGGGAAGATAGTATATATAAACATCGGTAGTGAAAGAATGGGAAAACAGTTAAGTACGTTAACAGATATTAAATTTTCTCGAAAACAAAAGAAGGCTGAAGGATTAATTGCTTCAGAGTGTTTCATTCATTCAGAAGGGTCACTCGTGATGCTTGACGCTCGAAGCGTGGAAATTAGTGTGGTAAACTTGGGTGAGTTACCCGGCCCGCTTGGTACCCATACGGAACCGTTCTCTGGTCCGCAAGCCCAAGTTGATTGTTGCTCCGTTTGACATTATTGCTTCCGACACGAGAGTGCATTGTTGGTTCGCTTCGTTTCGATTGGTTTGTTTAGCGTCGCTGTTAATCCGCCTTATCCGCTCCGTCGTGGCCGAAGCGCTCTCGGAAGCGGCGCGGTCTTTTAAAAGATATTACGCGAGAAGAGCGAGGAAAAAGTGACGAAGGGGAAAGAGACCTCCTCTCTCCCCGTCTGGCCGAGAAAGAGCCTTTTTGTGCGCGGGACGTGGCAACAGCGCAAGCGTAGGCACACAGCAGCTGAGAGAGTGGTAGAGCGCAGTCGTAATCGGCACGTTGCGTCCCGTGGTTCGGAGCACAATCGCCGCACCGCACGGAGTTCTTCTATCCAAATCACCCCCTTGTGGTTCGCGCGCTCCTCGATGGCTCAGACGGAGCGACGCGTGTGAGATAGACGCTTGGCGTCGCATGGCATCCCTCGAAGACGCTTCGGCGCCCCTTTACTCTTCTCGTGTGTAAATTGGTGTGTTGTTGAATCGGCGTGTGTCATGGATTCCTGCTTCCCGCCCTTGGCTTCCCTGAGCCTGAGGGAGAACAGGAAGTCCGCGGGTGCCGTGGGCCGCTCTCGAACCCCGTCTTCCCACTCGCCCAGCGGAGCGTCTTCGGTATTTTCGTCCTCATCGTCCGGGGACGAAACGGACAACTACGGAAGGATCGAGATTCTTCAGGATCTGGAAGTGTATTACATCAAACAGATCGCCCACAACTACAAGGTTCGTGCAAGATCAGCTGTGCCCCCCCATCATCCCTACCTACCCCCAGCGCTTGGCGTTCCCATCGGTGCGTGTTTGGGTCGCGGGAAATGTTTATATCTCGTCATCGAGGATGGGGCACGGAGCGGCGCGTTAAACTGGTCCACGTGCTGTTTTTCCGTTGAGTCTGGCCGCCCGTTCGTTTCAGCGGACGTCACGTGCTCGCGTGCGTCGGTACGCAAGCACTCGGCGTCTTTTTTAGTCTCTACCGCCGTCGGTCCGTTCGACGCTTTGACCGCAGCTCATTCCCGACTCATTGGGTAAGGTCGCCGCTCTGTGTAATGTACGGGGAAAAAAGGAAGAGATCTCTTGGGTGTGGCGATGTTTTTGCCGTCGCGGGGGTCGAACGGGTATCTCCGCCGAACTCTTCCCCCCATTATGTCAACCCAAGAAGGGGGGAGTATAAATAGATTACGGAGTGGAATTGGCTCGTTTAGAAGTCTCTCTCCCAGAAAGAGCACTTGTGGACGATAATCGTAACGCAGTCCTCCGTCCCCTGTTACCAGGGAAACTGGTTACAGAACCGAGTGGGCGTATCTCGAGGTGATTGCCAATTGCCCAAATGTTCAAGGAGGGCGGTTCACTTCTGAATTATGATGGCTTTCTCTTTCTCGGCCGCGTAGGGCGATATATCACGCCTTCGTGCCATCGGCTTCCGGAGGAGTCGTAGACGCCGGAGGAAGCGGATGTGGATTCCACCACGATCCCTGGGTTAGGGTTACTAAGCAAAGACCCTTTCGAGCCTCGGATGAGTCTCGAGACGTTCCTAGAGGGGGGTGCGTCATCGTCGATGCAATCTTGGACGAAATGTTGGGGTCCCTACGACCCCAGCAGTTTCCTTTTACGGCCGCTTTCGCTTTGTCTTGACCCCGGTTACGGATCGTAAATTTTTCGGGGGTGCCCAAATCCGAGTACGGTAAGGGTTCCGGAAGTTATTATCTAGGACGTCCCATTCAGCCCGAAATGGAAAATCGATGAATCTATGTCAACACCCTACGCTTCCATGGTCTCTCATGCTAACCTCTACGGTAATGTTTTCAAGCGAAGCAGTTGATTACTCCCGGGAGCTTTAAATGATTTCTATCGACTCAATTTTATTTTGGAAACATACCAATTCTAATCGAGTACTGTTGAAGTTTGTTTTCCATTGTGAATGGATAAGTTTCGACAGCCTTCAAGGTCTTCTTACCTCATCGCCTTCTGTCCCCTTGCATTAACTCGGAATAGGGCACCTGCGATCGTAAACTCTCGATGATATTAAATTTGCGAAGCGAATAGGACAGTTGAAGGACTGATAACGCCGTTGAATGCATTTACATTAGTACCTCCGAAAGCATAGAACTATTATTTTACTTTTATCTTCTGTTTTCTCCTTTCTTTAATGTTAACATATCACGTTATCTGTTGCTAAGCCCCAATGAGTAACCCTATCACGTTGCAGGTATTAATTCGGCAAAACAGGAGGGTCTCACGTCGAGCTAACGGATTGGCGAACCGAATTTTTTTATAAGGTATTAAATTTATCACCCGGCGTGTGTGTCGATGATTCACGGCTCTCAATTCAACTATGATACAATCAGTTACCGAAAGCTTCGCAGAATGCAGACTTTTACCTGCCGGCAATAAGGTAGTTCTTATTCCGTAAGAGCTCCGTCCGTCGTACGTAGCATTTCAATTGACGATGACGGCTTCTGTCAGTTGTTTGAGGGTCGAATGCGACAGTTGACTCCTCGGCTGGCGAAAATGGTTCTCTCCCAATGCGTTTGTCCCCTTCACATCCGTTTCACAGCATCCTCGTTACGACATCTGCAATCCCATTCACAAGAGTTCCAATCTCGTACGTTTTAAACATTTCGCGGATGACAAATCACCTTGAATCAACATCCGCGTACGTATAAAATGCTCACGATTTTTTGAAGAGGAGTTTCATCGTCCGTGATACATATGGGAGCTCCCTCTTCACCCGAGTATATTTAGACTTAAGAGGTATTTGTTTTTAAAGGATCTCCCTCTCTATATATATTTTTGAGAGCCCTGTTAATGCTCGGCGTGAGTATACTGCACAGTAGTTTGTAGCCATTCACGGGTTTATGCAATCGGTAATGTTTCTCTTTTGGTCGTGTGTCATTCGTCCTGAAATCGATCTTCATTGCTTTCGATGTGGCAGAAGATCCCACTTTCATCAATTTAATAATTCAAAGAATCTTTCGAAAGAGGGCTCTGTCGTTGAAAATTCTGCCCATCCATAAAGTATTCAGCCCGGAGGCCGGTTTTGAACCCGTTTCACGATTAGCTTACTAGTGCTTCGAGGTGAGAATGGGGCTTGATGTTCAAGATAAGGATTTAGAAGTCGCCTTAACTTCTTTTATGGTCTTCACTACCTCTCATAAACTCCTCTACGTACGATAATGGTATGAATAACGCGCTCCGTGGTATTCCCGAATGGAAACCCAACCAATCATTGTATTCAGCAGTATGCATGCTAATGTGGTATCCGTAATGACAATAGCGTATAGGAAACTTAGCGTAAGTGAATTCCTTTCTTAAGCTCTTCTCTTTTACATTGAAAAACATTCGTAGAAATATAATCTTTTTGATTATGGTAACAAAAATGTAATAGTTTTTATATTTTCGTCTTATATAATATAGGTTTAACGTCAGTTCATATTTTAGCCATGTGGTGGTTTTTGTTCGCGAACTGCATCGCAATTTCGGAGGAGTAATTTGAATGCGCTGCACGAATCCGAAATGACCCAGGAAATGCAACAGGTGAAACTTCGCAAAAAGATTGAATACTACGATAAGTAATGATGGGTAGGAAAATTATTTAATAAATAGAGGGGGCTAATATGTTTGTCGAATGGTTGACAGATATATTTTAACTGTAATATTTTTTCATGTAAAACTTTTTCGTTAATCTTATATACTGCAATTTTAAAAAGTTTCTTTCAATTTATATTTATTTTTGGGAAAAACTTACGTTTTCGACACTTTCATACATTTATATATAAGCTATAAAATAATGTATATATGTAAATAACTTTAAATTACAATAGGAAATAATATCCGAAACATTTTTTTACGTAATAATTGTCTTCCATGGAATTATGTCTTCCCATTTTGAAGCTAAGCTAATGTACATTCAAATTATGAGTAACGAATTAGTTATAGTTTAATTTTTAAGACACTTAGAGTTATAATACGAGTCCAAAGACATCACGTATATTTTCAGGTTGAAATATGAAATTTATCTTGTTATTTAGTACGTTATTCATGGTTCATTTAGTTTTAATTTTCGTGCTCGTAAAGTTCTGAAAGTTTTCGCCGTTCGAAGCGCTTAAAAAATTATTATAAATTGAATTTACGTCTTTAAACATTAGGAATCAACGGTTATATTCCTCATTATATTTTATACTTCGGCAAAGACGGAAAAATTACATTATTATCGATGTTCAAACAAGTGATCATGGTCAATGAATACGTCAAATAGGATAATGTAGGACTTCAGTGTAGACTTTTCTCTTTCGCAAATAATAACCGTTAAATAAATTTATCCCGTCCCCGAAAACTTTTCCGAAATCCTCTTTTTGGATCGCAATGGCAAGAAACGACTTCTCTTAAACATCGGAGTGTAGAAAAAATTTTTTCCACGCTCGACCTGTTTATCTTCAGATCAGCAGATGAAAACAGCTGCCGAAAAAGGCACGCTTTCTGAATCATCCGCCTCCTCTCTCTTAGTTTTTTTCAAGTGCACGCGAATTTAAATGTTACCCATCGATTCTTAGTGTTGGCATTCTCCAAGTCCTCTTATATATCCTTTCGCGAAACGCTCTCTCTACGGAGCTGTGTATCGCTCGAGCCATTCTCGTATCTTTTAATCGTTGAATATTAAGAAAATGTCAGCTCTAAAATTTTAGCGAGACTTCCAAGGAAGAGGGATACTTCTCCGTAATGAAATACACGAAAATGTCACGCCTTTCTCTTCGAAAAAATTTTGAAAACGATCTTTAAAATATTCGGTGATAGTGGGTCATGGAATGTTAAGGTCTAATTGAGTCGAGTTTTTGGATTCAATGGGAGGCTAATTATGTTAAAAATGTTCCCCATTTAACGAATTTTTGCATTCCGGGAGGTAGTTCAGCGTCCTCGGGGGTAAAAATTATGTTCCCGATTTTTCAGAATCGTTATTTGCAAGGTTAAATTGTGGAAAGAAGGTTAATCATATTCAAAATCGCCAGTATTTAAATTTCCAATAAATTTAATGCAAACAAAAGAATAACGAATATTTTCAGCGAATTCGTTTCGCGTAACGTTTTCGTCCTAGCTATCAATATTCATAGCATTCAAAATTTTACGTTTTAATCATACGTACTACGTAGTCACGTAGGCTTATGAGGGACAAATTGGTAGACGTAAATATTTTCGTACTAATTAAACAATATACATTTTAGTATTCGTAACTCAACTCATAAAGTTCTGATCTCGTCACTTGAGGAGTAGGGATGAAAACCCATCCATCAACTCGAGCGATTGTGACATCCTTGCTGAATCTACATCAGGAAGCTGAGCTCAAACGTGTTGGACAACCGGAAACTTAGCGATAGTAGTTCTTGGTTTTCACCCCTCTCATCGCGAAGTTTCGCGAAGAAATTGGGCGTGAGAATGAACAGTATTTGCTACTGGATAAGGTGCTGCCGGCTCGGGGATTTTCATTACTCAGTTCACTGGACCGTTGTTTAATCACACCAATGCGATACGTGTACGAATTTTCAATCTGTGGATTACTCGGAAAGCCTTATAGTAGCGCTAGATGCTTGTCTTCGCGAAAGTTCTTCTGGAAAGGGCTTCGACGAAACCGTGCTATCGTTACATGTCTCCTTAATCAAGTTCAGAGTGCAGGAGAGAGGAATACACTTCCGATGGAATTTATGCGAAAGAAGCCGCAGGAACATTTATCTGCAGCATATCCTTCCGCAGATAAGAGACATCCGCAGATTCATTGTCGAGTAATTATGCCAAGTAAGCTCCGGTCAAGGCAAATATACTCCAATGTATCGTAAAGCGTGAACTTAACCGAAATATTAATTTAGGAAGTCCCGTTTCTCCGAATTGTATTTATTATCTGTTACAGTTCAAATAGCATTTCTTGCTCTACTGCGTGGATTGGAAGCAGTAGGAAAAGTAACGATTTCATGAGATATGCATGTTTACTGTTCTATTATTAGTTTATTACTGCTGTTTGGTTTGGGAAATCACCGCCTACTGTTAGGTCTTTTTCTTTATGGATGTCTTGTATCTGAATCATGGAGAATGAGGCATTTTTACGACAAACCACAATGAAGATTAGTGTGCCATATAAGTACCGAATAAGGCTTTGTTCTTTTTATGGGTCTCTAACGGTAGATTGTTGTTCTAAACGGATTTCTAACAAATAATTAATAATGGAATTGATATTGTTTGGCGTAATTTGGTGGAATGCCATATTATAGTATGTGAATATACTTCGTACTGCTTCGTGATGAGTTTATTACGCGACCGGTTCCGTAAGTTTTACTTACATCTACTGATCAGAAATAGAAACTCTATGTGCAATAGTATGAAGTATTTACTTGTCTTATTACAAAAAATGATTAATGGTTGATAAAATGACATCAGTATAAAATTAAAATAATGATACTTATTAATTGTTTCGTATTGTAGAAGTTGATTAGTAATGTAAAGTATATTTTTATACCGCTCTTGAGGCATCATTTAAATTATCTTAGCTACTGACGTAAAGAAAAGATTTACTAGAAATCCCGGATCATTTTTATTTCTCACTAGTGCTCGTTATTCAGTGTAGCGTGTTTTAAGTCTAATTTTATTTCTTGTTAATGCCGTTTGTCATTTCTATGGGAATTGAATCTGGAGCGATAGGTCTTTATTATTAGACCAATGAATTCAACAATGCGAGGGTCGATAAGTCGAAATTATTACAAAAGGTCGAAATGATTTAGAACTCCGTACTCGCAAAATTCGATTAAAATCTCTCTTATTCAATTCCCCTGCGTACGAAGGTCGGGATTAAGTTCCCCTCGGACATTACCTTATTACCGCTAAACGAAAACAAACGACCAGGCTTTTTATATGAGCTCATTGTTCCAATTTCGTTTTCACACGTTTTTACTTTCTCTCGCATAATGGGTTTGGGAAAATAATCATGGGTTGAATGTTGTGGACCTCCGGATTCCGTTTGGGCAAATGCTTTTTTATTTAGAGGTCCCAGTATTCTGAGCCGTAAATTCCAAGATACGTAATTTTGGAATTAATACTCCGGATGATCTAATCTGTTAAGTTTTAAGATAATACGTATTTCCTCTTTTAAATCACTGTACAAAGAAACTTCCAGAAGTATTTACCTATTAGTAATACTCCTGTATTTTGATTGATGCCATCACCTTCAGTTTCGTCAGTATTGGCTTTCGCCCATTTGTAATAACCCTTGACATTTTGATTGTTGGAAAGTGTCTTTCTCTCTTTGTGCATGTTTTCATTCTTATCGAGAATCGTTTTCCTCAAACTGAAGGTCGCCCTATATACGATGAGCTAATATCGTATTGAATTTATGCTTCCAATTTTTGTATCGTTTATTACTTCATCGGTTCGTTATTGTAAAACCTAGAATGATAATGTAAAATGTTGACGGAAGTACTACTTTATTCGTTACTTAATTGACTAGGTATTTATTTATCGTTTTTTTGAGAAAGGGCATTAATTAGTGTAGTATGAATAGTCGAATTAATTTATTGATAATTTCAGGTAAATGTATCTTTCTATGTGTGTGAATTTGATGTTATGTACGTAATCGTGGAAATCTATAAATTACGAAAATCAGTTCATTTTCGAACGGTTACTATATTAACTGTACAATTCTATGATATGACACCCAATAGTGTCTTTTAAAACGTCTTGAAACGGTGTTCTAGTTGAGCAGACACAGATCGGCTTGACTTGAGTAATTCTTTACTTGCTTGCCACCATCGGCTCTGTGGCTGTACTTCGCGAAGGTCGATTAGCATATATTTTTAGTTTGATTTTCATTTTTCTTATTTATCGTCTCGCGTTGAGTAATTTTCAACGTACAAGGATACAGTTTAGATTTTCACGTCTCTAATACTTCTTGACGAAAGAAATATCTCGCAACAGCGGGTGATTAAATTATTTTCATTACGACTTATTGACCAACGATGCTTAGGAACCCTTCTTTTGATTATTGCATTTATTTATTGGAAAACTGTTATTGTTATTTTTCGTGTAGTTATGGAGGTAGAATATGAATTAAGTTGTTTACAACATGTAATATTTAAAATGTGTGGGACAGTTTTCTAGTTCTATAATGGCCAAATTAGGAAGTTTCACGCGCGAAGACTAGCAGTCTCCCTGGAAATCCACGCCTCGAGTGCAAAGACTGCAATTATTAGTGTCAAACAGGAAGTCTTCTTCACGACCAAGACATTGCTTGCGCAACCGTTCTTCCGTTTCCCACTTTGAGAATCATTAGAGATCCTCTCTCTATGCACTTCTTTCCAGAAATGCTGAATATTCATGCATATGGTGGTCATGTTAGTTTTTCTCAGACGTATCCGTTCCTCGGATTCAACGACCGTTATTCGTTCTCACGAAGTTATCAGGAATCGGGAAATGCGCACGTAAATAAATTATCTACTTTCTACATTATTTGCAAATAATTACGAAAATAAACTTTCTAATTAGAGTTCTCCTGGGAATCGAAATTGCAATTTGGATCGAGTTAGGTAGCATTAGATTAGTTTTGATTGTTATTTGGTTAGTAAAGTCGACTTGAAGTCCGTTGTAACAAATTCCAATGGCAATGCAAATATATATGTATAAATCAATTCTTCAGGATGATCGTCAACTGCTGTTGATATTTGCAGCTCTTAATGTCTCCTTTATTAATTCTGAGCTTTTAAAGTCAATATAGTAAATATATAGCAATTTTATTGGGCTGAATTGGGACTAAAGTGTACCATATTCCGTTTAACATCTGCAAATATATGCGAAGATGTACCCTTAATTACGATGAATACAATAAATAAAACGACAAAGCTTCCACAACAATTCCTCTAAAATAGTCTGAGAATATCATCACGAGATAGCTTTCATTACGTAATACGTATCTGTTGATGTTTATAATTCAGAAACAAACAGAAGGAACATCTTCTTCACGATAATCAGACCATATAAATGCATGCGAATCAGGTTGTAAGCATCAGATAAGGGTTTACATGTAAAGCTACGAGATTTCACAGTCCGTCCCCAATGGGTCGTGAATATCTCTCAAAAAAATCCCATCCTCGCTCTTAGCATCATTCAAATTCTCTCCGCACGCTCCCAAATATCTCGAAACCTCCGCACGGCCTTCACCGACATCTTGCCTTCCCACCACTTTGCAAAACCTCCTTCAAACGCACCTCCTGCCGACAATTTGTTCCCCCTCTTCACAACCAAGATAAATCTTCCCGTCTCGAGGGAAAGATTACCCCCGAATCCGATAGCCGATAAATAATCATGAGAATGGTATCCAAGCAGTTTGTTTTCCTTCGGAACGACTTCTCGCTTATACATCTTCCCAGCCGATCGTTCGTGCCAATTTTAATGTCCGTCGAACATTTAGCGCCGGTCGGAGATGATGAGTGTGTAGAGGGTTTTATAAAGGAGGCGTTGGATATTAAGCGCTAACGTTGGTCGAGAACGCATCCGCGTATTAACAGAGCATTGTCGTCGGTAAGGGAAGCCTTAATGTTGCCGATGACCCGACCCGGATGTCGCCTCTCCGGGCAAATTTCTTCAGAATTGCAAATTGCCCCCGATTGCCCGTTCCGCCTCTTCAGATCACATTTGCACGGACCAAGACGTACGCGGAAAGAATTTCGCAATATCTCGGACGCATCGCGTCGATAAGGGTTACTTGAGAATAAATTTTCCATTAGTTGGTAATTAGGTTTTTATCGTATTTATTAAGGTTTAAATGCGGCCAAGATGTTTCTAAGTGACGTGAGTCGATGTTTCAGTAATGTAAGTTTTATTTTGTAAATGATATAGTTTATTTCGTCCGTCAATTGTTTTTGTATAATGATTTTATTTATGTTCAGTCGTGTTTGACGACAATTCTTGTTTGTAGTGGCAATACGAATGTTTCCGTTTCTATAAAATTGCTTTAACGATGCATAAGATGATTTTATTTCGTGTACTTCGCGTTAAGTCGTATTTACCTCGTATTTAATGCTGTTTGAAGATTATATAAGGCTTCCTTCTGTTAAGTGTTTATATTCCGCTCGTCTCTTAAGACGTATATGAGGTAAGTTACGAGATAAATTTTCACCTTATAAGCGTAATTTCCTCTTTCTTCGGTTGCTGAAGCTGTAGAGCTAACAGTTGTACCTTTTTTCCTCGAAAGAGACATCTATGAATGTACCTAAAAGTAAAAATTATAAGTTTTTTATTCACTGAATTTCACTGAAATAGAAACAAACTATTCAACAGTGTTTTTGATTTGATTCATTAGTAAATTGATTTTTGACAACAGTATTGATGATTTAAACAGTAAATGATTTATTAGTTCCTGTAAGTGCTGCTGCCTTCTTGGGGCACTTCTGCTCAAACCATGGCAATAACGTATACGTTAGTAATAAACCTACGTCACGGAAGGTATAGCCGGAGTTCGTTTTTGCGATAGATCCCGTTAATTGAAGTGGTCGAGAATTAGCGCAATAATCCAGCGCACGCCGCTAGTGCAAAAAAATCTCTCTTCGTAACCAAGGAACGTGTTTATTTACGATCGAGGTGGATTGCAGTTTCCATTTATTCATAAGGTGCGCTCCGTCGCTATGTAAAACGCGGGGAACAATTGGTAATGCCTGGCATATAGCAGGTAATGCGTTGGTGATGTGTTTTAAAAACCCCATTATGAATGGAGGGCATTTGTCTCTTATGTAGGATAGTCTGCAGTACCTTTAAACCGCAGTTAATTCGTCGTCATAACTCTTCTTGTGTAAATTATCGTAATTTTACTATTCATATCGATAGTGACATTCATATCGAAAGAAGCTAATGAAGCGAAGCGATATTTTTATAAGTACTTTAATGAGTAAATAATATTGAAAGGGCATTGCATATAATTGTAAGAAGGGTAGTATTTAAACTTTATTAATTGATTTCATGTTTTTATCATTACGAGTTTTACAATTTCATGTGGAAATGCGCCCAAACTTAACAAAAAAACGTATATAACTTTCAATTTAGGTTTCTGTTCCAACTTACGTTTTGACCATTTTATCATGGATTTATTTATATTGCGTTTACAGGAGGATTGAGATACGAAGATTACGTCAGACTTTTTATTTTTCTTAAATTCGGGAGGATATTCCTCTTATTGTTATTTTAAGTATGATGTCAATTTTCTTAACAGTCACGAAAGTTATTTTTTCTGCTGAAGTATAATTATTGAGAATTAACTGTTTTATAAGCGGAATCTTCAGTCCATTTCTGTGATTCATTTCTAGATAAAGTTTTAAAATAAAAAATGAATAGTTTTTAATATATTTCAACTTTTTATAGGCTTAAAATTTAGAATAATAGATTCTTTTTGCTCTAATTTAACTTCTTTAATGGCTAAAGGCTATTTCAGTTCGTTACGTCTAAAAAACTTTTTATAATTAGTTGAGATTTCCCTCCATTTCAACGCTGGATTTCAAATAATTCTATATAGAAGCTATTGTGCGAGAAAGTTTTTAGATTAGCGATCGTCATCCCGTTATTTCGTTTCTTTTTCATCCATTCATCCTCTTCAGCTTTTAAGAATGAGAAATGAGCACCACTCACTCAAGAGTTCTCAATAGCTCGGGGCCTCCAAGGATTTCGCATTCCAATTTTATCCGAAGGTTCCCTCCGTGACAATAAAAGTCGCACCTTGAGTCTCTCTCATTGCGAGAGAATTAATGCGCGAGGTTTTTACCGTAAGACTCTCAGTCTGAGATCAGTCTCAACTTCGAAAGCTGACTTCACTGCAACGTCAAGTGTAACTGCACAACTTGCAATCACTCCACGGGCCTGCACATCTGTAGTCATTCTCCAGTGACGCGTGATTTCATAACACGATTTGGCCTTTGCGCGACTGATTTCGAAGAGAAAGCTTCCTATTCGCGAATCGTGCGTTGGCCGTCACGCAACGAAAACGGAGGGAATGAAGAAATTGATAAAAGTAAATACAAGCTTAAGTTAATTCGCGGCGTTGGTTTGTAGCTGAAAAAAATCGACTTTTAAGCAAGTTCGATAGCCCTCGATATATACTCGTCGATATATTTCAACGCTGCGAAAGCTCGCGGTCGTAAACAGTATGACATAATGGACTGCTTATCTCTCCGTCGGCGTTTCGTCATCCTAATATTTATTTCTGCTCGAGTAACTTTAAAATTAGCATAAACGCTCATCAAGGCGCGAAAGTTGATGGCCTTGCGGCGGATTCGAGATCTCTCTCCTTTATATCGTTCCTAAATTTTAATTCCTAGCGTGATTCCGGTCGTGTGGTGTGGTTTCTCAGTTTCGCGGTATTTTTTGACGTCACGGTGTTCCACAAGGCATTGCTCCCGGACCGTATGCTTTCCAGGGATTATATTAACTCGTGGAAATACGTGGCTAAGTCTGTTCCGATGTAGGTTTACGTATGCTTTTATATATATGCGATTTTGAATCAAGAAATCGGAACATAATCGAAACGTTTTATTATCGTGTGAGCGATCTTTTCGCTAGGAATCGAATTCGGAAAGATATGGGTAACATATATGTGGCGAGAAAAAGCGCACACGAGTTTTGACCTGCCCATCAAGAACTTTGGACCGGTTGGAAAGTATGGCTTCGAGAAATACTTCCTTGATCGTATCTTTGTATTTCATTGAGCTCATGTTTTTCGTAAGGAGCAAGTTCTTCTTCAGTGCTATAGGTTGTTTCATTCCGGGAGGGCCCGCGGTTCCGTGTATATTACCCCGTCATTAGTTGGCGACATAGGGTAGTTTATAGGCCCTTATCGTAACATGTTCCCTCTCATGGGAACGATTCTATTTCAGCTAAAGAAATCAATATTCAAAGACAGTTGTGTTCCCATGACGACCCGTGACGCTCGAGGACCTCACCGTCTCGCCACGTGCAAATCATATCCGAATCAGCGAGACGGCAATGCCATTAGATCAAGTTCGCAATATTTCATCGCATCCTGTCGTTGCGAGCGCCTTGAGGAATTCCCTCCAATTCGCATCTCGCCGCTAACGTTTATCGGAATCGAATTTAGAACCTCTGGAAGGAAGAATGCAGCTCCGCCGGTCAGCGGGATTCGCCCTCGAAGCAGCAATTGAAGGGATAAAGGGAGCAGATCCTATTTCCAACCGCCGTTTTCCTCCGCCTCCTCCTCATCCTCCAATCGGCCCACGGTTCGACCCCCACGCACCCCTCGAAGGTGACGTCACGTTTCCTCCTTCAAATGTCACGCGGGAATTCGTCTGTTGCGGTGTTAAGTGGCGTCCGGGGGGTGCGAAGCGAGGAGTTCCCCCCGTGCGAAGGCGCGATCCATGACGCGGCGGACTTCCTCCTCCTCGCGGTTGGAAATAGAAAAGGGGATGTCGGGATAGGGGACAGTCTCTCTCCGGGGGCCCTCGGCGGGCCCCCCTACAGTACCAATCTTCCGATTCAACCGTTTCGCAACGGGTCGAAGTCGTGTCGTAGATGCTTCTTCCAGTTTATAAGGATTGTTATCGGAATGAAATGTCGATGGTTGTAAATAGATTCCTCGAGACTTTCTCTTCGGTTATTTAGTATACGATCGGTGTGACGGAGCACGGTGGTTTCCGCGGTTTTATGTTTTTTGAATGTTATCGACTCCACGCGTGCCCTCGCGGTTTTTAAGGATTCGTCTCGATCGAGCACGGATCGGTACTGGAAAGTCGCGGTTTTAAAGTAGTTCGACTGTTACAGTGGAATCGTTTGGAATGCTTATAATGCTATGCTAATAGGGCTTCGAAGTATAATTTAATTTTGGATTCGGGGTGAATAACATATATACATTCGGAAACTTTTATACACTTCTCGAAAGTGATGCTCACCAAAACTTACCGAAGTTCGTCAGAAGATGTATGTGATGGCGTAAATCTAAATTAATAGTCGTGTATTGGGGACTTTTTTTTCGTACATGAATGCTTTTGAAGATGATAGAGGAGTACTTAAGGTCATGTTTTCCTTAGGAACGCTCTATTTACGAAGATAAAAGCTTTCAAGGAAAAACGATCCGGCTATTTTTTTCCATCTTTTTTGGCACTCTTCTTATCCAAACAATTTAATATAATACGTATTAAGTCAACCTATTGGGGTTGTAAATGTTTTGTGAAATTATTTAAATATAGTTCAATGTTTTAATTAGATTTATAGTTTTTCCTGTTTTAATTGTTATCATTAAAACCGCTTATTTCAGATTTTAAAATTTTTTGTTCGACTTATATTGAATGAACGAGAATTATTTTTATTTTCAACTACACCGATTTATGAATGGATATAATGACTAAGTAGCAGAAAAGATGGCATTTTTACCTTAATTGTATGCTGGCTTCTACTTTCTTTGGTCGGTTTTTATATATTTAATAGCAACGGAAAATAGGACAATTGAATGCATTACGATGATTTGCGACCGCTCTGGCAAGTATACAATGACTGGTGTACAAACATACATTATCCTGTCTTATATAACATTACATGAAGTAGATAATAATAGCATGGGAGAATGCATGTAAATATACCTTACGTTGTTGCGCTGATAGTTATTGTTAACTCATCAAATACCACCTCCGAGATATGAATCAGAGATGTACATAATGAACTTTAGTTGGGTAACCTTTCGAGACTAGATAAGTCACGGTCGTTTTTACCGCAACCACTTTTTGAGTTTGTTTACATGTTTTAAGTGAGAGTTCACCGTCGACGTATAAGGTGACGCGGAAGTGTTCTCTCAAATTCCCCTGTATTTCAGGTGTTGGGTGGGCCCGTTCAAACAAAAATTTAATTAGATGTGGCGCCAGTTGGATGGAAACGTTCGGGGATAGTCAACTTCAGGTTTTTGGAAGCTAACTTTCGATATAAAGGACGTAAACATCGGCGTAGCAATGATTCCCTGGCACTGCGAAAGTTTTCCAATTTTAGACGTTCGCCCACGTCGGTATCTTCTTTCCATTCTTTTAATTAGGACTTTGGCTATTCAAAGCGTCCCATTTTAGTCTGCTTCTAATATAGTTGGTTTTATCCCTCTCACTCGAAGTATCTTTATTAGTTCAATATTTTTGTACGGAATTAAATTCTTGTTTTAATAAAAAATAGCACCTTATTTTTTTACCATATGCTGTGCTGGTCGTATATATGATTATTCAGATGTAAAGACTGAAAATTCCTGCTCTTCCTTTATTTGCTTATATTGTTCGCGAAAGTAAGCTGTAGAGAAGACGGAATCTAATTTATTATATAATGAAACTTCTTTATTTTTGATGCTTTTCGTTTTTACTCAGTAATTCAGTTCAATTGTAATTTTCTGATTACTGAATACAAACAATTGTAATTCTCCAGAAATCGTGCTGTTCCATCAGTATCGCATGTATATTGTTCTCAATCAAGTTCGTATCGTCTTTTTATTTTTGTAAATCGTTGTAATACTGTTGACTTAATACGTCAAGGTTTATAAGAATGTATAATTTTCACTTGGCGAGAGTATATCATTACGTAATTAATTAGTACGAAACGGCAAAAAATTCATTTTAACGATGGTGGGATTTAATGTAATAGAATATTGTCTTGGAATTGTAGTCGTAATTCTTTCGTATTTTTTGTGGAAATAGTCTCATTCATTTGTCATTTCCGTGCTTCATTAGCGTTGAGTATTCAATTTAACACGACTTGGTTGTTGATGACGTAAGGATTTAAGAAATTGGTTGTTGTTACGACTTAGTGAGTTATACACTTATGTTGAATTGGTCATTCAGAGAATCTTCGTAGATCTGGAATGATTCCTTTCCCTTTTCCTTCCATTTACAATCGTGATTTCTACGCGGATAGGTGAAAAAAATCGAGGCTAAAGCTTGGTCATCGTGCGTTTTCATGTGGAACGGGAAATGACGGAGTATATGACGGTCCACAAATTTGTTTCCCCGAAGGAAGTGACACCATCTCCCTCCCAGAAGGGATCTTTTTATTCGGGGGAATTAAAAGAGCCCCGATAACATTTTAGACTGCAGGGTCGCTCATAAAACGTCGTCCCATTTAGTCTTTAAAAGGAGTTGCCCAACTTCGACACGGAGTTTACTTTCTTCCACGGTCGTGTTGGCAAACAGTTCGTGGGTGACCTTAGAAAGTTGGATTCTATCGGTCTGCCGAGGACTGAATTTCGGATGGAGGCCCGGTCCCGACGCCAGATCACAGAATTGTCCCCGTAATTTCTCGTTATAATGTCAGTAATTATTAACATCCCCCAGATCCGACTGGTTTTGGCATCGGGAAGGCTTTTATCTCAAATTATACGCTCTTACCAACCGTCCCCAAGAGCGTCTCATAATTTATTCCGTAGCACCTGTATTATATCCTCAGCGGAGCTTGTATTTCGATTGTTTTTTTTTTCGTTTAAGTAGGACATGTACCTTACGTAGCAGTCCTCCCTGTGCTCCTATTGTCTCGTCGCCGCATAGTAATTGCTATAGACCTCGATTCTTCTTATTCAAACTCTCGTATATCCACCGGAGGATTCGTCGCATCTCAGGTAACGCCCGAGTGTTTTCTTTCGGCCGCAGTCTTTGACCCAAAGAATGGTCCAAACACGTCTCTATTCCTCTGAGTCGATGCACATTTGCATTATGACCATCATTCCCTTGTACAACATCAAGACCTACCGCAAGACAACTATCCCTAGCAGCTCCCTTATCTTACAGATGCCATCCCTTTTCCTCCCATTGTCTTTCGCTCACAGTTGTTCTTTTGTGTTCCATAATCTCTCTTCCATCTCTACCTTTTTTTAGGCTATTTCCCGAGCACCTTGCCCGAGTTTTATTCGTTCATTTTTAATTCATTCGTATATGATAAGGAACCACGCGATGCTGGCCCAGTTCCTCAAAATTACTTTCCCTCTGAATATTATAATAAGAAATATTTCGTAGTGTCATGTACTGTGCATAAAATTTTCTTATAATCTGTACACTTAATTTTTCTCAAGTGTTAGGTATGTTAGAAGGAGGAGGGGGCCAAATGAGATTCTTTTTACTAAGATTCATCTACTGTCTGCTATGTAGTCCTATATAAATTTTATGAAGATTAACCAATTTAACATTAATACAAGAGAGTAATAATACGTGAAAATCCTAATTTGGGAGTGGGAAAGAGAAATTTCCCGCAATTGTTAATGAATGTGTGATACCGTGAATTTTTGTTTACAAGGTTGCCGATTTTATAGTCGTATTCAGACAGTGTAATAACATTATTCCCATTAGAAACCCATCTTTTGTTTTCATAAAGCCATAAATTATAGAATTGTCATAAAAAATTCGAATTGTTTTCAAAGCCCATGGTGGGCTGCAACGTAAGCACCAGAAGGTTTCATTTTGCCCGTATCTGCACTGGAGCGATGTAAGAAAACTCGCTTCTAATTCGTATTCTTTATCAGACATCTGGAAGAGTTTTGTTCCAAATAACTTCGGTAGGGGATAGGGAAACTTTCCGAACTCTTATAAGCATTTCCTCCATGGTTTTTATATTTTGTCAGACTTTGGTACTTGAGGTAACTTTCGCGACTCACCCTCCTCAATTCCCTTCGGGAATTTACTTTATCTCCACACTCAAGGAATGGAATGGGATTGGCGCATTGTTATTCTGTTCCGAGCACTTCAGACTTAGCGGAATCAGCTTATTAATTAAATGAAACGGAACCTTCATTGTACTCTACGTAATTACGTATTTTCTTCGTAAAACACTCGTATCTTTTAAGTACCGTCCTCTGAATGTTTCTGCAGTTCGAGTTCATTCGAGAAGATACCAATTGTTTTTTAAACGTCTGAGATTATTTTATTCGTGCATAATGAAATGTTTTCCAGGATGCGACTTAATAAGGCTGTCCAAAAATGTTGGGCGCAGTGTTATCTTGACTGACTGACTTCAGTCGTCCTAGTTGGAAGTTTTTAGCTGCTCGGAGAAGTTTATCTCGGAACCTAGTTTCCCATCTCATTTTCTGCTTTTCGAATCATATCTCGAAATGAAGTTCACACCTAGAGGTCTTAAGAGAACTATTTCTTAGTGAAAGCTCGTATATTTGGTTTACTAGAAATTCAAAGCAGCGTTTCGCGTAATTATTAGTATGAAGTTCTAAGAATACGATTGATTTAATTTTATCCTTTATGGACTCGATATCTGTGATGACTGAATATCCCATGCTGTTTTTATTTTTGAAAGATCCGCTATAATCAGCAAACATAAGTGCTCTCAGTATTAAGATATCAGGAAAATACACAAAATAGTACAACCGTTACGTAAAGATTGAATACCTTTTATTATAATGAAGGTAATTTTCAACGTTCGATGGAAATAACTTCGCGGAAAACCTTAAGTAGGTGATGTGTCTGAATTTGTTTGGGTCAAGGCTATCGTTGACTGATCAATAAGTTATATTTTACGCCTCAGATAATATCTTCTCGTGATCGGCCATAAAATCGGTGCGATTTACTTTTTCCGAAGCAGACATCGTCCTCGACTTCCACGAATTTAACCATCTCGTTTTTACCTTCAACCATTACTTACACCACGTCATAAAACGCTCCTTGTGCATGGAGAATCTGTACGTTTAACTAAGAAAACGGCTTTCCAAAGCTCGTGATGGAGTTGAATAAATAATCTTCTGTACCGCTGGACGAGGAGTGCCAGACGGTGGTGGTGGTGGACGAGATCACCTTCCGAGCGAATGAATGAGGCATGCGTGCCGGAGGACTGATTCACGGCCGTGGGTAGGAAAACATTATAAAAGACGAGGTTTCCGTGAATCGTGCATTAGGTAAGCGTTTACTAAGGGCGCGGCCCCGGGATCGGCGTTGAGATCACGGCGCTGTACATAGTCTGTGTAACCCAGTGCGCCGTAGAATTGGGGAGCGGAGGAACCAGAAGGTTCTGCAGAAGGAAAGGTCACGGGAATTTAAATGAAGGGAGAGCCGCGGAACACCTACGGACTCGTTGACGTGACTCGAGCTGAAAGTGGGATCGCCAAAGCTCTGGTCTACTCATTCGTGTTTTCACGTCCGCCATTTTTCGTGCATATGATTTAGTCTTGCGGGTTCATCCGTGAAGACCTGAGAACCAATAGATTTTTTTTTGTTTTGTTTCTGTAATCATTACCACCTGAAGTAGAAATCTTATATCCTATAATATTAACTACTTATTCAGTGGATTAGGAGTGAGTTGCAATTTTATTCCATTAATCTCGTAATCAGAATGTTGTCAGCGGATTAAGTCCACATGTTTAACTGCCGTGATCTAACTATGTGACAGCTGAATTTACGTCATCTCGTATTCAAGTTTATAAACCTGTAATATTTATTATACGTTAATGAAGTTAGTAATTATGAGAAATTAATACAAATTTCAAAAAATAATAAACGAAATGGAATTCTTGTTTACGTGCTAATCTTTTATGCCTTTCATTTTAATTGAAAAATGTACTTTTAAGGTGTAATTGAAGTTAATTTAATAGTCGTTAATCAGTCTGTCATTGTTGACCTAGAGTTTCCAAGGAAATAATTTCCATATTATTTTTACGTAATCTTATTGATCTCCTATCGTAGCTATAAAACATTTGCCGTATTATATAAAAGACTTGAGGATTAGCAATCTTTCGCTCAATAAATAACAGATTTACAATCATGTCTACTAATGGTGATGACGTCAAAAATTCCTATGTCGGTAAAAGCATAGACTTCTTTCCGAAAGGTTAATGGGAATTCCAAAACACTTAATGTGAGTGATTTATTTATTTTTCGAATCCTTTTTTTTACTTTTAGTCTCTTTGATCAATTCGAGAGATACGATTGTGAATTACAGTGTCGAAGAAATCCAGGCCAAGTGGTTGCGCCCAAAGCCTGCTTCTGCTTGTAGTCGTTGAAATATTGCGCTCGCTTCAAATAACGATTCTACTTGAGCGAAACCTTTCATTCTACCTTTGTTATTTGACGAGAAACCTTTCTGTTGCGAGGCTGACAACAATGTCAAATTATGAACTTGTTCAGATTTGAAATGGATGTTTGTATTCTTTGCGGTAGCTAGGTTTTTTTAGTATGAGCTTCAGGGTTGAAATAATAATAAATGGTAGATTTTCATTTGATGCTTTTTTCTTCGAATTTTAACCAAGATGTACACGTATGTATTCAAGTATTCCAAGTATATGGTTGATTGTTTTAAGGAATTTGCGATACTTCGATGTATTAGCTAGTTTGTCTATTAACTTAGCACGTATTTTTTTCCTTGCTAAAATTAAAATTATAATTAAATAATACCGAAAAAGTATTTATCTCTTGTTATCATAGTTTCTCTGCAATTAGAGCAAGAGAATTTTCCCATTCTGTATTGATTTTTACTCTAATTCTACCCGTAATTTTTGCTTAATTTTTTCGCTGAAATTTATTTATTGTATAATTCTGAAAATTTTGATAACGCGATTAATTTAAAAAAAGATCATTTCGGTGGAACATACATGTAGATATGTAGAAGACACCAATAGTGATGTATTTGTACGAGTCTAATAATCTGATTTTTAGTTTTTCAATATTCGCACAGTTTTCACTTCTTACGCAATTTAAAATGGGGGTGTGGATTGCGTATCACCGATCTCATCATTTAAGAAGATTTATTTTTAACGATCTAATGGTTTCTGCTAATTTCTACCTCAACCTCCTCTCAGTTTAGAATCTACTCTCTCTGCAAAATCGTCATAATTTAGCGAAATTATTTTTACCTCAGTCGGCTTTATTCTCCATCCAGTGATAATCCGCGTTCGCAACAGATGATAGCGAGGAACATAAAAATTCACGCCTCGAAGGCAGTTTCAAATTAACGCGCCGTCCTTACGCCGGAGCGAAAACAAAATCTCATTCAGAGGATGGTTATCCATCGTTTCCCTCCATGGTTAGGCACACTTTCATATCGCCTCCCGTCAAAGATTTATATTTGCAGCGCCGTTTTACGAGAGCGTGCTAACGTTACTTCATTAGAGCTTCTGGGAGGAGAAAACAGACTGCGTCGGAAACCGGAAATTCATCGAAGGAGTTGAAAATAATGCCACGCACGCAGACTGCGCGATTGCAAGGAAATTTAACCTTGCCCAGTCAGCTCTTTTCTAGGTTAGGAAAAGGCTAGTTACTTCGATGCCGTACATCAATTCTTGCCAATTCGATTACGGGGAAGCAATTTTTTTTTCTTTCCCGTTAACGTAAGCGAATTTTACATCAGTTCGCTATAAAATTTGTAGATTTTTTTCGTCAAATTTGCGATCGAATGCCATTAGATGGGTAACGAATGTATACTCGAAAATTTCTCTTAGGGAACCGTTTCCAACCGGAAACATTTTAAAGTACTCCATCACCAGGGCAAACAAAACCCTCACCTAGTCCATTAAGGATACGTTTGATTTTGTTTGTTTGCTCATTCAGATCAAAGCTTTTTTTAAGTAGATCTGAATCGATTACGATCGAAGTACTTTATGTCATTGAAATAATTATCTGATTTGTTCTCGTCGTTCTGCCGCAGCGTTAGTCATAGCGTTGTCCACTTTGAACGTGGGAGTAGTCTCGAACCAGTGGTAATGCATTAAATGAGATGTGCAGATAGGGATTTAATTTATGGGGAGAATTCCATCCTTTTATGGAATCTCAAGCGAGAAAGTAAAGTCAACACGCGGTATAAGGGAAAGGAGTAAGAAAAACAATGAGGTTTTTTAATGCATAGCCTTGTGGATGCATGTGGATGTGGGAAGATGCTTTTTCCGGAAGTACTCGCCGAAGTTCCTTTGATGCATTTCCGGTATAATTGTTTTCGATCCAAGGAAAATGTTTTCTATCTCTCGAGGTGTTACTTTTAGTTTATATGATTGATGGTATTATAAAGTAAGTTTTGATGTATTTTTATAAATATTTGGTTATGGGTGATTGGTTTAAGTGGAAGTGTTATTTCTTTGAATCGTCTTTAAAGCAATGAAGCAATTATTACGTACATGGTGGATATTTTATATCATAATAAAATATATTTCATCGTGATGTTAAAGGCTAGTAAGATTCTTTGGTTCTAATTATATAACTTTTATTTTTCCAATTAAATGATTCTGATCTTATAAATAGAAATATCAATCAAGTAACATCCTTATTCAACCCTATGCAAGGAAGTTGGATTGCGTAAATTTATTTATTTTTCTTATCATGTTTTTGTTTTACGATAAAACGTCCAGAATAATCATTCGAATTTGTAGAAAAAGTTTCAGAAATTTTTGAGAAATAAATAATTTTGAGAAATTGCATATCATACAATTGCAAGAAATCTTTAATTATATATCCTCCAGTGCTTTACGCATTCTCGTAAATAATTACAGAAGATTGTATTTTCATATTATTTCCGATATTTATTCAAGTATTCTAGATTTCCAAATTTGTCACGATAACTCTCAAGCCTGAATAATATATAATGGAACGAAATCACGATACATTTCTATTGCAAGTTTATGGAAAAAATTGGAGGAAATTGCTTCCAAAAAATGAGAAAATAATTAGTATAGAATAGTATCACTTTTTCCCAAAATTATTGTACAGCATTTTTAACCTTCGGGAATTACCACCAACGAATCCTGTGTCACACACGTGCCGTAAGTAGGTCAATGTTCACCCGATTCATTTGTTCCAGGGCGCAGCAAAGTACCCTATTTCCTATATCCCCTGTTGTACGGGTGCCGGCGGATCGATCCAGGCTCTGACCCGCGACCCATCTACTTCCCCTGACCCATTTACGCGTGTCAAGGGCGAATCCTAAGGTGCGACCCAGTTGTGGAATGGGGTCGGTAGTAGGTGACCCAAATGTAGCGTTCCCGTGCCCCATTTTACCCCTCGGCTATGCCGTTTCTCGTACGTAGTACTCGCACACACATAACTTACAGGATCACCCCTTACCGTCCGTGAGTCGGTCCGTGCAGAATCGATCTCAAACTGCGTCAAGCCCTACTCTGTTCAACAAGTAGTTTGACCATATAAGTAGTACATAGACAGCCGCTCCGTGTTCTCACATCCGCTCCATTATTTATCGTCTCGTTCTACGTCACGGTTCGTGTTTACACTTCCCAAAGTACAACTTTGGTGAATTACTCACGAATTGCCCGTACTTAATAAGTGTAGCTTTATATTGCTCTATTCTCTTTGATGCGGATGTGACGAGGGTAGGGAAACGTCTGTTAACGTACTGTGGTTGAGAAGTTGCGCTCCAATTATAGACTGCTGATTCCTTTGTTGGACGTGAATGTTTCGACGAATTTGTAATTTACGTTATGGTTTTTTTGTTTGTTTTAATGGAAGGGAATTGGAAGGAAGAGACCTTTATCAATTAAAATCGTGCATTCTTTTAAAATAAAATTTTTTTTATTGCTATGGCATTCCACGAAGTCACGCCTTCTCATATTGATTTCAATAAAAAGTTTTAATTACAAAGTTTCGTTTACTTCTATTCGTACATTTATTTGTTATTTAAGTATTCTGGCGAGGAAAAAAAGGCTAGTATATATGGCGTTAAGCATTCTTTTCTTATCCTATTTATTTTTATAGTTGAAAGTAATATTTTCTTAATTCTAAAGGGTTAATAATTTCATCTCGTCATATATTTTCAAGAAAGCAGAGGGTCGAGGCATGATTAAAATTGCAAACAAAATTAAGTAAGTAGATTTATCTTTTGGATACAAGTACGTGTAAAAATGATTGAGAAAGAGATTGATTATAAATTATATACTTTAAAAAGCATTTAATTAACTGAACAAAGAATACTTAGTTTTCTGAACGATCAATCGGGTATATATTTTTTATAGTGATAGAAAACGTTTTCATACCAAAATTCCAGAAGTTGGATGTAGGAGAACACTTTAAAATAGAACCTCGTCTCGAGTTAGTGTATTTTTATAAAATCTAGTGGTTTCAAATTGGCTGAAGGAAATAAATGACCATAGGTATATTCCAGGAATTGTAGGTAAATGTATCGCAATAGCGTTCATGGTTCAAATCATAATGTGTTATAATTTATTAAAATCCTAGGATGCTTGGAACCTATTTCTTTCCTTGTGGCATTTGAAAGTGCGTATAGGAAATTTTTGCAAGATTATTAGTCTTTTTTTTCAAAATGTAGTTATTATTGATGCAATTCTTCATCCTATACGCCAGTTTGAATGTTTATTTTCTAACGCAGATTAAGTACTGTGAACTGCACATTAGGGTTGAGGATCCCTAAAAATAGGTCATATATATGTTTACGAATATTAAGCCATGGTAATATCAGCGGATATTCCTCGTAAGTGCAGAATACCAATTTCATTGCTCACTTTCATAAAAAGATCAAATTAATTTTAGCTCCTTTATCGTTGCGGTAGATTTTTAATAACTCTCTTATCTTACTCGACTCAAACTGTTTCATTCCTTTCATATTTGCTTCAATGTCAAGTCTAAAAGTGAAAGATACAATTTTCTCGTAGCGTTGCCAAAATACAGGCGAAAAATATTCCATTCATCACGATTCGTTGGAGCGAAATTTTTAAGAATTTCGAACTTAACCGAGTTATTTATTCTCGTGCGTCGCGTTCAAGAATCGGTCCCTTTCAATGAAAACGAGCGCGTCGGATACTGAATGGAAAATTAATTTCGATGTAACGAAATTTCGCCGGAAATACCCAAAGAGAGCGAGGCAGCGAGCTCTAAAAGCATTCTCGGAATCTGAAAAAATGGCATCGTATGTTTGTCTCGTTCCGGACCAAAATAACTGTCCCTGTTAATTAGGCGCTCGCGTCAACGGAGCCGTTCTAGAAGCAGAAAACGTAGTTTCCAGAAAACCTGCTCAAAATTCCACCGTTTGGATCTTTGAATTTTTAGTTGCCAGGAAACGAAGTTGTGTTGTTTATCGTATTAATTGTAAGGGTATTTTTGTAGTATGATTGTCTACTGTTTAAGGGAAATCTGGAGTAATACGAAGCAATTTTTCTGCTAAAATTGCTTCGAATGTATAAATTTGCTAAAATTATCTTTTAAGTCGTTTAATATCGGAATAACTTTAAAATTACTAAAGAACTGGAAAAGAAATTCCAAAACGAGCTCGTATTCTGTTAGATATTTATTTTCTATTTAATCATAATATTATATTTAATTATACGACTGAAATTCCGAGTTAAATATCGAGTTAAATATATAAAGTTAAAAGTATCACCGTACTCATGAGCCAAATACGTTTTCCTAATCTTCAATAAAAGTAATACGATAAGAGATCCAGAAGTCTGAATAGAACATCTTACGACGTAAGTTCTGGTAAAGGATGAAGTATTCCATTATTTTGTATGAAAGAGGTTCTCGTACTGCTTTGAAGAGATCAAAACGATACGAGTTGTATTGTGTTGAAGATCGACCTTCAATAGCAGCTGGGTATTAGAGATAAAGGTATTTTTCAATCGAAGAAGAGGTACTTTGAAAGAAGAAATGATAAAGAAGGGCCTCAGGAATGTTGAGATATCTATTCCGTAAGGAGTAACAACTCCTTCAAACGTGAATTACTGTTTTTTGTGTTATCTGGTCTGTTAATGAATGGAAAAGAATTTAATTATCTTAAAATCAGTGTAAGTTCTATATTTTGTGCTTTTTTATCTCAGCGTTTGTTGGATGATGTTAAAACGAGTAAGAAGTTCTTTCAGTATTCCCAATTTATCATTAAATATTTCGCATTCTAGAGTCTAGTGAATTTTTTGTTAGATAATTGCTATAAAAAGAAGATATTAATAATTTCTATAAATAAATGTATTATTCCATAGTATGAATGAAATTTAAGAACTCTTCTGAATTCAATAGAAAATGAGAGTTTGGAAGAAGAAATAAAAATAACTTTTCTATAGAAGAAGGAAACTAAGAAATGGAAAGAAACCATTGAAGTATTTACCTCGTATTGCTTATACTTACGAGGAAAAGGCAGCCAACCAAAGAATTCACAGAAGTTAAAATGAGTCATCCAGTTTAGAAAGCAAACATTTTGTCTCAAGATCCCCAGAGATTTTTATTCTGAAGAAGTCTTTCTGTTGGAAACGGAGGAGAAATTTTGACCGGTCACGACGATATCAAAAAAACCCCCCAAGGTCGAATTATAAATAAATTTGGAATGCACAGTCATGCATCTCTTATTTAGTCTCCGTTTATACCCTCGTTCATTGTTTACGCTTCATCGGTCTCTTTTGTTTGTCAGGATGGCGGTAATAATATTCGTTCCTTCTTTTTTTTCTTGTCGCGGCTAATTATGCATTCAGAGCTTCTGGTATTCCATTCTTCAGTGCCCCGTACAAATCTCTTCTGTAGCCACGACAACTCCATTCTCGCGCAGTCGTAAACAAAGCAATGAATCTGGGAATGGAAAGAGAGCATTCATGGGCTCTGTTCGTGTACGTTGGAAATTAATTTGGACCCGTTTCACGGACTCCGCCGCGCTGCCAGTCTCAGCGGCACCTCCCTTTTTAACACTGCACAGACATCGCTAATGTTGGGTTCGGAAGGAGAAAAACTGCCGCCAAATTACCTCGGAAGTGAGGCCGAATAGTTAGGTAGTGTAGCGGATTAAGAGCTAATTAAATGCCATTTTCTGGGACAAGGCTCGGAAATTGCGGCTTTAAGAGTTTTCTGTACGCAACCGTATAAAATTTCAATGTTTGCAGAGGCTAAAACGATGATGATGATGATGTAGATTGGAGAGGAAATTAAAATTGTAAGATTAATACGAAGCAGCTAGGCAGGCTTTCTTTTATTTTTTGTCCTTTACGGAGAATATAAACGTATAGATTGTTAGAAAGGCTGTGTTTATGAACTCACAACGCACACAGTTACTAATGTTTGCGTAAATAACTTTGAATGAAACAACTCGGATGTACATACTCTGTTTTTTGTAAACAATTTTTTATTATTAATTCGTTGTTTTTACTGTTTTATTTATACGAATTGTTATAGTTATATTTACGACTATAGTTTTTCATTTACACCCAGAATCAGTCGAAGTTGAAAAATAATCTACGAAGCTCTTTATTTAAAAGAAATAATATTCTTTATCGCTATTATTTTAGTTTTCAATTACACCATATATTCTCATTATCGTAACTTCGATCTGTAGGTGTAATCGATCGATCGAGTTGTTGTTTTAATCAAAAAAATATCGTGACGACATAAGATTAATTCAGAATGTATAGATCCATAGGTCAACAGTCGTTATTATGAATTAATTAATAAAAAAATATATAGAGTAAACCCCGTTTCGTCACTCTAAAATTTATGAAACGTTTCCGAGGGATTCCTATATTCTCGTCCTCAATTCTGTGCATTTCACAAGGGTTCCATGGCGACATTATTTCTTCTCGTTATCTAGAAATAAAACAATCCTATCCTGCTTTCTCATTGTATAATTATTTTATGTACGTTTTAAATATTGATCCTTTAGTTGTAGGCTCGTTATCCCTACATTATATACGTTAGCTTTACGTAAAATTATTCTCAAACGTATAGTACAACTTTGACGAAACCGGTGATTAAAATTGTCCTCGGGGCGCTACGTATACGTGGTCATCGCAGTCATGTTTAACATTGCAGTTCGTCGGGGGTATGAAACAGCAAGACCTAGCATCGTCGCTCCGAATTAAAACTAAATGCGTCCCGTAATGAGGAAACGTCCCCACGAGCGAGACCAACTAAAATGTTCCGCTTCTCCTAGCCAAGAGTTGTTGTTAAAATATTTCTAGAATCTTTAAAAAATCGCTGGCTGGAGGTTAATTATCCTGTTAACCCCTTTCCCCTCTTCAGGATCCGCCCGCGCTCTCCTCTGGAGAGAGCTCTGGGCCCACTTGCTTCGAGTGACGTCCTCGGCTTATGGTAAACAACCTTACTGCAGTGGCTTTAGCGAAATTTCTCGGCGCGCAACTTTCTTTCGCCGTCGCTTACTTAACGCTTAGGGTACTCTGCTGACGATGTTTTCATCTCTCGTATCTCTAACTAACCTCAGATTGCAGATTCCGAAGTAACTCGGGCATTCTTTCTTGTGTTGAATGACTTCGTCACGGTTTTAGTTGTGTTCATCTGAGAGAAGTTGTACTTGTTTACCTAACGATTGCAGTGCTTTAGTAATTTTGATCTAAATTTGCTGTTGAAAAGTATCAGTATCCTAGGAAACGATTCGATGTTTATCGATGAAAGTTTTGTCTTGAATTACGTACTCGTAAATTTTACATAAATTTTACTTTTCTTTAAAAGTTTTCTTTGTTTATTTATGGTCGCACGGTTGTTATAGCGATTAGGGATTATCATTTTGACGCGTATTTCTTCGCTCTCACTCTCAGCGAATAGAGAATGTATCCCCTTCTGCGTCGATGTCGAATTGCCTTTCATCTGGAAGGGATGGTAAAAGTGTTTTATGCGACATTCTTTGGAGGGTATCCAAAAATTTGCGGGAAAGCAAAACTCTCCGTTCACCCATTCGGAAGGGAATCTAATTTACCCGGATATTTTTCTCATCTCGTTTGATGTGATATAATGCGGATAGAAGATAGTAACGAACGATGCTTTTCCTCCACTTATTTCCCCAAACGTCATCAGCGTTGCAGCTCATTCGACGCCTCTGAAACTCGTCACATGGCGTAATTGGAAACAATTGCCATACGAACGGCGCTCTCTCAAATGAATCGGCAGAAACGAGCCCGTCGACCGAGATGTGGTCATTCCGGCCCAATTATAGCTTTGATTTGACGTTATGGCGAGCGACACCCAATTCCGACAAAAGACAGTTTTTCGGTCTCTCAGCTGCGCAGTTTCATTCCCGTATCTCAAGAGAAGTGGAAAATCTCTCGGAACGTTTACAAACGGAGTGACTCACTTTCGGTCTTCTATTTCCAGATCCCGACACAGTCATTTACCTCTTTTTGCGATCTTTTTTTTGCGGTAGTTCGCGGTATCTTCCGAGCGAAGTAGGGGATTCTGGTTGAAGGTTAATCGTATGTTTAACTCCGTCGAGGATTTGAAAAGCTCTCGCGAATCCGTCGCCCATAGACGTTTTAACATTTCAGGAATATCTCTGTGTAGCACTCGTCCGTCCCTTGTTGATCCCTCGGGAGAGGTGCTTCGGGCGATGTTTGCCCGATTCCCAGCTGATGTTAACTGCTTCCAAGGACTTTCTCCCGGAGATGGTTCCGGCCTCAAGAGCTCCTCTTTTCAGCGTTTTTCGCTCCTCACCCGGGTTTAGTTTTCGTTAAAGGGGAGCCGTCGCGAGGGAATGTTTTTATCGTTGAATTATTAAAGGAAATAGCGCCCGCCCTCGTGAGGTTCCCACGCCACGAGTCGACGCCCATGGAATCGGAGATCGGTGTCCGCATGGAATTGGGCATCGGGTTATCGGGTGTTTACGATCCCTCGTTTATCATTCGTGCAAGATCGCTCGGTTTATCATCGAGAGAAAGATTTATACGCGTATCAGAATCAAATTCCTTTTTTCCGGGCCGAAGAATTCCGATGGTTATTTTTTTGTAATGCGGTGGGTCGTCGTGTGTTTTTTTTAAGTGGTTATACGGAATCGATTCGTAGGATTTTTTTCTATCTGCGCCATCGGCGAAACACTTGACCGAATGTTCTTCACGGAACGGTTTTCATCACCCTCTCATTATTCATTGGATTCGCTCTTGATTCTGAATTTATGCCGAAAGCTGGAAAGTGTTTTATAGGCGATGGATTTACGCGCATTGGCTTCAGTTTGTCCTCTCCGGATTATTGGACGCGCCAAGGTCGTCGTAACTTGACGGGTACTGAGCGAATGTTCTTAACCCGGTACAGTACTGTTGTTTTAGCCGAAAAGTGAGCGATTTTACCCTAGGCTGCTACTTTTATGCGTTTAAGTACATTGTACTCAAGTTTTTGAGTGGTTTGGAGAAGTTCGGTATGAATTGTTTGTTATTTTACGTAAGTTTTTTGACCGGTGTAGCTTTTATCGATCGATGTCCATCCCTAGCTGTATATATGCGTGTCTCTTTGGCTAGAAATTGGCTATCGTCTTTCAAACGTCCCATTTCGTTAGGCCAATTCTTCTCCCGTAATGAGGCGTGTCGAATCTTTTTTTATTCTGGCATATACGCAGTTCCACATTTATCCGGAAAGCCAAAGCTTTGTGGTAATTGGAACGGTGGAACAAGTTACCTTTTTCCACGATAGCGTCATTGTTACGCGGTAGGAAGTGTGACTCCTGGTTACATCAACCTTCCATATTCACATAGATCACTGCCTAAGCTGGGATTTCCACCTCCCACGTATTACGATCGGGTCTCGGAGGTGTGGGATGCGTGGATTGCTCACCTGCATGAAATGCCGACCGGCTGTTTTGATTTGCCTTTCACGCAGCCCCTGATTCTTCTCAAAGAGGTCTTATCGTGTCGTTGTGATGTTTACAGTAATCTCGCGACATTGAGTTATTATGTTAGTGTTCGAATACGGCAATCGGAATGAAGGGTGATGAAATTCTGATTGGATTATAGGATGAGTGCATGCATTAAAGCACGAAAAGAACACCTGTACTTTTCTACGTTTATCGGTGCACGGAACGCTAAGAAGTGACCGCGTTGTTGAGTCAGAAGCTACTGGTAATCGCCATTTTGGTCACAATATACTTTTATCATTACGCAAGTTTAACTTAAGGCTTATAACTTTTTAATGAAATTAGTTACTGTCGTATTGTAAATGGTCCTGTTGTTAGGCAAATACTGTAGCTACTACATTCTTCATCAGTCGATGATAGCTCTATTTGTTAAGAAATATGGGGGAGTTTAATCATATTATTGGTTATAATCGATTATAATGTCATGAAATGTTTGGTCTTTGTTTTATCTGCTAATTTTTACGATGGGAGTGAATGTTTCTCAATTATTATCCCGCGAAGTTTAACGTACATTTCTGATCGTAACGATTGTCTTTTACTTCGTTCCATTGGCTCGATTCACCGTAACTTATGATTCAACAACGAAGATTGTTCAAGGTAAACTACGGTTGTTAAGGTTTATTACCGTACGGCGACGACCATCGGGCGTTAACAATTGTCGCTCGTGGCCCAACTCGAAGCGTTGACGAAAGGGAGTCCATCTGCCAAGAATTCTGCCCTCGAGGCTAATTGGAGGCTCGGGCTGAAGCAGGCAATTCCATGAGGTTCGCTAACCTCGCCGCTCCCCTCTGTCGCGGTAGTGCCATTTCTTTTTTATCTTGGGTGAATTCGTCTCTAGGCATATCCGCTGCTGTGTACGCATGCACAATTGGATCATAACTGACGCACTTTATGAGAAAACGTAGCGCATTATTGATATAAAAGGCTGCTTTTTCGATTAATCGAAGATAGGGTGTTTCAGTGATGTTCGCCATGAAGTAGTGGGGTTATGGTTCTTTAACTGGTTTTGTCGTAATGATGTTCTCAATGAATAATTGTTATTGAATGTATATTTCAAGTTCCGTGGTTGTATGATATACTGTAATACTCTAACGTATATTCTTAGTAATTTTTGCTATTAATCATTATGTTCGTTATCTATAACATTCGAAAGTAAGTTAAACATTATATGTAAAAGTACGAGTAAGTATCAAGGAGAATTGAAACCATATTTTGATAGAAGACGAAAGTTAAGATCATGAAAAGAAATTCTATTAAATCTCACATGAACGAAGTTATGTTTAAGTATGAAGTTATGTTTAAAAAATATAAGAAGTGCAAGTCCTGGCCGTTTAAATTGGTAAGAACTTGGATAAAGCAAGAGGAACAATTCCTTTCCTGTCGTTATTTCAAGGCTTATGTATTTACGTCATAATCTATTACTTATTCTTAGATGGCGAAGAAGGAAAAACAAGAGTACATTATTTACCGTAGTATCGGTGCATCGATTAAAAAAATATATACCGTTATAATCGCCGGGCAGTTCCACTCTTCGCTAATTAATCGGGCTTTCTTTCATTCAATGACATTACCGCTCGATGCGGAAAACCTGTTCGAGTAATGGTATTTTGGAATTCAGATGTTCAAGTGGCACGCATCGGTATCAAGCGTTTATGGCTTCCATCTTCTCGTTTGAACGTCTCTGTTGAGCGAAATTTCGTAAAACGATTCGCTCACTCGTCTTGGTGTTTGATGTTTCAGCCGGAACGATTCGTCATAGCAATTTTTTGCTGTCGATCTGAGTCAACAACGATCGCAGATTTGGCCAAAGAATTTCCGTGAATACGCGTTTTGCGTACAAGCTAAGAGGAAATAAGCTTTGCAAACATGTTGTTTGTTGAATTTTTTTTTCATAGCACATTCAGGGAAGATTTGCGAACGTTTTGAATACTAAAATAAGTGGTGATTATGTATACGATTGTTTTTTAGGTGCTAAAATTCGCATTTGACAAGATGCCGTTCTGTGTTCGTTCAGTATGTATAATACGTTTTGTGCGGTATGATGAACGGTTTTAATATCATGCTGAATTTACCTATTTAACTTTCTGTGGGCTTCATTGCTATTTATGTATTGAGTCGTTACCTTTACGTATGTTGTTTTATCGGTACGGTTTGATATTCAACGCGTCGAATCGTCTCCGTTGTTAGGAAAGGCCGTAATTCGCAACTTCGATAGGTTAGTGGCTTCTCCAGAAATGTTAGGCGCCCACTTAACGCAGAAGTTAGCTTCATTTGTTGCACGTGCCTCTCGAGTAGGGGAAATCGGTAGAAGAGAGGAAGAAGTAAATTCCACGTTTCCTGCCAAGGAATGGAACGATTGGAACACATCCTTATTCGCAATTGACATTCGCAACAATTTCAGGGAGGTTGCTCAACGGATAAGCGAATTGGAGACTGCGGTGAGCGGACGATGAAAATCGCTTTAATTTGCCGCTCTTTTAGCAGTCGATTAAGAGATTAAGGCCGATGCGTAGAAATGCATTAATCCGTCAGTTAGTGTATTCAAAATAAAGGAAATGTTAGGATTGAAAAATGGATTTTCAGTTCGCAGTTGGGTATACTATTCCTTGATGCATAAGAAGTTGGCGTATTCTGGTAATCAAGTATCCAAATGAATACTTGTATTAGTTACCTTCTTTACAAAATCATTCCGTTGAACATAATATTAATTCATACCGTATTCTATTTCCCTTTCATTTACAATTCATTGAAAGTGTGTGTTTATGTATTTTGAACTTATGTTTGAAATTATCTTTTTTCCGTAGTCAAAAATGTGGAGTACCAATGTAGTCCAATTTGATTTAATAAAAACTGTTAAACGGGTTAATTCTTTGTATAATTATACTTAATGATTTACTCGAATATCTTCTGCATTATGTGCAGTAACTTTTATCTCGTGTGATTTCATAATTGCGTAATAATTTCGCGTATTTATTATTACATATTATATATACGTATTAAAATTCGCGGAAATGCATTCCTTTGGTTTAGTTATTATCGTGCTTGATCGTAATTGGTTAGATAATAACACGATTACGATGTTTTCCTAATTACTCAACTAATTTCCTCGTTGGAAAGCGAGCACTATGGTTATTCAAAGATTTCTTTTTCGCCCAAGTAACCGTGTTGTTGCATTAATTGAGAACCTCCGAACGTGTTACAGTTTTCAAAATCGAGGATGAATGGCTCCTTGCGCAACACACCTCGCCCAAGAATCCATGCATTACGCAAAAACCTGTTAGCGGTCGTTTTAAGAAAGAAAAAGGCTAGTGCGCGTGCTTTGTATTTCAGTTTGCATTCCTCCGCGTTTGGAAGGATGGCTTAAATTTACCGAGAGTTTCTTTTCTTTGTTCAATTGCTTCTCCATTCTACGACGCTTGCATTTCGGGCGTCTTTCAGTGACGCGGAGACATTTTAATTACTCTTTCACGAGTCAACTTCAACTACTCCAATTCGCCTCCATTCAAATTTCGATTGTCATTTGTTTTTTTTTCATCGTAACATCTCCGTTCATTCCTAACGAAGTTCATTACCGTCGAGAGTCAATTGTTATTGAATATAAGAAAACTTTATTAACTTGCATCTATATGCATTAGCTGCATTGTATTCCTTCGAAGTAAATTACGTTCTTGAAATTTTCGTTTTCCCAAACTCGTAAAGTTTTTCGTGGCGTTCTTGATAAATTTCCGGCAATTAAACTGTAACCGTTCCACTCCTCTGCTCCTCAATGAATGAGTTATCTGTTCCAATGAAAGAGAGATGTGCATCTCTAGGGGTAGCGCAATAGATGTTTTAATTGCATCGAATCGTTCAAGAGAACAGTGGCGTCCTTATCGGAATGAATGGTTCAATTACCTGTCAGACTCGAGCGAAAGTTCGGCGTTACTTTTGTTAGTTATTTTGTAGCTCGGAAAACTCTATCGAAATTTTCTTGTAGTTTTTTTATAAAGGTGATTATATAATGTACCTTTGGGAAATTTACGGTTCGACTGGTAAAGGATCACTCTAAAAATTGATCGGCATTTGTCTCTCCGAGGAAGTGAAGTATTTTTGTGTACTCGTACGTGTTTTAAAGTAAATCGATATCATCGACTGCAGTGCTTTCTTGTAGTATCTCCCTTGTGGGTTCCTAGAATAAGGGACGGTGGTTGGGTTGTAATCGAGTAAAAGCTCTCTGAAACGATGAGTAATGTTTTATATTCAGTTAGCGTTATTTTTTTCATATCCTGTAATAATTAGTATTCATACTTGATAAATGTAACTTAATACGTACTATGAATTTTGTTCTGTTATACATATCGAGGCATTTTATCTCTATTATACTTACCGATCGAAATATTTATTAATTGATTAAAATTTTTATGGATTGGTTTTAAGAACTTGATCTTCGAAATTTTTCAAGAGTTTTAAGTATGGATTTTTGTTTAGGAACCTCTTCATTTATATTCCTCTAGTTTTACGAAAAGTAATGCCTTACAAGTTCACCTTTGTCGATAGTACAAGATGGGTGTAGTTTACGTATTACAAAAAAAACAATTAGCTTGTATTTTCATCGTCTCATTTCACTGGATTCTTTCTAGATCATAAAAAACATTTGTGAATTATAATTGAATTTAGAATAGTAGTTCGTTTTCACCATTAAAGTTACCCTCGCACGAAGATGCCTTTAGTAGCTTGAAAGCTCTCCATCTTTTTCTTGATAACATAAGCAAAATTTGGAATCGTGTTCGATGATCAGCGAAGTAAATTTCAGCCGTTTAAAAGATCGATTAATCGATATTTTTTTGTTCTGGACCGAATAAGCCCTATATTTCTCTCTTGCGCTATGACGTAATTCTCTCGCGAAATTGAAAGAGATAAATGCGTTTCTGAAGATCAAGCGAATAAAAAAAAAGATGGGGAATAAGTTCGAATCGAAGCCCCCATTCCCCGGGGCTATCAGTTCTCAAGTGAATTGTGGGAAGGAGAAGGTTCTCACGGTCCCTTAAGGATACCAACCTCTGGTTGGTAGCGATCGAAGTAACGTATTGCAAACTTAGGCGGAGAAACGTATGGACCTTGCGGGACACAGTGGTGCTAACTTGGTATGTAGTGAGACCTAACTGTTGATTTATGTAATATTTTAATCGATAGCCTTCAGTTAGTAGAATAACATGTCATTATCCAAATTAGACTGCTTCGCATTGTATTTTGTTAGCATGGAAACTAAGTTAGCGTAAGTCCAAGCAAAATAAGTTGCGTAATATTCGGAAGTGTAACGTTGAGTCCTATCAAATTTTTGGAAAAATTTGGTGAATATTACGTGTATAAGTACGCTGTCGTGTTGCATCACGCTTATATTCAAATTATCGTTTAGCTATTTATAGGTTGTATTGTATTCTGCGTTCAGGCGCATCAAATCTGCACGGCATGTCATATGAAGTTTGTAATTCTTAGTTGTCCCGCATGTCTCCTTCCGTAATGAAAGATTAATGAGGTTTCCGATGCACTTAAACTAAATAGGACCGTTATCTAGTGCGTGAGGCGTAAAATTCAGTGTCGATCAAATGTGTTACACCCTGTTAAGGATTGCAGAATCTTAAATTCTCTTACTGATTGCTTTTGGACTCATGCCGAGTGGTGTTACCAGGCTTTCCGTTTTTCTAGTTGACTTAAATATTCTCAAATAACGCACGATTTATTATTCATTTATGTTAAAGATTGGCTGATTCATGATGATAGTTCATTAGAAAATTCATTCTATTTTTATATCAGTAACTAATAAAAGAGTTTTAATTCTGAAAGAATGAGTAATGTACCAGATAGTTTTGCAGGATAATATTTTGGAAGTCAGTGGATGTACGATTTCCCTCACTTATGCTCTCAAATATTTTTTATACTCTAATCTTTAGCTTTGAAATAAGTAGGGATTTAACCATTTATTATTTTAAGCTCAGTCTTGGGACTAGACTGATCGGGAGAATCTCACGTTATCTCTTTATTTAAGAGCTAAAATTGTCCTCGATGATGTGATGAAGATCATTTTACTTCGGTAAAGTAAATTTTCTCACCGCGATAACCGTCTGCAGGAAACAATAGACGACAAAAAGAGCAATATCAGAGACGAGTATATGCAGGATGTGTTAGAGGAAAACGGCGTTTTATAAATAGACCGGAAAGTTTTCGCTTTCATCTAACACGAGTGTGTATTAGCTGTTATTTGTTTGTATGTTTTTGTATTTATTTTATTAATAATGGTATCTATGGACCTGGAAATCATTTTCATTGTTGTTAATTATTAAGCTGACAATCGACTCGTATCGATTAATCGATTGTTGGTTTAAATTGATTCGTCTTCTATTTGTCCGTCAATTACGAAGGAATACAAGTTTCGCAACGGTTTTTTTTATCTTTAGTATGTCTTCAGAGAGGCTAATGTTTCGGTAATTGATATTTTTTCATCCTTTATTTTCGCAGGAATATGATCTTGAGCAAAAGATAGACTTGGAAATAAAGATGAGGGAGGGGACCACGAAACTGCTGGCAGCTTGCAAGCACCAAACGCAGATGCTTGAGGCGGCCAAGAACCTCCTGACTTCGAACGAACGCATGTCAGCGTACATGGCAGAACTACAGCAGCGTCGGAAGAAGGACAAAACGGTCGATCCCACTGTGGACAGAGGGTAAGAGCCTTTTTGCCATTCTACCCTTGTCTTTCGACTACGACCAGCGAAACACAAGTATCAGCTGTTGAGGAAAGTGAAGTTATCCATGAACTTTCTCGAGAGTGTGTACATTTTAAGCGGATGCCACCTCCCGATTATCCGTGCTAATGGAAATTGCGGCTGCTACTGACATTGAATAATTATTTAATTAATTATAATTGCGTTTTTGAAGTATAAAAATTCTGCGTATTGAATCCGAAAGTCATCAAATTTTCAGCTAGACAATTAATGAGACCGTGCTAAATAATAGTAACAATGTTTGTACCTATGTATTCAGCTTATTGTTAGACTTTTATGTACTAACTCGAAACGGGTTTATTTTCTACCTATGATCGTATTTCAAAGTATGGAAACCTCTTTTAGCTTCCTCATTAGTAACCTAAATGAATGTTATTATGAGCTTTTACGATAGGTATGTTTTTATTTTATCGTGTTTTAGGAAATGAGAAAGTGAAAAGTTTTGAAATTCAAATTTTGATTTGTTTTTTTGCCCGACCACTTAACCACACTACGGTGTTAGTAGACGTTTATCCTCGAGTGTTTCCTTATTTGGTGTCGCAGTTTGTGAAATATATTTCTGTCAAAGATGTTGAAATTCTATAAGCTAACCTAAGAGGGAAATACTGATTCATAATGTTTTTAAACAATCTAGGGTGTTCAGTGTTTAGTATATAATATAATGAGTGATTATGTAACCGTTGGTGACAGGAAGGGGCTAATTTTCGTTTAAACATTCAAGGTGACTAGATGGTTAGGCGTAGTTACTCTCTGGTCAGTGATGTTATGAAAATTGATGATTCCACATTCAGAGGAAATAACCCAGCTACTTGTTCATTTAGAGTATTGTTGGAAGTTTGATCTTCTTCTTAGAACTCGTTCAATCAGAACGAGGCTGTTATTTGGCACCTGTCCTGTTTTATCACGTTTTCCTGCGAAACTATAACATAGGAAGCGGTTGTTAGATTCATTTGACTCATTTATCTGAATGACCGTTTACCAATGTTACCGATGTGTTGGATTCTTTTTCGGACACTGATGTCATAAGGACATTCCCACTTCGCTTTATTGGGAGCAATCCAGGAAATCCCCCGCGGTTTAGATTTTTGAATGAATCAAGGTTAGTTAGGAAGGACATTGAAGTTTTATTCTAGATTCCCTTTCAATTTACCTACTTTTTCTTTGTTTTTATTAATGTACACCGTTCGCCGATTTTCGATCTTCCTTTAATTACAAATAACTTCGTAAGGAAACATAATTATCACCATTCTTGTTAAATATAAATGAATTTTCTTGAATTGAAATAGTTGTAATAGTCCTGATAAAATTTGTTTTCATTACATTACGAATCGTTAATAAATCGGTAACTAATGGAAAAATTATGTTAGGTTTTAAGGTTGCTCGTGTTTGTCGGTATAATTTAATTCCAAGGACTCCATTTTCCTTGCAATTGGGTCGTAATAATTGTGAAATGACCATCTGAAAATCTCGAGCTCGATTTCATCGTTTAATTTTACGATCAGCGGTTGACCTTGCGGACCCTTTGGTATTATTGCAACTAGATACAATTATTATTTATTTTTCTCTTATTTAAAATGTAGAATTTATTTAAATTTTATTTCGAACTGGTCGTGGCATTGTACACAATTATCGAAGTTATATTTTTCCTAGTAGATATACATTCTATATTATGTTTATTCCAATTCCTGAATGATTTTCTTTTTTAGTCTTGGTCAGCCAGGATCAACTGCCAGAGTTTCCCTTTCCGATATCCGAATGCCTCTCATTTGGAGGGACACAGACCATTTCAAGAATAAGGGTGACTACCGTCGATTTGCTGTTTTCTGCCTTGCAAGGATAGGAACTGAAATATTCGATACTGCACTCCTATCACCCGTCGACAGATCTTTGACTGATCTGACATTCCCGGATGTTCTTGTCTTGTAAGTTTAATCTTTAAGTAACTTTGTTGGATTGATTTCAAGAGTGATGCTTTTAAATTATGTAATACTTTTTACGTTTTTATATAATACCCATATTTATTTATAATTCCATCCTACCAGGTACAAATAAAAAGATATCTTTATTTCTTTATGATGAAGATGCTTCTACAACAGTTTTTAAGGATGGAGTATCCATCTTAATAAAATACAAAACAGTTATCATCTCGTTTTTTTACAAATCAAACAATTTAGTATTGAAAAGGCCATTTAAAATATAATTAACTGTTACTAAAGTTATAATTAATACCATAAGTGATAAGCTTTAATTTATTTACACTGAAATGCAGATTCACTCTTATAGTATCAGAAAATTTTGTATTTACTTTTTTACCTTTTTTTACTTTTAATAAGTTAAACTTTCCTTTCCAGTAATCACGTTCCAGCAGACTTTGAATTCAAGCTGGAAATCTACAGTCACATTCTACAGGATGACCTGACCATGGCCAGTGCCCCGAGAAAAATAAAGAAAACAATTCACAGCTCGATAAGCCGTTCCGTGGGGAAGAAATTGGCTGCCTCCTTGAAGGATGAACTTCAGACTGGAAAAATGTATGTTTTTGCTTCTATAAATATCTTTGAGAGTCATTGAATTTGTAAACATTCTTCTCATTAAAATTTTTTCTTTTTATTTTTGGAGGAATCAGTTGTCTTCTTACATTCTTTTAAAATTGATTATTGCTTGGTAATTCCTTCAAAAGATTCCTCAATTACAAGTAATTTCTACTTCATTTTTGAGGAAGTGAAAGAAATTAGAACATAGATATGTATGTCTGAATTATTTGCATAAATCCTGTTTTTAATTTATTTGAGTTACTTTAATCTATTAAAAGATGGATTTATATTTTATTTATTTTACAGAGGACCAAATTTTGAGCTGATGGCAACTGCTCGATTAAGTCTAATGGAAGTCCATGACAGTATTCACACCCATGATCTGACTCTAGAAAATGTTGGTAAGTAGCAAACAAAGGCTCTCAAAATTTAATTTTTATTCGTCTTTCAGCAAAATATTTTCCTTCAATATCATCTTCTCAAACTACTGTATTGATGAAATTATCTTGTCTTTCAAAATAGTATATGCTAATAACTGCTAATTCAGATCATGAAATAGAGCATGCTATGACATACTCGTACTAATATGAAGAATTATAAAGACAAAGACCATATTTTTAGTGGAAATTTGTGATTCATTTTCAATTTTGGTGCACATAATTTGTCTGATCTTTACTTCTATTTATTTATTTCTATTTCTTCAGGTATGTCTTATAGGATTATCAGAGGTAATGACAATTGTTCATTGTACTGAATTTGTCTATTAAGTGTAGTATTTTGCAATTCTTGGTTAAAAAACAGAATTAATGTTCAAGTAAATTATGTATTAGTTAGTCTTCTAGACTAGCAAAAATACAGAATTTCTCTCAGGGTACCTGTATGTAGTGATGAAGGAAAAACTCAAATTTTTAAAATTTAAATTCAGCCTTGTAAACATTACACCCTATTGACTTAATTCCAAGTTCTGAAGGCTGATTTTGTTGTTTGTTTGAAAGGGGTCAGCTTCATATTAAAATTAATGGAAAAATAAAATCTTGAACATTTATCCTCTTACCATACTATCTTTTATCTGTTGCATGGCACGGAGTTATTTTTGTCAGTCTTTTGCATTGGTAAAACCCTTTTTCCATCTATTATCATAGAACTGATGCATGGTTGTTATATTATGCTGAATTCTTAAGTGTTATTAAGTATTTACTTTGTCAAGTGATTTAGCTTATCTGCTTAATTATTTTCCATCCTAAGCATATTAGATTAGTTATAGGATTATTTTATATAGGATAGTTTAGGATTGAAAGATCTTTCTTTAAGCATATTTACATCATACCTTTTACTGAAATGCTTGTCCCATGCCTGACCAACTCATACTAGTTGCATGAAACACTGGAGAAGATTTTTTATGCAATTTTTCCTTCCTCACCTTGAATCTGTAGGATTCAAATGAAATTATTTACAATTTCAGGTAATCGCAGTCATCAGCTTCCCTTGTTTGGACATTTTTGCTGTCGGCTTGCTGCACAGCCTGACTGCATTTCACGTGAGGTTTTCTCCGGACCTCTCCAACTGCTGCTCACAGCAGAAGACCAGGAGAGAGAAGGGCTCGGAGTAAAGGGAGAAGAGAGGCGGAAAGGCAAAGATGTCCCTGGAGACAGGGGTAGTTGGTTTAGTGTGTGGGGACAGTTGCAGGCATTCCATTTGGACCTCTGGGAGAAGAAAGATGATTTTGAAAAGGGTCGGGATGCTATGCGATCCATTATAGTTGATAGGGTGAGATTACTGAACTAATTTTTGTTACCCATCTGAAAGATAGCATCTTATAACCATCTAATGTTAAAATGTTAAAGTTTTTGTTGTCTTGGTGCGAATATTTTCAGTTTTGCCTTACCTTAAAAACTAATTATCAGTTTTATGAGATTGAAAATTGAGTTGCTGTTAGTTATTTGCTTGTGGAGCAACTTAAATGTTCGTATAAAGTGTTCTATTAAGAGTTTATGATCAGAAAATTTTGTTTTAATAAGATCTCTGTAAAGGAAATAAAATTTCTTGGTGAAGTTCTCCTTGAAATTTTATGGGAAATAGATTGCTAAAGGAGTTAAGCTAATTTTAAAAACAAAGGAAATATTATAGAAATCTTTATAATTTCATTCGTATATTTATTGTGAATTATATCTCAGCCATTAGGCTGAATTTTGTAGTTCAAGTATATCAAAAGAATGTTTGTAATTTGTTTTCTGTTTTTATCAATTTCAAATCCACCATATTTAATGATTTAAATATATGTTTTAGAAATATATTTTCCTTTTTTACATATAATGTTTTAAAAGTGCATGATAAGAGTTAGTATGTTTCTGTACTCTATGATTGCTGTCACTGTTTTATATATCAGTATATAGAGAGAGATTTTCTCTCAGATTTGGTAATGTTCATGTTGTGGACATGTGCTATAACAAGGTTTATTTGATATCTTTCAGCATACCTCTATAAGAGGTGGAGATGCCTCATCCAGGGAGGTTTGTCTGGGTAATCTCTGTGAAGGGAAAGAGATTTTTACCTTTGTGAGGGCCACATCCTGTGATAATCAACAGGATTGGATAAAACATTTGGTACAACATGCTAAGGATCACCAAAGGTTAGTTAGGATGTTTTATTTATTTTTAAAAAGGAAATCTCATAAAATTTAGAATCAATTAGAACTTTAAATCTATTTCAGTTAATCATAACACCTTTAAATTAAATTATGATAGAATAATATTCAGTTTTATTGAATAAAGAGTTGAATTCCCTCAATTAAAGTTTAATTTTAAATCAAATTCTATTACCAAAACTTGGTTATTTAAATATTAATTCAATTATATATTAAACTTTGTCAAACTGGTTTTTAAAAGCTAACAAATTATTAGGAGAGTTAAGACTCAAAACTCACAATTATTAATATAAAGCTTTTTATCTTAGATATTTTGATCTCAATTCATTTAATCTATTACAGATGGAAGCATGCAGCTGAGAAAATAATGGAGATACAGTCTCCAGGTTCATCTAGGAATTCTTTTCTCAGGGAGATAAGACAGGGATCCTTGTATGATGAAACTCCATTGATCGGTAAGTGATGTCCTTTGAATACACAGTTTAGAATATCTAAGGGGTATTATTTTCTGATGCTTCTCTATGATATGTATTTGAAATTTATTGTAATGTGCTTTATATTAATTTAATTCTTCAATAATAGTTTGTCATTTAAATATAAATATCTGGTTATTCTCATTTGAATATTAAATTCAATTTTGAGTTCCGTGTACAATAATGCAAACAAAAAGCTGCATAATATATAATGCTAAGAATTAGAAGCTTTAAATTTTTAATGTTCAGTATGTGTATGGTTTTCACATAATATAAAGTTTGAGACTTAAATTAAAATTTCTATTGATGAAAAGTATTTGAATTAATTTTGTATTTTCTTTCTAGAGAACATTCACACTGAGGTTAGGAATGGCCACAGGCCTACAGTTCAAGAAATATTTGGACTTACTCCTTCAACAAGTTTAAGCTCATGCACATCATCTTCATCATCACCACCAATGCCTCCATTTCGAGAGCGATCCTTGAGCATTGGAACCAATGGAAATGCTACAAATATAATGAAAAGTGGATTTCTGAAAGGTGTCGATTCATCGAATGTGAACCCAAGGGCACCTTCTTCCACTTCATCATCATCTTCGTGTAATTCTTGTCCCTCTTCAGCGGCTCCTCTCCGCTCCCATTGGCCATTTGCTAGTAGAAACAACCGTAAATAAGTAATCTATATAGTGATTGGTATGTGGAAGTTGCAGGAATGAATGGCTCAAATATTATTCCTTCTCTCAGGTTCTTCTTCGTGAAATGAACTTTGGAAATCCAAGCGAGAAAATGCGGAGGAGTCGACTGAATTTTCAATCTTGAGATTACTCATTAACACTTTAAGCCTCAAATGCTGAGGGCATGACAGTATTTCTTGTGGTCGATATTCTGTGAATTTTGATTTGCTATTTAATCTTCATAAACCCTGGTGATCCCAAATATTCTTATCGGTACCAAAAGGATGTTGAGTTCACCAAGATATTCTAGAAAAATTGAAGTACTCTGATTTGGTGCATATAAAAGCCTAAGTATTTTAGATGTAAATTATGTTCTCTTCTACAAAACTGTATACTTTTGTGTATAACACACAATATTTGTACCGAGAAGATTTTTCTGTGAATGTGATAGCTTCATATTCTGGTAAATGTATAAAATTCTTTCAGAGTTTGTTGTTTATTTGTACATTCATTGTAAGAAATGATAATTTTTGTTTTAATAAATATGGTGGCCGAAGTAATATTTTGCCACAAATTAGTAATCAGTCAAGTATTTTATTTGAATAAACTATTATATATTGTGCATGTGTAAACTATAACCTTGTTTGAAATCCTTGGAACTATCAATTTTTGTTTTTAATTAGTAGAAGTGAGATAGGTTTGATTTGAATACAGGGAAATGTCAATTCAGCTAAAATTTTCAGCAAAGAACTATTTCACTTGTACCCTAATCTAATTTAAAAGAATTACATATTTGAATAACGTCATTGTTGAGCAAAAGCCAAAATTAAAGGCTACTATTTCTCCCAAAATCATCAGTCATTAGACATTGGCTTTTACCAAACATCCCCATTCATTTTAGAGTCCCTTATATACCTTACAAAGCACAATCATTATATTCATACTTAATCTATTATCACTTAATTGTTTGAAAACACTTATATACCTCTGAAGGAATAACTATGAATTTGCTAAATTATCATCAACAAAGTTGAGAGACAGTATCTTATTCTAATGTATGTCAGTTTAATTAAGGAGATAACATTTTATATTCGAATTAAAAAAAAGGTGTAATGACATAAGAATTAATTTAATACGTATTTGAGAGATGTAACGTCACTTAATGGAAGTTAAAACGCATAAACTATATTATTCAAATTACCGCGGTACAAGTTTTGTAGAAAGTGCCCACTTATAACGACAGATGGCATCTACTGTCGAAAGAGGTCGAAATCCTTTACCTACTTAATGGAACTTTTACCATAAAGGAGATGTTTTAGAGTTAAATCAAAAACGTGCTTATTACTGTTTAGCACTAGTTTTTCAAAACATTACCAACCATTGTTGTAGTATAACTATATATGTACTTATATATTCTATCGTTATTGAAGTATCGATAGTATGTTGAATATCGATGTTAACTAAAGCTATTTAGAGCTGAATGTATTTCGGTTGTCGGGATCCATTTCTTGTCCAAGGATTCTACTAGAAATTTGATACACCTCAGATATAGTGCTATAAACCATAGAAATTATATATTTTCAGTAATCAGCTTATAGTTGAGGTTTTCTGCAATATTACAGAACGTGAAGATGAATGTTTTTGTTATTATTCATGCGTTAACCTAAAATTCTTCCTTTGATGTAAAATATTAACAAATCTCAAGGTTAGTTTTCCGTAAATATAAGCGTATGATTGCTTTTCATTGTCCATATTTCTCCATAATATAATACAATACGATTCTTATAGATTCCTCATACATTTTTAATTTCCCAGTTCCCATAAAAAGTATTCCCAATATGATCAACATGAAGAGGAATGACGATAAAATTCAGATCTGTTAGTTCACAGTTCTGACTTTCTCCTTTAAAATAATATCTTATATGGTCTATCACCGTTAGACTTTACCAACATTCTGGTTTTTATGAATTTGAAAACGACATTAAATCTCTTTTGTATAAATAGTATCATCAAAAATTTCTACATGTGTAATATAATATATTTTATCTGTAATATAAATCCTTCTCATTTCATAAAGGACATACAAAACTCAATTCTGACATCAGTCAATTATTAATTTCCAGATCAAGTTTTCAGCATATTTTACAAGAAGGATGTTAAAATTGGAAAGAAATTTATAAATTTTTAGAATTGAAATCTTTCTCCGCAGTTCGAGGAAGCAAATCTCTGAATCTTGTTTTTCGTTCGTTTTATTTTTCATGAAGTCTTACAATTGCGTCTGAATGTGTATTATGGAGAAATTCTTGTGTATTTCGATAAAAGAGTATTTAAGATTATTTAAAAATGGAAATATTAAAGTATATTTATTTAAACCAAAAATATTATCAATAAAAATACCAACCTAAATTCTTTAACCAAACCAAAGAAATAGTTAGTAATAATAATGAATAATCCAGTATGCTTCATAGTTTACTGTTCATTTCCTTTAAAGTCACTTGAAAGTTTTTATGAGCTATGATAATTAAGCTTAAATCCACACTCAAGTTGTCATTGCCAATCATCTTCAAAACTCTTATTATTAATGCTTTTTATATCACCATCCATAGGATAATATTTTATCACAGTGTATACTCCACATGTATTATTGTAATTTTTTTAAATTTTAATTTAATTACCATTTCTTGAGTATGATCAATTTAGATTCAAATGTAATAAATTGGTTACTATGGTGGTGTTTGGCTTTCATAATGTATTTTTTGTCAAGCATTCTGTCAGAAATTATGTAAACTTTATCTGTATTCCAATGGTTAAAGATGAAGATCCATTCTATGATTAAATGCTCATATAAAAGTTTCTTTTAATTAGTATAGTATTGTGCAATGTATATATTTGAGTGTATATAATAGTTTAAGTTATCTAATCATTATAGAGCTATGCCAGAAGAATTAGAGAATTCCAAGACTGAATGGTGTTTTTTTTTGTTTCAGATGGAGGAAGATAGTGTTACCAATGACTCGACTCAATCATCTGAAGTTGAAGAAAGCAGAGGATATGCACTAACAGTTACTGAAGAATCACTACTACGCCTTCATGGACTTAGTCTCACCTTACCTATTCCTTGTGACCTTTGCCCTCCAGGAACAGTCTTTGATGACTTCAATGAATTTGACGCTCATATGAGTGACCATCCTGAGGCAAAGATGTTTGCATGCCAGTTGTGCAGCAACACTTACAAGTCTTGGTCAAACCTTGTTGCTCACCGCAAGGTTTTTCATCAAGGGGAGGTACTCAGCTGTGTGGAATGTGGCAGCAAGAGGAGTCATGCCCGTCTTGAAGGGTCTGTGAACTTTCCTGTTCAAGGAAAGCCCCATGGGTGTGAGGAGTGTATGATTGGGTTGGATTCTGTTCCTGATGTCTATCGTCATTTTTGGACCCATGAAGCACCTCCAGGAGTTGATGGAATCATGAGTGAAGAGGAGCGAGCGGAAAAGACTGGGAAAGAGGGAGCAGAAAAGAGTAAAGAGTCCATGGGTGATGGAGCAGGTATGATTACCAATAACTCATTAATTTAGTCTCATCTTATTTTAATTTTGAAATCATCTGACTTTGAGATGAATGGTTCTTAGTTTGATGAAAGCAATAGTGATAATTAAATTGGATTTAGCGTTTTTTTGTTTACAGTTTTAAAGTAAAAGTTAATAATTGAAAAATTGAAGGCAGTTTTTCAATAATGTTTTGAAATCTTACTGTGAAATTTTTAAGCATGGAATGAGAAAGAAAATATTGCCTTTGTTTTTAAAAATCAGGAATTATCATAAAAGTAGATGAAATTGACTGCTAATAGTTTAAACCTGTTTGGGAAAATGTAATAGTACTAAGTGCCATCTCAATCACACTCTAAAAACTAATTCAGCATCATTTAAAAACAAATGTCAAAGTCAGAATTTTTGGCTACCATGCATTTCATATAATCATGAACATTTAGTTCCTTGCAGGAATAAGAACTCGATATGTCAGTAACCACATATTATTTGTTGTTATTGTATTTTTATTCTTGCAATTATGGTAATGTTCCACTTGGTATCATCAGAATGATTATTTTTATTTAGTTCTTTATAGATCATTGTGCAATCCATCAAGCCTTAAATAAATCAGAAAATGAAGTACAATAATCTGATATTTATACTTTAATTTATTGTCCTAAATAAAGCTAATAGAGATATAGATTGAAAATTAATTTATGCATAAGCAAAATACTTTAGTAGCTTCAATGGTAAAATAATACCTGTTGTTATCAATGATATACTTATAAAGTTCTCAATTATGTCCAGAATATTTATTTTATTTTTATATTATGGAGTACTAACAGAAGGAAAGTCTTCAATGTGCAGTTTTATTACCTTCAAAGAAGGAAATTAGTGTCTGTCCTCAATAACTTGTGCTCTACTGCTAAATTTTTCACAGCTTAGATATGTTCTAATATTTTTTACGGCTTAGAATGGGGTGAAATATTTTTAGACATAATTTTGGATAAGAAAGAGACCTTGGATTATGATGAGAGAACAAATGTGAATTTATATTGTTAATAAGTTAAGAAGTTGAGCAAATTATTGATAGAAATGCTTCCAGATTATTTTTACACAGTAAGTAAACATTTAATAACATTTATTATTTCATTTTATTATTCAAAGAAATATGAATTATTTAAAAATATAATGGATAAATTTAAGGTTGAGAAATTGGTTGTTTAGTTCAGTATTTGTAGTCTGTCAATTTTGTTTCATCAGTTGTGGATATTTTCCCATTTTATTTTGTTGGAAAATGATTAAGAATTACCAAATTTTTAGTTGGGAATGAGAATCTGAAAATTATTCATTCATTTTCACTACTTATTGAGGAAAAGATTGTGTATTTTTTTCTAATCAATGGAAAAATGTTAACCGAAATCATAAATCCATTTCCGTTTTCATTATCTTGTGCTACATTATTTAGTTCAAGTTTGATTTATTTACTTTTGGTACAGTTTGTATTGGTTTTGCACCAGAAGCATCGCACGAACAAGCTCAAGGATATCCTTTCCTTTTATCTACTTCGTAAGATATACGACAGGGTTAAATGTCACGGATATGTTCGATAGTTATTCATATAACAGGGTCATGGATTTGGATTTATTGATCCTCCCCCGCCTACAAGTTTTGAAGTCAACTGTCGCCGTCACGGCTCTTGACATTGGCATAATAAAAATGCCCTTGTCCTTTACAGACTTCGCGTCGTTACGTCAGCACGTTTACGAATTACTTGCGATTTCTTTTAACCACGAAAAAAAAATAACTGTCGTCATCCTCGTGCGCTATGGACAACGATTCCTCTGGCCCGTAATGTTTTTAATATTTTTTTAAGTTTCTTAATTATATAAACAAATATTCAAAATAATATCGTATTCGAACGTACTAGCATTTAATATAGGTTTTCGACAGCTAATTTAACTTGTGACAGGTGATTGTGAGCGTGCGATATGGGCTCCCTCTGGGAACAGACCTAGAGGTTGCTTTCATTGAAGAGTAACTCGCTACTCTTTGCTAGCGCAATGGTGCTCATTAGTACTTTTTATATGCGATGAGTGTTTAGCGGAAATAAGTACTTATATCCGTCGCTAGTTGTGTGAAAAAAGTGATTTTTATCATAATATTTTCCTAAAAGTATATAGTTCTTGGATATTGTATTGGATGGTTGATTTTTTATTTAATTAAATACATTTGATGTTTGACCCTTATCCTTGCCCTGAGCCGATCATTGATGTGGTACATCGCATGGGATGACTCTTTCTCGTTGACTGGACATTTCGATTCTTTTTTATGTTTCGTTAAGAGCAGTATGCGGGCATACATTTCATTTTTACGAATAAAATCTAAGGTGCAAAATTTCGAAATGATGCGGCAGCAAAGCTGTTTCATGAGCAATATTTTTGTTTGAATGTTAATAAAAATAGTTGCAATTTATATTTTAAGCGCAACTCCTATCATATTTTTTGCTTTTATAAAATGTTTTTATAATTCTTGGTTTTAGCTACTTGGCAATATGTTTCGTTTAGCATTTACAATTTTGCGTACATAGAAATGTCATCGATGTTAAGGAATATTTAGTATTTTCTATGTATAGGAGTGCTATTGATGATGAGGAAAATTGACTATGAACGGTGCAAATGTGTGGACTTAACCTTCCTATTGTTGAAATGCATGATTTGTTATTGGGGAGACCAATGAAATTCGCCTTCGATTATTAACTCAAGGTTCAGCCCTCTTCTGTATTTATTTTTATTACTCTCATTCGTTAAAATCGGTTATCCTCATTATCATGGCCCATATAAAATCTCAAAATTCCGAATTACGTATGAATTCGACACCATAAATAATAACTACGTGATTTGAGGCCTCGGGCAAGTTATCACTTGCTTATCGATCATTATAAACACTATATTTTTACAATGCTTTTCAGAAACTTTGTTAAGTCAACGACGTCGTTAGAAAAATAGTAATTACAGTTTTTTTTACCTTGGTTCGGCTTATCTTTTTAGAAACCTATCGAGAATAATTGTGAGATTCTTATTGTGCGTAGTATAAAATTCATATCTTATAGTGCATCAGGATGATGTTACGAGTTAATCTCGTAGTTAAACTTTTGTTCCATTTATCTCCGGTCTCCGTGTGCCGCTACATTGTCATTTAGAATAACCCGATTAGAGTCTACAGTCGGAATGTTTCTTCGTAATTTTTAATGCATTCTTTGCGTCGGATGATGTGTGCCATTTGAAGAAGCGAGCGCACGTAACGGTGTTTTCTCTCGATAATATTGAGACTCGGTGAATTAACTCTAGAGTGAGTGGAAACAATTTACCACGATTCCAACGTCATTGGTAGCCTGAGGAGCTTTTATTATGTTTTCCAGCGCTGTGTCCCGAAGCAACTTGTGAAAAATAACACTATCTTAAAGCCTTGTTATCCTAGATGGGAACATCGTCATTTAGTTCTAAAGATTTAGTAAATTATATCTTCCGATATGATGTTATGTATCCATAAAAGTCATTGAAATTTTGTAATTAGTTTATTCTAAAAGGAATTGCTCTAACCCAAGTTATTATTAGATATTAATCCCCGGATAAATAGATAGTTAAATATTATAATGATGAGAAAATTTAACATAATACAATTTGTCGGACATCTAAATTTGTTTTTTATAAGTTTTAGTTCTCCTTCAAATTCTTTTAATGTATTTATATTAACCTTAATTATATTCGCGTATTGGCTCGCATATGGATTTTAACCGTGACTCTCTCTCTCCAGCGGCGATAACAATATCCTTCGGACTTTGAGAGACAATGGGAGAACGCGTTGATATGCAATTCCATAGTTACCGAAACACTCGTAAGTAAACGTGTGATCTTTCCAAGCTTAATGTCATTGGAGGTTGACGAGAGAATGAATTTACACCATCGCTTTTGAGTAATCTAAATTTCAATTTTGTCTTCCGAACCGAAACCCGCTTTCCAGCAGCAGCGAAAGAAGAAGCTACTGGGGGACCTGGAAAGTCATCTCCGCATCTTCACCAGTGTCCCCACTGCCCTTTTTCTTCCTCGACCCTCGACTCTTACAGACAACACCTCTCCACCAACGCCCGCGCCCACCGCTGTCCAGGTCGCGGTCGACCCCCTAGTCACAAGCCAAAGGATTTGCCCACAGACCACGAGTATTGCAACTCAAAAGAGGAACATTTTGATTGTGCCCCCTGCGCTTGCCTCTTCCTCAACGAGGAGAGTTTCTCCGAACACCTCACCACCGCCCACGTCTCCGCGAAGCGCCTTCCGTGTTGTTCTTGTGGCCTTCCGGTCGACATCCCCAAGCTGTTGGAGCACCGGAGGGTTTGCAAACAGGAGCACGGAGAGTGGGAGGCTGATGTTCGGAAAAAGAAAAACACTTGCCGGGGATGCGGCAAGGTTTTTCAGCGCAATTCATTCTTGCGGAAGCACATGGAGACCAACAGTTGCACCGGCAAGCAACGGGAGTGCACCACATGCGGAAGAAGCTTCTCCCACAGCGGCGCGTACGCCAAGCATTTGTGGGCCAACCCGGACCATGGCCCGAAGCCCGATCTCACCGCCAATTTCGTTTGCGAGTTCTGCGGACGTACCTTTTCCAAGAAGGATGGTCTCAAGGTGCATCTTATGAGGCACCGTGGCATTAAGCCGTACGCGTGCGTCCAGTGTCCAAAGGCCTTCCTGTCCCGCTTTTCGCTATTGGTACACGTGAGGCAGCACACAGGAGAGAGGCCTTATATGTGCGAGTACTGCGGGAAGAACTTCACTGGGCCGACGTCGCTGTACGTCCACCAGCGTTCTCACAGGGGTCTGAAGCGGAGGCACGTTTGTCCCGTGTGCGGGAAGGCCCTTTCCTCGAAGAACGTATTCGAGGGTCACGTCCGAAGACACTTTGGAGAGAGGCCATTCTCTTGTAGCGATTGCGGGAAGAGTTTTTCCACGATGAAGATGATGAGGACGCACGCCAAGAGGCATCTTGTGGAAAGGGTGGTGGTTCCTGCAGCGGCGGAGACTTCAACGGGGGCGTGCATTTACTTGTGTCCGGATTGTAACGTAGGGTTGCTGTCCCCAGAGGAATTGGAGAGTCACATGAGTGGAGGAGGGTGTCCGGGTGGAGGGTCAGAGATGTTCGTGCTTCCTATGAGTGGGGGCGTGGAGTGTGTGGAGGCTGGGGGAGTCGTCGAACTTCTGCCTGCGCCAGAAAATTGATACCTCAGGTTTACGTATCCATCGTTTTATGGAATACCATACAACTTCATCTCTGGAACACAAAGTGGATCAATGTATTTCAGTGTGATAATGTTCGCAGTGATCAAAGTTCATGTATGTGTGGGTTTTATTTTTTTGTATGAATGGGATGTATGCATGGATGTTTAATTCTGGAAGCTATCTGAAATGAGACGTCTTTCGTAACTGTTTTTGTAAAATTCTAAATAAAGCTTATTTTTGTTGATGTTGTTTATTAATTTTTACCTGTAGACTGGAATCAATTTTGTCCTGTCCGCTTACTTGGTTTACTTTGCTAAATTTTATGAATATTATGTTCTAGAACGTTTTATTAAAGTCTTGCAAGGATTTTACGGCCCTTTTTTTTAATCTTCTTGCTCAAGATTATTACGGTAGTAGTACGACTTAGCTGTTGGAATGTTGACGTGGTTCGTTGGTTGATAGTTTTTATTAATCTTAATTTTCAGTTTAAAATTTTCTATCCATCTATAGCTTTATTACTTCTATTGGTCAATCCTATACAATTTATTTCATGTTTAAATTTGAAATGCTGTTGGATAGTTGATTGTGAGTTTTCTTAAGGATTGTGTAAGAGTTATTCCATTTAAGTACCAACTTTCGTCATAGACTGAACTTATATTCAACTACTAACATCCAGTTAATATATAAAATTAAATTATTGATTTTATCACAGAATTATTCTTAAATTTAACCATAAAACTAATTTTTACGTCTTTGTAAATCGTTGAATACATTTATCTTTGCCACATGCCAATATTTTTTATGAAATTCGCTATTGTTTACAATTCGGTATTTTGTTTTCATAAAATATTTTTTTACAACCTTTGGGATGAATATTGTCAATAAAACATGCTTCATTGTCCAAGAAAGTAAAAAGTAGTTGTAAAAAAATATATTTTAGGATCGCTAATATGAGGTTGTCCTAATCGTAGTTTCAGTTATATTTAAGGTTTAATTATTGACGAATTATGATATTAAAATTGTTTATTTTTATAATAATCCATGAATATTACGTCAATAAAATAAGCAAGTACTTGTGGAACATGAGGCATCCATCTAATTATTCACGTAGCTCATATGTTAATATTTACGATAAATTTGCGATACGAATCGAATCGCATTATGATGGGATACGTGATTCATATAATTGAATGGGCAAGGCAATAGGTGGCGACGCTGCCTGCATTCCCTGCTCCTCTGCCTGCATTCCCTGCTCCTCTGCCTTCTGAAAATCCCGCATCTTTTCAGAGGCGCTGCAGTTGAATATTATGATGTTCCGCCAGTGATGAGATTGCCGGTTGTTCAAACAGGTCTTCAGTCGGCTCAACAGGTGCCTTCTTAGTAGCTTAGGATGTGGAGGATTCTAATTGTGGTTTGACAATTCAAGGCATACAAGTTTATCCACCACTGGTTCCCGAGTCCACTTGTAATACTGTAGCCAAATGTGAGTATATGAACGATTTTTTCAAAGCAAAAAAAAGTCAAAATAACTTGAGGAAAGTTGTTTTTCGTTTTTTTCCCCCAAGATTGGCATGTATTTGTTCCGAAATCGTTTACCTGCATCAAGATGCATTCATTTGCTTTTTTTCCTCTACATCCGTAACCGGGAGGTGTATTAATGTAACAATTATATTATGATATGAATTTATTTTCACTTTCGTAGTTTCAGATTTTGCTTATTGTAACTATAGATGCCAGAATGACGGTGGTGGTAGTAAATCTTTATAATACATTTGCGAAAAGACATGATTATATTCGGTGTTACCATATTTTTTGTATGAGTCGAAAGTGGTTTAGGTTAGACAAAGTGTAAACTTCAATTGAAATCGAATCAACTTTTCCGGCTAATCGGATTATTGTGGCCATGGAAAGCTCGCCTCCGTACGGAAATTTTTCTCGAAATAGTTGTGGATGGAAGTGGATCTCTGATCTAACATCATAGTCACCATTATATAAATCATAAATACTTTTGACGTAGGAGGAATCGGAAATAACATTGAAAGCATTACGAATGTATTTTATCAACGAATTATGTTCAAGAAAGTGCTATGAAATTTTTCCGATTAAACGAAATGTCATTTGTTTTCATTCAGAAAAATTTGATCTCACTGATAGATAAGTGAATAATTTTTTTATATGATCCGTATCACAGAGGAGTTTCAAAATTTCAGTAAACAATTACAAATTTAGGAGGAAAATTATTTTTCATTACAATTCCATAGCAACATTTTAAGTGACTTAGTTGACTTGATGTTTATTTAATATCAAAGGAGATAATTTAAATTTATTATAGATATTTTATAACGGGTTTATGATCTTTAAGGACGTATTAGTGCAAAATACAAAATAATATGTAAGTGGTTGAAATTGAAAACTTTTAAAAAAGACTATTACTTTTCTTAATCTCTGTGGCATAATTGGAGCAATAGTTTTTAATATCCCTTTTGATATGAAAAAAAAATTATTAGTCATAGAGAATGGAGATCAAATCTTCTTCTGAAATTATGCTGTATTTCATCTGTTTTTTCAAGAGAGAGGTTTAGTGGAATAGATGATTAGATAATCTTCGAAAATTTAGCTTTTCTGAATCTGAAAACTATTATTTTCCTAAATAAATTAGCCTTTTAAGAAAATCGGAACTTAATTAGATTGATTCAAATTGTTTAACGAATATTAAAGAGATGGATAACTTTATCGAAAGGTGTAAGTGATGCATGAAACTAGAATAAAAAGTGCTTACTTAGATTGGGATAATAATCTTTTTTATCTTATGAGGAGAAAATATGTTCCGATTTTTATATAAGTGCATTTGTCTGTAGTTGAGATTAATTGTATGATATACTGTTTTTTTAATATTGTAAAAATAATATATTATGTTTTATTGGAATGTCACTCTGGTGTTATATTCTTTCCTTAGTTATCTCCTAAGCGATTTTAATCGACAATTTTTTCCGTTGACCATGAAAGAAGATCAAATTATAAATAAATTATAGTAGAATTGAATATAAGAACACAATTTCACACACGTATCTTTATTTATTTGAATTTTATTCCCTTCAGTCGGAAAAATTAAATTAAAAAAGAACTTCACTCACCGTTATTAGTTACATTATTCTTGATAATTTATTTTATCACTGACGGTTTAATAATGGAATAGTTTTAGCGAGAGGGCTAACTTATGTTCGTGAATAAATATCAATGAAAAATAAAAAATCTGGTGCTGCAATTTTTACGATTTTTTTGATTCTGTAATATTCATATACGTCGAAGGAAAATAAAATTATAAAAAGCATAAAATTTCTATAATTTCTGTAAGCCCATTCGAGCGGTTCGTTGCCCTAGAATCCTTACAGGAAAGAGTTGTATTTCTTATCTTCATCCTGAGTCGTCTCTTTGAAGTAGAGGATGTGTTGGGGTTGTTTTAATGGCCTCGGTAATGTAAATTTCATGTTTAAGTACTTTATAGCGATTGTTACCTTGCTAGTTCCTCATTTTAGTGAGTCACTACCGCAGTGACATATTTAGCTGTGAAGGAAATGGAGAATGAGAATATATTAGTTGAATTTTTTGTAATTCTCATTTTATAATATCTAGGTAAACTTTAATGAGAAGTCTTACTGCAATCCATTATTATAGGTGTCCCACAAAAGAGCTAAAGACGAGATTTTCTTAAGGGTATTTCGAGGTATATGGAGGAATTATTTCATCTTAGTCATTCATCTCAATCCTGAAAATACCTTTAGGAGATTAAAAGTGCACTGAAGTTCAACTTAGAGAGGTTATTTTTGAAGTCTCAAAGTGTGAGTTTGGAAGGTGAAGGGGTAGGTGGATGAGGGATGAGTTTTTCATTAATTTGCAATTAATATTGATGGATGGGAAAATTTCAATCAAGCTTCTGTGTGACTTCTACGAATTAAAGAGAAAAGTGAGTCAGCATTTATTAAAAGAGATTAATGGTTTTACTGTTAGAATTGCATTGTAATGTCTAGATTATCACGAGTTGAATCATGGATAGAATCTTAGATTGCACCTGAATCCTAACCGTGAACAAGTGTGCTTTCAGAAGGGTTTAAAATAGGATTACTTAACGGTAAGCTATTATTTTAATTCGAAAGAGAATTACCATCGGCTTAGAATTGTTACGATGAACGGGTTAAGCAGGAATTTTAATGAAAAAGAAATCATTACCAACTATTGACTTTTAGAGCTTTGAGGATAGCGATCGGAATAAAACTTTTAAGTGATTTTGCATTACATCGCTACACTGGAGTCACGGATCGTGTTCAGGATTTCTATGACGCGGCCGCGGTATTTTGAATCGATTCGAATGACTAAGAATCGATCAAGAAATTTGTTCAAAGCAGGAAGCGTATGATCCGCTAAGTTGCCCTTGATCGTCAATGTTTCATCATAGATAAATGGGGACGAGAACACAATAAACAGTGTGATTCTACCTCATTTTTTAGCAGGAAAACCGGTTTTAAAGATTAAACTGCGTACTCATGTACCATCGGTAAGTTTTGGTATTCAAAAACCGGTTCTACTTCATCAGAAGGAAGTATTTACCTACCTTAACTATACCTGGAAATCACTGTAGTAAACTCATATTAAGAATTGGAAATTATATTTAGGTACACAATTTGAATACTTAGGTCTTTTTTCTTTTTCAAGAAAATTGAGTATACTTTAAGGGAAAATGGATCGTAATTTAGACGTGTTTCACTATTAACAATTCCAGTTAATAAAGAAGGATTTTTTATTTATTTGTTTGAGGCAGTAGTTGTTTATGTTTGCTTCCGAATTTGAAGGGGAATCCAAATTGGCTGATGTAAGAATTTACTGCACCGTCATTCAGTAGCCTGAGAGTCATCGTAAGTTATTTTGGCGATCTTAGATGTCTATATCAAATAGAAGGAAGACATAATAAACAGAATCATTCCCTTGAGTTTAAGAACAGTCCATTGTACGTTTATTTGCGGTAATTTGGTAGTGCTTGGAGCATATACAAAGGAAACATATGATAGCCATTCGGAGATTTCAACGCGCGATGAAATTGACATTTAAGAACGATGAAGTAATTTGATTGTTTATTACATATTTTAATGAGAATTGCTTTTAATTTACAATATTGCTTATGGTGGAGTTTAAGTAAGGATCTAATTCTCTTTTAATGTAAACATAACCCCTAATCACACGCTTTCAAACGAAGTAACTCCTTCAAATGCTTTAGCGAATTATTGTAATAATGATCCATTCTTTTACTGCTGTCTATTTGTGCGAAACATTGAATTTCTCGTATGAGATTTTGATCAAATTCACAGAAACGTTTCAGAAATCTGAAAATAGGTTCGTCAGGTTCAATGTTGCTTTTGATCCCTGCAGCAATTTCCAAACATTTTTACCAATTACCATCGGTATAAGTACTATTATTACTAAAAACTGAATTCGTGCTAGTTTAAGGCTTGAAGATTTGTTGATAGAAACCGTGGACCGCCAATGAACATCAGTTCCGGAAATTTTCAGGAAATAACTCTGGGGTTGGTTTACACCAGGGTTTTATAGACCGGAGCCAATGCTTTCTCTTTCAAAGATTTCCAGTTGTGCTGAGGTTCCGTTGGAATCGAAAGGTCCTTTACGTAGCAGCAATTATCCCCACCCCTTTCGTATCATCTTGATCTCCATCTTTGTTCCGACTCTTATTTCTTCCTGTCACAAAAAATCCTATGATTAATAGCTTTCTATACAGTATAGAAATACTTTGTTAGCCGTACTTTATTAAGGTAACACCTTAATATTATGCAGGTAAACACTGCAGTTTTTATGTTGAACTCAAAGAATTCGTAAAAAAGATCGATGTCATTCTAATTCATCCCTTGTTAAGATAAATCTGAAATTTTTCCCTTGTAATTTTTTCTAACAGATCTAAGTGATACACTCTATACAAGGGTCTTATATTTCAGAATTCCCTTTTCAGAAATTATCTCTATCCATCTATCTTTTTCAGCTACCTAACTTTCTCGTTTAACAATTCAACCATCCCTTTACCTCTTTTATTTGTTTACCTTTAGAATTTCTGATGATAGGCTACCGATGTAATTTTGTAGAGACTAACCATCAACGATTCTATGGACAAAGCATCTTTTGTTACCAGTTTTTTTTTCGACTTCTTTCTGAAGACCAACTTTTTATCTCCAATCATGGTTTCGTCTCGCCTTTGTGTTTTCTCCAAGTCTCACACCTTTCGTGCGCTCATCCCAAAATCTTCGTCGGCGAATTCACGGCTCATCCAAACAGGATACCACCGTAGCCTCCCTCCACCGCCCTCCTGCTTCTTCAACATCCCCACGTCTTCCATAAGATTACTCGTTGGCCGTCGGCGCGTAACGGGAGATTCCGCCCGTCGAGGTCACTGGATGCCTTCGCCGAATGACCGGTGCCAAGGTCGCAGCGTCCGCCTGGATATATCAGCCAGTGTGTCACGCCAATGCATTCTGCGCCGAATAACGGACCTCATCTGTTTTTTTCCTCCCTCGAATCACGTCACCGCCTCGCACATCTCTGATTGCGATTCCGAGGGAGTTTCGCAAAACTCGCGCGAACTACGCACGCGATTCCCATTCTGGGAACAAAATGATCGTTTTCCGCTCCCGAGATCTCAGACCGGTATGTCGCGTAGATCGCAGGCGTGGCTACCTCTAGGAGGGGAGGGGAGGGGTATTGCTAGGGTATCAGACCAAAAGACCGCTCGTGAGCTCCACAATGAGGCTGTGGACTTAACAATTAAGGCTTGTATTCCTTATTGATCTCTCCCGACGATGTGGTCCATAGAGAAATCACGATGATATATCTATATATTCCTGTAAGTGGATATAGCTCATCTTCCAGATAATTTTCCAACGCTGAGGTCCCGGGTTCAAATCCAGGAGGGGAAAATTTTCCTCTCAGGGTCTGGTTGTTTGTGAACGCCCGCTGTTGGGTTTCCATTGTCCAGAAATATTCTCAAAGTGGACGTATTGGTGGTCTTTAATAATAAATAAATAAAAATCTCTGTTGCGGAGAATATGTTCATAAATATACGATAATCGATAGATTGAAATTGTATTAAATATCTGCGGAAGTGCTTGGTAATGTAAATAATATAAGGAAGTTAATCTATTCCCGATGTCTTTCAAATGATTCTTAAACGCTTAAGACATGAAATCACAGTTAATATGAGATGAATAAAGTCATTCGATAATATCTTTTTGTAATAAGATAAATATGTATTAGAAATTTCAGTATTACGAATTCGTAATATACGTACGTAAGTTACTTAAGTTTCTTCGACGGGAAATTCCAATAACTTTTGAATATGAATTTTTTCAGCTATAAATGACTTAGCACAATAGATAGGGAATGGTTAACAGTTTTCTCTTGTAAAGGTTTATGGTTATTACTTATCGATGAAATGATTATTCGGAAGACTACGTGGCTTATAGAAATTTAAGTTCCATTGATTCTGTATTTTTAAATCACAAGAGGGAAAAACCTAGGAATATGAAAGAGACGGTGATTTGGAATGGAGAGATGAAACCGAAGTGAAGGTTGACTATAATCGTTTTACCTTAAAAGGGTGTTATCCGTCTGTCTGAGATAATCCCTACAGATTGCGTACGAAGATAGCCACCTTCGGTTGCCTCCCCCATTGTTGTTTGTTCTCCGATTTAAGGGTCAGTATATTATTACATTATTCTATATATCACTTGATACAAGTAAAGTGAAAAATTTTAATGTTTCGGTTACGATTAACGAGCGAATTCTTTCGTCAATGCTTACATCGATAACGGAAAAATGACTTTCAATTTCTGATCAAACATTACGTGTAAAATTCGTGTTTGCCTGCAACCATTGTGCGAAAGTTACACCCATTAGTATGCAAAAGAAGCCCCAGTTTTCCCTCTCATATTTTGACTGAATCACGAACCGTCATAACTCTTCCTTTGTGCGAAAATAATGTGCAGGTATTTTCAATTTTATGTATCCCAAGAATTGATTCGTAACTAGTGTCCTATTTGTTGAATACTCGGTTGTTAGATGCTTGGATTTGTTGTTAAATAAATTAAATTAAATTGTTATTAAAATTTTTGGGAATTCTATCCTGAATTTCCTACAAATATCGCTAATATTCAAGTGTTAAGCTTTTTGCGAAGCAGTTTCATTATTTACAACTTAAGCTATAATAGGGCTTCTAATGATATGGATAGGTGAGGCGAGGTAGGGGTTGATTTATCTCATCCGAGAATTTTAGGGTATCCATCTGGGGCACCCTTCTCGCCAATGCTCTTCTCCGAGAACCCAATCCGTTGGCAGAGGAATGCAAAAAAAGAATACAGTAAGAGAAGAGACTTTTGGTCATCAATCTTCCATATATATGCAAGCTTAAGTTCCTTATGTTTGCCAGGAAATTCTCACCCACTTTCGGACGGAGCTGAGAGGTAAAATTTGGCACACATTTTGAGTAGCCCAAACAAAAGACCATCTACCTGCGACTTTAGGAGGACTGATTTAATGAGTTCTCAGGAATCCACTACGTAGTGAGAATAATTGATGTTTCCTTGTACTACTATTCAGAGGCTGCAATATTTTATTCCCTTAACATGAGGAGGGATCTAGTCCCGTTAAATATTGCTTCGTTTGAAAATACGTTTATACAGGAATTGAAGAAAGCATTTCGTATTTTCACAATTTATATTTGTAATATTTTTACAGTGTTAGTTGTACTTGATAATACCAAGAAATGTTTTTGCAATCAATAATTGTTGTCTATCTATGTGAATACTGAGGAAAATGTATTGAGAACGGTGTCAAATCCTATTTATATCTTTAATATTTTCTGCAAATTCTCTCCTGGAAGGACACACCTGTGTTTTAACATAAAGTTTGTTTACTATTTAAAATTCTAAGTTATTTATATTCTCGTTTTTTAGCTACTTTTCATGAAAAATCGCAACTAAGAAATTTCTTAAGATTCTCGTATTTCATAAATATTTTTAGGGAATATAACTTTTTCAAATTTTGTTAATATTAGATGGAATTTGAAATGTTTACTTTTGACTTCATCCTATGCATATTAATAAACGTACGTCTTGGATTTACATTATTTCTTTGCCCCTTTTTTATAAAATAATGTAAAAGTAGAGCTCAGCTGTATCTTTCAATCACTTAAGGTTGCTCGCGAATACAGCCAATTGGCACCTCCGGGAAATGAGTTGCCAGTGATTGAAGCTTTGAACCAGAAAAAAAACAACCAACTCCTGAAAGATTTAACACCTCCCTCATTTTGCGCCAATTCCTCACAATTCAAAGTCGGATTAAAATATACGAAGTATTTGACCTACACTTATAACCCCCATCTGGTCCTCATAGATGTGAATGTAATCTATCAAAGGATTTTTACCTTAATAAGTATTTTCACTAATCTTGAATAAATTAAATCTTACTCTTATCTGCGATAGGATTTCCATTTGGACATAACAGTCCGAGCATAAAATCCATCCATATTGGTAATGGATAATCTCGTAGCGGAAGCGATGACTGGTTACATACAAATAAGGCTGCTATCTACTCAGCTAGATTAATCGTCTTAGTTAGTCATCTTTCGGCGTGTGGCTTGGGGAATCATAATGAAACTGTCTATGTTCTAGATTCTGAGAATAAAATACAAGCTTCCTCCAATGAAAATGTATTATTCTCTTCGGAACAGTGGTAATACGAAACTAAAGTAATTCTAAGTTGCCATTTCACCTACGTACGCATCATGCAAACCATTCCCTGTGTATAGCAGGGAGTATGACCGTGTCTCCACTTGCGTAATGTATTATCCGCACGAATTTTCCGTGGAAAATAACGAGTTTTCCTTCAAAACTCGTTATTTTCAGTAAGTCGAAATTCAATCAATTTCTTTAGGTTTTTCACATTATAATTTTTAGATAAAAATAAAATAACCCGGCGTGGTTAACAGAGGCCGGAAATGTACGATTTTCTTGTTTAGATTATGAATAAATTCCTATCCATTACCTTTTCAAATCTCATTGATATTATCGAGATTGATATGTTAACATGTCTCAACATAATTATTATTTTCTTCCATGAATATTTTTGATCATTTAGTGTTGCTCTCGTGCATACTTTTTGTTTAAAATTTATACGTAGTATTTTATCTGTAGTGAATTCCATAAGATCTCCACCCTTGTACATTTTCGAGTTTCACTCTGCAGTAAGGATATCTCCGTAACTATACATGAAATATTGACATTTAATTAAACTTAATTTGAGCATCAAATTTAACCGTAGTGATTTCTATATTTGTATCTAATTTATTATGAGAACAAAATTTTGCTATGAAAGTTTGTTTGTTTGTTTTGTGAATTGTGAAAAGAATAGTAGGTAAATGCAAATGTTCGAAATGATGCAAATGGTCTAAAACTTATGAGCTGCCTTAGCTATTAATCAAATAAGTATTTTAGGATAAAATGGTCTCATTTAGAGATAACACACTCTTGAATTGAGGTGATGGTTTGATCAGAATTATTTAAAAGTACTTATAGAATTTTTTATAAAGCGTAGGTGTTGATGAACATCTCTTATCATTAGCATATTCCATAACACATATTCAAAATTATCGTAAAGATATGGTTATAGCATAATTAATGATTTATAAAGAAAAGGTATGTTTATTAAGGTTACCTTTTAGAGCGTTGTGTTCTTTGAGAAGAAAACGACAGTCGTTCGTGGTTACGCCTCTACCGCAGCTCTTCATACACACAACCTTGATATTGAACGTTGCTAACGTTTCCTCCGAGGTTAGCAATGGGTGGAGGTTATTTATGTCGTCAAACTAGATTTAAAAAAAAGCATCCGTAGTTGTGCAATACATATGGATTCTCTCCTTTCTTGGTTTCTTTTAAGGTCAAAGACCTCCGTCTAGAGTTGTGAAATAAGCAAATGAATGTTAGGGCCGAATCTATTATTAGGTTATTCACGTTTCATTTTAGAATCTTTATCAGATGTATACTTCTACTAATAAGTGACGGGTAAAGCATAAAGGAATGCATGTGGATTTGTAAGGGTCTTTTTGAACATAGGGATTTCTGTGCTGATGTTCACATTAATAAACCTTTTTAATTTAGAGAATATGGAGCTTGATAAAAAATTTAAAAACTTCAACGATTTATCAACGTCACATCTTTATAGTGTGGATTTTTTTCTTGTTAGATTTTTGCGAATTTCATTTATATATTGCTCATTGTTCATTTATAAATGATCAGGATAAACATTAAAAAACATTCTTATCATCTATAAATCCTTTGTATTTTACTTTCTTTATACCTGCGTGGTCGGCAAGTCTTGCTGTGAAGTGTGGAATGAATCTATACGTATCGCTTTTAATTTTTTTAGGGAGATGAATTTTATATTTGAATTTTGAAACTTTTGGTTACTCTATTTTTTCCACTTAGATTCATGATTTCTGTAAGCTCAAATCGTATTTTTTAATATTAGTATTACAAATTGATATCTTGCTTGTAGATTACCATTAAATATATTTTAATTTTGAGGCAATTTTTCTGTGGGATTCTCGACATAAATTTTTCTGGATCATTCCCTGCTAATTTTTATTAAAATATTGATTTTATTTTAAGATTTTAATCCATTTAAAAGGTAAAGAAATTTTAGCGATGTATTTATGTACTTTGGTAGAATGAGGCACAGAAGTTGCGGATTTTCTCTCTGTTTATTTACGTGAGTTGTAATTCGCGGAATATTCATGGAATTTGTAAAAAACTTGCAGTCAATTGATTCCTCAAAGATGTTCATGAATTGCAGTTTATTTATCCTCCCCCAGTTTACCCACTCCACCTTTTGTCACCCAGTTCTTGTGACCCACGGAGGTCAAAGCGAGCAGTATTCTCGGAGACGCTCTGGTGTCGTCTGTTTACCGTTAACAGTCATCAGCCATGGATTCGGGACAAGCTTCTCCTTTGTGCGCAAATGCAGTAGATGTATTGCGTGTTCGCGAAGTGCCAGGGCAGTGCCATAGCGCGAATTCCTGAACAAAGGAATCGGAACAATTACGCTACATCTCGGTTGGAATACGACAATCTGTGTCTTAATTCGAACCAGAAACAGGAGGAGCCAAATGGCAATGCTTTATCTTAAAGGGGAAAAGTTAAGGATATCGTCAGATCTGTAAAAGCGAGTCTAAAATAGGAGATGGGAGAGTGGAAGTGGGTTAAACGTGCTACTTCTTTTAGGAGAGAGAAATTTGGCGTTGGGCGTGGGGATGGTCGGAGAGGTAAGATGATATCAGATCGGAGCAATGGTAACTCGAAGATTTTGGGTCGATGAGATGGAGGAGGAACTGAAAGAAATGGGCTTAATGGCCAGCGTCGTTTAAAGCGTTCAATTCGCAATTTGTCATTCTGATGAAGGTTTTTGATGCTCGAACTTCCTTTTTAAGTTACGATAAACCTTTGGGAAGATGTTGGGATTTGGACCTACGTTACTAAATGTAAATTATATAATTTATTCCGTCTAACGCTCAAATCGTTTTCAAAGAAGTTAAAAATTTTTTATGGAGGATTGAACTTATGAGTTCAAAAGTGATTTTTGCAGTAGTATTTTCTGTTTGAGAATAGAAAATAAACAGAAATCTTAAAATGTTTTATTAAATCATTTAAATAAAAAAATTCGTGAAAGAATTTCTTTTTCTGGAATATAGTAAAGTATTTTTACGAACTTATAAATATTTCACAATACGGATCATTTATTAGTATGTAAAGGTATAATTATTCGTGCAGGTAGTGCGTACAACGTTTAGATGTAAATATTATAATGTATCGTGTTAACCTTGAATATCAATTTATAAATATCCCTTTCAATTCATTCATCCATCGAAAAAACGCACGTTATGTCCCACTTTCTTTCAAATCGTGCGGAATCAAATCCACAAATGTATAAAATATTTAGAAGGGAAATAGTTCATTAAAATTTTACTCAGATTGTTAAAGGTCTTTTTAATTCCCATATTAAAGATTAAGTTTTATTGTGGTTAGAAAACTAGGTTTTTTTGAACCATCACATCCAATTTCCGGTTCAGTTTCTTCGAAGCTTTAAGGAAATGCTATCGAAAACCGCACCCACGCGTGGGAAACCCGGACTATAGCCTAAGTGGGAACGACCTCTGGATCAACCACCTTTTGTAAAGAGATAAAAATACGTTTATTTGATCATTGCACTGTGGCCAACATCAGACCCCACAATCAGGAGCGTATTTCACTAACTTCTACGATTGATGTACAAATTATTGTAACTATCATATGTCTTGTACGTAAACAAAATTCCTAGTTATTAATTCTCATACTACTCTCAATCCGTACCGCTTACTGAATCGGTAACAGCTGACCATAAAAGAGGTACAATAACGATCTTTGTTTCTGTTCACACGTATCTTGTAATTGGCAGAGATTAGTTTGACCAAACAACATATAAACATGAGCCAGGAAGATGGTATCTAATAGGACCCATTAGTGAAATGAACTCGTAAAGTGTGTTACTTCCTCTTTCGAATCACAATTACACTTCTGGGCTTTCCACAACGTAAACCCCAATTAGCACGCGCATTGGTTCCTTTCTGCAGATCTTCCGAGTGTGTATTCAGAAAGGCCTATTAAAATACTGGATTATCTGGTTGTGGAGAACAGTTATGTGAATGCGAAGGAGTGAAACCACGAGACACAGTGACACGGGACGAAAGGGAACTCAGAAGCGGTCATCTCTTCGTTCCCCTTCCGAGGGTCTGGCCAAACAAAGACGCCTTCGCTTACGTGATTCCATTACCGAACTGCAAACAATTCCCTTCTAAAAAAGAGCGGTGTTGCGTGAATATCTCTGTTGTTAGCATAGGAACACCTCTTGTTTTTGCTTTCAGCCCGAAACAGTTAGGTCTGACTACGTAATGCGCAGGTAACTGGAGTTCAACGATTATCTTCTCGTGTTTTCTAACATGCCGTCGTGATGACGGGCTTTTAAGGGAAAATGACGTCATAATTTAAGCTAGTAGTATTTTAAATTTATTGCGCCTCTCGTAAATAATACCTAACTTTTGTTATACAATTTCTATTTAGCGATGGTTTAGAAGACTGCGGAAACAATTCATAACACGACTAAGCGTGCTTACAGGTCTTTCGGCTAAATAATTATGGTTTTTCTCGCCGTATCTTTAATTTTCTCGTAAAAACAATTCATATTTTATTAAATTTACTCATACATCGCAAATTTATTCTTTCCTGACTCTTCTTACTCTTCCGAAACTAAAAATTCAGCGAAGATGGAGTTTTTAGATGCCTAAGAGTATTACAAGAAGATGAAACAATCTGCGATAATTTACCTTACTAACTCTAAAATTACTCGTCAATTTTTTGCTTTATTTGCGAAATGGTTCAGCGATCTTTCTTCAGTTGCGATCTTCATCTGCAAAATTACTCTTCATTATCACTTGGAGCGCAAATTTGGTGCCATAATTAACCTAAAAAGATTCTTTCTCGCATGTGCGAAGAAAAATCTTCACAAGTCAGCTGTGAGCATCATCCTTTAAAAAACCGCTCCTTCTCCATCCAAGTTTCCGGTTCCTTAGCCGCGCATTACCTCTCTCGAATTAGGACGTTCACGATTAGAAATTAAAGTTTCCGAAGGCACACTTTTCGGTGAGCGATGGTTTCCAGTCAAGTTTTTTTGTGAGGTAAGAACCATGCTTCTTCAAATCACTCTTTGGAAGGTATTGTTTTCGTTACAAAATGTTTATGGAGTCTATTTTTGTGCTTGTTTTGAGTTGAATCTTACCATTATCTTATGACGAATTAACATGGAAAGTCATCTAATAAGATTCCACTTGCTGAAATTCAAGTGAAACGCTGTCGATAATGGTCGATGAATAGTTATATTTATTTGTTTAACCTATCTCCAGAAACATCCTGTTCTTGGTTATTATTGCGTGGTACTCAAATAAAAAATGGATGTACCCAAATATCTACATCCTTAGAGGAAAATTTCTACGTCTGCCGGGATTCGAACCCGAGATCTTAGCATTAGAAAGTTAGAAGCTCTTATTAATTTATTATATATATTGTATAATAATTATTATCAGTTAATGTTTTGTGTTTCTTCTCGAATAATATAATTTATACTCGATATTTATTCTATCATGATCATTGCATATTTTATTACACTAGTAAACTATGAGAAGTTCCAATCATTTCTGTGAAAATAACGTTGATGTATAAAAATAATAATTGCATCACATCATATTTTTCTAATATCTTTTTATGAGCTATGATAGCAATACTGCAATTTTAAATCGACTTAAAACTACAATGTGTCGTATTCATCTTGTGTAGAGTATTTTAAAACATTTATGTTAAATTTCTCCCTAAGATAGTTGAAGAGTCATTTAATTAACATTTTATCTTTCAATAAATACTTAACAATTGTATGATAAAGAAGGCGTATTTGTATTTTTGGACTTATAATGTTATTTATTATTTGTGTGATCATCATTCGAGAATAAGTGCATCGAATATTCTAAAAAAATCCAGACCTTTTAAAGTGAGAAATTTAATCTGAATTCCATATGAAGAAATACCTAGAAAACCTAGAAGAGAACCTAGATTTGATCTACTGTTAAACTATCTTCGGTTGACTGCAGATGCTGAGGTTGACAGGAACTTAGATTTTCTTATGTCAGTAGGAAGTCCTTAAAAACGACTGCCATATTTCTTCTTTTCCTCATAAATTATTCCGATTGAAAAAATTATGGATTTGTGTCGACTAGAACGACCTATATCCTGTTTCTAGGTGTAAAATATATTCTATTCAGGTATTGTGGAGAATCTATGGAGCTGTAGATAAGTTCGCTCTCCATCAATTCAAAAGGAGTAAATGAGGATCTACAAAGAAAGAGTCAATGAACAAAACTAAATGAACTATTTTTTCGAGTTACCGTTTACTGCAATACCGATTCAAATAGATTCAGAATAATTTATAAACTTGTTATTTGCAGATCACCTTTCTCAGAGAGCATATTCACTTCGTATTTGCTTTGCCTCGCATATTGATATATAATCAATATTAAATCGGTATATTCTAAAGAATATTTATTTGATGTTAAAAATAACAATTATTGAAATATTATAGATATGTTTTGAATAATTTCAATCGTGAAAGTTGTTTTGCAGAGTATAAAAATTTTAATCACTACTATTATGTTTATCATATGGCTCCATGAAATTATTGAAAATTAAATGAATGAAAACTAAATTATTTAGTTATAGTTATTATTATTTTAAAATTATATTAAATTAAATGTAGTTTATATGTATACTTAATAAGTAAGATGCAGTAAAGTTTCGATAGGATAAAATTTTAAAATACTCATAAACGTTTGAGAAAAATGTGGAGATTAAATTAGGGAGATTGTAAATATTTCATCATCTTTAAATGCAGCACTAGTAATGATATTACTCATAAATTTAGTTTAAAATGAAAACTCTATCTAAATTAAATAAATTTTATATTAAATTTTTATTTTAAATTATTAAATTTAAATTTTACCTAGTTCAGATTTTCGTGTATTATCTTTCTCATCATAGCAAAGAGAGATTCGTTATAAAATCACCAACTCATTCTTTGGGGGCTACTCAACATCATAGACATACGCTAACAGTCACGTAAATGAAGCCATAAGAGTTTACTCCATTTATATTTATTTACTTGCTTGGTTACCGAGTCCAAGTATTGGATGTTGGGATCGTGAATTGGGCCAGCCCCAAAATTTCCCTCTGCCGCTGCCCTCATTATCTCTCTCTCGCTGTTGATGGAGCACGAAAGATTTGGGAAGATCTCAGGAACGGTTCTTTCCCTCATAAAAAAATCACATTCATCAAATGGAGCCTAGAAAACGTTTTACGAAATTTCGGCACGCAAAAACACTTGCGAGAATCCAAGCGGGAGATGCTGGGGCATCTATGCAAAAAATTTGGCTGTCGAGAAGTACAAAAGCTATCGTTCGTTGTGCAAAACTTACCTCAGTTGTATAAAGGTAACGCCATGCTTCAATTCTCTTGAAAGTAAAAGTAGAGGGTACGGTGATTAATTAGGAAGATTCCCTTTCGGATTGGATTGCGCAATTTTGAATTGATTTATTACGAAGTATTTATGTTTATTGAATATTCTTTGTTGTTTATTAAGGTATTCACTAATCCTTCTAATTAAAATCTTCTTAGACTACACAATCACTCTATTCTAAAAAACAACAATATCAAAATCCAACAAAATCGAAAACAATTGCTCAAAAACTCAATGGAATGGATTACTAATACACTAGCAGAATAATAGTTAAATTGTAACCTATTTATTGTAATAATAATAATTACAACTACTTGTAGACTAAATGCTAAGATATTGCTTTTAAAAATTTCCGATACTATCAGTGTGCAATTTCTCATTCCAAAAATAATTCTTCACTACCGATTACGCAATTGAAAATGATGCATTTGCTTTATTTAGTATATAGAAAATCATGTTTGTTTAACGAAGCAGAACAATATTATTTCCCAACACTATTCTATATAATCACATTACAATATTTAATTTTACTATGCGCGAAATCTATTTCAATGAAACTACTTTATATATATTATTTTTAAAAAATTTTGGAGAAGTACTTTAGACCATCCAAGCGTTTGATTATATATCATGATTTATTAAGTGTAAACGTTTCTTATTTATATAGACAATCATCATCTGCCAAAATGAATCCGCGTCTGTTGTTTTACTAGCCTTTATTTTAGTTATTAGTTGTCTGGTAAAATACTAGCTAAATATTAGTGAGCTGTTTTCCTCTTGCTCCAGACAATCTACGTCGATGATGCAAAGTCATTCATCATGATGAAGCCCTTAAATTAAAAGACAAATAGCCTAAATTCATCATCATAAATACTTTATTTAATGATCCAGTTAAGAGGAAATATTAATTATACAGCTATGATTAGATTACCCTGATACTTCATTAATGGAATTTTTATCGAAATAAAGTATTTCCGTTGCTAGGGATTTTGTAAACAGATTACATTATACATTATAAAACATAATGTACACTTTAGGAAGCTTAATAGAAACAGTTGCGAAGATACCATAAATCTATAATCCGACTCAATTTTGTCTCCATTCCAATTGATTATTAGATCGTAGAAATCAATGGAAAATCCGGTACAAAAAAGTGAGGAATCAGGTATAAACATTCGGACTTCGTTTTTTTGCGACGTTCTCTCCCTTTAACACTGGTTACGTGACTAGGAGCATGGTGGCGCTTCTACCTGGACCGCGATTCCGCACGAGTCCCATGTGCGAATCCAGGGAGGCAATCGGATGAGGATAGTCCGACCAGATCTGAATTTCCGTTAGGTCTTCAACTGGAATGTCTCTCTCTCTCCCTCTCTTTAGGGCCGCGGCCTCTTTTGGCCGATTGCGCAAATATTGTCGGGCGGAAGCTGATCATCGGATATCGGCTCTCAGCCCACTTTTGGAGACACACTCCCTCTTACTGTGGTTACGTTCTAGGAAAGTGCTCTGACCCTATCCCTTTTTAGACGGAATGGGTTGATTCTATACCTCAAATCCAAGTACATTCACTCTCTTTTATAGGATCGATTCGTAAAAAACAGTTCGTCTGTTTGGAATATAAATAAGAATCAATAAATATAACAATACTTCCACTTTGGATATCAATCAAAGGTTCTCACGAGCACAGTCTATTGTAATGGAGTTTATTGAGAAATAATAGTAAATCTTGAAAGAAATACGGTACAAAGATAGCTAAATTTCTAACCGTATCTTATTAAAATTCAACACCTTGATTAATATTGTTAGTCAGAAGATATATTAGATGTTAGCCTTAAAGTTATCAACTTTATGGTTGCGAGGTGTTAAATTCACTTAATCACCAGCCGCAAAAGCTGCACTTTCATTAGTAGTGAGAAATTGTAGGTAAGATGGTTGGTTTTAGTTTGGATAATTTTACGTAGCACTTTTCAAAATATTTTTGAATAATTCGATTAAATGTTATTTTTCTACGATTATTTTTTTAGTAAAAGAATGAGAATGAATGAATGTTTTATTATAATAATGTATCTAATAGATATCGGGAATGTAATAATAAAAATAGCATTCCGTTTAATAAAGAAATTGAATTGAATTTTAAACAGTGAATGCCCTTAAAAAATTATACGCGGTTTATCTATGAGTTTTGAGTTTGCTAGATTCGGTGCTCGGTTTCCTCCCGACGAAAAAAGATCATTATATTAACTTACTCGAATTTTAGAAAGGATTTCGTCATTAACAGGTGCTTCTGCTCTAGGAAGAACTCGGGTTGACAACCGGGTACATTCTGCGAATAGGTTCGACGTTTCGGCCACTCTCTTATTCTATAAATGATCTTGATAGCCCTAGCTATCCAATAAGCTATTATCGATTGTGGATTGTTAAATCAAATTCTTTTTTCTCATTCCATAGAATCCACTTCCAACAATGGGCCACCGCATCGCGGCATTAGCTCTCGCCCTATCCTGCCTCATCCACTTCGCATCCCCTCAGACTTCTCTACCTGACGTCCGCAAAGCAGCCAACTACCTCGCTGCTGCTGTTCAGGAGCTGCAGATTAACCACGGCTTCTCCTCCAAAGCGGACTTCATCACTCCCAATGACGACATAGATGCTGGTGTGGTGAGGGAGGATACCGCATCCGAGAAGGAGGACCACAGCTATCAGCATTCACTGCATGCTCAGATGATCAGGTCTCAGCACAAACCAAATCAGCAGTATGGCCCTCCACCACCAGCGCCCCCTCCTCCCCCATCATACCAGTCTCCAGTATACCATCATCAACCCCCAGCATCGGAGAAGCCTCCAGCATCTGAATATCCTCCCCCACAGTACCCACCTCCAGAGTACCCAGCTCCTCATTATCCACCTCACGATTACTCTCCCCACAAGCCAGAAGCCCCTCCTTCAGATTATCATACAGACACTGTAAGCCATGATGTTCCTCCTCTGTCCAAGGAGGAATTAGCTGCACTGTACGATGCTGCAGTCCAAAAGGGCACTCAGCTAGATCTGGCCAACCTCCCTGGTGGTGTGGAGGGACTAGGAGATCCTAGTACAGGGGCAATGCCAGGATACTACTACTATTACTATCCCATCAAAGATTTTCCCAAAAAGGAGGAGGGTGATGGTAATGGGGACATGAAAGAAGAAGGGAATGGAATGGACAATGGAAATGAACCTAAAATGGTTGAACCTCTCTTCATTGCAGTTGCTGCCTTCACTGGGCTCTCTCTACTTTTTATGTTCTCCATGATATTCCTTCCAAAACTTGGTTTCTTTAGATCTGATAATATAGGTATGCTCTCTAAATTGGCCCCTGATGATTTATCAGGTCTAACACGAGTTGTCCTCGAATCTGTTGATGGCAAGGACTGTGACCAGAGAATTGCCTGTGAATTAGGGAGGGTCCTGAGAAAATTACGCATGCATGATCGGCCTCTCAGGTGAGCTTTACTTTGCAGATTTGAAGGTTTGAAGATTTAATTTAATTAGTAATCTATTGAAAATTATAATGACAATATGAATGTTTTACTTCAAACCTATTTGTTAGAACTGCATTCATGTCTTGAATTGCTTATATGCATTAGGAACTGCATTATCATTGCTTATCATTAAAACAATTAAAATTCATAAACAAATTCTTTCTTTTTATCACCTATTTTATTAAGTAATGTGAGTTTCTATTTTTCATTTCACCCAATCAGTGTGCAAGATTTCCTTCAAAATATTGATAAGGAGTATCAGTTAGTATTTTTAACTCTTAAACTATCAACAGTAACAGTACTTAGATAACCTAATTATTCCTCCATAATAGAGTGAAATTTTGATTCCAGTATTTATAAATTAAAATATACAAAATGAGGAGGCATTAATTCATCTTCACTGAAAATGCTATAATTTACGTTGAATTTTAATCTAAATCACTTGCAAAGATATTAGTCAAAATTATGATATAATAATATACACAATCGTTCAAAGTAATAAATTTCAGTTGAGAAATGGTTTTTCATACATATAGTACTGATTATTTTAATTTTCACATTTACTAAAATGTATGCTGAATTATAAACTGATAACTGCTATTGATAATGTTAAATATTTCCATTATCTGAAGATATTATAAGTTTTTAAAAGAACATTTCTTGTAGAAATTATATAGCTTATTGGAAGATAGTTAATTTTTTATCCTTAAATTGTCTGATTTTCAAATTCACAAGATTATCCATATTATTAATTAACATTATGACATTTATGGCTGATAATTTTTAGTTGTTCTTTCAAATGAAGAACTTCTCTTTTAAATTTATAAAAGAAAGGTTCATTTATTTAAGACTTGACAGAATAGTCAAAAACTAATTATTTATTGCAATGTATTATTTTTAACAATCCTGTTCATGCTCTCAAGCTACTCTTTTTAAAGGAATCTTAAGTTGAATAACTAATTTGGATTACTTTTTCAGGCTTTTGGAAGTTATGGTATCAAAACCGGCCCAAAAACAGATTCAAGAGGTACGACGTGCTGCATTCTACAGAACAAAGTGTAATGTCATTCGCTGCAAAAGGAAAAATCAACCACCTAAAGTGAAGAATTGACTTTGTTGTCAAAATTCATCGCTGAAATCAGTGTGACACAAACATATCCCAATGCAGTCCTTATTTATTTGTATTTATTTATTTATAATGAGACTTATTTACTACATTTTACTTGCGTAGACCTCAGGAAATGATTTTCCTATCCAAAGAGAAGAGGACCAGAACAGATTCAAGTTACTTACACTATGACATAGAATAACATATTTCAGTGTGTAACAGTATTCTATGTCCTTGTAAAAATTGAAAGGTAACTTCAATTCTGAATGATTACTTAAGATCTTCACTCACTGTATTTGTAAAATAAACTCCTTTTGCTCAGTATAATTATTCATTTCTATCATCACCCTTAATTTTTAAGAATTTATTCACATTTTATTTTCAAAAATCTCTGTTTTTGATGTTATTATCTGAATATTAACCTGATGATTTAAGTAATGATGATTAATATAATATAATTGATCATTTTTTTATTAGTTTTTATCAAGGCATCTCTTCATCTATGAATTTTGGAAGTTGAAACTTTGGAAAAACTCTGTAAATATTTCTTTAATTATATTTATTTGCGAGTATTACAATTATTCATTATCTCATTTATTGATTGAGGGTAAAATACAATGCATTCAATTACTAATGAAACAAGGCCACCATATCTTAAGTCAGATGGGTGAAAGATAGTGATGCAAAGCTAAGACTTCTTTAACTACAAAAGTTAATTAAATCAAAAGTGTTGATATCATTTATCCTGTTTTCTGTTTGGTGGATTGTTCAGAACTTAGATATTTTACAGAGCCAGACCATAGAATACTCGTACATCCAAGAGGACATAAAAAATTCAAGTTTTATTTAGTAGATGAATGATGTCTTTTATTTCATATATTTTATTTCAATTGATCAATCTACGACATTTGATGACAAACTGGTGCATTATTTTATTCTCTGTTAGAAAACTTGATGGTGATAGTATAATTGTTTTTTGTTTACGGGAACACAACTTTATTATGATGTAATAATGTTAGCTTGCTATTGTGATAATGACTGTTAAAAAGGTAACCAAGAAAATATCTTTAAAAAATTTGGTCTCAAAATTATTTCATAAAAATGATAATTACAATAAATTTACCCATCAAATTTGTTCCTAATTTATGTAATAATAAATATGACAGTATTAATGAATCCCAAAATTAGTAGTTGAATTGAACTGAAGGAGTCTCAAATGTATTCAACATCACAAATAATTTTTTATGAATAATTTAGATGTATTACTTACCTGTATTATGGTTAAAAAAGCAACAGTTAGGATAAAACAATAATTTTCAAAACATTTAGAGCAAGTGAAATAAAATCATAAGAATTATATAATTGATGTTATTTTAAGATGATATCATTAAAATAGAAGACAGCAGAACAAAATTATTTTATAGTGTTTCTATACAGTAATATTTCCCATGATTTAAAGTACTACCTCAAGTTTCAAGTATCCATGAGCAACAAGAAAAAGCTGATAACGCAATAGTATGGAAGATATTTCAATATTTGACAAAAGAATAAAATCTTAATCCTCCACTACAATTATAGCAACTGATTCACAATTCAAATATTGCGCACTTGCGCTAAGAACAAACAAGCATCAAAATTCTCTGTTGACAGCGCGGGCTCAGCGGTCGAACTGTGGTGGTTTTACTTCATCGCTGTTTATATAACGCTGTCGATATTGTTATCATAAACTTGTTGAATATCAGTTTTACTTATTTAAGTTTACCGAGTTAGCGTTAGAAAATTAATAAACATGACATCGAATACGGTGGATGAAGATGTTGTGTTGGATTACAAAAAACTTCTCGAAGAAGTTGAAGATATTCGTGAGTCAAGGACGTATGGTAAATTTTCACATTTTTGAAAGAATAGTTTGCTTAATATTCTGTTCTTTTCAGGCAACCAAGATGTTGGACTTGAATCCGTCCAGAATATTTCGCGAGTGATGAATATAGCTGAACAGTTAGTTGACAAAGGTAAGAATAGAAATATGAATGTTCACCAATGATTGTTACATAGAAGTATAAGCTCATATATCTCCAAGAAATATTCTAATGTTAATTATACCGCATTGCTGGAAGTGAAATTTATTGTCGTTTAGTTTATGCATGGATTTAACTAAAAAAAATAAGATTACTTATTTGAGGCAAAACGCTGCCTAGCTCCCTTCCTATTAGTTTATTCAATTTTTTTGATGATATTAAATTTTTTTATAAAATTATCGATAACTAAATGTTATTGGTATGTTGTAAGAACATCTCTTCGCTTATTTTAATTCATTTGTAATGTGAAGATAGTTTTTGTTATCACTCTTAAGTATTAATTATTGTTCATACTTACTGAATTTTTCATTCCATAATAATCCATTATAATAATATAAGTATTTCTAAAAAAATTCATTGCTCCATTGAAGTAAAAAAGCCCAGAGAAATAGGACTAGATGCCAGAGTGTTAGAAATCTCATCCGTGGTAGTCCAACAGAATGCTGAAAGATTTGATTCTGGATTTAGACCTGAAGAATTCGCTGATAAGCTCGTAAGTTGACATTTATATACATTTCATTCCTAAAGTGGACTGAGATTTGGATTCTTAATCTTATGAAGATGAATCAGTTAAAATCTTACGCATTGTTTGAGGTTTATATTCTCAATAAATTAAGGTTAATTGGCTGATTTATAGTAAACTTTTTTTTCTGTTGACATATTGATTTTTAGAAAATTCTCAAAATATATATAGGTTAAGTACCTGACTCATCAAGATGCTGAAACATCACAGTCAGATTCTCAGATTTGGAAAAGATTCAAAGAAAAGTTCTCATATCTGCTGCCTCTTGCACCAAGGTTTGATTATATACTAGGAACGATTGACAAAGCAAAATTTGAGCGCAAGCAACGTCAACCACGACAAGCTCAATGTCGAAGTGAAGGTACCAAAGAGATGGTAAAGGCTTTAACTGATAAGGTGAGACATAATTTGTGTAAAATATCATATTTCTGCACTAAATAGATTTTTAAGCTTAATTTGACCAACAGAGCCCTTAAGTTTGTCATCATTGATTCCATTGATTTATTATAAATAGATTTTATCATCATCATATTTCAGCCATTCATCAAAATTCTTATCATTACATATTATTATCAACATATCCAATATATTTCATATCTTTGAGCCAGGAGTGATTACTTTGTAGCTGGTTATGATTCAGGTATTGAAGGTATAGATAATAATAATTTTCCTCCAGTGCTCTACTATACTAAAAATAATAATAAAATAATTCTTTCACTCCCTAAAAAATGAAATGGAACTTAATGAATTGGTTGATCTTTATCATTTAATTAACAGTTATTCTCTTATCATTATTTCAGAGTGCTGTACAAGAGGATGAATTCGGGCAGCAACACATTCTTGATTACATTTCTCGATTACTTGTGAAAACTTACAGAAAAAATGGTGAAAAACCAATCAGTTACTTTAAAGTTGTGCTTAGTCCTAATTCTTTGGAGGAAACGTGCCAAAATATTTTACATTTGGCATTCTTGGTCAGAGACTCATTTATAAAAATGTTCACTGGTAAGTTCAGTGCTTTATCATCTTGCAATAATTCTTATAAGATATTTTTCTCATCTATTTCTAACTGTTTGTAGTACTAGTTATTCTCCATGGATCTGGTTTCAAAAATACATTGAGCGTAATTCATTAGTATGTTATAGTGCTTTAATTAATTTTAATAATTTCCATTAAAATAATCTATTTGTATGAGAATTATATAATCTAAGACAGCCTGAAACACTAGACTAGTTTAATAGTCCTAAGTAACTCATTCAAAAGAATATTTATAGTAGAGAAACAGAAGTAGAAATTATCAACCATTCTTATGATCATAGACAAGATTTACCTAAATCATGTATAATACTTTTTGCATTCCTATTGTAGAATAATATTTACTTTCCTTAGTAAGAAACATTATGGATGAGCTTGGTATGGAATGACTACATTCAATATTACTGTGATTCAAAAATTGATTTATCCAAATGTAAAGTAGTGTAAATTTTATAAAATAATTTCATATTTATTAGTAAAAATGCTTTATCTCTTTTCAACAAATTTTTCTAACAGAAGAAAATGGTGAATTGATGATTGTTCCGATCAAACCCAAGAAGGATGAAATGGGTGGCCTTCAAAGAGAGGAGGCAAAAAGGCAGTTTGTCATCCAAATAAATTATGAGGATTGGAAGGTATAATAATGAGAGATATATCATGATTTTCTAATAGTTATTTTTAGTATTCTGCTTTCAATATTTGTTGCATTCTGAAAGTTTAGTTTAATTATATCATTCTCTTAATGAGAATTTCAATATTCTATTCTTGAAATACTTTGGAAGAAATTTAGTCCTTATTATCTTTGATTAGAGTGTGATGAGAATGAAATTTAGTGAAGAATTTAATATTTATTTAACTTTCTAAGAAGAGAAGAAAAGAATGATCAGAGAATATTTATTTATTAATTTCTGTTCTTGATCTTGCTCAGAATTTTGCATTTAATTTTAGTGGTTAGAGAAACAGAGTATATTTATTTTTTTATCTGTTACATATTAAATTTATAAACTTGAAATATTTTACCTTTTAACATTAAAGGCTATAATCTAAAAGTATTATATTTTTCTATTACAGGATTTGGTAGATTTATATGACATCAAGGAACCTATGATTAACCCAAAAAGTGTGCATATCCATAAATCTAAGAAACACTGAATTTTCTTGTGAGTTTTCATCCATTCCCTCTGTGATATTTTTGTATTAAATCCTTTTGGATTGAATCCATTATTTGTGTAGTTTATATACACACATCAGGTTAATATAGTTATTTTTATAAAAATATTAGTTGTAATAAATATCTCTATTCTAAAATTGTTTTTTTTTTATATAAATCCTCCCTTGCTTCATCTTAGTTACTTGGAGCAAATTCTCATGTTGATTGCTAATATATGAATGTTATTGAGCAAAAACTTTCATCACACTTCAGTTATTTTTATTTAAAATTTAAAAAAGTTATTTCGTATGTGAAATAATTTCTGAAGTGAATTTACTGATAGTATAATATATTTTTGATTGTATTTTTTAAATAGAAGATTTAAAGTTGCCAGGAATTGATGAGGGAATGATAAGCATGATGATTGAATACTGGAAATAAATTTTTAGAGTTTTAGATTAATCTCAACAACTGATGAAGTGAAAAAAAAGCAACTTATAAATACAGTATTAAAACAATTTTTGATTGAAACCATGCCTTACTGTGATCTTTGCATATAATTGGGAGAAAAACTAATTGCCACACAAAACTTGCTCAATTGCATAGTCATAGTCCTTGCTCTATGGTGATAATGATTTGCAAAAGGCAGTTTTTAGAGTATTTTAGTTCTGCCCAACATTTATATTTGAAACAATAAATTTATTCAACTTGATTAATTTACATTATTAAGTTCAAAAATGCAACATTTTTATAGATTGATAGAAGTTGTTGGGATTACTTCAAATATTTCCTCTCCTGCGCTGATGATTGAATGGCATCATTACTCATTAGAATGTCAAGCTTCCATATGCGTGTGCTGAGTTCTTGGAAAGTGCTTTTATGTAAGTTATCCATATTTAATTATAACTCAAAAACTCATTGCTGCAAATAAAAATAAAGAGCTTGTGTTGATTGTTGGGCTAGTGGTAGGTCTTTTATTTGAGTAAAATTATTTATTTTATTTCAGTATTTTTGAAGTAATTGTATGAATGAACTGAAATTTGAACGTCACTTTTGTATGAGTTGGGCAGGTTATTTGATTACAACGATTTGTCAACCTAATAAACATACAATATTCTTCCTTCCTGAAGTGTTCTGTGGGTGGACAGAAAGTAAATGTAATCAGTAATGTAGGAGGAATACGTGGAAGGGCAATTCAGGTTAACTGAGCTTAGCACACTGTATATGCTCATATAAGACGAATAATGTATGCTTAAGGTCAAACCTATACATTCTCATGGATAAAAATGGAGTATGTGTATCAGAATTTCTTTCAGAGCCAAAGAGGGTTTTTCTTATAAATTAATACAATGATATTTATCAGCATGTTCTGCAAACAGGTCGATACACAATGTGACTTGAAATGAATTGATATTTACTGCTTGAGCAGATTTATTTATTTTTTATTTATTTCAGAATTTAGTCTTGTAGTTTGATTGAATTGAGATATAAACACATGCTTTCTTGTAGTCACTACTTTCAGAATATTGTAAACATATTACTTTATTAGGAAGGATTAGTTTTAATGAACCTGAATGAGCAGCGTATTGTGTGAATTCTTTATGGGTTGTTTCATTCAACTGGTTAGGTTAGCACTTGTCCATCGCTGCTATTGGTACATATCCATCTGGCGCCACTAAGGTTGATGATCGGAAGATCGTAACGATTTCGCCGACAGTTGTTTCTCCGATCGTATTTCAGCGAGGGAAAACAAAGGTGCTCTAAGTGATGTATTTAAAGAGTGCATCAATAAAAGTCGGCAATTATATTACCACTTGTGGCCCAGCTCGGCCTTGGCGTACTATGGCCTGACTTCCGCTTCGTTTAGCATGTCATCCTTTGTATTGGCGCTTCGGTCTAAGTAAACTAGCCCAATTAAAGAACTAAAAGCGTCTTTAATGATAAATCCAATTATTAATAGCTGGTTTTGTGCCCTATTATTCGTAACTTCCAGAATTGGAGAAGGAAACAGACAGTTGTTGCTCAGCGTGAGGTTGTTTCGGTTCTCTGCAGCCTGGAACGGTCTAGTGTGTATCGGTCGGAATGGATTTAGCTTTCGTCTGTCTGGTTACTCATTGTGTAGTATGACGAGCATTCTTTAAAGGTTAAGCGTGCAAGTACAGTTCAAGAACAGATGAGTTCATATACGAAACTATTTAACTAAACGATCAGTAAACTAATTTATAGGGATGTATTTTAAATTATAACTATTGACAATGATTTGTCTGAAGCTGATTTAAACAGGAATGTTAAAGAATATCGTGAAAATGAGGGTGAATGAACATAATATGGGGGCGTATAGTATTATGTGTCCTCTTCACAAGCTACTTCTCAGGAGTATTGAAAAATCTAGTGTAATTATATAATTTCAAATGCAGATCACATACAAATTATGTGGTGATCCCAAGATGAGGTGAAATAGAAATAAGGCATAGCAGTTAATTTTCAATGAATTGTAACCTAAGTCTAAAAATTATGACTCGTTATGGTAAATGATGTTACCATACATATTCGAGGAATGGTTTAAAGTGCTTTTTTTAGGTCAATTAATGAATAATATTTTATTTTATATTGAGGAGAAGTTTTGAAATTTTTCTTTCGTTCATGAGATAAACGAAAGCGGATATCACGTAAGACTTTCTTACTTCCGGGTTTTACAGATTGAGTTTTTAAAGACAACAAACAGTCTTTATCTTCATTTCAATTCATTCAATCTTCATTTTTCAAATAGTTTGTATATTACTTTTCAACCTTTAGCTACAAAGCATCATTTATTATCTGATGTACGATTTTGCTGGTGGTCATTCAATCCATTAATGTATTTAATAATAAATAATTCCTTCTTAATTTAATATTTTATTTCAATATGTAATCCATATCAATTCGAACTATCATTATATTATTTGTAAACACTAAAACAGTCCTAAGGAATCGATTAATTTTATATATTTTTCGTTTGATCTATATTTAGTTTTTGTGACTTCAAGTATCGAAGTTTGTATTCATATCCCACTCTGAGAAAGTATATTAATAGGTTTATTTATGAACAAATATAAAAAACTCTCTGATTGTGCTTTCTTTTTGACATTATTTTTCTCCATTAATTTATTTCAGTGAAATTGAAAGTGTAATGAAACTCTTCAACGTAATAGTGTGCGTGAGTCACTCTTGTTTGGAAAGTGAAGGTATTTAGAAGTATCTAAAATTCGACTAGTACAGGAGGTGAAAGGAACTGCCTGTAAAGTAAGGAACATTTTCTTTTCTTCGTATTTCAGTTTAGAAAACATTTTCGCCCATATATTATGCGTTATTACATCTGTTTGTACATTAGTATAATATGTTGAGACCATGATTCGAGCTCTGGTGTTATCTGAGTTTATTCATATCCTTTATTTCTCTAGAAGTTAATTTATTAATTTGCTCTATCATAGCAATAATTTAATATGCAAATTTTACGGAATCTTCCAATGGTAGAGATTTGGTTGATGTTCTTTCAAAACATTCTCGTAATATTCGTTGAGTTGTATGAATGGAATTAGTGAAAATACGTTCTGATTCTTGCATACATAGTAGTACCTTTGGAAGATTTCTCGTTTAAGCTCCAATGATGAAATACGCTCTCGTTGACAGTACGAATTTACTTCTAGTAGTGGCTTTCTATGTATTCACCTTGTAGGAACTAGATCCACCTTCTTTTTAGCCCTAAATCCTCTAATTTATTAAAGATCAATTTTTCAAATATTACGTCATTTAACTTATAACTTTTCATCAGTTAACTTAGGGATTGAGCATTAAGCATCGGCGCTTGATTCCCAACATTTCTGAGCGAAATATATATAATAAATGACGCGTAAATATCGTGTGAAATAAATGCGTTTAAGAAACACGAAACATTGTGCGCAGTTGATCGGATGATGTAGTGAATTGGTACAGAACGAAAAATAGAAGCACTTGACTCGATCCACCTTATACGATGAACAGCGTCACATTGAGGGTGCTTTCTCATTTTTCTCAATTACAGACGGAACGAATCTGATTGTACGCTAGTGCGCATTTCTTAATTCCAACCTTTAATTCCGAGTGCATATTCATCAACATCTGATCTCCTTAGATTGCCATTCATTCCCATCTGCTCAATTTCTAGACCTTCCTGTTTCTCGGGAGGTACGATTTATGAGGATGACGTTCATTATCACATAAGACGTATTTACGCAGAACTTGTGTTTTTGAAGGATGATCAGGTTATTTTACTTGTGAGGGGGTTATATTTGATTCCCTCAGACTGTATGACTCTCCTACTGTTCGTTGTTCAAAAGGGTATTGAATAACACTTTCGTATTGTTGTTTACATTAAACAATGACCATAAATATACTACATTATATATTACAACAATACATTATATTGTTACAAGCGTCATTATCACTTGATAACGATATCGAAACATGTCGTGTGTATTGAAGGTAGTTTATGTGGTATTTTTAGCTAAGATATTTAGTAAAAAATCACCTGTTTCGTCCTGAAGAGTGGTAATTTTTTTCAACGCCTGTCTTGGAATACTACAAAGTGAATCGCTGCTCTATCGATTTTAAGACTTTCGTATTTATTATTAACTAATATGAAGATTGAGTAGTCATTATCGTCACTATATAATTATTATTTTACCTATAGGCTGGAGTTCCGTAAAAACTTTCTAAATGTTCATTAATACTATAAAAAATAATTTTTGTCAGGGAAAGAGTATGTATCAATTTCAGTAACCCCAGTTAGGAAGAGTTTATTATTAATAATAACAATTAAGTGTAAAACCTATAATTTAGATTAATAATTAAAGTTTTGATTAAAGTCCCTGATATAAATTTTGCATGACATTATCTTTTCTAAAAGTCAGTGCCCTTAATAATTAGTATTGACAAGGAGGTCGTATTCTATATTTCGTAATATAACGGTTTATTTCATGGCTTTACGGAAACCTAATAGTTCTTACTTTAATATTAAATCCAGCTGTACATCAAATAAGCTATTATTGCTCATATAAAATAAAATTATTTTTTTTGTAAAATTGTCCTACCTCTAGATAATTTTTGGCAATTAATGAAAATTGAGGGGTAAATATTTAATTTGAATATTATTGCTCATTTTACCTCCTTAATATAAATAAGAGTTTCTCTTTTTATTATTTTCGTTAATTAAAACTATTATACTAGTATATAATGCGCATTTAATTCAGAATCACTTCAGATCCTAATCTCAAGCGTGAAACATCTCTATATCATCGAAAGTAAAAAAAAACAATAGGAAAATAAACTACGGTAGGAGCTGATGACAAATGTTTTTCATTTACGAAAATTGAGTTTACTTTCCTTAAAGGTTTTTCAAAATGTATATTGTGCAATCATTAAAAGCTTTTATATCTTTAGCTGAACTGCAACGCAGTAACGGAAAGTATTTCAGTTCTTCATTTTGGCTTACGAGTTAACGTAAAAATTCGGATTATTGAAACATATATTAAGTATGGATTGATTCCAAATCAAGATCTGTAGCGATTAAAAGGATCTAATTTTTCAATTAAAAATTTTTCTCACTTTTGAAATTAAAAGAACTTAATAAAAAGAACAAAAATAATTTCAGATGACGCCTCATACCCTTCTATTAGGATATTTAATTCCTTTTTGTACTTCTCTTATATCCTTATCGCTACTATTATTGTACATTTCCAGGGAAACACTATGATAATATCAAGTTTATCTGGAGAGTACACATTAGAGGAGATAATTCTAAAACATTTCACTGTTATATTCATAAAATAGTAATTAGTTTCTTCGATAAACATATTTTGATACACCAGTAACACTAGCATAATTGCATACCTGCAGAATTTTTTTCTATTTTATTTAATATTTCTTCCTACCGCAAAGTTGAACTTGATTTTGGTATATTGTCTCCGGAAATAACTATCGTTGAACTTTTGCGGGAAGAAAAATCCATCCGGACAATATTGCTTCAAAAAATTATTGCGATCCAAATTAGTTCTCGTATCTAAATTAAAGTGTTTCCATCTTTTTAAAGCAATCCAATATTGTACTTGTTTGTACACGAAACTTGGTAAATGCTCCGTTATAGTTCAGTTTAAATATACAGATCTCTCATCACGGACGAAATATCACTCATTGTCTGCGAACCTAAGGAGTTATAGATAGATCGTTCTCCTAAAATAACTGCTTCAAAGTTTTCGCAAATACCATCAAATTGTTAATGCATATATGACAACTAGCTGTCGGTATCTCGTCTATAACTGCTGTCTCTGTAAGAGGAGGCAGAATTCTCTATAGGTAGTAAGATCGAACTATTTGGAAGATGATGATGATTGACTCCCACGTAAATTCCTGTCTTTGTATTTACGTACCTTGGAGCAAATGTAACCTTGATTTACTTAAAAAGAGGGGGTAAGAATGCGGCGACCTAAAAACACAAATGGACTAGAAACAATGCTTATGTCGAGGCAAAAGTAATAAGTGACGGTCGTTCCAAAAACGCATTGACGTTAATCGGAGGGAAATTAAAGAAACCGGGACGGAGTTCGGGTTCTAATCGGTCGAGAAATCGCACGCGAGTGCAAACATCGCGTTAACAACGGAATGGAAGGTGATAGTTCATGACACGGAACTGATCTGAAAAAAAAATCACTCTCTCCTTTGACAGATGGAAGAGAAAGGGAAATGCATCCTAAACGAGTGAATGAATACTAATTTTAGCGAAAGGTTGGTCATTTCGTTTTATGACAATTGGTCTTTGTATTGATGATTATGTGCTATTATGTTCTCCATTTTCTATTCAAGCCAGAAAGCTACCAAATTTGAAAGGTTAATTCAATTTTAGAAGCGGAAATTATTAAAATATTATAAAGGGATTAATTGAAGAGTTATACTATTCCTCTACAACTATCACATTCGTAACAAATAAATTTGATGTTCCAATTATTAGAATATTGAATAATAACATAATTATTTCTCTGCAATTGAGTAAGAGACACAATAAATGTTTATTTAGGCTTTAAAAGTAAGTAAAAATGGAATTATACGTAGATTACTAATGTTTTAATATTTCATAATTTTTTCTTTAATTGGATTTAATTAAACAAAAAGCAATTAAATTATAATTAAATACAAAATACAATTAAACAAAATAAATTGATGTTAGATATCTCTTGATAGATATTAACCGTGATTCAGTTACGATAAACTGCAATAATGAAATAAATAGCATCGAAAAGTATATCATGCGTTTACGGAAAGTTAGTTAAAATTTTAAAATGTAGAATACAATTTAATAATCTGATATCATGCATCAACTTGTCACATATGGTCTCAACAAATGCACAGAGTAAGGCAATGTATAATCGAGTGTTTAATCTTTTACAACATTTCATCAACTTCCGTTACTAAGGTGAAGAATGATAAAATGAAAATATACGTCATATAGTGTCTCTAATCAAGAATTAACGAAATGTAGGATACAAAAGGTGAAGGCCTACAAACGTTCGGGTCACATGGCTGCCACGGATGGAGAAAATTTGCAGATTTTCCTTGTGTGGGTTTAGCCTTCTGATTGGTCGGATTCCGAACAGTACATCTAATGTCTAGCTATACATTTTACGCTACCTAAGGCAGGTGGATATTATAAATGAGTGACGCCCAGGGGCTTGAAAATTTCTCTCGCGAGAATAATTTCCTCTGGAATTTTTATGCAGAAAAAAGACACTTTTGCAAAAGAAGAATTCGAAAATATAGTCGATATAAACTCATATGTAAATATATAATGAATGTATTAACTTATTCCTTCATTTATCAGTCAAATTTCACCATTAATCGATTAATAATAATCCGTTACATACTATAAAAAAGGAACAATGTACGGTTTCCATAACAACCTTGAATATCATAGCGACGTGTGGAAATGATAGATACAATCTAACGATTAATTACTTCGACAAATTAGATAACGATTATCCAATCTGCGCATTATAAATGATGTTGTACATCGCTGGAAGGAAATGAGTTCTTCAATGAGGAAATGTTTGAACATGATTCGTTTGATATCAGGGAATAAATTGAGTCACTTCTAGCCGACTCATTATTGTGCTGAATGGTAAACATTTAGCAGGATGTAAGTCGTTGATGGAGAGTGAATTATAGCGGAAATCGAATGGATAGCGATACGATACAGTGATTATTCGAAGGAGACTGTGAAAGGGGAAAGTCAGGCGATATGTTACGTTATATTGACATTCATTTTTTATACTGAATGTGTTTGGATACTTGATTTAGTGAATGCATTTGGTTCGATTACGAGAATAATTTAATGGTCTTTAAAAAGGTATTATTATAATTTAATCTCTTACAAAAACAGATTAAAGGATTTAGGATGTGTAAAACAGGGTAAGGAAGGGTTAAGGTAATAGAAAAATAAAAATAAATGAGTATAAAGGATTTTTTAATGAAAATACTATAAGATTTGAATAGGAACTTTGTTCTTAAAAACTCGTGTATTTTCTGAGCATGTTAATTAATTATAAGATCTCTGGAGAGGAAGGAGCAGTTTTTAAATATTGAGAGAAATTATTGATTATTAACCAAAGAAAATGTTATGAATTCTTTCCATTAAAATTTATTGTCCTAATATTTTGCCAAACAAGTGAATTTTGAGTAGATGGAAATCTTGAAAATATTCATCATTTTGCTACTCTTGTGAAATTCCTGATTTTCAAATTATAATATATCACAAAAGAAATGAGAGAAAAATATAATGAGAAAGCAATAATTGTACTTTTTTCGAAGTAATCTGGAAAAAAAGTATTATTCATTATGAAAAATATACGGCAGTCCTCTTTATAATAATAATATTTCTACATAACGTCGCAATACACTTCAAAATTCATCCTATTTAAATCCCTATTACACGTGAAACGTTTTCATTTGTTAGCGTGAAGCAATGAGTAGGCGTGTCAGTTCAAAAGAAAACACGTGAGTGAATGCAGTTCCTTCACATAAATTATTATGATTACAGATATCGATAGCTGGTCAATTAATCCTTTCAACCCCTCAAATATTTATGACCTTTAATTATATATTGATGAAATCGTTGCTGGAGTTGAGTACTTTTGGTTATTGTGATTTGCTTCAGGTGTTTCATAGGATAATAAACATGTCAACTGGTGGGACTTGTTTATGCTTTGAAGGAATCTGTTTCTTCCTGGTTTTTTGAATGGTGCATATTCTGTGATTCGGAACATCTGGGTCAGATTTCCACTTGTTCCAGTTTCTCCCATTTTCTGATTATACTCCTCCAAAAAAGAGAGGCTTTCTTTCGCTTACTGTTGTCACATCCGAGGACCAGTTCAAATCCAAGGAAAGTCAGACGATAATTGACCTTCGTTTTTTTCCGAATCTTGGAAACCTTTATTCCCGAAAACGTCCTTAAGAATCGTTCGATTGCTTATTTTCGAATCAACGAAACTTTCTACTGCATTATTCTTTATTTTCAATTTGTGATTTTCGATAAACGGAATTGAATGTGATTTACAGTACGTGAAGCACATAATAGAATTTCCTCGATCCTTAGGCTTTCCCTTAATCTTTTAAGTTTGTTAAATGAGATTTAATAATATTGATATTTATATGTATTATGTTGAGATTTATTGAAAATTTAATATTAGCCGAATGTTATGGGTCATGTTAAGTATTTTTGTCAGTGTTTCATTCAGCTATCGCGGTAAAAGATAAGTCCATAAGGAGATATATTAAAATTAAATTAAAAGATTAAATTGAAGTTAAACAAATAAAATAGAAAAAACAATAACTAAAAATTAGAATGATATCAGAGGTAAAGTAACTCATTAAATTTGGAAGTAAAGATCGCCATGCAGTGTGGAAAAGATAATTTTTTTAAAAATTATTTTTGTGAATTTATAATTGAATTTTCAGTTCTAATTTAATCAGTCATTTAGAGTTTGAGAAATACATCGAAATTTATGCTTAAGAAAGGTAATTTTGTGATTGAATTTTTTCTTTTATAAAATACTCAGGGAATAAAGGTTTTAGTTTAAAATTTAGTCTTACTACTCTCAAATTTCATCAGTCAGATATGAAGTTTTAACCTCATCTATCATGATGTGTTTTTACAATTTTTTTGAATCTTCCGAATTAAAGTTTTCTCAGGGATATCAAAAATAAAATGCAACTCTTCACTCATAAGAACATAAATTTCTACGGTAATTCTGTGAATGATATTGGAAAAGTTCCCGAACGATTTCCGACCTTTAAAAGACGTTCTTGAGGTATTTAATTCTATCAGTTGCTCCAATTGCGTGTGTGAAACATCATCTTCGCAGTATAGAGTAGCATTTAATAGTCACACCATATCATCATTATGAATTTTCATTCAGTTCACGGGCCCACTTTATTACTATTCACTCATCGCTAGCAACAGGGCAATCTGCCAAAACTTACAACGCCTTAATATGACGTAAATTACTTGCCGCAGACATAGTCTTTGGATTATTTAATCTATTAATGAAAGAAAACTCCATTTGAAAATAGTAGAGTATCATTCATTAAATTAAAGTCAATTCATTAGCGTTGACAGGGGAGATTACATGGAAGTGTTTTTGAGTATAATTTTGAAATTTTTATTTGTTATGAAAAGGATTTTATGGGAATATTTAAAATAGCTGCGAATTTTATTTCTCATTGAATTTTTGATAGCCAACAAACTTGATTCTTTGAACTTTCTGCATGAAAGTGGTATTTATTATTTGTTTCAGTATATGATTACTATGTATTAATTAATATGAGAGATACAAGATATATTACGAGATATTTCTTAAATTACCTTAGGTATGTGTTTATATTGTAAATTACTTACGCAATGTGACTTTATATGCACATTAGATGTTAGGTTTTAAGTATGATAATTTATGTAAGTATTTTTGAACAATTTCTTATGTAACTAGGATCCGCCCTACTGTTGATGGTTGAAATAAAATATAGAGAGCTGTTTGGTTGCGTATACCTATCTCGTGAAGAGCTGATAATGACACAAACTTTCAACTTGAAATATATATTATTATTATCTTGAAATATTATTAGCTAAGTTTTGTTCACTAGAGCCTTACTCTAGATTATTAAGTTAGAACATCATTAATTATTATTAAATAGAAAATATATAAGGGTTAACTCCTTTGATGAAATTAATAACAATTTTAAGTCGTAAAATTCGAGAAATTTTTAATAGCTGTACGAATTAGAGTAGTAAATAATCCTCTTCTAATGGCAATTATTGGAGTTTTGATTAAGTTTAGATATCATAGCGTTGAAAGTAAATTTTGTGGACCCGTATTAGAATGAGTCGTTCTCAGTATGTCATTTTGTGAAAAAAGATCGTTATAATAAAGTTCATTGTCAGCGGCTTTGCGGATTTTTAATATTTTAACTATAAAATAGGTTTTTTTATCTAAAATACTGCAGATATAAGGAATTAATCAATTTTAAAAAAATTAAATACTTTAACACAAAATATTTAATTTTTACCAAAATTAGCATCTTGAAAATTGAAATATACTTGTGAAATTTTGATGTAGTTCATGCTTGTAAATGTTATCGAACATTCTATTTATTGTACATAGCAAATCTCAGAGATAACTGATGTCTCACAGATAATCAAACTTGGTGATATTTTTACTTTGAATTTTTATCTGCGTTTAATTGTAGAGAGGATTTTTCATTTTATCGATAATTTTATTTCTAACTACACAGCCAACCATTTCGATTATTTTGTGACTCCTCAATCGTAATTGGTTTGTAGAGCACGTCTCGTTTAGGAATTAATACCACGTCTCAATTTCATCATTAACTTTCTTTTCTTTGGATCACTTTAAAACGCGAGTTGCTATATTCTTTCCTAGATCACGAACGTATAAAAAAATAAAGAGTTCATAACAAAATCTTACCTTTATTTTAAAGCTGAAAATATCGGGAATTTTAAATAGCAATTTAATAATTTTCAGAGAATAAAACAATAAAATTTGATTAATATAATCCTAGGGAACTTTTAGCAAGAGCACCACTCAAATATTTACGAAGAAAATTTTATTCAATATTTATAGTTAATAAAAGATAAATATTTCTTCATCCAATCAAAGAAACAAGGCTTCTTTACGTATAATATTTTTGCGAGTAGATGAATGGTTTTCATACATAGGAGATGATAAATTTGTACTGAAACCCTTGTCGAATATAAATACTATCGAATCTTCGCCATTAGAAAACATAGCTTGAATTCCAGATACCTCTCTTTCGTGCATTTAAATCTCCACAAAATTTTATGAAATTTTTTCTCAGTTTTGATTCATTAAAACATGATGGTAAATCTAGATTTATCAGGCTTACGACAGTTAATCGCTCGGTGTATACAAATATATATTTATTAATACATAAAGTATTATTAATCATATTCTTTACAAGTAGCATTTTAGGGAGTCGAAGGAAATTTCATTTTAAATACTAAGTGAATTTAACAAAGTGAATTTAAATTATGGAAATTAAAATATGATAAAAATTTTTACCTATTTATTTTGAAATATATTTTTATCGTTTTTATCATGGTAGGATTTAGGAAAATTAAAATTTTTGGATCAATAAGTAATGAGAAATAAAAAGTAGAAATAAATTATTCCTGGTGGGGCATTTTTATCTGGATATAGTGGGTGCTAACTGGTTCCAAGAGTGAAAACCTCTCATCCAAAGAGGACGAAATCGAGGGCAACGCTCTGTCGTATTAAAGTTTACTGATCTCATCACATGATAGAATGTAGGTGCCAGTAGCTTTTCCGCTTCATACAATCATTAAATATCATAATTGCGTGCTTTGGCAGTTCAAGTTGACGACAAGTTACTTATCCGTAGATGATTGCTTAAAGTCATTTGGGATGACCGGAAACTCGTGGTTTCAGCCTTTTTCGGTGTTAAGAAACTGCTCGATGATGTTTACATTTTAATTATCGTATATGGAAGTCGTTTATCTATCAAGTTCAAAACCTAGTGGGCGTATAACAATACGCATGTTATTTGTGTGGACGGTTATATTAAAAGTAATTATATTGAGTATTTGGTATCCTTTTAATGTAGAAAATATGGGTTATTAAGAAGAAAATTGAGCCCCTTATAACAGTCGCTCTAATGTAATGAATATTTATTTAAATATTTGAGAAAGATATATTAGTCAATATTTTGTTATAAAATGCTAAATTAATTTTTATCATAGAATTATATAGCTTTTTGTTTAGCAGTATCGTAAGATTTCAATGGTTGAACCTTACTGAATACCGTTATATACCTTTGAATTAGTAGAGAACGTTATTTGAAATCTAGCGACAGTAGATAAGTTAATTTTCATATTTATGACTAATGAAATGAATTCGATTACATATAAAATAAGTAAGCTAATAAAAATTTTTGAGCACGGTTATCACGCATTATTATTTATTAGCACCAATTAAGCAAAAAATAATCGATTCAATTGTTTAAAGTTTCTTAAATTAGCAAGGGACTGTTAAAAAATATGTTTTGAATTTCCATATTATTTCTGTTTTCCTTATATTTTTCCTTATATTTTTCCTTGGATTGGCAGTCTTCAGCTCGAATTTTTTACTTTGAAAATTAATTTTAGCATGTGAATATTTTATCCATACAAATAAATATTCTATTACAAGAATAAATATCGAAAAAGGTTTTTTTCTATCGTAATTTACGTACATTAAAAAATCCCGCTAATTCTATAAATACATCGTATTTCGCGGAAGTTAAGTAGAAGATGTTTTTTTAAGGACGCTCAGAGCTCCGTTTCGCGAAGTCAAGATAGTACATAAGTTACATACATTACATTTTAGATCGACGTCATTCCGTCTCATTTGAAAACTTAAATTCTTTGAATAATGTTATGCCTTTGTATTTTAGGAAAAAAATACAATTACCTTACGTACTTTCCTTTTAGTTGAAAATGAGTAGGCAATTCTTCAAACACTTTATTTTATAGTCAACTAACAGGAAATTGATCAGTGGAAACCATTCTATTTGTACAATAGATATCCGTCAACAAACGATTGCTAGTTTTTCTCTCATCTTAAAGAATAATGGTAAACGTTCGATTCTATTCCTTTGTTTTCTATTCATTCAGCAGACTCACTGTTGTCGTTTCCTAGACTACTCCGTGGCCTCGTTCTCTCGTAAAACTTAACTCTCGGAAGTGAGCAACGGAATCACTACGTCATTGCAAGCCCATACCGCCATTTTTTGCTCCATTACGCTGAATGAGTCTCATAACTGCACATATAGTTGTAATGGTCAAATGGGACCGTTGGGGGGGAATGATGACTTAGCTTATGAAGGGTTAGCGCCTTTCCTACTGCCGTAGGTTGCGAAGGTCCGCTGAACTGAGGAGAAAGGTTGCAGACCTTCGATTGATAAAGGTGGGGATTTTGATTCGGTCCATTAGGTGACCTCCGGGTGCAGACGGACTGGCACAGCACGTGCGTTGACTCCGAGGCGTTACTGGACGTTGCTACTCAAGATTACAGATGTTGGAAGTGTGATGATTGTGCTCACCCAAGCGAACTGTAATCGACAAAAAGAAATAAATCAGTAGGAGTGAGTGGTGTAGGAAAGTTGTTTCACTCGAATGGGTTCAAAATTACACTTTTTATGTATATCAGAATATTAGCAGCAGTTGTGTATAGTACAGGTGGTGTATAGCGTCTATCCAGATACAAGATCGACTTCAGTAAAGAGATATAAGTAGTGTTGACAGTATATGATGGTTCAGATAGATGTTTGCAAAGATGTGAATGACCGATTTCAACTCATACATGTCGAGTTCTCTTACAATAGTATGCCCAGTGACGATAGAGATACGAACTCGACAATTACAAAAACAGTGTGAATTAATATTAAAGAAATCTATTAGCAAGGAAGGAAGCCAATTTAAATGTATGGGTAGTTGATACAGTATAAATAAAAGAAGAAAAATTATGAGGAAAGAAAGTTTACCTTGACGTGCTGCATGACACGATATCCTTCTGATGCTATTATGAAAGGAAAAATCAATAGAAGGAATTTTATGTTTTGAATTATCGGTGAAGGTTTTGGTTGAATGTCAAGAGTGTTGAGGAAAAGTCGTAAGTTATAAGACCAGTTATAGAATGAAAAAATCGCAGATATTTTTGTCTTAACTTTCGTCTATAACATTTTTTGCTAGAAGACGCATAGTTCACATATGGTATCGGAAGGGTTTTTTTTGAAGGGATAGATTAGTTCATACATTTCCTGCATGGTTGAAGCAACCAATAGCAATCTTCTAAATATTTGGACATCCCGAGGGAGAATATACGTGAGAAAGTGTTCAAAGACAGGACCAGTAACGGAACCCGGATCTTCCACTTCCCGGGGGTTGTCGGACTTTTTCTTTGACTTTTTTCCTCGGGAATTCCCAGGTTCGAAGTCACCTTTCACCGTTTATAAATTCGTTTATCGGATGCAGCTCAAAGTGCAATTTGGAATAGAATGGTAGAAAGTTATAGACAAAAAACGAGTGTAAGTTAGAGATAATGTCACGAGAAATAGTCGTTGAGGAAAAATGGCGTGTTTCTCCATAGAGGAGAGGAAGGACAGCTCGGCCTCCTGGAGGAATGCGTTCGTAAATAGAGGTCTCATTCAAATATTCTGAGGAACCTATTTTCCTTCTAAGTTTCCGCCACCGCTGTCGGTGGTCCAAACTGTGTAACAGTTCTTCATCTCATCATCATTTCTATTTATATCTACGAACCAGAGTTTCCGCGTGCATGAGGACGTCAGCTATAGTGGTTGCTGAAACCGGTCCGCGGACGCAAATCTGGGAATAGGCGTTTATTTTGCTTACGAGGAAGTAGCTTGAATTATCCATCTTCCTCCTTCAAAACAATGCGCTCTCAATGGTACTCCACTCCTTCGCCACCTATTTAATCCATTGCGACACCTTTAAATGGTCTATGTCAACCCTGGAATTTGTACCAATTTACTCAAGTTGTAGTTTCGAAGAGGCCGTGGCGAGGGTTAAAGTATCGTTCTGAATTACTCTGTGTGTTTGTAACGAAAGGAATGCGTCATGTATACTAACAACTTATTTTTATAATTTTTTATTTTAATTGTATAATACAGAAACTAATATGTACGTATAATAATCCTCTATTCTCTTTACCCTACATGTTACTATACAAAGACAATTTTAAACAGATACCATTTCGGAATACTATTGTATAAGAACAAATTATACAATAATGTGAACTGATTTAAGATAATAGACAGGTATAGAACTTCACAGGACACTAGTTTATATTCTCATTGCAAATAATTACGAAGTATATAATTTTGTTTGAATACGTTCCTTATGGATGGTTCTAGAAGCTTCTTTTGAGAGAAAAAGGTAACATTTATTTTGTTATTACTTTATATGCATCTTATTGTAAACGCGTCTTCTACTTTTAATGATAAACTTTATCTCTAAATCTTATTTCTCTCGAACACTTAAAAATTCCTTCTGATACCACATTTATTTAATTACAAAATCACTTGACGACCGAAGTCCAGTTTCCTTGATATCGTACCCTTCCCTCCCTTCTTGTTCGATAATGTACGATTATTCAGAAAACCATATAAAAATACACGTGTTTAGTAAGCTTAAAAAATCGCTCTTATATTCTGTGTTTTATCGTTCTCGATTGAAACATAAAATTTAATCCCGAGATATAGCAGATAATACTGAATACAACAGGTTTCATCGGGAAATACGTAGATATCGCTAACCGTCGAATGGATAATGATTATGCAATGGTATAATAATGATAAGAATTAATAGATTTCGAGCAGATATCAGTAAAAGCTTCATAAATAAACATCACGATGAACTAAAATATAACGTGATGAGTTGCTTGAACGTTTGAAAATATAAATACGTACATTTTTCTGCGGGGAACACTTGAAGAATTCACTCTTTGTTTAGTTTACAATCTGCGGTTTTCCTTCTCCATCATTTACTCATCGTTTTCTTAGAAGAGCACAAGGGAAGAACATCGCAATACCTTTTAATGAGATGCGTGCGCACTGACTGATATTCTTCATCTTCTTATTTTTCAAAACCGCCTTCCTTTACGGGTAGGCCTATAGTACGCATGCACCTATGCAGGCTAACGGACCCGATTTTAAATAAGATTTGGATGGGTCCTGTAATAAAATTATATGCAACGTGAGGCAAGCTCATCTCGAGTGAATTATGCCACATATTTTTATGAACCTTTTTTAACCCATGCCACTGCTCGTATAAATTGTAACCGTGTGCCGTTTCCCACTAGAAAGAGTTACTCTTCGGTATGTTCATTCTCATTGAGAGGAATTTATCACTGAATTATTTCTCGAAGTAAGTTCGCTTAGTGAGAAATACAGTGTGAACTACAATCAGTTACTTGCGAAATTTTGAAGCAACATATTTCTTTTTTCAAACCGAATTATATCCGATTTCTCAATCGCATGTTCAAGAATGCAAGGAACTGATGTTCTAGAAACTTCTATAGGATGTTATGAATGTAAAGAATTTGTGTATTAGATTCACATCTACTAACATCGCTTGGTAAATCTAATATCACTCTCTGATTGATCATGTCGTATTACTAATCTATAATAAGCTCCTTTGAAATGAGTATATGTGATTATTGAACCTGAATCGAAGTTTTTTCTATTCCATGAAATCTTTTGTTAAATTTTGAATTTTTGGAGTTATTTCTCTTTTCGTGAAGCTGGTCATATGTTGACAGAAAATACACTCCCGAGTATTTTGAAATATTTAAATTCATTTTTCCAATTCTCGCTATTCCTTAATAAAATTAGAGTCGAATTAATTCAATTTAGTACGAAACATTTTCTATAGTTCAGGATATTGATACTAAAGTCAAGTTGTGAATTAAATAATTTTTTAAGTTAACAAACAAAAACACTACGTGAATGATTTTTTGGTGAGATGAAATATATAAATTCATTGAAATAAGCCTAGAGGAAATTACGAACAATACATTTATTTGAGTGAACAATATAAAAAATCATATAAACTTCAAGAAATGATAGCTTCCATTTTTTTCCTATGTCGTTAAGGGGTGTTTATATTGAGTAAACCCTTAAAGGAAGAATGGTCATCCAAGAAAGCCAAATTAACTTTAACTATTCACTTTGTTAGAAAAACTTAGATTCATGGTACCGCCCCGGAAGCAGGAAGATAAAAAACGGAATCCCAACTTGTGACGCCTAATGAAAATTAAGGATACGCGGGATTCCTCGCAATTAACATTCCAACAAAACCATCTTAGAATCCGCATCGGAGAGACTCGCTAAAAACAAACACCCCCACACATTCAAACACACACAGACATCCCCAACCGACGCTCTTATCGCACATTTCCAGATCAATCTAAAACGATAAGAATAATTCGTGGAAACACAGCGAAACCAATGTTTTCGTACCCTCCCATCGTTTGATATCATCCGCGGCATTGAAGCACCACGTCTCGGTAAATAAATCGAAATAAAAAAATAGAGAAGAAGTCTCGTTCGGAAATTAACCCTTTTTTAATATCTCCGGAAGGCTAATCAGACACAAGGCTCTTCTTTTTAAGGGGACATCGCAATTCAGCTCAAAAGCATCGCTATCTGTGCCCATCCCCCCCGCGTCCTTCCAAGGCCCTCCCCCCTTTTTTCTTCACTCCATTTCCCCCCTATCGGCAGCGCGGACCGCGTCACTATTTTGTTTCGCGCAATCGAAGGCCGCCCCGTATAAAAGGCGCTCCGTCGGGGGATGCCCACCCATTCTCCCGTCGGTGCACCAAGCACAACAACCATGGCCTTCTCACGTGCCTCTTTGGCCCACTGGAAGAGTATGGTGGTGGTTTTGGTACCGCTGTTGCTGCTACCCATTCCGCTGGCCGGACAAACCAAGGTTAGAAATTCACGCTTTGTGTCGAAGTGCGGACGTACAAACACAAATACGTAGAGAAATTGCGGTGGAAATCGGGTCGTTTTTAAGAGGGTCTTTCAAAGCGAGTGCTTCGAGAGTGAAAACCCATCTTATCTTGTCCCCATCGGCGTCGGAAGTTTGTCTCAACCGAATTCCGGAGATGTCTCAGTGGTTGCCCTCGAAAGTTTGTCGGGCGCAGTGTTCGTTGTGCACGCGTCCCCGGAGAATTCCGGGCTGTGAAGATCGCTCTACTTTCCACGAAATTTTTTTACGCTCGTGCGGGTTTTTTTATTTGTTGAAATAAAGTCTGCGAATGTGAGTTGGTTTCGATGTCGAAGAAGGCATTTGTTTGCTTTCGGTAGCGGAATGTTACTACGATTCGGGGTGACGTATAGACTTGGGAGAAAGGCGGGTTATCCTCTATTTGTCAACAGCTCGACGATAGACGTCGGTTACGGGAAAAACCGCGTGAATGAACTTCGGTAACTGTCTTGTTTTACGCGTAAGTTGTAGCATTTACGAATCCTATAACCCTGGCAAGTAGAACGTTTTCTGAATGCATAATCTAGGTGTTGAACTAATATTTAGTGAAGATCTGAGTAAAGTTATCAAACATGAGATTTGTTTTGGACAATCGAGTTCTTTTTTCAAACCTGTCTTACTCGAACGATGCGCGTCCATTACTCTATAAGGTAATTAACGTAATTCTTTGATGAGTGCCGGGGATTATCACACTACGCTCTCCACTATACGCTGTTTGTTGTCTTCTTTTGTTTCCAACTATTAAGTCGGTTTTAAAGAACGCGGAGAGAATGATAACCTTCCTGTATGTTTACTCCGCTAATGAGCTCTTACCAAACACATCCGATGGCATTCATTCAACAAAAGAATAAAAGACGAATCGTATTGAGACTAAAACAAAATAAACTTAAAGAGAACAAAAACGTATCGGCCATCAACAATAACATTCAGGACATATTAGCTTCGCATTTGAGGTACGATTAAAAGATCGACAATACCGCATTCTAGAGTTGAGCTTAAGTCGAGATAAAAGGCAGATTGACGAAAGAGCGGGAAAATCTCGACGGGCGAGTAACAGCTGATAGAAGGATGTTGTGAAAGGATTAAAAGACGCCGGGATACTTACCAGCGTGTTAAATTACAGGAAACATCAATATACATGCACGAAAGAAAAAGGAAACGGTAATTTTCGGACGGACTTAACCTACCTCAACGTGAAAAAAAGCTCCTTTCTCGTAACCTCCTTTCTTTTCTTCGCCCACTAATCGTTCGTTTTGGTCGTGCTAGGTCTCCGAAACGTTATACGTATCTCTTTTGATTTCCCTATTTCTCAAGCACCAGACACGCACTGTGGTCGCGAAATGCATATCTCTCATATGCGTCGGTCTTTCCAGAATGCCTCCGCAGTGTACAGTATCTCCTTCTGGGTCCTCAAGAGCTGCATCGGTGCCCGCGTATCACGAGTTCGCGATATCGGATAACACTTTCCCCTTGACCGAGAAATTCATCTCTCTGTTGCAGACGCTTTCTGTCAGATTCGGCAATGCCTACGGTCAAATTTTCGCGTGGAAGCGACGAAATTTCTCCGATGTTTTCCGGGCTTTCCAGAGACGTTCGTAGCTTCGTTGCTTTCCCTTTCATCGTTCTGACAGTCTACGTATGCGATATGTTGTGTAGAGTCTTCGGCGATGTTTTTGTTTGTGCGTGTTTTACCAACTGAGAGTAAATGTTTTCGTGAAGTGCTGTCGATGAATTGTTAATGTTGTGACTTACCGCCAATGCTGCTGATTGGTGCTTTACTGCTTAAAGAACCAATGAACGTCGTGAGATATTTTATCGTTCGTTATCCACGCTCGATTTGCTTTACGGAAGGGTATTACGGGAATCACGAGAGCCTAACAATGATAAATTAATCGTTGTCATAGGGATACGATTGACTAGTGTTCTTCTGTTGCTGTAAACGTCATTGGAAGTTCTGAAATTTATGTAAATTGATTTTATGAGATAAATTTTGTTTAGATTGTTTATATATTTCTATTTAGCGATCAAGAGAGGGTTTTATTGCTATCCACGTGTAATTTGAGGAAGATGCGAATAAAGTATGAAAAATTTATTGCAAACGAAATAGTTTCTATAGCATTAATTTCTTACTTCTTTACGACTCACTGTCGACAATGTAAAGAGGCAATGAAAAATTCCTGTGTTATTTATAGCGTGAGTGTATTTATTTATAATTGATTTCGTCACCATAATATAATTAAATTTTATCATTTATTCTTTCATTAAATAAATATTTTCTTTATGTCCATCTAACAAATGAATCATTCATGACGTATTGTTAATTCCACTCATTTTAATTATAAAAATTAAACATACTAATCCAAGTAAATTAATTGCTAATTTATTGTTCCTTTTAAAATTTATAGTGAGAGATATGAAGAAATATCGTTTTATAAATGCGTTTTTAGAGTTTTGTTTGCTATTATTCATCCGCATGAATAAAACATATTTAGTGTAGCTTGTAATCCATAAAAATTGTATTTCAATTTGCGTTTGTTTACACATTTTTCTAAAAATATAGTTACGAAAAAATGAACCTCAGTTTGGGAAAACCAGACTGTGATGTAGAGAATTGCGGCACTCCCGATTATCATCATCTTATCTTCCTTATAAAAGCACTTCCGCGTTGAAATATTGCGAGGAAAGAAATTTCGCGGTCGGAAAAGAAGTGTGGAAAACCCTTGCAAACGGGTTTTTAGAAGGACTATCTTGTTTGATCGAGATGATGGGGAAAACGATGCGCCGATCGTTTTCCTTCTGAGAATCTACTTCTCAAAAGAGCTCCTTTCCCTTTCCTCTGTCAATGCCCGCGTTTACCGCTTCGGTTTCCCCCATCGCCCCAAGGCACTCGGACTATCCCGCGTAATATGCATCTTCCCGGTCTTTATTTTCGATTGTCATTTGTTAGATTTTATTTCGATACGATATGGATGAGAGGGAAAGATACTTAAAGAGTTTTAATTAGAAAATTAACATAATATTAACCATCCAACTGTATAATAATAGTCTATAATGAATTATTATTGTATTCTATGTATATATTTCCGGAAAATACATAGTATTGTTATGATGACGAAACAATTTTGTGAATGAACGTTTACGAATCGTTTTTCCTCGATTTATTTTTCTATCAACAATACCCTTCTAAGGTAGCTACCGCTCGGAAGCTAATCTGTTATCCTTTTATGTATATTCTCTTTGATAAATGAGTATTCCTAATCGGGTAAATCGAATAAACGAGTTTGGTCAAAATAGATATTCCATAAAACCATGTTCCATCGTAACATACATGTACTTTCTTAATAACGGTTAAAGAGAAAATATATTATATTATTTTGTAATCCTTTCTGTAGGATTTATTTCTTTGTTTACTTAGATTTAAGAACTGTGATGTCATTAGAAAGGGTGTTTGCCTGAGGAAGGTACGAAGATTTGAATTTCTATGAAAGTTTGTAACGACAGCTTCCTGTTACAGCTTTCCTTGTTCCTTGCGGTGAAAACTTTCCCATAGTACTTAAAGTTATTAAGCATAGATATTTCGAGATACATTTTCCTTTCACGCCAGCCTATGATATGCATAAAGGAAATTGGAGGGAAAAATTTAGAAAGGAAGAGTTATATGTTTTGAAAGGAAGAAGGTATTTCATTTACTTTAAATGGTTTTAGGAAAACATGAATGAACATTTTTTTTAAATTGAAATCCTAAATAGTAGTTTTCTGAATTTATGTCAGAAATAAACAGTAAAAGAAATTCTGAATGTTCTTAATTAATAAAGTAAAAGATATAGATTTCTAAACGAACAAAAATCATGATCAAAAGTAAAAATAGTACAATACTCAAAATCAGTGTTAGTGGAAACGATAAAGGTTAGATAGGTTTACTGTTTTACTTTAAATTTTGTTGGATCTTATTCCTATATGATCTCAAGTACATCCAACTGAAGTTTATAATCCAAAAAGTGTATAAAATTTCCAAACGATTAATAAAATAAATACTTCGTGAAAAATGCAAATGAATTCCGTAATTCTCATAAAGAAAACTTTTGTTTGATTCCTTGTTAATTTTTAAAATTCTGCTATTTTGGCGTAAATTCACAGTAAACATCACATAAAATATTGTCGCATTGCTTTGCCCAATTATTTGCCACATCCCTAAATGGGTCACCCAATTTTCTCTGCGAATCAAGCGAATTTGAGCGATTACTTGAGATAAAAACATTTCGGGAGCAATAAACATGTTGGAGACCTCCAATGACCAAAGACAAGGTCACTTCGCGGATGCCTCCTCTTTTATATTATGCTCAGGGTCAAGCGTGAACCTCTTGGAGGGACGAGAACTGCATACGGACCGCGCATCCTTCCCAGTGGCGATGACTAGGTCATCTTCTCATCTTATTTAATTACCACGATGACTCCAACTATCGGATGGAGGGCGATGGACAATATAATTGGGGAGAGCGACCTTATATAGATATAAGACAGTGTATAGTGGATGAAAGATCATGGGTGTGTTTAGTGGATAAAGTCAAGGTGATTTCACTTTTGTTCACTCGAGTGAGCGCATCCTTATGTTGAAGGAAGCGGTAGAGGTGGAGACCTGTGCGCCCGAGGCGGTATCCTACTTCTGCTCCAAGTCCACTTCTATTCATTCATCTCCCTTCCTGGCGTTGGAATAGAAGGTTTTTGTCTGGTTGAGTTTTTTTGTGACGAATCGGGATCTAGAATTCAGGAATAGGTGTTTAATTTTTATTGAAAGTAGGTAATATATATTCAGTAACATTTAGACGTGCCGAAAACTGACCAGTAATGAGTCTATTATGGTAATTACTTAATAAAATAATATAATAATTCTTCATAAAATGAATATCCTGTGCTAAAAGTTTATCGTATTTTTATTTATGCTTTGATACTCGCCAATTATTCGGACTTTGGCTGACTTTATAAGAGGGACTTGTAGGAAAAGGTTTATACTAATTATTTTCGTCGTGATTTTAAGGAAGAATTGTAAAAAAGAAGCTTTACGGAATATCCAATATCTTACGTATGATACACGTCCTGCTAGGACTTCGTTCATACTGTATTCGTATTAGTAAATAGTATTCCTTTCATCAGACGATCATCCTGGGGGCATAAAGTCTTCCGTAACATTCTATTTTCCTTTCGTAGGTTATATTAATCAATCTCTGATCGTTATAACGAAGTCGAATTTGAAATAGGCGGGAAGGAAGATTACGATACCGGACAAGAATATTTCCGACCAATTTTTTTTCATAACGTTAGTTGATTGGAGTTATCCTGCTTCTCAAGAAACTTCCTTGCGAAAAATGTATGAGGTAAACCTAAAAAATATTGCGCTTTAAATATTGTTGCGTCTTTGTGGAGCATTTCTCCACTTTCAACTGCGCGTAAAAAATGCCATCATATGACATAAGTGTGCGTGCTTTCATCTCAGAACAGTCATGTACATCGAAACAGGTTCTTTTCTTCGCGGGCAGCTCATGCGATAATTGATGGTGGAATTTCATCGACGCTTGAGGAAGAAGATTATATATTCACGCAAATTCTCACGTTTTGAGAAATTGTACAGATTAAATGGCACCTTAACACACTTACGAAGGACAAGGAGAAAAATTAGCGTTTGAGAAAAATATGAGAAGAAAATATGTCATAAATACACCGTGTGTCTCCTGAGGTTAATTTGGTGAAAAAGGCAACAAGGAATCACGACCTTATACTCGTATTATTATTAAAAAATTTTCAGATTTCATGGGTGTTATTTAAACACAATGGAATGTGAATAGTAAATTTTAATAGAGATATACCAGAAAGGGTTATGATTCCACGCTATATTGTAATGATCCCTATGACAAAAGAACTTTTGATGATAGAGACGTAAAAAGTAACTGTATGAGTACTTGGCACCAGACGATGCTGCTTAGGTCGGATGAACCTGTACTACCCATACCTACAAAGTATCCTTTAACAGTTACCAACTTTAGATGGTATTAGGAAATATAATAACTACTATACATACGAGATACTTCGAAAGGAAGTCATTAAAAGGATTATGTATAAAATTTACCTAGTGAGGCAGTATAATCTCCATACTACCGTGACGGATAGGTAACAAAAAAAACTCGATATTAATTGTGACTACGGAGGCGATACATATCCGTAACAAGTACTCAACGCACCGAGCGTTGCGTCACAAACAGGAGGTTTGAGTTGGGCAACCTGGAGCTTATGGAGATTTCTAGGACAGGATTATAGGTCAGGTTATGAGATGCGCGTGATACGGGAAGACGCCTCACTGATGAATGCATAACTTTATTCCTCATCCATGCGTCTAGTCACTTACTAAACTAACCCAGCGTCGCCTTTTATCTGTTGCGGAACAGCTGACATATGATTGAATGCTATTTTCCCTTTCTCAGAAGTGAACTTTGACGCCACTATGGTATGATTGTATAGATAGGTGGTGAATTTACTCTGCATTCTAACGGAGCGTATATATATGACCTCTTTTAAACTCTATCAATTGCATTTTTACCTCCGGTTCTCTTCGGAATATTTTCAAAATGTTTTCCTTATTATTGTTGTTTCGATAATATTATACATGTTAAGTTATTCTAGAAAATTTATTGTTGCTAAAATAAAAAACTGCATTCTCGTTATTTTAATTTATTTAATTCGCATAATTATTGATCTAGATTTTCGATATTTATTTTCAATTCATAAATTGCCATTTTATTTATTGATTTATAATTTTCTCGTAAAAAAACATAAATTTTTCGAAAAATAGAAAATTTTTTCGATAATTAACGTCATAATAATTTAGATTTTTAGAAATTAAAATCGGACAGTTACATAGTACTTTTTTATCGTCTCATTACTCGAGTCTAACTCTTTTGTCTCCGTAGTGATGTGAAAGTTTAAAAAGAACATTGAAAAACAAAAGAAAACAATTTTTAAAATGTATCAAGTTCCCTATCAGTGATTGGTATTCAAAACCTCTTAGGCGCTCTTAAGTGTCTATGAGATGGGTTCACTGATACAGTATGTTCACCATGGAATAATATAGACCAGTTTCACCTTTCTTTGCTAGAGTTACTTTCGCGACCAAAATATGGATATTGCGAAATTCTCGATAGGCATTGTTCGAAGGGAAGAAAGTAAAATGCTCCCTTTCTAACTTTTCTAACTGAAATAGATTAAATGAAATAATGTTCGAACTTTCTTTCCAAGTGCTGTATATTTCCAGCTTTCCAATTCTTGGAAAATGAAATGTGATTAGAGATACGATTTCTTAGACATAACACAAATCCTCATAAAGTTATTTGAAGCTCAGGCGCATGTCAATATTATAAACACATAAATTATGAAATGTAAACTATGTAGCAATTGTTGTTCGTTTTGATATCAGGAGTTCCGGTCTCAGAATAATTTACGGTAATTGGTTTCGAAGACTGTTCCTTTACATAGTATAACGTGTATTATATATTAAATATTAATGATGATAATATCTCACGCATTATTTTACTGCAATAGAATTAATTAAATAAGTTACGATTATTTAGTAAAATTCAGTGTTTCAGTACGAAAATTTAGTAATATATGTACAAATTAAATAGGATTTTAAGGCTTTACTAAACATTTTTTGATTTTGAATTCTTCTGGATGGTAATCGTTATTTTAAAATAAATTACCTACATAAAATTTCGAGTTATATATTTTATCATTTCTTAAAATGCTCTGCAGTTTGATTAGTCAAACGTACGTATTATAATAAATACATTCAAGGTATGAACGCTCAACTTACGATTTTATAGTGCAATTAAAATATCTTTGACACACGGAGAAATAGAGAGAGAGTGAAAAGAAAATAAAACATAATAACAGATATAGTTCACGGTCACGATCGTGATTTTCAGCACGTGTCACTTTTTCATAAAATCGAATTCGCGAAATGAATGAGATAGGAAAGAATTTGACGAAATGCGTGCACGCTCGAATGCCATAATTTGGAGATAATGTCTTACGATCGCCACCAAAAGTTGAGAATGAGCTTTGGAAGCCGTTCCAAAGTCTCGTCTGTCCGAATCGTATGTGAATATCGAGGTCTTGCCCTCATTCGATGTCTCTTAACGACCTGAATCTCACCCTTTTGTCTCCAATCCCAGCCAATGGATAATTAACCAATAAAGTGCGCTTGACCGTGCTGAAGAGGTGATTATACGTATGGTCCTCTTATAACATCTGAATCGTATATTTTCGTGTTGAATGAGAAACAAAGTATGTTTAGGGATAATCCTGATGTTTTGATCTTTCTAAAACCCAACTTCGTTTTCTAATTTTCCAAATATTTACTTCAGACTTTTCAGATGCAATAAATTTTATTTTAAAAATTCGTCGCTTTCAAATAGAATTAATGTTGAGAAAACAAAACTATTTTGGGAAATAACAATGGAGTAATTGTAGATTTTAATTCTAAAGGTTTAGAATTAAATATATAAGTAATTATTGATATTGTCAGTGACAATCAACTTTTGATTAAGTTGTTGAAGAGTATCCTTTCGTTAGCAACAAGTTCATTATGGTCCGTACAACAATGGCTCATAGACGTCTGCTGTAGACAATCATATATTTTTTCTCTTCAATGATGAGGAGCAGTATCTTTCTCCAATTACGTGATGTAGATATTCGGGAGTGACGGCCTAATTAACTCGACGGCCTCCAAAATCTGAGAGAGGACAAGGTTTCGAGATACGCGAGAGATTTCATAAACAAATACTAGCAGAGCGCGTGGATTTAACGTAGTAGAAGCTAGTAGAAGAGAGTAGTCATCCCCTCGGGAGTCGCTTTCGTCACCGGCGGGTTCAAGTGAAGAGGGCACAAAGTGACGCACTGCGACCGTCTTTTGTTCCCGAGACGACACGGATGGATGAACTCGGAATTATCGATGCAATAAAATCAAACGACACCGCTTAAGTGGCTGAACTGGGAAGAAAGGGGCGACGTGCGTAATTTGTACTACTACACGTGAAAAACAAAAGAGGTTTACCCCTGCGGCACTATGAGCGAAAGTCACTACTGCAGACGATGCTTAATAGAGCCACGAGGGGGAATTCTCGTAACGTAAACATTCTTGTTCGACCTTTTGGTAACTCGTTGTATTGTTGAATTTGTCAGTGATAGGAGGAAGAAGCTTATCACTATTCTAATAACTTTATGAAGCTTTAATTAATTGTTGTTCACAATGCAATGTGCAAATTTGTTTTCTTGCATTGTTCTCAATTACATTACTTTTCCTTTTATTTTAAAAAGGAACTTTTCTAATATTAATCTGTCCTTATATTAATATTAACGTAGATATACGTTAATATTAAAAGTTGTCTCAGCATATTCTGCTGTTTATTGGTATTTGGACTACTTAAGAATTTTAGTATACAATTAAAACTCATCGAATTCCCTAACTAATGTAACTGAAACTTGTGGGCACAAATATTTCTCTTTTCTCTTAATAGAATGTTACAGCGAGTGAATAATAGCAAACAGAGGCCCTTGGACTAAGGATAACTTCGAGGTCCTACCTAAAATAAAAAAAACCGAATGTCCTTGTTGGACCACCTTAATACAGAGGCCCTCAGCTTTTGATGTTAGGTTCATCCTTAAGTACAGCGTGAATGAAATAATATTATCCTCTGATATGCAAGAAATTTATACGTATTTCTATTGCTAATTGAATTTGAATATATACTTAGGAGGGCTTATTTTAACTTTTTCAATGCCTTACCGATACCATAGTACCTCATTAGTACATTTATTATCTCAATCTGTATTGATGTACGGAAGAAATAGAATAAATTAGGGACAAACCAGATGTATCAAATATATAGTCCAGCTCCAGCTGGAAGAAGTTAGTGCGTTCCGCAGTTTTTATTGACAAGGCTAAAGCTTGCTAAGATCGTCCCTGAATGAATTTCGGAGACAGGTGGATTTATATTCGTTTTCAATGTTAAGTGAAAGCGGGAAAGATGGTACAATGATATCTGCTAGCGGATGCTGCTTTCCTTTTACATAAAAAATGACATAACCCAAGGTGAATGGCTGAATCTCAGAAACATGTAGTCCTCGAAACAAATAAAGAAACGCGTTATTCACGCAGAAAGAATCCCTTTTCTGATAAAATCTTTGCCAATACTATACCTAATGAATATTCAAGGAGTATTAATCAATTGATTAGCTATTTCATAATATATATCCTTAATAATGAATAAGTATACGTATTTATCTTCGGAACGTAATTATTTCGTAACAATCACAAATATAAAAATATTCTTGCAGAAACCTTACGTTTAATTAAGGTCATTATCGATTCATATTGACAAATATAATATTAAATGGGACAAACTCGTTTCTCCTCTTTTAATAGTTCAATTTTTATTGCACATCATAAATAGTTATCAAATGAATTAAAATTAAGCTGAAGAATTCATAAAGGGATATTGAGTAATAATTCTAAGTTCAACTTAATCTCTGATTAATTTTTTAGGAATTTCATTCATTATTACATGTAAGAAAGCTTTTGAAAATCTCTGTAGAAGAGTATTGTTCAGATTATTCAGTTTATGTATTACCTTAGTGGTCCTTAGAATGCTTTTGAAGTAAAGGACCCTGAACGCAAACTGCATCGAAAAGATTTAAACTCCTGACCTTGACTCCATTACAGCCATTCATTTTATGGGGGCCTTTAACTTCCTTGTTTTGGTCCTCTGAAAAGGGACCCTGTTATACGTCTACAAAAGTGTCCGTGGCCATGATCGAAGAATTATCGCTTTAAAAGTTAAATTCAATATTTATGGAAGCAAAATGGAGGAGAATTAAATAGTGACGTAATAATGAAGTATTAATATAGATAAAATAGATATGAAAAGCGTTCGTAAAGTTTAAATAGAATATAAACGGATTTGATTTAATTAAAATATAAAGCGAGAGAGGGGAAAATTAAACGCTATGCTTTTTAAGAAAATGAGTTTGATGAGCTTTTAAAGAAAATCTCAAATAGACCAAAATTATTAATTTAATGCACTGAGTAAACAACTGAAGGTGTATAAAGTAATAAAGAGTCCTCTTTTCTGGTATTATCTTCTGTTCTTGTGTTTTCCTTTAGATGTGTAGTGTCATAGTGTCTGTTTATAATTAATATATTACATCTCCTCCCACTTCAAGTCACATTGTTTTATTATTTAAATTATTGTGTTAATTTTCTTAATTGGATATATAAGATGAGTATCTTCTTCGGGAGAAAGGATATATATCCTCATTTGTTTGCACGAAAATATATTTTCATTGATAAGTACCATTTTACGTCTACGACTCTTCCTACTATAGCTGTATGTTTCATCACCCAATGCCATTTCTGAAACGCTTCCTTAAGAGCTCACGAGGAAATGTATTCAACCGTGAACGCCTCTGTCGAACGAGATGACCACGACACCTTCCGCGCCATTAACTCACGCATTGTTTCTTCGGCTCCTCTTCCGTTGGAAATCCTTCTGATAGCCACACGTGACGTTTCAAGTTCCTCCCTTAATTCGGCCAATGTCACGTGACGTGTCTCTCACGTAATCTTGTGAAATCTGTCACGCGCAACGAGGTCAGAGGACATTTCGACTGAAAGGGCACGTCCACAACGACACACACGATTTTGCAGAGGAAATCGAAACAAATTACTGAGGAAATTTATAACAGCGACTTCACAAGTGGTAACCATGACGAAGGATACTACGAATCCCGTTGTTATTCAGCAGATCACGGGGCAAATATATCCCAATCACGCCACGTCGCGGTTCCAAATCCGCCGGCGTCAATTTTTGGCGGGAAGGATGCGCATTTTGGCGGGAAAAGTCGGAAGTGTTTCGTAACGCTACGAGATGCGTACAATGTAGTATTCTCTGGTCTTATTGAAACAGGCCTTGAAACGGATACCAATAAATGAACTACTTTTCGAAATATAGGACGATCTTGTTCGCTTTTATGATTATGATACCAAGTGTGGGAAGTGAATGATTTTTCCCACAGTGAAGAGCGACGATATGCGGGAACACATCGTTCAGAACCTTGACCTCAAAAAAGAGTTTGTTTTTTTTTCAATGTTGTCGCGTTCTTTACCTTGAGGTGGAATTTATATATGTATGGGAAACCTATTGGATGATCGGAAGATAGCCTTATCAATACCAATTTATCAGGTGAATAGGTCATTGATTAGGCACGATTTTATTATCGTGCAGTTTCTGCAATCTGAGCACGATTTGTTTTCACGCCTCTGTAATCTTCGAATGATGTTGCACAGGATTTTTAATCAGGTTGCTGGAAGACCTTGTGAAGGAGTTTACGGAAATGTATTGCTCTGTCTCGTACAAAATTTGAGAGATCTTAATTGGAAACTAAAATATCGATTAAAAATGTTGGAGGAAAATATTTATTTATTTATCGGTTTTTTATCACTTTGGTGGAGCTTCAAAGCATTTTTTCATGACATCATGACATTCTCTGTCACCTCCTACCTTCTCTTCCTTAATCGTCTTGCAATAAATTTTCTAGACATTTTTTCTTGCAGTCTTTAAAAAATTTTCTGAGATTGATTAATCCTGTCGTAAGATTTATATTCATCAAAATATACAAGGATTAAAGCATACTTTTCAGTATTTCTAACTTTTTTGTTGCACCACCGTTTTCGGCTGATCAGCCTATACCAGAATATTATTCCTTGGAAACAAATTAATAAAAAAGCGTTTATTTATGTTAAATATGCATACCTCTACAGCTAAATGGATTATTCATCGCCCTTTTAGACTAGTATAGTTACTTTGAACAAAGAAAAACGATAAATATAGGTTTTTTATAAGATTTTATTAGATAAAATGCTAATTTTTCCTTCTTCAGTATCCAATGGGTAAATGAGTAAAATAATTCTGCATAAATCATAGCAGATCTTTTTATTGCTTTTGAAATCTCACATTCTTCATTGAACCAGTACCGGTTGAACAGATGGTATCGATTGCGAATCGATAGGTCTTTCATAATTCAATAATATTACATAAATCAACTTTATACCAAAGATTATCTCATCCATTGCACGTTAGACCGCAGTTTCCGATGGCAAGTTATTTTTAAATGCACGTAATAATCTCGTAATACTCTTAAATAATCTAAAAGAAAATAAATACGTCGGCAAGCTGTATTAATTACATTCTCAGCATCTATGTTGATTAGAAAAGAGTTGCTGGGATAGATATTTAGTATATTATTATTATTATTATTTTTACTATGTTTTATACTTTTTAATATCTTACCTTCAAAAGGCACTTGAGAAAAAACGAAGTATAATAAGGATTCTATTTTATTAGATAGTGGAAGAAGATAAATTATTTCTACATATCTTCCCAGAAACTTATAATTAACTTTTTGAGTGTCTTTTTGTATATATTTAGCGTTTAATTCAAATATTATTAGGAATAATGAGTAATTTTAATTTTTTACATGAGTCAAAACTGTGAACTCTATAATACGGCTTTTTTCCCTGAATTCTACTTGGCAAATCGTATAACTTTTTTTGTTCAGTAAACAACTTATTTTCAATTCTGTTCATTGACTGAGAACTTATAATCAGAACTTATTCCATCTAGGTACATGACCGATAAATGTTTCACTGCTACACTTCTTGAAGATCTAACCATGAATCTTTAACTTCGTTAGCGTTTGAGCTATTTCGGCGAATGAATATTGGGCGCTAATTCGCATATCTTCAATTAGTGCATTTCTTGTCACTAACCCGCTAACGACACTTATTTCAGTTGAATGTTCGCGTGTTATATTAGCATCAATTTCTGGTCGTTTGGTTTTTCATGCTGATGAGCCTAATCTCTGAATTCAACGGAAGATACATCCGGCGTGTTCCAAAAATTTTACGGGAAATCGCAGAATGATTGTTGCTTCTAAAGCCTACGTAGTTTAACAGATTTAGCTCGGTCCAATTTAAGTTTAATTCTTTTCGTGAACTGCGTATGAATACATACATACATAGAAAGAAGTTTATGGTAATGCAATTATTTTATCTTTTGAACAATACAGTATAACAGAGCAACAGCTTATGAAATACGTCCTTATATTGTTTTACAACTTTGTATGAATAGTTTGCTAAGTAATCCACGCCAAGTCTTTTCTAAAGCTTCTACTTCGTGCGATTAAAATTTCCACGAAAGATATAAATAGACAAGAATAATTACCTCGCAAGTCGACCTTCTGACGCGAAGTCCTTCGAAGACGTATAAAACACGCAAGTTTCTTTCTTCCTTTCAATTTACTCGACATTTTTTGGTAACGTGTTGATTGAGATACCAGTCCTGCATGGGAGCTAACTTTTTACCAGCTACATTACGCTGGGGTTTGGTGGCCGTAGGAGGTATGACCCCAATGGAGTTTCCTTCTGTTGAACCAAGGACGGCGAGGCAAGTAAACACCCAGCAGACAAGTCTCCGGTAAAGTGCAAGTCAGCTGATGTGCATTCCAAAGCGGCGTAAACACTCAATCGCGAATTCCCCACTCGATCTCTAAACAAGGTGAAGTAAGGGCTGAAATGTTACGTCGATGGCCTCCTGCAATGCGCTGCACGAATTGTTGTATTTCGGGAAAATAATTTCCGCTGAAAGATCTGCGTAGATTGTTGTTGTCCGAAGTATTTCATTAATAGTTTCGCTTCTAATTTCGGATATCAAAATAGTTTTCTCTCACATTAAATGTATACAGCCATAGATTACGATATATATTCACTCTCTTTTGATACTAGTTATAAAGCTTTTCTTCTTCAGAGCCTTACTGCCACGCTATTTGATCGTAAATCTGTGTTCTGCTTAAGCCAGCGTAAATATTGATTCCTATTTGTTTCAAAGACCTTAGTGAATGGCACAGTTGAATCAATGCAAAATTTCCTCATTTTAATACACTAAGTTATTATATCTCATGTAACTGATTACTTATTAAAATTTGAGTTTTAATTCGACATGTTTCCAATCATATTACGCTTAAATATTCGAGGAAATTTATAAACAGCATTGAGGTCAGAATTCAGTTTTATTCATGATATCTCAACTTCACCTTCCTTATTCCAAATTAGTTAGTTATGATTTTACAGAAGAATATCCGAATAAAGATTTCAGGAGTTCAGCATGAATATCTCCGCAAAATTTTTTTATATTCGGAGTCGAAAGACTTTTGTCTTGACATTAAAATTAAAATCATTTTATCGTATCCATATATCAATATTATATAAACGCAACAAGTAATTCTTAATTCATAAGATATATCGAGAGGAACCAGTATGAAATACCAGCGAATAGCTTAGTGTTTAACATTCCTAATCGGATTTCATTCTTATCACACCTTAAGGAAATTGGTTACATGTACTTCGTTCAAGGAACGAGTGAATGTATATGTAACTATGAACCGATGCATGTTTCAGATTTGTCGGATAATTATTATCCTTTAATGACGGACTTTAAAGTTTCTGGCCTGTTTCACAACGCTTCGTCGTTAGCACCTCATACCGGAAGGTTCTTTGCCTCCTCAAATCCACGGCTATCGTTTCCACGCTTCTTAAACTCCAAAAGTCAGGCAAAGTTCGAATTTACCACTGCGATGGGTGGCTTTAACTGCTCTTTCGATAGCCGAAGAAAGTTTTCCACTGCTTTCAAAATGCTCGAATCGGTCTGTTACCTAAACGTTGATATGTTCCCACTTTAGATAGAAATTCGTAGAGATTTGGATGTAGAGTTACATAGCGGTTTTTCCTGCGGGGAAAGTGACCTATAACTAGTAGAATTAGAGAAAATGGTGTTTCTTTTGTTTGGCGTTGGAAAGGACTCTAAATGTATTAGAATTTATTTTAATAATTTTTGATAAATATTTCATTAAATGCATAAAATATAATTATATCTTATTCAGATTATAATTCGAATTCGATAAATCAATTATCAAAAGCAGTTATTAGCGAAAGATTACGACCCAAAGTCCCAATAGTTCCTCATTACATAGCATTCATAGAAATACGCTAATTAAGGCCATCGCCTTACCTTCTGGTCACGCTAACATGTACGAGTATGTTACGTTTAAATACCTTTACAATCGTGTTATCAAGTTTTCAACATTTCAGGATCGATTATTTCGCTCGATAAATTCGATTAATAAATCGATCGATCGCATATCGATATATAATTCGATTAATACGATCGATTTTTTTTTTATGAGAACCGGGTTTCATTCAGTATATTTCCAAAGGCCTGCTCGTTAATTAAACTACGTAACAAACTACCTCGTTCTGTCGACACACGTACAACGACGTCTCCCAAGTCACCAGCGTTTTAAAAATCCGTGAGAAAGCAATGACGCAAACATTTTCCGTTCAATGGAAGTAATTTATGAGGACTGCTTTACCCTTAAGTGCACGTTTGCAAGTGCTGGCTGTGATAAGCCGTGGCATGCGTTTGACATTCCGACGGCATATATCACGCCCTGTATCATTACGTAGCAACAGGAGCGCACGCACTAGATACCAATCAGCCTGCAGCGAAGGAATTATTTCTCGTCCAGGCGATGAGAAATTAGATCCTCATGAGCGATAACCTTTCTTCTGGGTGATACAACATCGGCGTATTATTCTTGGTATAATAGCTAATGATCGTTTCAAAGAACCCAATTACGTTCCGGTTTCAGAAGAATTGTTGACCGATAGATCACGATTTTCGAAGTTCGGATGTTCAATAGCACTTTGCGAGAATTTACATGTGATTGCTTCTATATCAACTTGTTGTGATGAAAAATGGGCGAGAAAAAATGAATCAAATACGAAGAAAGCTCTAATTGAGCATAATACTTAAATACAATTGTAGAAATAGTAACATAGTTAGTGCGTGAAATATTAATTATCTCTCTGAATATTTATTTAACCTTAAAGCGCACATGAATCTGATAAAAAATTATCGAAAGATGAAATTCGTAAGATTTGATTCTTAATTAAAGCTTTATTAATTTAAAAGTAAGCTACAGTAAAGCATTAATTAATTCATTTTATAAATTTATTTCGTCCGTGCTCACAGAAAAACGTAAATTAATGTATTCCAGAACGTAAAAGTATGATATGTATCAGTTTTAATTTGTTTATTTGATTAATTTATTCATTTATCACGTACAGCATATATCTGGAAATTTACAATGACAAAAAATACAGTGAAAACAAAAACGTAAAGTCAAATAAGATCGCGTTCGCTCAAATAAATTTTATGACTTCGTCAATTTTCTGTGGGAGTCGAAAATATGTCTAATGTTTGTTATCTTTCTTTCGTTCTTCCGTATCAAAAGGTAAGGAAGAAACATTTTTATGATAGCAAAAAATGCAATCCTCCTCGGTGCAGCGCTATCTTTCCAGTAGATTCCACAATCGGCGAGCAAAACATTCTCGTCCGTGCACGGATTCACCCTTGAGCGGGTGCACCGCTTTCTTCTTCACGGCCACAAAACTTAAAACCACCGTGAGATTCCTCACAAACCAAAAAATACGACAAAGAAAAAGGAGATGAATGAATTTATACGAAAACGAACCCGTAAATGAGCTTCGATTTAAAATGGTTGCGTTTTGTAGTTGTATCCGATTACTCAACTTACGTAGAGATGAAGTCATAGTATTCGCGTCCGGATATTCTTCCGAAATTTATATTACGTCTTATTTTGAGTAGTAAACTTTGCATGTTTGCGCTAACCCTCCCTTGTTGTTGCTAGGTAGTTTTTGAATTGCTGCTAATGTTTATAAAATGATAAGGCAGACTTTCAAAACCTAAATTGCACTACGTCGCTCATTCAAGGTTACGCACGGGTCAACTTTGAAGTATAAGAATCCGGAGTACTATCAAGTTCCATGAGTTCATACGAAACATGTTTTTGTTGTTGTTGTCATACTTCGAATGTGATACGTTTCTATGGTAAGAATGTACTACGCTGATTTTCGTGACGAATTCCGTTTCACATTTCGAAACATCATTATACGCATTAGGTCAAAAGTATACTTTACGAAGGAGACCTGCTCTTACATAAACGTCCTCACACGAGACGTAATATCGTATCAAGGTGCACGCGCGTAGTTCACTTAACCACTGGAAGCGTATAATCCTCATGCAGCCGTGATTAAGCCCCGATAAAAAAGAAATATTGCTCATAAAGGCAATTGTCTCCTTATCTCGTACCGAATCGCTAAATTGGCACATGCGTTCATTGCCCGCTGTATTAAAAAAACACGATCGCGGTTGTCTGGGAACTCTATAAACAAATAACATTCCAATTGGTGCGGCTGAGGCTCTACAATTTTTACGAGGCTTTGTGATGGCATCTCATTCGGGTCGTAAAATTCCGATGGAACGAAAGACCGAATTCCCATCTTACGATTACTACTTAATTACGAGATAAGAGATCCTCAATGACGTACTATTTCGGATAATTAAGTCGATTGAGATTGGTGCTTATAAATACTGACGCGACAGCCGCCCAGTCTCCTTATCTTTCAACCCAAGGACTAAAAACAATCCTAAATTCCCGCGATTTCTTATCGATTCGAATTCCAATAAAACGCAATCGACCTATCGATAAAAAAGCAATGTGTGACGTCAGAATCCACACGTCACAGTGTCGATGCGGGGAAAAACAAGAGTTCGAGGAACGTGACGTAGTAATGGTTATGATAGAGTGTCGATATTCGAAGAATGCCTTGGGTCGCGTCGTATTTGGAATGTGAATGACCATCAGGTGTTCGAGGGAACGATATGAATACGTAACAAGCTAATCTATGATTTTCTTCCGTCGGAAAGATCATCCGATTCTTTCATTTGGAATTTCCGCTTTACCATTCAGGCTGTCTTGTTATAATCGCCGATGTGTTTTCATTGTGACCGTAGTTTTTTATTATGCGGACTGTTTTATTAAAAAGCGGAAATATTAACTGAAGATTTCGGGTGTCATATTCTCGTAAACTATTCCCGAATATACGTATTATAAAGCATAATTATTAAAAATGCCAAGCGTTTTAAATCGCAGATCAATGTAATCATCTTTCAAGCACTTATATTCAAGCTAAAATTCAATTAACCAGCATAAATTGGAATAATTTTACCAGTAAGAATATTTTCTGCTTCGCTAAATTTCTTATACGGAATGTCATGGGTAAATAAAGAGTTAGTTTCAGCGTATATATATAGTTTTTTAATGTTTGATTTGGATCCTAAGATCTAAGCCAAAGTCATCATACCCTTGTCTATGAGAGAGTAGAAATGGTGTGGAATAGTGAAGAAGGTTTCAGGGGCTTAGAGAAAGTTATGCCCTCAGAAAGTTCTGGAAATAGTTCCGGAAATCAAACCTAGAAACTCATGCGTTCCCTTTCTTTCGATAGGCGATTGACCCGTATGATTTTTATGTCGCAAGGGATTGATTTATAATAACTTTTTTCGAGATATACATATAGATGTATGTCTTTCTTTTGATTGAAGTTCTTTCCCTTATTTCTTGACCGTCTGGACAAGAAAATTTGAAGTAGTTGGAATTGTTTCATTTTGGAAATGTATCGTGTTCTGTACGTTCCTATTATGAATTATATTCTTTTAAAATTTAATGTTCTTTTCGATTTAGATAACCATTAATTATTATTTTATTTTACTCGTTTCGTGTCAATATTTCATCCTAATTATCTAAGTGTTACGTGGTGAATAAATTGGGAAATATGGAGCAATATAGCACTCTCTTATCGATATAATAAAGTGTAAATCTTATGGAAAGAGAGTGAAACCGTTTCTCTGAAGAAATGATAGAAGTCAATCATTCTAGGAACGTGGAAATGTGTGCACGTCTATAGCTATGGGATAAAAAAATTTCACCCCAAACACCAGGTAGACACCTTCGGAAACCACCTGACGAACGGTAGGTTACTGACCCTATGTTTAGGGGAGGTGGTATTTTCCCCATTCCAAACGTCTCCTAGATAGTTAATAAACTGCCTTCCGGAGATCCATCTATAAGTGAAAACAAATTGCGTCTCATTAAATCTCTCGCAAGACTCATTGCAATTTTCTCAGCGGATTATTCATCGCAGAAAGGAAAGCTTTAAAGAAAAAGGGAACGGCACATCTATCAAGATTATCCAAGATAGGTGTATATTCTGAATAGTGAATGTCTAAATTACTTACAGCTGTTAGTGGAGGAATTGGTAATTGATCTCAGAGCAGTGAGGTGGATTAGAGACACGGTCGAGTAGATTGGGGATAACTGGATAATTGAGAGTTTGGTGAAAGTAATTCAAATGTATCTTTTATCATATGCTGTTTTGAAAAATAGGTCAAACAGATTCCTATGCATTTATTCCTCCATAGACGACAATCATCAATGTATTTTATCCTAAACTATTTATGCTGAGTGAGGGATGAAAAGAATAAATAGGCAGAAAATCCATTAATAAAAATCTCTGTCCATCTTGAGTTTATATAGAAATTATAGAAATCATATGAAAAAAGGAAACATGGCTCGAGTATTCGTTAAAATCAATCAATCGTTAGAATAAGGATTTCAATTAATTATTATCATCTATATATTTTACGAATATTCAAATTCGGTTGAGTAAACAATAAATCAACAATAATAATAACAATCAACTCTATTGTCTATCTTATCGATTTACGAATCAATTTGAGGTTGAATCAGATGAATGTATCATTATTTCAGTGATTCTTACTCTGTAATATTGATAATTTAGCTATCCATAGAAAAGATCTATAAAAAATAAAAATTCTATACGACGTAGAAACCGGTTCTATTACCAATAGTACATAAGATTAGTGTTCCATATCAGAGAGCTTTTTTGTCATTATTGCCCATCACAGGTAAGAGCATGCAACGAGGAAAAGTTCGAACATTACTTTAGATTCTCCTCGATTTAGATGCATTATTATAAAAGGTACGTCTTACTTCTGAAATTGGACGTCTTAGAAATGATGATATCAGATGAGGCTCTCAAATTTAAGGAAGAGGGTTTTAAAATTCAATGTGAGTGGAGAAAATACAATACCAAGGACCTAATAGGACCTTGGTATTTTCGAATCGACCCTCGGGTCTGAGAATGAGGAAATACCGTCTACTGAAGATTTTTCATATCTTATAATGTGAATTATTTTTGAAGAAAGAGCTGAGATAGAGTAGGTGGAACAGTTATAAATTATTATATTATGAATGAAACTATGTTACGTTTTGTAAATCTCGCTTTGCAGCAAAAATATTTGTAGGATTGTATAGAAGTGTTGAATCTATACGTATGGGTGTAAAATTATTCTTTGTTTGCTATTAAAATGGAATCGAAATCGATTCTTTTAAAACTTAGGTATTGGTAATTAAATAAAATGTAGAAATAGATATTCCTGTAAAGGCACTGGTTTCCAAGACTTTTTCTTTGAACTAGTGCATGGATTATCTATACTCGTTTCGGGTCAATATTTCATCGTAATTATCATAGCATTGAGTCGTGAATAAATTAAGAAATACGAAGTAATGTCGTACTCCTTTATACTCCTTATAAACTCTATTTGAACTAGTGCATGAATAAGTATTTTCTATATGTACGTATATCGCTAATGTATATATTACTTCTGAGACTTCTATTTTCACTTCTTAAGCGCTAATTAAAAACCTATACCGATCTACTGAAATTTTCTTGCATTTCAATCACTTCAAATCCGTTTTTACGTGAAAATAGAATGTCCATGCGCCACTCTGTTCAACTCCCATTTACCGTAGCGGATCCCATCCTCACTTGCTTTAATGAAACGGCCTTTATGAGAGGATGTGAAGAATCACTGCACGTGATTTCACAAAGAAGGGGGAAACACACACCCCTCCCTCGGTTTATTCCATATGCACGTACGACCAGTCCCACCTATCTTTTTTCTCCCTACGAACTTTAGGACGGATTTTTGGAACCGCATTCTGTTCTCGAGGTCGATGTCGTATATCATGTGCAGGCCAATTAACAGTGATCGATTCGACTTCTGCTTTTCCTCATTTTCACAATCATTTTTCGACTATTTGCATCTTTTTTACAGATGTCTGCGAGATTTCGATCAGGCCTGTTTTCTGACCTTACGCAATCTCCCATGTCGTAACATTTTGCGAATCAGCAGAGCGATGAATTTGCCCGAAATAATTGCGTTAATTAGCCGCTTTTAATTAGTTGATTCGCTCTCAATAATTCGTTATTTTCATGTGTGTTTTATGTTTCCTAATTCAAGCATTGACTTAATATAGTTCCGTATTTTTGAAGGCTGTAATATTAATTCATCACCGATGTCAGACGTTCTTAAATATTTTTTAACCAAAAAATTTAGAAAAATTCTACAGGTTTTTGTAGGTGAGCAAATCAGGTCTGGTATACAATAACTTGCTGACATTTATGTTTGATAATTAAAGTTGACGATGAATCACTGTTTGTTCTTTATAAATTTTGAATGAAATATTGCCAGTAGAGAGTTTAAAAAATATTTGTATGTACATAAGATTTAGCGTCTTACTGGAAAATATTTTGATCTCTACATGTATAAGTAAATTTACGATTTCATTATAAAATATGGGGGTGAAAGATTATTTGAAAACGAATAATATTAAAAGATTAATCTTAATTCTTAATGCTTACTAGGTGAAGAAACCTCTTCTTACCTTTCTTCTTCGGATTGTAATTCGTTATCGTAATATGTGTACGAAACGAGAAGAAATAATTAATCGAACCTTAACCTTATTTCAAAGCTTACCTTATGACTCAATTTCATGAAACTTCGAAAGTTTGAATCGGTGTCAGCCAATTATATGAGGAAAGTGTGTAAGGAACGAAAAGGGAAATAACAATTTCCTCCCAGTTTTCAGACTTTATGAAATCGAATAACAGATATCATGTGCGGCCAATTTAGACTCAATTTTGATCTCTTACAGTAACCGCTAGTGTGAAGATTCGTTTGTTCTATTTAGTGGAAATGAAGAAGGGAGCAAGGTAATTATATTTCAGTGATCAGAGTATCAAGAAAGAATATTAATAGTTTATGATTATCATAAGAGAGGAAATAGTGTTGAAACCCTACAGAATGCAATTTGCAACATCTTATGAACGATTTACATATTAAGTAATACGCATACATCAAATTATTTCAAAATAACCGACTCTGATCCTGGTTTATCTTTAAGTTAAGAAATCACGACAAAAAAGAGACTGCAATGGATACAGATTGGATGATAACTGCTGAATATCTTCCCGAGCAACCAAATTATATGTTACCATCATTATCAATTCCGTCAAGCATTTTTTATAAACATATAAAGTTATTTATAGTTATGCTCTATATATAGTCGTCCGCTCTCGTTTTAGACGAGAGTTTTTTGTAATATAAAAATTATTTCTTTTAAGCATTAGGTCCCAAGTCCATGTCACTTCTCCATCGTATAATGACGTCAAATCATCATTACGATCATTTAAATGAACCCAATACGGTCTACGATTTGGAAATTATGATTTTTTAAAAGATGTGATGAATCTGACAAAAAAAACGTGTGAAAGCTGACGTCATTGCATTCTTCCCTCAATAAGACTCGAGTATAAATAAATTGAGAGAGAAAGCAAGATGTCTGTTTGCAAAGGGGTACATTCATTGTGAGTGCATTCGCTGTTAATTTTAGGTCATTGCTCTTCTTGAAGCACTAGAGCCGTACTCTCCAAGTGGATTCATATCGAGTGAAGGTATAGAAATATTAGCTAACGCATGCGGATGTGCTTGTCATAATTTATTAAGACTAGTTAAGCTGAGTATAATAGTATCTCATTAATATGATAGACTGATGAAAAGATAAATGCATAGCCATAGATATGAATATAATGTTATGGATGTGATATTAATTAGTTTATAAATAGTTACCTCATTAAAAATGGTAAGCATTAATGATAAATCCGAAGCCATGGAAATAGATATAATATTGTGTATATGAAAATAATTAGATTATAAAAAGGTGCGATTATTATTTTATAACAGAACAATTATTAAATATTATATTAGATTATAAATAGGTTACTAGTTGTTATTTTTTGGAAAATTTAGCTATCGGCGAATGCTTTCTGATCAGATAACGTGGTGATAGTTTGGAGTATATAGCACGTGCTTCATTGATTTTATCACCTCTTTAGAAATTATGAGGTAATAAATACCCGACAACTTAAGTCCGCATTAGATCGGTATGAAAGTAAAGATATTGCATTGAAAACTTAATCTGTGAACGCGATGAGTAGTTGTAGTAAAAGATTACGTAATTTAAAAATATTTGTAAGATAAGAATTCCGTTTACTGAATCGTAAAACATTTGAAAGAAAAACTGCGTATTAATCAAACTCTATTAATAATAATAATAATAAAGACGCGTATATGATAAATATTCGATCGTTTCCCAAACATCCAGATGTTTGTCGTTAGAATCGTAGTTCGTGGCGCTGTCGGGTCGACAACAAGAACAAACCGTGTAATCGCACGTTTTTTGACAAATCCCCATACGCTCGGTGCGAAATCACGATTTATGGCCCAGTGCAACGCGGGTAATTGTGATATTTAATCCTTGAGCCGGGTGATGAAATCTTTTATCCGAGCGGGGTTCATATCCTTGATCTTCCCTTTATCGTTCGTTTATTGGAGCCGTTTCGCCAACCGTCACATCCTCACCAACGTGCCATTTTTGCCGACAATCAGGAAGCATCCTTTACCATTTGCACCGTGCAGCGTGCGCTTTCTGACACATGCCGACGAGGAACGAACCAAAAAGTTTACTCGTCCTTGGCGGGACGTACAATTAATCTCCTGCGTCGTAAAGGTAAACGGATTTTGAATTGAAGGAACACGAATCGGAGGTTAATGATGGAGGATCGAAAAAGATGACGGTGAATTTATCATCTGATTGTTGTCGTCCTTCAATATCCTTATTCTTTTGTTTACGTTTTGATTCCGTTGCGTTTCCTCGTGTGGTGTCTTGAGACGGAAGAAATTTTCACTCTCTATACTTATGTTAGTATCAGATGAACAATCATAAGACCTGCCTGCAAATTATGTATTATTGTAAATACAAACAAATGATAATTATTTATGTTTTCGTTAGTGAAAAGACACAGAAATTTTAAATTACTAGCTATATATTCAAAACAATACGATCTTCACAATGTTCTAAGTATTATAGAATTATATTCTTCTATTAATCTTTGCATCTTAGTATATAAATGTCAGATATTGCATTAAATATATAGCTTTGAAATCCAATCAATGAGAAATCCATATTATTTATGTTTTCTATTTTTATATTTATCAATATAATATCTTTTGGTTACTTTACGTTTAAGGATGACCGAGCTATCGTTTTCCATCAGTTGTAGCCTTCCAATATCTTAAAACCTTGGACTGTATAAATAATATACATCGGAACTTTCCTCATTGACAAATATGTTGATGAATGACTTCATTCAAAGCGATAAAATAGGTCACTTGCAATACATTCCAGTATCATTTGTCGCAACGTAAGATTTAGCTCATCAGTTCGTCGGCGAAGTTTTTTTTCTATCTCGTTATCTACATCGCATCCTTTTTATGAATATCCGGTTTTTGTGGACCATATACTTGGAACTCGGATATCTCGAATCTGTTATCTTTTCGAAACAGTGTGATGCACTATGACGACGATGGAAATTTCTGAATAAAGTCCAGCGTAAAATGGGGAGAGAAAAAAAAGACACCCGGAAACTGTGGGTGTCTGTGTAGCGACATTTCGACCCCAAAGCTTGAATGAGTTGAGAAGGCAATTTAAAAAGCCTTAAAATTAATTCAAACGGTCGTTTTAACTATAATAAGAGTCGTCACTTATCGCTTCCACATATTTGATTCGATAATCCATCATATAACTTTTAACGGCTAATAAATTCACGATAAAAACAATCTCTAAGGAGGTAATAAATTCTATTTCGAGAACAATTCATTTCGACACGATGAACTTTCAAATTTGGACGATTCATCTGACGGATATCTTATCTTTATCAAACTTCTGTATTTACATACATTCTCAGCTTCATCTCCGTAAGAAAAACGCAATTATCTCTGTTTGACGAACTATTTTCGCGTTGTTCGGAAGGTAAACTACTTAAATCTGATTTGTTTATTTTGGAATCTGAGACGATTAAGGTCGCGTTAGTTCGTTGATAAGCAACGCTCGATTGAGGCGTAACTATAGAGAAGAAATGGGTATTAATTCAGGGCTATTATTGTAATACCCAGCGTAAGATTTAGAAGCTTTTAAGTCATTACATGAGGGTTTGATTGCTCTCAAAGCTTTTGTTTGTTTATTCAAGATGCTCTCGTGATTTAGCTAACGTTACGCGATAGATTTTAAAGATAATAATCTTTCGTACCTCATCGTGAACACTCGAATTTTTTTGCCAAATTTATCTTATTTGAACGGAATGAGATTATTGGATTTACATCTCTATTCGTAACAGTTTCTCGCCCTCACAAGTGAATATTATGTGTATACATTCCTAAGCATGCCCGAAATGAGTTGATAATGGACTTACTTGAGTAAAAATTCGCGATCTTTACATGGTGCTTTTATTACGGTTGGAAATGCGTGCCCTCCATTTTCGCATGAGTAAATTAGTTCGCACTGTTAAACATCGGTAATTAACGATAGAAATTTGATATGTAATTTTCCTTTTAATCTCCTTTTTTAGCAAGGGATTACTGGAGGTATAAATGAAATTTTACAGTCACTAAGCCTTCTTCAGTTTTGAAACTGATCTAGGAGTAAAAGCGTAAGACAAATAGCCATTCATTGATATTAGAATATGGAATAATTTTATGCTTAAAAGAAAATACGTATATTAAAAGTAATTTACGCTTTAATTTACTAAAGATAGGATTGATTATTGAGATACTTGAGCCTTAGAGCATAAGTTGTATATAATATCCTTTTAAAAATTATATATCGGAAGGAATTGTGGCTCTTGTGTTCGCTGAGGGAGTATAAAAGTATATTTGTGTATCGATTTAAGTAAAGGGATAAAAATGAGCAGATCCAAATAAAAATGGGGACCTTTCTGTGCTTGTAAATCTCAATGATAACTTTGATAGTAAATTCACATTCTTATGATGGGTTACGAGATAAGTAGATATTGTTTAAAGAATCGTCATCGTTAGGAAGTGTCGGTGCATCATACCCGATGCGTAGAAGAATAATCAATTCACAAATTCAATCAATTTCTATCGCACGTACTATTACTGTCGGCTTTCACAAGAAACTTCCCATGATGCAAATTAATACGTAACTTTCGTCATCCATGATTCGCAGAGTACAATTCAAGGACTTAATTCTACGAACTTTGTCCATTATATTGTCGCGTAGGAAGTTTCCGATTGGGGATCATTCGGTCCCCAACGCGTCATGTTCTCTTCCGATAAAAATTTGTCGGGATTATATTAATTTTTGCTAATAGTAATTTTATTACGATATATTTATTTAGTAATATCAATAAATCAATATATACAAATAGGATTAAGATTTTTTTTGAATCTAAAAACTCCCTTCCTATCTAAAAAATGCCATTGTTTCGTATTTATTTTGTTCGTCGAGAAATCAATATGATAGTAATTCCTTACAAAATGATAGAATAAAAACTGTAATTTCATCTAGTTACAGCATCGATCAGATATGTGCCTCTAAAATGAACATCATCGCTTTTTTGATTAACGTAGTTAATTTTTTTTCATCATTATTCAACCTATTTAGCATAACCCTGAGCTCTGAAAACCTCTCTCCTAAGGGTACGCGCACGATAAGTAAGTAACCACTTAAGTAGAGCGTGAAATTTCTTTCGCTAAATTAGTTTTGAGACCTTGAGTATCTTTTTTTTCTTTTAAAATCTCGCTATTCGGCATCGACGTGACGAATCGTTTGTATCCATTACGTAAAAACAAATAGAACAATTGAGAGTGAGGATTAAACTCATAAAACACTTAGCGCATTGGAAACTGTACCCATAAATAAACCGAGGACGCAAATAGTAGAAGATATACGGAAAAACAATGGATAAAAAGATTTCCTGAGAGGTTTCTCGACAAATATTGATTCTGAGAGAATATTAATTGAAACAAGGAGAAAACTATCTTTTTCACACATCTATATTTAACTATCACAGTTATTCCCCGAGTTTTCTTCAAGAGGGAAATTACAGGATTGCTATAAATTCAATGCTTCGCAAACTGCGAAATTTCCTGCGTAATATTCGTACACTTACACAATCATATTTACGTATTGAAGCTAAAGATCTGGAGAAGGAAACGTAGTAGTATGATCTGTTGATTATTTGCAACAGTTTCGAACAAGTATGTGATGTATTTCTGCATTACATATTTCAGATAATTGAGTCTTCATTTCTCTGTTTTCGATATTTTCTTGTTAGCATCATTTCTTTTAAGTTTAAAATATCTACTCAAGTAGCCTTGGAAATCATAATATATTGGTGAATATAATAGAAATACTCACGAATTAGATTATTCTCATGAGCATTCAGTGTTATTTATTAATTTTTATCTATAGGAACGCATGAAATAACGATAAAATTATTATACATCCACTTCAGCAAATATTATGTAAATTTGAGCCCATTAAATTATTTATGAAGCCTTATATTGCGTCATACGATGTTAATAAACGCATTTCATCCTCTTTGAATTTAGCCAAATAAGAACTCTATCTCTCCAATTGGCCATATGCTGAGTTACCCATTCTTATGATAATTCATAGCACTAGAGAACCTTCAATAACTCTCTATGTACGTTCACAGGAAGTTCTACGAGTATAATCACTATACGTCTTTGGTCTACGAATGATACTTAATGCATAACAAATGGTATGCAATATGCCATATGAGTAATGCTTGCTTATAGATCTTCATCTATACATGCTCCGCCTTTCGTGGTAAGGCAGACACCCTGCCTTACCACGCTCATCCCTTGCCCTTCTCCGCGTCCTTAACGTGTTAAGTTAAACGTATAAAAAATGAATACCCATTGCTACTCTTTCTAGGCTCTACTTCCTGATCTTCTTCGCTTGTACTCTACTACCTATATAATGAATATGACGTATGATATCTTCTACGAACGCACTTTATCTGCGTTTATTATGCATGTTGAGCGTTTGTATTATATTCTTCATGTGCCATTATCGTTATAAGATTTTAAGTCTTTGTTCTGAAGCTTGTAGATGTAACTTCCGTTGATATTTCTTTAAAGTGTTTATCAAAACGGACGATATTTGTTCTGCTTTTAACATGGTTAACGAATTTAGCATTTTGAGTATGTCCTGTGCTACAAGAATATTCAAGATGGAACCTAACAACTAGAGAAGTCTAAAAGATCTCAAATCGACTAATAAATTTATAACTAAAGGCTTATTACTTCATAAGATGATTTCCCTAATGGATCCAGCGAGATTTACAACGTTACACAAAGTAAAGATGTCGAAACCTACAAAGTGAAGTAGATTGTATCCATAGTCTTTGAAATCGGAGGTCAAAGACACCCGTAGACCTTATTCTGGAATCCAGAAAAATCCAGCGGTACCCGCTAATCGATTGCGCCTTCAAAACTCCGGAAAATCCTTATCCGTCGAAAGAGGCGCCTCGAAACTTCCAAACATCCGAAAGATGTATTTCGTAGTTGTAAAATGCGTTATCGAGGCACGTGAGTGATTAGGAAAGCTACACATCGATGTTGACGATGGATCGTTAACGGGAAAGTTATGAAACATATCTCAGAGGTGTACATTAAGAGTAACGTTTACTCAATGAAATGCAGTTTAAGTAAATTTTCTAATCATCGCCTTCCGAGCATATTTTGGACATAATAACAGCGTTTTTAACTTCTTGGGCTGTGATTCCGATAACTGCGTTGGTTTACCAGTTATGTTGCATATTTACGTGGCGTTGTGTTCAGCACTCTGCAGAAAGCGGGGGACCTGGGTTCGAGTCCTAGTCATTATTGTAATTTCTTTTCCGTTTAAAATTTGAAATATCTTATTTAAAATAAATGAACCATTAAGACCTGTATCTATTTCAATACATAAATCTATTCACATCCTTTAAATTCTTGGTCCATTTCAATTCTATTAGCTCTTTCCCTTCAGCCATGGATTTCCCAACTAAAAAACAATCAAAGATTTATCGCAGTATTAAGGTGTGATTCCATCACTTGATGCAACGTTTATAGCACGAGGAGAATCAGAGGCATGTGTAATTGCGTAATTATCCTACAATCCACCTTCACACGCACGGCGAGGGATGCATCCTTCCGCATTATGTGAGAAGTTATTCAATTTTTATCACGTGCGATGTGCGGAAAGAAGGAAATCTCTGATCAGTTATGCCCCCGCCGATTTAATATTCCACCTGTGGAACTTTTAGCAAAGGTACAGGAAGATATGCAACATCATCCTTTACACCTGCCGGAAATGTGGTCCCTAAAATTGCGAGTCATAGCCAACGTCTCATTCAATTTCTGCATAGAACCTTTATCGTAGTGATAGATCGCATAACGTATTAGTTTGACATAATGAAAGCTTGAACTCTTCTTTATCGTTCATCGTGTACTTCTGCTAAGTCTTTAAGTTGATAATGTCCTATAAAAAGATCCTGCAAATTTAATTTCCTCTCATCAAAGTGGAGGTAGTACATTAGGATTAAAAAGTTACAGGGTAATGTATTCGTTTTGATGTTATGTCTGGGTACAGTACGTAGAATCAGAGTGAATTCTTCATCATCCTCTAACATATCAATACCCAATCTTGTTTCCTCTTTCATCATCCCCTCTTCTGTAATCAGCTTCTCTTCATTATTTTTCCTTGTGTGCTTATGTTTTCGAGGAATTCAAAATACTGATGTATGATTACCAAGATGATGCCGTATTCTAAGAAGACTCACATCCGAAGCATCCCTTCGGCATCTTTATTACTCCGTACGATGTATTTGATTGAGCTTCTTAACGTTACAAATTCTGTACGGCATGAGAATAACTTTGTTGTAAGGGGTTGCTTTTCCCACAGCGTTACATATAAGAAAAATGTAAAGTTTATTTTTATTTGCTATTCTATTCACTTACGCATCTTTTACTTCATACTGAATCATCATAGATTTTTTTAATTCTATGATTAAAAGATTGTGTTGGAATCTAACCCTGAGCTTTATTTGATAACGAATTCATTTTTATTTTCATTCGAACTCTAATGAATCCTTTAATGAACGAATTCACTTACGAAAAAACTGCTTTTGTAAAATAATCTTGTTCAAATACGTAATATAAGCTGTTCCCTCAAGAATAACTGAATGAGGTGGCACGTAATTAATTATGTTTGATGGAAAGAGCTTTTATAATTGATAGAGACGAAACAACTTAAAAATAAATAGAAATACGAATAATATAGACTAGATTGTTGGGATAGTGGCTTAAAAATAAGTTGGATAAGTTCAGAAAGAGAGAATACAAATGCAAGGTAATTGAATGTCATATCTGTAAGCTCTTATTCTGCATTTTAAAAGCAGTTCTGAGTAATGTATCTGATAGAGATATTTGCAAGCGCGATTCAAAACAAAGTCAATTCTCACGACCATCAACCTCAAAAGTAGGCCTTTGGAAGTCCAACTTTCTCGAGCTCTCAAACAATATCATTCCGTAGATAATGCTCGGTAGTCGGCCATTGCAGTCGGAACCCTGTGGCCCCTGGGACCAACAGGGCACGCGTGTACCCATCCGATTGGCTAAACCCTGGGGTTCGAAATCGCTAGATTCGTCATTTATCTTCTGTCGCCATGCCAATTGGACATGAGGACAGCATTTGACGTGTGTCTCTCGGGGTCAAGGGGCGAGGTCGGACCAGGGCCGGCTGGGGGCGGGGTAAAGGCTGCTCGTTAAGACTGGCAGCAGAGAGTATCAGCTGCAAAAAATTGCCATCCGAAAAGTAGCTTGCGAAGAATTCGTATTTTGTTGGTGATGTCGAGAACCTACGCCCATTGTTTGTGTTTTGTTTTCATGTCTTTCGTAAGTTTCTCAGGATGTTATTGTATGATTAACGACTGCATCTGCGAAATTAAAAACCTGTAAATTAGATAGAATCGACAATTTAAAGGTTATTGTACCTGACCTTCTCCCAATCAGTGGATATATTTCTCAAAAGCTCTAATTATTTAATCCAGAGACATTATGGTTTATAGGATCTATTAATCAACATAAATTAATAATTTAATGCTATTTATCAGAACTGCTTAACATTATAATAGTAACTAACTCCTAAGAAAGTTAGCATCTAGTGGTTACGTTTTATCTTTATATTCCTTAGATACCCTACCTTTGGGTCTAATTTTATCGCCATCCTTTGAATGTGCAAAAAAGGTAAAGCTATTTGGCAACGATAGATATCCAGCTGTAACTCTGCTAAATTTGACTTTTATTGAACAGGAAAATTACATTGAAAGAGAAAATTCATTGCAAACATTCTATCGCTCAATAATTATTAAGTGCCTCATTAAGTTTGTCATCGTCAATTAGCAAGTGAAGAAGTTGCGAATGTACCTGTTCACACGTCATGAGAGCTATAGAATTATCTCATAAATAGATTGTTCACTTAGGTAATCAAGTACGGTTGATGGAAGTTAGAACAGTTAAACTTAAGGACTGCAGATTCCTTAGGAGGGCAGTAAAGATACAGTTTCATGACATTTTACAAGTACACATAATTAAACTGACTTGAAGAAGAGTAAGAAATGTGCTATTGCGAGTTGCCACTTGCTATACTTTCTCGCTCACCTTAAGATTGCGAAATTAGCTTCTTATTCAATTTCACAATTGTGTACACGATCGTAGATGTGATTATATTAGGTACATGTTATGTACTTAAATATAGATTCAGTATAATACGAGATATTTCACTTTTCGTATTCCTCCGTCCCTTCTTGCCTTGGACTAGGACGATGTCCTCAACGCATAATTTTGAAACAAAAACAAATCATCCCCGACGTAACACAATGATAAGCGTATGTTACGTCACATAATCTCCGAAGCAAGATAGCATTATCCTCCTAAATTTTTCCATCGTTGGGTGAAGCTATATTTAAAGATCTAACCCTTAAAGAAATGTGAACTTCTCGATAACCTTTCTATAACGATTCTAAATCCATCCCTTGCGTTAAAGATTAAAAATGAAAACGGGCTTCCCTTGTGTTTGATTTTTAATTCTACATGTCTGGCTATGCATAATCTCACCGCTGTTCGGTTTCTCTTACTGGAGTGACATTAGTTCTGTGTTCAGGACATTTAGTACGATAATAATTGTAGTGTGGTTATTTAAAGTTCCTCGGAAGTAATAACGAGATCGTGAGTGATTTTTCTTGGAAGTAAACGTCTTGCCTACGTCATATATAAACATTTTTTTTCAACTTTTATTCTAGCTGCGCTTCGTTGTAAACAAACTTATATAACATGTTACCTTCTGTTTTTACAAAGAAAATGTCTTAAATGAAACATACACATAAACAAAGTAGACTATGAAATACGTACATAATGCTTACAATTGGTCCTCACGTTAACCACTGTGATTTTTACTAAATTAATGATTACATTTGTTTCTATTATAGAAATAAAAATCACAGTACACTCTCTTATCATTCTCTAGAGATTTTATTAAACCGTTATAAAAACTCCCTTTAAAAAACATTCATAACATAAGAGTTATAAAAAAGCTGGAATGCAGTGGAAAGGCACGGCTCAGAGGCTCTTCTAGAATTCGGGAGAAAACGTGGAATGTAGGGTAGGGCTATAAAGTCATCGAAGCTTAGCATTGCTTCCTGTCTATCACCCCAACGGAGGAATCTATGTCTGCCGCCCTAATAGGAAATATAACTGAAATCACTAGTATTCCGGATAGGCTACGTATAATACAGTAATCATCCCTGTATTTTTCATTTATTTATCTATGATTTGTCCACATTATTTAAGGGATTAGGACAGGGAATAATGTTTTATTTGGGAAGATATTTTCATTATTTTATCTCGCAAAATTGATCATTTGCTGTTTCTAGAGGTATTTTTGGGTAAACATCGTTTCATTACGTAAGATTATATATCACAATCATGATATCTGGGACTAAAATAGTATAAAAGAACACTGTAACATTTATCAAAGATAGTTTTCCAGATTATTTTTCTGTTTATAAGTTCTCGATTCTTCTCCACATCACCGCACTCATGCGCAGTTCCAAAGTAGAAGACTTTCAATTGTCTTTAATGAGTTCACCTCCGCAATACGAGTCAACCTTAGGTATTTATCGCGATCGCTAATTCCACGGCCATAAACTTGATTGGCTACGGCGCAGAAATTTGCGAGGGATCTCTTTGTTTACCGCTGTCGCAGAAATTAACGCGGAGGTTTTGATAATCTATTCCGCAAACTGTGTCGTGTATTGTGGCACAAATTTAGCACCAATACCGAAAGCTGCGAACTCTTTTTAGATTTGGGAGTGAATTAATGACAGCGTGATATAGCGGAAATGTATTTTATCTCTTGTACTGTAAGCCAGTGGAAATTTGGTTCTAAATGAGTGGTTTTATTACCTTTAGAAAAAAAAGGGGCAAAAAGGCAAACATATGCGGGATAACGTATTTTTAGTATAAAATTATTAATTTCATGAAATGAAAATCAAACACTTTAGTCATCAATTCAGAATGGTTTGTAAGCTAAAATATCATCATATTACTCTCTTTGGTGTTTTGAGAAGTTTTTCTTTGAAGGATTATATTCAAAGATGTTCAATGCCTATAATCATAGTCGAATGAAGTATGATTCTGTTTTGCTCTAGATGATTTATTAAGAATATATTTTCCAGCGAATTATCAAGAGAAATTCGAATTTATATTTTTTATCACCATGCACATATGTAATTCAATGTGTATAAGTATGTGTTACATACTTATATACATTACATCAATTAGTACCTAATTTTTTACTACTATTTTAGGGAATCGTGTTTCAGTTTTTTTAGTTTTCGAAAAATTACGATATTACTGCGTCTAGAGAAAGCTAAACGGAAACTTTCGCCGCCCTAAAAATACAATTCCTTTTATGAAGGCATCTCTCCGTGGATTTTCTATCACCGCAACTGCTAACGGTGTTTCGAAATGCGGTTTAGTAAAATAGAGGAGCGCACACACCTTTCTTACATTTCTTCACTTTTAGATGAACTAGGGTATGGAGGCGTGTACTAACCGATTATTCTCTAATCTCTGGTCAGTTTATTTTGATATGGTGAATATCATTTCCGTTTATAATAGGATCGCTTACATCCGAATGCCTGAAAAAAAATTCAGAGGTCCGGAGGTCGTGACCAAATTTTAGTTACGTAGGATAAATAAATATAAAATGTAACGATGAAGAAGAGGGAGAGATATTTTTCTTAGATCACAATTTGTATGAATAAACATTCAATACGAAATTAATTTGAGAAGCTGGCAAGCTTCAAGGGGATTATTTTTAGATTGAAATGGTCGATTCTGGAGAAGAAAAATTTTCAAGTTTGATTCAGATAAAAAATGAATTAAAAGACGATTAAAAAAAATCATTCTGCTGAAATTTTTTGCAAGTTTTTTCTAAAAACCTTATGTGTAAATAATTTGACTTCATTTAGGAGTAAATGCTGCATTCGAGGTATAAGATTCTTCTATTATGTTTGATATTACCTAGAGATATAACTGTTGTATTATGTTATAACACTGTTGATTAGAGAGGTTAACTCTAATTATAGTCAAGATAAGAGAACTAAAATCTCTGTCTCGAGGAATATTCCTGAGGGTATCTTGATTCCAGATTTTGGCATAACCTCGGAGTTTTTCAATTAAAAATCATTGAATTGGAGAAACTCAATTAAAAAAGAAAGAAAGGAAAGTTTTAATAAAGTCATTATTTTTCAAGTCTCGGTGACACATGAGTATATTCTTTACCAGTAAAAATTTCACACCAGAACTCAAATCCGTATTTACCAATTTATAAAGGAGGATGATTGTAATTTCCACGTTGTGCTCTCATAACCTCGGTGCTTCTGCAATTCTTTTCACTCGAGGTCTCTCAGTTTGACACGGTTGGGCTGTCGACGTAAGCCGTGCTTTTCAATCACATTCCTTTTCGTAAGACAGATAGCCTGATCACATTCCTACATCGAACGAGTGGCATTTCTCAACGTTACCATGCGTAGTCAATTGGCATCGCGAGGTGCAACGTCGCTTAACCCTCCGTTACGTCACGATTCTCGAATCCAGGGTTGGAATCCACGAGTTAGCTACACTTGATACACTCGTTTTTTTTTCGAGGGTTAACTGGGAACTTATATCGTAACTAAAGTTTGTTATGGTATACTTAGTAAGTCGTGTGAAACTATTGGATATCAGTATATATAGACTATCGACTCTATATCAATTATCTAATTGATAATTTGTCTCATATAAATTTAGGATAACAGGAAATTAATTTTTCGTAGACATTATAAAATAATAATGACGAACTTGTCAGACGAAGAAGCAGTGTTCTCGTACTATATATTTTATAACTTCCGTAAAATACAATATGCACTATTTAGAAAAATTTAAGGTGTAAAGTTGATGAAATTGACTCTAAAACTACACGTGAAGTCTGATACTAATTGATTGAATGGAAGTTTGCATATGAATGCTAGGAATAGTTTTTTTATAAATTTAATGCACTTAGTTTTATTATCACTCGAATAATTTAAATGTATAAATTCATAAAATTTATTAAACTATAATACTCATAGCTAAGACATTAATACAGTCGCTTATACCAAAATTCAAGTTTTTTTAACTGGAATTTAGTTTTTAGGGACCAAAAAGTAGCTGAAAATACGGTTTTATCCTCGATTTGGTTTATCATCAAAATAAATCGCATATTGAGTTTTTTCATGCATCTGAATCCTTCGGAAAGTCGTTTCGCTAACTTCCTGCACATCCTCTGAGATTTAGAAAGGAATCCGTTGTTGTGATTCCACGTGCTGAATCCGTCGTCAACAGGTAAACGAGTTAGAAGCTTCCATTGGTATGGCGGAGTACCGCATTTAACCGGTATGAGTTTGAAGGGAAAAGAATAGAGCGCAATTCCTAGATCCGCGCGGTGTATTATGGGAGAGTGGAAAGTAAAAAGCCTGTCAGCGCCGCACTGCCGGATGCCTTCAATTGCTCCATTTGACATACGCCAAGATCTTCAGCAAGGTCATTAGGTTAATAACAGGTCACCACCGTGACTCGCACGACACTAATTTTTCTAACTCAACCTCATCGCCTCTACTCTTTGAATTTTTCTCTCGTACGCGACCAACCGATTCAAAATTTAACGTTAAAACCGTAGTATTGAATTCCATCAGCAGAATTTTTCTTTCTACGATGTCTGATGTACGAAAGAGATCACTTTGAAAGACGTCCTTTATAAATCAGCACGATTCTAAATATCTGTAATATTCAAAATAGATGATTTAATTTTAAAAATCAAGTTACAATATTGGAGCTGTAATAATGATTTTTCTGCGGATTTCATCCGATTATTTACTACTTCGTTCCGTGGAATAAAAAAGGCGATATTGCTTTTCCTACGAATCCCTTGTATTAATTTTATTTATTTATTTTTCTATTTTACGGAAAACCGTGTCCAGTATATTGATCACAAAAGATAATAATTTATCACTTAATGTTTTCATCACAATATTTAATTATCATGTGTCTGAGATTGAGATACTTTTGATGATTTTTTATGCTAAATCATTAACAAATATTTAATTAGATTCACACTGAACATCGAATCTTATAATCATATATTTTGTTTGCTGAGATTTCATTCTAGCCTCTTATTCTGAATTGATCTACTTAAACCGAGAAAAATTTAATATACCATTATATCCTGTTCGAAGTATATTGTTAATGAAATTACATGTAAAAATCAATCGCTCTAAGATGTGAACAGAAAAGATATACTGATATGAGTACTACGCTATTATTACGAACCTATACCTCGCACAATGAAATTTCTCGGTTTTTTTATTTAATGTCCTCGTCAATTGGATTGAATCCGATATTGAATGTCAATATGTCTGTTGTTGTTTACCGACGTCCTTTTTTAAGGTTGTTTTTATTCTATCATTCGTCGTTGAGTGATTAGAGAGAGAATAATGTTCATTCTAGCACCAAGCGATTTTTTTCCGATAGATTCATCATTTTCTATTGCACGTGTAAATCACTCGTATTTTATTTGTTATCGATTCTTTTTAATTTGTGATTTCTCGTTGTTTTTGTTATTTTTGTTATATAAGGTATATATACAGGTATTGTACCATTTATCCAATGAAAAGGGTTTAAACAAAATTCTTTATTTACTGGAAACCTACTGAAGGTTTTCTTTTAGTATGATTAAGCACTGATAGAAGAAAATATATCAACATGAAGAATGGATCTCAATGGTAATTTTAAAGCATCAAATATTAATCAACATTGTGATTCGGGTATTGAACACGGAATTTATAAATTGTATTGCTAATCAGAGTCTTATTTTTGGGGAAGGTAGGTTGCTGCTTAACTGTTTACAAAATTTATCTTAAATTAAATGCTCAATTATATTCAGCATTGATTAATTGTTAAAATTGAAACAGTTAAACGAGTAAAATCAGGCCTTCATTTAAAATATCATAAACTTCCACTCATATATGTCAATGTAAACTGAAACTAAAAATTAATCGGGGAAAGAATATGGAATACATTCTAAATTTAAAATATAAACGTAACCTACTCCACTTTATCAATAATTATATCCATCTATTTCTACTGGATACTATATCCAGTAGAGCTCGAGTAGCATGACTCAGTAATAGGTAAGGCGTTGATTGAGATAGTAGACATCACATTAAGTAATTTATCTTTGATTAACTCTTTTGCTGGGAGTAAATAAAACTGTTTCTCAACAGGATCCCGCGTAACGTTTCAATATCGTCTCCGCAGACCTTGGCCTCTGCTTCACCAATTAAAACCTTTTGTTATTTCCTTCCAAGTTCGTAGCCTTTAATTTCTGCACAAATATCGTTCGCGCGAGGGACAATTTACTTATTAACGCGGGAAAGTACATTAAGGTTTTTTGTGACCTCAGTGCTGTATGTAACACGTGAGTAGAATTATTGTGTGCAAGGAAAACTAAAACTAGCCCCTTACCTTAAAAGTATTGAAGATATTTTATATATGATATTTAGAACACTTTTATAGATGTATAGTTATATATTTTACAGGTTTTAGATACGATAAATACGATACTTTTCCGGTTATTGTACCTTTTAAAAGAACTGTATTATTAGATGTATCTGTACAATTGTGGATTGGAAAGATATTGAAAACACTGGTGAAGACCAAATAACAACATGACTTATGTAATGCATAACTCTTAGATTTTAGGTCTAATATCTCAGAATACATTTATTTTTCATCTCATATATCTTCCTTTTACTACTAGAAGCAGCTAGGTAGTAGGAAATCGCCTCCGTAGCTTTCATAAAGCCAAGGGGGTCGCAATAGTCTAGGGATAGCTGCATCGATCTATCATAGACCTTATTTTCTGTATATACTGATCTATTGGTCAATAAAATCTCGATTGAATTCGATTTCTGGGACACCAAATCACACCCATCTCTCGGGGCAGTGCTGTTTGGACGTGTTGGAAACACGATGACGTGCAAAATTGCAGATTTTAATCGGAACAGAAACGGTGTCCTACCGAACGTCGGCCATGTTCGTATTGTTGGTAATGGAGACGGAGGTATCACTCCCGGTGTCTGCTTTGCAACTGTTTCTTTCGAAATGTGGCCAATCAAGAGGAGTCCTCCGCAAACCGAATTGACCTCGCGCTGTTACGCTTTTGAAGGCTTTCAAGGTCCGAGTAATGAAAAAATTGTATTGGGTTAAAAAATAATGGATATTAATCGCTAACATCTGTGAAATCTGCTTCTGGTGATTGAAGCGGTAGCATATACGCAGCGTTGTCTGAGAATTTAGTTATGACGTATTGTATCCTAATAAAGTACGTATTTACAATAGGGAGAATACGTCGTAATTTGGTTTGAGATTTTTCATTTATCTGTTATATTTAATACGATATAAAAAATATGATTGGATTATTTTAAATAGATCTAAAATTTTATGCTTAAATAGATATTGATACGAGTTCAGTAGAATATTTCAATGACTCAGCCAATTCTAAGTATCCAGTGAAGCGTTCGGAAATGCTTGCAAGGCGTGATGTTATTACCTATTCTTAGTTACGATTGATATATAAATTATTCCTTTGAGGTGAATTTATTTATAAACCTCTTAGAAATATCCATAGGAATCCAAGATAGGGATCTTATGGCACGACGTCTAATGTCATCAACGTACAGTTTTTCCCCTAGACAATGTTTTCTTCACAATTCTGAGAATGAATGTCTTCATAGCGAAATAAACATTGGAGTTCATCTAGTTAATAAAGTAAATGATCTTTCAAGTTGAAGTAAATATCGTGACTGCAGTATATTCACGATTTAAACGATGAATTTACACGAAAAGCACGCTCGTAGACATAATATCGCACTCATTAAATTAGAAACATTGCGGAATGGTTCCTTAATCTATCCCTACTATAAGAAACGAGGTAGATCCTTGGGTTTCGCACTAAAAATCCGGAAGTGTACAAAGCGAAAAAACAGTAAGGAAAGGTTTCGATATCGAATCGCATATTTGGATTAAGGACAGTATTACGGCTCATTTAATTTCTCTATAACGCACTCTATTTATTTTTCATGGTTTGATACTCCAAATCCAGAAAAAAATGATGAACTTTTTCTTCTCTTTGTCTACTTCCTTCTCCTCGAGTACCAACACAATTTTAAACGGAGGCCATTGCGCTTTCAGGTCCATAGCTCTCCGGGGACAAAAACAATTGCCGGTGTCCTCCAAGGGCAAGTCCTCGGTCCCCATTATTTTTTCCGTGGCCCCCTCCCGGCAATTGACCCAATCTGACCTTCGGGATCATTTCCTAGATGGCGCTTCCAAATCATTTATAATTTTCGCTCTGCTTAGACCGCCCATCGATTACGTCTGCAATTTTCTACTTGATTCCGAATCCAAACGGCAGTTTCACTTTCATAAGCGGCTGCACAAACAACTGCTTGACGAACGGTTGCCCAGATTGGTCCTCAGACCGTAAACTATCTCGGCGGTGGCTGAAGACGACGAAAAAACCGCGTCTCAAAAGTTTTTTCAGGTGTTATAATGGCGATCGAAATGAATTCTACTAATCCTTGATGGGCCCTAATACGGAATGGACCCGATATCAAAACTTTCTTTCCCGACTCAAAGAAATGATAGGCGTGCCTTGAATTTCGCAAACTTTAAGAAATTCTGACGTTTCCGGGAATTTTTTTTTTCAAAGGCTTTTTTTTGTGGGAATATAATGAGACGGTTAGGAAAGAAGAAAGTCACCTGATTCATTCACGTGTTTTGCAAACAAGTGAAAGTGTAACGTGCGCTATCAAATTAAATAGATCGGACAATTGGTGACATTCCTTCGGTGTACAAAGTAGTTGATGGTACGGAAGGGATTTAATAAAAATGGAGGGATTCGTAAGAAACCGTTACTTGAGGAAGAGTTTGACGGTTTTTGTTTTATTCTCGTGCCATAATGACAAAACAGGTCGTATTTTTCCTCAATCTGCGGTTTTGAGTAATCCATTATAATATAACTGCGCGCCTTTGGTTGTGTAAATACTTTGTCAGGCACCGTATTTAGGAAGGATATTCTACGAATTTTGTGACTCATAAATATACGCGCTTTTATATAAGGATTTATTATTACCTACTCAAGTTTATATTTAGGATACCAGCATGAATGTATAGTTCAGTAATAAAATTCATATAAAGATTTCGTTGAATATAGTCTTAAAGTTACATTATTCTATAATAATTAGGATGCATGGACGTTTTTAGAGGAATATTTTTTTATAATTTACTCTATTTAGAATAAATGACATTATATGTAGTTAATTTTAACGGTAGCTATAATGAATTCGTAAAGGTGACGACAAATAAATTAAAACTTATGAAAATATCATTCCTAAGTTATCTTCGTAAAACTTATATGGAAAACGAACTTAAATCTCCTATCATTCAGGGACTTAGTCCATAAGGTTTTGCGACCTTCATACCTGAACAATAGATCATAATGAGATGCTTTCTATTTATTTTTTAAGATAAAAAAGTTCTTCGCTAGTGAAATAACGTTTACGGGGTTACGAAAGACTTATAATGCTTTTATTTTATTACTTATAGCGTTAAAATAATTAAATATACCGAATCCAACCTTATTTTTTTACGAAGAAAGGGATTCCAATTGCGTCGAAAGATTTTCTTTTATTTATTTTCAACTACGTTATCGAGCTGTTGTCTTAGCAGAGCTTTATACTCTAATAGCAGACTGCCATTCTGACTTCGGCTATTTGGCGTTGGAACCCTATATTAGCAAGGCAGGAAGAGAATATTTCGGCAATGAGCGAGGCTTATGAAAGGTAATATTTCGTGGTTAACTTTGTTAAGTGGAGGAAGAACGAGGTTGAATTAACAAGCTGTGGAGGTGATTTATGGAAGTGCTCTACAGCAGAAAATCTCCGGAAGAGCGATATTTAAACGACCGAAGCAATTCGAGGCAATTTGATCCCTTAATCATTCCAAATGATGACATTCAATTGCCACCGCTCATCATGGATGATAGCGATTGAGTTTTTAAAACTGGAGCTGCGTCATCAACTGGGTATACGTTACGAAGATCGTACCTGAACTTTGATTGTAGGAACTTATCTTTGGTTTTGCTGACGAATCCACGTTATTAGGTTATTATTTCTTGCTGAAGTGTGGCTGTAAATGTTTTCTATGATGGCTGAAAGATCACAATATATTAGTGTAGGCGTACGTTTATAGTAAAAACGTACCGGTTGCTCAAATACAATAAATTTGGTTCATTGATAATGAAACAAAGCCAGGATTGGAAATTTCAATAATTTTGGAGGTTTTATTTTTATCTGAATTGAAAGCTTTAGTTATCTCTGAAAAAAAAAGAATTTAGAAAAGTTATTGCTTCATATTTTTCAATCCCTTGAGATAAATTATAGTATAAATCAATTCATTGTTATTGTATATTCAAACCTTAAGAAATTTCAAACTATATCGAAAGTTATATAGATAAAAAAACGAAGGTGTTTAGATTATAAATCGAAAAATAATTATTAATTTAAGACTTAGATATAATTGAACTTCAAATTGTTAATTAATTCAAGATCGTTTTCTGTTAAATTTAAGCGATTTGAATTTAATTTATTCCGCTTCATAGAAATCTTCCTAAATTTGTTAAACTTGTCTCTCGCCTTCATTGAGTGATATTTCCAATACGGAATGGCTCGCATACTTGTATATAAACAATAATAAGAGTAGAAAGAGAGAGGATCAACAAGAAAATGAAAGAAATCTTTAAATGCGTATTTAGTAAGATACCTCCACTTCCATGAAGGAAAAGTTTGCAATACTAAAGGAATGCTAAATAATATCTATAATTATTCTGCGTTAGGAAATATTTAATTATATATTCGTGACGCGAGGAAATGAAAAACATTAATAATAGAACGTCATCTTTGAATTGCGAAGCAATTTTGCGAAACGATTTTAGTATACCTCTGCGTGAACATCTTTAAATTTTGTCTATAAAACTAGTATATGCAATTAAAAAACAAATTTCCAAGCAAGATCAATGTTAGCTGTAATAAAAAATTCCTTCGAAGCAACATGATTCAGTATTTGATAGGGATTTATTGGTAATAGAAATACAAATTTTAGACACTATCAAGCTCCAAGAATTATCACAAATTGGATTGCGGTGAACTACTTATAATTTAGTTAAAGAGGTTTTTATGAACCATAACTTTGATAAGTAGTAGGTGAAATAAATTAACATTATTAAATATATGTATACATGTACTTATACATATATTTTTATTGAAGTGAAACGAATAATATATAAAACTATAACAATTGTAAGGCTGTAAATGTAGAATGTATACTCGCTAACTTTCATTAAATAGCAGATGCAATATATCACTAAAACAAATAGAACTTCCGCAAACAATGTATGCATTAAATACTGGAGTCATTCGTAAATAAAATTTTTAACGGTGAATAAGAAAGGGAGCTGGATAACCGAGTTTTTATTTAAACTTCTACTTCGTTCCTCATTTCCCAGAAATACATACTTCCTAGAAACACGATGAGATGTGCATTTTCATATGATATTTCAATAAGTAAGGGTTCGAAAAAAAGGTCGTTATGTACAGAGTTCCTGGGTTTTAAAACCTCCTTGTTTACTTGCCAATGCAATACCATCGATCTGAGTTAATTTTGCTTTGCTCTTAATACCCACTCTTAGCAGTTTTTACTTCCTATTCATTTTGCAGCGAGCTAAATGAGTTCTTGATTAAATATAAACAAAGGAAAAACGCCAGTAATGATGCGGAGTGAATGTCCGCGTCGGTATAAGCAATTAAAGCTATTTGTTTCTGAAGGATTAAATTAAACATTGCAGCGAATAAACACAAGCTTTAGGAAGTATTAATACATTTAATGTATTTGAGGGCTATCTGAAAAAAAACCTTGAGATGTCCGACACTGTGCAAATCAAGACTCCTTTCTCTTCACAAGTGTCACTGATCTCCCATCTCTGAATCATCGTCTTTGCAGACTCGAACGAGACGATATTCCGATGCATTCCTAAAAAATCGTAATAGGGTTCATTCGGAATGGGAATCGAAATTCCCCGTATTTCGATCCATTTGCAATCAAATAACATAAACCAATATCGAAAACGCTTACGCTTTTAATTAAATGCCTTTGGAAATGAAAATAAAAGAATCTAGATCGAACATAAGATGAATCCTTTGTTAAATGATCCTTTATGATAGTTTGTTAACTTGGGTTTATTTGTAACTTCGATTTATTTTGTACAAGACGTGGACAGTTTTTCGTCCCGCAATGTATTCTGCAAAATATTCGCCTGTAAAACTAATGGAATGCTTCCCACAGATAATTAGATCGATAAACTCTTAATTAATCCACAATCTTTTCTCTCCCGAAGGCTGCACGATGCGGGTACGTCGTGCTCACAATGGCTATCTTCTGGATGACGGAAGCTGTCCCCTTGGCCGTGACCTCGTTGCTTCCGGTGGCCCTCTTTCCTCTTCTGGGAGTCTTAGACACAGAAGAGGTTTGCATATCGTATCTCAAGGAGACCAATATGATGTTCATCGGGGGCCTCTCTATGGCCTTGGCCATCGAACACTGCAACCTTCACCAGAGGATCGCCATGAAGGTTCTGCTCATCATCGGAACCAGTCCCGGACTGTAAGTGCCTCTGCCAAAGACCATAAACTCTTCCACGAACCATATGTACCCTGTTATAGTTTTGAGGATTTTTAAACATTAAAACGAAGACGTTTCCGCCATTGAAACACGAACACATTGACCCTCCTGCTTGTCTGATATACTCGATAATTATTCTTCCAATTGCCATAGTTTTCGTAATTTATCTTGGAATGTAATTTGTCCCAATGTTAATGAACTTTCTCCCATTTTAAATGATAAAAACTATCGTATTATGTTGTTACAACCTAGTAACCCAACATGCTTTGAAGTAGCTAAAAGAATGGACTACGCGAGATTCGTTTTCTGAAGAGTACTATTCATTTACGAAACAGTTCTCTATAATTAACTGGTTTGAAGATAATTGAGAATCTCACATTTTGATGCAGAAGTATCAAAGACATCACTTTCGATATATAGAATATAATATGAAGAAAGGATGTCATTTTGGGTAATAATTTCAAATTCTGAATTAACGGAAATTATACTTGTACATCGAAATTGCAAATCCGTTTCCTATACATGTACAGAGTGTTTCTACGTTAGTGATCATATCGTAAAATGAGATTTTCATTAGAGGAATTGGAAAGTGGTCTCCTTTCCAAGTCTGAACGCCTGTTAAATTTAAGAAAAAGCTATGTCACGTTTGCTTTTTCACGTTTAATGAAGTACATCACGTGCCTGTACCATCTGCTTAAACACGCTAGTTCAATCAATTCCTTATTTTCCAATTTCCTCCATTCCAATTTGAGTTTCTGCATGGATAATAATTACCTGTTCTTATTCGTGGAAACATAAATTTCGACACGAAGTGAGACAGCAGTTTTCTAAATTATGGATTTCTTTTTCCGTAGATTGATGTTGGGTTTTATGCTCACCACCATGTTCCTATCCATGTGGATTTCGAACACCGCCACGACTGCTATGATGGCACCTATTGTGATCGCCGTGTTAAAGGAACTCAAGAAGGTGAGATTAAACGTCAAATTAAAGTTCCCTCCTTTCGCAGATTACCTGTCATTAAATTAAGTAGGGATAAGGAAATGTCTATTATTATTTTGTAAAAGATTGATAGAATGAATCACTGATACCTAACGAAGAGTGATTATATTCAATCTGACACGTGATAGAATTAAAGAAACATTTAGCTCTAACTGAATTACTGATGAGTGATAGGCTTCTGAGTAAATATCACGAAGACCATGATAGTTTAAAATACATAGGCTTAACTTATCATATATATTAGATAGTTGAATTAATCAAGCTATAAATTAATCATTTGAACTGCGTAATTAAAACATAAGTATTAAAAGTTGAATTGAATAATAAGAAATATTCACGTCTTAAATGTAATTAAATCGAAATAAAATGAACGAAAATTAATTAGTTCATTGAGAATTTAATTTTGTTACGTTTCAAGTTGCTTATTTCTTAAATTTCAGATCAACGGATCTCTAAAATTCTTAATGCATTCTTTTGAAGTGTTAAAGCACAGAAGTACAAAATACTAGTAGGAGTTGGCACAGATGCATACAATGAAACTCGCTTTCACACGCTTAGTGTAACGTTTCAAGGTTGTCGCGTATTATTTAATCCAAGCCTTCTTTGCTGCACCTAGGTGAACTGTCTTGACCTCAATACATCCGAAATAAGTGCATCCATCCCATAATCCCTCGTAATTATTATCATTGTTTCGAGATTTCAACTCATTGTTCATAGATGAACACTTGCATGCGGTAATATTCTTGTAAACTAACGATCGAAAAATATGATTATGGAATTTTCACAACACGTGGCATTGGCCAGGGGTATTTGGGAATTGATTTATCTGAATGACCTGCGTATTTCGCGCCAAAATTCTTCCCTGTGTAGACAACCAGTAAAACGTATTTATCCTTTCTACGAGTTTTTGAAGTTACAATTTTATTAATGAAATTTGTGTATAGAATAAATTATTACGATATTTATACATACATGTTTATAGCAATTGAAATATACCCAGGCTACTGAATACAACTGTGTTGGAATAAAATAGTTTCATCCTAAGTGGTCATTACGATTAGTCGCATTTGTCTTTGTTGCTATAGTATTGGTTCGGGAAATGTTCGAAAAGTAAACTCATCCTTAACTAACTTATAATGTGTTGTGGACATTTCCAGGGTGGCAATGGCGGTATCTCTTTCTCCAAAAACTCTAAGGCGAACAACATCTCAATTTCGGACAAGGAGGCAGCGCTTGAGGAAGGAATTGTAGACACCGTAAACAGCAGAAAGTGCAGTAGTGATGCCAACGCCGACAGGTATTTTAAACCATTCCTAATGACCCTCCAGCATCCATCCAATATTGGTTGAAAAGAAGCTTTCAAACAAAAGCTATAATATTAGTTATGGCAGTATCCAAATACTAACAAAAAGAAAATATACAATAGATACACGAATAGATAGATCTGGAAAACGTTGTCTAATTTAGTTTACTTAATTTATCAATTAAATTTAATCTGTTTTTTAAATGATTGCTCTTCTTTTGGTCGTACTATTACGCTTGTGACTCTAAGATCATTTAGCAGTCTTTAACTTAAAGTTCTCAAGTTACGTACCCCGTTTGCAATTACTTTAATTAATCAGTTGAATTTAAAGATCGAATTCGAGGATATTTTTATCTACAGCTGGTTACGAGTTGGAAAGAGCGTTGGTAAAGGACTGTTGATCTCTAGATTGAAACGGAAAAATACTGAAGTGGGTGAATTACGAAATAAATTTAAATCTAATGGCGTATTAACTGGTCGTAACGATTAGGATGACGGAAGGATCAGTAAACGCAATAATGAATGATAATTGATTAAACTACGTGATACACAAAGTGAGACGAGAGGAAGCTTGCCAACATATTTTGCGATGATGAAAAGACTTGAAACAAAAGTAGTATTCAACGCTATAATACACACAATGAAAATAAAAACTAGTAAATATATACTTGATCCTTGTAGATGGTAAGTAAAACAAGGTTCACTTATTTACTATTTTTTGATTACGTCGCTGCATACTTCACAAGAAAGTTGTACGATAATTGGTGCATGAAAAGCAATAATTTCAAAGGCTCATCGTAATATCAAATAAAAGATATGAGGCGAAACGTATAACCTGCTAATAAGAGAATCCGTACGTATTTCTTCTTCGAAAACTTCGGAACTGAATTGGTGGTCTGAAATAATAAAAATATCCCGATAAATATGTATAAACTATACAGTCGATTATTGTTAGAGATTTAATGACTATTTAGAGATTTAATTCGTATATAAAGTCGTCATTATTTGGCGGAATTTAGCCGATTGTTTCAATGTGCATACTTTGTAACAGAGCTTGAATTGTTTCCATTGTCGTAATGGAGACATTCTGTAGTAAGACAGAACCTTATTGTTGAGCTGTCATAAGGAATCGATTTTATGATTGAACTACGATCGGCAATAATAGATCCATCGCTCTTAATCAAAGATCTACGCTGACATAGAAAAGCAACGTGGAAAGTGCAGTTGACAATGTAACGGATGTCACAATAGGCATTGTACGACATTTTTCTTTCCCGTCATTGAAAACACCACTCTCTGAACATGCAACTCCCAATCTAACGCTGTTATGTGAATGCACGAACAATCTCTCTTAGATCATGCCATGAGATCATATTCTTTCATGGGTTAATCCGCGTGCATGGCAATTGACCGTATGATTTCGTGTCAAAGTAGCCATTCACTGGGCTAAGTAATGGTGTCTTTCTTGATATATTACGCTTCTTTTGTTTCTGCTCGTTTCGACATGGGCAGTTTGTTAAATTTTGTTTAGACAGATACAGTTTTACGCCTCCTATTTGTTATTATCTGTTTCTATACTATATTTTTGCTAGAAGTAACTCTGAAAATACTATAACCAACCTTACGCGCCACATTTATTAAGGTGTCATTTATCATATCGAAAAGAAATACTATTATTTAATTTAGGAATATACTCTTATAGTATTACGGAAGAAGAATTCAGTTTTATTATTCTATTTTCTCTCACGATACAACAATGTAATACAATACAAATTACATATGTGAAACACAATAAGTACAATAATGAAAGACATTATACATTGTTAAAGCTAATAATGGATAGGATAGGCCTTATAATAATAAGAATAATAATGATAATAATATAGCTATAATTTATTATACATAGTTGCGTATCGAGGAGAAAGAAAAAGCAATTTATAGTATACTTAATTACGATCTTTAGGTCTTTTTCCTAACTATTATACGAATTATATTATAGTGAGTATATATAATAGCTGTATAGTTGTCCTTTCCCTTTTCGTGATTTTTATGTTGACATTATTATCTATATCTACCGAATTATATACCTTCCCTGTTTTCCTCTTCTCTTCCCTGCGCTTATTATAAATTATAGAATTATATATTTAGTAACTAATAGTAAGTCCAGCTTCACAGAGAGAAAAACTTTTTATCCCCCACATTTAGTCGTTTCCAAGTCCATAGATTTCAAATTCAATACAAAAGTAAGAAGTTTTAAAGAATACTATTCTCAAATTTATTTCCGTTCGATCTTTAATGGCATTTCTTATTTACCAACAGACCTTCAAACGAAACGATCTGCTACTTCCTCGGAGTGGCTTATGCTGCCAACATAGGAGGCACTGGGACGGTGACCGGAACTGGAACCAACCTCACCTTCATGGGCATCTTCGAGAGGTGAGTGGACTTGTAGCTGTCATTCAGCGCTTGGAAATTATCTACTTATCAGTACTTAAGCGATAATCTAATGCCATTAGGGCAGATGCTTATGGGTGTCAGTCATTGGAGAGAGAAATAGTAAACAGTTGGGGAGGGATGGGAATGATTTGGGTATATAATGCATTGGGTGAATGAACAGAGGTTGGGAGACTTATATTATTATTATACATATATACATATCCTTGATGTTTCATTCAAAGAGCAATTAGCTAATGAAAGCTTTCCTCTCATCTCGATCTTTTTTCATGTTTTCCTTTGCTTCATGAAGTCTATTCCCTAATGCAACCGGAGTCAATTTTGCTACGTGGATGATTTTCAATGTTCCAGGAATGCTGATAAACATCCTTCTAGCTTGGGTTTGGCTGCAGATCCTCTACATGAGATTGTTCCGGTAAGTGTTTCGGATGCTTTTTATTTATTGTTTTGTGTCATATTTTCACTAATGGTATTTTTACGGAATACAATCATCCTTAGACAAGGAGTTAAGTGGATATGGCTGATATTTGGGTTATTTTCTCTCGTATTTATTTGGTATTCATAGCGACATATTTGTTTTCACAGTGGTGGCATGGATACAGGAGGTCCCGAAGCGGCAAAGAAGGTGAAACAGGTTATTCAGAACAAATACGACGAGTTGGGACCGATGACTTTCCACGAAGGAAGTGTACTCACCCTTTTTATCATCCTTGTGCTCCTGTGGTTCTTCAGATCCCCTCAGTTCATCATGGGATGGGCCGACTTCATTCCTGGAGTGTGAGTTGAACGCACTTTCTCTATAAATTATAATTTATCACTTTAGCGTACTTATATACCTTCGATCGCTTATTTGCAATAAGAAATATGAGCCAGCGTAACGATTTCTTTCAAACTTTTAATTATGTTACAGGGAAAAATGTGTACTTAATGTTTTTCCCTTAAAGTGTTACGACTTAAATTAATTGAGACTCAGGAACTGTTTTTGTCTTAATTTTCAATTCGGAGAAAGTTTTGTTTCGAAATAAAATGAAATAAAGATACCGTAATAAGGTACTAACTGTTTCCTTAAACGGTATCTCATACAATTCTTGCACGATACTAGTTTTCACGTTAAATGGCTGATGGAAAAAGAATCAGACCGGGACATATCGATTATAATCATTATAGTTACTATTCACAACACAAAATAAAAAAGAAAACGGAAAGAGAGAATTTAAAAAAACGTTATTTGAAATCCAAGCACAAGAAATAGCCCTTTAGGTAAATTCAAACTAACAATAAACATTCTTAATATTTCGTAAAATTTATAAGATGTGTCTTATCTATTGCAGTAAAATCAAGGATGCAACCCCAGCTATGTTCATCTTGTTCCTCATGTACGTCCTCCCAGCAGATCTCAACTTCTTGTCATGGATATTTAAGAATGGTAAATTCATTCATAAGAATAATATAATTACGACTGACTGTGTGAGCAACATGTTAATACCTTTCAATCAAATTCTTCCTCATATTTTAGAAGTATTATCACTTTATCGTTGAATATGCTTCCATTAGAAATAATTCCACATTAAATTTAAAATTGTATTCTTATAGCTCGTTTTAAAAGATATTTGCTCCATGAATTTTGAATAGTTTTAAAATAAAATATCACAAAACTTTAAGCAGATGACTTATTCACACATATCATTCAGTAGCAAGCAAGTGACATTATACTCAATCGTAAAACTTTTGATAATTACAGGTAGGCGTCCTCATAAGGCCAGTCCCTCACTTTTGACCTGGAAAGTATTGCACGAGAAACTCCCATGGGGTCTGATCTTGCTGCTCGGTAAGTATATAACATCTTTATGTGGGTCACCGTCGTGCATAAATGTGTCATTATGCGTTCCCACTCGTGATCTTGACATATACGCGTTTTGAAATTTACGAAACCATTCGTTTCGTAGGTGGTGGATTTGCCATGGCTAAAGCTTGCAAAGAATCCGGTCTCTCCGAATGGATTGGACAGCAGCTGATAGTTCTTGATGTGCTTCCTCCATGGGTTTTGGTGGTTGTGATATGCTTCCTTACCACTTACTGCACCGAGGTCACTTCTAACACCGCCGTGGCCAATATTTTCCTTCCGGTGCTTGGAGAAATGGTAAATATTTCGATTACCTTTTTGTTAGTTGGGGTGTATGGTATATGGTAAGCAACCAGATCGACACTCAATGTCGATTGTGTCCAAAATTATAAGGAGAAAACATACAATGATGGAAATATATTCTAGATAAATGATACTTTCCCGAACTTATGTATCTGTTGCTAAATTTTATTTTTCATTCTTACAGTCTAAAGCCATACGCTTGCATCCTCTGTACCTGATGTTGCCTTCGACTTTGTGTTGCTCTTATGCGTTCATGTTGCCCGTGGCAACGCCACCAAATGCCATTGTAGTAGCGGCATCCAAAATGAGAGCAATTGATATGGTAAGTTGAAATAGAGCAGTCGACAAAAGTATAGAAACACAACCGATTCTTACTTATTTCTTTGATACTTTTTCTTATTCACGATTTCCGTAGCATATTTTTATACTGCGAATGTAATAATAGTTGATATATTTAACTCAGAAGAACATCAAGCATTATTTCTACGATCATATATCAAATCAAATAAATATTATTTCATTTTAAATGGTATTTCTCAGTCACTTGGTAATGAATTGAATGTAAAGCTAAAGATAAATGCCTTGACGTAAAGAAGGATTTTTAGTTATCTATCGTCTGTGGATACCACACCATCCTTGGTTATATTCACTGAATTAGAAATGTCTTGCAGTGAATGGGATTTAATACCCCATCGTATTCATTCACACTAATTGTCTCGAAGTTGTTTCGTGTTTGTACGAATATGACAGATGGAAAATTTTGAATTACACGGAGTACAACAAAACACAGTCCACGTAATATTACTCGGAGACTGTCATATCTATTTTAAGGTACATATTTAACGTTTTCGATACACTCTTACTAACTATATAGTAAGAATCGTGAATAATTTAAAGAGGATGATATTGCATGAACTCTCTTTCAAACACTGAAAGGCAGCTTTCAAGTGAGTTATAGATTAAGTTCTTTAAATGGTATCTCATACTTAACCATATAGAAAATCAAAGCCATGGAAATCCATAATCGGATATTCCTTCTGTTTTAATTCATACCGTATACCGTGACCTATATGACTTACTTTGTCCATTGGTAACGGACAAGTTTTTTTACGCTTTTACGAAATCTATATGTGTATCTATTGAAATGCAGGATCTAAGAAACACTAGTTTAGTCTGCAAAGAAAAGGAGTTATTACCAGTATTTAATTGATTGAATTGATACTGGTGACAACTCAATAAAGTATTGAAATTATTTCTGACACAGATGAAGAATAATAGATGAAGTCCCCCATGGTTTTAAAAAATCGTTCTTTATATTGGAGATAAATTTCGTAGAATAAAAGTAGATTTTCTTCTAGGATTTCGTTATAAAGATCTAATGATAGAGATCTTGATGTAATCAGTCATGGTGTTTGACCTTTCATTTAAGTATTTCTCTGTGTATTTTTTATAATTGCTTCACGTTCGTAGGAGTTCCATTACGGTATATTATTATAAAATATTCTTCTTTCCTCTATGCACTAATTGTGAGTAAATTTATTGCAGATGAAGGCTGGAATTGTGATGAACGTGTTGTGCGTAACGATGCTGACAATCCTCTTCAACACTCTCGGGACGGTAGTCTTCGACATGTCGGAGTTTCCAGAATGGGCGATGACCAACAGCACCGGCACTTCATTTTAAGAAGCTATAGCTACTACTTCCAAGGAAGTGTTTTCCAAGAAAAGTGCATCGCTCAAGGAAGCCTTGCTTTTTTAAACCTATTTATATAAACTTTTAATGATCCTGTGATCTTTTAATAAGATGTCCGTGGGATCGTACGGACATCCAATTGCTGCGTTTAAAGTAGCACTTGTATAAAGACTGGTGTAGTAGAAGTATTGGTAGTGTTGTCCTAAAACTCCGCATAACAGAAATTGGCGGCAAAAATAACCAAAGGATACAACGTAACCCAGAGTATTTCCTGAATGGAAAAAGTAGAGGCTCTCTCTTTGTAGAAATGGACCACGTACAAGCCTCAAATTTTAAGTCAATTTTACCTGAATTCATGTGGCATGTTAAATGTGCATAAATTGTATGTTTGTGAGTTGTATATATTAATAATCTTGCTCAGTCGAAGCGAGTACGTATCGGTTCGGCAGAACCAGTTGTTAAATTTTAGCAGAATTTGGAAAGTGTTTGTTAAAATGTGATGCATTTCAGCCAAATCGTCTCTCTTTGAATCCTTTCCAAAGAAAGGCTCGAAGAGTATGACGAGAAATAAAAAATATTTTCCTAATTCCGCATTCATTACGAAATGGGTCGAATTTTGTTCAATGAAACACGAAAATCAACGATTTATTTTTGGAAAAATTACTCTAGCATAAAATGCTTGAACGACGATGTTCATAATAACTTACTTAATAACATATAACTTTGATCATAATAGATCGTGCCTCTTTTGCATTCAAACACACAAACAAAAGAAAGTTACCTGCCCTCGTTGGCTGTTTCAAGTCGTTAAAACGTAAGTTATACTTCAACGGAAAACCTTTGGAGGTTCCATCATTAATGAAAGATTAAAATCAGAGTAGCATATTGTTATTTTGATAAAATTTATGCAATTCAAATAGGCAGACTTTCTAAATTATTTATCGAAGTGTGCAGACAGCCAATTAAAACTGTCATTGCTTATGATTGAATCTTTATATAGAAGATATTAGTAAATTTAACGAAGTTTTAACTTTTTTGTACACGTATATTTTATTAAAGTATATTTGAGCAGATTTATTTTAATAAAAAATATTTATTCGGCGCGAAAATATATACGGAGGGAATGTCAGTGATTTTTAAGAGAGAAACTAGTGTATTTTTTAACTTACTTTTCAATTTAGTCTATTTTCATGCATTAAATGCCTAAAGATATTATTAAGCTAGATGCATTCAAATAGAAGGAGAAAATCTTGGATTAATTTCTCTGTTAATGTGTTAATAATAATGTTAATAATAATAATTAGATATGATATATTTTTACCTATCAAAACCGTCGATAAACAATACGGTAGAAATATTTTTGTAGCGATATGAAAGTTGTGATGGAGGATAATGTATTTTTAATATGCTTCTTGAGGAAGAAATTCCTATATGCTTTTCACATTCCCTTCTCTTACCATTAAACTAGCTACTCAGTCATGCAAGTACGTAGAAATTTGGATTTGAAGGAGTAGTTTATAGTAAGAGATAGATAAATTTTTGGAACTCCAAGAACATCAAAATTTACGATTATAAAATTTCCCCTATATATTAGAGCATGTTTACCAAAGAGGCATCTACTTGAATTGTGCTCGCGAAACAATTTTAGATGTGATATTAAGAGATGATACCTCACTCTGTTCTGAGCTTGATAATAGTGAACTTCAAAAGATGGCAGTATCATTCAAATGAATTTTTGTGTCGAATCATAGATTGGCAACTTGATTAATAAACTCGCTCAGATCAAAATCTGCTTATGATTGCAATGGTCAGTAAGTTTAATGAAATTTAAAATTTCACTGTAACTCTGGTACCATTAGGAAGTACAAGATTTTATTAGAGGGTTGCTAAGAATGAATTATAATTAATACATTATTTTTACACAAATTCAGCTTGCTTCTCCCATGAATATGGATTAGTTGTTAGATTCAGCATTATATCCCCTCAAGCTTCTATGGCGTATGTGGGTGGTGTATCAATACAAACCACCTAACCTAATCCATAATGTTCATTTCTGCAATACTGTTCCAAAAGAATAACTAGTCTAGGCCATAGGAGTAGGAGAGATAAGCTATTGCTTTGAATTTTGATGGAGTGTCAGTGTCCTGTTAACTTCTGCATTTATTCATCTTTTCAATAATATTGTGAGCAAGATAAACATGTTCCTTAAGGAATAAACAACTACTGAGTGTAACTCCTAAATATGAATTACAAACGCTTTAGGAAGCCATAATTTTGATACTGTGGTCTTACAAAGTAACTGCAAATAATCAGAAATGCCTTTTTTTCTTCCATTTATTTATGATTCAAATTGGTCATCCTATTCTCCTTTTATACAACAGTTATTCAACAGTAGATGTTATGCTTAAGCAATTCTAAATCATTGAGAGAAGTGGTGCAAAAAACTACTGAATTATATATTTTTATATACTTTAAGTAATAGAAAACTTTTGAAATTACTACATTGAGTGAATCTGCACCATGATTCTTTACTTACCCACAGCATTGTTATTTGGCTAAATTGCAGAAAAGTCTTCAAATACTAGAGGAATGTTTTGATGAAATTAGATTTTTTTCATGCAAAAATCATGGAAATTAGTGTCTTTCTTTGGCTTAAACTAACATTTTAATGAAGTTGCTGGATAGCAGTAAGACAATTTTTAAAGTTTGATTAAGTTAAAGCATTTGCAGTTAAATTACAAGTTTCGAATGGTGATGCTATTTCTAACCAACTTTAAAAACTTTCTATTACAAAAATTATTCTTCAACTGATCTTTGATGATCTTTTATCAAACACAATTAAAAGGATTAAAGTACAATCAATAGGAACTTGGAATGTTAATACAGAAACCTATTACTAGTTAAATTATAACAAGACACTGTTGTACTTATCCAATTATCATAAGCTTATATTACACTTAAGAGTCTATTTTTTTGAAACAAATTTTATAAAATACAATGAAAGAAAGTGACAGATGAATCTAGCATGGTATATATGAATTGAATATGCACAATACTGACACAAAATTAACCAATAAATATCCAATCAATAATATACATATTTTTATTGAAATTGTATACATTATTAGCTCTGACTTTGAAAATGCAAAATGTATAATAAACCATTACTTTTTTTGTATGTCAACTCCTGATTTTGATAATATAAAATTTTATAATAATTACATTGACTGTTTCTTTTGCACGAAAAATACCCCCTACTAATTAGATATCTAAATTGATCATCATTTATGAAAAATAATTCAGAATGGTTTTGTTATAAATGCTGATATTTATTTTAATGAAACCTTTCATATAATAATTTATGTTGAAATATTCTAGCCAATACCATTTTTAGCAATCGGTGACTTTTTATCATTTACCAACTCCTATTGCAATCCCAGTATATATTATTGATATTCATAAGGAAAATATACTTCCATCATCCAACAATGCTGAAAAAAGAAATCAAGGACCTTATATGCCCTTCATTATTGTTCTCAATGTGAGATATACATCTTACTGTAGCAGCATGTTACGTATTAAGAGTGAAAAATAATACGATATTTACTAAATCTATAATTTGAGAAATGAGCGGCCTTACTATCCCTTTTGAAATGACGCCCTCTTGTCAGGGCGATATTCTGCTTTCACTTGTTAAAAAATGTCTCGGCGGGATGGAGCACTTATTCCGAACGTTCCGAACTGTGTCTCTGAATTTTAAACTAACAGCTTTAAAATAGAGTTGAAATCCTTCCTCAGTATCATATTTGATGATAATGAAAACTGTTAATGATCAATATTCATCGTTACGGAAAGCTTCTAATATCCTCTGATGACGAAGGTAAGTGTTTTATCGCTAAGCGATAGGTGGACTGGTTCGAAATACTATATATCTATACTATCGAATAAAATTTAGGTGAGATCTGAAATGAAATGGTAATATGCAATTTATTGAAACTCTTGAAAATAATTATTTCAATTTCTCTAAAAGTTAATGAACATAATGAATTTGCCGTAGAAAAATATTGACTTGATTATTTATTGACTGAAGTTTCCCTTCCTCACAATATCAGTATCTCGTTATTTTTTCATAGGATAGCAAAAGTACGAATATCGAAAGAAGAGTAGTTCAAGCCAAGGAAGTATTCACGAGGAAGAGGTTATTCCTATGCTAAAGAAAATACGGTTTAGACAAGGCAACTACGAAAAACATTCGTGTGGGGTATGGCACAATACGGATAAGAGACACACCATTAGAAAAGTGGAATACGAGAGGATACAAGCTGTACGCGGATGTTGAAGATCGTATGGATAGACAGGGTCAAAAAGAAGTATGTAGAAGAATAGAAGAGTGACAGCAATTTTTAGTATCGTTTGTAAAAGAAGAACTAGATGGATGGCATCTGCGGGGACTTAATGATTTAACAAGGAATGTACTTAAGGAAAGGTAGAAGAAAAAACAGAAAGAGGAGACCAAGGAATGAATATTTAAACCAAATAAACAGGAATGTAGAAAAGAAGACATACCAGGATGTATTCGAGCTATTATTAAATAATGATGGTTAAAAGAAGGAAGTTGTTTAACTTTTTGGCAATTGATAATGAGGGAGGGCACTAGTTGAATTAATGTGAGAGTCAAAAAAAATTTATTCTGGCCTGTCTAAGGAAAAGGATAGAATATAAGTAGAAGGATAACCATGATCTGAAAACTACTGCATCTTATAGGTATAATATCTAAACTATACTACAATTTTGAAGTCTCTTATTCTTTTTCTATATTAATTTCAATTTTATACCGATAACTTCAGGTTGGTGCTTCTGGAGTAAATAAGACATATATGGATTAATAGAATGTGTCTTGAAGCTACAAACTAAGAGATGAAGTTATTTTGAGTAAGGCAAGTAAATATTTTGCTTTCACTACTAAATGGAAATATATAAGTATTAAATATCTCTACAGCAATCACTGATGGCTCATTGTTAAAGATTGATATCAATGAAAAATTCAATTCCGATGATATAATCAAGCAAAAATGTATTTATAATAGTATCCTTCTTAGAATGCAATTTAAGTGGCATAGGGAATTAATTCAACAGATTCAGGTGAGACTTTGTGTTCACTATAAAGACTTTTATTTTGGTGGTTTAAAAATTTTGAAATACTCTATATTGCATTATTATATTCAGACTATATACATATTATTACATTACTTGATGTAGTTGACTTCCTACTATATAACCTAAATGTTGCTTGAACTGATTCTAGAAAGTCTTGAAGTTCATATGAGTTTCTAGTAGGTATCAACATGTTAATAAAGAAGTGGTAAATCTTATGTTAAGGAAGTAATACTATTGTGTACATATCAATACTGTACTTATTATTTTCACAATTGAGCTGTCTATTTGAATCTAATAGTAATGTATAATATAAAGGTCTGAAAGTTATGAATTATTGCCACAAATATATAAAATCGATCCTTCGAAAAATATTAATAAGATATCTTCTTAATTTAGTATAAATGTTTAGAAAAAGCATCTAGGAAAGTATGAGTTTACATGTTCAGCTGTAAGATGCTTCAGTCTGAAATTAATGCAGTCAAATTTTTCTTCAAGATCAAAGACTTATTTTCTGGTATTGATGTAATGCTACATAGCTTGATATTTTAAACTTTTTCATCCCTTTGCTATCTGCAGCCGTCTAGTAAATACAGACCAGCTTTTTAATAACCTGCTACTATTGTACTTAAGGGATTCCCATTTCAATACTATTAACATATCTGGCAGGTAATCAGAGTTTCTTAATCCAAAATTCTAAATTTTAACATCCACTACTGCCCTCTACCTTATAAAAAGTAAAGGTTTATAGGCTTAGATTTGGTCATCATATCATTTGGTTTTAAACAGTAGCAACCCAGTTCAGCCTAATCTTAAACAACAGATTCTTCAATATACTATAGTTAATTTTTTGAGAACTGGAAAGAATATATAAGAAAACAGATGTGCATAGTTAGTAGTTCTAGGTATTTAAATCTTACCTAAAATTATTTATTTATTCTTATGTAATGCAAGATTTGTAGCATCAACTCTTAGTTTAAATGTATGTTGTTCCTGATTCGATTTTATCCTCTTTCAACAGAAAAACTGTGCAAGGTATGGAGTGCTCAAAAATGTCAAGAGAAGATTGAATGATGTTATGTCCGCCGTCTTTGCATCAAGTGCTTTATCTGGAGAAACGAAAGGCAGCTACAGTGGTTCATCAATTCTGTGAAGGAGAAATCAAGGTCAGTTGCACTTTCCAGTTTCTTTGAGTATTTCAGAACATGTCATTTTACTTTGATTTAATTTACGAAAGATTAGTCGAGGAGCCAATTTCAATGCATCTGATATCTTTCAGGGGCCATTTTATTTGTGCTAAATTACGTTAAATTTATAAAAGTTTTAAAATTAAGTTGAAGATAATTTCTTAATGAGTTATATAAAATCTTTATTTGAACTAAGTAAACTAGTTCTAAGAATCTTTTACATCAGATGGTCTCTGCTGAAATATGAGATTAGGGACGTGTATTATGAAATAACTATATTCTTTTTTGCTGTTTGGCCAAGAGTCAATAAAAGCCCTTTTCATATGCGATTCAGTAACGTGTCAAATTTTTTCCAACAATAGTGCTCTAACAGGCTGAACGTACCATCCTGAAATGCGATTTTCTCCACAAAGACGAAAAAATTAGAATAAATACTCGTCATCGGAAATGCTTCGGGTCAAGTTTCCATATCGGACGTATAAAATACTCAATTATGTTGCGTACGCGGTAGCGCTCAAACCGAGGATGCCTCGACGCGATGATGTAAAGCTCGCGGCGCCAAGACAAAATGGACTATAACGTTTTTGCTTGACATAATATTCGGGGAGAAATTAATAATTCTATTTACTAATATATATCCATCCTATCAGTATAATTGGAGGAAATAGTTAATTTCGAGGACTTTGAATTAATAAATGGAAGCTTCAAAGTGCGTTTCATCCCTTTTTATCGATGCTCTCCAAAGCTTTGAACTTGTCGCATTTATCTTGATTGGAGATTAATGAATTTCGCCCATTCAAGTGGTATAATTCACTTTGCGGAGCTTATTGCTTGAATGATTTATTGATAATTTCTTATCTCGTTTTAGATATCATACTGTTACTTTTGGCTCTTTCTTTTTAGGCGACTATTGGCTACTCTAAATGGAAATTGCACTGCTGGGTCTCGTATTTTTTTAACGACGAAATAATTTTCTCAGCACGGATCCAGCAGTGCAATTTTTGAGTAGTGGTTAGTCGATAATTACTTTTAAAAATTTTTAAAATCCCGAAGAAAATGAAAAGTCATTTTCTAAAAAAGAAAGAATGAGCAAATCGGGGGCCTTTCGGCGATGGGACCGTGCCGCCCACACGGGTTCGAGAGCTGGGAGCGGGCTTGAGGTACCCGCAACACTAAAGTACGGGCTCGATTCCGATTTATATTTCCGAAAAAATCTCCTGGTTAAATTTTCGGCGGCCAGGAGCTCCCGACCGGAACCGAACCCGTGAACAGTAGCGTCGCACCTAGGTGCCTCGGCCCACTCGGCCAGCTACTCGAACGGTGGAAGTCGCTCAGAATTCGCATTTGTACAGCAACTATCTCACCCCCTTCCCCTAGTCGCTGGTTCGACCCCCTCTCTCATCGTGTATCTTCTGTTTGTGACGCATTTCCCATTTCTTGCTAGAGTACATTGAAACAGGAGACTTTCAGTGAAAAGTTCGTTCGTTTCTTGATATTTACTTCTGTAACTCGAAATCGTCAGTCGTTTGTTGATCAGTTGAAGATTACGTAAGTAATTAATAATAACACTTTGTAATTTAATGCAAACAATAGTTCGTCCTTAAATTAAAAGCTATAATGAAAGACAATAATTTATCTCGAATGTGATTTGAATCCTGTCAATTTCTCTTATGATTTCCTAATATCATCGGATTATTGATTGGAATCTAACCAAAACATTAACATTTTATATTAATATAAAATTTTCTTTAGGATGCTAGTAATATATAATACGAATACCTATTGTTTTTCAAGTTTCTCTTTGTTATATGCATAATTTTGCTCTGTGGTTTCGATTAATATCTCTTTTAATCTGCTTCTGGGATTTCCGCTTTCTTCCAATTGATCGCTATTTACGCATTCTTAATCGTTGAAATTTCTTCATTTTTCATATCTTATCAGGAATTGTTGTCCATTATTTTGGATACTTCTTCAAGACTTCATAGATCTGGGTACATGTTTCACAAATCTATCGTTTATAGTTTAGAGAATTAGTATTTTCTTCTCCATTGGAAACTTAATAGTAATTCATTTATAATACCCAACTCAATCATTGATCTTATTAGTTTGAATTTAATTCAAGAATATATTTATAATTAGAAAATATCTTCATAATTGAATCGACCTGTGAATTATGTTAATAGTTGCAGTATGTGATCTAGAACTAAGCCAGTGTTCATTTCCAAGAGCATAAGTGCTTTGTAAATACCTCGTTCTATCATCTTCTATTTTCAATTGAACAATTTCTAAGGACATCTAGAAGTTTTCTTTATATATTAAACATTCTGAGCCTCATGTTGCCATATTAATCCTAAGTATTCTTTTCTATTTTTTGCTGTTATCTCTCTTGCTCACTTCACATCTTCTGACTATTGACCTGAAACAGTTGTCCTTTCATCTCTCCTTTTGATCTTCCCACATTTGGTTTAGTAGCCTAACATTATCGAAAATTTTCATTAATCCTATCATAATTGTTGTTCAAATTTTCTATTGACATTGAATATCCTTGTGACACCATGCATCCCATACATCTTTGCTGTGCTGAATATAAACATAAAAGAAATCTTTCTTTCATAATTTCAATGAATTTAGGGTCACTTTTGTTGTTCATATCTCCCATTACATGGCATGTGGAGAGTGAATTGAGAAAATTATACAGAATTTATAAAAGAATACTAATTTTAAATACTAAGCTGAGAAGAGGCCTCATACATCTAAAAGAAAATTGTGCTTGATATTTTTGCCCTGAAAGAAAACATAGTTTGTTCTACTGTATAGAATATATATTTTGATTTAGTAGTAATTATGAAATTTTTATTTGAAATAAGTTTCTAATGAGAACTATTTTATAATATTCTACTTGAGATTACCAAGTTGTAAAGCTTTTCGTTGATAGCTGAAACAGCTCTTCAATTTCTTAAGGCTGATTTTTTCATTTAAAATTCCTGGAAATGATAAAGATTAAGGAATTAATCCCTCTATGAACAAATTAAGATCAGATTACATAAGTGGAAGAAACATTCATTAATAAGTTCACTTAATTGTTGCAGGATATCAGTTATTTGAGGACATCGAGATCTAAGCTGGACAACAGACATCCCATATAGTTTCTGCAAGGCATCAAACATTGGCTATTCCCTTCACTGTCATTTTTCTAATGTCATCAGCTATTTTTATTGTGAAAAATTCAATTTTGAAATTTGATGAAGTGCCTGAAGAAGTTTTTTGAAAATAGTTTCTTGAAATGTGAACATTGATATATTCAATCTACTTTAGGGAGGAATGTCAGTGTAGGGGTTACCATAATTTACTTGGCAGTTTAACAAGGGGACCTTTAAGACTGTCACTGGCTGTTTGATAAATTGTTTTTGGTACATAGCTATAACATAAAAACAACCTGAAATTTATAGAAGTGCATACTCCCTAGTTTCCTTGTAGTAGATATTTAAAAATTGACAATCATGGATCCTACAGGAAATTACCCCAGAAACACCTCACAGCTTTAAGTAAAGTGTGGTTGAGAGGTGGTGTTTCATTGACATTAATAGGATCCTTGGTTCAAATTCAAATTAAAAAGAATTATTCTTGGTTTATTTTTCTTTTATCTAACTTTTTATTACTTCTACTAATGTTATTCTTATTTTTTATGATAACCTTCTCAATCTAACACCAAACCATTTATTTTGGGACATGAGATAATTGTGGTGTATTTATCCATAGGAGTCACAATTGTCCATTTATAAAGATGACTTACAAGGAAACTAGGTAGTGACAGCCTATATACTTTTCAGGTTGCTATAAGTAATGTCCCAGCTGAATACCTGTACAAATATTATCAAAAACACTATTACAGAGTACTAAAGGTCCCCTTGTAGGAGGAGAAAACAAAATTTAAAACTTCAATTCAGTTCCAGAAGAGAAGGATATTTTAGATTTAAAAAACAATTAAACATTCTTTCATTTTATTACCATAATTTATAATAAAGTAGATAAGAACATTAAATGCAGATAATTCATTCTAGGGTCTACCACAGAGTTAAACTTGCAGAAGCAGAGAAGAGTGGTTCAGCCGCAGAGTTTAAAATCCTACATCATTCCAGTATACCGTGAGTGTTAAGTGCAGAAGAGCATCTTCTTCATTCATGGGAGACTACGCTGTATTTACTTCATGAGATGCTTTATCTTCCCTGAAGTTAGGATTGCAGTTCCAAGGGAGATTCTTCATCGTCCACAGGGTGAAGCTAGCAGAGAAGAGTCACCTCCATTCATGAGAATCAGAGCTGCATCTTGCTTCGTCCGTGGGAGTCCGAGGTGTTCACGCTTCCCCAGAGTGAGACGTCCAGTTGCAGAGGAACATCATCCTTCGGCCGTGGGAGTCCGAGGTGCTCTTACTTTCCCAGAGTGAGAGGTCCAGTCGCAGAGGAACATCATCCTTCGGCCGTGGGAGTCCGAGGTGCTCTCACTTCCCCAGAGTGAGACGTCCAGTTGCAGAGGAACATCTTCCTTTGTCCGAGGTGCTCTCTCGTGAGACTTCCAGTCGCAGAGAAGCATCTTCGAAGTCCAAGATGCTTAATCCTGATGGAAGGGTTCCTGAAAAGGATTGCAGAGAGTTATATTCATTACAGAATATGCATACAATGTTTGAATAAAATTTCTCAGAAATCATTTTGATGTCTACAGTTCTTTCTTTTCCTCTCTTATTGAATACAGATGATGGTATGGCTGTTTTCTTTGTCCAGCTTGTAAAGTCAACAAAGACCTATTATTCTTTTTTTCCCTTACTAGTCTATAATTAAATCCTTCAAGTTGAAGGATTTCCAACAACATTTAACATTACAATCATTTTCTAGAAAACACTATCTTTTATCCTTCTCTTATTCAGATACCTATTATTAATTAAATAAATTCCTGAAAAATTGAAAATAAAAATATATAATTATTATAGAACTAATGAAAGAATGTCCTTAATGAGGGTTACTCTAAAAAATGAATTTGCATACACCTGCCTTGCACTTTTGGTGAAGAGTAAATTTCAATGCAAAGTCAAAAGTTCAAAGTCTGAATATATTGGAAAAAAATTACCCACAGAAAGAACTTTAGAAATCAGAAATCATACATCTGAGTTGACCTGACGTGATTGGTTGGTGCCTATGCAATATTAATTCTGGAAATAATGGCATCCAATGTTATCATCTTTACTTTACCAAACAGAGAAAGAAATGGAAGTTAGTTCAATGATTGAGTTAGGTATTAATATTGAATCAAAATACTCAAGGAAGGAGAAAATATTGGATCTTTAAGCTATAAAAGTTGAAGATATGGCAAGGATTAAAAATAATGCAACAATTAAGCTAATTCACAGCTCCATTTCTGATGCAAAATAAATTATTCAGAGAAATTCAAATAAATTCAATTATTGAGTTGATTATTATTATTAAATCATATTTTAAGAATCTAAGGGAGTAGAAAATACTGATACTATAAAAGATGGATATGTGAAATAGCCATGCCTAGACCTATGGAGACTAGATGAAGAATCCAAATAATGGAACTACAATACCAGATAAAATATCTTTGGAGGTAACTTTAAATATATGCAACAATTTTGAAAGAGGCAAAATGAATATGGATATCTGATGAAGGATGAAAATGCAGCTACTGACCTTATTTACAGTTCCAATTTAATGATCAAAATAAATTCTTCAACATCTCCTGACCGAAGATTCACAAGCTTGGCAGCCAAGGGATGATTCCTTGCATTCATTTGCACTGAAAGAGAAAATAAATAACAATCAACATTCTCAAAAATAAATTGTTAACAAAAATCTTATAAGGGGAGATATTTTAGTGTAAGTGGTTAAAGTTAATAATCTCTTTCTGTGAGTTGTATTACAAGCATTTTCAGGAATTCAAGAAATAGGCTATATATAAAAAAATTATTTGATGCAGTATAGGAAATTGATTAAAATGTAGAATAAATATTTCAATAATATCAAGATAAGTCCATATAGAATCCCTCATACATCCAAATATACACAACATTGTTAGCAATTTCGTTTATTAAATAATTAAGCCAGTTTAAGCAAGGGATTAAATCCAAGAGTAAAGTCCACCAAATTTAGACAATTTGTTGCAATAAAAAGGATATATTAGATCATAAAGGTTACTATATCAACATCGCAAAATTGACTTAATATCTATTTCACCAATTGTTTCTACAAATTGATAGAGACTAAGCCACAACTTACCAAAGATGATCATGTTTGATGCCTTGCAGAAACTATATGGGATGTCTGTTGTCCAGCTTAGATCTCGATGTCCTCAAATAACTGATATCCTGCAACAATTAAGTGAACTTATTAATGAATGTTTCTTCCACTTATGTAATCTGATCTTAATTTGTTCATAGAGGGATTAATTCCTTAATCTTTATCATTTCCAGGAATTTTAAATGAAAAAATCAGCCTTAAGAAATTGAAGAGCTGTTTCAGCTATCAACGAAAAGCTTTACAACTTGGTAATCTCAAGTAGAATATTATAAAATAGTTCTCATTAGAAACTTATTTCAAATAAAAATTTCATAATTACTACTAAATCAAAATATATATTCTATACAGTAGAACAAACTATGTTTTCTTTCAGGGCAAAAATATCAAGCACAATTTTCTTTTAGATGTATGAGGCCTCTTCTCAGCTTAGTATTTAAAATTAGTATTCTTTTATAAATTCTGTATAATTTTCTCAATTCACTCTCCACATGCCATGTAATGGGAGATATGAACAACAAAAGTGACCCTAAATTCATTGAAATTATGAAAGAAAGATTTCTTTTATGTTTATATTCAGCACAGCAAAGATGTATGGGATGCATGGTGTCACAAGGATATTCAATGTCAATAGAAAATTTGAACAACAATTATGATAGGATTAATGAAAATTTTCGATAATGTTAGGCTACTAAACCAAATGTGGGAAGATCAAAAGGAGAGATGAAAGGACAACTGTTTCAGGTCAATAGTCAGAAGATGTGAAGTGAGCAAGAGAGATAACAGCAAAAAATAGAAAAGAATACTTAGGATTAATATGGCAACATGAGGCTCAGAATGTTTAATATATAAAGAAAACTTCTAGATGTCCTTAGAAATTGTTCAATTGAAAATAGAAGATGATAGAACGAGGTATTTACAAAGCACTTATGCTCTTGGAAATGAACACTGGCTTAGTTCTAGATCACATACTGCAACTATTAACATAATTCACAGGTCGATTCAATTATGAAGATATTTTCTAATTATAAATATATTCTTGAATTAAATTCAAACTAATAAGATCAATGATTGAGTTGGGTATTATAAATGAATTACTATTAAGTTTCCAATGGAGAAGAAAATACTAATTCTCTAAACTATAAACGATAGATTTGTGAAACATGTACCCAGATCTATGAAGTCTTGAAGAAGTATCCAAAATAATGGACAACAATTCCTGATAAGATATGAAAAATGAAGAAATTTCAACGATTAAGAATGCGTAAATAGCGATCAATTGGAAGAAAGCGGAAATCCCAGAAGCAGATTAAAAGAGATATTAATCGAAACCACAGAGCAAAATTATGCATATAACAAAGAGAAACTTGAAAAACAATAGGTATTCGTATTATATATTACTAGCATCCTAAAGAAAATTTTATATTAATATAAAATGTTAATGTTTTGGTTAGATTCCAATCAATAATCCGATGATATTAGGAAATCATAAGAGAAATTGACAGGATTCAAATCACATTCGAGATAAATTATTGTCTTTCATTATAGCTTTTAATTTAAGGACGAACTATTGTTTGCATTAAATTACAGAGTGTTATTATTAATTACTTACGTAATCTTCAACTGATCAACAAACGACTGACGATTTCGAGTTACAGAAGTAAATATCAAGAAACGAACGAACTTTTCACTGAAAGTCTCCTGTTTCAATGTACTCTAGCAAGAAATGGGAAATGCGTCACAAACAGAAGATACACGATGAGAGAGGGGGTCGAACCAGCGACTAGGGGAAGGGGGTGAGATAGTTGCTGTACAAATGCGAATTCTGAGCGACTTCCACCGTTCGAGTAGCTGGCCGAGTGGGCCGAGGCACCTAGGTGCGACGCTACTGTTCACGGGTTCGGTTCCGGTCGGGAGCTCCTGGCCGCCGAAAATTTAACCAGGAGATTTTTTTCGGAAATATAAATCGGAATCGAGCCCGTACTTTAGTGTTGCGGGTACCTCAAGCCCGCTCCCAGCTCTCGAACCCGTGTGGGCGGCACGGTCCCATCGCCGAAAGGCCCCCGATTTGCTCATTCTTTCTTTTTTAGAAAATGACTTTTCATTTTCTTCGGGATTTTAAAAATTTTTAAAAGTAATTATCGACTAACCACTACTCAAAAATTGCACTGCTGGATCCGTGCTGAGAAAATTATTTCGTCGTTAAAAAAATACGAGACCCAGCAGTGCAATTTCCATTTAGAGTAGCCAATAGTCGCCTAAAAAGAAAGAGCCAAAAGTAACAGTATGATATCTAAAACGAGATAAGAAATTATCAATAAATCATTCAAGCAATAAGCTCCGCAAAGTGAATTATACCACTTGAATGGGCGAAATTCATTAATCTCCAATCAAGATAAATGCGACAAGTTCAAAGCTTTGGAGAGCATCGATAAAAAGGGATGAAACGCACTTTGAAGCTTCCATTTATTAATTCAAAGTCCTCGAAATTAACTATTTCCTCCAATTATACTGATAGGATGGATATATATTAGTAAATAGAATTATTAATTTCTCCCCGAATATTATGTCAAGCAAAAACGTTATAGTCCATTTTGTCTTGGCGCCGCGAGCTTTACATCATCGCGTCGAGGCATCCTCGGTTTGAGCGCTACCGCGTACGCAACATAATTGAGTATTTTATACGTCCGATATGGAAACTTGACCCGAAGCATTTCCGATGACGAGTATTTATTCTAATTTTTTCGTCTTTGTGGAGAAAATCGCATTTCAGGATGGTACGTTCAGCCTGTTAGAGCACTATTGTTGGAAAAAATTTGACACGTTACTGAATCGCATATGAAAAGGGCTTTTATTGACTCTTGGCCAAACAGCAAAAAAGAATATAGTTATTTCATAATACACGTCCCTAATCTCATATTTCAGCAGAGACCATCTGATGTAAAAGATTCTTAGAACTAGTTTACTTAGTTCAAATAAAGATTTTATATAACTCATTAAGAAATTATCTTCAACTTAATTTTAAAACTTTTATAAATTTAACGTAATTTAGCACAAATAAAATGGCCCCTGAAAGATATCAGATGCATTGAAATTGGCTCCTCGACTAATCTTTCGTAAATTAAATCAAAGTAAAATGACATGTTCTGAAATACTCAAAGAAACTGGAAAGTGCAACTGACCTTGATTTCTCCTTCACAGAATTGATGAACCACTGTAGCTGCCTTTCGTTTCTCCAGATAAAGCACTTGATGCAAAGACGGCGGACATAACATCATTCAATCTTCTCTTGACATTTTTGAGCACTCCATACCTTGCACAGTTTTTCTGTTGAAAGAGGATAAAATCGAATCAGGAACAACATACATTTAAACTAAGAGTTGATGCTACAAATCTTGCATTACATTAGAATAAATAAATAATTTTAGGTAAGATTTAAATACCTAGAACTACTAACTATGCACATCTTGTTTCTTATATATTCTTTCCAGTTCTCAAAAAATTAACTATAGTATATTGAAGAATCTGTTGTTTAAGATTAAGCTGAACTGGGTTGCTACTGTTTAAAACCGGATGATATGATGACCAAATCTAAGCCTATAAACCTTTATTTATTATAAGGTAGAGGGCAATAGTGGATGTTAAAATTTAGAATTTTGGATTAAGAAACTCTGATTGCCAGCCAGATATGTTAATAGTATTGAAATGGGAATCCCTTAAGTACAATAGTAGTAGGTTAATAAAAAGCTAGTCTGTATTTACTAGGTTATATAATTCTCAAGAAAATGAAAATGAAGATGCAAAATTCGATCATTATAATCACTTGGTATAATTTTTCATATAAAAACAACATATAAAAAATATGTTTTTCATTTCATGCAATTTTCCAAAAATCCACAATAATCTGTGTATATTCTGAAGATATATTTCCTTCCACTGAACATATTAAATTAAAGTATTCAAAAGATGGTGAGATTAACAGAATGCATTCTTTCATAAAAAATTATGTGAAGAGAAATTAATTTAGACTCATAAAAAGTTAATGTTAGAATCTTGTTAAATTCTCAATGGAGGTCAATTACTGAGAGTATTATGCATATGATGACAAAATCTAGGCCTGTAAACCTGTATTTATTATAAGGTACAGGGCAGTAGTAGGGGTAGGTTATTAAAATGCTAGTCTGTATTTACTAGACGGCTGCAGATAGCAAGGGATGAAAAAGTTTAAAATTCCAATCTATGTAGCATTACATCAATACCAGAAAATAAGTCTTTGATCTTGAAGAAAAGTTTGACTGCAATAATTTCAGACTGAAGCATCGCACAGCTGAACATGTAAACTCATACTTTCTTAGATGCTTTTTCTAATCATTTATAATGAATTAAGAAGGGATCTTATTAAAATTGTCTGTAGGATCGATTTTATATATTTGTGGCATCGATTCATAACTTTCAGACCTTGGCATACATTTATATTAGACTCAAATAGATAATTCAACTTTGAAAATTATACAATTAATAAGTATAGCATTATTTTTCACCTAAACCGAAATATTATTTCCTTAACATAAAATTTTCCATTTCTTAATTATGTTGATACCTACTTAAAACTCATATGATCTTCAAGACTTTCTAAATTCAGTCCAAGCAACATTTAGGTTATGCAGTAGGAAGTTGACTTCAGCAAGTTACTTAATTAAATCTCTATATAATAATGCAATAAAGAGTATTTCAAAATTTTTAAACCACCAAAATAAAAGTCTTTATAGTGAACACGTTCACGTCTTAGGTTCAATACATTACATATGTTAAAAGCAAGTTGTAGGCTTAATGGAGTTCCTGAAAACAATAAGCATATAATACCCAAATCTAAACCTATTATCCTGTATTTTCCATAATGTGGATGGTTTCAAGAAATACAAATTTTTTAAGTTATGTTTATTAAATGAATTACTAAAAATGTTGACAAGTAGATAATAGGGTATATATATTTAAAGTAATTAAAAAAGGGTTTGTAGAAACGAATTTTTTTAAGAGTTGGTGGACTAAGATCCACACGTTATTCCATACAAGAGGAAAAGGATATGGATGTAGTTCATTAAAAAATCTCACATTGCTACTGGCTTTGTCTGTTGTATGTATATAGATATGTAAAAATTTGGTCCTTAGCACCATCCTACTTAGCAAACTGTAAAATCAAATATTACTAGCATGGCTTCCTCTAATTATTGTAAATTCAAAATGTAACAGAACAGACACTTCTCAGGAGACTGTTACCATTGCAAAGATGTAGTTTAAATTTATTCTATTTCTTAATGTAAATGAAATTTAGCGAGGCATTATAATACTTGTGGATGTTAATAATTACGATAATTTTAAATTTCACTGATAGCAACATAAATATTTGCTAGGCAATGCCTAAGAGGACTGATTGAATCCTAATTTAAAACATTAGATATCGAAGAAGAATGTACTATTACATAGAGCTCTTGAATTTAATTAATTAATTAAACTTATCTTCTTTCCTTTAATGCATCTTTGATGAAATTCAGATACTTTAGTTCAACCTTAATGCTTCATGTGCAAAAAATTAGAATTTTACTGGAGAGGAAACTTATAGGTGATATAATACTGCTATAGGGAATGATCAGTCATTGAACTCCTCTAATCGGATACAGCATTACTAAGAATTTGGGAAAAATATTTCTACATTGTCTGTTTATAATATAATGCACTTGAACTTAGCATAGCAATGCATATCAGGAGCTTATTTATATACTGAATATATATCTTATATAAAAATATAAGACGATACGTCAAACAAAGCAAAGTTCAAAGAGGACAAACTTCTAACAAAAATCAACAGTGACCTAAACACTTTCATTAGCTAATAATAGGAGTAATAATAAAAAGATAATTTTTCAAGATTTTAAAAGTGATATATATGTTTTCCCTCAACATCATTATCAATCATTGAGATGAGGCATACTGCGATAAATCATAAAAGAATTTGAACCTACATTTTTAAACCATCGCAGCAAATTTTTTGGAATCGAATCAAGTTCAAATGGAAAGGATAAGACCGAATCATTTATTTCTCTCGTAGATTTTAAGTGCAATATATTAATTAACTATAATATCAAGTAGTACATCGATATGATCCCTAAAATACGTACCATAAAATCTAATAAGGTAATTTGAAATAACAAATAGAAATCAGGCAGGTAATTCAACAGTAACAATCCAAAATTCACCTCTTTGCTGCTAATGACAGCAACGCAACGTATCGCATGGACGAGCTATCGCTTCAAATAGACATCGATATGATCCCTAAAATACGTACCATAAAATCTAATAAGGTAATTTGAAATAACAAATAGAAATCAGGCAGGTAATTCAACAGTAACAATCCAAAATTCACCTCTTTGCAGCTAATGACAGCAACGCAACGTATCGCATGGACGAGCTATCGCTTCAAATAGATATTGATTTCGATATATTTCATATTTCAGGATGTTGTCAAGTTTTGTTATGGTCGTTATATATTAAAATATATTGCAAGTCGAAGTAGTTGATATGTTTTATGTCGGATATAGATGCATTAAGTGTGATTACGAAGTCTATCTACCTCGTTCAACAGCTGATGGCTTTGTAAAATCTCGAATTCTAAAAATAATACCAAGTCAAAACCCATTGGCATCATTGTCTAATTTTGTAATTTAAAAGTCCATACCTCATTCTCCGTGTGAATGATCAATATAACTTGAATATTTGTCTTCATGCTATTGAGTTTTTCTAAACGGATTAATAATAGTTCCGTTGCATGCTAAGTTACACATTCAATGTGCATACACAATTAGATTTTAATGTTTCATGCAGAGCCGTTCACCCTCTTCATAATAACTAGGTAACTCTCCTTTTATAATACATATACAAACCTGTGCGGAATTCTTAAAAATAATTATTTATTGCAATGCTACCCGATAAAATCAAAGCATAGTGTGGCTAAATATTCCAAATTACCGGGAATTAGTTGTGATGACAGGTATCATTACAAATATATGAAACTATTAAGTAGAAATATTTCATGAAACTGTTTGTCTAAGATAATTTCATGTATATATGGTGACATATTCATTCATGTTAAACGTTCATACGCGTTGAGTTACAATGAGAATCACAACAAGAGTAATCGTGAGTTATAGATGTTAGGAATATATTTTATAGAAAATTAATTTTTCTTGGCGAGTATGGATATTAGAACAAAATATAGTCATTCTCTGTTTATAAAATGTCTTCGTGTGGAACTCCAAACCAGAAATGAAGATAGTAGAATGGTAGAAAAGAACTTACTTTAGAAAACAATAATTATTAACCAAGAGAAGATCAAAAACAATTTGACTAATCCAAAAAATTCGCAAAAATAAATTCGAAAATAGAATCAGAGGAGACAACTTAGAGTAATCCAAAAATTGATCAAGAGATACTTCATGATATTTCTGACTTCCGAATTAAATGAATAATGGTCTGAAATGTTCAAAACCAAAAATTAATGTGTGTTGATTTTGAAATTGACATTAAAGGAAGTTATTAAAAAAACTTTGTCCTAGTATCAATCCATCTCATTGCCTGTAGTGCATAGTTTCCAGTAGAGTAAGGATTTGAGGATAATTTATGAATTTATGTTATTTTATATATTTAAAACTTTTATAATTAAATAATACTGAATCATCACTACATTTAATAGTATATTATAAAAATTTAAAAAACTAATGGGTACCATGTTTGAGTTTCAAGTAATAAAAAATAATTTGATAAAAGGTATTACTGATGTAAAAAAAGGGAATTTATTAATTAATATATCAGATAGATGACCAAGTAAATAGTTTAGATTACCTTTAAAATAATTATACTGAAACATCATCAACAAAAACTCATTCAATTGTAAATTTAAAAATATCAAAAAAAGATTTTAATGACCACTTGTTTTCTTTAAATGAAAGCTATCATATAAAATATCAACTTTTACATTCTAATTATAAGTTTGTTACAATTGTTTCTTAAATCAATCAACAGTAATATTATAATTTAACCTTATTACAAGCAGCTCCAAAAATAAGTTTCTCTTTGGGGAATCAATAATCAGTGTGTCATCTATTCATCATTCCCCTGAAATTTAGGTGAAATTTTTATTTAATTGTAAGTTAAAAAAAATACAGAATAAATCGCGATGTTAAAAATACAACGTATATTTTTAACAAATTATAAATGTATTAGTTATTATATGCTATACAATATTTCTCTAGAAATGTATGATATCAATAATTAAAGATGTAAACGCAACCAGAAATGCATTCGTGTTTGGAGATATACATAAGAACAAGGATGTATCCTTAAAAGATAGATTACATTCTAAAACCAAAATAACTATTCGGTTTATTCATTCATACTTTCAGATTGAGTACAGTTAAATGTAATAAATATTGTGATATTGATATTAAATTAAGCTTTCGTACTGATTAAGCATACATACCACCTAGTTCCTTGAATTACTTGATAGGATAGTGGATATCTTCTCCATAATATTTTCAATATTTATTGAAAGTAATTCTTCATGCTAATTAAAATAATTCAACCCCTAACACTAAAATATTTCTAACAGGAATATTATGGTTGTATAACTGGTGTATGTGTATATATATATATATATATAAATAAATGAAATTGAAATGTATATTTCCTTATCCAGATATTGTTTATTTATTAATTATTAAAGATATTGTTTAGATATGATGGGGGAATGGGGTGGCCTAACCATTAGTCATATTTCCAAGTTTATTTCTTTTGAGCAAATAGTTTTAAGCACAGATACCAATATCTACACATATAAGACGCGAGTAAATTTTTTTAGACCTAATTTAGTAGAAAAAGTGTGTCTTATATGCCGTCAAATACGGTAAGTAATTTCAAACATCATACATATATAAAGATATTCATTTTTGATATTTTTAATATTTAGACCAAAAGTATTCGATCAATAAATCTTAAACTTTTTTATACATGTGAATAACTAGTTTTCAATATTCAATTTTCAATTTCAACTAATTTTTTTACAGAGTTACAGTTATCCATTCCCATCATCATATAAAGCAAATAAATTTTATTTTTGAAGTCTTAATACACAATATGATGTGATATAAAGTAATATGTGAGGTGGTTACCATAAATATGGATTGATGATTTCAACCTTTTGTAAGCTAGCATACCTGCCTGAGTTCAAGTTTTAGTCATGTCACTATCTTTTGCTTGTATTTATCATGATGAGTGAGCTTTATCTTTCCCAATTCAAAATGTATTTATATTCTTAATATATTGTATTATTCTGCTCATATTTTGCAATATTATTTTTTATATGTATTTTGTTAAGTTATAATCTAGTTACCTAGTTTGGTATCTTGGTATTCTTTGGTATTCATCTTTGTCTTTGTCTATGAATTATATGGTCACCTATCTGAACCATCACTGTCATTTTATTGTAAATATTCTGAAATGTTCTTTCATTCCACTGTGATTTCCTTTTGGATTTTGTAAAATTGGTTAGTGCTCATATTGAACAAAATATTCAGTAATCTTGTTAATTTTCCAATACTGTTAAGTTTTAATTTTCATCAGGAATTAAACACAGAGATTTGATGTACACTTAATAATCTTTGTGCAAATAGAAGATTTAAAAAAGATCTTGCTTAAATCATTTCATCAATCAATTCATAAGATACTCAATAGCATATCCTTATTATTCAATACCTAAGTATGTAATAAGAAATTCTGAAAACTGTGGTGTATCAGAGAATAAAATCTTAATGATTTCTTTGGATCAAAGAAAAATCAATAAATCTTCAAGAAAATATTACCCTAGTTATTCTGTGTATGATAGCATTACTGTAAGTTATTTTTATCATGTAATATAATCAATCTATAGTCATATTATACAGTTATATTAAGGCCCATGGCAAACTTAAAAATACAATTTAAAAACTCAATTTTGGTTAAGAAGTGAATTTTCTTCTTTATTCATCCCAAGCTCATATTTGTAGTCAGAATCTGTGTGCTTCCTCTAGCTAAAGACATTTTCAGCTTGAATGGCAATTCAATTCATAAGCTAAATTTAATGTTCTTGCTGCTGAAAATATTTTGAAAACTGTTATCATCATATCATATTTATTTGCATTTATTTTTACTTTAAGTAGTATCTGTTTCTCAGGTTTAGTTTCTTAAGTAATCTACCTATAAAAGACTTGATAAAAATATTGAATATGAACAAAGGATTTAAATTCCTAATGTATACTTTTTGAAGAGCATGGATTATGAATAATAAGTAAACTTTTTAAGTTTAAAAACCTAAAGTTAGAGGTATTTTACCTGAAATAAATTAAATGAACTTAGCTTTGCAGTAAAGCTTTACAAATGCAAAATCTCTAATGAATAATTTAGATTACCGTATTTTTTGGACCATAAGACGCACTTTTTCTTCACCAAAAAGTGGGGAGAAAAGTGCCTGCGTCTTATGGTCCGAATAGAAGACTGACACTGACGCTGTACTAAGACGCTGACACTAATGCCGGGCATTGCCGACCCGCTGGATCAAATATTATTATGTTATACATTATTAAATTCTGTTATACATTATTTTAGTAAAGCCTTTGACTCAGTAGACTAGTAAATTCATTGATCATGCCCCACTTTGATTACGGTGACATTGTTTACCAAGATCTATCAAGAGATCTAGCCAATGAGCTCCAACGCATCCAGAATGTGTCCGTTCGATTTATTTTTAATTTGAGAAAATTCGACCATATTTCCGGTGCATTTAAAAAATTAGATTGGATAAAACTCGAAACTCGCAAACAACTACACATTCTAACGTTCTCATGCACTGTTTTGCAAACGCAATCTCCTGAATATCTCTTTTCTGAATTTGTAAGATTTGAGTCCGTCCATAATTGTGATACTAGAGGGAGATTCAATTTACTAATACCGAACCACAGAACGGAGACATATCACAAATCATTTATTATAACTGCTACCACGCTCTGGAATACCATTCCCTCCAACATAAAATCTTCCATATCCAACCGATCTTTCAGAAGAAAATGTCTTACTTATCTTAATCATATATTCAATTTATCTCCTGTATCAACAGTCATCACATCTCTACAGCACTGTTCAACGCTCTCTCTACTGCTCCTTTCACTTTTTCACCTCCAATTCATTTAACTATGCATCTGTCTTAAAATATTCTTTTTTTTGCAGCTCAGTCCAATATCTTCTAATTTTATTATCTACACTTTGCCTCTCTTTTCGGCAATCAACTTAAATATACCATTGAATGTTTTTAATTACCTGTTTAGTTATAAGATGTGTTTTCAAATTTAACATGATCTGACTCATTGATTATCTTGTAAAATTGAAATTTTAGTATTCTGTTTTTAGATAATTCTATCAGTAGGTTTGTGCAGGTTTTTCACACCCCCCTTCATTGTGGGTGTTTTCCTGCAGTGGATTTTTTTTTCTAAGAATTTTCTTAGGTTTTTATATCCACTTAAATCTCTCTTATAATCGTTATTTTTCTCTTTCTAATTCTTTTGGTATTTTAAACTTTTTTTTAAAGAGGTTAGATGGAAGAAGAGACTTTTTAGTCTCAATCTCGCCTCCAAAATAAAGACTATTAAATATTTTATTACACTATTTGGTTCAGAATATTTTTTGTCCTATTTTTCTCCTCAAAAAACCAGGTGCGTCTTATGGTCCGAAAAATACGGTACTTTATTTGCAAGAATAGAGTGTAATGCTAAGGAAGAAACTCTGATAACAGATTCCAATGTGTTTAAATATTCATTAAAGAAGTGGAATGATCAATTAAAAATTATAAATACTGATAATCATGACTGATATATGCAATTGCCAATAGTTACCAACTAGGGCTATAGATAATAAATATTTCTGAGAAAGTTGTAATGAGTAAAAAAATAATTACAAAAAATGACTTAATCTGCAAATTTACATTGTGAGTTTGCAGGATATAAAATATCAGCACTATACTCAAATAAAAAGTTAAAGTACAGTTGAATGATTCAGTAAATATTTTAAATTCAGGTTTAATTTTTGAGCAAGATTATCAGTAACTCAGAGCCAGTGATTTTAATTCAAATGGAGTTTTTAACTGGGCGAGGTGCATAAGAGTAAAATTATTTCAAATCATAGGAAATAAATTGTTACCAAGATGTAGGAAGTAAGCATGATTTCCACATATTGCTGAAAAAAGGTATTAATCTTAAGCACACTTGCAGGATATTGTACATCAATGAATCAAATCAAAGTGAGCGAGAATCAGTAACAATAATACAATAAGGAAAAAAATTTGAAAAGAAATATTGAAAATCCTTAACACATACTAAACATCTAATCTTAAAAAGAATATGGATAAATGTATGCGTTTTAAAAGAATTATCAAGAAAATACTTTTAAAAGAATAACACAATGGCAGATTTTCTTGAGATTTTTGGGATCTGTTAGCTACTTCAAAATAATGAATTTAGCAATATTTATGAAAATCATGTATGTTATGTTGGCATGTATGGTAAAACCTACTGTGTAGTAGGTAGTGTTCCTCCAAAAAAGAAGTAGATTATAGATCAAAGCATAGAAATATTATAGAATACATTAAAGTGAACTTGTTCTAGACATGCTATATGAAATTATAACATGTATGACAAGAAAATTGTTGTATTACTGAAAAAAGATGGGACAAGCATATTGGGAGAAGAGTGTAAGTCTTGGATTATCAAAATTTATGTTATTCATTAATTTTTATGTTATTCATGGCTCAAATGCTTCTTGAACCTCGACCTTGTAGAATAAGCTATGATAAAAATCTCATCTTTTACTTCTTTTAATCTATTCTCTTCTATCTAATCTACTCGTATTTTAAGGTAGACTAAAAGTTGAAATTTAAATTTTAGAAAATTAAGTATGCAAATAAAGGAAAATGATCAACTTCTAAAAAAATTAGTCTGATAAACACAAAAATATTTATGCAAAGTTTGAATATTTCATTAGAAAAATAATGGTAATTTTTTATAATATACTTTTTTCTGTCAGTTTCTATATTTATGCTATATGTAATTTAAAATGATACATTACTCCAATTTCTTCAGATAATCCAATTTTTGTTGCATTATGTTTCCAGCATGCAGATGAAGTAAAAAAAACTGAAATTTAATTTGAATGAGATAAAATTTGTTATTTAAAATTAGTTATTTATATCATAAAAGCATTTAATTGAAGGAACTTATTAGGAAATTATCGAATATTAATTTTTACCAAATATGCTTCGTGCAGTCTTAATAGTTCATGTAATTGAATATAAACTACAAAATAATATATATTTCATGTATTTTGGATATAAAATATAATTTCAAGCTCTGACACCCTGAGAAAACACTTTGCGGATTGAGAAGCTATATTATTACTTTTCATTATTTTGAGGATTGAGAGGTTGTTGAGTAATTGTCTATGTATTTTTCTTAATATTTGTATAATTTAAAATGAGTCTAGATATACGGTTACATTAATTGAGACAAAATAAGATATGATAAAATATAGGATGATCATTTTACAGCTAGTTTTTGAATTAATTGAAATGCATTGAAAATATTTATTTGATATTATCTAATTACTTACCATTAGTATATTACTCAGAATAATGCAGATGATGTTATTTAGAATGCAGTTTACTGATATGATTTCAATATCTTGCTCTCTATGAGTAGAAAGAATTCATTTAATTTTTAAAATTCTGAATATAAGATGTAAATGAAATGTATTAAATTAAAATTAATTTCAGTAACTAAATCTAATAGTAAATCACAGTTGATAATGAAAATAGTATTTTGTGTTACTATGGAAGAATTGGTTTGGTACAAATAAATTGATTAGAATCCATGAATTTGTAGTTATACATCCTTCATTAACTATTTTTACAACCATAGTAGTAAAAAAATATTCCTACAATAACATGAATGCTTTCAAACAGTATAATTTGTTATAACTTGATTCATCTTTCAGAACGATTTTCTGTATAAGAAGGTAAGATGTATTTCTACCCTCACTCCATAAGATATGGAAAAACCAAAGAAAATGAATTGAGTATTCATCTTCTTTCATAACAAAAAAATCAATAATATTAGCAATCAAGAGCCAAAATACCATCAAAAACAAACATGTATATAAATATGTATTGCTGATTGAGATCTTTAAAGTTAAGATAAATATTTCAAAATGAGAGCACATTGTAAAAAAGTGTATTGAAATAGAAAATTATAAAGAATCATTAACTAAATCTTCATTAATTATGATAATAATTAATTAATTATTAAATTTTCCTATAGATACCATCTATAGGGTATTTTATGTTCATATCAAATCTAAAATCTATAAATAGTTTTACAGGAATTCAGCTGTATATGTTAATTTTATGATTTTCACATCTAATTGAATTTGTAATGGAAAAAATGAAAGTGGACATTGCAGCATATATCTGCAAATTCTAGCAATATACTTAAATTGAAGTACTGAAAGTGATAGGATTTATATCCTTTATTATGATTCATAAATATCTTCTTATCAACTGACAAGGCTAAGGAGGATGAGTCTTATCAGAATATTTGTTGAACTAATTTAATATCTATACAAAAGACTACAAATTCATATTATTTCAAAATGAGAACTAATTTATAATAAATATTAACTGAAAAATCATCATATACAAAATTTTTTATGATTAAGATGCATCAAAGAAATTATGCAAAAAATTGTAGCTAATTCATTGCTTTCTTCATATGTTGCAGCCTTTTCAATTAATCATTGACTATGCATTCCATGCCTGCAATAATTACCATCAGTAAATCATTCACATCAGTTGCTTCCTGTCTAAAATTGATTGAATTTAAGATATAACACTATTTTTAAAACTTCTCATTAATCCTCTATTGATTCCAACATCCCTTATTTTGATTAAGACTTTTCAAAAGTAAAAAAATTGTTGATAATGATGATGAGTTACTCTAGTCCAGATATTATCACTTCTAATTTTCTCCATCACTCTTAAAAAATGAAATACAAATGAAAGAATAAATAATTGATGTCTAACATATCTATTACCACAAATATCTAAGAGATTCCTAATTATAGCACATGCTTTCTAGAGTAAGGATTTTAAGTCTACTCTCCTCTTATGTAGGCTATTTTTTGGTCTTAATTGTGCAATTCCAAATAGTATTAAAATATCATGTAAGATTGTTAATATAAAGTACTTGCAATAGCTATTTAATTGGAGATTATAAAGGAAGAAAATATTTCCCTTCTTCTTAATGAATTAAATCCATATTATTCTTGCTATAGTTTACTTTACATGCCACAAAAGGAATCAGGAATTATTTTTGTTTACTCAGTGCAGATGAAATACATTTTCCTCGATTCGAGGAACACCATAATTCCTTTATAGATCTATATTTATTCTATTGATGTTGACTCTAAATGCAATATTCAAGTTTGAGAATGGAATGATTTTCGTAAGCTGGGGACAAGCCTTATCAAAGATTCCTAAATTTCATTATCACAAAACATGGATGCAATTCATGTGAACTGCAGAAACACACGACAGCTTCTTATTCAACATTAGTAATCGCAGAGCGATTTATACCTCCTGAGTATTGTTTACTTCAGGGAATCTTTCGTTGAGATCGAGTTGAACTTCTAAGATTGCAGGAGAAGAACTTTCGGACGATTTGGATATGTAATACTTCTAGAGTAACATTTTTAAACTCTTCATCCGTTCGTGATATCCATGTGGAAAACATCGTCTTCTCCCTCGCTCTCGTTGAGCGAAGATGGTCGAATTAATGCAGTGGGCTCGTCAGATTTGCTTGCCCTCCTCTCATCTCCCATAGATGTCTGTGAATGGAAGATTCAATCGATTAAAACGACAGAAAAATGACCATCTCTTATTCTGAAACGCTTTGACTTTGAGCATAAATATTATCTATATATAATATAAATATTATTTATATATTATCCATACATAAATTATCTATATATTATCCATATAATATCTGTATATTATCTATATATCATCTATGTATTATACCCTGCCCTAAGAATTTGAGTAATTAGATAAGATTCATAAATCGTCGAAACACGAGAATAAAAATACATAACTGGGCTTCGAACCCGGATCTCCCATATTCGAGATAAATACTCTATCTTGATGTCTAATTACATCAGATAATTAAAACGATCTTTCTCATTTAAGCCCGCAGATTCGTTACTGATAATTATAAATCCGTTATAATTATGAAAAGATATTTGAGCAATAAATCATTTACAAAGTAACGATGAGAAAAGTATATCTCAGGATCATCGATTTATTATGTTTTACATGTGCGTGTATCCATTATGATCGATGAATATCTGAATATCTTTTGAGAAGGCTGCATATGAGATAATGCTATTATTTTTTGCGTGTCGATTAATTTAAATAGATTTAATTTAAATAGCTTTGAGTATATACTTCACAAGTTATATGGATTTCAACATCCCTACCGTATCTAAACATGAATTCAACTGGGTAAGATGAAAATGCATTTCATTTTTATAAAATAATTTCAGAAGATGCGCTCCACAATATCAGGTATTAGTTTTTATATACGTGCATATTTTACTATTACGTTATAACTAGATTCTGAATTTACCTTCATATTCGTAATCGTTTAAGTAAGAATGTTCTACAAAAAATATAGATAATAAAATATAGAGGTTTATATAACACTCACGCGTACTACTTAAAAAACTCATATTAAAGTCTCAAAACTCCTTTGTTTTATAAATTATGTTCATATTCTAAGTCTCACTTACCTGACTAGATCTTTTTAACTTGGCTCGACGATTTTGGAACCATGTTTTCACCTGGAAAGATATAATTATGTATAGGAATATCAGGATTAAAAGTTCCAGAAATAAGATTCTTCGTTGGCATATAAAAATTTTTATATATATAAAAAATATAGAAACATTATCCCAACTTGTATATATTGCATATATAAGCGATACAAGTTGGCATATGTGATACTTTTCTGGTAACCATATGAGGCCTTCAATTGAATTTAATATACCATAAATTTATGTATTTTACGGTCATGAACCGAATGGAATTTGGAATCAGTAAAGTTTGATGTATTAAATTACATGATATATGTACCTCATTCGTTAACGAGATTGCATTTCATAAAATGTATCACGGAAAAGAAATAGAATACATAGTAACAAAAATGTAGAAAAAATAGAGAAAAATTAAGGTGAACATCTTTCACGTGCGAAAATCTTTTTATACTTTAAGAATTATAAAACATCATTCTTACCAACTTTTCATATCATGTGAAATCACACTTATTTAAGGAATGTGTGATTTCACTAATATGTTAGTAGCGTAATAAGTAAAATGTTTTATAATTTAATAGCGGATGTTAATATTTAAGTAATTCCCAGCTCCCTGATCCGTTCTTGAAAGAAAGCAAGAAAAAGTACTCATACTCGGTAGGTTCACAGTACTTAATTCAATTTACTCTTTTTATATTTAATACCAATAGTGGAATCAAATTATATTTATTGTGGAAAGGATCATGAAAAGAAAAATTCGTACTTTAAGCACCGTTCGTATTCTTGTTTATTAAATTTTTGTGATTTTGTAAAGTACGAAGTTTTTCTTTTTATAAACATTTCGATTACGTATCACCCCAACACCTCGCCTGATTCAGTGAAGTTTATATTTATTGAATATATCGGATGGATTTAGAATGGTTAGGTTCTTGAGATATTAAAAAAATAAAGCTCACCTGTCTGTCTGTCAGTTTAAGTTCCATGGCTAGCATTCGCCTTTCTTCTGGGCTTAGATACATCTGTCCGACAAACCTCCTTTCTAGAGCATTAGTTTGTTCGGAAGAGAACCTCACCTGCCCACCTTTTCTTTTGTTCGAAGACGGGATTTCTCCGCAATCTTTGTGACACGGACTCCATCTACCAAATGATTCTGAAAGTGAATCGAAAATTAGAATACGTCAAGCTAAGTTCAACTGTTATACAAACATAATTGACTTTTTCAATAATTTCGTTCAAATATGGAGTAATATCGGTGACTTTACATCGAAAGGAACTTTATTGGAAAGAATCTAAAGAGTTTGAGTAAAGTACTAAAGCTTGTTTATTACGTTTCCAAATTGAAATATATCTATGTTTGCTGAATTTTTGGTAGATGAGTTAAGAAACAGGGATCCGTAAAAGTAGTGGTTAGAAACGGAAAACTATTCCCTTCACAAGCGATGACATACATGATATTTACATGCATCCAAAGTAGGATGTAAAACCAGAGTTATGAGGTTCCTTCTCCTCTAAACATTCAAAATAGAAATACACATGCCACTTCCGTGAAACGACGGAAATCCTTGCCAAATTTCATTCTTAGCTGTTGGAAACTGACCCAACCCCTTCCCTTTAAAGCATTAATATCGATGTATAAATATATAATAATATTCGGTTGAATAAACAACGTTAAACAATGGTTCTTACTCTATGGTGACATTTTCCTTATATAACTAAGGTTTTTAAACACCACATATTTATTCCTTCCCCGTTTTTTTTCATTTATTTCTTCAATTTTTACCGTACAATTCGTTCCTATTTTATTTTATATAATGACACTGGTTAGCTGTAAGAGGAAACTTTATTTTCTCCATTATAATTATTATAAAACCAAGGAAAAGGTGCATTTCAATATGCGCAAAAGGATAAAACGGTGGGAAATGATTTTTTTAGCATTTCTTCGCAATTTCAAGCCAATGGGAACGAAAATCTGCATTCAGCAACGAATAAGATTTCAACTTACAATTATACAGTAAAAAATTCTACGATCTCTTAATTTATGCGCAACACGCACATGAACATCACATGAAGTTTTATTGTATTCAATCAAATTTCAATCGTATGTTTCATACTTATGTCAGCTTGAGTTAATACGATGCAGCAAAGTCCTCTCTTATAGCATTAGAGAGAAAAATATTAACTTCAACGCTTAAAAAACTATCTTAGAAGATTTAATACATTTATTAATATTCGAAGTTAAGTACTGGCTTCCTCGTTAGAGTATGGTTCTAAATACTATATATCATACATGGTAATACTATAAGAGCCTTATACTGTTAAGTTGATACCTTACACTAAATACTGAAATTTAGGGACTGTTACCTAATAATCTTCGTTGAAATAACAAAAACCAATATCGTACTGTATAGAACGTTATCTAAATTCCCTTTTGAGTGCATAATTCTATATTTTATGATGTATTAGAGGTGACGAAGAACATACGCATGAAATCATCACATGCATGATTCCTCTATGTACTTAGTAATTCATTCCGGATTGCCTAACCACATGGAAAATCCGATGTTGAAGTTCTACTTTTATGGAAAAATGTACGAGTATCTTGATAATCAGCTTCTTATGAAATCTCTTGTAATTCTTTTTAAGTTCTGCGAAAAGCATGTTTATCGCTATACTGTGAAACTAATTCTCCATATATGGCTAGACTGTTCAAATTATTTCGATCGTTGCTATTGGAATTGTCCATTACTGCTTTTTCCTTTGGGAGTAATTTCTGATTTGAAAGGAATCTATCCATTCACAAAAGATTATTCTATATTGGGGGGGGGGTGTGAAAGAAAAATTTGATGGCATTTGCTAGGACATTTTATTGATCCAATCTGATAAATTAAAAAAACATCCATTTCAATTTTGCCTAAAATTTATGTCTCGTGCTTCAAATTACAGTACTTTACTTTAAAATAACCTACTTATTTTTACTATTGGCTCTCTTGGGTGAATCTTCCTAACCCCTTTCTAAACTCCATAGATTTATACTACAACAAAGACGACTGTTACTGTTAAAATAATCCTTTTGAAATGTCTGAGAAATCAGAGACAGAGAAAGAGCAGGTCTGCGAAGGAAGTAGCTTATCATCCGCTTCTTCAACTGTTTCTCAAGTACTACTTCGTGGTTTTTGGTCTCATCCGTCGCCAGTGTTTCGGAATATTAAGTTGCTTTTCCAGGGAAGAACCTAACACCGACAAAACCATCTCCCTTATCTTACTAGGGCTCATCAGTTTCAGCGAAATGAATGAGCACGAAAATGAATAAACTAAATTTAATCTCGTAATCTTTAATCTGTGGTTTAATCTACTGCTAAAATACAATTAAAGAAAATTAATTTTCACGTGCAAGAAACAAGATGCAAGAATTTTTCTCCCATTCCTTAAGAATTAAGATTACCCATTTCGTAAAATAGACTTTTTATCTCACTATTTATATCTATCTGTATTTTTTCGAAATATATTAGATATTTTAATGTGGTAAACGTTGTTAAAATAGCAATACTGTAAGTAAAAACGCATTTACATATGAATATTGGACCAAAAATTAAATGTCATGACTACAATGTTTTTATGAACGATGTTAATTACGAGTATAATATAGTCAGGGATTTTTTAAGATTGTAATTGTAGTCCCAAAAGATGGGTTTCGTGATATATTACGAAGAAGTATACCTAAAAACATATTTTAAGACACGCTGAATTAACCTAGGAAATACTCAACGTTCTTGATCATTCATTCTGTTCATTTAAGTCTTGAAGAGAAGGAAAACAAGGGGATTGGAAATTGGAAATGGAATTGATAACGTTGTATAATTGCCACACTACTTTAGTCGTGAACGATTTAAGTTATATTGTACATATAGAAGATATTATATGTTTACGATATTTCAAATAATATCTCTCTATCTCCTTCATAAGTGCCTATGTACAATGTGATATGCATACATGTAATAAAAATGTAATAGGAATTTCTTAATATTTTAAAGCTCATTTATGAAGCCTAGGATGAATCTGACAATGAAAACTTTAAGGATTTAATAATTTCACCCCATTTACTTTAATGCTCTAGATTTTTTACGCACAAATTTATGAAAGAAATTTAATTATTTCTTAGTGTCCGTCATGTGGAGTTAATTCAGAGAATAGTGATATAGATTAACGTTGTATATATTAATTATCATACGACATAAATTTTCTGAAAAGAAACAGAAAATAAAAATGATATGTTTAAAAATACATGATAATTTGGATTAGATTCAAATGCAAATGTTTAACACAAAACAATCTAATCTATTATTGTGTGTATTAGAAATTTAATCATACATTACAATCTGAGAGATTCTGAGACTTTGGCGTTAAGTTGTTTTCGTAATGGTTTCTTGCTACCGACCGACGCAGTTGTACTCTCAAGATAAATTGAATGGACGGTAGAGGATAGAAGGTTTTAGAAAATATCGAAAAGAAAAATTCTTCTAGAAAGACAGATCTAGAACTTCTTGTAACTAGAAAGAAGGAAAAAATTAATCCCATAGGTAAAGGTAGACTAAATGACACAAAAAACGAAAATATACTTAGAAACTTATGACATAGTGTGAGCATGAACAGAGAAGTATGGCGTTACTGTCGTAACAAACTGTAGGTTCGCATTACTCAATCCTGGGGTCCGTGGGATTTCAAAACCAGAGTAAAGGCAACTTGAACCAAAGCCAACTTCACACGTACCTTTGAAGGAACCTTCGGACCACGGATCGGAGTAGAACCTGCTGTGTCCAGGAACCGTTTCGAAGAAGCTGGAGTCATGTCGCCGTGCTATTCTATCGACGCTTAGCTGCAGCTGGAAGTGTGGTCTGTAGTACGCGTACGAGAGTCCTGGGTGGAAGGGTCTGGACAGATAAACGGGACAGGGCCTTGGAGGAGGAGGAGGCCTCCGGCTGTCCCTTGCGAGGATGTCCTCAATGGAAAAGGCGGAGTGCCTGCGAGGCAATTCGCACGATTGCTTGGCCATCTGAACACAAAGAAGTGAGCGGAAGGAGAAGTTCTCGCTCGTCTCATATCTCACCACCGCTTCCGTTCATTAGAGAGGCTCATTCCTCGTCTAAAGACCCCGCAAAGTCTTAATCTGGAATTGCTTTTTAAGTATCACCGTCCAAAGAAAGTTCTTCCCGTTTGATGTATGCGAAAAAATCGGAACTAAAACTCTCAGCGGGTGATTTACGTGACATCTTATTGTAACCACGAATTGCTACCCTAGGGCAACACTAATAAATCTATAGAAGATAATACATCGTGATTTATTCAAGGCTAATAAATAGTTGATACTTCGCGGTACTAGTTGAGCTAATTAGGTTTCTCAATTTGTCCATATTCTTGCTACGTAATCGACAGAAAGTTACGAACTGAGGATGCTGTCCCAATGCATGTATTTAATTGTTACTATGACGTCCATCTTCTTCTCATCTCACAGTTATCTCATCTGATATTATTTCCTGTGTGTAAAAATACTGCATGAGTTTTCAATGGGAAACCCGAACGGATGTGAGAATACATAATCGCTGAGGTTGTAGAAATGTGTGTCCCGGTCACCTCGATATCTTCGTCCTAAAATATTTTTTCGTATAAAATTTCATTCATAAATTTAAAAAATCTAGTTTATCAAAACTTAATGAACGAGGATAGAAGTCAATTATGTATAAATTAAAAAAAAAGTTTCTGATGTTTGAATATTCGGATATTTTTATTACTTTACTTTATTTATTAACTAAAATTGTAAATAAAATCCTCTAGATCAGGGGTGCGCAACCTGCGGCCGTACAGTCCTATGCGGCCGTGGGCAAGTACTTTGGCGGCCGTGCTTATGTGGACAATTGCTAAAAAACTTTTATTTTATACCCAATTAAGTAACGCAGACACTTTTTTTACACATGTAGACCAGTAAATTGAAACTGTCACATATCATACTCCATTTTTATGCGAAATTTGTATATTTTTATATAAATCATAAAGCATTATTAAGTTTACTTGGACTTACTGGCGGCCGTTCATGAAGTAAAAAGTCTGTAGTGCGGCCGTCAATAGCGGTAAGGTTGCGCATCCCTGCTCTAGATGAATGATGAATAAATAACTAACTTCTCAGTAGAGAGTATTAAGTTATTTATTCATTTTGTTACCATTCCACCTAGTAACGCTTAACCATATTAACTTCAAATACTCAATTTTTACAATTTTGGCCAAAGCATTATTCAACACGTGTTTTTATGATTAAAAAAATATTCTTACTGTTAATTAGTAGACGTTAAATCATTTAACTGTTTTAATTAGCTATGAAGATATACAATAAACTGTATTGTTCCTGCTTGCTCACACTCCAGTCCTAAAAAATCTAAAATGATTTATGCATATTAGGGATAACAATAGAAGAATGTTTAATCAAGAGTTATCTAATAAGACGAGAACTCTAATTATTCAGCAATTAATGTGGATGCATTTATAAAGAAAGATCCCAACGGTTTGAATATATTAGTCATCTTTTAAAATTTCCTCGACATTTCTTTTCTATTCATTCATAAATTAGAACATAATATATATGTTTTTAAGGAAATTTTACAAGTCGTTTAGGACCTGCTAAAATTTATCCCAAAGAAATTATAACGAAGCAAATTAATTTCACATGAACAAAACATGGATGAAGTAAGATATTGAAAGATGTTTCACCCTTCATTTTACACAAGCCGTATTCGCAGTGCGAGAAGAATTATCAGCATCAATTCTGAGACCTATTGTACCTTACAGAACTCATTTTTCCGCAAACGATAAGCGACTGTAGACGATAAGGGGTGGAAAGTCATTACAAATTCCTTGACACACACCCTCAGACGTCTTATAGCGATAGTATTCAAACGTATAAAGATTTCTTGTATGGCCTAAAATTTTTTTGTTTTGATAATAATTACTAGGTCTATAAGTAATATAAAATTAAATATATAGTAGCATTTATTCGCCATCAGAAATAACAAGCTAAAAATTCATTATATCTGGCGAATTTTCATCTAAAACATTCTAAATTTCATTTTAAAAATAACGCGATCAATTGGCTGTAAACACGGATTCGATCATGTCATGGTCGATCATTTGATAGATCAATTTTGCCATTTTTTTCAAGTCAACCTTCTGAGAAAATTTACTCATTTCAAATTATTGCGTTATAATTCCATCTGACACTGCATTTTGGCCTCATAAGCCTTAACGGCATGGCCTGCCTACAATTTCCTCTCGGAGCTCTCTTTGATTAATGAAAATTGGCCTTCTCAGTTATAGCGGATAATTTTGGGTTTCCCAGGTGAGAAAACTGAAATGTAGAATCGACACATTCGAAAGGGGTGGGTAGTTATTGATAACCATTTATTTTACTCGTGCCTTCGGAATTTTTTGCACTCATTCACCTCTTCATATACACGAGAAAGAATAATCTTCTATGCTTCGCACAGATATATGAAAGCATCCAAATTTTTTGAATGGGTTTAATAATAAATAATTAAACAAGGTGAAATATCAGAGAATATATATGAAATTAAAGAGATTAAAATTCAAAATTAAAGTGCCCATAAAATCAGGCATTTGCTAACAGGATAATTACTTTAAAATCAAGATCGGTGATGCGATTTCTTCTCATTGGTTGCGGTGGCTTATATAAAATATTTACATAGTTACAGACCACGTGACTCGGAAAAGGCCATTTTGTCATTCTTTTATCTTTTGCGGATATTTATTTGTATCTCAGGAATGATATAATCAGACTCGCGATTTGACACAGATATTTCGTTTACAATTCAGTATTGGGCGCTGATATTTTCATAAGATATTTCTAAATTTCATAGAATATTAAGTTATAAAAAAGCGTCTGGTGTAATTTATCATTAAAAATTATTAAATAGTTTGTATTTTATCAAATCTTACACTTTTGATTAACCTGGATATCTTTTCAGAATTATAATAAAACGAGAAATGCATATGAACAATTATGCATAAGACTATCCTATGTATCATTAATGAATACTATACGAATAAGATACGAACATTCTTTTCAAACATTGTAGTTGCTTCAAAATGAAAGGAAAGAAACATTATACAAAGCAATTAAATCCTTTACATTAATGGAAAAAATATAAGGAAATAATACTTTTGAATGTCATCATTTTAAAACACAGAAAATTAAACTAAAACAGAAAAAAATTAAATTCCACTCAGAAACATTTACGGTGTTTCGAAAGCGATATTAAAAGTGATTAAAGTACAAATTTTAATTAAATTGTCCGCATTTCGGAGATATATAAATTACGGAAATCCTGGAATTCATAATTGACATCCTGTCCTTAAAATATAAACCATTAAATTGTCAGGACTGTAATTGAGATTCCATTTTTTCATTTCCTTTCTCCATAATTAGATGCTCGATTTAGTACAATGTCAAATTGATAACCATTTCCGATTCGGATTGCAGCAATCCATGGTTCTTTCGTCTTATGCGGTCCATGCGAAGTATGAAAAATCTGCAGGAATAGGAAGTGTGTGCAACGTCGATTGAGCCATCGAGGAAGCTTTAGAGTTCTTTGCAGCGCTATTCAAATAGCGAGCGTCTTAATTAGAGATAAGAGGCAGGATGTCGGAGAGCGGTCAACTAATATGCGAGCGATACATTTCCTTGTCCGAATAAACGACCGTAGCAAGCGATTCCAATCCTATATATTTATATACACATATATGTTAGAGGTACGATTGGGTGTGTATTACAGGAATGCTTTCAAATAGTACCGATCGCGAATCAAGTTCGATTAACCTAGTGCGACAAGCCAAGCTGTTCATAAACTCTGTTCAGAACGATTCTTACGTAAAAGGTAACCACAATTTCCACTCTTAACTGTGCTGAAGCTCCTACTGTAATAATGAAATGTTTATTTGAAGTCTCAGTCGAAGAATTTTCATCTTTCCGGTAATTTAAATACATCGGAATACGCATTGAAACATCTCTTACGTTTAATTCTTGACATTTCAAGAAACCTTAATTTGTTGCACATATTAACAGCTTAAGTCCAGCTAAATTTTCCGTAATTATTCGCTGATAATTAAATTAATGTAATTAATACAACGCAATTGCTATAGTAGCGTCCAAGATGAAGTAATAAGGGAAAAGAGTGAAGTTTTATCTTGAAAGTGTTTCTCTAATGTTAAAAGTATTAGCAGAATTTCTAAATTAATTGCGACAGGATTTTTAGAATTGATAGAGAATAAATTAAATTATCATTAACGTAAATACATGGATGAATACAGGGCAAAAGTCATGGGTTTTAGCTAAAGTATCGGAATGGATTCAAGTTAAGTAAAATTTCGTAATTTATATGAGCAAATTTGTTTATCTTCATCATCAGTTTAACGTAGCTCAAGGAATGACAAGAAATTAGATTTCCATAAAATATAACAATGCCCCTTAGATATACGTTAGACTCGAATGGATTTCATACAAACATTGATTGATACGTATATATAAATCTTTAGATTGGAAATTAATACAGATGAATAATCGCATCTGCTCATAGATATCTATTGAAATATTGCTCGTAGAACAGGAATGCAGAAAGATAAACGATCTTTCTCGAAGATTTGACTATTTAATTTAGATAAAGCCGGATGAAAAATCGTACCAGAGTTAGAAAAGAATTGAAATATTACTTATAAAACTGGAATACAGAAAGATAAACAACGTTCCTCGAAGAATTAACGATCTAATTTGGATATAGCAAAATGAATAATCGCACAAGTCGATAGATAGGTATTGAAATATTTCTCGTGGAACGGGAATGTAGAAAGACAAACTACCTTCCTCGTAGAATTAACGATTTAATTCGGAACCGCATCGTTATATAAAATATCCGCGACCGATTAGGAGGTAGAAAATCCGGTCAATAAAAAGCTCCGATCGATGTTTACCATTTCCGCAATTGAGGATATGTTTACGAACGCAGTGGGATTCCCTATATGGAGTGGAGCGGAGAAGGGGTTTTTTGCCGGACGATCAAAGGGTCTGTTAGAAACGGTACGACCTCCGACCGGACATGCAAATTCGCGGCCTTCAAACGGCCTTCCAACGTAAGAGGAGCTCCACATTCCGTTCCACCTGTCGTCCTTTCTTCATATCGGATGTCATCTGAAGCATTCCTCTCCCTTCTTGGCAGTCCTTGAGAGAGAGAGCACCCGAAAAACACCGCCCATTTGGAGAAAAAAGTGCACCAGACACCAGAGGTGATCACTTCCTCATGTTTCCCGTGTCGTCCGAAAGGGAGACTACTAACGCCACCTTTCGGGAGGGCGTGATTGGTCCTTGGACGACCTTTCGGTCAAGAGCTGTTGTTGCGAATACCGGAGCTATTGCCCTCTCTCTAGGTCGTGGCAGGTGGAGTCTGGAAGTCCAGGAAGAGCTCGCAGCAGGGGTGGGCAGAAAGATTTTCTTTATTTCCACGTCGAATTTTACGACGCTCGTTTATCGGCTACGATCGATAAAATGAGTTGAATAGTTGGTATCGATATAATTCGGAGGAAATACGTACGTTCTCGAACTTCTGGTTTGGAATACGAGATTTCTTCGCTACTTCTTTCGATAGAGTAACGATAGCATATTTTGGAAATAGATGTTTTAGTAGGCGTAATTTTAGAAACTTATTCACGTGAATTATTCATGATAGAATGAAAGTTTCACAAGCATAGAGGGACGAATCGCCCATCAAACACTTTCAAATTTTCGAAATAATACCACGGAGTAGAATATTTGCATTCAAATCCCAACTCGAATTTAGTTTTCAGATATAATTTACATTGAAATCGTACGAAATTTCAAAAGTTTTATGACGATTCAATTTATTTCACTATTTTAGAATAAGTATCATTCTGCTGTTTAGAATGTATCTGATGATCAAGTTAAGCGAGTTTATTTGATAAATAAACCTTACTTAAATGACCATCAAGGATAGAGAATGGTTGGCAGTCGAGGGATCTGTGACAAAGTATATCGTCCCTTCTATTTTTTATAGTTTTATTTACTTTAGACAGCCAAATTCTTGTATATAAAATTTTTTTAACAGAGCTCGTAGGAAATTACGTACTATACAATATATCTATATGAGTGTAATCAGAAGAACTCCTGTTTCGCAGGAGTTTCTGATGTTGTAAATCGCAGCAGTCAAAACTTAATTAAAATGAATACTCCAAAATCTCTGTTATAGATATTAAATAATCTAGAATTTTAAGTACGTGAATGCTAACTGATAAATGTGATGGAATTCTAAGACGCGTTCAAAATGAGAGAATGAAAACTTCGTAATCATATTGCCTCATTTATATTGACAATCATAATGAATTCTATGAATGTTGTACAATTTTTAGATCGAGAACCGGAAACCGCAATATTATTCATAAGGATCACATACTTAATTTAATCATTGATAGCTGTAGTTCACAATTTAAGTAATATATGAAAACCCAACTGAAGCTAATAATAATCGGGTAGCTATCAGAGAACATTTCTTAAAATTACTTGCGTTAAACATTTCATCTGAAAGTACTAATTAATTAGAATAATTTTACGTTTAATTTTCAGAGTACTGTAATAGTTTAATAGTTCGATTATTTTAATTTTACACTATCAGTCGAATGATGTATATTAGTGAGTAAATTTATCTAAAGTAATACCGATGTGAAACATACATCGAACTCAAATAAAAAATGAGATGCTCAAACGATTAAACTAAAGAATCATCCTGATAAAAGATATTTGAATAAAAATCATTGCCAGTAGCAAAATATCCTAATTTAAAATAATTTTGAATAAGAAAGTTCCTAATACTTAAATTTAGCATACAAATTTGGATTATTATGCAATGTTGTTCATCATAGACCAACCTCCCATAGCGTTAAAACGTACGGAAAAACGCGATACTAAAAAAATCTCAGCGCATTTCATGACGAGGACTAACGAGATATTAAAGTGAGTGTAAATAGGAGTAATCCATATTGGGAGGAGCTCATGGCCCATCTCCTCACGAATGAAGGTTTTAAAAAGACTCCATCAAACGCCAACGTACGTACATTTGGCAAAGAAAATGAGAGATAAAGAGTATAGGGAAATAACGCGACAAGAATGACGAAAAAAATATATATATACGTCTTATAGGCCGACTCGTGGGTCGTGAATCGAATGCTATAAAGGTTTCGTATCCCAAAAATAACCTCAGGTAACGGACTGTGAGGAATTAAAGTCGTTCACAGACGTCGTCGAGTCGGGATGTCGTTGGAATGTCTCCTTCTTTCCAAACGACGCAGTTTGAATCGAAATTGAGAGTTGTTTGGGAACCTCCGGAAGCTGCGATGGACCGAACGGAAAGTTTTAAAGCACTACGTACGCGACTAGTACGTGTTTTGAATTCGAATTCGGAACTGTACATACGTCGCGAACGCATGGGAATTTGGATGAAAGATCCTTTGCTATAAAGGTCCTTAGAGACAGTTAGAGATGAAGAAGACTTCAAGGTCGTTATGTTCATCAAGACGGGTCAAAGCAGATCGAGAACAAGGGCGAGACGGGCGCCTGAGAGTGATAAAAATATTACGATCCACGGATGCCCCACTGAGCAGAAGTGGAGTGGAAACAATATAGAAGACATGAGTGTTGAGATGGGTAATGAAATTGATGGCTGAAATTTGAGTTTGGGATTTTACTCGAATGTTAACGTGATTTTAGCGAATACCTGAAGATTTTATTACAGATGTTGGACAAATAGTTTCTATCCTTCTCCAGAATATGGATAGTTTTCTTCAGGGAATGGATGGCAGATTTTTGTCTTCAACGTATTGATATATTGTTACAATTATTTTCAGGCGGTCTTTGATTAAAAATTATAGTATCTTACCCTTTCTAAAATCCATAAAATATGATTCAGCTGTTTAAAATTTTTTAAGGTTTTTCCCATAATAATTATAACTTTACAACTCATAATCTTTTCTTAATTATTCATACTTTTATTAATGTTATTATTATTATATTATTATTTATATATATTTACGGTATAGAGAATTAGAATAACGAATTACCACTATTATGAAGGAGGCAGAAGTACAAACATAGGGCATAGTATACTTACCATACAGTCCACAGTCATCACTCTACAGTTGAAGGTTAAGCTCTTAGATGCCTAACCCTTCCACAAGTGGTGAGGAGGGTACCTTTAGCAGCAGAATACCGAATTGGAAGTTATTGATCAAGAGTCTCCTGAGAATACGGTTTCTTTACATTTACTTTTGCCTAGACTCTGGTACCGTACAAGTTTTGTAAAATAGACTTGCCAAAGACCGAAAACAAATACTGCTCGTGGGCCAAAAGCTTTCAATTTCACAGCAGGAATGCTGAAGTCCAAGAAGGAATTTCAATTTGAAACAATATTGAATCCTAGATAGAAAAGCAGTTGTCTGAATGCTCTTATCTTACTCTCTAATCAAATTTCGTTTTCAGAGTGGGACAGGACAGCTAGTGATGGATGGAAGAACGAGGAAATACCTTTGTCGCCTCCAGAAGGTATCGCCAATATTATAAATAAATATATTAATATTTTGTTTGTTTCTATTCATATTAAAATTGCTTATTTATTTTAGAATTTCAAAATCTCTCCTATAGATTATTATACGTAAATTATGGAGGATAAAATATAAATCTCTGCATCAAAACTTGTACTCGAAACCTTAAATATCCCATCGCTACCTCATAATCCGAAATAATTTTGATCTTATCATTATCTATATCAAAGAATAATATATGAATATTAAAAAAACGAATTAAAGAAGAAATTGAATCAATCTAAATCCTATATTGGGAATTATAAAGGGCTAGTCCCTCATCATAAAGTTTGGAAAGGAACGCATAAGCCAAATTCACTATTTTCTAAGTGCCATTTAAAGAAGACATTGGAAGATCTTTATCGTCGTCCGAATTCGGAAGGCGAGCCACTGTAATTTGCTCTTTCGGCATTCACCTGCAGCATATCTTTCCACCACAAACCTTCGGAGGACCTTCCGATTGGTGCCAGAAATTCGGTAGGTGGGCTGCCTTCTGGACGATTACATCTGTCTGGAGGGCATACATTCTTTGCGGCATTGAAGAACGTTCCACGTTAGATTTGATTCTAAATAGAAGGTTCCAAAGTATTCAGAGACCAGCCAAAGAAGAATAGATTTACATTATATTCTCTACAGAAGCGAACTTTTACGCAACTATCTATGAAAAGCGAGAGCTAGAGAGAAAATAAATAAACAGATTACAATCTCGGACATTAATGTATTCTGAAAACCGTTAATTCTTATTTGAATCAATGTGGGAACTCTTAAATTACACCGATGTTATTCAATGACCATGGGAACGAGATCCATAAACGATATAGTTGAAGGTGAAACTTTTTTATTTCAATAAAGAAAATAAATGGGATAAAAGAAAGAATTGCAGGTTGAATTAAACGTTTTTCCCGATCAGCACTCAATAACTGATGTAAAATTTTAAAAGAGTTCTGCAACTTGATTTATACGTATTTGATTATAAGTTACGTATTTTTATTACAGTTAGGAAAACGGTTAGAACGAGTGGTGGATAGTTTTCGAACAAATGAATCCATTTACGTTATTGTAGCTACAAAATAAAAGAAAGAAATTCTAAACGTAAGCTTAAAGGTAAATTAAGCTAAAAGCTGAACTGAAGCTAAAAGATAGGTATTGAACGAATCAGTCCAAAATTTATTAAAGAGCGAGTAAACATAAGTAATGAAGAGACTCTAGATTCGGTACAACATCTACAATGTTCGAAAGAAACTCCTAAAATTTCACATCATCACTCAACTCTTCCCCGATATTTGTCTTGAGACCTCACGGACAGGCTCCAAATATCTCGATATTTACGTGCATACACGAATTTTCAAGGAAAGTGAATATTGAGAATAGGGAAATATATGTTAAGAGGACGTGGTTGCGTGGGAGTTGTGATGAAGTGGGCAAGTGGGTGGAGGCTTACCGGAGAAGGAGTGTGTACTTGAGAGAGAATATTTATGCTGTTTGTGTCGTAATATTTCTCCTTCTCGTTTTATATAATACCGAGCAGGAGGGGATGACTAAAAGTGCGTTCATTTCTTGGCGAGTTTTTGAGTCTTAAGGAGTGGTAATGACTGCAATGAATTGCGTGGGACATAAAATGGTAGGATGATAAGGGGAGAATTAAGGCAATCGATAGAGATAAGAATGGTATATTATTGGAAGATAATAGACAAAGAAGAATAGGAAAAGGAATCACGAGGCAATAGTAATCTACCAATGAAGAAACGGTAATCTGAAATGGCCACATATCGAGGCGTGTTCTTGATATTTCACAACAGCACATTGCATTGAGCATCATTGAATATGTATCAATTAAACTTCACTGAATAAGAAGTGGTGTTGTGGTAATCCATAATGGAAAGATTCACATAAGGCTTTTACCTCAAAAATATATTTTATGTACAAATACACGAGCTGTAATACTGTAGGATGTAAAAAAAATATCTGGTGAAAAAAGTGGTAATATGTGAGAAGAAGATGATGAAGATCCTAAGAAAATTAGAGTAATAATGAACATTTAGTGGTGGTTTAGAATTTTAGTGCAGGGCTGATTCAAATTACTCGAAATAAAAATTCAGAAAATGAAAGAAAAGAAAAAAGGTCAGCTACTATTCAATATTATTTAGAGTATTATATTGAAAAATTAATCTAAAAAAAGGTCGAAATTTTAAAATGAGGATATTTATGCCAATGATGAAGTTTTATGTAAAATTAGTAGTAAAATAAGTACTTTTACAATTGTTATTTTTTGACGGCCTAAAATATAAAAAGAAACCAATAAATGGTTCTAATCTAAGAGTTAGAACCATTTCCAGAACCATAATGATAATATTGAAGCATCTGAATCAATGGAAATGATAGAAGCTCATCAATCAATGAGTTATCTATAAATGAATAAACTAGATTTTTTCTTATAGACAAAAAATCGGCACTTTTCTAAGTATTGATGGAGAAAAAAATTTGAGTTTTCATTTCATAATTACATGAACCTTAACTGTCTTCAGAATTCTATCCAAAGATTTAGTGGTTGAAAATTTTATAACGTTAATGAACCGATATGAAACTTAATTATAAAAAAAATCAAGAAAAATAACGCTAACTGAAGGAATGTAAGCGAGTCTGAATTGACTCTAAGATCCGTAAGTACCGCATTTATGACACCATTCATCAAACATGACCCTTCTTTGGGTTCATTAAGACGGGGCTGTCCTTCTGGTAGATGTAAGATAAATCGGAGAGAAACTTTCGATGATAAAACACAATCAAGGCTCAAGGACAAAAATTCTAAACTAATGAACGCGTAGCTTCCAGGAGAGAAAAATTTCATCTCGCGGCAATAATCATCAATAAATCTGAGTCAGATTAATTACTTCTGCGAGCAAACTCTCGCCAGCAATTAATTAAAATTCTACTCTAACCTTTGGCCCTTATTCACCAACATTCTATAGCATAGGGCTATTTTTTTAAAAATCCGCAGTAGAAATATCCCGTTTTTCATAGCTTTTCTGCAGAACATCTTTTCTCACAAGATGACCTTCGCGCATATTTTATTGGGAATAGCGTTGAAATCTCCCGTTGATAAATGAACATCGCTAGTGCACAAACGGAGCCCTGCCCACTCTTTGCAGGTTGCCGATTAGCCCATGAATGGAAGGGAGCCAAAGAGATGTGGGAACTTCCCACGATGGCCTTCGCAGAAAATCTTCCGCAGTATCTCCAATGACGTGAATCTCCAATGACAGCGATTGCTTCCCTGGGGGAAAGATCTTTGGTATGGAGGTTAACCGCCTAAAGGGTGGGTCTGCTTCGATAAAAGTCCACCTCTGCATAATGGGCTATTGATGGAGGTTTGGAATTATCGCGTTTTCTCGTAAAATCGTAAGAGTTCATTTTGAGTTATACGTAAGCTTTCGAATGCCTCTTGGCTAAATGAACTTCCTTATAATCGCCAGAATCATTCTTGGAATTGTTAACAATGAAGCAATTCGCTTCGGCGACAATAGGGAAGTAATATCAAGTCAAACATAATGACAACAATGACCTGAAAATTTTCCAGTATCATTACGTTCCCTTAATTCTGATGATATTTCCTTTGAAGGATCTCAATAAAATTATCCTTAATAAGTGGATATAATTAAAAGACAAAGACAACTCATACCGAATTGTTAGTCATAGTTGTGAAATCATCGACTTGTCATTTACGTACTGAACCTATATCGGAATCAGGTAAAAATCATAACAGGTAAAAAGGTATAATAATCATAGAATTAATACTTCGTATTTATTTTTAAATTTTCACACTAAATACTACGTGATCTATCTATCGTTGGACAATAATGTCTATCGAAGCACAACTGAAAATATTATTGAGGATACATCGATAAATTAAATTCAATCAAGAGAGAAGTTTTCTGTCTCAAAATGTCGATTGAAGCATAACTAAAATAAGATAGAGGATTATTAAGGATATATTTATAATTAAGATGAAAAATAGAACGAACTCTCCTGTCACCAAATGTCGATCCGTAAAGAATGAATATATTAGAGAAGATTGAAACTAAAGCAACATTGACATTCAAGCTGTTGGCATTGGTATTCAAATAGGTATAGCGGTTGAACAGGCGAAGATTTTTATAGCCATGTCGAACGCTCGTTTGGCAAACGGAAGCTCTTCTAATATTCACATAAAACCCATTAAATGTATTCACAGAGGTATCTGAATCTATCTAGTTGCAAAATTGGCCTTCGAACCATGTACAATTATGATATAATATCCTTGAGATTGTTTAATAAAGGGACTAGTTAAGGGTTCAAAAGAAACAACCATCCAGATCTTATTTGGTAGTTTAAGAAGGAAAGAAAGTAACAAAAACTAGTGTAAAATTCCTCATAATCCTTTTCCTCTCCAGTGTTGAATTCTAAATACTTCAACATATGTAACTTACCATTATCATACCTGTGTTACGTAATGGAAGAAGTTATCCATGGAAGATTAACATTATCTGAAAATGGAAGGCTGCTGCATCTTGCATCTATTTATATCCCTGATTCGGAATAACAAACGAAGTACCTCGGTAACTGAACCATTCGAAAGCAACTCACATTATCATATTTATATATTTATAACCATTACCGTAGATCCTCGATATTCGTAGCTGAAAACGGCATGGAATTCAGAATATCTACTTGTAAAACTACCATCCTCTGAAGTGATAGCAGTTTGATTCTTGCTCATCTTCGAGACGAATTTCAAAATAATTCAAGATAATGTGCCGGTTTGCTCTTGGTCGGCTCCTTCTGAACAGTATAATACCACTCTTCTCAGCGGAGCTCCATAAATTACACGCCCACCTCTTCCGAGGTGTGACTAACGCGATTTGATGCGCTTTCAAACGCATGAATTCTGAACAGCGAAATGCAAATCGTGCGCGGCGTAGTTAAAACAGTATCGTCGGAAAATTTCGCGCTGAAATTCTATTCCTATGTAATTGAGAATGATTCTATGAATGATTAGGGCTATCAGATGTGAGAAACGTATTGAAAGACAAGTAACTATAGTATCGGGAGGTGATAAACCTTTTTATGTAATCGTTTCTCCGTGAATTTTTTTCTACACGAATTTACGCACTAAATGAACCTGAACCTGATTAATAATACTTATATATTGGTAATTTTAATGTCTATTTCTTCATTATTTTTTCTGTATTTTTAAAAAAGAGAATTCATGTTCGACAGTGGTTAAAAAAGTCAAGAATTCTGAAAATTTTATGTCGAAATTATCAAACGAGATATTGACGTATTTATTTTTCACGAAATAATAGGGTATCGAACAATTTGAATCAAAATAATTCTCAGAATATTAATCTTCATAGCTAACATTATATTTTACTTGTTCTTGTACTAGATAGTTACAGCTATAATTCCTCACAAAACTACGATGTTAAGAACAAGGAGTGGCCACTAACAACAGATGATCTTGAGCTGATTGCATCCGTGCATTCTTATTGCCATCATCCGAGCTTTATGGATGAGGTTCATTTCTAAGTGATTGATTTATAAGCGTTCTAGATACTTAAGAGAGTAATTTCAATGATTCACTTTATCTCTAAAGCATTAAAAACATAGATAATATGCGTTTTAATCCCTGTGTGAGTCTATCGCAACTGTCCACTCCGCTTGATATTTTTTCAAGATAAAACTTCTGCCAACATTAGCCGCTAATGTTGCAATACCGTTTCAATAGAGATGAGACACGATGATTTGCTCTGAGAGAATGTTTTCTGTTGTTTTTTACATTATTCGCATTCTAAAGATTATGAAACCCACCGCTAGTGACTCTCCTAACGGAAATAACTGCAATACTTACTTACTTCCCCAAGTCTTCTTGGAATTATTAATTTTAATACGCCACCTAATTAATCACGCTAAAACCAATTGAAAATTATACGCACGAATTTACATATTCGAGACAGGAACACCTTTGCCTTGCAGCCAAATGAGAGTTTATAGCTTCATGTCTTAGAACACTTGCCCTTTCGTGTACTTTTTTTATGCTTCATACCAGTGTGTTAACGTGTTGAACTGTTTGATATACAACATCCCTCTCGAGAATCTCTTCATAAAAACGAGTCTGTAAAAAGGACAGAGTTGTATACAAGTTTTCCCGATCGTGGAATTGATAGATAGAGTTCGGATGAATGCATGTTAGGTAACATGGGGAAGGAGGAGAGAAAGTGGAATAATGGTACAGAGTTGCTTTTCCTAGAAGAAAAGTCAGAAGATGTTCGAAGAAGATTCATAAAGGCAAACCGAAAAAACATTAAAATTTACGCTGTATATAAGCACTAGTTTTGAACATCTTAGATAATAATAAACGATTTTGGAGTACATCAAATGATTCAAGACTAACAATAAGATGTTGCTGGTAATACTAAGATAGCCTCCAAACGATAAAATATTGATGCAAACCGCTCTAAGTTAAAAAGATTCTTAACCCAATTTCGTATCCTCTAACCTATATCTGCGATGAATTAAATTACATCAAATTTTCAATATATTTAGCCCTTTTCCCAAGATAATTGCACCAGAATGATATTTACAGTATTCGGCGAGACGTGGTCGAATTCGTCTCTTTTTAATAGTATATTTATATATTTAATATATATTTTACACTAGTTTTGGTGTAGGATTTTGTTTCGTCATTATTGCATTGTGAATAAGTTTATTCAGACTTTTTTCTCAACACTTCAATTAGCTATAAGAGTTTACCGGAGAGCTATCCTTCCATTACTCTCATAGTACTTGCACCGAGTCGATTCCGATAAATAATTCATGCGGCGGAGAAGGAAGAACGGTGTCTCCAGCGAAGAGCTCATTAACTCGAGCATTATCTGCGGGGTCCCGAGTGTTAGCGGGGAATTCGATTCTGCATACAATGTCCTCAGCATCTAACAAGCGTACGGAACACGTTCCTACATTCCCCATTAGACATAGACTTTTTAATTTATGTCCTCCGACCATTAAATGCACGACTTTTGAGGTTGGATTTTTCTCTTTCACGACGGCTATTGCTGCAAGCCTATCGAATCCATATGCGGATAGAGTATTTATGTCGAAGTGAATTCAATGCGAATTTTTCATAGCAATTTTAAGCGATTATAGCTTGAGGAGAATGCTTCAGTAGTTTAAACGTATTCAATATTTTTTATTTCTAGGTATAGATTGCTCAATTATAATAATGAAAGGGATTAATAAAGAGAATGAAATATTTTTAGTAGTAAAGGTTGTCTTCTATAATTATAAAAATTCGAGCATAACAAAACATCTAAAGAGGAGGGTCAAAAGCCTTAGAACATTTACGTATCAGTTTTGAAAATTTTTATGTTGAATTTGAATATATGTAATTTTAAAGACGAACTTCGGTAAAATTTAAATCAAGCTAAAGAAAAGAAAAATTGAATCTAAATAACTTACTCAGTAAGATGTAGAGAAAGATTAATGCTGAAAATTCAATGACGGTAAGATTAGGGACTCGTGTGGTAAAGCATGCTCGAGATAACGTACTAAATGAAAGATATCAAAAGAAAAAGGGAATAATTGTAAGAGAAATCCTCATTGGTAAACCAAGAGTGTGGAAGATAGTATAGGAAATAAATCAATGAATAAAATAACAGTGCTTACAACATTTTAGTACATAGATTGATAATCTTACTGATGTATTACAAATATTCTATTCATTGCCTGTAATAGAGTCAACATGTGAAACCTAAATGACATATTCAATTGATACATATTCTCCAGCGTACGTACGTGTTATTCTTATACAAATTCATATGGAATTTAAAAAGAAAAAATCCAATGCATCCAATTATATAATAATTAAGTTTTATAAATTATTTTTATAAATATTCATACATACTTTTATAAATTCAACATAACCAAGAACCATGTAGACTAAAACTTGCTCCAATACAAATCATAGTTAGTTAGATTTTATAACAAATAAAAAACAAAAAATTACTGTCCAATAATGTTAAACTTAAAAAAGAAACACTAATCACGAGACGTAAACTTTGGAGTCAACTTAAAGAATAACGAATAAACTGGATGACATTTCAATAGTTTTAATGAAGACATAAGACAAACATAACATAGATGATACAAAGAATTTATTAAGGTGCTCTATGTAAGTTCAAAGGATAATGTATGCAAATAGTTCGAGAATCATGTTAGATGAGCATAAGTGAATGTCGATTTCTCTGACCTTGCAATGAGTGATAAGTCTAGGAATATGAAACGTCTATCTACAATTCTGAAACATACTGTGAAAGATACATACTTTTCAAACGGATGGATACTTAACATTGGCGAAGAATAAATAATCCCGTTGCATAGATCATGAGGTATCCTGGAGCCTGGTTAGGCGAGGTCAAGGCAATATTGATAGGGCGGAGGCTTGGAAGTTATTTTAGCAGGAATTCACTGGATTAAGCCCACCCACCTAACGTCTCTCCCTATGTGTACACACCCACATACCCTTCTATGCTAAATACCCTCCATACAGTGCCATAATTACACGGAAGTTGTCCTTTATAGAGCTTTGGTTGATCATTGTCTACACAGAGATATTGATTCGGAGATAAATGCATGTGTCATATCTAAGTTTGTATTGCCATTTTGATGCCTTATACTACTGATACTCGTGAAGTACGTATCATACGATAAACCCAAATGCATTTTTTATCATTTTAGTTTCATCATTATTTACTGCTTGAGTTCTAGACTGATAATAATTACGTCTTTCAAAGAAAATTTAATTAACTTATATTATCCACAAGTCTTCATAAATACAATGCCTTTCAGGAAAACAAAATCGATACACTCTAAAAAGGATAGGAATATCTGTAAGAAATATGACACTGAAATATTTTAACAGTAATTGCAAACTTTAAGCATAATTTAAATGAATCACTTAGTTAACGGTGCAATTCCATTGCTTGTTATGCTAGTTATATAAATTTATCTTCTCTTAAAATAATGTTTATGATTATTATTGCATTTACGTTTTCCGTTAATCGTTATTTTTCAGTTACCCTTTGGGTCTTAACTTCCCTTAATTCGAATCGTACTTTATCGTTATAATCATATTCTTTTGTTTATATTGTTATCTTGTACTTTTTTAGATACATGTTCAGCATTTAAATTGTTCCCACATTTCATGAAGGGCAAAAACAAAATGCAAATAAGTATTTAGCAGCGAACTTGCTTCCTTTCATTATTCTCCTACGCAATACCTGTTATAATGAGTGCTTCATACACGGGGTAAAATACCGTCCTAGCACAAGGTGCAGAAACCTGCTTGTTTGGGTGTGATGACTACAGTCGCCATGGCTATGACTATGACACAATTAAATATTTTATCATTCTGAAAGAAGAAGTGCCAGAAAAACTTTGAGATTCAACATATGAAATAATTCTGAACTTAAAACCATCCAATGATATTACATGTGGAATGATTTTTGATTCACGATCAAACATTTATGAAATTTAAATCTTGAAAACACAGTGCGGTATTCGTTAAGATCTTCTGGTTTTCGGCGAAGACTTTCAGATGGATCTAAAAAGACAAACAGGTGTTCTGATCGTATAATTTTTTGTCTCCAGAAATATTTTTGGGTTGGCATTTTGTGGTCAGTTTATACGATTGGGCGGAGTTGTGATTTCTCTTTTGTATGGTGAAAAAAACACCACCGAAACTCCCGTGATATGTGGTTTAGAAGAGGAAGAAATCAAGGTAAAGAAAAAAAAAACAAATTCATCCCTCTTCAAATTATAACTATCCATAAAGCAATTAGTTGAGGAAGAAAATGAGGGCCAGAAATTCTCATTTACCGAATCGCTAACGACAATTGAAGGGAATAGTAAATCCTTGAAGGACTGACGTTGAAGAATTTTCATTGTTTATCTAGTCCCTTCGTCCTTTCAATCATGGTCGCTATGATAGCTAAGTTAAGGAGATAATTATCGTAAACTAAACAAGCTTTTTAAAGGAAAACTCGGAAAAAAATTCAGAGAATATCTTAATTTAAGTATAAAGAGGAAAGGACTTAAATTCCCTTTGTAATTAAGTATCAAGAAGCACAATTCTAGCGAGAAGATTACCAACGATCCAAAAGTGACCTACTTCTGAAGAAATTTTGATTTTTTTCATTCAGATAAATGCATGGCATAGTAGGTTACGTAACAAAATCTTTCGTGAAAGAACAATCGTTCGTTAAATCAAAGTCATGGGAATTTGACGCAAATAGTGTCAAACCAACTTAGCTATGACACGTTCTTTTAATCTCTGAATCAATATCTCTGTGAAGACAATGATCAAGTAAAGCTCCGTAAAGGACAACTTCCGTGTAATTATGGCACTGTATGGAGGGTATTTAGCATAGAAGGGTATGTGGGTGTGTACACATAGGGAAAGACGTTGGGTGGGTGGGCTTAATCCAGTGAATTCCTACTAAAATAACTTCCAAGCCTCCGCCCTATCAATATTGCCTTGACCTCGCCCAACCAGGCTCCAGGATACCTCATGATCTATGCAACGGGATTATTTATTCTTGGCCTATGTAAAATGTCTAACCGTTATAAAAGGTTACAGCGTTCCAGAATATATATATTTCCTCATGATAGAAGAAGGATTCGTATTTCTTATCTTAATATCTCGGTATTACTAGTAAAATCTGATAATCACCAAGTTCTCCATAGTTAATAAGTCGTTTCCAACAATTTCATGGGTTATACGGTTAAAAAACTGCTTAAAAAGAAATTTTATTATTTACGATGAATAATTCTGACAGTTTAACCTCCCAGGGAAAAATTATAATTTGTAAATAACTATTTTATAACCTTCCAGAAACAATCTTCTTCTTAGAATTTTTTATTCGAAATGATAAGCTTACGGATTGCAAAAACACACTCATAGTTTATTTAAAAGCAATGAAACTTATGGATCTAAACACAAAGCATTTTCTTAGTTTAAGCTCTAAATTTGCTATTTTGATATGCCAAGCCTCTATCAAAGGCAATTATATACGTATACATTCATATCTGAATACGAAAATGTTTCACTTTCATATCACGTTCATTTATATGCGTGCAATCCTCACCCTTATCCACTGTTAGTCTTCGAACGAGTAAAATTATCGTATTCGAACAACAGCTTTTTGCTATTACTATTTTCTTTTACAGAAACGATTTCCAAATCAAAGCCTTCACTCGTATAATACTGCTCAATTTATATTTCGCTAGAGGTCTATTGTTAACGAACTAGGAAATACCATGCGGGCGTTAAAGTCTCCGGTTTAATCATTGCCCCATAAACCCTAGCTTAATTTCACATTCTACTCGTGGCCCAACTAGATCGAACGAATGCGTCAGTAGAACACTTCCGCCATAACCTTAATTGCCCGTCCGTTTTTCGACATGTGTCTGTTGATTTATAAACTTCTCAAACTTCCGGGAACCTTAGAATCGTATTAATAATGGATCTCGAGATTAAGAAATTTCCACTCGTGCAGAATCGACCTCGGATACAATTCTCTTTCCTACAAAAAAAATCGTGTCTTTGACTGACGGTCAGGTGTTATAGAACACGGCAATCGATTTCATTGGGAATGATTGTAACATATCCTGATCGTAACTAGAAAAAAAGTATATAAAGTTTTGCTCCTGAAATTCATTTTTCGTTCCCTCGACGGCCAACTGGGTTGAAAATTATTAGATTTCCTTTCTAATTAATAAAACATCGTAATGATCAACATACCGATAATGGTATATCGAAATATCAAGCTGATGATAAAAATCTGTGCAAGTTACCCCGAATATCATAATCGTAAGTGTTAGAATCTTCAACGAAAATTAATTATAAACAATTTCAAATTTTATCGAATGAAATATTTTCTAATTAAGTAGAAATGAAATTGAGAATATAACGAATGATGATTAAAAGCTATAAATATGGATGGTCGCTTTGGTACTGAGTATTGCGAAAGAAACCTACAACTTCCAGAAATTCTCCTTCGGGCATCTTTCGTTTCATTATGAAGTATGAGCGTGAAAAGCCAACAGTTTCTACCTCGATACCTTACATAACGCTCTTGGTAAAGTTTTAATTGGGAAATATAAAAAATAGGCTATCGGTCGATTGTTCTCCCGTTTCTGAATAGAAATTAAATTCTATCGATGGATATTTCTTTATCGATTGAACCTCGCATCGAATATAATAATGTGAAAAATGTTCGATCGCACAATAACGACGAGAACCAAAGCTTCATTGCTAATTTACTTCGTGCATTCATAAGGCATATGATTGCGTATCATAACAGAAAAATCTTAAAATTCTGACACAAAAAATACGCGCTGAATGCGCAATTTTTTTACTCGTACTCGCCCGTTTATCTCGATGCATTCCATATCATATACAAAAGGCCATTTCGATACAATGGATTGGATACCGAAAGGTTGTAATATAGTTCATTACATTGTTTAAGTTTTTAATTGAGCTCTTGTTATAGTTGTACAGCGTTAATTAATATTACCGATCATAATAACAAAGTTGTATATTATATTCACGAGTTTTTTTAGTTTTCATAGAATAGAAACCGCATTTTACTTTACTACAATCCCTCGTTATTTTTCTCTGAACCCACTAATGAGAATTAAAATTGCTTGCGGAATAAACGCTGGATTGAAATATAACTTTGCATTATGGATGGCATAAGTTGCGTAAGTTTTAATAGGTGTTACGAGTCAATTATGGAATTAGCATATCTCCCTCCGTTACCTGCATGTCTTATCCTCCCATTCCTTCCCGCAAATTAACCAGAAATGCATAGTACTGCAATCTGATGGTTACGTTCGCTCCCATTACTTGCGCGGATTCAGCGGAACGCCCAGAAAAAAGTGTTGACACGGATTCCACCGGAGAGAGAAAGAACTTCCGTGAACGAGTATCTTATTAGAAGCAGCGCTTGGTCCCGGGGCAAGGTCGGCTTGTGCACACCTCCATCGTCATCTGATGGTCGGAGCTCTCTTGATTGCCCCCGACGATTTAAATAGAATCCATTCCTACGGTGGAATTCCGACTGATAAAGAATAGGCGTAGATTAAAAGGCGTTTATGCAAAGCGAGGAATCTACCAATAACTCTTTTAATTCGTAATTAAACGAAATGAGGTGGCTTTTGATGACCAAGGTCTCTTTCATTTTCTTCTTTGGTGGGATGGGTTTAGGAAAGAAGGATATTCAGTGTCATAAGCTAAATCTATAGTTATGAACATGCATGTCACAGTTGTCTCCGTAAAACCATTCGTATTAATATATAATAGGTATTACGAGACTCAACGAGTATATATTAAGGTTATCTCCATTTTTGTTATTGAAATAGAACGCTATTCATGGAATTTATGATGGAGTTAGTAATGATTTCAATGAATATATACCATGCCTAACTTAATTGAAAAAACAAGGATATTAAAGTTTATTTTCATTACTATTCAAATATAACTGAGGCCACCGACGATAAATCTAAAACGTATAAAAACTTTTTTTATTATACCTTTTTGTTATTAAACCTGATTTTATCCCATGAATATAGGCTTCCTAAAAACTTCAGTTTCCATGTACAAAAACGCATATCAATGAAACTGATTTATAGTTGTATGTACACAGAAAATCCTTTCGATCCTATTAAAGATGTATTTTGATTTAAGAGTCAAATGTGATTATCTGGAGATCCTACAGAATCGATTATACCTTGTAGTTTATTCACACCATTACTCATAGATTTTTATATACATGCGCGTATTTCAATACATTACACGTATCCACATACGACCTATGGCTATACATCTATCGTAATCAAACTCTAAAATCAATCAAACTCCTTTCTGCATGTAATGGCGCACGATTACTTAAGATAATGTGCATGTCTATCTTTATGCTTCCTCCAGCACTACAAGTGTGCGCGGTATGTACATACGTGTGTAGGGCACTAATCAATCGTAGAAATTATAATTTATTAAGGTCGATATGCATTAGTAATGCTCTCTGAAAATTTACAGAAATAAATAACCGAAACGTCAATATTCATGGTATTGTATTAAGGTCTAGAAATAAAGCGGTGGATTTGGTCCAGCATGAGAAGAAAAAAAATCGCAGACGTGATCGGCAGACTGATCTTCCACCAAGGGAACGAGGAAAATGGAAAGTGAAATATCGAATGTCAAGTTTTCCATTTTTTTGTGTCCTTCCTCCTTTATTTTTAAACCAACGTAGTTTCATGTGTATATTTATCAGATCCGGAAACTAACTGTCCGTTTATAACGAAGGTTTAGACGAACTTATATCAACCTTAAATTACGTTTATTAACAATTTTCAGTCTTCAGAATTGAATTTGGATCATATTCTAGATATCTTTACTACCATCCACATCATAATCTATAATATTACGTATTATTTTTGACGAGTAACTTCTTACGGGCTGGTACATTGTCGATAATTTCTTCACGTTTGTCGATGTCATCAGGTAATGCCCACGACAAACCAGTGAGAAAATGTCAATCCCAAACTGGGACAAGATATTTCAATTCATATCTTAAAAGGCTTATAAACCAAATCCCGTGAATGAATGCTAAGAACTCATAATCCTCTCAATGGACATGTACCAAGAAACGCCTCGATGTACCGACTACAAGTCTAATGGACACAAAATGAACACTAAAGGTAATGGTATACGAATTTAAAATAATCTCTTACGCCTTCGATTGAACGAAATTAAGACGTAATGTTAAAAGGAAGACGCGGATAAATCCTCGGCGATAAAAATTTACATAGTTAATAGAAAGGAAACCATATTGAATCAATCTATCCTCAAGATACGACGGAATAGTTTCCCGATCAAAATCCGACAGCTTTTGAATATTCGATTAATTTTTTCGCAGTTTTGGATCCGAAAATGGAGCCAGGGTGATTTCCAACGAAAGCTAAGTTGTTATGAGGGCCGCGTTTTGCCACTGATTCATTTTTATTAATGCAACTTTGATGAACCTTAATTTATGGGGCTTGTGTCTGACTTGTTTTGAACGAAACTCTCCGAGACAGCTTGTGGCTCCGGGCGATCTACGCTCCACGTATCTGGCAGATAATTAATTTCGCTATCGAGAAAGGAATCACCATTTTTAACTCCCATTTTCTCTCGAAGTTCTTCGATCGCACTCGTTAACTAACAAGTTTTTCGCCTCGAAAGACTAAATGGTTTTTAGAACGAGACGAACCTCTTTCGTACTAAATATATTAAGGAAGATTAATCTATAAAGTGTGATATCTACGAAAGATAGATAATAGAAAAAAGAAGATGGGATATAATGATGAAAGTATATAATGAACGGCTGTAGACAACTGTTAAAATCGACACTCTAAAGATCGCGACAAAATTCGTCTCCAAGCAACGAAGACAATATATCAACTTATTTAGGTTAAGGATAACAGCACTTGTTTCAGTTTAACAATCAATAAAGTGGAAGTATAAGAATCCAAGGAAGATGGAAACTATAGTATGGCTGGCGAGTAAAAAATAAAAGAATAAAAAACGCAATACATAAATAAGCTTGATACTGGTACAATAAAAATACTGATACACATATATTCACCATTGTAAATTGTGCAGCATTTCAATAGCTACGTATTACAATGCGTAATGCAATATGTATACGGAAGTGAGCAAAAGTAAAAGAGCAAATTTACATTTCAAAGTAGAACTTACGAGAATAAATATTCATGAGCTGAGAGGCAAATATTTCTTCGCTAATTTAAAATAGTACGAGGGTGGTGATAATGAGGGAACATATTAATTTTTCTTTATGGTGTTAGCAACGTGTTTATTAACCTCAGCAACGCGAGGCATTGAAAGAGAAGGTCAAAGATAGGTTGGGAAGGAGACCAAAAAATGCATAAATATGTTTATACGGATTCAAGGTGCCGCGAATGGAAGTATGTCTCGCATACCTGTCGTCGTATATCCTTATTAGACCCTTACGCGCGTAAGGATTCAAATTATGGTGCTGCCCCCACCGACAGTAGGAAGAAATAAAATACATCGCTATCGAGAGCGTAAAAAAATCAAAGCCTTGCTCGCCTTTCCATTCTCGAAGTCCGGGACACTCCCGGAATCTGGCGAATTCGTAGAAATTTCGCAATGAACCTACCGTGAAACTGTTGCATAAAGACTCTTTGTAACGCTCAATTTGAATCCATTGTATTGTGTAAGTTATTACCGTTTTTTTTTAATTCGATAACAGGCTCCGATTTCATTCAAATGAATTGGAAATCAAGGTAGAAAAAAGTGCATGATTCCTTGGCAGCTTTCCCGATTTAAGTCAAAGGAGGATGTTTTACTAGTAAACAGTGGCCGAGACCGTTTTAACACAAGGGTAATTTGAAATTTTAAAAAGTAAAACGTTATTTGTAGATCCATCCGGATTTTCCGAGGTAGCGTTTGTTGAAACGGTAACTAAAAACGAGTTCTAGCTATGCTTCTCGGTTATTCTCAGTTTTACGAGAGGCATTCCAGAATAATCTGGTTTTCTAAGAAATAGTTTCGCATCAACTTGCTTACGTTTTTCTGATGCAACGATTACGAAGTCAACGTTTCTTTCGATCAAGACATTCAATCGCTTCAAATATACATACTACAGAAACGAACGACATTTGCATAGTTTGTAGGATGTTGCCATTCGAATTTTAATTGAAAATACTCACGCGATCATTCTTCTTATAAAATATATACTGATGCGGAATAATCAGTATTCAATCAATATTTCATTATAAAGGTCTTTTATCGAATAATCTGCCAAATAATCATGGCATATCGAGAGTAATATTCGAGACTTATAAATCGTTTGTATAGATGATTAACAAGTTGTCTGGTCCAACTCCTTTTGCGAAACAAAACAATTAAGATATATTACTGTTATCATCACCTTCAATCAGTTGAGAATCGTAGTGTAGGTACAATGAAGTAACTAATTTTAATCCGCCAATAGTCAAGAGATAAAGCCTCTAACATCATTTTGCTTATCAAAACAACTTTACGTTTTCTTCGGTGAAACTAAAAGGCTGATTGTGTAGTAAACAAGATCAACTCAAATCAATTATTTGTTCAATTAGTCATAAATTTCTCTCCTTAAATATAATTATTCTACAAATTTACCTTTTAATGGTGGCTATTTCATTTTGATCGCTATAGATTAATCTAAGATAAACAACGATTATAGAATCAGAACCAGAATCGAACAAACCAAGTATGAGTGGTAGTTTCATATCTACAAAAGAATTATCCTTTCAAATGCACAGTTAATTACATTTGGATAGTTCAAAATATTGTGACATTGACTGAAATGAACGCAGACAGTGTTTCTTCGGGTGGAATGACAGAGTTGGCAGTTATAAATTCACAAAAGAGTCTATAGAAAACATTTTAGCTTTATAAACGGCGAAGGATTATAAGCGGTCTGAAAATTAATACGGAAGATATGATAATATTAGTCTTCGTAAATGGATCAAATTCAGCTTCCGAACAGAGTGAAGGGATGATGAAAATTATTAACGTATAAAAGTATAGTCTTACAAGAATGATATAAAAATGTCCGCGGTGAGAATCGCTTTATAGTGGACTACTCCAATTTTATTCCACCGAATCGGTCTCATTTTCGTATACTTGACAGTTCAACGTCAGAGGATACTTCTCGATGCCGTTAAGTTGCTATTTTAGTTCGCAATTCAGTCATCAGTTGTCTAATTTGACGTCGTTATGGAATCCGGTTTTCTAATACGTACTGTTTACATCCTTGGCCGTGTATACTCCGCCGAATGTGATGACATTTGAATGGTGAAGAGATCAGTAGGTTGCGGATGTGTTATAAGAATGCGGGAGTAGTCGACGGGTGTGTCACAGCGCCCGGGCGGCGGGATTCCATCGGTTGAGGCGGGGCGAACATCCATGAGGAATTTCGCAGTCTGCACAGCCACACACAAAGAGAACTGGAGGTCTAAATGTCGAGGGGCTTTAATGACCCTAGAAAAACAAGAAGCAAGGGTATAAACGTCACTAAATAGAGCTTTACGAGGCTTCCGGAGATCGTAGTGGGAGGTGGGTTACCCTATTTAGAAAGCGGTGCTGGGTTCGATTCTCGGTGCACATACGTTCGGAACGAACTCAGCTGCCCATTAGTGTAAAAAATATTAGGTTTAAATAAACATTGATAAATATACGGGAGGGAATTTTAAAGTGGGAGGTGGGTTATCCTGTTTAGAAAGCGGTACTGGGTCCGATTCTTAGTGGACATACTTTCAAAACGATTTTAGTTGCCCAATTGGCATTCAGATTATTAGATTTAAATAAACATTAATAAATAAAGGGGAGGGAATTTTATTTTACTGAAATTAGCGGCAGTTTAATTTTTCTGGTAAGCTTAAAGGAATAATTTTAGTTATTTAAGTTAAAATCTTGTATTTTTAATCGATTACTTTAACCAACGCAAGAAAATTAATTCTGATTAAAATGAATTCTACCCTGTATTACATTTGTATCATACTTTTTTTCGCCAGATTTAGAATAAATTTGAGTCTTGATAGTGGAAAGAAATTAAAATTATTTTTGTTTAAATTGAAAAAACCTCACATAGGTTAATAGAGAAATTATTTTCTATTATTAATTAACACATATTAATAAAAAAACTTGAAAAAATAAAATTACGAGATATAGATATATATATATATAATTTCAATTATTAGTTAGTATTATTATAAAAACATTAAAATTTTGTTTTGTAATGATAGAATAAAATATTTCCAAAGTATTTTTCAATAATTTCCCTTACTGCTCTTCTATTACTTCCTCATTAATCTATAAAGAGTATCTACTAGTGGGTGTATAGTGGTCTGATACTAATTAACACAGAACTAAAACACTGAAAATATACAATGATTAAAAACATGAAGTACACATTCAGATACGTATTATTAAGGTTAGCTTTCTGCGATTGATGCATAAAACAATTGTAGAAGAATTTTATTTCAAAGGTACGTTCATAAGTAAAGAGTAATTATTAAAAAAATTATTATTTTTAGGAAAATAATTTATTGTAATGAAGCCTATCACAAACGGGATTAATTACGATCACATCATTTCATTATTAATTAATTTTATATCTTCTTTCATTACGATTTAATTACTATAATTAGTACACAGATTTTATCAGATGTATCTGTTATTTAGCTTAGGTCGTACAATAATTATACCCATGGCAACAAGGGAATTCATAAATAAAAAAGTCAAATATGTAGTGATATTGTTATGAAATTTATATTTAATATAAATGAAAATATCGACAATAACAAGCATGATCTACGATATATATTATAAATGAAAACTCCAAATATAACATATCCTTAAACTCTTTTCTTCCTTGTCCTCTCATTTTGTATTTAAAGTACATATCCTAACTTATCACAGTAGTTCACCAACTACTCCTTCCTCTACCGAATTCTTTTGTCGACCTTGCTCTCTTACTCTATCGATCATATCTTTCATCAGACATTCACTTCTCGGGTGATGTCATATTCAATAAGCTTCCCCTCATCTTTATTCAGATTATATTTCTTGTACCTCGAATGTTCTGTGGTACCTTCTTATTTCTGATCTTATCTGGAACCTTGTACCAATTTTTATCCCGCCCCGGGATGTTCCCGTGTTTACCCATAGCATAATACTGTATTATATAGGTCTTCGGACATCGATGTTCACTCAGACCCTAAATTCGTTTTATATTTCCCAAAATTGTAGCGGAAATTGGCTTTTATCGATCGGTATCTTATAAAGTAAGGAATTCGGATAATCATATACAATTTTATTAAATCGATCGATGAAAAATTATTCATTCTGTCATGACGTCGAATAGAAAGAAAATGTTTTCGTCTTTTAATGCATCTCAAAACTTCTGATTTGTTAATGATATATACAGAATTTTTTTATCAAACTAAAATATTATTTCTTCATAAACTATTTCTCAAGTCTTTCTAAGGCAGAATTGATTGATTATTATGATTGTATAATAAAATATATAATAAATAAATACATATTGATTTCAGTTTTTCGTCCGTTTTTAAATCCTGATATACCTTAGTACATTCCATAGAAAAGAATGAATTATGAAGTATGTAATGATAGTAAGGATTATCAAATGCATGATATAGATTGATATAAAATACTCATCACATCATAGCTCCAATACGTTGGTGAATGCGGACTTTTAAGAAAATCATTAATATTCTTTATGAAATACGCATAAAATGATAAATAGATCGTTTAAAAAAACCATAGTAAAGATATAAATGTAAGAACAATAATTAATAAGTATAATTACGTAATAATATATAAATAAATTTAGGTAACCTGAATGATTGTAATATTCTAATAACAATTAAAAATATAATTAATGAAATTAGTTATTAACTTATATATTCTTTAAAAAATTCGCTTATAAATTAAACAAATATTTAGCAGTCGCATTTTATCAATTTTTAAAATACTTAATCTGATGCTCTATCTGCCTTCCTAGTGTAAATATTCTCCACAATGTATTAAATCTTCAGATTGACCTGAAAACGGAACTAAATCCTAACCTTACGGAGATCCGGTAAAAATTCCATCTTAAAAGGATTTCTAACCGACCTTCTGATTCTTCTACTAACACACTCCTTTTACTCAAAACTTTATGTTACACTTTACATAACGAAGCAAGAGATCTAGCACAAATACCTAGATCGAAATCAGTTATCAGATAAGAAGGAATAAGATTTATTGCTCACTCGGCCACTTTTATCGCAGGGTGTGTTAGATTTTTCACTTCCTTAGAGACTTTTTCAGCACTAAATTCAAAGAATTGTAGACATAAACCCGTCTAGTTTACATTCTTACTTCCATTATCTACGGTTCCATACTTTATAAAATCTGTTCTACCGATCAACAACTAAATACGTATGAAGTTTTCTCGTAAATATTTTAATGTTTGAATTAATGTAAATCGTATGGTTTTGCATGAAAGGAGCTTTCAAGACTCAAATAAAATAAGAATCATACGAATTTTATCCTCATATTTATACATACCGTTTATAATTCGTAAAATTTCGACTTTGGAATATGAGTTCTTGTTTCAATCACGTTTTTAAAAGTACGAAACACGGCCTTAGTTCCGACGCAATCAATTTTAACATGCGCGAATTTTTTAATGCGACTTAAAGAATATGTTCCTGAAAGTATTATGAAGCCCGAAAAAAATGCGAAGCGAATTCTAAAGTTTTTTTCGGGTGTAATTTTCTCTTTGACGCGGAAATTATAGAAACCATTTACATTTAGAGAATAAAATGAGGCGGCAGGTCATCCTGAGGCAAAATTACGTTTTTTAAGGACTACGAAAGTATTTTAAGCTCTGATTTTTAGATATAATTTCAGCATGAGCAGATTACTTAAACTTTTGAAGAGATCTCGAGTTATTTCTTCACTACTGCTAAGGAAAAAAGCGTTTGATAAAACCAAGGCAATTTTATGACGACTGCCTCGTCATTCAAGAAGGACATTTCAATTTATTAATGCTGTTTCACTGTAGAAAGCAATCTTATTACTCCTTAATTTAAGTGCATTTTTAGCTTCCCTTGGTATCGTGGATCGTTGGTATAGACATATGTTGGAAATCTAGTCTTTTTTACGTTGTGTGGATGACTACGAGTACTTCAATTCACTAATTTATATCATTCACCTTTTATTTAAATTTACTCGTTAATTATATTGAAATTCCTCTAGAGGAAGATAGGTTAAGAAGAGCAGGTATCGAAGCCTAGATTTCACGCATGATAAAACTGTTCACAAGGGTTCAGAAGTTAATCTTGAAATCCACTCTGATTAATTGATTCATACATCAAAGGCAATTAAACACGTTTTGAAGTTTCTATTTTGGAATTTGAGGAAATAAGCTGTAAAACACAATTTTTTCGTAAGTCTAAAAGCTATTTATTCTTTCCTCTTTCCCGAAGAAATAGCGAGTTAAAATTTATTATGTACTATATATTAGCGTCGAAAGGTTCACAATCATACTTAAAGACGCGGATATAAACAGTATATTAGACTCAAGAACAGTATTGTAAAATGTTAAGACTTAAGTAATTGCCAAACAAAATGCTCACTAACCCATTTTCATTTTCACTGGTTACTATGGCTGAATAAACAACTTATATCATTACCTCGTTCTCGCCTGATTTCTCGGCGTCACTCGTTTCTAGTAAAGATGAGAATATTCCCATGAAAGCATTCCAAAATGGCGGAACCACATAAAAAGGTGCAAATGTGAATAAGAAGAATTTTCGCTGTTACGGTTCGGATGAGGTATAACCGATTAATTAATCGAAGGAGAGCGCGAGATGCTTGGGCGGATAAGACGATGGGCGTCTGCAATAATGACGCCCTCTGGAGCCCATTGTCTCTTTCCCATTGTTTCTTTTGATCCTTGAGTATTACAGTTTCCTACTACTTCACATTGAAATTTTAAGCCCGAAAGAATGTAAATACTAAGCGACTCGTGACGTCCCAGGAAATTTTTTCATACGAAATTATGCAAACACGCGGAGAGTATAAATTTTATCTCAAGAGGAAGAATTCGTTTCCCCGCATTTCCATGAACTTTTGGTTCTGTCTCATTCAAATAAATATTCTTGAAAAGAAGCAGCAAGGCGGAATGATTTTCGTGGATTAAAATGACCATATGTCCTGCGAACACTGTCGCATGCTCGAACTGTTATGGTCAGATGATAAGTTAAAATTCTATAACACCTAAAATTGCTCCAGTGTTGTTCTTGAAAAGAAAACACCTTGTTTATTCATAAACAAAGTAATTGTTCTCAAATTTGAGGAAAAGAACCAAAGAAAGTTTTGCTGAATATCTCTTTCTTTTTGGGGAGATTTTGCTCGAAGCTATCATGTTAATTTGTGGCACTGACGTGATATTATAGATCACTTTGTAACGGTTTTTTAGGATATGCGAGGTTTTACGGAAGGAAAATTAATAGTTAGCTATAGGATAATGTTTTAAACCATTAACTTATAAATTGAATACGTCCCGGAAAAGATTTATACAACATTCGTAAGTACTACCCACTTAGCTTGACGAGATGTAAGACCGTCAGTGCTTAAGTGCAAATCCAACTTCTTTTACCAACCTTAATAAACACTTAAGTATCCAACTTCTTTTACTAACTTCAATAAACACTTAAGTACTAAGCATGATATGTATATAAATACGTCCAGTTTATTATCAAGAAGTCGAGGCGAATTCTAGAAGCTTACTACTTTTCCAACTTCTGGAAATTAGAAAACTCGTATGTAGCACTAGACGAGGCATATCAAGCGAAACATTTTTACCAGGATACTTGTTTGGGTATACCACCATCCAGATTTGGTAGCGTAATTTATAGCGAGCTATAAAAAGAACTCGGTAATTTGCAACCTGTTGCCTTTGCCTTGGAACGAAATTGATGGCTTTAGCCTCTCCGATAGAGCTATAAAGAGTTCGAGTTTTAGTGCTTGCACCGGTAGATCGTAAATGCTGAAGCGGACCAGTTTTCACATGTGTGCAAGGTCAGTCCACCATGATAACACGATGGTGTATACTATCGTACCGGATATGCACGACACTCAAACACCCACGACGGCCGAACTTATCTCTCTCGTTGACTTTCTCCTAAACCAACTGCGGTATTTCTCCACTTGGTGGAGCCATCGGTCATCGGAAGTGGTTTTGGTTCGAATTTCAGGAGGTCGACTAAATAGCGAGCGGGAATTCGGTCTGTGAGATCATGGTCACCTAAGCTGACCTTGAACACGGCCAAGTGCACTGTTGTGGTAGGAGAGTTGCGATTCTTTCCGCGATCAATCGATTGGGTTCAGCAACTGAAAGTGGAAGCGTAGAAAAAGGGTAGACGTAAGCAGCCATTTTTTTGCATACGATCGATTTATTTACGCGAAGTGAAGCCCAAATAAAGACGGCCTTAACTTATTCGTATAGGTGTGCTTACCTCAATCCTTAATGCTTTTGGATTCCCAAATGGTTCAGTTAGCTAACCAAACTCATGACGAGACGATTTTGGAGGTCACTTACAATTGCAAAAAATTTCGGAAGAGTAGTTAATTTTTTGCGCGAATTAATCATCGGTGGCGAAATATTTTCAGTTAAGGGCCTTCATAAGCTTCCAGCGTAATCTTTCTTAAAATTTACGACACCGATAAGAAGGTATGGCTTGACAACTGGATGCCATGTATGTATCATAATGACTGCGTAACGGACGAAGGCATAGATGGCATATTATTGCTTTATTCACACGTACATAAAAGAACAAAATATGGCAATATCCTATACGAATGTTATTCCCAGCGGTTGAATTGCACAAACAATGTGGCTGTGTTCTATGAGATAATATTCATATACTTTTCCATTTCAATGGCTTATGATTAAAGTAAAACATAAAACTTTTATCCATTTTCTCTAATATTTCCACGACTATGAATCGAAGCAAAAAGCATGAAGGAATTAAGCCTTCTGCATGGAGGGAAACAGCATCCAAGGACAGAGGTTGAATATGGATCCTTCTCCTCAAAGACAATGCAACAGCATACTTAACATAACTGAAAAGCATGAACGAACCTTCAGAACGAATGACAGCTTCAGAAATGACTTTTGACTGAACGCGTGCCTCTAAAATACCATTGGATCGAATACACCTTTTGCTGAAATGTTTCCAAGTCAGTTCGATTTTCATTTGTGTAAACATCTTTCTCTAATCCATCGATATTAATATGGATAATTAATTCAAACGAGTAATCATGCTTTAAATAAAATGGTGTTTATGAATTGCTAAGGAACTTATGCTGTATATGCTGTCGATTCAAATTCAACCGATCGACTTAATATCTTTCGCGAAAAATTCGGTACAAATAATCTAAAATTATATGGGAATAGAATAAAATATTTTAGTCCAAAAAAATTCAAGACATGACAAAAGGATTGAGGTTGAACTTTTACTTAAATTAGCCAACTTGATCTTTCTCTATTGCACTCTTTTGATACCGTCTTCGCAAGATGCAAAAAATGGTCCATGAGCGTCATCCAAGATACCGCGAATAATTGTCGGAATAAATTAAATTCGCAGTTGATGAGGCATATTCATTTCGTTTCGGGGTAAAGCAAACATTGAAAGCAAAGGATGCTGACGAGGTTTAGGCGAGTTTCAAGACGTTGTGGTCACGCTTGGAAGGACCACCTGGGCTGCGTGACAGAAAGAAAAAAGAAATAAAAAGGAAGATGTATTTTCCGAACGAGCGCTTGTCATGCAAGAATAATCTGGCTTCCAAACTATGGAAGATCGATTCTTGAAGGTCTCTCGAGGAGCGCCGTAGAGTTACACGGAACATTGGTTCTTCCTTAAGATAATGTTATTGGAAGTTTTGATTCAGAGGCTACCATAATATGTGCACGACGAGACAAAGATTTCAAATAAGTTTTCATAGATTTACGTTTTAGTAATCTAAGATATATTTAAGTTCGTATCAATGTATACAGTTTGTAATGTTGGATTCGTAAAAATTCCTACGACGACGGAAAAATGATAAAAAGAAACTTATGAACCCAAAATATACTATTATATTACCAAGGATATGGGTAATGATTTCAAAACATATATATTTCCGGAAGAGAGATATAGATGATTAAATAGTACGCGTAAGATTCAAATTTAAGGCTTGTTTGTGTGCAACTGATGAAAATAACCAGTTTATCTTTCCGTGAGATCATCGACTGAGAAAGATACATCCGGATGCAGTAAGATTTGGTGGATATGGTAATGAAAGGAAGTTCGTGAAATGGATAAGGCGATCAGATTGAAAGATCTTTAGCGGGTAGCGATTATCTTATTTTCAATTTTTGCGGTTTCGTCGACAAGTTTTATTTCTCACGATTCGTCAGACGCTAACCGATACTGAAAAAATCCTTTCGATAGATCTCGCGTATCGAACGAGAATAATAAACCGCTAATAGGGAATAGAAGGAGATAAAAATATTTCATTAGCATTCACTCGTCTATTAAACTTACTTCCTATTCGATACTGAAATAGAGTTAACGCATTAGAAATGTGAATGAGGGATAGAGTACAAATATGAATTAGAAATAATTATGGAGGTACGAAAGAATAAAGAATATGAAGATTTAAAACTCTATTTTGGTTAGAACCGTTAAAAATGATTATGTCATTGCTTGTTTATACGTAAGAATATATATATTTTATTTATATTAAATTTGGATTGATAGCTTACTATCAGATTGCATTATTCTAGTTTTTCTTTCTCATCAATATTATTTTGAATATATATGTTTGCTTTTCTTAATGACTTATCGTGAATAAATATACTGAATTATTTATATTAACGTACTATGGATACGATATTTACCATTCTTTATCAACGAAAGAAACCAGGGAGAAAATTGTAAAAGTAAACTTGCAGTTCACAAAATAAGTTATGCTGGGATAATTGCTTTATAGAAGACATAAATTATTCCACAATCCTCATGTTACTTCACAATATACATTTCAAATAATTTTATTGATTCTGAAAATAGAAGACTAAAAACTAAGTTATTTCTAACAAAAATATCCTAGCAACGCATTCAGAATTAAGCCACTATGTAGACACTGTACTATTATGTAGAGAAGGTAATTTAAATTCAACCGAGGAAAGTTGTTACGACAAATTTGATCATGATCTGAATTATTTAAAATGCATCACATTCCTTACATTTTATACAAAACAGGTAGAAATCATACAAGAATCCGCTACAGGATCTCGATGTTAATTTTATTTGAATTTCTGCATTTTGATTCCTGGAAACAAAAAAGTCCTTTGCTGCTGATTCTTTAAAATAAAACAATTCAGCCAATATCGAGGATAATCGGAGATGGAAAACTAATGCTGTTTTTTAAACCTTTGGTCAGTATTTACGATCGTATTTGAGTGCTCCATTTAATGCAAAAAACCTCTCTGGAGTGTGAGTTGGCATTAATAAAACTCGACAGACCGCTTTGTCCTATAAGATCCTTATCAGAATTTCAAAAAACCACCATTCGAAATAAGCATGTTTATTGGCTTTTGTTATCCTCCCAATCCTTATTCGTTGTCCATACCCTTAAATATCACCTTCGACCTTGTAGGAAACATTAATGTCTTCCTAGAACTACTCTTATTTTTCCTCAGCCCTCCCCTCCCATTACCACTGCCCCAATTCTTATACCTCCGTAACGTTGGAAATCGACCAAAAGTGCGCTACATTATTGCTGTAGTATACCCTGAAATTAAAGTCTTTCCTTGAAAGTTTTCAATAGGAAAAATCTCTGAATTTGAAAGCTTTGATTTAAAAATACTTCGAGAAAGACTAACCCCTCTCACACTATATACATCGCTCGTAAAGAAATAATTTTTATTACTTCTTTACAGCAACTTATTTTCCGTAACGTTATCAAATAGTACCCTTCTTGTTTTTGTAGTAAAGTAAACGCCACGCTCACATAAACCTATATCTTGTGCTAATTTAATCGAGGAAGGAAAGTAAGAAAATTTGTCTCTACTTCCGTATTAAATCATCCAAACGCGAGATGCTACGAATAAAGGAAGAAGTGACCGGAAGTTTCTTAATAGCGAACTTGAGTTGAGATGAAGTTAATTTGGTCATTTTATTCCCTTTAGATTACGCGTTTAATTACGAGGAAAGCGTGGCAATTGGACCCATTTATAAACATGCCTAATCTTATGTATATATAATTTAACCGTATCATATACATATATGTAATCTAATCGCTTCTACTTCCTTGTAATTAAATACGTAATCTTCGTAAACTCCAAATAGTACGGATAAATAATATATATATATATATATATAATACGGAAAGAAGAAAGTAGAACTTCGTAAATCGAAATATTACGTATAGGAAGCGTAATTAAATAAATTCCTACAGTCAGGAGTAACAAATAGCTCACGATCGCTGTCGTCTTATGTTTAACTCCTCATTAGTTTAGAATTGTCTTTATTAACTAACGAATGGGATTCTGATAGAATTGGAGAGAAAACGCGCGGTTTTCAGGAACAGTATAGTATCCACGGAGTGGGTGAATTCTCAAGGCGAAGTGACTGGTCGATGCAGAATGAATTGTACCGAATGATTTGCATGCAAGTCGATCGAACGCTTCGATAGACGCAACTCGGACAACTCAGACAGATGAATTCGCTAATTGGATTAGTCGTTGTTCGTGTTGAGCGTCGGAATAAAGTGCTCCAGTTTGATCTAATGGAATAATGTCTACAAGCATTCTTTCCGAATTCGATACAGATACAGAATTATCGCCTTAAAGCATTCGTTTTCTTAATTCTGGATAATAATACGATAAAAGGTCTTTATTTAGGGCGAAATATAGACTGTCAAACAGTCTCCTCTACACTTTAAACCCTGTCAAATAATATTTGATCATAAATAGTATGTTAATATATAAAAGGTTGTATATCTATTAAATTAAATCGAAAGGAATTAAGTTTTGGAATTCATAATGGAGCCTAGGAACATCCACCGCAGAAAAACACCCTCAAGGAAGTTGGTGCGTGAAAAATCTGCAAAAATTCACATACAGTATTCACTAAAAGATTAAAAGAAACAAAAAACATAATTCAGAAGAAAAATGGCGGAAAAAATTGCATATACTAAAATGCAGTTAATGAAGCAGATAGCAGAAGATACTATACATACATGTTATCTAAGAAACACATATGAATGACCAATGTATTTAATACTAATCAGTAGCAGATAATAAAAGCATTTCGTAAATAATAATGCAGTAATAAGAAAACTCTCTCTAATAGTAATTTATCTCGATATAAGTCCAAAACTTAAAAACCATATCGTATTTTCGTTTCTCTCGCTATTTTCTCTGCAAATTCCTACTTATTTCGAAAATAGCATCCTTGAAAATGTGGCAACGATGCTATCTCGCCTCTTCATTTGGATCTTGTTTCCCCACCAAAAAATCTAGAAACTGCTTTATAATTATATATTTCGCGTTCCAACTTTTCCATCCATGAACACGTTGTTTTTTGGTCTCGCATTCACGCTTGGATAGCGAGGATGCGTGACCAGTCGTAAATAATCGAGGAGGCAGCCTTTGTTTGGGAAACTTAAAAGCTGCAAAGGTTTGGTGATGTAGTGTACGGCTGCCGTGCGTGGCGTAATTCACCGAGACCGCGTCAATTATTTAGCTTGAAATATTTCCCGCGAGGAATTTTAATAGCTGCTCTAAAGAGGGATATCGTATTGTAGAATTATGCGTGGTGCATGGCCCTGAAAGTATTATCCGCAAAAATATTAAGCAACTCGGATACGTCTGAGTTTATCTTCTCTTGCGATCTATAATGATAATTGCGTTTCGAAAGATACGGAATGCAGCGGATCATGATTCGCGTTGGGAAATATGATTGAACACGATTAAAAATTCGCCGTCCTTGAATTACAGATTACATACCAGACATCGTGTGTATTCTATTATAACTATGTCATTAATATTAGGAAAATATCGAGGTTGCATTCGCTATGGATACTAAAATGAGATAAAGATACTATATAAGGACAGTCCAAAAACAATCATCGTTGAATGTAGATAAACAACAGGGAAGAGTAAGTCTTATATATAATGTTTGATTTAGTTTGGAGATTGGGGTACAACAATATTTGACAATAATAATATTAGGGTTTAAAAACGTTATTCGCGAATATTTATCCCGAAAATTGAAGAAATTCCTTCACTATGAATAAAGCAAATAATATTTTATGAATAATAGTATCTATAAATTTTGCTCAAAAGCATTTTTTAGTATCATTTCATACATCCTTAATTCACGAATAAAGTAAAGAGCTATGATTCATCATCTCATGTTACCATGGATATTAATCCTGGAAACATCTCGGTTATTTATCTCCCATTTAAATCATCTGCAATACGAGCTCTCAATCTATTACAGGTTAAAAACGTTTTCATACGAAGCTGGATTGAATAATTACAATTAAATACGTACATGCATGACTACAAAGGTAATTATAATTTCTCTCCTTTGTCCAAAGTCAGAAACTCACGGTTGATTTCTGTTTGTACGGAAATTAACCATTTCGCTTCTTCCCCGAATTGGCTCCGAATGGCCTGCTCTTCAGATTATCTTCTGATCTCTTTTATTTCCTTTCGAGAAAAATTCGTGTCGAAGTGGTTTCGTCCTTCGAGAAATATCTCCGAGGAAAATTTTGCTCGTCACGATGAGTTATGCGGGGCAAAATGGGCTTTGGAAAGGGAAAGAACTCCACAGAAGTCATCGTAACAAAAAATCTCAACATTTTTCTTGCCTCGTATCATTTAGATGCTCAGAAAATGATCGTAATAGACGCGATATAATGAGCGGAAGTTGAGTGTGCCTACTAACGATATCATCCTGTGAACATTAATCTCGATCCATTGATTATTCATAGGAATACCATATAATCAATTGATGGTACTGATATCATCTCGCGATCTTCATTAAGAGATCATCCGTAAGATCTCGAACTCGTTAATTTTTTGCTCCCGATCGCTTCTTGTTTCAGAAGGTGTAGCGTTTCAACGGCACATTCATTATATCAGTTACTTAGTCCTAATTGAAATACTCAAAAGTGGATCTTGTGAAAACATCTGTTAACTTTAACCTTTGTGGAACAAATATAGACTATGACAATGAATAAACTAAGCTTTCAGGGTAATAATAACTACTGAAAAACATCTGCACTCTACACTATTACAAGCATCTTAACGTAGTTAGCATAATAATTAATACAAAATCCTAACTTCCACTGCCGTAACTTTGATTATACGTATATATCAGTATTTAATGTAATTCTAGAATAATTTATAACTTAATAGGTTTCATATTTCTTACATTGGGAAAAACATCGTCGTTCTAAATAAGCGGGAACTTGTATTAAGGATTTGAGCAAGGGACTTCTGGATTTGAAAGCTGTCATACTAATCTCTTACCGCTACTGGTTGAATCATTTTTGTGTTGTGGTCCCAACTGCCATCTTCCATGTTTTTCTCCTCTGAATAGGGGATGATATTTAAGCTGAAAAAAAATCGTAAATACATGGATTTCATTGAGGATAGAGTTTCAGGTACTTATTTTGCTTGATATTCAACAGCGATTTTTCTCTACAGTTACATAAATGCGATTTAATTAAAACACAGAAATGTACTACAGTTTTAAAATGCTTACGTTACACCTGCGGTACACTCTAAGAAAATTTCTTATCTCAAATTTTATCAACCAACATTGTAATTATTTATTATGATAATCTCAAGAAACAGAAGCCGTTATCCAATGGATCTACAGCAATCAAAAATGACTCCTCCCATCGTTAAGGAGTATTAAGATGTCACTGCTAATTCCAACAGAAGCATGAACTTAATTATACTTTCTAAAATCACTAATTATGTCTCCTCTGTGATTCTCTCGATAGAGCTTTCTGAATCGCAGATTACTGTCAACGAAACAAACGTGGGTTGATATAAAATTATACATTTCAGCTCGGTTGTCATATCCATCAAAATTTTCTAATGCCTCTTCACTTTAAACCCAACAGATTCTTTCACGCCTAACTGTGAAAGCATAACTATTCGGCAATTAAGGACTATTAATCTGCAAGAATGGGATCTTTTAATAACAGTCCTTAATTTAAAAAAAAAATCTGTTTGATTTCTCCATCACTACTTGCTCCTAATTCTTCACTGGAAATTTATGCAGCAATTTTGCTTTAACTCAACTGTGCGTTAGTGAATAAAATAGGAATTCCAAAATCTATAGTTGGTTCCAAACAATAATTTCGATTAATTATTACCCATTTGCGTCCGTGAAATTAAGGTTGATATTTTCGATAACGATAATATTATACAATAGTTTCTTTCCCATAAAAATAAGTACCATTTAAAATTTTTAAACTCGATTAAATGTATCAATATCGTTCCAATTTATCTTATATTTAGTAAGCTTATCGTCTTGTAATGCAGTTATAGGAAACATGTTTTTTAAGACTCGATACATGAGTAAAAGATTTCCAATTGACAATCCTTTACGTGAGAAAGCTCTATTGGAATTTAGTAGTAGCTTATAATGATTAAATTTATTCGTTTCGTCTATTTTTACACTCTCTTCCTTTCAATTACCATCCAATTTGAATAAAATTATTTTTGATACAATACAATTTAAATAAAATCCTTTTAATATTTACGTGATCTGTGAAGATGAAAGAAATCGTTATAGGAATCTTCATATTTAGATAAACCATTGGTTCTATTATATCCTCAAAGATTTTTTTATGGTAGATGCTTATAAAATGGGCATCAAAACTCCGAGTTTTCTCACGTGACAATCACTCCACCGCCTTGTGCCCTCCAATAAGGGGCAGACGTTACAGGTTTATGGTCACTTTGAAGCGAACACGCCCAGGTTCGGACAGATTTTCCGCCCATCGAAGATCTTAGGAGAGATTGTGGACGACAAAAGGGCTAGAATTTCATCTCGTATCCAAATAGCAGCAGATGGACCTACCGATTTTTCCAACCAGTCAAGATTGACAAAACATATGGAGCACAGCCACTGAGCATGTCTGATATATTGGCTACCTCAAATTAAAACTGACTGCGTGAACGTTTACAGATCCATTTAGAAATAGAAAATCACAGATTCCACCATCCAAAGATTTTTATATACATTGTTGTAGAAGTCACATAGAGTTAATGATACAATGTGTACAAATCTCAGCATAAACTACAAACAAAAATTTGTTTACATTTTTGAGAGAGAAAACAATGCTGAACCCACTGAGCAGTTAATAATATCAACAGTTTCAAACTCCAATAAATAAAGCAGAGAATCAAAGATTGTAAATCCTGACAATAGTAAACAAAACATACTATAAGGAAGCGTTTATATCAAATCGTGAAAGGTGAGAGCTAATGATACCCCTCCGGGATCAATAAACGAATAAAATCCACGACTAAAATAGCCACAAGTGATTTGGAGTCCCATCTCGAAATTAATTCAGCGACTCGTAATTTTTTCTACGGAATTGAAGCAGCCGTTTCTCGAAAAGGAAACGAAGTAATATAGTAGCTAAACCAATGACATTTCCCTCTCGACGAAGAGATTAATGAATCCCCGCATTTGGCCTGGTTTCCTCTTAAGGAAACAGCCTTGTACTCCCCGTGTTTCCGTCTGTCATCGTTAAATTTTAATCGAGCGGTCAATTACTAGCCAAACACAATGCGAAGATACTTCTAGATCGTATTGTTTACCTTAGCAACTATTTTTGGGCCCATTTTAAATAGATTCGACCTAAATGTTATTTAATTACGTATCTATTAAGTACGTATTACACCTCGTGGTCAAACGTATTGATCGTACTGATATGATCTCGTAAGTCAAAGCAGTAAAAGACAACCGATCATCATACTGTAATGCGAGAGTGCATTATTTCATTACCAAGAGACGACTGAGACAGATTCATATTCATCTTCCTTTGAGATTTAAATAGAGCGATCGGATAAACAAACGATACTCATTACTGAGAAATATGAATGTTATGAATCGTTTCCCGCTCTAGCTCATTAAAAATTCACTTATCTCGTTGATCTAAATTGTGAGTTTATTACATTCTGCACACCTTTTTCCGATTACAGATATCTTTTACTTTTTCCGCTCACATCAACGAGTAAAAATCAGATAAGTTTACGAGAAGTAAATGTAAGTAAATATACATTATAAATAGATAAGTAATATGATGGAGTTGTGAGATTCATAACGATGAACTCACTGACTTCGACTTTTCAAAAATATATTTTCTTATTGCCGTTGTTTTCCGCAATCTTTCATGGATAAAATTAGAATATTATTATAATCACATATTTCCTACTTTAATTTAATTTATTAGTTCGACGTATTAATAGAAAATACATTTCGACATATTGAACAGAATTCAATACTTCTTATTCGCTTCTATTCACGAGGAACATTATAATCATTCTTTGTGCATCGGAGAGAAATTTTAAGAGTTCTAAATTTTTATAATGAGCGCTTTATAGGTATCTTATAAACGAGTATTCTTCGTCAAAGAAAGATAAAGAATCCAGTCCTTTAGATTAGAAAAACTTGCATATAGTGTGTTAAAGGAGAATTATGTTTAAAATATTTCTATCGTAAATTATTTATCATAAACTCATATATACGTTAGCGATGACGAGAAATATGTGAATTAAAAAACGTATCGCTAAAGCTTAAGTATTGAATATTATGCAATTGGTTTACGTAAGATAAGTTATCAGAATAACCTATGTATTGTACTGTGCAGAATAATTATTTAAAAGAATATCTATCCTTACATTTATAATCAATAAATTATGCTGCTTCAGTTGGCAATGACTAAAAATATATGGTTTAATTACGTGGAATATCAGCTTAAAGTTTTAATGGGATACAGTTTACGAATGAAGATGTATCTTAACACTGCGTCATCAAAACAACAAAAGAAAGTTCTACTTCGATCATCTGCTCCCAATCTTCAAAGTCAGTCCTTATTCCCATTAATATAACAATATTTAAATATTAAAACAAACGGAATTAAGATACAAATATTTAAATAGGATAACAATAGAAGACTGAAATAATGAATTTTCATTCAAGGATTTATCTATGAAATATATACTCCGACAGATGGATATAGGCATTAATGTTCTACTTTGGACATCAAGGAAACTTCCCCATCCAATCGAGAATCATTCCTCTTTAATGCTTTCCAAACCATATTTCTCGGTTGAATGCTAACCGTCCGAAGGAAAAGTAACTCTGTCCGACGGAGATTAAGAAGGCGATTCTGGGCAAAAGCGTTGTCAGTTTCCGTTCCTGTGGTCTCCGCAACTTCCCTGTGGTCGCATTTCACTTTAATAAGTTTGAAGGGCGAATCGTGGCACCTTATGATTTCTTTCCTCAATGTACCGCTGTCCATGTCCCCTTCGCGTCATATAAACAATTACGACCGATCCGTTCAAAATAAAGTTACTGTTGGAGGAGATTCGAAGTGGAATTTCCTTTTAACAGACAGGGTGATGATCGGTTTGAAATATGTACTTCCTTATCATCACCATAGGTTGTGAGAAGAGATGGGGCTTACGAAAAAGTAATTAGTAAAGTACTTGCCTTCATCTTTTGATCTTCACTTGTCATGATTCTGTGCGAGTGGAATAATCAATTACGACCAGGAAATTGCCTATCGTCAAATCGAAAACATTTTGATAGCATCGAAAAAAGTATTCATAGAAATCTTTAAAAACATCGTCTTCAATATATATTACTAAGTTTCCATAATAAAAAAGCTACTAGTAAGAGTTAAAATCATATGTATAGAACAAACATTTTCTTCGTAATTTACCGGGGCATATTTATAAAAATGCAAATCGTGAAAATATGTAAGCAGGATCAATACGAGAATTTTATAAATACTATACTAAATTCTTTGAAACCCTTTAAATACTCCTTGGAGATCGATTTGTACACTTTTTCAGCTTCCTTACGTAAAATGAATTCTCGAATTTGATAAACTTTCTCTTATTCGATGGACAATAATAAGCAGTATTTACTCCAGTCATAATAAATTCTTTTTAGATTTAGAACTGATACGACATCCATATTTATTAGGTAATTCACCTGTACCAAGGTGCACAGATTTCGAATAGAATTCAATTAATTTTTCGATCGTAATAAACGTTGAGAAGTACAGATAAAATTTATATTGTATTCCTCACTGAGTACCCTACTTTGAAGTATTTATCAACAAAAGGACGGCTGAGTGGTAAAGCAATTTGAACCCAAGGAGATTTTGCATAGCTGCAAATATGTCGTTCTCACATCTTATAGGCATACCTCTTAAGCAGCAATAAGAATAGAGTTTTAGATTCATAAAAAGGCTTAGGAGCTATTGAGTTGTGGGTGTGGCATAGATATAGATCGAAAAGTCAGAGAAAGTGGGTGGGACAAACCTTGAGGGGAAAGAGAGGAACCTCTCAAAGAAGTGATACAGAGAGAGGGAAAAAACAAAGATCTAGAGGTAAAAAAACGTGTCTTGGATGAGTTCTAACGATGGTCCAGTTATCAAGAGGCTGAAAAAAAAGTTTCAGAGCGAGATTTTTCGAAGGTCAGTTCTAGAGCTCACAGAGGATAAACGAAGTTAGACTTTTCCAACTATATTAAAACACTTAGAAATCGAAAAATAGGAATATTATATACTGTGCAATAAAGATAAAATACTATTCTTTTCTTTTCCTTTTCGTTTTCTTTTCGTTTTCTTTTCGTTTTCTTTTCGTTTTCTTTTCGTTTTCTTTTCGTTTTCTTTTCATTTTCTTTTCTTTTTCTTCTTTTTTTCTTCTCTTTTTCTTCTCTTTTTTCTTAAAGTTTTAACATTTTTTGGTCCCTGAAAGATACGATCCACTTAACGCACTTATTTCCCCTATATGGTATTCGGTCTAAGAAACTAAGTACTCACATTGTAACACAGCGACGAAAGGGGATTTGAAATTGAATCCAACGTTTCTAATGGTATTACAAAAAGACATTTCTCGGAATTACAAGACATCGACTTACATAATTTCCGAGAAACTTGGTATAAAAGGACAGTCGATCGGAACTGAAAAGTCGCATAATTTTGAAACGGAGACAATCGCAAACGCGTGAAATGGGAAGATTGTGCAAATTTCTCGATCGTAAAAGCAATTTAGTTCACATGGACGGTCATTACAACTTCTATGGAATGAAGGACTAAAAAGATAAAGTTCTCAATTATTACGGCGTTAATCTCATTATCATTAAAATGAGAATTTTCTTGGAATTGAGACATTGGGAATCGATTAAAATTCAATATTTTTGCCAGAGAACATTTCATTCCAGATTCGGAATGAATAAGGACTCACGGTACAGTATTACGGTATCCTGCAGATGCAATTGTAAAATATGTTATTTCGGCTAAAATACTAATGATTATTATATTATTATGAATAATTATTAGTCGTGTAATAGATAATATTTTCTAATGGACGAGAAATTAATATGCAAATAAACAAATATTTATGTATTTCTTTCGACGAATAAGAATTACTTATAAGATTTTGTAAGCATTTTCCAGACTAATTCATATTTTCAAAACCCAGATGTGCGTTTTGTTCGAACGTGCCATAATATATAAAAATAAATGAAATACTTGGTAAATATATCGAGTTATCTTGATATGAAATGCAAATGTCATCGTTCTTGGCTGAATAAGTGGTACGTTATTCTTTTATTTATAAATTCCATCAAACAAATAGCTCGTTCTGAAATCATATGATCTACAAAATTTCTTGTAGCACTCGCATTCAGTTTCACTATGAAAATTGAGTGTAATACAGTACACATATAGATGTACAGTACATAGATAGTACATTACAGTAGATGCATTACTGGGTATACGTATATTAATAAATTAATGAACGTTTGTGCCTTTTTTAATCTCGATCTATATTAATTATAAAATGCTTCATCGCTTTTTTATCGTATTTTTAGAGCATTTCTGTAAACTTATTTCGTTCCAGAGCGAGATGTATTACTGACCCAATAAATTCCATGGCTATAAACAAATCCAAACCTTTAGATTTCAGAGTAAATAATAAAGCTCGAAAAACGCAAGGATGACAAGCTTCGGAAAGAGGTTCAATTCTAGTCACGAATACTCCTGTTTGTGGCCGTATTTCGTAAATTGATAGTTAAGAAGATCCTTTTTCCAATCTTCGACGCTTTTTCTATGTAAATGGCTCCACTTAAATCCTCCAAATTGTCCTACGACGTCCATAGAAGAGCCCACTTGGCTTCGGGAAGGCGCGAAGGGAATTAGGCAAGTGGATTGCCTCGTCCACTTAGCGGAGGGCGTGGGCATATAGCGGCTTCTGACGCAATCGACGTATTCGGCAGATACACACTCTCGCCAACTCATTAACTTATTTTTATGGGAGGCATCCGAATAAAATTACGGACAACTTTTTTAGGCACATCCTTACCAAGGGCGTTGGATAACGAGTGAGATTAATGCATGCAAGTCCATTTTGCGCTCATGTTCCTTGATAGCCTTCTTTCACACGTTTTTCCATCCTCTATCGCTCCTTCAAGACACATCCGTTTGTCATAAAAACGCAGCTTTACGATTCTGCATTCTCCTATGTCACTTTGTCTGCAATTTCAGTATCTATCGATTCCTTTCGAACCTCTGAGCTCATTCACGCGTTGAGACGGCTCACGTCTCATATATTTGCATTTCAAAGTTTTCTCTCAAGAACGTTCTCCATTCTTTAGTATTCTATACATTTAAAAGATTTTAAATCGTACTTTTGCAATTCTGAAGTATCGAAGATCTACTTACAAATAATATCATATCGACCTTCGATATATTTTATGGTAAACAGAATCCATCAGAATACGTTGCAAACCCTTGAATGTAAATATAACGACAGAGAAATGATCAGGATTTTTATTTTGATGAGAAGGATCGAAATAGTAAAAGAGTACAGCACTGATGGAAGTAATGGAAAATTTGTCTACTTAAATATAACGATATCCTTAAATCCAATATTTAATTATCATTTTGTTTATCTTTCCAATGTTATAAAACAAGTAATGATGCAGTAAAATGTCTGTGAGTTACATTTTCTGATAGCTTCCTCCCGCAAATTATGGAAACTATACGATTGTCCCTAATGTATAATTCTTGCTTTTCTACTATTTGTATATTATCTAATTTAAAGCGAAAGACAAAATTTTTCATTAGTCAAAGACTGAAACATTCCTACGAATATTCCAATATCATTGAAGATGAAAGGAGATTAACCATTGTAATATATGACGTGATAAGGTCACATCGACGAAATGTGAAAAGTTATTGCGAAAGGTTCAATGATAATGTTTTCAAGAAGTACAACGACAATGATAAATATATTTGAATGCTACGTACGTTGGCACATTTACTTATCCTTGTTCACCTGTCGCCAAAATTTGAATCGAAATGTTGCAATATTTTTTGGAGAAGGAATTCGTTAAAGGCTTTGTGAACAGGTCCAAATTTAGCTCGTTCTCAGGGCCATCCTGTACGTTGATGGCCCGTTTGTAGTCCTCCTACGAATATCTCGAGCGACATAATAAAAGTTATGAAAAAAAGACGTCAAAATCCTCTATACCTCGAGTTTTCCAGCGGCACGAATGGAGCTTTTTGTTACTGTCACTTCCACGTCCAAACATTCATTATAAAAAGTTTCCCTTTTCTCCTGACTATGGATTAGAGATTCGAATGAAATAGAAGGGAATTAATCAACGAATATTCAATGAAATGTAAGATAAGGAGAATCAATTCTAGAGGCATTTTAATGGTGCAATTTATTCTTCTATTTACCCGTAGGCACTCATTGGTATGCAACATCAAATTTCCTTAATATATTTATAGCACTTTTATATAATTCCTAATATATTCATGTTATTTATGAGAAGGAACGTATTCTATTAGTTGACTCTACATCCAATAACTATCTTATAAGAAAATAATTAAGAATTAATGAACTAATAACATCCAAACTATAGTATTTTGGCAGAGAGATATTTATGTATATATTGAAGTACTTATTTTTAAAAAATCGTATGCTAGAAAGACTTTTTACTAAAGGAATATGCATTACGAAGAATTTGTTATTTTTTTTATTTTATGGTTTATAATATAAGTTATATTGTTTTTTAATCATCTTATCTTCAATCGGGCTTAAAATTCCAACGTTTTAGGAGACATAGGTACGTTAATTACCAATTGACTTCAAACTTTATGATACAATCTAACTGTAAACTAAATTTTACCTAAATTGCCATTCCTATAAACCTTCAATTTTTTTCCTAGTTTTTACAGATAAAAGTATAATATCGTTAACAAGGGTAATTACCCCCGATATTGAGACGGTAATTATTAACAATTTTATGATATCACCTATATATAATGATAATTAGGATTTATTATGACTTCATATTGCCCGATATTTATCATAAATAAACTGGCTATACAATATCTCTGATGACCATTAGACACTACTCTTCTGAAGAACACTTCTTAAATGGTTACGATATTTGAAATTCCAGCTAGCCTCTATTTAAAAGGTTCTTAGTTCAGTCACTAAATCAGTAAGCACTCAATTCATTAACCTTATTATTATATGAATTTTAATAGAAACTCGATACGTAATAGAGTCTATTTCACAAAAGTACACGTTTCTAGCCTCTTTAGCTAAGCCATGGCCTTACACGAAAGATATACTGTCACCGTATTACAGTTATGATTAAACACTCAAAGTATCGCGACCGCGTATAAGTATTAGTTATGCTCATTTTCCCAGGTAACTAAACCGGTCGGACGGGAAAATAAATTGAGGTTTATCTGCAACGATACGTAGATGCATTAAGTGAGAAACGATCTTAGTTCGGTCTTCTACAAAAAATACTTCAGTACCACAAAATTCTACAGAGTCTATTCAACGTTATCACACTCTGTGATAATACTCTTAGTACTTACTTAGGAACGTCATGTTCAGCGGTAATATATCAACAGAATACAATTTTTACTACGCGATAGATAGCTGAATGTTCTTAATTCTAATCAGGTCCGATAATCAGCATACCATCGACTTAATTACGAGTAACTCGTGCCTTACTTTATGTTGATTGTCATATGTGGAATGAATGGATATTTTCTGCACACAACAAATTGTATACTGGGAGAGATTATTTTTTAAATGATAACCGACTCTATGAGATGGAGGTTATTAAATCTATAATATCGCATCTAATGGAATTTAAAGGATAAAATAGAAGAATTCAATAAAATTTGTAAAAAGGTAATTAATAACTGAAAGGAGAAAAATAAAACATCGTTATGATTGCTAATATCTACAATTAGTGGGTTTAAAAATGTCTGCAGTAATCTTTAATAGAGCGAGTGGTAAATGGATTTTTCACATTCGTCACATTACACGGTTAAAAATTACGATTTTCCTGTTGAGATAGGTACTCCACCATCTTGGCAATATAAAAATCATTTAAAGCCTATGTATTTTATCATTTTTATGCAAAAAAAGTTTTGTTACTCTAATTGATGCGCATCTTTTGTGTTATTAGAAAGACAAAATAATCTTAATAAACCTTCATTAATGAAAGGATTGGCTAATAGATTATTCATTGACGATTACGTACATGAGGACATACGATACGATACAGACAAACCGCGTGCATACTTTCGCAATTCATTCGAGTATGACCGATAGGCATCTCGCGTTTCAGAATTTTAATTGAAAGTTTTCTTTAAACCGCTGCCAGAGCGGCTCTAATAACACGTTCCACAGTGGGAATTATGCTTAAATAAGTATTTAATCACACGGTGCGCCTAAGCATACAAGTTCTCTAGGCTGGACGTATTTTAGCTGGGAGAGGTGCGGTTAAGGGGACTCCTTCGAAAGAAAAGAAGAACATCAGGTGGCTCGAGATGGGTTCACCAGATGAGAGTGCCATTCGACCTTGCTTCCAACGCTTGGCTTTTCTCCCACTTTCCCTCTCTACCACTCAATCTTCGTCCTGGAGCATATTTTACGTTCGAAGCGGAGTATATATATAGAGAGCTGGATGCGAAGATGGGAGTTTCGCTCACGCAAGTTACGTCATAGAACGGTCACTAAGGTAGATATTAACTCATTTAACTGTTAGATGCAGTGAGTAGGATTCGGTAACTATTATAAACGCAGCTAAATACGGTGTTTTTTGTTACGGCCAATACGTTTTAGACGGACTATGTTTTCGTAGTATCTCGCCCGTTAAAATCCGAATTCTATAGACGATAAAAAAGCATCGTGACGGTTATTAATAATTATGGATACATCGATTTCAAATAGTAAAGGATCGAAATGTTAATATTTACAAAGTTTGGAGCACTATCTTGGAGTCGAATTTCTTTAGTTATGTTCAGCATTCTAGATCCAGTGAAATATCTAACTTAATAGTTCGTGGTTGATGAAATGCGAGGCCCTGACAGACGCCATACATACTTATGAAAATTATAGTGTGCAGTTTGAGAGCCAACAGAATTGTTTTCCTTTTCCAGCGTCTCAATTTGATATACTCTCAGGTCATGTCGAAATAAAATGTAATAATTTAAAGTCTCTGAATAACACTCTTAAATTAAATTACTATCTTCCGTAAGCTTTAAAGAGTTGTATCTTTGTATGCATCATTACAGCCGTTAAATATGCTTAAGCTTTTGATAAAGAGAACTGATTACGTGCTCAATGAATATGCAAAAGGTATGACTTTTGAATTGGGCTCAAAAATATGGTATGTCATGGAAGAGATTGTTCTTCGGGATACGGACGGAATTCGAGGAGAAAGGCACACAATATATCATATCTTCGTATACTAAATACTATATCTTATGCATGTTCTTTTTTCAAAATTAAAATAAGGTCAGGGAATAGTTTACATTTTAAAATATCTCGAAGACGCTTACTTGCTGAACGATTCGAGCGTTGAAGTCTCCACTACGGAACCTTGTCTCACTAATGTATTTTCGTAGTAAATACGTTCATTTGCTGAATAACCCTACAACGGATTTCTTGTCCTATTTTATAGCAAACCTTGTCCTCTTATTTACTGCATTAATCTCATCAAATATTTGATAGTCACCAATAAATATACTTGAAAAATGAGATTTTGTATACTAAAATAAACCTTTCAAATCCTTACGTTACCGTTTAATCACAACTGAATACATAACTCTTTCGTTAAAGTAGATCCCTCCGTATATTATTCTCTATCATTGGTTTACACATGCTATCAGTGAAGACAATCAATCCTCCGCTGAGAAATTACTACTTCTTGCCCTTGTCTTCCGTAACATTTCTATATTTCAGCGCTCGACGTTGCAACTGTCCACATGTTTCTTTCCCTGTTAAGAATTGATCTACGACAACAAGGAAAATCAATTTAGAGGTATCTAGGCTTCATGACTTTCGACAAATTTACGTTAAATTATGATTCCTTTGTGTAACTATTACGAATAAAAGGTGGACTTTGTAGTATCATTTCGTAATAATTTAATATTAGTATTTTAGGATTGAAAAATATCTTTCCCCAACCCACGAAGATAAATTGTCGTAGAGGAAATTTAGCTTCAACTTTAATTCGATAAAGATTTCCTGTTCGTATAGTGAACAACAACGGAATAAACTAAATGAGGATTTGCAAAGTAAATTAATATTCTTTATTCAAATTTTCATCGAGAGGGAGTTCTTACTAAAATAATCGCCGATTTTATTGCAATAATCAATTATATGCTAAGAATCTTAGAAAAATAATTTTTAAATGATAGCGAAGAATAGCAGAGCTTTCTATTTCCAAACGATGACACTTAAAGCATGTTTTTTCTGTAAGAATTAATATTCGTACTACTTTTATGAATTCCGAAGTAACAACAGATAAAAACGCAATGGAATAGGACACTTATATTCCATTAAAATAGGAAATTCTCAATCGCTTTATTTAACAAAAATGTATCTGTAAAACTTTAAAAACTAAATTTTTCCAAAAAATCTTACAAAATATCAGTTTCGTATTTGCTTTCATCCAAGTACATTTCTCATATCAAAAATGTCTAAAAATGAAGAAGTAAATTTACGCATCAACTCACTTCTTATCCTTGAAAATAATTAAAAAAGAGAACCAAGAGTGTTCAAGAGAAAATTTCAAGAGAAGACGGTTCAAGAGAACGCTGCACATAAATTGGCGAGATAATATCAAAAATGAGGAAGTGTTTTGCAAGATGAAAGGAACAAGTGCATATATGGAGATTGTGAGGAAGGAAAAAAATCTAATTGGATAAGTGCTGGCCTTAATAGGAACGTCTTTTAGGAGGAGATCAAAAACAAGGAAAAGATTCAGGAATAATGGAAGGGGAAGTAAGTAGAGTAAGTCTCACGAGAGTTTTAAGGAAATAAAAAGTAATATGCAAAATTGGCAACTTAAGTAAAGGGATATTACATATTACGGGAATGTTAATACGGCTAAACATTTATGAAATTAACTATTACGAAAGGAATAAATGAAACATTTTTAAGTAAAATGTGCATTAATTCAGAAGCGAATGCTCACATTTACAACTATTCCGCAGTAAATCCATGGATAAGCGTCATAAATTGCAGTGGTACTGATAAAACGAAAAGCACTACGTGAATTCCAGAACTCAACAGATTTAAAACTTTATTATATTTTAATCGTATTCAAACGCATTTAATGCGATAAAGAGTTCCAATCTCATCGGCGTTGAATCAATGTACATAATTTCACATCAAAATTCATCGGCATTCTTATTCGGAGGCGTAAAATTTTTATGGATAAGGTGCTGACAGCTTAAGAAGCAAAGGTATTGGAACTGGAATGCAATCGAATACTTCCTTGCGAGAGAAAATTTTTACATCATACTAATGAATAAAGCTCCGGGAAAACGATTAAAGGTTATTTCAGTAGAAAAGTCTTCGGAAATCAATAGGGTTCTTCGAGTATTTAGTATATTTATCTCTTCCATAACGACGAGCTCGATAATATCATATCATTAAGTATTATTAGTATTAAGAATTAAAAATGATTTCACCGTAATAGAATCAATTATTTTAAGATGAATCAAAAATTAGGAGATAGGATTCTATAGAACATAATATCATATCACAATCCAATCACTGAGAATTGAAGTTACATAGAAATCAGACGGATACATTCCTTCTTATAAACTCAGATATTCAGTATGTAATACGCTTGCCAATAAATTTGTCTGAACTAATTATTAATATCACACCTTTCATCTTCTCGACTTGTGAAACGATTAACGACTCGGAGTAAACTTTAAAGCTCGCGCTGTATATGAGCTGCTATGCAGTCGAACTCCTTATAAAGAGTATAAAGCTATTGATCAACTGTATAAGTAAACAGAACTCGAAGCCTAAAAAGGCAGGATTTAGAGTACGAGTTCATCACATTTTTTGCCGTTTTGATCGTAACCAGCACCACCCGGATTCAGATTCCTAGTTTTATGGCATCATCAAATGCTCGGATTATGGCGGGGAATTTCAGCTGAACGCTAGCGATTCGTATCATAAAGAGACAAGCATTAACGGAGTAATTTCCACCCAAGATTCCTGCCAATATCGCGATTTAAAACTATCTCTAGTTAAGACATCATTAACCCTAATAATAGAATTTCCAGATTATAAAGGTTAGTTAAATTTTATTTATTATATTTGGCTCTAAAAATCCGCCGAGTATACTTAATCATATTCTTAATAAGTTAAGTATGTCGAAGGATCATCTTACGGAAAATAATTCTAATCTAGATCCGCCAAGTATATTCTTAATAAGTTAAGTATGTCGAAGGATAACCTTAAACAATAATTCTAAGGTTCGACTCATTCGTCTTTATGCACGAAGCATCAATATCCTGACTTTCGATAATCCAAATACATTAAAACAAAATATGAAGGTGTTATAAATGAAGGTACAAGTAATGTATGAATCAATATCCACTAAAATTATCTTCGGAAGTAAATTTACACATTATACTAGGAATCATCAGTCTTTCCCATATACTCTAAAACATTTCCCAAGAATTAACTATCTATCCCTTTCTGATACTTGTTAACACCATTAAAGGGATTGATGGTAAAAGAACTATTATTTAGATTGCTATAGATCATAATTGCAATTACCCATTTAAACTGACTGATAAATCGCTCTTCTTGGACTGTCAGAATTCCTTCTAATCCATGGTATCTAAAATAAAAAATTCATCTAAATTTAATACAAAAATGTTCTTCAGAAATATCTCGCGTGAATAAAGAATTGCAATTCTATCAAAAGACTATAGATTGGAAATTAAATTAAATGCTCCCATACTTGAAAACATTTTCGTTTTAATATGTACACATAGCATCGTTTCTATATAGTTTCCGTCTCATAATTTTTATTTTAAATCTAATTCTTCGATTTGATGATTGAATGAAGAGATTACTCTCCGATTAGCAAAAAAATATTTTAAAACTTGTTTGTTAAAGTAAATTGTTTACTGCTCAGCACTTGATTAAAATTAATCAATTGTATTGTTTAATCAGTTCGCTATGGACATTTTATCTCGAGAAGAAACTGCCCTATAAACTAATGGGAGAAATCAATCTTTACTCGTAATTTAATCTTAATGTATATTAAAAATTATTAGATTTTGTATTTGAAAAAATTAATTTCTAGTCAAATCAAGAATTTATGAAAATATGCGTAAGGGGGAAGCATTACGAATGCTTTACTTTCGTGAAATGTAGACAATATTTTAACATCAGCTTATTCATTTTATTCACTTTCTCTATCACCGATAAATTTAGTTCTCTATACCATACATTGTATCGCGCACCCGTTCACTAACACGTTTTTTAGATTGTCCTCTATCTTAACGTTTTAAAGATACGATTATGTTTTCCTTCTTATCGAAAAAATATTACGCTTAATCCACCGTTACGGATTTTTCTTCGGCGAAAATCCATGTTCGATTCTAAGCACTCCGCTCTATTGCTAACCTCTCGGGAATCCGTTTGGAAAAGTTATGCATCGCTTTACTTCACACCTTAGAAGTCGTTATTATAAAGGCAGCACGCGTGTTATTGAGGAAATTCCTTCTACAGTACCACGGAGCTCCTTTCTAAGCGTTCCTTTTCACGACATTTTGCGTAAACTCTGTTCTTTTATTGAACCCTCTTACATTTTGATGGTTGCGTATATTCTGCTCGGAAAAACGTGATCGATTCGACGGTAGGGAAGCCGGCGCCAAACGCCATTAAGTCCGATATATAGCTCACGATTTCACTACTAATACACGTGTACGCTTATCCTGAAAAGATGAATAGCTAATCGGACCTCTGACTTGAGAGAGGCGATTTCTCCAACGCCTCCGCGGATACAGCAGACAACCACGGACAAAAAATAATTGCTTTTTGCGCAATTTATTAACCGGCTACTGGTTTCGGTAACTAATCGCCGGCTTCTGGCGAACTAAGGCAGGCTCTTATATATATGCTCTGGAAGCTGAATAGGGGAAGGTGAGATGCTGCAGAGATGACGATAGAGGGTGCTGTCGAAGGTCGTTGTGAGGTTCTTTCGTGCATTTTGGAGGAGAAACTGGATCATCTCTCCTCCGAAAAACAGACGCGGGAGCTTTTGCTTCCTTCCTGCCGACCATGCTCGTTACACACCCAAACCGGTTGGGAACGTGTTGCAGAGAAGTACACGGTGTTCGTTTTCGTTTATGAATGAATAAACCATCCCGGCTTCCGTTCGATATTTCAGTTTGATGTATTAACCACGGAATTCATGCTTTCACACGATGCACGCGAGCGATTCTTTTGGTAAATACATCATATCACGTTAATTCATGGTAATTGTAAATCATATCATGGTAATTCATGGTACCTGGAGTTCGACGGGATGGATGCTGAGTAGGAGTAAAAACATCGAGAATTCACGATGGAAGATATAATCCATGTATAGTTAGCCGCTATCAGATGGTAGTTATCGGAAGATACGAGCTTATAAATAAGATGAGAAAAGATAAATTTGATGATAGAAATCTCTATAGAGAGGTGAAGTTTGAAACAACGGACAGCTCAATAGCGCATAATTACTGGCTAAAGTACAAGCTAGATGATCATATAAATACTTCCACACAAAGTGCGTCGAGCTAATACAAAGTAAGTAGTTTCACCCTACACACATAAATTTGCGAACTCGCACACAATTTATATTCATCTATTTAAATAACGGTAGGTATGGGAAAAATTGAATAGGAAGTTATTTCCTCGTAGAATCCAGAAAAGAATTTGATTATATTAATATAAATTCTTGTTGGACTCATTTATGTAAATTTTATATACATATGTGTATATATTATTGAAAAATTTCTCATCTATTGAATAATTAATCGTGGTGCTTCAGCATTGAATATTATTTTCAATTGATCTTATTTCACTTGGGACATAAATGTTTCAATATTTAATTAATAAAACCAGAAAATATTATCAAAGGAAACCGGAAAATAACGAGCGGAAAAAAATTATGTAAAAAAACACCTTTTTCATTTTAACTTTCGTAGAAGAATTTCATGTTTAAAAAATGTTCTATAGTATTTTGTCCCGAATTTTACGTTATTCCAATTTTTGCTTCTTTTTCGCAGTACAACCTTGCGATCACAGCCGTAAATTTTTGGCAAAGTAAATACAAACAACCGAAGGACACTTCATTGGCCGAAATCACCTCGTATAATTTGGCGAGTAAAATAACACTCTTGATAACTCTGAGTACAACTTACGGAAGAATGGTCTCCCTTAACACATCACAACCACATCTTCGTCCATTATATGGCACGTCAGACAAAACATAATGGTCGGTATACGTTACCGATAAAACAAACAAAATGGACGACTTTTTTTCAAGGTACTAAAATCAAACTCTCAACATTCTATTCCGATTTATTGCCACTTTATTACACCTGGAAAAGATTTACATCAGCCATTGCCATTAAGTATTTCGTATCGGAGACGACCAAAAATTTACGTAACGAAACCATAAAAATCGATTCGGAAGATACGAATGGCGAACCGAAACGTATCTGGAACAACTACAAACTGCTCATTCTACCGTGCGATTCCTTCCATTCCGCCGGTCTATCAAAGACTTTTTAAAAGAAAAAAACTTCGGGATTAAAAACCTTGCGTACGAAGTACGTGATGTGTACAGCAAGAAACGAAATTCGTACGAAATAGAAGCAGGTGTTTTTCCGAATCCACCTTGCACGGTTTGGAAGCGACGTTCCTCTTGTAAATTCTAATTATTCCGGAGCCTTCTTCTGGGGCCGTAAAACATGTTGACGCGCTCGGTGTACGTGGGGCGAATCCGCCCAACGGAAAAGAATTTCATCGAAGCGCTCTGCCGTCCTTGGGTTCGCCAAATGAATCCGAACGAGACGTATAAGGGAAGAGGTAAAAAAAAAGATAGGAAGGAAGCAGTGGGAGAGTTAAATTAATGGGGGAAGTGCGATGAGTTGAGGGGCGAGGAAAGTCGAGCAGTTGAGGATGGGAAGAAGGTTTGGGCGTGGATGGATTATAGGGAGTGGAGAAGATACCAATTGATGAATCGTTCCACCTTGTGTTATACCCTTAATTGCTAGCTTCGCGAATTCGACCTTGGGCGTGTAAAATCGGGTTATGCGGACCGATACAGATGCATCTCATGAATGTTAAGTCAGAATTCGCACCTGGATTCAGATGGAAGACAGGAATGCATTTGGGGTGAAAACAAAACAAAGTGACCATTATTGAGTACACACCCTTATAAAAAGCTTGAAGCAAAATTTTAGTCATTTTGAAAATTTTGATTTTAACCTACAATCAACACGTTGTATGCGTATAACCGACGCTGACATTCAGCTATAAGTAGTTTGTAAAACGGGATGTAACAATAGTAACTGATAACAAAACCTACTGGATAAAACCCTTAAAGACAACATTTCTTTATTTTGAGCATTTGAATCTAACGAACAACATGGTATGTGTACAACTGACGCTAACATGCAGCTATAAGAAGTTTGTAAACCTGGACGTAACAATAGTGATGATAAATTCTTCAAAAGTGGCTCGCCAGTATTTACTTATACTCAACCCTCAGGTGGAAAATTCCGCATGAGTCATAGTTTTGGGCATTTTCGTTTGGAATATTAATCTCTCTCAACGGGCGTGAGCAAGATTCTGAAACAGGCCAAGTTTACGTTGGTCGATAACTAATTGTTCCTCTCGCTCTCTTTAATAAATTCCGATTATTGCTATCCATCCTTGCGAGCTAGACCTCCGACTCATTAAGAAATACCAGAGGGTCTCTTCATCTATCATCCATCGGTAATACCCGCTAAGTACGCTGAATATCGGATCTGGCAGAGCGTTAAGATTACCGATGAGTAGAAGGTTCGAGGTGGCGTCCATGAGCCATTGTTAGCTCCGATCAGATAAACAGAGTAGCACTTTGAGTAGCTAACGCAATATTTCTCTCGGGCTTATTTAGTACGTGATTACAATTGAAACCCAATGAATCTATTCAACAGATCGTGCCCGTGACTAGATCAAATCATCTAGTTCCAAGCATTAATCGTCGTATGTAATCTAATTCAATCCTTGAGAAGACAGAGAAAGAATGCGTGCAGAAAGAATTCGTAAGAACATATTGATTTGCTGTTGGAAGTCTCAATCGATTGATAACTCGGAGTTGACGCGTACGAGAGTGGGAATTAATTAGTTTCGTAGCTGTTTCTACGTTTGAATCTTCTCCTAGAGCTCTTTCACCATATTCACAACTCTTTCTATATTTTTAATAACATTGAGATTTAGATTTATTTATAGAGACCACAGCTAAAATATAAGTAAACTATTGCAAAATTTTGTTTTTATCATCAAACTACAACATTAACTTTAATCTTTATTATGACCTATATTTTTATATTATTATCTATATTATTAAATTATTATCTATATTATTACCAAAGAGAATTCATCAGTGTAGTTACGTAAAGACACTCATTGTTTCACAATAAGTATCGTCAAGATTATGAAGCTGTTTCTTTCTAGTAAATTACGTTCGAAAGAACAACGTTACAAAAAATTAATTTTATGTACAACAGAAAAAAGTAATCAGAAAAGAAACGGTTCTAAATTTCTCTTTATAAACCAGATTATAAATCCACCAACTTAAGTAATGTAAAGAGAGTAGATATTTATTGAAAGTATAATTAATTCGTGGTCGGTAATATCATATTTTTCAGCCGATCTTCGGAACGGCAGCTCTCCAATTTCTCGTAATAGAACGTTTCCGAGGGAAAAAACACAAGTCTGCCATTATCACAGCAATTTGAATTCATAAATTCCTTCTTAAATAAGGTAATATCAACTCTTTAGAACTACGTTTCCAATATATTATAATTAACACTGTTGCTCTGATGCGGCGAAAATTGTAACAGCTAAATCGAAAATAACAGGTAAGATCGTAATTTACACCGTGCGAACGCTAATGACGCATAGAATTACGAGTAATCACACTTGGTCAGTACCTTTTAGAGATTCTTTATACTTTCCACGGCGTGATATTGCTTATGAATGCGACTCATTATTCTATTGCTTGCTCGCTTCGAAAACAATTCCGGAACGGGCGTGCTCTCCGTATAATGGATAACTATGACCTTTGGGTCATTGTGAAAGTGGGTGAGATGGCTAATATTAATATCCTATACATTTTACAAGCTCAGCATTTATATCCTATTCACGAATATGCATATTTGATGGCTGTTATGATTGTGAGGTTGCAACGAAAATGTTCTTTTAGAAATTCTCCTACTGAGATTTAAAACATTGCTTCAGAAAATTCAAATTTCGTACTTTAAACTTTCTGCAGATCTAATTGCTAAATTTTGATAAAATTTTATATTTTGAATTCTAATATTTTAAAAACCCATCCCTTATTTCTAAAATTTTAGCAATGGTTTCTAATTTTTATAATTTAACAACAGTTTTTAAATTTCTGAAATTGGGAGACCTGGGTTCGAGTCCCAGTCATGTCGCTATTTTTCACTTCTGTTCTGTATCTTTGTGAAAAAGCGCACGCTTTAAATGTGCTAAATTAAAATCCAGCCCATCCTTTACTAAAGTTTCTAAAATTTTAACAACAGTTTCTAATTTATAAGATATTAACGACAGTTTAAATTTTGAAATGTATAACCTAAAACAGATTATATTTAATAAGATTATACATAGATACAGATCGAGCCCATTTTGCAATATAACAACCGTTACTATGCATGTTATATGCCTCTCCACATTTGGAGACTTCAATGCCAGTTTTCCACGGTTTGAACCGAAGCGAATGCCAGAGTGCAGCCTTAATTCCCACCAAAGCCTCATTAACAGTAATTTATTCATACGTATAGAAATATACATCACCGTGAACGCGGATTTTGATGGGATAATTGGGAGATGGAGGAATTAAAAACTCGTCCTAATTAATTTCTCTAGAAATCAGTGATGTATGTGATGGATCGCTCTCTCGTGTATCCTTTTATATATCAGGTTCTTTACATAATTATTCTATGTATTATAAGCGGTTTAATGCTTAAAAATATCAGATTTTACATTTAACGAAGCGTCTTTCGTAATATATCGTATTCGTCCCTTACCTTAACAAAATTCAATAAAAATACAATAAAGCTTATGGGAAGATGAAAGTTTCAGGATCACCTAATTTTGGCTCATATTTTTTAAACGTTTTTTGAATAATCATAAAATAGGACGAAATATTGCAGAATTTGCTACGTAGAATATTTAAACAGCACACGATTTTACTGCGAAAGTAAATTGACGAGAAACATTTGAAACTTTTCACAGCTTTGAATCCAGATTAGATTTCCAAGCTATTTTAATATTCTAAAATCGTAAAAATATCAAAATTTCTTTAACTTTAGAACCTCTTAAAATATCCACCAAAACGTTACGAGTCCACGAATACTTAAGTCAAGATCGTATGCGCCAAACGTCACAGAATTCAATGCTATATTAGGTAAACGCCCACGAATGGGGAGTGGAGAAACCTGCGAAAAATTCCAACGATAAGGGAAACGAAAGTGAATACACAGAAATGCAGCTATAAAATACAACGCGTACGTGCACCTCATATCAATTCCTCCGGTTACGTGTAAACGCTGAATGGAAATAAATAAATGTAATACATCATGCTGGATCTCACATGTTAAGCAACAAATGGACTCGGAAATTGAAATCATTTATTGTGCCGAGGATCGTAACTCGCGCGCCATAGGGAATTTATCGAGCGGGATCAATTATAGAATATAAATTTTTCGAATGGCTGCTGAAACCACACTGAGGCTGAACATTCCACTGAATGAATACTGGAATACTAAAGCATCAAAGCCAATAACTTTCAGTATTTATATAACTCCCGACTTTTAAAAGGTTTCGAATGATCTAAAGACGTGAATTGTCGTGATTAAATTATGGTGCGATTTATTTGCGAAGACTTGGTCGAGTGTTCGTCTGCGATGACAGACTTTGCAACTAATCTAATGGGACGAGAAAGTTATTTAAGTCACACTGTTAAAGTAAGAGACATAAAGAGTAAAGAGAAGAACAGTTTAGAGCTTAAAACTCAAATAGTTTACTCAACTTATTTATAGAATCCCTTACCTGAGCATATTAAAACTTCGTCATCTATACCGACATTCAAAAAATGAATTATTTTGTTACTTGTTAGAAATCTCCACTTAAAACACTAGTTTTCCGAAATAAATATTAGAAGGCGTGACTTCGTGGAAAGCCATATTATAACGAAAAAAACTTGTTAATTTTCATCCTGAAGATGTAATGTAAAATTACGAAACCGGTCGCTAGTAAAGCAAACTTTTTGTGGAAATGGCAAAGTTTTTTCATTACAATAGTTTTCACATTAAAAATAATACTTTTCTGTTAATTTACGTAATAATGATCTATTTTTCTATCTATCTATTATTAATAATAATGATCTATCTATTTTTATGCTTGATGCAACGGTATTTTCTGTTTATCACCTTCATTATTATTTACTTTTATGCTTTGTTCATTTTTGTTATTCAAAACTTGTTTTTGTTCTTAATTCTTGTTTCTATGGGCTCTTTATGTCCAGAGCATATTTTAATAAACTTATGCTTATAACTTATCAGTAAAAGGATTATTAATCCTTTCTTTAGGGTTAACTATACTAAATACTAACACTAAAACTTGAGTTGACGAAATATATTTTCATTATACGACATGAATAAAGCCAAGGAATATTAGTTCATTAATGTCCAAAAGGATTGGAGATATTAAAATACAATCCTCGTATACCCAGTTTTAATATTCGTTTAACGCGATTTATTTGACGTATAAAAGAAAAATAAATGTACCAATTCGAAGGGCACAACCTGTTGCAGAGTTATAACCGTTCTCATTTGCGAGGACACTAAAATTGACCAGAATCAATTACGGAATCGACATCAGCTGTCCTGGCCTTGGTTAAACTTAGGGTATTTATTCATCACCAGGGCCATGCATCCAGAAATTCCGATTCCCAATTACTCAAACATCCATGAGGGTTGTTGCAGACGAAACTGGGCCGATGTACGCCCGATTTGGGTTGAAATTGATCAAATACGAGTAAAAAGAAATTCTCGCGAACTCTAATTATGGACGGGACAGAATTAAATTATCGATTCCGATTCGATATGTAGATAACATATTTAGATAGATATGTAATATGTAAGGAATGAAGCTTAAAGTGCGAGAAATCTAAATAATAAATCTTATTAAAACGGATGAAACTTTAAATATGTTCTTTTATATGAAGATAAATATTTCCGGGAATGATATTTATGAGGAAAATAGCTGTGAAAAATATGTTTTTAAATCGGTGCCCAAAATCTCTGAAGTGGTTTATAACAATAATAAATTTTCCGAATATAAAAAGTACTCTATATATATATATATTTTATATTACATATTTTATACTATTCACAAACTCTTTTAAGTTCTTTTAGAATGCGTATTACTGTAATGGGCTAAAATATCAATTTATAACATTAATAAGGCCCGAATATCTTTTTTCATTCATATAATCATTAATACAAGCATTCACAAATATTTTCCTGATAGGACATTAAGTTTCTTTTACCATGAATCCCGCCTAACGTTTTTGGAGATATTTCTGTACAACATACTTCAATTTACAAACACTTCTTGACCTCTAACACTCGGAAAATCTAAAATACGAAGATCTTACTTTCAGTAGACAAGAAATGTTTCCCAGTCGTGACACGCTAGCAAGTTTTGTCGATTTAGTCTGAAAGCTTCCGCCTATCCTCAGGTGTCCTTAAGCGATTTGCATCTCTTTATCACGTGCCGCAGAACCTGATATTTCCATAAAGTATGCATACCTATTGGACCAGTTCTTGATCTTCTTAGGATATTCAATATGTTACTCGAAATGTTTTGTAAAAGTATGGCATCGGGTCAAGAGAAATATCAATTCATAGATCGTGGAGAGAAATGCATAAATAGATGAATAACGGGCACTTAAAATGCGAAGTAATTTTTATAGAGAAAGGTATTTTGCTTCTTCGCCTTATTAATATAATAAGCTTATCGACATTATAGGCAGAATATATTCTATTAATGTTATGCATATTTTAAATTATATCCCTGTTTAAACAAATACATACGTATCGAACTTATAGACTTGATATCGATATCCAAATCTAAATAGTTTTATAGCTACAGTATACAACTACGTACAGGCTCCAGGTTCGTTTAACGACCTTAAAGACATAAATAAACTAAAAAAACTTGAGATTGATATAAAATACCAACATAGAATTTGAAACTTCCAGTAAGGTTGGAATTCATTCACAAGATTTCTGTAAAATAAATAGTAGATTGAGTTCGTTAAAGGAATGATCCGTTGAGAGACGGAATCGCTTGAGTTTTCGATTTTTTTGTTAGCAGTGTCAAGAAAAACTATGCCAATTAAGACATGATCGAAAGGAAACTTGAGGAGAAGTAATGGAAGGCAATACATTTTTTTATGTATTAACTGAAGATGAAGAGACACAAAGAGAATTTTTGAAAGTAGTAAAATCTTGATGAGTCGGATTGCATACACCAATCTCTGATTCTGCAGACAATAGAAAATAATCATATGTTCTTAAATCATAGTTAGTTATTGAACATTTTAAAAAGCTATTAGGGTAGCAACATTAAGCTTAAATGTGGCGATCAAAGTTTTTACTAATCATTGAATAGGAGAAAGTATCTGTTTTTTTCATTTTGGATCGAAACAACATTCTTGATAAGAATTGACGAGAACAATTAACTAGATAAATTACTAAGATAAAAGTGTTGAAATCTCCTTTTAATGAAAGAAAGACTTGAAATTTTCAGAGAAGATAAACGGCTGCCTTTTAGAGCTATCAGAAAGGAAATGAAAAAGTTTGAACCTAAAGAAAGAACCTCTTAATAGACAGGATGACTTTATATATAGCGGAACCCACCCAACCTTTTTCCCCTAACGAGTAAAATTTATATATATCGTCTCAGAAGGAAAAATCCGATCTAATTCCGTAAGAGAGACAGAACTCCAGAAAGATCACCTCGCGTTGTTCCATTTTTCAAACTCTTTCCGTGGAATTTAAGTCTCGCCATGCCTCCGAAGCATAAATATCACTGTCGTGTTCGACCTATCTGCGTCAAGGATGGAGGCTGCTAAAATTGCCCTGATTTATGTACGTATAATAGGTTTCGGAACGATTACACTGTATCGGTCGCAACACGAGAGCCCATTGACGTATCACACAAAGACCTTAAGACGTCAGACGTCCTTTTGTGTTTCCTCGCTGTAATTAATGAAATTGACGCATTCCGTGGTTCCGCCAAATAAGTACGTTACGAACACGCGGGCCTACGTAAAATATATGATAAGCTCCTGTACGGAATACGGGTTTCCTTCTTCCATTGACATTTATAATGGTTAATCACTTTCACTCGAAATTCTCACTTCCGTTTCGGATGGGAAAGGATCGGCGTTTGCCATTCACAAAAAATGAATGAATGCCGATGGTTTTTTTTACTGACCGTTTCTGAGATGACCTTGTATCACTACCATCCTATCCTTCAAATTTTCCGTGAATCGGTGGAAGGAAAGTGGTGCTGCTCTCAGGATATATAATAATAACACATGAGGTCGGTTGTTGAAAAAAAATTCACAGAAGGAATGTCTCTCCTCGTTTACGTTTGATTACGTGTTTCTCTTTTCACATACTAATAGCTTTATTGTATCTATCCTAAGCTCCGGTTGGCGGATGCTATTAAAGTGACTGTTAAGACTGGAATTCTATTCTAGGAATCATCTCGATCTTTTTTGTGCAAAGCGTAGAATAGAATAAGCATTTACATACTCCGTAACTAAGTTACAGAAATCTATACGTTTCCATGGATGGATTACAACATGGTTCGGAAACGATTTTTTATTGTTTACTAATAAGTACCAACCACTCCGAATTAAACTGACAAAAGGTGAAATAACAATGATAATGGAGCTCTAGTCTAAACTAGGTGAAGTTATTATGAAATAATTCTTAATAAAGAAAAACTTTCGATAGCTTCGTTCGTTAACGCGTGTTCAACCACTAATCAATCCAAAAACCGATCTTTCCGATGACAGTTGTGTTAATGGTCAGCTAGAAAGACTTACTGAATCGACATCATTATTTTTTAAAAATACTTTGTAAAGAAAGCGAAAGAAAGAATACTGCATACAAAATCTTCTATTATCATGCATGCAAAACCAGGAGTTTGGCAAAATGTGCCAAACTCCTGGTTAATACGAGAAGTAATACGAGAAATTAAGTTGTATGGTAATTAAAGGCAGGGTAATTTAAATTTTACTAAAGAAAAAATTATACTTCAGGTATAAATTGAAGCGAAAAATCTTTAACAACCGCCTAAATAAAAACTTTAACCGAATATTAGTTCTTCAAATAGTAATCAATAAAAAAATTTCGACCGAAAATTAGTTTTTCAAAAAGTAATCCATGTCATTTTCACCATTCGTACTTCAAATATAAGACATTCCAGTTCCTCTTGTAAGAATCTAAAAGTTCGGGATCACGTACAGAAGAATTAATCGTTGATTCATGATTTCTGGGCAGCTCTGTTAAGTACCATTATTTATGACCATAATCAAAACCAATAGGCAATTGAGTCGAGGGTAGCACACGAAAACATGTAATTTCGTTGGATAAAAAGCGAGGAAAATACCAGTTCAGGAGATCGAAGGTGACAAACTAAATTGTCGGAAAAATTTTCGCTGCAGGGCCTAATTTCTTCTTGCATTACGCACACTCAGAGTTTGTTCGATTACGGAAAGGCCAGTATATTTGGGAGGAAATCATTTTTTCCCCAAGCACCTTTAATTATAAGTTCATTTTCCCAGTTATGGAAGTATTCTAGAGATCTTGACTGATTCTTTGCGGAAAGAAATTCACACAGACTTATTTCGACCAAAATTTTTTAGATCGTTATATTTTGTTTTGTCAAAATTGGATGCTCGAAGTATTCATTTGACAACATTTCTGTCACTTTCCGCAAACATAGAAGAGAAAACAATCTAATGCTTTATTGTAGAAAGAGTCTTTACATTAGAACGGGATTAGAACCATGAAAATATTGGTCGAAGTACGAATGTTCATCTATAGACTTCAACACAGGTTACGACTAAAACAAGTAGTGAAAAATAAGTTATTTCCTCAATATAACACCTTTCATAAATACATGTATCGTAAAAATAATCTTCGATCAAGTATTTCCTCAACAAAATGTATTGAAAAAAACACACAAGAATTAGATGGGATCGTACTTTTTCCACAATTTGGAAACATTACGATTACGATTAATTGTGAAAAAAGTACGATCCCGTCTAATTCTTGTGTTTTTGATATGGAGTTCCACAAAACAATGCCTTTCACTGTGAAATGTATTCAAAATGTTTTGAATTGATACAATATTTCGTTGCAAATAAATGTTTAATTTTTGTAAATGAACGTTTGGACAATATACTGCTCTTGTATGAACATCCATAAGTTAACTTTAGTAATATTATAACAATGTGGCAACATGTTCATTGAGTAAAATTAATTGTTTGTTGCATATAGTAGCAAACTTATATGTTCTCATCGTTTATAATATTGTACTTATTACGCTGCGTAGCAACAGAAATGCTACATTCATATAACTGCAAAATAATTAACACCTAACAAATAGTTCAATTTTAACGTATTTATATGAAATAAGCTACTTTGTTATCTAAATAATACTATAATAAACTTTACTTATTACCTGATTACGTACTAAAATAATGCACTACTAGGATAACAATGTGTGCACGTTTAGAGAACTAAAGATATGAAACATTAATTAACACACTCAATTACTCGGAGTTATTGTAAATGTATTAATTCAATTTCAATATAATCGAATCTTTCTAATAATGCATCGTTCCCTCATAGCATTATCAGAAATTACAACAGGCAACGGAATAATTCCCACGTATTAATATAAAAGTTAATACTCTCAGTTTAATGTTTTCGTTTTAATCTTATGCTTTGCAATTTCTCAGTCTTGCAACAATTATGACATTATCATCTATTGCCAAGGAATTCCTAACTTCTTGAGGTTTCCTACGGAATGCATATTTCCTGAAAGAAAAATCTCATTTCCAGTGATAACTCAAGATTTACCGAGAACGACAGCAAGTATGCATGATTTAGTTCAAGTGTTGAAAATATCTCAGGTAGTTTTCAAATAGGCGGTAAGAATCTTTATATAGTTAATAACGATAAAATTTAAATTTTAACTATCTTCATAGAAATTCCCGTTAGATTAGAAATTAATAAGAGAACTGGAATAAGATCAGTAGGTTCAAGCCTTATAGGAATTAACTGCGGAGGATTCCTTTCTGGCCTTCCTGTGGAAATTTGATATTGATTAGAGATGCAAATTATACACTTCCTAAAGTTTCCTTTGAGTCTTTGAGTCTGTGGAATCGCTTATAAATCCCTATTACCATATTTTCACCACTATGACTCACAGACTCCGAATGGCAGCGATTTTCGCTATTTTTCATATTCACTGAACTAAAAAAGTACTGAAATTCTTCAGTAATTACTAGTGTGGAAACAGCCTTTTCCCATTCAAAATATACCATAAGTAATATCAAAGATCAAATGAAAATTTAGCGCCAACACAATTTTGTGAATATACTATTAATGATGTACATTATATTATTTTCTGATTATAGTTCTTTTCATATAAATTTCATACATTCATTCATGAAGATTCTGAAGATCATAGTAACATCAGGGGATCTCTTTCTACTTTTTTCATGATCTACCTCTCCCCGAATGCTGCACTTCGTGAGAAAACAAAATTCCTGTCATTTTTCTGTGTCTGCACTAGAATCTAGATGACCTTAAAGCATCATCGAATTTTACTTAAATCCACGTAATGTTAGTACAAAGGTCCTTATTGGATTCATTGAAGCGATGATTCTTTTCAGTAACTTAAGTAAATGGCTAATAAAATCGTTCAGAATATCAGATATATTATTATATATCAGATAAGATTATTGAGATATAACGTACATCTTTTCATATACAGATTCTTCTCGAATGAAAAAATGAATATTTATTTGTGGATGAAGATTTTATTTGAACAGAAATAATCTACGAAAAGCTGCACTTTACTAATAGTCAAAAGTGAGTCCTAATCCTATCTCATTAGTTACCTGATTTGTGTAATGTCATCTAATTTTCGAGGTACACATAGATATCAATGTTAGCTATAAAAATAAATAAAGTAATATGAACGATAAATTGTTATCTGAAAAATTAGTAACGCAATATTTCGTTGCTACTTGTTGCTGCTGATGGTGTTTTAAAGTCGAAATTTAAAAAGTAAGAAGAGTTCTAACTCCCTCAACACAAGGACTATGTTTTATCAGAGAATACATCAGTACATTGTATATCGAAATTTTGTATATATAATGGACTATAAAATTGGTAAATAAGTATTCAAATCATTCAATTTATCAAGAACCTCTTCCAATATCAATAAATACCAAGCGAATTATTCAATTCTAAATGTAAAAGTATGTCTTAAATTACATTCAGCGACTCAGTTAAATTACGAGAAAGCTATGCACATATCACTATAAAGGCAAAAAGATAATCAATCCACGGAGGAATAAGCCAACTCATCAATAATAATCTTTTTCTTAAATCGCGCAACTGTCTCATATTTCAAACCGTTATGAATCGTTAGAAATATTGGAGACGACAAGAGGTTTGATTGGATAAAAAATGTACATGGGCAATTTCAAGAAAAATGGCATAATTTCCTGGATTTTTCCGCCAACATGAAACGTGACACTACTTAATAATTCAAGCTTCGCATTGACAGTTATTGAAAAATCGATTCAGCAAAGAACATTCCATAATTTATTTCAAAATTATCCGCTCTCATTTATATAATCGATCCTCGAACAACGTCGTGCATGTCTTCTCTTTGCTTCCATTTGGCATTTTAATGAAGGTATGTAAAGTCGAATCCAACGGAGAAGAAAATAGGTTACGGACGCGTCGCTATAGATCTACGCCAGATCGACTTGCGTCATAGTGATCACGACTTTCCCTGTACCGTAAATCGTTCTCTTATTTAACCTATTAACTACTTATGCCGTAATAGTTTTGACGTTGGCGTCATGATACTGACGCACGGAAATCCTCAAAAGGTGGTGTTTTCGTTTTTGTCTCAAAAGGAATTTGGGAATTCGACATTGAAAATTCAAGAATCTTGGGAATTTGCCCGGATCTATTTTTGTTGGAAATGGATTGAAATTTTTAAATACCTATACTCAGAGAGCAATCAGTGACGAGCTTGAATGATGCTGATGTCATTCCGAGAAATTCGTGCAGAGGTAAAAAAATAGTTTCAAAATGCACTCTGCTATTCTCATGTCGAAGTGAAATAAAAGTTCTAAGTCTTTATTGAGGCGAGATTGAGACTGGAAATTCTCTTCTTCAATCTAACCTATTTCAAATTACAACAATAATAAAATTGATTATAATCTATAAATGTATATATAATTGATTATAAGTTAAGTGAAATCGAGTTTTCACTCCTCTATTATGGTTAATGATAGATGATATTGTATCAATAAATTGGATCACATAACAATAGGAATATATTATGCGAAATATCGACCGTATTATTCTTCAATGAAGCACCTCTAAAATATTTTATCTTTAACAATATCATGCCAAGTGCTTTTTTAAAACTGATTTTATAAACATCCTTAGTAATTTAAAATCACTAAACTTAGTTATCGATTTCGGTTAAAATAGTGGACAACAAGATGGAAAAAACTAGCGAAGTAGAACACTAAATAAAATATTCTACTTTCCGATTACTGAATCATAGTTCCATAAAATAAACCTTTCCCAAGCAATAAGATATACTTCATACTTGATCGTATGATATTTCTGCAATATAGTAGATTAATATCTATAATATATATTTTAATCTATATATTCTCTAAGTTATACTGCGGACTTTCAATTTTAGTGAGCCCATGAATAATTACGCTAAGAGATTAATTCAAACTGTATGTATACTGCAGTATAAAAGCACAACTCTAAACAAAAAAAGATTAATACAATTGAAAACTCAGTACTCACATGTAAAATAGTAAAAAAAAATTAATTTGGAAGAGGAATTCGTAGATGCAATTGAATTAGGAACGGAATCTTCTCTTTTCTGAAAAATATAACTGTGTGTTATGTTTAATCTAACTGTATGACTATTCTCACTTTATTTAAATAAATCTAACAGAACATACGCATCGAAATAAAAATATTTCTAAATCCGACGATGTCAATTAATGTCGAGTCCTCCTCTATGAAAATCCTTTTTCAAATCAAACGTGCTTTATTAAATTAAACCGAAATAAAACTATTATTTTTTATGTATATCTAAGGATAAATACCACTAACCTCGCTCAAATCATCTGACATTTAGTTCGTTTAAGAATAGAAAGTTCGATTAAAAAATATCAATCCCTAATCCAATCAAGATTCGGTTTCCTTAGAAAACTCAATCAGTTAAACTTTTATGGATATTTCCATAGCACTAACATCTGATTATTTCAATAAAAGTCCTGTAGATGTACCATTTTGATCGACAACACTTAAATATCTTAAAACCGTAATACTCGTGAAATTAACCCATAATTACCACATAAAACTATATGCGATCGTTTAGCTAAAATGAATTATTTTAATATTCCTTACATCGAATAAAACAATAATCGCAGAAAAATATTCAGGAGAACCTTTTATGCAGACATCGACAAAGTGCTACGACTAGCAAAAGAAGCCTCGCTAAAAACAAAATTGCTTAGCAGCAGCCAGAGTCCCCGGTACTCGAGAACACCTCTTATCCCTCCCGATAAGAAAAAACGCAAATTCCAATTATAAAGCCATTGTCATTCCAAAATTAAATAATCCTTTTCTTCCGAGAAAAGCCACCCATTAGCCGAGATACCAAAGATGCCGGGACGAATCCATCCCGAAAAGAAGATACCGACACAGAAGACCGCCGCTAACAGCGACGGGCAACGGCGACCGTTGGCGCGAAGTTTTTCCCGAAACTTCCATCGGACGAACGCCGCCCTCGTTGCAGATCCACTCAAGAGGAGGAGAAATTCGAAAAATCCTCGGAGTGGAACGAGAGAAAGAGGCAACGAGAGAGGAGGCGGAAGAGACACGCGGTGGGACCTTGAAGGCCAAGGTTCGGATGTGAGCAGCGGCCGCCGAAGGCAGCGAAGGAATTGGCTTCTGCCGATGGGTGGGGTCGTCGGGTGTGGTGTGTGTGTGTGTGCAGGGTCACGTGACAAACCACCACCACCACCACACCTTTTTTATTTTGCTCCCTACGCCCCTGGGCCGCGCGCGAACATCCAGGGCGCTATATAAAAGGACGACAGACAGAGCTAACTACAATCACATCGAGTGCTCCTTCCTACGAACTCCAAAGCCAATCCAACAAATCTCCCGCAAAGATGTACGCCAAGTTGGTGAGTAGAGCACTCATATCTCCAGAGACGCTCTCGCTGAGGGTGTTCTTCTGGTACCATCAGGTTGTAGGGGCTCCTTGCAGACGGATTCCCGTTTCGGGGGGATGAATTCTGCAAGACGCTTCTGACACTCGGTAAAATCTCTGATATCCGATCGGTAGTGAAAAACTGTAGTAACGTTGTTTCGGTTTCCGATTACCAAGGATTTCTCTCCGGATTCGAGCATTGAAATCTCCACGAATTGTTGAGATTTTCTGGAAAATTTACTTCGCTTGCATCCTAATCATTTTAATCTTTGAATTTTTAAAATATATTACAGTTTGATGATTATATTTTAAAATAATAACTGCTAGTTTCCTCGGTTCATTTTCTAGATCTTTGCATAGATAATTGTAAAATCTTTTTGCGAGTATAGTGGGATGAATTACATAGATTAGCGACCAACTTTTCAAAGGAATATATTTCTTAAGTAAAATTAGTTAAGTGACCATAGTATAGCCTTTGTTTTCTACAACTCTACTTCAAATAATGCAGTGAAATTGCAAAGTGCAAATCAGCAAAATAGGACTTAATGTAGTTTTCTTCACTACACGATGCTCTACACTAGTTCTTTCTTTCATTTACTTATCGGAGCTTATTTCTAATAGTGGCAATTTTAATACGAGATATACAAGATAAAGGCATTTGAATTCCGGCAAACCTTTTTCATTTCATAATATTAACTTAATTTTCAACAATTGCATTGATATCTATACAAATTTTGGTAGAGAATCATAAAACTGCGTTCCATTTTCATTTTGAACAATCGTGCGGTGATCAATGCACTCGTATGTCAAGAAAATTTCTTTTGATAATAATATTAAATCTAATTTTAATTTACTCATAGTAACTTGTACAGACAGGCTTCGAATCGAGTAAATGTTGAATAATCTCTTCGCGCATTCTCAAAGTTCCTTTGCGAGTTTCCCGAGTTCCCTTCCTACGGAAACATAACACCGGTCCGAGATATTTTCCGATCTGCCCCTTAAGCTATACGCTTCCAGGCGCACAGCTATGTTAGCAGGAGTCTACGCCAGTCGTCTTACGGAATCAAATCGCCCTGCTTGCTCGTCATTCACTCTTTCCTTGCGACATAATTTCACGATGCCTTTTCCAAATCATCGTATTATAAATCTTACTCCTTTACTTACATATAATAAGCCTTGCTTTGGAAAATATTCTAACCTAAAATCTAAATTTGTGTAGTCTATTTCGATCGAATGCAAGTTGTAATCCTAATCTTGATTAGCGTGAAAGGAATACCTGAGAGTAAATTCGTGACTGGAATAGGCGAATATTTTACGAAATCCATTTCCCTTTCTTTCTTTTAAGCCCGAAGGATTACCTTTTTCTTTCCCGCCTTCAAATGCACCTTGCCTTCCGAGTTTCCGCGTTCTTTCGGGCAACACTTTATCCATCCTACCTCGGTCTGTTTTGAAATTGACCACTAAAAATATATAATAATCTCATTATCTTATTTGGATCAATATTCCGATTAAATCTTGTATTGCAAATTTATCGTGTTAACTTTCTTATAACTGCTAACGACTTTTAGATAACAATAACGATAACTTTACGTTTTCCCTCACATCCAACTTTCGATTAACTTTTACACACGCTGTATGGTACGCTGTACTATTGTTGGTAAAGCGGCAAACACTACTTAGTTTCAAACCTTGTTGCCATTGGGACAATTTTCTAGTGAATATAGTAAGGTCTATGTATTTTATATTATTGAACCTAGCAACTCATTTCTCTCAACTTGCGAAACATATATATGTTTACCATCATTGCAGTTCAACTGTTACAACATTTCGTATTCACTTTGCATTGAAATGACACATTGCATTGGAAAGCGTTTCTTGGCATAGTGTAAGACACGCAATTTCTGATTCACTCTATCCATCGACCAACGTAACAGTTTACGCTATTGGAAGCACAGTGCGCCAAATCACGTATCGATTCGCCAGAATGTTGGAAGAGTTAGTGTTTACTGCGGAAGCCTGTGGGCGGCAGGTCGAAGGTCTTTTCCCTACTGATTCTTTTCTATTTCTTCTGCAGATGCTCGTCCTCGTCGCGGCCGTCGTCGTCGCCGCTGAGAAGTACCCTGCCGGACTCAACCCTGCTCTTTGCCCCAACTACCCCGACTGCGACAACTCCTTGATCGCCCTTCACAGCGCCAACCCATCTGCCGTCACTCCCTACTGGGCCGCCCCCGTCGCTAAGGAATACCCTGCCGGAGTTCACCCCGCTGCCTGCCCCAACTACCCATACTGCGGAACCGCTGTTCCCCTCGCCTACGCCGCCTGGGCTCCTTACACCAGGGAGTGGCCCGCTGGTGTCCACCCTGCTGCCTGCCCCAACTACCCCTACTGCCACTAAGCGAAGGACTCGCTCCGCTTCATACAACACGCATCCTCAGGAGGTTCCATAATTCTCTTCCAAAGATGCCTGCTTCGTGCCATCCGTTGCAATTTTGTATAAAATCACAAAAAAACTACACGTAAAAATAAAACCAGCACTTTTTTAGAACAGTCTCTTTTCAATCGTTTCGAACCTTCGAATGATTCTGAAGATTCCGAAACATGTAAACTCAGCTGAACTGTATCAAATTTTGTAAATATAAAACAAGTGATTTTTTTAAACGATGACTTTCATTTTTCATCAACACCACCTAGTTTAAGATGAGAATCCAATGGGTACCTGAAGTATTCAAATGTTTCTAACTATAAACAAAGCCAGCTGGCCAACAGAAATGGGTCTTGAATGAGAAGAAACTCACTCAATTTCTGTTATTATCCATGGTTACAAAATAAGGGTTCCTAGAACTGATGAGCTTCAACTGTCAACCAGTTTGTTTACCATTTCCATAGATGAGTTATTCAATTTATAGATCATTTATACAGAATATATTTCTAAGATACATCATCAGGAGAACTAATAACCTCTTCGTTTACTGGTTTCTCATATGAGTCTCAATCTTAAAGAATCTTTAATTCAAAAAGAGTGATAACTTTAAAAATATTTAATTAGGATTTAGGGAATACCGAACGTCGAAAATCATACCCTAAAACAGTTTCCAAACACAGAACTCTCCAAAACGATTCCTCCGTGAATTTAAATTTATACGTATTCCGCAACTTCAAACAATCATTAGTTAACATCCATGAAAATATAATGGTTAACTTAATTCTTTTCAAATATTTTGAAATTATTTGCATCAATGTACTCCACCGTGTAGCCAAATATATCTCCTAACCGCATGAGGAAGGAAACTAACTACCGAAAACATCTATCCGTTTTTTTGGCGACGTATTTTTCGGAAGATCGTAATCATTCCGGATTTTGGGAATTGAATCATATTCAGATTGATCAAAATAGATGAAGTATCACGTAATATCCATCATGGCACGTGGATGTTTGGGTCCTGTAGTTTGCTTTAAAAATAGTTATTCCGATTCTCAACCTCTACTGAAAAGAAATATTTTATGGAAAGATTAATATTGAAAAACTTTGTACTTTAATCACCAACAAATATTTTATAGTTCGCATTATTATATTCCTCCTTGAAATTACGGTATTTCAAAGTTTTATGGAGCAAATTTTGCTGTCGAGAGTATAAGTGAGGTAAAATGTGGACAGGCCACGAGAATTAAGGCTAGATTTATGTGTCATAGGATTTTTTATGGATGTAATCAGCAAATTTATCCCATACTACCGATCATTATCATCTGCCATCTGCTAGAAAACAGAGATTATCTTCATTAAAAAGAAGTTTAGTTGAAAAAATGAAAAGAATTCTAAAATGATTTTTTCTCCTATCTAATTTTGAACCGAGTCAGAGGGTGAACATCTGCGATACATCATACGTAACTCGGGGGCAGTGGAGCATCTTCTGCCACTGTGAGAATACCCTCCTTCAAAAGGAGTTTTAAGCCAAAAAACGCCTCTAAAAGGGGGGACTGCATCTGAGGGACGTGCGGAATGTCGACAGGCGACTCGGCTGATTGTTGTCTCTCCGTTCAGCAATAAAACGGTCTACTTTTAATGATTGGCGACGGACATGGCCTTGCGAAACACACACCATCTTCGCTCAAGTGCGTAGATTAAGATGAAAGCCGTCAGGCAACATTTCCTTCTTTCAAGGTTTCCGCGATGCGAAAAGAGAACAAAGTTATGCAATGTTTTCATTTCATAGAGAATGGAGTAATTCTCAAAATATCTATTCCGCTTGTCCGCGACACCCACGTCTTGACGAGTCTATCAAAGAACAGGAACTTAAATAACACTGCCTGCGAATGATTTTCAAGGATAACACCCTTTGTCTTGTGCATCACTCAACATATGCGACATTTATTTACGTAATATAATTTATATGTATTATTATTTAAAATTGTGATAGTGTATTTTAAACTTCTTCTCATTTCTTTTTTCCCAATGATGAAAAAAAAAGAATCTTAGATAGATAGCTTGGTAAAACAGAAATTATAACTCGATTAATTAATGAAGCAATATAATATATATTATATCTTGGTATAACTATAAGTTTATTAATTATCCTCACCTCCCTCTCTTTCTATATTTAGATCGAGTAAAAGGATTTTTGTGACACAGCGATGATACATGAGCAGTTTAGAATTTTAGTTTAAAAGAATATTGACTTCAATACGAAATATTCATGATAATAATTTATAATTTCTAATCAAATCATTAAAATAATGTTTCGTATTATTCATTCACGGATAAATTTTATTCGGACTAATAAATTTATTCGTACAAAGTAAAATGTAAGTTTGCTGTCTTCCATATGAATGAGCTTGCTTTTCTGAGATATATCCAAAACAAACTTCAATTAGCGGAAAAAATACATATTCAATAACAACTTGTTTGTCTTTGAATAAATTACTAGATCTAGGCTACATCTCAAGCATTCCAGAGTCCTTGATTGTTGATGTACGATAATGCATATTTATCTACATATATGCTTATTGATCCAAACATGTTTACATGCATTTCATGAATACGACAGAGTATTCCAAAGGCGGTATTTTTCAAACAATAACCTCTAATCTTTCTCTAATCTATGAATAAATTTAACTTTTTACATCTTATTTTTTCACATGCATACGTAAGGCTTATTGATCTTAAATTTCTAGGGTAAAAAGTTGTCGTTCTGTAGAGCTCAATCCGCATTATATTTTCCGGTTCTCAAATATAGTCAACACGAAAAAAAGTCAAAATATTAGTTTGTGATTTGCTGGTCTAAAATTCTTTACTCAACCTACAGAGGAAGTTTGACGGAAGATGGCGCAATATGAAAGCAAAATTTATTCTGAAACCCAATACGGAAACCTAACTAAAATAATCCTCGATGCATTGAGGATTAAAGTAAATACGCTCGAATATTTAAAGACTTGTGAAAAAAATTTGATACTTAAAACATATGAAAAATTCGGTGAATGTCCTTCAAACTCTATTATTATATATCTAAACTATCGCATACAAAATGTTGAGCAATTTAGTATTTCTATGACATCTCAGAAAATGAGGAAATCCTACTTAATAACTGCTGTCGTCAAAAATATACAACGGTGGTGGATAATGAAAAAGCTTGAAAGCGTTAAAGACCTGGTTTTCAAGTCTACTACATACTCAATTTTCAAACTTGTAGACATGCAAATAAATGGAAGATGATCTTTTTTAGAAACACCCAAAGAACAGAGCGCAATGTCCGACTCGTCTATCCACAACTGACATCTATTCTAGTCTATACTCGTATACGTGAAAATTCTCCTTGACTCTCCAAGCTTTGAAAGCCTCATCTCTTAGAAGACCCACCCTCTGTTCCATCTTTCCACTTTATTTCATTCTTCCAGAATAATATTACATTCAATACTCCACCGAAGTGTTACACATAGTTGTATCGCAGGGCATACCTTTTATACAATATATATTAGACTTATGTAAATCCTAATTCGTTCGAGATAAAGTCCATATATACTACTTATTCCCCTTATATTCCATATTAATTTAAGTTCAATATATAATTCCATATAACCATATTAATTTAAGTTCAATTACGCCTCTTGATTAAGCACTTACATATAATTCGATCCACATGTTTTTTTTTTCGTTATTTGCCCTTTCCTTATTATAAAAACCGAAAATTTGTATTACGAACGAAGTTTTAGTTTAGCTTAATTATCGTTTAACGAAGAAAGTTGTTTTTGAAATTTTTTGTTAAATTTACAATCTATGTAATTTTTATACATATTTTCAATTTGTGTACACCAAACGAAAAGTTGGGAATATTAATAGTCAGTAGTAATTCGATATTCGAGACAATTTCCCAAAGATTCCTAATGAAAATCAAACCACTATTGTAAAAGATGAACGACTTATCCACTAGGCGATTCGGTCCACTTCTAAGGATGAGTTCCCCTTAAATTCCAATAACATTCTGAACTTGGTTTTGCTCTAATGTAAGCATCATACGTTATCAGTGTATGCTTTCTCATCTCATGTAGATATCATAATTTTTCAGCATATCCCTTTTTCTATTGTATATGTATCATAATTTTTCACCTTATGCTTTTTCCTCTGAAGTGGTCATCATAATTTTCAGAAACGTAAACGACAGAAAATGAAGCTGTTCATAATTTTTGGAAGAATTTCGTACTATAGGCATATATATGCACCGTCCCTCCTCCATTTTCAAACCTTCCGAGTGGTTCAAAGGAGTATCCAGGCTATTGATAATTTAGAGGTGACAACCGTGGCCAAGTTGGCTGAGAGTGGACAAGATGATATATGATAGCGGAATGAGCGGGCCAAGTGGGATAGGAAGGCCAAGAAGACGGGCGGAATCCAAAAAAGAAATCAAGAGTTTGAAGAATGAATCTGATCGAATAACAAACGCAGTACTTAATATTCATAGCTAAAGGTGTTGTACTATTCAAATAGTACGAAACCAAGAGGAAAAATGGGCACTATGGAGTTATAACGATAAGAGATGAGTTTACATCGCTTGAAATTAATGTTAAGTGGTGTATATTAACACTTTCTCTCGAAGAAAGTAACCTCAAGTTAAACGTAGTTTAACAGCAATATCTTTCGCAAATTTTTACGCAATAAACTCATTTATGAACTAAAATATACGTATATGAAGTCACATTTGGAAAATACGGAATGAAATATTCGATTTTACACGAAAATAATCCCTTATTAGATTTGGTTCATGTTCAGTGGACAGGACCTATCATTACCAATTTTCCTCAATTCAAACTTACTATTACGTCGATTTTTGCTTTACTTGTTTAATGAATGCTTCGTTTCACTTCAGAATCGTGCTCAAGGGAAGCTAATTAAGATATGCGTTCACCTTCGGGGAAAACTTTACGTGTCGGTTTATCGAATTCGCCCTGAGAGCCGAACGACCTCAACTTTCAATCTTACTTATATGTCTTCTACGAATCGAGGGTCGCTTATGTTGATTCATTTGTTTTTAATGAAAGTTTACACATGAGAGAGAAGTAGATGGAATTTATTCGCAATCCAAAAAGTGTCTTTAAGAGGAGTGCACTAACGTAAGTAACTAAACGCCGCTAAATGGTTATATAGTAAACTGATCCAATGCATGGAAGAATATTATTTATCTTTTTTTTATTTTAATTATATACGAGTACTAAAAGCGTTAAGAAGTTCCTTAGTTACGTCTAAATAACTTCATCGAGACTTTGACGAGCCAAAATAACTTAAAACAAAAAATGTATGGTTGATTAATAAAGACGAACGATTGAGATAAGAAGAAACAAAAATTTCTACGAGGATTCATTCAAATTATCACTTTCCTCCAGCTGTATATTATTAGAAAAGTTTATCGCAGATGTTGTGAATTATAAGTGGGAGAAAACTACAAAGAAAGAACTGCAACAGAAAAGTTAACAATTTACAGGAAAGATTTTATGCTGATAGGAGCCGAATAAAATCTGGAAAAAAATTAGCTATTTAGACAATATAATAAATAAAATTTGTAATTAATAATTAAAATTCATACCTAATTCCTTAAAAATATAGCACTTCATTGAGTTGAATTTAAAATAATAATGACAAGAAAAGAATGAGCATCAATAATAGCTTTTAGTATCATTCAGTTCGTAACAAAGCATGGAAAGGTCGATGAGAACGGGCTAAAATGCGAATAATTTTAACAAAAGTAATATACATTGTGTTACTAACTAGACTTAAAGACACATTTTGGATCATAGTGCGCAACAATAAGAAACAATGTAACAACATTCTTACGTTCACTAGCTCACATATGGCGGTTCGAATTTTTCTCCGTGCAATAACGAACATCCATTATGGCTACGAAGAACCTTTGCCCTTCCTCCACTTGCTCCTCCCCTCATAATCACACTCACCTTCACTTCCTAAATTCCGCCTCGCCATATCTCATCGATCTTTATTCCCTCTGCACTTAACTCATTACATTCCAAACACCCCTTCCTTTATTTCTCATCTCATTTGAATATTCCCAAAATAAAGACCCAAACGATGACCTTACAACTACACCTTCTTTTCATTGTTTCGATATTTTTTACGATCGGACCAAATATGTATTATACCCTAGTTGAATTATTCCGCACGTCGTAAATTTATTTTTGATTTGACAATTAATCATCCGTGGTGAATTTTTTATAACGGACAGAAAATGCCTAAATCAGCGAATTATGACCTTTTTAATGACACTTCCTAAATTATTAATTATTTCCGTTCTTCTATCCCCTAATTATGGGATAGAAAATAGAAAAATGTCAATGAATATTCAATGTTGAATGAATAAAAAGCGTTTATCGATACAATAACACATTTTATAAATTCTAATTACGAGTAATTTCGCGTAGGATTTAGACTATGAGCATTGACGTAAAAAATTGATATACTGTATGTTTTTCGTAATGGGAGCAAAAGATAACAGCATATGAACAGAAATGTAGAAATGTTAGACGTAGAGAAAGGTACGCATCAAAAGACCTTCATCCGTTAGAAATCGTCTATAAAAGAATGATGAGGATTATGGACGACAAAGTAATAAGTTGTCAAAGAACAGGATTAAGAATATACACGATTCCTCCAGTCTCCTCGGGGACGTTAAGCAGAACCTTAATTCGGTAGACCTTACGAGCTGGAAGACCATGCGTAACTCAAGAAGTACCACAGACGCCTATTGAAGAACGAGGTTTGTTACGAATCGTAATTTAGGTACGATAAACATGTTCTGTAAATACGAAAGAAGTGCTATTTCGTATAAGGGATTACTTAAATGGAATATTGCTCAAGAAAGGTTACGCAAAGGTTTAACTATGACCAGTAACAGGTTCAGTAAAGTCTATGGCCGAAGGTGGACTTCCAGACGTTTGAAATAGCTACCAAGAAACAGAAAGGCTTAGAGTGCTATGAAGAGAAGTTAAAGGTGTAAAAAATAAATCGAGACGATGATAGGTAGAGGAAAATTATCAGAGGGGGAAAACTGCCGAAAAAGAGCAAAAGGATTTATGACGGGTGCTGTGAAGAAAAGATAACGACGTCGCTGGATGAAAAAATATTTTTGACGACGAATTCTCGTGCACACCTAAATAAAGATTAGAATGTAACGGCTCGTGGGATAGGGTAATGCTATTAGGTATTTTGCGAACTAGAAAAACACTATGTATCAATTCGATTTAAGATTGAGTGTTACAGGTGTAGCTGGGCTAAAGAGGGAAGACACAGATGATTATAGAAGCGCTAAGAAATGCGGATAAAAGTTCGCAAGTGTTAGAGACCAGTTCTCTGAGGGATCACAGGTGTAAGTGACCTTCAGACGGAGATGGCCGAAGGATTGGGTGTCGGCTACAGGACGGGGATGGTCGAATTTATGGGAGGGACCGAATGAGGGTTTCTTATAGACCCGTCTTCTGGAGATCCAAAAATGTCCCCGATGTGGGCTATGAATAGACAAATTTAGATTGAGGGTTTGCGAGGTGTTAGAATTCAATCGATCGCGCAGAGGGAAGATACGTTTTATAGCCCAATAAGGGCGTGGAAAGAGATTCCGTTACGAGCCTTGAGATGAGTGGATAGCGTCTTTGAAAAACGCCCATAAAATAAAAAGGAAAGATTTTGCGATACGTGCTGTGAGGAGTTCAGTTCGATCACAAAAGGTCTAAATAGCTAATGAGGTTGAGGCTTTTGTGGTTCCCACTAAAAAATAAACAATATATGTAATTACTAAACCCTGAGGCGAGAGCTAAGAAGCTGATGCAACAACTGATCTTTCAAACAAATACTAATTCTACCCGGCAATCAGGATGATAGGTAAGCTATTCAAACGGCCTTATATATGAAATTTATTACTTCTTCTGATGCATTGCAAGATTGTCGATCGATTAACGTTCAACCTGGTAGACAAATAATTCATATCACCAGTAAATGCAAAATGATTTTTCATCTTACCTCTATTACTTCTCTACATTTTAAATGTCAATTTAGGTGATTTGGCTATTCACTTAATAAAAACAAGAACCAAAATATTCTCTATTTATGATAGTTTTGAAAAATCTGATTCAATATTAAATGTAGCATTTTAATATAAATATCATATCTATTCAGCGGTTTGTAAGGGAAAGATCATAGTGCAAAAGAATAAAAAATAATCATAAAATAGTCAAGATTATTTTGAAATAATACATAAAAAAATACGCTTATTGATATTAAATTTAGAGCTCATCTTATAGAAATATCTTATACCATAACTATCATGCTTTTACGGCCAATTAACACTATTTACCAAAAATATACTGCTACATATAAATGCTATACAAGGGTATTTCAAACTTAAAACATTATGATGATACACCAAGACACCTAACAATGCAGAATTTGTATTTTAGTATACCTAAATAATGGAGACTGCTAGAGTGAAGTTTACTTTCTGGATTTCATATTTATTTTTTTGTTTCAATAACATAAATATCTAAACAATTCGTAAAAAGAGCCAATTGTAAATTTGGTTGCATTCCTTCCATATTATTTTAGGATTATGTATTATTTTATAAATTCAGTTCATTGTCATAAAAAAGAGGACTATAAAAATAATATGCCCATAAACAATTACTAATGAAATCATGAAAAATATCTGAAGCTGTAATGAACTGTGTATATGAAAATTTTACTTATACAAGGAATCTTATGAGAATCAGTTAATTTCAAAGAATACTATAAGTCAGATATTCAATCTTCACACTGGATACTTGCTCTAATTTTAGCACATATTTAAGTATTTTTAAGCTGAAATTTTTACTTTTGATGATCATTTAAGCGTAATTTTCATACGCAGAAGTGTGAAAATGAAGTTTGACTTTAATGGCAACGTCATTCCAGTTCATTTACCTTAAATTCTGATATCATCAGCGTAAATGTTTTGTGCCTAGATAAATAATATTACTAAGCATACAAAAAGTACATAAATAAACCATCAAGAAAAAACCATAAGCCTTAAGTTTAGATTTTTTAAGGAATAATAGCTCTATCACTTGCTGATTATTGTAATTGAATATACTGACAGCAGAAAAAGCTTACCTCTTTTATGGAGGTTTGCTTCTGATATCATTTATCACAATTGTTGGAACAGACCATTTTCATTTGTGATTTCACAGCCTAATTTGGTTTCTGAGATACTATTAATGATAAATTTCTATAAATAGCCAACAGAACAGAGAAGTTATAATATTTTTAACCTAAACTCTGATCATGATAATAAAAAAATTCACCAGAAAGTCTACCGTTCTGCAATTACTAGGATTGACCAACACCTGTACATTTCCCATAAATGTATACTTTCTAGAGCTTAAAATTAAATTTTCTTCAGTGCATGTTTGACTTCCTACACCCTAATTTGAGAGCATTTACTTAATCTTCAAGAATGTTTCTTAACCAAGAAACTGTTGAGTTATTTTCATTCATTTTTATAGGAATTAAAGTATTATTTAAAAGAAAATGTAAAAACCAAGAGGCAAGATGTGAAAACAGCAAAAAACTGAACAAACTGATAAGCTTCCCAACCGAACATCAAGCATAAGTAAGAGAATCAGTATTTTGACACTTCTTCATTGTTTTCTTGTATATGGATTTAAAATATAGCATAACGAACAATTAAACAACAACAAATTTCATTTTACAGCAAAATCTCTAGTCAATATTAATTTGAGATCATAAGCATACTTATATTAAATATTTTATGATTTACAGAACTTTAATCCAATAAAAAAACTTAAAAGAATCAGCTGGAAAATCATAACAGACTGAGGAACTATGAATACTCAAAGGAATGGTAAAAATGAGCATATTAGTTTACCTAAGTGAACTGGACACAAACTAACCTAAAGAGAGAACCAAATTTCCCAATCTAACAAATTAAGTACAAATAAATTATGGAAAATATCCAAAGATTTGAAACTGACTCTTCTCTAGTATTGTAACAAAACAGTATTAGCCAGAGGTCATAAGTCAACTGTGACAGTCAGTTAGGCAGTAGTTACATTTACTGCCAAAAAATAATTCAAGTATTCAAGGTTAAAATAAAAAAGAACTTTGGTAATACTAAAGGACACTAAAAAGATGAAAATTATGCAGCTTGTAAACAATAAGAGATAGTACAACAAACAAAAAAATGAAATAACCAGTAGATACTGATCAAAACATTACATTTTTATGTGGATAAGGTGACTGAACATTTTACTGATGAACATAATCTCACTATCAATTAAGATATTCGATGTTGATGGATGGACTCTTTATTGGTAAGTTTATAGAAGAATTATATACATGTGATGCTTGAAAAATAGAAGAAGTTTGTGTACAACACTCTGAGTATTAGGAAATAATGACATTATAACTGAAAATAAATACCTCAAAAACATAAAATGATAAGCACTAAGTATATATACTTTTACACAACCATTACAGGAAGAAAAATAAAATGAAATTTGGTATGAAAATTTGATTAAATTAGGAAGACTAAATAATTTAATATTTTCAACTTCTATTAGATAAATTGTTAGCTCTCTTTCACCAAAATCTCAAAAATATGATACAGAATCCATGGATGATATAATTATGAAAAAAATTTTAATTTTGCTCTACAATGGAATGTTAAAATGAATAGGCTGGCAATCTAAAGTAGACAGATTTACTAAGACAGCAGTTCTTGAAGTACTAAACTCAGGTATGCATAATATCCTTGTTCCTAGAAAAGATAAACAAGAAACAAATATTAAGCTTACAACTTAAAGGGGCCATATTTATACTTCAATTATGAATATTATTTGTTAGTCACTGGATCATCACAAATCATATTTAGTTTAACTACAAATTTTTCCAATGATTTCTACTGTATTCAACATAACACAATATTCAACGAATCAAGTCAGTTGTGTTGTAGTAGGCTTCAACTAATTTCCAAGATCAACAGATTGTATGAATTTATTTTGGATTTTAGACAGAACTCAAAAATATGGATGGACAAAGCACAACTATAATTCAAAAATTCTTCTTAATGGCTACAGCCAAGATATAACAATGGCTGGACTCTTGAGAGAAAGTGGTTAAATCAATGATGCCTTTCACCACATCTGATAAGGCCGTAGAAAATTTCATAGAATTTGAGTGGAAAAAGTACAGAACAATATGAAATATTTCCCAATTGGACATACATTGGCATTGGCTATTATGGGAAAGATATGTAGGGAAAAAGATAAGCAAACAATTAGATATCAGAATGGTTGTGTACTTGCATGAATGAGGTAGGATATGAAAAATTTTTCAGTGTAGAATCTGTCAAGACCAAAAAATCAAAATACTTCACCAATGGCAAGCAATGGCAAGAATTGATGGTTTTACTAGAACTGGACAAGGAGTAGATTTATAATTTCCTATGAGAAACTTCCATAAACTTAGCTAAAGGTTACATTGCTATACTAGTGCTGTTTGTTATTACCACTGAATCAGAATTTGTTATATCAAATTGCTCTATTTTGTGATAACTATACTGCAATTGTAGTGCTGAATAACTTTAAAAGTAATATCAACATGAGAAGGCTATATCTTGGCAATGTTTCTATACTAGCAAAGGACTAGTGTCTGGAAAAATAAATTGCCAAGGTAAAAAATTCTTGTGAGAGTGTTAATTGCACTTGCCAGAAATTTCATGGCCGGTTCTTATAATTAATCACTCTTAAATCTACTTCCAAACTTGAAGAAGCAATTTGATTACAATGTAGAAATTGAGAAAGTAATAGATGGATTTTTTCATGGCCTTACTGATTCACTTTCAGGAAAATATAAACTGAATTTAACACAAAATAGCCATCTTTTACTATTTAATACTTTAATAAAATCTTGTAATCACATTCACTTCATATGATAGAAAATAAAATTTAAAAATTACCTCAAAATCTGGATTACTTACCTTGAAAAATTTCTGTTTGAAACTTGCTCTGATTACCAGCAAAATAAATTTGTGGTGATTCATCAATAATGAAAGGATCATCTTCATAATATGGGTAAGAAGCTGAAATACAAAATTTTTTCTACAATATAATTTTATAAAACTATTCATCGATTAATTTTCTATTAACTATATTTACTTCAAGTAACATCAGTGCAAAGCAACATAAATGGTGTTATGTTTTGAAAAATTTTACTGATTTTCAGTTGCTTACGTAATGTGTCTGGACAAGTAGGAGCAAGATGTGCCCAGTTGAGGGTTGACTTGAGTACTGTAAGAGGATCTTCCATACGTGAGAAGCGGATTATATCATCAACTGGCTGTCCAGATGTCCCAAGAACTAACTTCCCAGCAATTCTGCTCATGTATGGATTAGTCACCTCATTTAAAGTTGGATATAAGTTTGACTAAAAAAAAACAAAATAATAAATATGAGGTATAGTTTAGGAAACATAAAGAATAAAACATTCCATTCAATTATCCTTCGAATGGAAAATAATGTCTATGAATTTCAAAATTTCCATACAAAAATTTGGCTCATGTACCAATGGATACAAGCAGAATAAATGGCTCCGAGCACTTACATGTAAATAATATTACAATTGCATTTCAGATAAGGTCAGATCTGTGTGAAAGAGCCACATATTTATAATGGGGAAAATTATAATATAATACTAATAAATATTTTATAATATAAATAATATTAAATTTAAATATAATTTTTACCTCTACATTGTTGAAGGACTAACAATTTATATAGCAATGGTTTACAAAGATGCTGAAAATTAAGAAATCCACTCTCACTTTTTTGTTAATGACAAGAAACAAATGAAGATATTATCAACTAACCTGGGGCAGCATGCAGAAGTGTAGAGGCTGTTGTGGAAGTAAGTGGTTTGTTGGATCATATTCTCCAGGCATCAAATCAACAGGAACAGATGCCTTAGATAAAAAATTACAAAATTGAATAATTAAATAAAATACTCATGTTTTCAGAAAACATTTTTTTATTATTGATTTTTAGATTCCTTTAATGTAAAATTTTTAAAATCTTCCTCAATTTTGGTATGAGGTTTACAGACAGGTCTTTCACGGTCAATTTTATCCATTGAAAACCTAATTCTTCATCCATTCTAAATTAAAAATTTTGTTTAATATCTCAAATGAAAACGTGAGTATGATAATCATCAACATGCACAAGAAATAATTTTGCTATTTAATAAGATACAGCAATGATTAATAAATATAAATAATAAGAATCATTATATCACTAAACAAAAATTTTCATAAGCTATGGATGTTTTCTTGATTAGCAAGATTTAATTAATAATTAAATAGAATATATAAAAAACTTTTTTTGCATACATACTATTAAATACGATATTTGTATATATTACAGTTCCTGAGTTTTACAATCAAGAGTAAGTGCTATAGACCAACTAAATCAGATACAACTACATAATCTATTTAAATCGATTGAGAAATTTTAAAACATGTGATAAATTCACTCAAGAAAAATTATGGTTTACTTGTTCAGACATCAAACACTTAGTTGTATTGATCAGTCATTTTAGGGAAACAAATTTCATCAATACATTTTTCATTTTTCTTGAGAAGTTCTAACAAGAAAGCACATCAAACCATCACTAACAACACAAATATGTTTATTAAAAACTCTTAGTATTTACAAAATTCACTAATTAGCAAATCATTATCCATAATTATATTTATCATCAATAAATTTAATAAGTTGAGCTTTCAGCAAATATTTTAATTCTTGGATAATTCAGTAAATTTATTCCACAGCAACCAATATGATACACTGAATATCAAATTATTCCAAAATGAAATTTTGAGTAGAAAATGGACGAGCCTTAACTAAGAGACCAGCTACAATTTCCATCTATACTTTACATTTGGCTAAATATTATTGACTAATGGCAATTATTACAAAGAAAATAGTTGTGGAAGATTTTAGAAGACATTTGACCAGTCAAAAAGCTTTTAATCCTCATTTGTAAACAATCAAATATTTTTATGTAAAATATTACTTGTTTATTCACTTTCTGTTTCCACTATGTATTTTCCATCTTTTTGACAGACTTCATTAATAGATTTAAATTATAAAATTCTAAGGATATAAATTTTAATGCAATAATACTTACAACTAATTGGACTAGGAAGTCATCAAAAGCTTTCATGGATTTCATAGATCCAGTTACACCATGGCGATGGCTATCAGCTGAATTTATTGCTTCATGCTCTGCATTATGTTTCCCACTCTTTCCACTAATTGAATTTCCTGAAGTTAAGAAAGCAGAATAACTCCAACTTTTGAACAAATTGTATAAATCACACTAAACAATCTATTCTCCACAAATATGAATTTAATCTAAACCTTCATTTAGTGAATGCACTACAATAAATATAGGTATTTCATAAACTTTCATAACTACTAGAGATCACTATTAACTAGAGGTTGAATCCTATAAAAATTTCTAAGGTTGTCAAAATATCAAAACTCTAACTGTAGTGGTAACAATTAAAAAATTATGATAATAATCTTAATTCACGAACAAAATGGTTTGTAAAATCCTTTGCCAACATTTCAGGTTTAACATTATTCTTAGAATTGATGATTGATGCTAAAACATATTACTGAAAATGGTTTTGGAGTGATGAATATTTATCAACCTGCAATAATAACCCGAACAATATTTCGAAGATGTTCCTGTTGTTCTGAAGGTTCTCCAACCATTCCACAAATCCAATCTGCAAGCAGTTGCATAGGTAGTAGAGAATCTCCAGATAAACTTGAAATATCCAATCCAGAGATAAAAAGTACATAGCTAAAATGCAAAAGAATCATAAAATAGCAGGATAAATGAGTATAAGCTAAATAAAAAATATAAATTAAAAATAATTCATAAAGTATCTTATTGTATGACAGTTGATATAACAATCCCCAAATTTTACAAAGTAAAGGTTATTTTATTTGTTATTACTGATCATATCACACTTTTTAAGCTGCATAAATCTTCATATTGGAAAAACATATCCTTTTAAAAATGCGTAAATCACCAAAAAACACTTATATTCAGATAAACAAAACCGATTTTACGCTTACTGAATCATAACATCTTCATAGGTTATATTAAAATTATGAATATTTTCTCATAAGGTCTTACCTTCTGAATATCTTAACATATTTTCGCTAAGAAAATCAACATTAAAATCCTCATGGTAGTAAGACACCTTAGACATTTACTACACATTCTTCATTCATAAAAGATACTTAATATTCAAAAAATTTTGCATTCAGATTTAGCAATACTCGCTGGAAGAAGTTATAACCATATCAAAGTTTGATTGATCAAAGCATGTATTTGATAGTTATTGCCATTACTTATAGGAAGTTCTAATCGTTTGAAATGAGCCACGCTTACACGTTCTATACTACACTGAATGCTAGTTGCGATATTTTTCAACCACATAACACTGTTGTGGTTTACGGTTTGTATACAGACCTTGATTCAGAAGACGTTGAAGGAGACTTAGGTATGGCGGTATCACTCACATCAGGTGGACCGGCCCAACAGAAATCATCAACGACGAACTGTCCACTTTCATTTTCATAACCATACAAAGCACACAAGATTCCTGAATATTGAAGAGAACAAGTATAAGTTATGGCACTTAGCTGCACACACACTAACGATACTCTGAGTATCACAGATGATTCCTGCAAATCAATTAATTTAAAAGAACTAAATAATAAAATCTTTACCAGTCACAGCATTGTGAGTATCTATGTTTCCAATTAGGCGTATCCTTTGAATATCATCTTCTAAGATTAACATATCATCATCCTCAGTGAAGTTGGATCTTTTAGGCTGAGGTAAGAGATTGTGCTGTAAATAGAAAAAAATGTAAATAACTGTTTGATGATGATTCATACTGAAAAGCCCAGAATGTGTTTTACTTCTTCACTAATTTCTTTCAAAATGCTGGGTTTAAGTTCCTGATGCTTGAAGATTGTTCCGATAACAACTCTTTTTTCATTTTCATTTAACTCGGATAATTTACAGATTATAACATCAGAACCTGAAATAAAATAATAAATCATTGTCTTTCGAATCATCTCAATCTACAGACTTCTATCGTCACGATATGAAATAACTACTAACCCCACTTTGATAAAGACCTTTGAATGAGAACATCTCTCATTTTGGAAAGCCGAACGGAATATAAATGATAAAATTGCCTCAAATAGTCCTTATTTTTTAACTTAAACCTTTCACACAAGTTTTCATATGGACAAGTCGCTCTTTCTGATGCATTTTCAAATTTATCTGTTGAAGGATCTGATAGCAATTTCCCAAAAGACTCTGTTTCTAAAATCATTCTTAAAGAGGCCCAAAATTAGAAGCAATTCTAATTTACGATGCTGAAACGAATAAATAAATCTTCAGAAACCGATTTCAAACCGAATGAAATAGAACCGTGAACAGAACAAGTTATCTTTCTGATTACGCGGGAAGCAAAGACAAAAGAGCTACTAAATGATCGTATGAGATTGAGAACTGTTTCTCGTTCTGCGCTCAGATAAGAAGATCATATGATGGTGTGATAAAGAGTATTATAATTTCGTAAACTGGCACAATCTGTTTGAGAACCGTATTATAAGACAGCATTCGAGTAGCGACTAGAACTTAGAACGCTACAAATCGACACTTGAGTGATGGCGCCAAATTATATTTTTTAAACTGTGATTGTCGGTAAATTTTTACTTTGCCGTTCACTTCATTTGAAAAAAATAAAGATATTGGCATGTATACCATACACATTGAGTAGCAATTGAATGTAGAGAACTTTTGGAGAGTAGAAGATGAGGTTTCTATGCCTAGGAAGAAATAATGAACAAAATTAAGAACAGATACAGGTACTCCTATATACTTTATTACATAATATTTGTCTAAAACTGAAAAATTCTGTCCCTGATGCTCAAGATCTGCTTAAACAAACAAACAGTTCCTGTTCTCGTGTACCATCATCCCTATAGAAGAGCAGCATTGGAGAGGTCATTGTCAAAATTCATCTATCAATTGCCTTTTTTGATTGTTTATTGTATTCAAATATTAATTTTCCTTATATTACTTAGCTTGCCATTCATGAACTTAATTGCACATTGAAACTTCTTAAGATTATATGCAAATATGGTTATTCTCATTATACAGGCTGCTTCAAAGAAATGTATTTATACTTTGAACTGTCATTGACATTTTATTTCCCATTCTACATTGCTAAATTTCTGGACATGGAAAGCTTAATGTCCAATACCAAAACTAAATGTGAGTAATGTTCAAACTGGTCTCCTTCAGCATCAATATATTGCTGAGTACGAGTCAACACTGATTCCATACATAGTACCAAAGTGTCCACTGAGATTTCTGCGCACACAGCCTGAATCTCATTCCACAGTGTGTCCAGGTTATATGGTTTATGTTTGTACACCTCATCTTTAACTTCCCCATAGGAAGAAATCCAGTGTTGTGAGGTCTGGAGAGCATGCAGGAAACTCGATTGGTCCCCTGCATCTTATCCACTGGCCTGACACATTGTGATCCAGGAATTGCCACCGCTTAGAACATTAATCACATTTATTTTTCCAATTGGACATTAAGCTTTCAATGTCCAGAAATTAAGCATTGTAGAACGGGAAATAAATTGTCTATGGCAGTTCAAACTGTGTATACATTTTTTCATGACACACCCTGTATATTCATGTTGGTATAAGATATATTGCAGTTTACCTTTAACCTTTTCATTTTCTCCTTCCAATATTCTAACTTTGGTTCATAAATTTCTTGTTGCATCTTCAGTTCCATTTCCTTTATTTTGATATCTAGATCTGCAGCTATTATCTTCTTCTCATGTAGTTGTTTCTCATTTTCAAGGTTGGTATTAAACTTCTTCATTCTAATGATTAATTCTTTTTCCACAGCAGCATTTCCTCTTAAATAAGTAGAAGTAGTGGCAGCTGAGGGTATCTCAGGTGTTTTCTCCTCTAGCTTACTAAAATTGGCTGCATAAAATTTTAGAATAAGTTACAGTGTAAATTACTCTGGAAAAGATACTCTACAAAAGCTTTTTAGTAAAATACAATTAATACATACTAGGCCTTGGTTGCCCATTCATTTCTGAGGAGTCATCTATTTTCCCTTCCAACTTATTCCTTAAGTTTGGGATGCGATGCAAAATCGAGGGATTTTCAGTTTCCTCCGATGGCAATTCTGTTTTCATTGTATATTATATTGTATAAAAGGTCCGCATCCTGTCATCATTCTTTGGCGTGTTACTTCAGCCATGGCCCTTTTCCGCCTGGCTTTCAAGTTCTCCCACGCCTTCCAAGATCGCTATCGGCATTTAAGCTTTATATGAGGTTTCATAACATCAGTTCAATACTTGCGTAAACGTTTAAATTTACAATTACGATACTGAACATATAAAGTGGTCTCGGTTTCACGTCATAATTATTCTATGTGAACAATAAGGATTACCTCCATTCTTCATTCACCTTACTCACGTAGGCATGGCTGTTAAATATCTCTTCAATTTTTATCCAAATTCTTAATTTTTCTGACGATATCACAGAATTGATTTTTTGTTCTCTAAAATTGATTTATGCTCAGTGATCAAACTAAGGAGCAAATCTTTTTCCGCTGTCGTAAACCTTTCTGAAGGCATTTTCACAATGATTGCCTTCCACCAAGTCGAGTAAGTACCCTGAATTGAGGTTTAATTGAGATGTAAAAACTAAGGAAGTAATTGAGTTAGGCGGTCCAATACAGTTATTATTTACTGTCAAGAAATGATTACTTTTATTGTAAAGTGGAGTCGGTCGTCAATAATTTCATTGATTTTTCCGAAAGAAAACCGTTATTATAGAATTAGAATAGTAAAACAAAGTTTTTGCCATCTCGTAACTTAAATCGCAGGATGAATTTCCCTCGCTGAGAACGTACCGATACGTCACTGCCCTAGTCAAAGAAGCTCTCGGTAGAGCCGAGTGGAGTTCACGACTTACGATACGAACAACACGGTATCACTTATCCGAGGGTAACTCGGCTCAAAGTTGTAGAGAATCACCACTTGCTCAAGCATCAAATCTTGCAATTCGGCCTAGAATCTTTATATACACCATGGTTATCAAGTATGAATGATGGACTTTATTACTTAAACGTGTTTGTCTATATACATTTCTTCTCCGCTTTGCATCCCAGATTGTCTCCTTGATAAATAAAATTGCCTCCATAAAGAGGTGCATGTAGTTTTTAGACCAAATGATAGGTAGCGCCGTCGGTTAGCTAGAATCGAAAAAAGCTGGCCAAAATAAAAAATAAGTTTTTTCAGTGCGGACTTTGAAACTTCGCTTGGTTAAAAAACTTTTGCTTTCCATTCAAGTTAGTTACCGCGCATTAAAATTTGACATTAAAATGTTCGAAAATGACCAAATTTTGAGAAAATTGCCAGTATTCAATATTTTGAAGCATTTTTCTACTTCAAAAATTTGCTGAAGCGTTCAGTTTTGCTCGTAAGGGTAATGAGCAAAATTATTTTATGTTTTGACCTATTCATTAACCTAGCTAGGGAGCACCGACCTCCACGTCGATCGCGGTAAGCATAAGATATACGTGCAAAACTTTTCAATGCCATTTTAGAAGATTATCAGTATAATTTCTGCTCTATCAAAATTGCGCATACGATTATGGCGGTCGTTACGGTTTATGCGAAGTACTTGAATATATAAGAATGTTATATATGACCCCAAATTCTGGTGATGAGCATTCTCAATGCTTATGATTCAAAAATTATTTCCTAAAATATGTATGGTTGGAAGAAATAATGAAACATAAATAATATATATTTCATTTATTGCTTATGGAAAGTTGAACTTATTCAATTATATTCATTTGAACTCGAGTAAATGATTAAATAATATTTTGGGTTACAAGTATATCTATAGATTAATATCGTCCATAAAACCAATAATTTTGACTTTTTTGGAATAAGTTAATATATTCAAAAGGTTACTTGTATTAGGCTTTATTAGACCCCGAGGATGAGTTTTACAACCAACATTTGCATTTAAAAAGCTTTTTCCTTTATCATAAGAGAAACATTAAGGGTATCATACGGAAAAACGAGTTTAAATACAAATGTCAAACTGTGATCACAGAATTTGTCAAGTGCTAATTTTTAAGAAAATAAAAATTATATCTGAGCTTCTTTAAAATATGTATCAAACAATTTTATGCTTGCAATTTTAAAAATACTTGTTACACAAAATAAATATGACATTGAAGTACATTTATTTTTCGTCTAGATATCAAAATTTAACGATTTTGCTTCTTTAGAGCAGAATTTGACTTGTAAATTAGGAAAGATTATGACAAGAAAAAGTTCAATCATTCGCACCAATTTTAAAATATTTCATTATGAGTGTTATAATTTATTCCTTGCTGAAAACTATCTGATAGTAAAGAACATGAAATTACCGGTTTCTTATCGCTATCACAACGCTGGAAGAATTAATGTTCCGGGTTATTCAATAAAACGGTTGCCATAGGAATGCGTATAGGAAGGTGATAAAACACATCTAGAAAACTTATGTACTATGTTTACATTAAATAATCATATAAACACGATAGTACGGCGTCGAAGGTGGGCGCGTGCAACCACAGAGTTTTGATTCTATTTAAGCCAAAGGTTCTATAGAATATTTCTCGCGCGTTCATATTACCGCTTCCGGTGACCTATCACTTCTGAAAAGACCATTGGAAAGCCACATCCGAAGTAATAATTTTTACAATCTATAAAACAAATATTTCGAGGGTATCATATTTCTTATCTATTCAAAATCCCCAATATGGAATTCTTTTTGGGTTGATAGGTTGCTCTTGTTGCCATATCTTGACTAATTATACTTTTAAAATACGCACTTTGCAGTCGAACAGGGGAAATACGATGGCTTTAGGTTATCTGCGGACTTGTTAAGTTAACAAATCTATGTATTAAATGTTAAGGAGAGTGCTACTGGTGAATTAAATGAGTATACTCGTTTTGTATGTTTTGACAGTACTCCAAGCGAGGGTATTGAGTCCACAATAATAAAATATTGTTTCATTTTGTACGAAAGCTTGATGCTTCATTTTCTGCATTGAAGACAAAGTATCGTACCTACTCTGGAAACTGAATGAAAGTTGATTGACACAGGAACGCGTAAAATGCTCAGAAAGACCTTAAGTCCAGTTATTATTACATCTTCCATTTCCATAGTTAAAAAAATATTTGATTTATTATTTTATAGTAAATTGATCATTTTATATTAAACCTTAACTCTTTCCACAAACTGAGCATTTATAATACGTTGGGACTTCTGTCACCCCGTAAAACTCTTATCCAAATTAAATTGGGAAGATTCTGCATGTTTTTCCACGATTTAAACTTTCATATACTTGATATTTGGCATTGCTGAATAAATCAAATTAGGTTGTTTTACAAGCTATATCTAGTTTGAAAGCTTTTATTTATCCTATTCTTATTCCGTCTGTTGTGATTGATAAGCCTTTCTAAACAACAGATTCTGACATGCACTAGTTATTTTAGGATTTTCTGTTACTGAATATGCCATGAGTATGGAGCATAAGAATAAAATCTTTAACCTGTGCGGTCGGATAGGATTTCCGAAGATTATGTTATATTGAGCGATTTCAAGAAATTTTGAGGTTCTTTTACAGCTAATGATACACTAGAGTAATAAATGAACTTCTGCATGTAACGTAGCGTTTAAAACAATAAGAATGAAATGTGCCTTTTACGAAAAGTATTCAATACTGACAGGATATCACCTTATTTAACTTTTCGAATTATGTTATAGTTTTCTTTTCATTCAATATTAGTGGATATTATATTATATGTTAAAGTTCCATAGTTTTATTCATTCTATTTATATCATTATATTTTATCTAATTCATTATTTCTATAGTAATTATTTGTTCCTACCTAAGGATGACGTAAATATAATAATAAAATCAATAAATTCAATTTAATGTTTGGTTGGATCGAGAGTAAAAAAATGAAAGCGTAAGCCCCGAGTGTTGCGAAGTAATTTCTCATTTTAATATTAATCGAGGAGTAAAATTCTTCCTCATCGATGGCAAACAGTCGAGGGCGTAAGTTGCTGAGTAATCACGCTCTCGGTATTATCATTCCGTACATTTGCATAAGGAATGCATCAGAAAACTCATTCGATAGTCGGATTAAAATAATAATCGAAGATCACTTCCTAGTGGAGTCGAGGAGGCTGGAATGCTAGTCACTGTGGACCGTTTCGCGGCGTGATCCTAACAAAGATGAGATGTTCATACGAGGTTCATTTAACTAAGCGATGAACCAGGAAGCGTGAGCTTTCCTCATACGCATACATTATGGATACGTTGAGATGGCTGAGGTATGAAATAGCTTCATCCTCACCTAAGAATCCGCCATCACGATTTATAAATCTTAAGCAATATGTTCCCAGGACATTTTACTGGAACTTGATGGCTTCTCCAGCTTGAAATTAAGATATTCACGATAATAACATATAAATCTAAAGTATAACTTTTCAATTCTAAATTATTTCTTAAGTATAATTAAACAAGACGAAAATTTTACCTCGTAATCAACAGAACTATTTCAGACTTTAAGAAAATGTTTTTCTGTTTCCAAAGTTCAAATCGTATGTTATGATGAGTCACTTTAAAATATTCGTGCATTATTGTAGAGGAGCAGAAGTAGGGAACTAACTTCTATCCATTCATGAAACCAATGGAGTTCTGTTGAAATAATATAGAGCTCAATGATTCCTATTATTACTCAATGCATATCTGGAAGTTGTCCAGAGAAGGTGATCTATAGCTTAGAAAATCCTGCGCTGATAAAGAACCTCAACACCCACTTAAAACAACAATTTACTAAAATACATGTATCACATACAACAACAATTAACTAAAATATCACTCCGCGGCACAAGAAAAAATAGATCATAACTTCGTGGTCATTTGAAAACCATAGCTATTGAGTTTATTGTAAGTAAAACTTATCTAAAGTAAATTTATTAAGGAATGATTTTTAAAATACATTAATTGGATTAACTAGAGTGAGAGATTTCCCGTTTGAATGCCCCACCTATTCCTTTACTTCCTCCTTATTAGAATAATGTCGACTCACTTAAAACAATAAGAGGCTATGATTGAGGGTATGAATCACTATTGGAGATGCTTGGGCAACTATGCGAGATACCTGAAACTATGCATTTCCAATACGGAGCAAGGTAAACCCAAGAATAGACATCTCTTTCGTTCTATTCTCTATTTTCTTTGTATTTAGCATTCAGTTACTACGCTGTAGTGCGGAGAATTATTATTCATATTAAATGCGAATGTTTTACGTTTCGTTCACATTGATAAATGAGTTGAACTTTGATAATATAGTAGGTAAATCTCGTAAGAAAATGTTAGATTCAATTATACGTATCATAATTTTATCTACAGGTTTGGTTCGCTATATTTCTCTATATAGCGCGAAGTCTACTCCAGTCTACCATTATCTTTATTCAGTTAATAAATATTCTTTAAAATGTACTAGATTTACTGTGAATCAAAAGCATTATCCTTAAAGATGTCGAAATTTGATAAAATAAGAAAAGGGTCAGTATATAATAGGCTTCATTGATAGAATTTATTTTACAGTCCAATAGATCAGCCGCTGTAATCTCTACGCCTATTAATTGTAGCCTAAGATTCGAGTATAAGTGAAAATTGTAATTGTTGAAAAATAGAATCCTATCTTAAATTGTATTTTTTAATTATTTATCAACCACAGAGTTCTATCTCGTATAGATTACCGATATTACCCGTTGAATATACTTTTCCATGACGATGATGATTATATGATGAAGATAGAAAAAATTTGTGGTAGTGTACAAAATATTTTCATTTCAACTTTCAATACTTCCATGGGTTTTACTTCTAATGTATAGTTTTCATTCTTCACATTTATGGTCTTACTCTAAGTACTCTATTCTACGGAATTTTATATTATGTATCAACATTATGAATATTACATTATACTATATAAGTGTGTGTGTCTGTGTGTGTATAATTTTTATGTTATTAAAATGTTTAATTTGAACAGTTTATAGCTAGACGACTTCAAATAACATTAAAAAATTGTTTAAGTGATTGGAAGATTAGTATCTCATAACTTTTAAATAAAGCTTGGCCTTCAAATCGCTTGATATTATTGATTACACGCATTAAATCACTAATTTCAGTAATATGCTTTGTTGGTAATACGCAGTAGGCAATTGTACGTGAATAAATACTAATGGTAAGGGTAATTTGTATGAATAGGGTAATTGCTGAAACATTCAAAGACTAAAATAAGCCTGTGGCATTGTGTACAACTCCTATGTAGAACAATTAGAATGTTTGAAGAGTTTGATTGTTGTTCATACATGGCCCTGGGTCGAGCTGTGACCCCTCACTCTCTGCCTCCGCGGTGTTCCCAACACATCCTCGCAGAATCGCCTTCCCCTCTCGACCACTATCACTCAAAGACCGCTGCACCGCGATGCGATTCTCATTCCGATTGCAGACGAAGAGAAGAGAGGCCGCTCACGTTCTCACGGAGGAACACTAATCTACCCGTCGAGGAACTCAGCATAACAAATATAGGTGAGTATTTTTTCCCTCTTCCCGTTTCGCAGCCATCCGCGGTTTGCTTATCAAATTGCTCTCCAGTCGACATCAACAACCGCCGTATTGAAATGCGTTCTTCCGTGCGCTCGAAGAAAAACAAAAATGGAGATGTGAATTCAATCCGAGGCGAGGCTTACTTTTGTATTTACTTTTAGTCTAAATTATTCCTCTTATGGTTACATCTTTTCGATATTGATTGGTTGTGTTTGGAAACGAATTCCCATGTCTTTAAATTCGAAAAAATCCACGCGTCCTAAAAGATATTTTGCCGCGAAAATTTTTCAATTATTCTGTTAGCGTTCCGTTATAATTTCTTTAAAAATTATTCCGAATTTCAGAGTGTTTCTTTACAGAATAATTGATCGATGGAAAACTTTCAGATTTTTAATTGAAGTCGATTGAATTTTACATTTATTACACAAATTTTACATTTATTATACTTAGTTCAACTTCCCAAGTCATTTTTTCTCGTAAGTTCCATGAGCAGTTATGACAAGAAGGCATGGAGCACTAAAACGGTGTAATCGGATTCCATAATAAACTGTTATTCTCTTTTGAAATGACTGATTCTGTAAACAAAGCCATTGAGATAATGCTCATCAGTTGGGTGATTATATTTGTCAGAAATTTATTTATTTTGGAGAAACTTCGTACAAGGATTCTTCGTTTATTCTTTTGTTTAACTTTCCGACTAACGCCATTGACTTAAAACTTATATATTCGTTTAATTCTCATCACTTGTTCAATCCTTGGAAACATATTGTTGCGTATAACTTCATTGGATCCTGGAAACGATCACTCTCTCTCAAAAGCACAGTTTTTCTCACACAAATTTTCTCAAATTAACCTAACATAAAGCATTAATAGATCATGTTGTATTTCTCCATCAATCCTTCATGTTTCGTTTTCATCCGTTACGAGTAAATTCACTTACAAACCCGTCGTCGCTACCGACCAGTTTAATTCCAAAAAAAATCATTCGAAATGATATTTGGAACGCTAAATACGTTTTTTCTTCTTTCTCGTGTTATTATAAGAAAGATACTGCTTAGTAATAATTAAGTTGGAATTTGAATATTCGTCTAACCCATCCTTCCTCGATGACTCATTAACCACATTTTATTCTTTTTTATTTCGGCGATGATGATTTAGGATTTATAATGACTGTGCTTTGTTTTCAACACCTACATCTTTCGCATCTGAATGAAAATCTCGCAGCGTATCAATCGTCCTTAGAAATCAACACTTTTGTTTGTTTACCACGCACATTTATGGTGTGCTATTCGTATTTCATTTTACTTCCCTCTCTCTCTGAATAAGCTACAACGTTTAACGATTCCGAATATACTTTCTATGTACTATATAATCTTTATTTTACCGCGACCTCTTTCGTGTGCTTCTTCACCACTGTTACCGATGGGCATATAAACTTCCAACAGCCTCCATCATCATCTGCCCGCTTATTTACCCCGCGTCTGCCATCCCTTATCCTGACCTCTCGTCTAAAATTACTTCAACACCCATCTACACTAATGTCTCTCCCCACTGTATATTTCCCTCACGTCCTCACTCCAAAACCCTCCCACATCCTTCTATCGTACTTCATGCGTCCCTAATGCGATTACCCTGCCCTCTTCAATTTCAATTCAATACGTTCGGAACGATTTTCAAAATCCGTCCCCAGCATTTCGAGGTCCCTGAGGTTCTGTGTATACTGTGCTCTGGGTGAATATAGTTCACCAGGAATACCGAGTTGGTTTATGATTTATTTCTGATGGATGATATTAAAATTTACGATCGTAATTAAAATGATCCATCCTGTAATTAACTCCTATTCAACTCAACGATTAATGAAATGGCACTAATAATGATAATTTATCGCAGTGAACGTATATAATTCTCTCTAATAAATTTAAAAAAATTTAAATATCGAAAAGTACTAGTTTTCGAATGATCTAATCTAATTAAGTACACTAAGGCTTTGACTTGTGTTACCACCTTACAATATTAATACCGCTGTGAGTACAAGGTATTAAAATTCATTTTACAATATTCTGCAGTTTTTATATAAATATAGAACATATTATTTGTATATAAATAATAGAAAACCGTTGCAAGCATAAGGAATGGTTAAGTAGAATCAACCAGCGGGTTTACTCAAATTGGGTTCTACTGAAAGAGCAAGTGGAAACAGAAATTTTTTTTTTTTAATTTTGTTTCGTAAATATGGTCAAGAGATACAGCTGTAGCAGGCTAAACTGGATTTAAAGCAAATTTCTTTTTACTTCGAAGCTTAAGAATGAACATTTAAGAAGATATAATAATATCATCAACCATAAGTAAACATGCTTTACACCGAAGGAAGTCATTCTGCCTATTCTTTACTGAATTGCTTGTTTGCCGTCCTTCGTAACGCTCTTCCGGCTAGCAAAAATCTCTCAACGGAAACCACGTGATTTTCGGAAGTATAATTACGGAACAAAAATAGTAGTCGCTATTTCCATTGCTATCACCGTCTATTAAGTGCACTCATATTCATAGAAGTTAAAACTGTTAATAAAACAATTGAAAAACAATATAATTATATTTGAATGGACATCCATGTCGAACTTCGATTAATTATTACGACATTTCTAATGGAAACAAGATGTTACGTACTAAGTCGAGTTACTATTAATGAATCAATAGCCCTGAACTTAAACATCACCTGTTGTCGGGCAATGTCAAGGACCGTTGGAATTTCATCAAGCTTGAATCTTTAAATGTATTTTCGCGATTAATATATCACTTATGGCTGTGTGACTCTTGTGGACACCTGGAAGCTGAATTTAGGTCTTTAAATCGAAATTTTATTGTAACATTAACCAGTTCTCACTTGAACCCTTCGCTAAAGTTCTCAGTAAACTTGAGCGTCACGTTATCTTTGGTGTTAAACCGCGGAACAATTTTATCCACGGTATCAATAAAGATACCGCGAGACATTTTTTCGAAGACCTGCACAATCAAACTTTTGCGCGGATAAGAAATTTTTCCTGTTAGATTTCTTTAATCGCATTTCGAGTTCGACAGTTTCATAATTAGCGCAAGAACTTATTTTCATTATATGTTTTCGTATCGGTTGGAAACGAACAATGGATCATTTCAGAAATAAAATCTTTATAATATAATGGCCGTGGATGACTAATAAGATGCTGTCATCCTTACATTTCTTTCGGTTTTAACATTAGATAAAGAAGTTGACCCTGTGAATGATTTGAATACTGTTTTAAATATTGCGGTTACATTTTCTGTATTGAGTTCTTAGTAATTTGAGCCGAAATATTTCCGAAGGAAATTCGAAAGACCCGGATAAAGCATGTCCATAAATAAATTTACTCGTATGTTTATTTTCAATCAGTTATTTGATCAGTTAAATCACACACTTTTTTATGGAACACTACGTAGTATGTATTTAAAGCCATGTATAAAGACATTTATAAATATTCGTCATATGTTAAAACTTATACCTTCGGTCAAAAGTTTCATATTTTGAGTCTTTCATTTCCATTTGATTGAAGTTCATTTAAGTATTATATATTTCATTACGATATATTTAACTCATAATAGTATTATATTTGTATCATAACCTTTCCACTATAAGTAAAGAGCCTTTCTAAAAATCGTACTATAATTTTAATCTATTTTCGACTGTCGTGCGTTCGATATGTGGCAAAAATTCTTTGAACGCATAGCTTTTAAATAAGTTACTCGTTGATTAATGAGTGTCGTATAGAGGTTTATATTCTGCTCCAGTAAATCGTTCGGGAATTTATTTTTCCGGAAAAACCTTGCGTTTATGGGAAGAAAAAAACAGCGGAAGATGTGCCTGACCTGGTTATTCCGATTTCAAAACCATACGAGGATGTTGGCTTGACATCCAGCGATACTGTTTATTGGGATTATGCGTGCGTATTTAGAATTTGAATCGAGTGGTTAATAGGATAATGGGAACGTATTGTTATATTGTTCAAATTTTTAAAAATCAACGTTTTGTAACATTGTTCAATACTTGAGTGTACGAAAATAATAATGGCCGTCCTCGATCAATTCGTGTTGCTATTTTAGTTATTATTGTAGAAACGAAGCAATGCTTATTTGCTCATATATATACTGCAGAGTTCTCACGCAATAAAAAATGTTGGATATATGTGTAAAAAATTTGTGATTAATCCGAGATAAAATAAGGAAGTTGAGAACGGATTTCCGATATCTTATTGAATTCACGATCACCGCTTAATTTAGAGCCCATTCAGTTCTCTAATTTTATGCATTAATGTCACTCTTGAATGAGAAAACGATAAAATCGCAAAGATAAGTTGTAAAAATGAACGTAACTATGAATTTATCACCTATAAATTTCAAGCCATCCATTTCCTTTTGGAACTCAACCGATACATCGTTTCATACGTAGCCAAAATTTCAATATAATCGCTGCTATAATTCAAATTCGATTCCATTCCTTTGCGGTTGTAAGAGTTGCCTATTTAGAGGCGAATCCACGATTCGCTCTACGTCCTTTCTCGACATTATTTTTAAACCGAACGATCTTGCTATCAGGATAGTCCCACACGCGGCGTGGAAGATTGTTAATTCGCAGTGTGGGAAAGCTTCTGCTGATAGTCTGCAGCTCTCGTTTTTTCTCATAAACGACTAGCGTCCGATTGAAATAAAACGCTCATTCAGGTTTTTCGTAACGGAGTTTAAAACGAGCGAAAATTTCACAACTTCCACGAGTATTTAAAATTTTCAGATCGTCTAATATTTCATAACGTTGATGATTGAACGATGGCAGAAGAAGTATTTGCAATAAGATGAGGTAATTAATCGTAATTCCTTATTTATTTTTCACGAAATGAAATACTCGTAAAATTTCCTATTAATTAAATTACTCGGATTTATATTTTTTTGAAGTAAAATAATAATAACGTGCAAAATAATAATATGAAAAATAATAATTTGCAAAAAAAATATTATGCACATCATGGAGGGTTCGAATGAAAATTGACTTATCTTTCTCATACGATCTGTGGTTATTGAGTTGAAAATCAAATAAATAACTGATATAATTAAATAATACCATCAAATTTGTCCACCTCAAATTACCCCTTTGTGTCCTAAAATAGCATTCGGTCTGCCATTTCTGGGTTACGCTGATATCCAACGCTCCTGATAAGAAACTGTTACCATATTATCGTGGTGAAAATTTTGTCTCTACCTCCTGCATTCGCACTATAATTATTATTATTATTAGCCTTACATTATTCATTTATCAAAGTTTAGTCTAAAATACTTTTTTACGTGCTAAATACAACCAGACCATTCAAAAATAAAATGCGATGTTACAAATATATGCATTGCTATCCGAAGGTTTTCCTTGGTAATTATCTACTTGTGGCCTTTTCCTTTGAACTCCGATAAAAAAGCGTTTCCCTCGATTAAACTCTTTTAATTTTCCTCCCATCTTATCGTTTTCGTTCCGTTATTCTTTTGTTGATCATGTGCACGTGGAACTCATTCCCTGACTTATATCAAACATCTTATACTTATTGATTTATCCTGTTAAAACCAGTTCTTCTCCTGTGCAGCTCCAAACAGTATTTGGTAAAATCACTTTTTAACGCACGATTCGTACTATGATTTGAACTATATAGAAAGTGTTTTTATGTGCTAAAATCTTCAGCTTAACAACCGATATAGAATCTTTTGCTACCTTCAGCGTACGTGCGTATATTAAAATTCATTTCTGTCCCCTGGCGGCCTTCATTTGCAACTTTGTTCCTCATAACCTACACGGTTTTTCATTTTTGTGGAAAACTTAGATACGAAAATTACCCTCCACAAAGTTGAGCTCAAGCACGTTTGATATCCTGATTCTTTAAGTCGTGGCAATAAAAATATCCTATTAAAATAATTGGTCTTGTTTTTTAACAATTCAATCAATATTATAATTAGCCTCATAGCCTTCCTTTTAATATCTTTTTTACTCAGAGCATCTGATTTATAAATAGCAACATTTAGTCAATGAATACTAATCAAGTGCTTTATTTTGAAAATGCATGCACAACCGTCATGCATTGTCTCTCTCTCCGTACGTCCACCTCAGTTGTATTTTCGTATTGAACCACCCACCTTCTATTAGGACTATTTTAAGTCGCCAAATTACTGTCCCCTCACTCTAAAGTAGACCCCAATTTAATGTAATCAACGTCACTCGAAAACGACTCGTTGATCGATAGTAAAAACAAAGCATGTCGATTTTCCTCTCGACAACTGACGAGAGAAAGACAGTATTGTTTTTAACCGCGTATTGTAATATAATTCTTGCTGAGATATAGAAGTACGTAGTAAATGCATGAGAATCAACAATATTTTTCTTCTTTCTATAAAGTTTTCATGAATAATAATTGAAAAAAGGAGTTCATCAATGTGGTTACATTTATTCCCGCTTAACCATTCCTATTCTTAAAATAATTTCAACCTCTGATTGATGCTCATTTTGAAGAGAAAGTAATATAAAATTTTCCTTTTATTTGCGGTCATCCTACTTCGATTTTTTCACTTATTACTTAAGATTCCACCTTCGCCTTAGCTTCAACACTTCCTTGAACATATATAAGTGAGTGAAGTAAATCTACAAAATGAAATTGATTCAACCCATAATCATTTGTAAATTATGTTTCTCAATTTATAACATATTTAATCGATATAATATACATGTATATCAATTATGTTATTCCTTAATATTCCTTATGATATATAGAGAGAGCATATAATAGTATCACAGTTGATTAATGTCAATATTCATACAATGAAAAAACTTTATGTACTAGCAGATCTTAAAATTTGTTATCTGATTTCTATTACATATTTTACAAGCTCTATGAGGTATTTCCGTGCTATATAAAAAGAAAGGAATTGATGATAAATGCCTGAAAAAATTTGAAATACGCATTTTCATCTATAGTTTTTAACAATTCTAAGTCCTCCGTGATAACTTTTCTCCATCCATTTTCTTCACTTTCAAGATGTAGACAAGAGAAAAGGTGTGAATTACACGATAAGATCAATTCACTTTACATTCTAAACATGGTAATTAATTTTCTTAGCTCATATTTACATTGATATTCTTTCGAAGCACCTAGATGACACCTTTGCACGGACGATGAACTTTTTTTTCATTCGCTCAGGGTATAATAATATACACATATTGTAAACCTTCTATTGACTTAAATATTGACTATTATAATGGAAATGGATATTTGAAACATTTTTAATCGCTTCGAGTTAGAATTCATTCATATTTAATTTTCTGATTCACTGCTGGCGAAAAGGCATCACAATATGCGTGAATGAGAAACGTTTATTATGAAAATAACGAGATAAAAGGGATGACTTTCATCATATGAATCAGAAGCATAGTGGTCTTGATGTTAAGCAGCCTAAATTCCGACAGTTTAAATGGAGAATGAGTCAATCTAAATTACTCATTGTCAACTTCGTACATATACTCCTGTTGGGTTGGTGAGAGTTATCATCACAATAACTTCGACATTTAACCTGCATTGCAGTGTTGCCATGTCATCTCTTATGCGCGCTTCTGTAAATCCAACAGGTATGATGTACCGAAGAAAAGTCAACCCAGAACAGTACGTATGCCAAACTACCAGCAGCTCAATATCATTTCCTCTCCTGACCTCGGATATCCGGATTGTGACGCGCTTAAATCTCTGGAAAAATGACTCAAAACGCAAACTACCGTTTTGACATCCGCAATGTCTCTAATATTCTCCATTCCTTGAAATTTCTTGGGGAAAAAAACAATACATTTTCATTTCGAGGCATCATGAACAAGAATAATATATACCAATCCAAACATACAAGTCTAATTCTTAAAAAAACGTAATTATCGCTCGAAAATTATCTGCCTATGTAATAATTATTTTACGTTGAATTGGAATAATAAACCGAGTCTAAATAATGAAGCGTTTCTTATCTTCATATTATAAAAAATGACCGCATTCTAAGCTCACTTTCTATTTTGATGTATACTTAATTTAATTTATTAGTTTTATCGCCGCATTTTACGATTGATCTCTGCCAAATTGATAAAACTGAAGAAATTTACCTTGCACAAATAGATATCGAGACACTCCTCTTATTTTACCCCCTTATTCCTCCAAATATGTGGAAAAGGATCTAAAATAGATTGCTTTGAGAAATTCCATATTCTTTACTATAAGCATTCCTCCCATTACCTTTCAAATGAATACCTATTTTCCCAAGATTGGTCACCCATCTTTTTCCTCCAGCATTTTTCAATTATTTTATTATAAATGGTTCATCTGGAAAGTATTTTGATGTCTTTTATGCCTAAGTAAATACGACAGATGGAATAAAGCTCAATACTCAGTGCTTTAGGCCATAAAAAATGATTTAATTTTTTAAAATAAAAGGAAAAATGCTGAAACATCAACGAATAATATGTACTATTTTCTGCCGCTAAAATTTTTTATCTGACCTATCTTCTTTAGAGAAAAGAAGTTGAGGAATAATTCAATAATTCATCTTGTAATAATCTTCGCTAAAAATATACTAACATCAACTTCGTAAGATTCAATGATTCAAAATAAATAAGAATAGGTGAGAGTGAAAATTTATTTATTTTAGAGAAATATTTATTGTTACGCTTATATTTCTCAGCAGCTCATACAGGAAGAACACTGCTCTATTGTATTTTAAGAAGAGATAAATATTTGGATGCGGAAGTTTAGGAAATCTCCATGCAAAATAGACTAAATACGAGTTCCAACTAAGGAGAACTAGCCTGTAACTAGCCTAACCTGTAAATGACCTCTATGGCTCCATTCACAGTATTTATGATTTTTGCATTCCATTTATAGTTGTTTTTGCGCTTATAGAATATTATTTAAGGTCGAAAACGAGATTATGTATATGAAAATAATTCTCCAATTATTTTTTTTGTTACAATTCCCGTTCTGAGTAATTTTGTTTCAAGCCGAGATACTGTGAAACATATTTCAACATATTGTTTGGTTTTTACGAATTTGTTTAGAGCGCGTCATCTGCATGGTTGGGAGTAATAGATGGTTGAAAGGTCAAAACTATTCCCATCTTGGAGGAGCTTTAACTTCTGGATTAAAGTCAGTGTGAGCGTCAGAGAAAGCGATCCTTGGTGAGGTGAGCGGTTCTCATCACAACTAGGAAGATAACACGGATTGCAACAGAGTCATGGTTAACTGTAAGGAATCCTTCCATCATTCCTTCGATGAATATATAAGTCAATATAACACCTCGAGTGGTACTGGCAAGGGAGACCATTAAGACTCACTGACGGTAGCACCAGCTTACAAAAACTCTATTTTCTCATAGTACTAACGAGGATTTATGATCAGTTATTCTTACCTCAGCCAAATCAATTAAATAAGTAATAATATTATGTGTACTGACCCATATCGATTTAAATTCTGTAAGTATTGAACTAATACCGGATTTATATAATATATAATCAGGGGCAGATAATAAACATTAATTCTTGTTGAGAATTTACCTGGAGCAAGAAAATATTTTATGAGGAAAGGTGATTGTTACGAAAAGATAAAAGGATTGTTGTTATAGTCTAAGATGAGAGGTGCAAACTCGATTTGAGATCTTCCTTGAATTGGAGGAAAAGATCATACCACTTTTGAGGGTTTGACTGCCGCTTCCTCGGATGCTGTATCTAGTTTGAGAATATATTTAAGATGATTAATTAAAAGCTCTATATATTCATGTCAAAGAATTTTTAAATTTACGTTGAAATATCTCGTGTTTGTTAGTACGTCGACCGAAGCTTATATTTACGCGATTTCTTCTACAGATGATCATTTAAATATGAGAAAATGCCCATTAAAGCGCTGAAGTTGGCCTTGAAGAAACCCGAAATTAATCTACGTAAACGGAAGTCATATATCTGTGGTCACCTTCACGGAAACCGCACGAATTCTATCTGGATTTTGCGTTGATAGGCAGATGGGCAGCTGGAAATAGTGCAATATCGGTCTCAGGGTAATAGAGCAGAATACCAAACCAACGGAATACGTCTAGCGAATGAGCCAAATGTAAAGAATTTTCTAATTCTCAAATTAATGTAAAATAAAAGTTTGGAGTACATCTGTGATTAAACCAACCTAAAACTACCTTCATGTACCTCCTTCTTATTCGAGTTTTTATTCAACTGAAAAGATTATTATCGTTTTCTGATACTGGATCACACTGGATGATTATATTCACTTTATAGTCTAACTTCTCTAACAAAATATGTAAACTTTCAGAATCGAATTCACATCTCTTAATCCAATAACATTATTTGAATATTCTCAATTGATCATATTTAAACCTCAATTGAAATATTCTTTATTATTCTAAGTACATACTAAAATGATTTTTTAATTTATATTAATGAATTTAAATGCCTATCCTGAATATATCATAAAACATTTCTTAATGATAGTCTCAATGAAGTTGGCCTAAAAGTAGAGGTTATAAAAGAACCTAATTTCTTAAGTAGATTAGAAGTTTTTGATTTCTAATATTTTTTGTGACCTCTTGAATTCCAGGCAACCATCAAGTACTTACAATAACAGATACTAAATTTTGTTATTATCTTCTTATAAATGTCTCAATAATCCTCCATCTATCATCGAAAGATGCCAACACCTTATTTGGAAAAGCAGATGAGATCATGGACTCTGCTCTATTTAGCTTGCATTCTTTTGCTCCTACCCCTATCTGCTTCCCCAGATTCAAGTGCAAGCAAATCAAAAGTCAAAGAACCATTAATGAATTGGACAATGGAACAACTGGACTTTCATTACCATAACTACACAGTAATGAAAGCATATTTGAACTCAGTGGCCCAAAAGTATCCTAATTTAACTCATTTACATACAATTGGAAAATCTATTCAAAGTGAGTACATTTATTTAGGAAATACTTATACTGAAGATATCACTCCTATTTATTTATTTTGAATAATTACATAGTTAAAGGAGAGTTTTATCAAATATATACATGTTTTTATTATGTAATTTTAAAAAGGATAAATTCATGGGATGTTATAATAAGCATGCTATCTCAATTGTTGATCATAATTTTACTATCAAATTGTAAATACTGTTGATCCATGACTTATTGTTCCTTAAATAAATTTTCCTTTTGTAGAAGTTGTTTCTTAAAAGTAAGTTTTCTATGCATCTGATTCCCTAAAAAATTCCTTTGTAAAGTTAATGCTTTACTATCCAACTTAGCTAATCCTTATTATTTGGCTATTCATGACAACTTGGGAATATAAGAATATCAATAAAATATTTTAATTACAAAGAAGTGTGAGCATATAATAAGTGACACTAGCATAAAAATATTGTACCCATCACCTCTTATTTCAGAAGCACATTTCTGAAAGAACAAATTGATCAGAAGTATGGTGTAATAGATATGGTGAGATAGAGTAGAGTAGATTTCCTATAATAGTAAAAAAACAAAATTCATCAGAAAGAATAACAATGAAAAATATGCGATGAACTGGATTCTGAATGTATCCAAAGGAACAGGAAGCAAGATATCCTAATCAATTGGTTAATCTTTGCAAAAATAGAAATAATTAATAATTAACTAAAATTTACAAAGACTAAAATAAATATTGCTAAAATTGAAAGCTCATTTACATGTACACAATTTATAAAATTAATAACAAGTGATCTCAAAAAGATGCCAAGACAGATTTTAAAATATTTTGCAATGCAAAAAACCTGAGTTATCCTGTTTTTTTTTAAGCAAACTTTGTCAATTAAATTATTTTATTGGCTTATGAGATCTTTTTCATTCATTGAAATCAAATGTGATCTATTTTGTCTTAATATGATTCTAATACTCTGATGCTCTTCATACATACACTGTTTCACAAATTGAACTAATTCCTTATTCTATTTGGTAGGTAGATCCCTTCTGGTTATGATTGTTTCATCAAAAATTAACAATCCACCATTAGGAATACCCAATGTAAAGTTTGTTGGAAACATCCATGGAAATGAAGCTGTAGGAAGAGAATTGATTCTACATATGATAGAGGTGAAAATCACAACCTTCTTTATTTTATATTTATTCTATATACTGTTATGGAAACATACACTAAATATACCAAAAAGTTTTTTTCTATTTTTGAAACAAAACACAATACAAATTTTTATCCTAACAATAAGATTTATGCATGAATATAAATGCTATTATTTTTAGTGATTTGTGGCCAGGGTGAGGGCAATTTATGTACACCATTTTTGAAAAAAGTTATCGTTAGATGTGGAAAATTGATCAAGTGCTTGGTTCTTTATTTTTGTACTCCAAAAAATTTTGTAAAGACAAGAATTAGAGATAGTCAGGGGTGCAATGTCCAGAATAAATATAGCTCTATTAAATTGATACTTAATATTGATAACAATATTGAGCACTCGATAATGGAAGTGAATGTTAAGTTAGTATATATTACAAAATTTCTGTACAATTATCATAGTTGTAAGTAAAAAAGAAAATATAACAAAAATTCTACCTAAAACTCTACCCTACAAATGCATAAATTCAGCAATCATTGAATTTTCCCTAATATCTTATGAAAGTATTATCCACAATTTTTTACAGTATCTTGTTACAAACTATGGAAAAAATGAAACAGTTACTCAGCTCTTAGACACAACCATTATCCATTTCCTGCCAAGTATGAATCCAGATGGCTTTGAGAAAGCAAAATCATCTGGCTGCCAAGGTTTATCTGGAAGGTATGATGATTTCACATGTCAAAATTGGTAAACTACTGAAAAGGATAAAAGCACACCATCAATAATCAAGTATGAAGTACTAAGAAGTTTATAACTAACTAATTAGATTTTTAAGTCAAATTATAAAGGTGTTAGATGTAGTTAAATTTTTTTTATAATATAAGCTATGATGTGGGTATCAGATTTCAATTTCAAATAAATAATACTCTCTTTTAGAAATATAATTAATGGAGACCTTTTCTGAAAACCAATTTGTTTCACTAAGTCAATATTGAAATTTAATGCACACACCCTATTCTATTTTATTTTCATTCTTCTCATATCATAGACTGTACACTTTGCTAATTTGAAGAATCTTTTGATGAGAAACGAGAGGAATCTAAAGAATGAAAGAAATTTCCTTAAATTGTATTAACTATTGCCATTACTATTTTAATACTAATGTTTATAACATAAGTATTAGGAAAACCAAAAACTGCATAAATATAAAGTACCATTTTTTGGTTATGAATGAATAACAATTCAATCTAATTTTTTTCTTAATTCTTTGCCAAATAGAGGAAATGCTATTGAGATAGATCTGAACCGGAATTTTCCAGACTATTTCATACCTAATCTGATACAGCCACAACCTGAAACAATAGCTATCAGAAACTGGATGGCTGAAGTACCATTTGTTCTATCTGCAAGTCTTCATGGAGGAGAATTAGTGGCAAATTACCCATATGAAAACCGGAGAGAAGGTGACCAAAAGCAAATTATTGAGTATGGAACACCCTGTTAATATTTCCTTTAAGTCTACAAAATAGAAAAGATATATTACAATGTAACTTACATGTCAGGAATAATCAAAACCATATGATGATGTGTGTGGTTGAATGTAATTATATATTTAAGCACTCATTAACTCCTAAAAGTTTAATATACCTCATATTATATAATGATATTTAAACTCAAAACTAAATTTAGGTCTGTGATCTGTATTTATGTAGACTTCCACCCTCACCAAAGAAATGCCTGCTGAGAAAAGTTTTGTGTAATCTATAATTCTTTAGAAAATTTAATAAATTTAATACAATTGATCTGTTGAAATCATTGTTGAATTTTGACCAGAGGAAGTAATTTTAGCTGGTACAATATTCTAGCTTCAGTTTTTTATTAACAAAGATTTATATTAAACTTGTACATGTAATAGAATAATGTTATCAAGTAATTATAAGGAAGAATATATAAAGCTCCTTCTCAGAATGCATAAGAAATACTTGCCTTATAATTTTTATCAATTGAAGTGATTTTACTTATTATCATAATCATCCTTTATTGTCTCATATAAACAATCTCTAATAAATAATAAATTCTCATTTCAGCTATGGAAGGGGAACGAGGCACTGCATCTTTAGCACCTGACGATGATGTATTTCAGCATTTGGCAAGAGTATATGCTAGAACCCATCCTACTATGCATAAGGGTATCCCATGCGTTAATAAGAACAATGAACATTTTGAGGATGGAATCACCAATGGCGCATTCTGGTACACACTCACTGGTCTGGAAAACAAAATATAATTTTCTTTTAAATAATTTCCTTACGATTAAAATTTTCATAAATCTATTCTACTCTTAACTTATTCCATAATTTATAGGTGGAATGCAGGACTACAATTATATTTGGCATGGCTGTTTAGAGATAACTCTTGAGATATCATGTTGCAAATACCCAAGGCATGAGGAACTACAATTTTTCTGGAGAACTAATAAGGATGTGAGTAAAACTTAAGTCTTCATTTGATTAAATTAAAAGTTTAATCAATTTAGAATCTGATTTGTAAATTCTATAGTAAAGTAAATTGTGCTCCACATATGTAGGATAAACTACTCAAATGTATAAAAAAATGTATTGATGCAGAACACGGCTTTAGTTGAGTTGAGGTTGGGGTTGAGGTTTTTAGGTTGAGTTTATTCTTTAGTACTGCTCCTAATAATGGTGGCCTGAAAAAGTTATATCCATAAAGATTCTTTATTGAATGTCTTTTTTTGTACGACTGATTTTTAAGGCTCTTGTAAAGTATACTGCTGAAGTTCATAGAGGAGTGAAAGGGATCATCACTGATTCAATAGGAAATCCCATTGAAGGAGCAAGGCTTAAGATAATTGGAAGGGATAGAGGCTTTAATAGCTCAAAAAGAGGAGAATACTGGAGAATTCTTCTACCCAAGAAAGAAACATACCAGTTGATGGTGAGAAAATATTAATTTGTATTTTCAGTAGTATTATGAATTGATTATATTTATACAATTTCAATGCATACAATGATGCAAGTACAATGCATAGTAAAACTACAATTCTCTCTGTATAGTAAATGATGTAGAAATAGACACAGATCTAAAACTTATTCATGATTCCCTAACAGGTCTAATTAAATTTAAATACAGAGATTCATCTATAGCAAAAGTTCCACCAAATACCATCCCAAAAAGTTCTTTAGGATAAATTTCAACTTTTGATCTTTCCTTCAAGCATTTAATATACTAAAGTAATCTAAAATATTATATACTTGAAGAAATATAATTATTTTAAATTATCAAAGAGTGAGTATAAGAAATATATTAATTAAACTTCAATAATGAGATTAACGAACTCGTTAATATTTTAAGTAAAATGACTTTTGATACTTTTAAAATTGGGTCCAAATTCCAAAGAACAAAATTTATCAATTTCTAAGTTTGCATTATTGGGTTTATCTTCAATCTGTTTTCCATACTAAAGGATATTATCAACATTACTATTCATTATTAATTTATTGTGAAGTGATTGTAATGCATAAAATTCTACAGGTTGAAGCAGATGGTTACAGAACTAAGGTAGTCCCTTTCTACATAGATGAAATAAACAGGCTAATCTGGCTTAATATAACTTTGTCAAGAATCGATGAGCCAACAACAGAGACTCAAAGTAAGACAACTAGTTTACGAGAGCCAAAGTCTCTTCATGAGGCTATTTTTGAAGACTCTGAAGAGATTAGTTTTGCTGATGATGAAAAAGAGACTTCAACAGAAGATATAAATGGCTCTGTGAGGCAAGCAAACCCTCATCTTGAGAATGCAATTGCTGGAAGTTCTCATCTGGAGTTAGGGGAAAGAGACTATTTCAATGGAGGACACTGTCATGATCTCAGCAGACTACTGCTTGCATCTATTATGTTGAGTTTTGTGTGGTCTTTGTGATTTTCCATCAGGTTTTATGAGGACTGATTAACTAATTGTTTATATAGGGGATATATATTTTTAGAATAATAATATAAGATTTAATATAAATTTTCATAAGAATAATTATGTATGTAATTATTAGATTCCTTTCTTCCTATCATGGCATAAAAACGTACATAATGGAGTTAACAGGCAACATCCAATGAGATAATTCTTGAAGCACTACTCTTGAATAAGAAATAATAATTTTACAAGATTAAAAAACCAAAAATATTCTACTAAAAATAATCAATGATGAGGAAAATCTTCTAAAATATATTCTTTAATTTATATCAGGAACTTGCATCCTAAAGAACAAGCTTAAACAATACTGTACATATATTTAACATGAAAAGGAATATTTTTTAAATAATCTATTTGAAATTGTCTCAGGTGCTGTCAACCATTCTCTCTATTCTCTATTTATCAATACATTTCCAGTTCTCATTGTCTCATTTTCCTGATGACTTGTGAATTTAAAAAATATAAAAACAGATATTTGAAACATACATTTAAATAATAACTTATTACAAGTTAATAATAAATTTACTAACATGGCTATATAAATCCAATCATCTAATTTTTCATTAATATTAACATTTTTATCATAAAAACTTAGAAAAGCAATTTAAAAAATTATATAAACATATGAAGCAATGCTTCTAATCAAATATTATAACAATTTAAAAGCAAACTGTGATAAATAGGAGTATAAGGTAACTATTTATGATGAAATATACCTTTGATAATTCAAGAGATTCCAGAGATATTACATCTGTGTAATCATAGTAGCAGCTGATAATTCCGTAAATTCATTTATATTCAATGAGGATTATGTTGGTTTACAATCATATTGAAATAAAATATATAACAACATGAAAGTACTATAAATATTAATAAATTATCCTTCAAATCATTGATATTATAAATAAATTCTGATGATTCTCATGGGCTCATAGACCTGAATGGCACCATACACTCGCAATGCCTTCTGTGATGGACCAGGAACATGTCGTAAATATGTGTCAACGACCACTAGTTCGCCATTTTCAGAAGCGCGCTGAGACAAAACTGATCACGTTGGGGTCACCAATTGAGGCGAGTGGTCGACTCGAATATTTAATTAACCCTTATATTAAGGCGATATGTGGGTGAAATATCACACGTGTCTACACAAACAGTCGCAGCATGCGCGGTTGGCCCTCTAGTCTCGAGGAAAACATTTGCCGATAGGTTTACGGGTTGTTAGGAAAATGAGTGGCAATAACCTCCACAAATCTAATAATAATGATAATTAGTAATTGTAGATCTTTGGCTGATTCAAAAGAGTTATGAGTTTCACTACCATTATGATTCGATTAATGATCACTAGCCGGCCTCGGTGGCCGAGTGCTAGCGCTCGTAGTCTCGAGGTCTCAGTTTCGAGTCCTAGCGGATAGGAAAATTTTCTGGTATGGGATGGGATGTATTTGTGTTCGTAAGAGTAAATTTCGCCCAGATTAATAAAGGCAAGATAATTATTATTACGACGGATACTTGTACAAAAACACCTAGATAGTAACAGATTAAAAACAAAGCATTTTTATAACCCATTCAATCATCGAAGTAGAATTTTTCTGGAATGCAAAGGTCATTGGTTTGGTCATTGATTATATGAGAATTGAAGTTTTAATAGAATATTAGTTGTAAGGTCGGATTGAAGTTGGGAATAATAATAGGAACTATATAATACTTATTTTCATGTTGATAACCCAATATTGGTTTTGGAAATAAAAGCTTCTTTTCCAGGCTGCCCATGAAGGGACTGAATGAATAAATTAAAATTATTTGTCATAATAGAGTATATACTGAAAAACTACCCTCAAAGATTTAGACATGACTAGACTCTATCACTTCAAAATACAATAAATGTACACATCATCACAAATGTACGCCTGTTTCCTAACATCCATAGTGAGCATAAACAAAATATCAAAAGTATTTAATGTTAATCAATTAACAAATATAAGATCATTAAAATATAAGTGTAAGGGTAGTTCAAAACTTTATTGTCTCGAGATTATGTAGGGGTTTGTACAATCCAACTTGAAAACCAGTTACATTTAGAAAACTATTAAAACTCAATAATAACAATAATAAAGAAATGAGACTAATTGCTTCAAAATCAAAAGAAAAACTCCTTTTCTGGTGCAAAAAAAAAATAATTCTATACTTCTGATCATAATTATACTGTTATTAATAGTCTAATCATTATTTTTCAATTCGAAAAACACTAAAATTATAGAGTTTAAACTGATAAATAATATTTAAGAGCATTTAAACTAGAAAAAATCAGGTTATAACCTATTTATGTTCTTACAAAGGAAGTGGAACAATTAACAAGGCTTAAATGAAAAATATCTTCAGAGTATTAAAATTTCATTGTTTATAAATAAAGCATATTGACCTTCCTAGAATTTAACATGCTTTAGAACATGATTATAAACTATAATATATTACATATCATGCAACAACAATTTTTCTTCTTTGTGCAAATTCACTTTTACCATTAAATATTTTCATTTAAATTATAGGAACAATAAATAATATTATTCATGGAAACATTTAAGAGACATTTAATAAAAGATTCATTCAAGATTTCACTCCAAAAGTGTTACAAGCATAACAAATTATTACAATCTTGGATCAAAATACAAAACTTTTACCTGAATTATCATGTTTTCTCTTCCACAAAACACTTATTAAGTAATATTCAATTGAATAATTTTCTTCTCCTTTTCAAAATATTATAGATGGTTGTAATATAAACTTGATGATTAACAATAAAGATGAAACATAATACACTTATATATGAAACTTTTAAATGGAGTAACATTTCTTCTCATAAATATAACTTGACAATCACTTCCTATCTTCATATTGCTCACATTTGTACATTCGGTAAATCTTTTGTACATCTTTGCGGCTAAGTCCAATCCTTTGGCCAATGTCCACATTTTTCACCTAGTATATAAAAGAATTAAAAATTAGACTTACAATTGCAACTTAAGAATCATTCCATAAATGCATAAAAGTTATGAAACTGTAAATGATAAATAAAATATTAATTAGAGAACTTTTAAAGAGTAGAAAGAAGTTATATGATGATAAACTTCTCAAGCTAAGGTAAGTAAAATATGGGCAAAATAATACTGAGCAAATACTAATTTATATGTGAATATATTTAGGGTCTTCATGATGCCATTTAGATCTTCAATAAGCATTATTACATTTCAGCCTCATTTAGCCCAAAGGGAATAAAGGATGCCCTCTAAAATGGTGCAGTTATTTGAGAAGTGCAGGGATGGTATTAGGCAGCTTTACAGAAATAGTATACAATATAATAGTTATACTGTTAGATGAACAAATCTCCATATGGAAAAATCAAAATTTCATCCTTATAGTCCTCCATTTGATTCAATGCACTTTTTAGATTTAGTGCTTAAACTTTGTATTAATTTTTACTTGCACAATTTTTGCAGTATTTTAAATATCATTTTAAATAGTACTTTAAAAGATAATATAGTAAATTAGGGATACTCTCAATGGAAATTTGTGTCAAAATTATGATGATAACACAGAATATGCTTTCTGTCATTATTAATTGTACACAAGTGCTTCTCTAAGCTCAGTATTAATTGATATTGAACATAATTACCTTAGTAGTGATTGTTTGCTGTCCATTACTTGAGAATGCTAGAGGAGAGTAATGCATAACACTCCTATAGTCATATGGCACACCCAAGGCATCACTCATTGTCTTTGTCGATTTTTCAAAGTTAACTTCCCGTCCTTGAAAATATTATATAATTGGCTTTTAATTTAAGGGTAGGAGTTATTGTTACAATAATATTAAAGTGTGTGAAATGAATACAATCATTCACATGTTTGCATGGTTTTTATAATTATCATCTGAATATTTTCTCTAGTTCCTAAGGAAAGATAGTCTCTTAAATTTACTGAATTAAATGATGGTATCTACAGCTATTAATTTTTTTAAAAGAGGCGGAGAAGTTTTTTTTATTTAAATTTGATAAAAATAAAATAACATTCCAAATCAATAATGATATATATTAATTATTCTGAGACAACTTTTTGTAAATCAGCAGAACTTGAGTTGGTAACAGTAATATTTGAAAAAAATTTATAAAAATTATGTAACAATATCATCTCAATTCATCACCTTAATTGATATTATTTCTTGGAGAGAAACCATTACATTGGAAATACTTTAATAAAATCTGCAAATAATACCCATTATCGTGTACTGATAAATTCAATGTAAGAGTAATCAATTAGATGCTTACATCAATTCTCAATCAATCAATTCTTTCTTCTAAAAAAATAACATTAAAAAGATTATTATCATAATAGCCTAATTAAAAAATAAAGACTATGGAAAACAGTGAATTTTGATTTCCTAATAAAAAATATTCCTGATATTAAGTTATATATCTATAGTTTTATACTTACTTGCTATAAAAATGGAGGGAATGCTCAAAAATCTTTGGTTCATATAGGTAAACATTACAATTTGAAGTGATATTTTGATTGAGTAAAAGGACTTTCATTATTATTGGTTCATAAAAATGTATCTTTGATATGAAATTTCAGGTTGAGTGGCACATAATTGATAAATTGAACGAAAATAATTGTAGAACTAATTATTAAAATATTATAGCAGGTTTTCTTTTACATCCACTACAAAAGTCTTACCTTTCTGAATATTATTCCAGTTCACAGTGACAAATGTGTCTCTCTCCCAACGATTTTGTTCATGAAGGAATCCAACAGCATGCATAAGTTCATGAATAGGTGTGCCAAGGGTTGAGAGACAACCAGGGGACTGTAGATTCACAACCTGACGACCACCAAGTTTTCCAACAGATGACCAACATCCTGTTTGTGCCTTATCTATGTATATGTAGTCAGTCAGAAAAGGGTTTGCTTTGTGTTCAACAAACCTGATACATGTCAGTTTATGGAACTGTTCCATGGCATCTCGAATAATTTTTTCCTCACTAGCATCTGGAAATTTCAAGTGAATTTTCTTTAAAAGAAGCATTAAACCTTTATATCTCAAGACATAGCAACTTATGGAGTGTAAAGTTAAAGAAATTTAAATATATATATATACACATATTTATATGGAAATACACAAAATTCAAATTCAAATCAGCTAAAATATACTCCTCTTTATTCATTCATTATTTTAATCAGCTTCAAAATAAAGTATGGTATTTTTGTATAATTATTACACATTTAGTACTTAGGGTCTTAGTGCATCTCCTTTTTAATGAGAAATACATAGAGATTATTTCATACAATTATTTTTTAAATCATAAATATACTATCCATTATCAGAAAAATTTTTCTTTTTAGAGTAATAAAGGAGCATGGATACTTATTGGTGTAAAAATATTTCTTGAATATTTTATATGGATACTAATGTATGTCACTTACCAAATTGTGGGCTTATTTCATAAGGAATAATTGCAGATTTCCACCTATAACTGACTCCTGTGATTCCGTTTCTTCCATTTCCACTAGGGTGTAATATATCTCCCTCCAGATAATTGCCCAACTCCTCAGGATGAACTTCACTATCAGCAGTCCATGCATCCACCTTGCGACCTTTCTCAGGACAATTAATATTCATTAAATTCACTCTTGAATGAACAAAGAATATTTTTATAAAATTTGAGAAATGATGAATCATTATTAAAATTCAGTCATACAATGGTCCGTGAATTACCATATTCTTATTCATTAATAAAAAAATATGAAATTGGAATTAGAATAAAATACTACATTATAAGGATTATAAATATTTGTTTCTTATTTGGTCAAAATTCATCATTCACCTTTCTTTCAAAGAAAAAAAGGAAGATTTTCAGATTCCCAAAAGAGATTTTCTCATAATGACTTTCACAATTATCATTGTTTTTACAGATAGTGAGAAATTTAATACTTCTTAAAAGCTAAAACATTCTTTTTTAATGGCCAAACATATTTCCCACTTAGGGTGGGGACAGGTGAAGTCATTTATAAATGCTATTATTCATATATATGACTTCCTTTTCTATTTTCTTTTCATAAGTTACCATTAAAAATACGCATGAATATAATTTTATTATTATAAAGAAAAAACTTTTTAATTTCCAGTAAAATTGCTGGTCAGGGATGGAGCAATTACCACAATTAAGTAATCAGTCAATATTTAATAGCTTTGTATGAATCAATTCACATTTCTAACAAAATATTTCCTTTCTAAAAACTTTACTTTATATCAGCCATAATAGTACAATATTGATTCTCACAAGGATGAAAGAGCCTTTCTATTCTATATAGTAATAAAAAACACATTGGTACAACCATAGAAAAATTTTCTAGAAGTATTAAGAAGACCCCCAATAATGAATTATAATATAATTTATTGATAAAATTAGATAAATGCAACTGAATTTTATAATCCGTAACAGTTAAGTTTTATTGGCTATAATATATTAAGTTTATTAGTGGTCTTGACATAATTGATTTTGTAAATCAATGATATATGGATGTGAAACATCGAAATTAAGCATCTCCTCTTTCTACAGGTTGTCACATTCCAAATCTTAAGAAATCAAAAATGTCAATTATTAGAAACTCATTTTATTTACTAATTAATTAAATAAATATAATTATTCAATTCAAAGAAAAAACTAGTCTAAGATTATTTAACGAGATATTATTATTACAGTAGAAAGCCTCCTGAACGTTCCTCTGATTTGACTGCTGTTGCACAAAGTGAAAGATCCTATTCTCCCTATTTTACCCCTTTTGACATCATTCATAAAAGTTTAAGCATGATTATCTTGGCTTTTCACAGAAATAAATTGGAAAATAATTAAATGTTATTTTAATGCTGAGTAATTATGACCCTTATGTAATATATGCAATAATTATAATTTTAATGACCAAGAGTAATTTAATATATTCCATGTATTAGACAAAATTTTATATAAAAATAGTAAATGAGTTTTGTGAAAAATAGATTAATGTGATTGGATCTCAATCTAGACAAATTTTTAACTTGTGTAGACAATTTTGATGATTTAGACACTGTAAATAATCATCTTATAATTATTCTATCATAAATCAACAAATATTAACAGTAAAATTATTAAAGTAAAGTTAAATTAAAGATCTACCTACCTGTTTCTGCACTTGGTTCTCCAAATAGTTTATCCCCAAAACTGAAAAGGTTAACAAAGTTTTCTTCTGCATCATTATTAATTACATCTCTGTCGACAGATCGCCGCACAAGTGGTGTAGAAAATCCAAATTCGGTCAAAAACAATACAAGAACTGCAGTAATTAACAGCATTGTGGAAGGTATCAAGAAGTATCGTACTTGCACAAATGAAACCGCACTCGAATGATAACTTAAGAAACCAAGTCACAAGAATTATTAAAAATGTTCACACTTCTTATTTCAAACCATATATATGCGCTTTGGTTTGTTTACGGAGGTGAACTGATATTAAGTAATTGGGGGCAGTATTGATTACAATGTTGCGGTGATCTTACCAGGAAATGTTAGGCATAATCTTAGATAACGAAAAAACCATTTATTAAATGTGACATTTTTATGCTTCTTCGAGGTCAATGAACGGTTTTATATAGGAAATTATATGAAGCAAATCAATTGTGAAGAAATGATGTCTCACTTTCCCTAAGATTTATCATTAGGATAGACAATCCAACAAATAAGTATTTTTCACACTCTTAATAACTTAAAAAACTTGAGAAATTTCATTACGAAATGAAAAATATCAGGTTTTCAAAGTCGTGGAAACTGGTCTTTATCGAAAAGTCAGGTAATGGAAGTAAACATCTTATCACGAAGTTTTTGTTACCTCGGGGGGTTTCTCAATTTTGAAGAAATGGAATGAATTAACCAGAAGAATCCAAACCGAAACTAATTTTAGTTTGAATATGTTTTTAAAATGTGTTATGTAGATTCGCCCGGATGATTGTCCCAAAGCTAAATAAATTTGAAAATCGACTATACTTAATCCGAATGAGAAAGCATAAGTCGGATTCAAACTCGATGTAAGGAAAATGATCCATCTTAAAAATATCGCATCATGTTTCTTGCGTTACTATCCGTTACATACATCAGCCATTAGGAATTCGAGTGTGCGGCAAATTTCTCACCATATCAATGTTCTCCTATCTTAATGGCCAATTTAAAAGATTTTTTAACGACATCAAATTAGAAATTTGGTTTCACAAGATATATTAACTGAGTTTGCGTCTTCGGAATCTGTGAAAAGAATTTTCATTTTTTTAATGCCGTTTTCACATATCATGTTTTGTTATCAATGTAATGTAGTAGGTAAAAGTAATGTAATAGGTAACTCCGCGACTTTACACAGTGAAAAAACCATTGTTAGATACTTCTGTAAAAATATTTTCCCTCAAGGTTTGATAAATCTATGCATAATTTATGTTACGAAGGATGTGAATGCGAAGCCTTGATTTGCTGAATTGTGATACAATTGATAATAACCCAAATCATGGGAAAATGAACATTACCCAAGAACACATTTGAATTCTTTAAAGCATTTCATTCGTAATTAGTTTCAGAAGTTTAGGGAAAGGTTAAAAGCAAAAAGAATGTGATGTCGATTGGTAATTTATTATTAATCTCCAATATTTGGAGTCGGAATTTCATGGTTGCTATAAAAGCAACACTGATGTCCCTTAAACGTTTATCTGAAGAGGTATTTAAATTAATGGCAATGAGTCCATCAGTATTTTCTCTGAATTAATAACATTAAATTTTTTGCTATTACGGTCATTTTTACAAGAAAAACATTTCCATTTACCTCTTTATTTCTTGAGGGATGTTTCATCCATTCTTTTTTAAAAAAGCTAATTGTGGGTAAAAAAGTTTGCTTATTGAGAGGGATAAAGAAACTTTTTCTATTTACAACAAAATTATGGAAAATTATTATTGGCGGCTCAATCAATTCTAAATATATAAAATTAAGTACCCTAGTGAGCATGAACTTCAATGAAACTTTGCATCGCGTGACGTAGTAAGCTTATTAGAATGGAAAAAAGTCCTGTAGGTCAACCAGTCCTTGGATTACCCCTTCATAATACTTTAAAAATTGATCCCTCAAGAGAATAACATCAAATTAACCCGCTTTCTGACTAAGCCAGTTTATTGAAGAACAATAATATTACTGAAAAACGTACTCACAAAAGATCATCGATATTATTATTAGGTCAAATTACCGCTAACTGATTCCAATTCCTGGAGCACCCGAAGTTAAATTTTGATATAGTTTAAAATCGTCAGTTATCACAGTAAATGGCTCAATTGGTAATAATTCGAAGGATAAAATACTGTTATGGTGGACAAAGTGGAACCATTTCGAGAGATATCGTTTGTTCGATCATCGGCAATCTCTGCAATCAAAACAGTGCAGGGAAGAGTGAATCGCACTGTTTTTTATTTTCAGAATATTTAAGCGAATAATACGGAATGAGGTTAACATTAAACCTTCTTTTTAAAAAGATGCCTCCTGGAAACATATTTACCGGGTAATTATTTCAAATAAGAACTGCGTACTCTATAGTTATAGAGGAATGTGAATTATTGCTTTCTATTACAGGAAACATCGATTAGTAAAAATTGTAACCAATAAAGCCGTAGAAACTACGAGAAAGCAATACGATATTGAAGAAAAGAACATGTTTTATCTAAGACACCCATATCTAAGTTTGGTAAGTCATGCTTTCATAATATTTATCCTTTCAGTCTGCATCCGAATGAACTTCATTTTATCATTGTGTTATGAATAAACAGAATTATCAAATATAAAATAAGCTTTTTCACGTACGATAATTTTCTTTTAGACGTGCTGGCGTCAAAAAAGTTGATTGAGTTATTACTGAAATTTTTATTTTTAATATCAAGGAGCAGTCTAGAGGACATGCCAGGGCTTTAAGAAAACACGAGAATTGGATAGAAGAGTGGAGAGAAAGGAGGCAAAAAGTTAGAGAGCCTGTTACAATTGCAGATCATCTCTCCCACCTGAAGGTCAAAGAAGCATGGGATTAAGTGTGTTTTATCTAGTTATGGAAGTATGTTCACTCTTGAATTATTTCTTATAAAGAGCTAAATTTATCATATGTTGCAAATTTGGAGGTCTTAATTCAAATAAAGTTTGTATTTTAGTGTGCTGCTTAATGAAATTAGTGATCTATAGGATGTATAAAGTATCATGATAAATGAATGAATTTTAGAAGTTTGTTATATAATCATCCTTTAATAATACCTAATAAGATCCTAACAGTAAGAAAAAATCAAACTTCTTTAGGAATGCTTAGAGAATTTGAAAAAAAGAAAATTATATAAAAAAAATTAATGAACTAGTTGTTTCATTATCTTTTATACGCAATATTAGTTTTTACAATTAAGAGCTATCATTTTAGTATCTGTTGTTCCAACAGTAAAGAAATCTATCAGAAATAATTGATATTCAAGAAGTTTGGTTGTATTAAAGAATTTATACTATTTCCAGATTCCAGCGTCAATATTTTTTGAAGATTTCCTATTAACCCCAAAAATTATCATTACATATTGATGAAGACTAATTTTTTTTGAGGATGCATTTTTGACTAAATTCTTTCATAAACTAAATATTATCATAATTGAGAACTTAAACATATTACAATCAAGTATTATGGCATAGCAAAATTTTTGTAGTCTAGTCTATTAGATAGTTACTGAACTACTTCAATATAAATTTTGTATATATTGCATTCATTATTTAATTCATAAAAGTGAGTAGAGAGACAAAACTATGATTATATACATTTGAGAATGATAAAAATAACAAAAGATAAATGAACATATATCTACAACACATCAAAAAGTTTCCTTGACTAATCATGGCTGAAACTACTAAATTTATACCTATTTTTCAAAAAATTATGAATAAATACATGACGATGTAGATACTGCAAAATTTAAAAACATTGTATCGGGTTGAGCATAAAGAGAAATCACTGGAATTTACATGTGAGGGAATATTGTGTGATGTTCATTTATTAAAGTTTTATTTAACTTTCTTGACATTCTAAGATTATATGATGTGAATTTTTGTTTATGTATATAATGAACTAATAACTCGTAACTGGATAAGTGTCGTATTTATCCTTGAAGTTGTCATTAATCTAGGTAGAAATATCAGTGTGATGCAAATAATCCTCAAAAAGGAATTCTGATCATTACAATGTTCATAATCTTGTGAGGATTATGTATCCTTTACTATTATTATAAAAATAATTTACTCCTTTCATATTTAAAAATTATTCTAATTTTTCTTTTCATTAGTTGTCAAGTATCCCTTGGAAAGGAAAACTTCATCCTGCTGTTGCATGGATTCTTAATTATGAGATGATGAGAAAGTTATCCGCTGTATGGATGCTGGATGGTTGTAATACTTTTAGTTGAAGGAGAAATCAATTATGAATGCAGAGAAGCGGAATCTAATGAAGAGAAGCTTATGTACTAAATAATGGACTAGTATCAAATTTGTAAATTCAATTGATATATCTTTATTGAAATAATAAATATTATTGTCAATAACTGGAGATTGTAAATAAAGGATTTATTTAATGAATTGTTTTCTGAATGAGATATTTTATATTATCCTAATTTTTTATTGTTTCTTAGGAGAGAGATAAGATTTTTAATCGTTATGATGGAGGACTTTAGTGTGTCTGAGTATTTTTTATTCTTATACACCTTCTAGGAAAATAAGTTTCATACTAAAACTTGTGAAACATTATTCAATTTGTTCAATAAGGGGGCTCTGTACAGATAATTGAAGATGAGGCTGAGGTGAAACATTCTGTATGATAAGTCATGCAGTTAGAACCTAAAGGTTAAGTAGCAGTGACAAGAGTTATGTGTGTAGTACTTTAATGCATACTGTATAAATAGTATTTTCAAGACGAGTAGTCTTAACCTCTAATTTTCATGCCATATCTCTTCAACTCTGTTGTGGAAATTCTTTTGTTAGCAAAACAAATTTCAATGGCCAAAGCCTGAGATCTTAGAATTAATTATTTGTACCCTGATTGAGATTTAGATCTCTTGGTTGCCTAATGAACTAACAAAATATAAGACTGGTTCTTATCTCATTCATTAATTGTAAAAATATTACCATTCTGTTTTAAGAAGAAGGGTTCTAAAATTTGTCAAATGAGCTTCCCTTACATTTCACCCTTGCCCTTACAATGTTATAATTTGAAGTTATGCCTATAAATGAGTTAAAATTTAGCATCACTAATTGATTGGTTTAGATGAAATAATATCAACAAACTAAAACCAAAGAAATTATAACTACGTCCAAAGAACAAGTGTTATTAAAATTTTGACTTAGCAAGTAAAAACAACAAATTAAAGTAGCTTCCTTTTATATGATCATGATAGTTTCAGTCTCTCACTTGTTAGCTTATTATGATATAGTAATCTTGTCATCAGTCATGATAATTATGAGTCCAGGTTAATACACAGCTTCATAGGAATAAAGAAAGCGTAAGTAGCGCTACAATTCAATAATTTATTGAGAGCAATTATTTCGAGAGAAATAAGAACTGAGCAATAAAGAAAACAATGATGACTCTACAAAATTAAACAATTAACTTCATTGAAGAAATAACTTTCACTTTCTTTTGGCTCAGGGAGCAACTTCTTCATTAAGTATATTAGCAGTTGCTTTCATTTCCAAAATGGTGATGTGGTTTCCATCTACATGATGAATTGGAATTTTCTGTTTAAAGTACTGAAAAAGAAATTAAATAGCAACAATAAGATATAGCTTTAACCACACTAAGTGAATAATAATTAATACCAAGTATTTGATTAATTAAATTCAGTTATTCTTTTGATAACATGCAAAGTAATATGTAAGTATGGAAATTAGTAAATTAAGTAAGGTAAATAATACTCAGTCTTAGCTCCACTAAAAATATATAACAAATCTTAAATAGTCACAAAGGTAGTATAATATCTCTGTATATTTTTATCTCTCATAAAAAATTAATTACTTTTGCATAAAAAGGTAACAGAGTAATATTTTTTGAAATCATGCACAAAATTTGGGAATTATTTGGGAAAATCTCTGAAATTATTAGCTTCCTTTCTCTTTTCTATTACCTTTCCAAGTCCATAATCCTCATCTATCTGAATCGAAGAATAAGTTGGTCTGATAAATGTAACTTTTGAATTACATTTTCCTCTAGGTTGGTAATCCATGAGAGCCATGATGCGAGAACGAACTGCTGAGATACAAGATAACAGAAAAGCAGATGTGTGTCCAATTGATGGAGGTACAAAACTTATTGCATGTTCTGAACGACTCCGCCAATCCTTCAGTTTCAGAAGCTGACTTTGTAACTGGGAAATGAAATATTGAGACAAGGTATAAAATGCTATAAAGAAACAATTAAGTTGGTAAGACTAAAAGAGTGTATGGATAGAATTATGTAAGGGTAAAATTAATAGAATTTTTCTAAAGTTTTCTAGAAACAGGAAAGCAAATATTTGAAAGGAGATATAGATAATTAAGTAAAAATTAAACTTAAGCTGGTTTTTCTTTGATACAATTTTGTGAGACACTTAAAGCAATGGAATCAAACAAGAAACGAAATTAATTTCATCATTGATTTTCTATTTTATATGGATATTTATTCTAATTTATGGCATCATAGACTAGATTAAATATTTTGACTTAACTAGTATCAAAATATTACCTCATGTAAGTCCATGCCTGAAATAAGATGGCTAAGTATATGGCAAAGCAGATTGCTTTCCAAAACAGATAATTCTCCATCTGGCTTTTCTTTTTCCTCTCTTATCATCTCACTTTCTTCTTTAGAGAAACCTTTCCTCTCTAACAAAGTGACTCTAACCAGCTGCTGAAGGAAATCAGTAGACCCATCTATAAGTGCCAAAAATATGGAACGAGAGGGAATTCTACCACTCAGCATTTGTTCCTCTAGCTGCAGGACCATCTCTAGTGCTAGTACGGCACCAAATGAATATCCTACTATATTGCATGGTCTTCCATCATGCCCATCATGTACTGATGCCATGTTCTGTAAAATAACAAGTATTTTAAGATAATTAACAATAACAAATTTTAATTTCTTCAAGTGGATATTTAATTGAAATTGATAGTGGATTAAGTGGATATTTAATTTAAACATCCATTTTCATCTAATACATAAAAAGGCAAGTTTAAATTCATTTCGTTGCTGCTATTACTATCCAAATATTTATTTGGAATACCAGCTAATTACTTATAATTTTATCTTAACCAGCAAATTATTACATAAAATATTTCAAATGAAAATACCTTAAGGAGATAAGAGGCCATTTCAGAAATGGATGAAGTTGGGGCTTCTTTATCCATTTGGAGGCAAACCACAGGATACCGCATTTCCCTTGCTAGAGGTTCTAAGACAGCTGACATTCCTTCAATTCCAGGTATCATAAATACTGGAGGGACAGCAGCACATTCCATTGGACAGAGGGATGGCAAAATAGCCAACGGTGTCACCTCTGAATGCTCTTCGCCTATCACTCGTTGTAAAAAGTCAAAACCGATACTTTTCACTTCCTTTCCATCTGATTCATCTTTCATGGAGGACTGAAATATGAATGAAAGAAGCAAAATTAAATTCTAAAATCATATAATATGAAAATACTTGAGAGTCCTTATGTTTAAATTAATTCATGTAATAATTCTTTTAAATAAATGATGCTTTTAACATACGTTACAAGCTCAAGATCATAATTAGCATTCAATCGAGAATATCAATATCTTTTAATGATTTATGGTTTGAACTACATACTTTTTTTGGAAAAATAATCCCTAACAATTATTCCAAAAGCCAAAATTTACTATAGAAAGCAGCTTTGATATGAGTTTTTAATTAATTTACTCTATCAAAACATCATTATGACTGCATGCATGCTAATTTTGATCACTCAAAGAAGAACGTCATATAACATTCATATTCTTAAAAGATATGACTATTCAGAATATTATTCTATTATGTACTTTACTTATGTTAATAACCATTAAGGTGGGTTTAAAATTTAATCAAGCCAAGATTAAAGAATTTTATTGACCAACAGTCATTCATATTAGTTCTATGAAATATCTAGATAAATGTCAATAGTGATAAACTCTAAAATTTGCTATTATTTGTTGATTAATCATTAATTTACATTTATTCATGTTTTCAGAAAATATTTAATTAGTCATAAAGATTAAAAATAGCAATTTATTCTAAAGAATTATGCTCAATGCACATTTTAATTGCCTCATTAAAAAGAAATGTATAGAAAAAGTTCAAACAATTATAAAATGAATTTCTTACCATAGATGGAACTAAAGATTCCTGAGACAATGATGAGGACAATTCAGCAAGACGTGCAAAAGAAAGTGATCGGACATCCTGAGGTGTAAGGAAGAGTTCAAACTCTCTTTCTAGTGTTTGCTTGATCTCAACTGCCATCATTGAATCCATTCCTAATTCTGCCAATGTTGAATTGGGACTCACAGTTTTCAAATCTCTGAAACCTAAAATTAACAAAAACTTAAATCAGAATTTTAAAAAATTAATATTCTTTGTATAGTAAATATATAATAAAGTATACAAAAGCTTTTAAAAGTTATTAAAATATTTTTAAGAAATTTTACAAATATTTTTGAATTTCTTAAACATTTTCTAGAGTAAATAAATAAGTGTGGATCAGTAACATATGTATTAATCATTAAAAATAGAATATAATTCTTAGTCCTCCTAAAATCCTAATTCTAAAAATCTCATCCCTCTTAAATTTAAACATCTAAAATTGCTTTAAGGGTAATAAACATTTTAGTTTACCTAATATTTCAGCTACAGTGTCTACTACACCAGAGTTTGACCTAGATCCTCTAGCCCCTTTCTCTGCAACCACCATACTGGCTACTACAGGTGAGGTGGTTCCTTTCATGCTGTTAGCTTGTCTGCAGAGGAAGTAATCAAGAGTTGAGAGACATGAGGCTAACTTTTGCTGGAGAGTTCCCCCAACAGAAACCTCTGGGAGGGGCATAGTCATCTTCTTTGAAGCACCAGCAGCTCCAGGGCCTTCTCCTACTATTGGAGCCCTCTTTGCCGAAGAATTTGCAGCACCTGCTTCTGCTACCAGTCCAACATCTCCTACTGCTCCCCATTGGATAGCCAGAGCTGGAAAGCCATCATTACTGCGTGCTCTACAAAGAGCTTCCATACTTGAATTGGCCAAGCCATATGTTGTTTGCCCTCCTTGTCCACGCCCACAAGAGAGACTTGAGAAAGCAACAAAATGCTGCAGCCTTGGACATAGTTTGCGAGAAGTCTTATCCAAGAAGTATAATGCTTGAGCTTTAGGTTTCCAAGCTTCTTTGAAGCCTTCTTCTGATTGATTCTCAAGAAGTGAATCAGTGAGCACCTAATTCAAAGAATAATGTTATTTCAGTTAAGCAATCACAAAAATATACTGAAAATATATATATATATATATTTGTGAGTGTGTGTAAAGCATCCAAGCCAATAAATAATAAGAATATCATTTGATAACACCTATTACAGAAAAATCATGATTTGAAGCTAATAAAAATCTAATACCATTCAAAAAATTCTATCCAATATAATAACAATATATCAATATTTATAATTAAGAAATTTTGTAATAAAAGAGAAATAAACAAAAATTTGACATCAGAAAACCTCTGTAAATAAATTTATCAACAAACTGATATTATGTAAGTTCCTCATTCATAGAAAAAATTTAATACAATTTTATAAAAAAGAAAATGTATTTGCTGTCTTTAATAAACCATCTAAAATAATTTACTGCAGCCAGGTTGAAAATGGCATCCACTGGTCCAACTGATTCAGCCTCTTTCAGAAGGTTCTGGCATCCATCTAAGGCGGTTACATCCTCTTTTGATATTATCACACAGACTCCCTCTGACTGCCACAGACCTATCCTGTATGCTTGGTATCCATTGCAAACACCTCTCCTTGAAGATAACACTAATTTTTTGCAGCCTCTTATAACAAGCCAATCTGCTAGTTCAAGCCCAACTCCACCCAGCCCACCTGAAATTAAGTAAAAATACTTATCAACATTGAACTATGGTATTCTGTTGAAATAAAATCTTAGTATATGAAATACTCATTCTTAAGTAAATTGTTTTCATTCATCACCATGCAGAGAAAAGCTTTTGTATTCACAAATGCTAGAAAATAAATTTAAAGATAGGGATTGTAAGAAGTATTTGCTAAAGAATACAAATTATGAATTTTAAAATGAGCATTTTTGGTATAGGAAGAATTCAGAAAGTGGATATTTGGTTCTTTCTAAGTTCAAACATTTTTCTCTTCATATCTAAGGACTTATTTTTAACTTTAAGTAGTTAATCAAAAAGTATTTTCATACTTAAAAGTTGATTTACTTTGAAATGAAAATTATTTCCAACAAATAAAGTATCCAATGTAAAACAACTAGGATAAAATCATATCTTAATTCAAAGTCATATATTACCAATAATAATATAAGTCATCTCTGGGTCACAATGGAAACGAGGCAAAGCGTTTATAGTCATTTTATTACAATTTCCAAGATTTGAAACTTTCTCTTCTTCTCTTAGGCAAACCAATACCTTTCCTATGTGTTTTCCTGCAGCCATATATCTGAAAACAAAATATTATTGAATACATAGCAGTATTAAAATATCCAAGATAATAGCCATATGAATAATTAATCTTGAAACAATGTGACAGGTAAGCATGATGATAGTGGATTCCATCATTATAATATATTTAATAGCATATAATTGAATAGTATTATGCATTTATAATTTAGGTGAATATTAACATGTGTGTGTGTGTGTATACATATTTATCAATTGAGATGCAAACATTTAATTGAAAGCAATTTGTGTATGACATGTTTAACCTATATTGTAAGTATGTAAGTCAAGGAATTCAAACATTTTTTGAAATACTCCACAGGCAAGAGTATAAATATGATTGATTGCAGGTCAATAAAAACAGGTCAAATGTAAACAATAACAGCAGAAATATATGATTCACAGAACTTTACATGCTGGTTATACTAAAGGAATGCCATAAGTTACCTGAAAGCTTGCTCCACTTGCTGATGACTAAAAATTGTATTTGTAAGTGGGCGCACAGCTCCTGTTACTATACCTTCCTTTACTATTCTATGAATCTGTTGTTTATCTTGAGGAGTAGCATCAAAAAGAAGATCAAGCATAACACCATGGAAAGCTGTGTCCTTTAAAAAGATCTCCATCCCTGTAAAAAATTATTTTCAAAATATATTCACAAATTTAAATTGTGCTGTGAATAGAATCATGTCAAAATCTTGTCCTTATCATTCAATATTGTGAATCCTTACAGCTATGTACAGTGGATGGTGTTCTTTACTTTTCAATTTATATTGTATCTAAGATTTTAAGCTTTTGAAGCTCTTATTTGAACCTGAATAACACGATATATTCAAATTAATTAATTGATTTTCCAACAAGAATGGGAATATGGATCTCTAAAGAGATTCTCATATTTAAGAAGCAAAAAAAGGTCAATATTTTTTTTTGGCTAAATAATTATTATAAACTCCACTTCCTAATTTCATTTACATTCATCTTATCACTTAATCCTTCTACACTCCATAAAATACATATTTTTTCTCATTCCTTCACATCTTCCAGGAGCATAAAGAGCATAAAAGAACATAAAAATTGAGAATAACAGAGCAGACAATTTTTATCATATTTTGTGAACACATAATTAAAATAAGATATTAAATACAGAATAATTCATTAAATTTTGCTTACCAAGAGGATTATCATTAGCTAGGTCAAATTTTCCAATTTCCAGAAACCGTCCATGAGGAGCAAGACAACGTGCAGATGCTTTTAGCTTCTCACCAGCAAGTGAATTTAATATCAAATCTACTCCTCGACCTCCTGTATTTTCAAGAATCATTTGTTCAAAGCTGGTGTCACGAGAATTGCCTATATTTTTCTCCTTTAGCTGAGGAATCAAAAATTATATCCAAAATGAGATATATACAGATGCAAATGAAGCATGCACATTGACATTGCTGTACAAAATATAAGGCTTTAAAGCTGATGAGAAGGATTAAAAAAGCAATTAAAATTGATAATAAAGTGAATAACCAGATGTACTAGAATAAGAAGAAAATACAACATTAACTGCAAACATGACTATCTTTGGATGAAAAATATATTTAAGAGGATATCCTGAAATTTTCTATTCCATTAAATACAGGTATCATCAAGAAGGAATTTGTTGATAGCCAAAATAATTTGCTATATCAGTTGTATGTACTATAAGTTAAATTATAAATGTTTGAATTAGAAGTATATAATCTAATTAATTAATAACTTTCGGTTTCATATATTGTGAAATTGAGAGAAACACTACTGAACTAACCTGAGGAAAGTGTTTCAGCAAGAATTCCTTCTTTTCTGTGGTGCCAACAGTAGCATAGACATTGCACCCAGAGTGTAAAGCAATGGAAATGGCAGCCTGACCAACTCCTCCACTGCCAGCATGCACAAGGACTGATTCACCTCCTTGAAGCCTACCACGTATCACAAGGGCATAGTAGGCCTATATAACAGAAGTATCTATAATCAATATAACTCTTGGATTTTGCACAAATATATGATGTAATTTTTAATTTATTGAATAGACATGTCACTTTAAATTATCCAAACATAAGTGAAGGTAATTCTTGTTTTAAAAGATTATATACAGTAGGATTTATAAAAAATAAAGAATGCTATTTGATAAGAACTCAGTTCAGTAATTAATTGTTGGTTGAAATGTATACATTTTTCATTAGTTCCTAAAGGATAGTTAAGAGAAATTTCATTTAATTACATCATTAAATGACCCATAGAATTAAAATTTACTCACAGTAGAATACACAACAGGAACTGTAGCTGCCTCCTCCAATGACCAATTATCAGGGACCTCCCACATAAGGTTTTTATCTGCTTTCACAGTTGTAGCAAGAGCTCCTGAGGATACCATACCCATAACTCTTTTGCCTTGAGAATTTCTTCCAGAAAATTCCAGCCCTTGAACACATTCCTATTATGAAATTATAGCATATAATGAGAATCTAACTTTTCATATAAAAATATGTTGATGTTATGACATAAAGCATAAAAATTGGATCATAAAAATTTGGATTTAAAAAATACAAATTAATAAATAAAAGAGTATTAGTGTAATATTCATTCTACTAATTTAATAAATAATTATTGTGAAATGAAATTTCTGAATTTATAAGCAGGATTCATTGATCTCTTTGAGAGCATAATATCATACTACAAATTAAAGACATCCTAGAGTAAATTATATATTTAAATCAATTTTATAGCAAAAATACAAAGAAAACTTGTTATATTTTGTATTAATAAAATAATAAATCATCATAATTTACAAAACTGAAAAGGATTTATTTGATCTCATTAAAGGAAAATCTATTTTTGGATATTTGCAGTAGAAGCAATAATTATTAAATCATAAATTACATAATTAATCTTGTAATTAATATTATAATATAATCTTCTATTATCAGTTGTATCATAATATTGAATATACTAACTTGTTTCAACCTTTTTGGACACACCACTTCAACAGCTAGCTTTCCCGTTGCTGTCATAATATCACGGAAATTCAAAGCAGCATAGTAAACTTCACATATCTCCTCATCAGCATTGACCTTGGAACTATGAATATAATATGCTTATAATATAAAATCCAGTTATTGATCCACTACTTATAAGGAAACAGAAATTTTTACCCCATAGTACTTATCTTCAATTAACCACATAAGGAATTTAATTAAGAAAATAATCGAAGAGTAAAAAAAATCTTCATAAATTTTTCCAGCTATTAGACATATTTAGAATAATTGACAATAATTCAAAAAGTTATCAAAATATACTCTTTAACAATCATACCTTTTTGCAATTGGACTTTCAATCCATCTTATACTTGATAGATCTCCACGTGTTAACAAATTTGCATAAGCATGCTTTACTGGTACTGACAACAAACTATGATCTTCATTAATCGGAATGTGCCGCATAGATGCCCAAGTCCCTCCTTTTTGTAAGATGTTAACTGCCAGATCAAGTTTCAGCTGTTGAGTGTACAGGGGATTGGAAGATGAAAAGGGAGGAGCATCTGGATCACAGATCATTATGCACCTGTGAAATTTTAAAGACAATGATATAACTTAAAACCAGCATTGGTACATCGAAACAGTTTAATTTGTATTTATTTTATTTTAAAAATAAATGAATTCTAAATTTATTTTTTTAATTTAATTTTTCTTACTGTCTCTAATTGTAATGAATGGGATTAAAAAATCAGAAAGAAAATAAACTTACCTTGAATTTTCTCCACCTGGTTCTCTTCTCAAACAATTGAAAAGGCCAATTATTCCACTTAATGGCTCTCCTTGTGAAACCAAAAGCAATCTCTTATGCCCAATTTGTTGACCTTTAGATGGAGTAACTAATTTTAAGGCTTCTTGAAGTCTTGGTAACCAAGAAAATTGTCCTTCTTCCTCAGATATTTTAACAACTATTGTCTCTGCTGCCTCAAATTTCTTTAAAAAGAAAATGAATTTTCATATAATTTTAAATTTATTAAACTAAAATTCACTCAAAAAATGAAATTCCTGAAATTAAAATATCAAACTTAATCTAAGACATTGAAATACGACACTTATCCAAGGAGAAGTTTACATTTTCTTCATTAGTCAATAGAAGAATATAATGTGAGATTAATAGTGAAATAAGTATAATTATCCCTCTAACATATAAAGGTTTTTGGGCATTCAGAAATCCAAACAATAAATATTGACAAAATTAAAAATAACTCAGCATTAAGTCTGGCTCATAACACAATATTTATTTTTATCATTTTCCACAATGTATTTACTTCTAATGTATTACTTAGGTTATTTGATGTATTATTTAGGTTATCTTAATGTAACTTGCCTTTCTTAGTAACCAAAGAGTACAGTTGTCAGAACACTTTTGCTCAATAATGACCTCCAGATTTCTAGCTTTCATTACTTCTACAGCAGTTTCACTTCCTTGAATTCCCTCCCATATCTTAGGCCTTTCTCTTAGTAAAAGGAAACTACCTTCTTGATGACTAGAGAGAACAGCATCAAGGACATGGCGACGACCAGGGGGAAGGAGTAGATCAGATGCTATCGTCAAGTGACTTGTACCTTGCTGCTGGTTACTTTTGTTTCCTCTAGAACCCATTCCACTCACTCCAGTAAGTTTCCGTTCTTCCACACGGATGTTTCTTGACTCAATTTCTTCCATTTGTTGTTCAAGCATTGAAGATGAAGATGAGGAAGATGCCAGAACTGTCATGTCAGCCTGAGAAAATAAAATGAAGTTCATCAACAGAGATTGGCTAATTAAACACCATGCTAAAGTAAGAGAACTTTCATGCATTTTACTCTGAAAATATTAAGTACATGTTGTTGCATGGGATAAAAAAATTAATTCTACAGCAGCCAAGTTTGTACATTAATAGAACTATCTAAAATTGAATAACTGAAAATACTTTTATCTTCACTGTTTTATATGATAACATTAATTACATAGCTAACATCGAAAAGAAGCCTGGATAAATATTCAATTTTCCAAATTTTTAATTCAAGAAAATATCTTATGATAACAAACTTGCCATGAATATTAATTATTGAAATATTTACTTAATTAAACTCTCTACATCTTTTATAAATACTTTGATATTATAGAAAAATTAAAGCAAAATATATGGTAGTCTTACCTGTACTAATGGGAGATCTGAGAATACATCTGCTATTGAAGGCATTAGAATATTTGGATCCCAAGAGAGAGACTCTGATTCAATTGAAGGAGGACATGCAGCAGGAGACTGAGGACACTCCTCCACAACACATAGCTTGCTTACACTCACATTTTCTACTACTGTGTGCACACAAATCCTTAAAACATGTTTTATTGTCTCCAATTCCCCATGACTAATATCTCTCATTGGGTGCTTATAACTGAAAAAATCATACTCTTCTAAAACTGGAATAGCTGTGTGCCTCCTTCTTTGAATTGCACTCGCCTTAAGACGTCTCACTTCAACTCCGCCGGACTCAATAATACCAACAGATGGTCGTAGCTGAACAGGTAAAACTTGGAAAATAGAGATATTTTTCATTTTTAGTAATTAAAGCTCCAATTACCTTTTTATTTTTGTTTCATCTGAATATCATCACATTAAATTAAGTAAACTGCTCACATTTAATCCAAATGTAAAGACATTACTAAGGATAAGATTAACCATTAATTCCTTAATTAAGCAACTTACTCTTTTCTTCGCCAGTCAAAGAATTTACAAGAGCTGTGTGTTTCTTTGGATCAATAACCAACTTCTCAAGTGATGTAGGTACATATAAAGATCTGGTATCATTTTGAAGAATCTGCACTTGAAGCATAGTATCCAGGAATGTGGCCCAGTTGTTAACCCATTCTAGTTGACCTCTTTTACCTTGCAAGTAAGATATTAATTCAAATATACATATAGTACCTTGGTTGCTTAAGTTAAAAATATTTTAATGAGCATTTATTCAACCAATAATGCTCATAAAGTAAAATAGATATACTATAAATAGAAAGAAATATTACAATTATTTGATGAACCATCTAAATCTACTAGTAATCACACTAAAAAATAATATTAAGTATTGTGATATTTTTAAATTCTTTTGATTTTGAAATACAATGAAGTAATCACACTAAAAAATCATATTAAGTATTGTGATATTTTTAAATTCTTTTGATTTTGAAATAAAATGAAGAGCATATTGTGCACAACCTGTGTAACTCAAATCATAATTAGTCATCATACATTTTATTCATTATTTAAAGGTTATAATTACTTTATGCTTACCTGAATGATCAAGAGAAGCAATTCCACAGAAATAACCACTGTAATTATAGCCTCTAAGTCTCAGTTCCTTGTACACATCAGCGGAAGAAAGTGGCATATTATTAGGATATAGATCATCTTTTTCATTTTCTTCCTCCTCATCAGAATATGGCAGAGCAAACTCTGAATCAACATTTTCAGGGACAGAAATACGCCCTGTAACTGTAGCAACTCCTCCTTCAACTATTTCAAAGTTTCCAGTACCCTTCATAATCATTACATTGAATAGCAGAGTTCCTGCAAAGATCATTCATTATACTTAGAGTTGATGATGTATCATGTATAAAACTAAGATTTACATAGTTTCATTATCATTATTACTATTTTGATCATCATTTTACCTTCTTTAGGGATGTTAGTAGCTCTGAGAAATTTAACATCTTCAAATACAACTGGAAGTTCTGTGAACAGCTTTCCTTTCATCATTCCCAAAGTCTCCCACACAATTGCCTGTACAATAAAAGTTAAACTTATGATGAAGAAGAGCGATGAAATCAAAGTCAGTTCTTATGTGAAATTCAGCATTTAAGGAAATTTGATTAAAACATTCATTAAATTCAGTAAAATGTAAAAATAATGAAAATGGTTAATAATAAATATTACAGTATTTTATGAAGTTAATAAAAGCATAGCCTATGAGTTAAGACGATATACAGATGGTGGAAGTCAACATGGAAATACACTGCTGAAAGCTTTGTGGTACTAATAATACAATGTGGGTATAAAATAAATTATTATCAATTCATTGTTTTTCATCAAAATATATTCTTAAGCTCATATTCCATAATGATGTTAATAAAACTAAAATTTAGTTCAATAATGTCATATAAAAAGAAGAGCCAATTATAAGCAAAATCTTAAGTAAAAGTTTTACCAAATATCCAGTTGCAGGAAACAAATTTCTTCCATCAATTACATGACCAGCATAAAACTCATCTTCCTCCTCAGTTAACTGCACTGCAACAGCCCTCTCACATGATGTAATTTTTTCCTATTGAATTCAAAAGGCAATATTATTACAGTTATGATTCAAAGGAATTTCAGACAATTTATACTTACTCAAAAATCAATTATATGGATTAAATGCCATTGAAATATAGAAATATAGAATAATAGTTCAAGATCCATTAAATAAAATTAATTAATTAAGCACAGAATCTTTTTGAAAAATTTGTATTTTCCAGATTGAACTCCATTTCACAATTATTTGATAAAATTTTTAATTTCTCTATATTATAAATGATAGTCACCTATATAAATAGTCATGTATATGAAGAAGTTTCATGTTAAAAGACAACAGTTAAATTAATAAAAAATTTACCGTCAATTTTAGGAGCAGGAATAGAATTGCCAAAATATCTAAAAACAGAATTGTTCCTTAAAACTTTAAGTTTATAAAGTGATATAAAAAAATTATTGTAAAGTAAAGAGGAGATCCACTGAAATATTAGTGGCCTTGTAATGTATCAAACAAAATGTAATTTTGAGTATAGAGTATTGTGTAAGAAATCTTCCATCCAGAGTGATGTATTACATTATTCTTCTGATAATTTAAAGAGAATAACAAAAAGGAATCATCTGTAAGAGCATTTAACTTTGACAGTTACATCATTCTTGCAACAAAAAATAAAACTGTGGAAATCAATAATGTGTATTGAAATATATGAAATTCAAATATACCAATGTTTAATTAAATTAAAGGCATAATATACTTGGTATTTACTATTGATCAATGAGTTGAATTGATCAAATAAATAAAATAAAATTTTCAATAGTAACAAATTTAACAAACATAAAACCATAGTACTATAAACTATGTTTACTCTAATCATTGTAGCTTATACCATTAACTCTCTAATATAAGGCTTTATTATGCACAAAATGTATAGCATTCAAATTTCCCAAGAATATTGAGTCTCTATTCATTATAAATTTTTGACTTTGCATTTTGAATTTGATAATATAAAATTTAATATTAGCAAGTTATTGCATGGGGATTTTCTGCTTTACTTTCAAGAACAGATACTCATTCAATCTAAAGAAAAGTTCAGTCACAGTAATTGTAAACTATCTAAAGCTATTGATTCTCTGCTAATAAATACCTACCTCCATTTTGTAAGCATTGACAAACCATTCATCTGAATGTTCCCATCTCACAAGTGGTGAGATCATTGGTGTGCCTCTACCAACAGGAAATTGTATGGGAGGGTAAAGCCCAGCAGGATTAGGCTGAACACCTAATTCATAGAGTCTAAACGAAAATGAAAGAAAATTTTATTTTCTTGATGTTTTAACAAATTATTAAAGCATGTAATGACATAAGTTGTTCAGAATATGATCAATTTTAAATAAAACGATTCAAAATTTTTGACAGTGATTATTGAGATGAAAATGGAAAATATATACATTTGTTTTGTTTTATTAGAAAATAATCAAAATTATATGTAAAAAAGTAAGCTATGAGTAAAAATAATATAATTCCTTTGATGAATGCAAGTTCTATTAGATGAGATTAAATGAAAAAAAAATTCTTGAAATATAAGAAATGCCAATAATTTATTTTGAATGAAAAGTATATTTAAATTTATCACAAACTATATAATTCTCTAAAGTTAGATTTCTAAATGTCAATTAATATAAATAAGTCAAATAAAAGAAGACAATGATTCTAAAATAATTCATATTTGTTATTTTAATATTCTCATATTTCATTTGTTAACAAAATTAATTAATGGAAAGGAATAAAAATGACATATGAAAACTATACTTACTTTCCAATAGAGCTTAGAAAAACTTCTAAGTTATTTGGATGGCCACGAGTTGCAAGAGGAACATGAGCACAAGTTGAAGGTAAGGACCGGCGAAGAACTGGTTGCAACAGTGCATGTGGTGCTACCTCAACCAAAATGGCATCAGGAGGAATATGCCTTGTGGTAGCCTCTTCAAATAGAACAGGGCATAAAAGATTATTTGTGTGATATTCTGCTGAAGAATAGTTGGCTTCTGACTTGGACCATAATGACTCTGGTACTGATGATGAAACCCAGCGTGCAGAACGGGCCTTAGGCTCTGGAATCACCTGCATTAAATAATTATCTCATCACAAATCTGGTATACATATTTTTAAAAATTGAACCCAAAAATATTATCAACGTTCAAAATAATTTTCGCTTATACAGAGACAGCAAAATTCTATTAATAGTTCAAAATAAGAGTAAATTATGCATATGAAACAACATATAATTTAAACAATTTAATCATAACTAATATTCCTTAGAGTTTATTAATTGAAGATATTAATAGAATACTATTTATATAACATTTGAGATAGTTATTGCTCTTCAAATTAAAGACAAATACTTATTAGGTACCTCCTTCAGATACTTCAGAAGTGTTGGACCAGCATTTGCAATGTAGCGACTATGGTAAGCTATGTTAGAACATTTCACTTCACGTGCAAAAATCCCTCTTAGACGAAGGCTCTCCACAAATTTAGCAACTTCTGCAGCAGGCCCTGACACTGTGCAACTGTCTGTTCCATTATGACATGCAACATCTAACTCTGGTGGAAGCATTTCTCTTACTTGTCTCTGTGATAACCCTGTAAATGATGTTTTAGGCATTATTAACGATGTCTTTTGCAACCTTATCTTAGAAAATTGGATGTTAAACTTCTCATTCTATAATTAAATTAACTTTAGTTTACAATGCTTAATATAAATTATTAATAAAATATTGTATATCATAATTTAAATTTTACAACATACATTTCTTTGTATTAGTTTAAACTGCGATTTAAATGCTTTGTTGTTAGTATCTACATAATGATAAGCATAGAAAATTATCTGGCATATTACCAACTGCTGCCATGGAGCCAACAATAAGTGGAGTTTCAATTGAAGCAAGCCCTCTTGAATATGCAGCTAGAATCATCTGTTGTGCAGTTAAACATCCATCTGCATAAGCACATCCTAGTTCTCCAACTGAATGTCCAACAAAGCCATCTGCCTCTATACCTGCTGCAGCTAATGCATCAACCAGGCCAATCTATGAGAAAAATTATTGTGACTAAATTCAATTCATTAGTAGAGAACATCATAAAACCAAAATCAAAGGAAAAGTTATTATGGTATGTCCAAAAAACGATGAATTGGACCAAAGAGACAATACATACAGATGTATTTTAATCCATGTTGAGATCAATATTAAATCTTACGGATTTAAGTAATAATTTTATGCAGAACTTATATTTGTCAATAATAGGACTACAAATGCAGGACTTGATTCATGAAAATGTATCAATTGTACTCTCTTGTTTTCCTCATTCTTACCGAACAGTATAGACATGAATTAAGATTGTGGATATACTCCTGATTTTCTAGTTTAATCATAAGAAAATAACAGAATCCATCGAATACCTGTACAGCAGCTATTCCAACAAATGAGTTGAGAATGTCTTCATATATGCTAGGGTCATCATCCGAAATAATTCTATAGATGTTGAGTCCTCTCGGTTTAAGGACTGCGTCACATGTCGCGATCGCAGACGCAAAAGCAGGAAGACGTAAGAGATCTTTTCCCATGCCCGCCCACTGGCTGCCCATTCCTGAGAAGACAAACCATAGCGAGCGTCGAGCCCCTGGGTAATACTGGAAGGAGAAAAATTGATAAAATAGAAATTACCGTGCAAGAGATCTCTCATATGAGACAAATGGTAAATCGCAAAGGTGGGGTATTAAAAAAACTAGGTTATTTTCATAAGTGTAAATTGAACTAAAGGTAAACCATCACTGTAAGACTTCAGGGAAATGCCTAAGATACTACGATTTGATCTTGAATTAAAATTTTAGTATAATTATTACAATTCCATCTTAAATTCTATTTTTTTTCCTGGCATTAATGAAGATGATATTTCGCAACTACTACTTCAGAAAATGGAAGAAAAAATAAATATTACTAGATTTAACAAATCATCAAGTTCAACTTTGCGGAAGGCAACCATAATGTACGAAACAAAAGTATTTAATGTCTTTTAAATTTTTATGTACAATTTATTCTGAAAAGTTGTCTAGTTTTGTCGATAAATGGACATTATCAAGTTCATATGAGGATTTTCCTTAATTTAAAATGTAAGTAACAGCTGAAGAATAAGGGTATGTGAAAGTTTCAATAAGCGCGGAAATTGTGCGCGGAATGATGAGTATACACTTTCTCCGCCTTTTTCTTTGCTATCAGTTTGCTCTGTTATGGAAGTCGATACGAATACCGATCTAAAAGGAGCGTAGCTAATCTTCTAATTATTTTGCTGTATTCATTAAATACAATGTACGTAATATTTCGATTTTTTTGCTTTCCTTACTTTTAATAACTTCAAGTTTTTACGTTATTAATTTTTAAAATACGTTACCATAAAAAGCTATGCTCTTTATTATAATGACAAACTAAGTAAATAATGTCTGATACATATCATTTCGTTATGTAGAACTATTTGGGTGAATTCTGTCCCTATCAAGCCGGCAAACATTAAATCAAAGATCCTTGCTTATTGCCTTTGATATTTTAGATTATGTATGAGAGTCTGATATGATTATATATACTTTACTAATATCTTATTATATTTCTGCCGGGCAGCTTGATATTATACGACTGCTTCACGTATTCATATATCGTTATATATTTACCTGTATATCTCTGGTGAATTTAATGTCTGAAGAGATTTGGTTCTCTGTTCTTGGTTGAACTAAGGTGTAACCCCGATAAATATGGCCAGGTATATTTGAGGAATGTATTTTATGAAGTAGTGCAACAAACTCTGGATCAACTGGCACCATAGATTCCACCTGAAAGAAAACATTCAAGAGGCTTCAGTACTGTATATATTTAATTATCTTTTAATATTTCTTGGGAAGTGAAAACTATTTTAAATTATTAAAAATAATTATAAAAACTAAATAATTATTTCAACTTGAAATTTGTTTGTATTTTTCTAGCAAAAGAGTCTAGTATGACTTATGTCTCTATAATTGCTTATCTTTCTTACAGAATTGTTCTTTATTTTTAGAGCTTGATATAGATTTTCATTCATTTCATTTAGTGGCTGACAATGAAGGATGATAATGATAATAATTGAAGTGGTTGATAGTTGCTGATCCTACCTCAGACAGTATTCTATCAACAGCTTCTTCACTACGTCCAGATGCTATAACCAGACGAGGAACATTATCCCCTCCTAATCCATTAAGAGGTGGTAATTTTGGTTTCTCATTCCATCGAAAGAGAACGTGAGCATTAGCTCCACCAAAACCAAAAGAATTGACCCCGGCAAGTCCACCTGTCCATTTGGTCTTCTCAGTGACCACCTGAAAATAGAGATGGATTGAATGGATAATATTGCAAACTCAATCAAAAATGCTAAAGTTTTGAATGCTTTAAATCTAGAATTGTGAATCATGAAAAGGTACTAACCTTAACTCTGTTCTCAGCTAGTGCAGGTATTCCTCTCCTTGGCTCATTGAAATGCAAATTGGGCGGTATATAGCCTGTCTCCATTGCTAAAAGTACTTTAGCTACTGAGCACAGTGCAGATGCAGCCTCTGAATGTCCAAGATTAGATTTAACAGAGCCAACAAGTAGTGGCCCAAGTTTCTCTAGATCTCTAGGTTTGCAAAACACTTCATCAATAGCATTTAACTCTTCAGGATCTCCCACCTGTAATTAAATCATTATCAACCTGTCAACTGGTTATCACATTTTCATTAAAATTATCGAAAGGATATATATCAGTCCATAATTTATAATATTAATTCTGATTTGCTTAAAAACTTTAGTAAAAATATGAATATCATAAACATTTTACAACTTTAATTTTAAATTTAATGATCCAAGATTTTTAAATGAGAAAATCAGAATTGTATATACTTTAGTTCCAGTTCCATGGGCCTCTAGGTATCCCAAAGTTCCAGGGTCAATTTTGCATTCACTGTAGAATTCATGTAGCAACTCCCTTTGCATACGCCCAGATGGATATGTGATTCCTTGTTCTTTGTACCCATCACAATTTGTTTTGGCATGCACAATAGTTCCATATATTCTATTTGCAACTGTGCTTTTCTGGAGAAATACCACCGCTACTGTTTCACTTCTACAATAACCATCAGCTGCAATGATTTGTACATATTCAGTATATTTCAGTGAAATTTACAAAATAAGCGAATATTTTTATACATTATAAAGGTATTATCATCCATCTCTTATTGTAAGAATCAAAAATGAAATCAGTATGCAGAGAAGGCATGGCTTTGTGGAAAGCCATAGTATAATGAAAAAAGTTGATATCCTTGAATGTATATTGACATTATAAAATTATTAGCAGTATGTAGATTACTTATTTGATGTTACTTAACACAGATTCAATGGATTAATTATTACCTTGTTCATCAAAGGTTTTACAGCGGCCATCTGTGCTAAGAACTCCCAAACGAGAAAATTGCATAGAGATATAAGGATGAAGAGCAAGATTGCATCCTCCTACTAGAGCAGCCTCACATTTCCCATCTCGGATAGCACGGTAAGCATGTTCTAAGGCATACATACTTGAGGAGCATGCTGTGTCAACACTGTAGCTTGGACCTGAAGAAAGATGAATATATTTATTTTTCGTAAAAAGTAATTAAATTTCTCTCATTCTTATATATTGTATATTATTTCCAAGTAGAATGAATGCTGAAATATTATTTTATGGATGTTTGAGAATGATATATTGTTCATGACACACTATAACTAAATACATCTGTTTCTACTGGGATAGCTCAACATACAGAGCACCATTTTTCTTATTCTTTAGATGTAGAATTTTTTGATGGGATTCAATATTTGTAGAAATAAAATTTTAAATTAGTATCATTTTACAGAAAACCATTACCATACCATAACTTTTTTGTAGCTTAAATATAATTATGAAAACTGAGAATATTTTGTCACATTTCTTGCATTCCAGTGCAATTTTATTCACTGAAATGTTATGCACTTGAAGATAGAAAAGGAATTGAATATATACCAGTGATTCCTAGCCAATAGGAAATGCGATTTGCAAGCATTGCTCGACTACATCCAGTGATTCCAAAACCATTTACTTGTATGCGCTCATAGAACCATGTTTTTTCACTTTCACTGAAGCAAGCCCCAATGAATACTCCAGTTTTGGTACCACGCAGGCTGCTTGGATTGACACCTGTCGAAAATTAAAGTGAAGACCTTTTAATAAAATAAAATCAAAATACAGAATATGTATATTCGAAAAACAAAGCTGCCTTCTTTTGGCAAAATCTCCTATTTTAGAGGCAGTTACTAATATTTCAAAAACATCTTTCTGATTATTCTCATGGACATAAAATAGGAAAATAATTGATTTCAGCAAAAAGAATCATATTTTAATGAAGCAATAAATTTTTATAGAATCTATTCTGAGATCACAGCATCAGATTAATACTTTGCATTACTTGGCATGCTGTTTTTATATTCCGATGAAAAGAAATACTTTATTACTTTATACTGAATTATATATCTCTTTGATTTTGGTTGAACCTAAAATCCAATAATCAACTTTTTGTTTCAGATGCTGGTTTACGCCTTCCAATAATAATTTATTAGAACATCTTACCAGCATCTACCAAAGCCTCATATGCCAGTTCAAGAAGGATGCGGCACATAGGATCCATTGTATGAGCTTGTTTGTAATGGACACCAAAGAAGGATGCATCAAATTTTGATAAATTCTTCAACTTTCCTGTTCTCTGTGGTATTTCAGGATGGTCTGAAATTTGAATTAATGAAAAATTAAAAGTAGTTGAAATATTTTTTTTGCATTGTTGGGTTTTTAGAAATGTCATGTTAAACAATTTGGGAATGTGATAGGAAAATACATAGACATTTTATAAGATAAAGATAAAAGTTCTTTGTTTAAATTTAGAATATTTTCTAAGAAGCTATTTTCGTTTTTGTGCAGATGCTCACCTAACTTCCATCTTCTATCATCTCCAGTTACAAGATCTACTTTATCAAAAAGTTGATCCCTCAGCTGATAAAGGTCATCGGACTCTGGAAACTTTCCAGACATTCCAGAGACCACAACCTCAAAGGACGATGAGGCATTCATCTTGCAGCCTTTGATTGGATTCCCTCACCAACTGACTGACTGCCTCTCCGTCTGTAAGGTAAAAGAATGATTATGCATATATACTAATAAAAGGTTTTCAACACTAAGAAAAATCGAGTGCAGAATTACACCTTCTAATATAATACAAAGGACATACGAAAACCCTTGCAAGGCAATTGATTTCCCTGGTGATTCTTTGATTTGAATTTATTGAAGCTTTTATTTCCTTATCAGGTAGGTTCAAAAATTAGCTAAACCATAACTTTACAAATTTATGTACATATATTTTCATTTACCGTATTTGACGGCATATAAGACTCACTGGCATATAAGACGCACCCTCATTAAATAGGCCACTCACAGAGAAAAAAGTCAAAATAGTCCGTGCGACAGCGCGGTATCGCAATAACATAATAACTTACTACTGCTCTGTTTCCATGCACTTTAGCGTAATTTAACACTCCTAGTTTATACTGAATGGTGCGGTTTAATCTCTTGTTTCCTTTAGTTATTTTCCGAGGGTATTATTTTAAACATTTTTTTAAGTACCGATACCTATACCTTCACATATAAGACGCGGGTAAATTTTTTGAGGTCTAATATAGGAAAAAAGATGCGTTTAACCAACTTCTCTTATTAAATTTAACTTTCTCACGACTATTTCTATCCTTAAATTATTTTGTATTACTATATTTTTGTAAAATTTTGAATTATTATTTATCATTACTCTTACAATTCGTGAAATTTAGTGTTAGATTTATTCTATGATTACTGCTGTGATTGACTACTAATTTACCTCTTTGGAAATCTGCAGAATATATTATTTTTAATGTTTAAATAAATTACTAATAATAATTTTGAAAGCATTAAGTATTACACTAACCATCAATCGAACTTAAAGTTAAAAGATATGAAGTGTAATCGTATTATTAAGAAATGAAAATCGGAAGACTTAAAAAAAATCAGACCAAAACAAAGAATAAATTTCTGTTGCGAGATAAAAACTTATATTCTGAAAGTGATGTAGAAAATAAGCTGATGGAAGAATTAAATTTTAATCTGAATTTTAATCCACGAATATATCTTTCTTAGGATTTAATAAAGCGGTTTCCTTGAATTAATAATAAATAAGACAATCCACTGCAGGAGTACAAAATTTAAATTATTTTTTTTGCTTTTAAAAAAGAATATTTTGATCTTGTTAATCTAGGTATGTATCCACACTATGATTATGTATTCGTATATACCGGTGAACTAATGGAGGACTGGATTTTTTTATGAAATAACAGAGATGCTGGACGCTACTTGGCTTTATTTTGCTTTTCCATTCACATACCAATAAACAATAGGGATAATTTATTTACTTATGTATTAAAAACATCCAAAGACTAGGTACACATTTTTTCGATCGATGTCCATTTTATTGTGTCTAGGGTTGTGAGTGCTAAAACGTCCTCATATTTTTAATGTAATTGATAATAATTCTTGTAATTCTGATCGAAAACTTTCTAACGCTTCCAAGGAAATTATTAAGGTAAAAGCCACAATTCTAAAAGCGCTATTTTTCTATTAATTACCAAAATAAGTTATCGTTTCTATTCAATTAAGACGCGATGTATTACGTTCCAAATATTACGATACTCAATATCACTATGGAAATCTTTCATGCTTCCTATAGTCTTAAGGTCCTAGATGGAATTAACGTCTTACCTTATCTGTGCCTGAGAGATGTGTACTGCCGCTTGTGCACTTTGAATGGCCAGTTAGACACCGGATACTTATTGCAGGGTTGTGGGGCCATGACGATGAGGCTCACCTCTTTTATGTACTTCCCTTTCACTCTCCTCATTGGCCCCGACTCCTCACGCCTTCCTGTCATTTGGTCTCCTTTAGTTAAGTTTAACATTATTCAGCATTTTAAAACAATATTCGGAAGTCTTACGACCGGGATGAATTCATTGTTGACACTGTCCGCAAACATCTGGAGGTTATGAACGTGGTGAATCAATTTCTTTACTTTAGACCCTTCATAATCTCTATCGAATAACATCGTTTAATTATATTGATTCCTAACATATAGCTGTTCTTGATGTTATATTTTATCTTAAGGTAAATGGAAAAAATATAATTTAATTTTTGCAAATATATATGAGCGGTATATATATCAGTTGTACGTTCATACAGGATTTTAAATTTTAGTTACTTTCAGCAGTGCAATTTTTTTCATTAAATTTTGCTTTGAAAAGTGAACTTTGAATTTTTATTTTATTGTCAAAACTAAGAGGTTTTGCTTTCAACGATATTTTATGTTTATTTATTACAGAATTTATATTTTTATCTATCAAGATTGAAAATAAATTTCCATTCACATACGTATATTTTTGCGTATTTTTACCCCCCTTAAGGATTCGGTGGTTACGTACTCTGATGCTATTCTTCTGAATACGAAAAAAAGTTCTGGGATCACATGGAAAGTCCCTGTTCATCATTGTGGATTGATAAATAGATCGCAATCACAAAAATACATAAATAAAGCGATGGCGACTTCTATGCCAAAGTAACACACTATACATAAGAATTTGCATCAATAGACAAAACTTAGTAATTAATTAGTTTGATTGAGGTTATTAAGACAGCCCAGGAGAACCATTTATTTCGGGACTAATTTTAGTACATGGAAATGATTGTTGTAGTATGGGGTTGTTTATTTAATGACTCGAAATTCAAAATTAAAGCGTTAAAAAATTTTCTGGGATATTTTTCAGCTAGTCTACGATTAAGAGTTGATATTATTATAGATTGAGAAACAATTCAGCAGTCGGAGAATAATCAAGCTAAGAGTTTGAATCATACTTAAACTACTTCAATAATTGTCTATGGATTATCAATATAAGTATTGTATGAGGATGGATATTTTTGATGGGAGGATATTTCATATGGCATAAATTAAAAAGATATCGGTGTTGTAAATTAAGGTGTCACCTTTTCGTCATTAAAGTTCCTGTTTCATGAAAATTTTCAAAAATTGAAGTGAATAATTTTTAGAAGTGTAAACCACTATCTAAATTAAAGACCTACACGCAAGCGTAAATTCGGTAGCTTGCCGTCGTTTGAAACAAGCGATACCAGAATATCACTTCAATCTGAGCTTGAGTTATCAAGTATAAAAAGTAATATTAAATTCATCCAACCTTTTTACTTTTATACCATCGGGTTACGTCTTATTTTACTATTTAATGTTTAAAAGTCTTTTCCGTATATTTTATTTTCCGCATTCCTAAAAATTAAAACTGAGATTAAAACATGTTACATGTTTTACATGTTCAATAAGTTGAAAAAGCTCATTATTCTAGAATGAGTGTCTGAAAATGCGACTAAATAGAGTACGTATAGTGCTTCTCGGTGTTTACTACAAAAGGAAAGGTTATTTATGCATCATTAAGCGACAATGGCCTGAATGTTTTACACTCCGAGTGTTTTAATAACACAAAACATTCAGTATATGAACAATATTTCTTCGTCTTTCCCTAAAATTTACGTTGAAAGAATAGAGAACAAATTGAGTTTTCAGATTATACGTTATTCCTCTATAGTTTTTGTTCTTGAAGATTTTTCAAATTGTTGAGAGAAAGTAAACATAGTTTTTAAAATTAATTTAATTTAATTGTTAATTATCAATACTTGTTTGAATAAAAGTATAGGTTTTTGTTTAAGTATACGAGTTTGAATCAATATTTTTATGTTTAAAAATAAAGTTAAAAATATATTGAAATTAAAAAATATCACACTGCTGGATCGAATTTGTAGATAAGTTGGAGGATATATTTCCAAAATTAGCTCGGCGTTCGTTTTCGCTGTTTTTTATCAACAAATGCAAATTACGGCTTTCCTTTACCGTGCTTCGAAACAGGTTTTTCCATCTCTATATATTATCTCTGATAGTTTTATGTTCAAAGGCGAAGCTAAATCTGCGGAGAATTGACTTTTTGGGATATAATATTGTATCTAACGTTCCTTAATCGTCTTATTTGCATGAAAAACTTCGCGGTGTCCCATTGTTACGTAATAGAATGGAATGGAATATCAAATCTTGATCAGGTGCCCGGCTCTCTCATTAATGCAGTTCAACTCAGTAAAATCGGATATTCAAGATTGATACAAGTCTAGTAACCCCGCGATTTCCCTATGATATTTATTGATTGATTTATTTTACGATGGTGACGCAGCTACCGAGTTCAGTTAATCATTTTTGTGGATTCCCTTTGAGTAAGAAATTCGGTACCTTAAAAATTTTACACTACGCCGTTTTTAATTTTGTTTTCATATCATTGGAAAACTGTAACTAATTTCTTAAATTTTCGGCCGAATGACTAGTTCACACTAATTAAGCATGTTCAAATTTTAAGTTATCTACTGTACCACCTTGTAAACCAACATTTGACATGCGGTATTTTACACAACATGATAAAACTACTTCTTTATCGCATTACTATCGCGTGAATTATGTGGAAGTAGCGAGTCCTTAAAATTACTTTTCTAAGCATCAATTTTTTTATTTTGTCTTTATAATCATAAATTCAAGAAAGTCTCGCACAATATTGATTGTCTACTGCAGAAGCACCTTATTTACCATATGTTGCTTAGAATTCTGAAACACATTTCGGTTGTCAACAATTGAACACAACAATACTTATGTCAAATTGAGTACTTAGAATCCTTTGTCTAGCTTCGTTTGTATTTTAACACGTTCATCCTTAAATTCAAATATTTTGTCTTTAGGACGAGCAATTTTTCTTGAAGGATAATATTGAATAATTTACGATTTTTATTGACTTTTAATGGAAATAGTTCTGCTAGAGAAAGAACATAAATTTTCCATGTGGTTGACAGGTATACATAAAAATAATAAAATTATTAACCCGCTGGACTGACTCGTCGGAATTGCTAAATAATCGGTCCTCTTCTTATCTTTTAACCACTCGCCGATATTTACATAACTTTCGAAGGGTTTTAATATAATTCTTTATCTCTCTCTTGAATTTTAAGAACTTGTTTCCCAGGAATATTACCCCAGAATGTCCGTTGAGAGTACTATAGCAACATATTATCAAACAAAATATCGTTCCATTTCATGTCAGTTAAATGGAGCAAAAAATTGGATCACTATGCTTGCTACACTTTCCCTTTCATTGTCGTATTTGAGAAATGTGCATACTCCCATTCATATATGACCTTGTACTATAGCATGTACTCCCCCTTGCCCTTAACCCCTCGTGATCTTCGCCTCTTCCGGCCTTTACATGCTAATACCTGTCGATGGCAAAGAGGTCGTGTCCCCACGAGTTTTCCTTTCGTGGAATTATGGGAGTGACGTGAGCTTCCCCTCCCACTTTCCATCGCCCTCGCTCCGAATCACGACAGCTATTTATTCTTTAGATACGCTTTCTTCGATATTTTTATACCATCACTCAAAATTTATGTATAGGGTTGGTCTGATTCCATAGTAACTGAATTACTCGATTCCCTGAAATATCATGACTCAAACGTTTCGAAAAACGTTGAGTTGCCTTTTGGTATAATGTATAAAATACGTCTGTCGATTAATTTTACAGCATTTTCCATAACTCAGTTAATAGCAGAAATTTAGGTTTTTTCTTGTGAAATCAAAGAAAAATTTTAGACGTCTCTCTATCATGTTCCATTAATTGACGTTTACAGTATTCTCGATTTCAGTGAAAAGCAGAAGTAATCAACATCACTCATACACTTGTCAAAGTAAATCACAATCACCTTCTTTTGGCAGAAGTTTTCATATCGGAATCTCATCTACGGACTACGACTACTACGACTACTACGAACAGTTCGCATTTATCCACTATTAAATGTTTCAGAATAATCTGTATATTTACATTCAACGTTGCCCGCCTTGAAAGGTTAAATGTTCCTCGAATGTTTATTAAAATTCATTAAATCGTTGTTTAGTTCAAAGTATACATACTTGCCCGAAAACTCTCTTCGCTCTATATTATTATATTCTGAAGTTTATTCCATCATAACATTCATTATCATCAATTTTCTTAAAGCTAAATTACGATATTCAAAGTACGTATTACATTTGTATAGCCACTTAAAAATATTTGATGCTCAAGATAAATATTTACTTCTCATAAAAATCTATATCCCAAAAACATTCTCGCTACATAAAAACGATTGTATCTGGTGTGCAGCGTTGCCAACTCTTTCGTAAGGCAATTCTGATAATCAAGGGGGGAAACGAATGCAGTGAAATCTATTATATCTGAATAATAGAATTTAATTTTTACGTCATCCTGTTACTGAATTTAATAAAATTCAATATAATAAAACGCGTTCTCAAATCAAAAACTCTCTCATGTATGCATTACTCAGGTCGCATTAAACGTTAATAAAATTCATCCCGAAAAACGATAATTTCACCAGTTGAAAAAGTTTTATTTGTAAACATTATTAGATATAGAATGTATTTAGAATTTTTAAATAGTTTATTAGTCCTTATCTTCAGAAAATTATTGCATAAATTATGATAATTAGTGTCTAATTATTTAAGGGATCTCTTATTTACCTTAATGATAAATTCAGAAAAACTTCATTCTGATTCTGATTATAAGAAACCAAATAATTTAAATTATAAATATATTGTTCGTTTTATCGTAACATTTGCACTATCGTAACAAACCGATACTGAAATTATGTTTTGTAAATTTTAGAAACATCAAAGAGGTAGTGGGGCGAATATTAAATTACTCATACTGCATTTTATATTTTTTATAAGTTCATGATACTCTTTAAGGTCAAGAACCTTTTCAATGCCCCGTATGCCTGCTTAATGCAGAAATAATGCTTTTGCTATTGATCAAATATGCAAATTAGAACTCGTAGCGGGAGGAAAGACGATCGCAGTGCGAGATTCACGATCCATAGGTTCAAATACGGCTCTCGAAGGTTGACGCAGACCCCTTTGGAATTTTAGTAGTATTTCATCTATAATCCTTTGATTCACCGGTGCGTCTTCTTCAAGCAAAAGGTAAGCAGATAGATAGTGATTTATTCTAATTCTCGGTTTTCAAGAATTCGTTTGAATTATATATTTTTAAATTCTGTAAATCCCTTTCAATAACCTTGATAATAGATGTACAAGATAATAAATATACTTAGTCTATATTTCTTTACTAATACCGGTAAAAATGTTTCCGTTTATTATTTTCTCGAAATAACGAAGCACGATTATGTTAAATACATGATGTTTAGGCTAAAATACATAAATATATAAATATTTATGCTCATTATTTTCCAAAATTTGAGGAAAATATTATTTCAATGGAGATTCTGGAACGCAGTTATGAGGATATGTTTTATTAGAGGATATCATCAGGAAAAGAAAATAATTTCTACTCTTAAAATCTACTGTGATATTAATTAGCCAAAACACATTAAGTTGAAATTTTCAATATCCTGTAATTAATTTAATTATTTTATTATAATGCGCTGGAAACACTGACTCAAATCTCATTATATTTAAGATAAAGACGATGTTAATTTTTAAAACGTGAGTATGAGGTTTGGTAATAAATAATTCATTTCTTTATATGTTTATAAATTAGGAAAACTGCTTGGTTTTATAATAAATCTTGCCAAAAATTTTTAACTAACCAAAACTAAATTTTTACAATGGCACCGTTTTCAAATGTTATTTACTAAATTTATCTTCTTCATGAATGTTTTAGTTCGATTGATGTAGGTGGTTTATGTAGCCATCTTCATAAAGAGAGCTCATTTATCCTAATCCTAACTCTTGCATAAAAAATTAAACATTGCTGTAAAGGCGTTTTCTGATTTAATATTAATATCAAAACAATTAATTTCAAAATTAAATAAAAAATTGAAGTATTTTAATATCCTTAAATAGTTACCTAAAAAATGAAAATTTAGACAATAAAGGTTTGAGAAAAATATATCTTTCCTTCCATTTGGACTTTAAGATGATTTTGCTCCTCACAAATTTTTCACGGTTTTTTTTTATTTTTCCTTTATTCTTCACTAGGTGTGTATCATAGTCAGGTAGATCTTAAATTATAGTAAAGCCATTGAATTATATAGTTTTAAATTAAATGGAATTGGAAATGGCTTATGATATTTTAAGTCCTTCTTAAATTAGATAAGCTTTAACATTCAAGTGTAGCAAATACCTTTTTTTCCTTAGATAAAATATCAGTCTCAGATTTTAATGCTGTTTGGAATGTTTGGATAATGAAAATCGTGTGATAAATTGAGTGGATTTATTTGATCTTCATTTTGAGTGATTAATAATGGCTGAGGCTACTGCACCTCGTTCAGTCCTTGCTTCTGAGGTTGAGCTAACATTTTCTTGTCGGTGAGTAATAATTTTGTTTTTATACATGGTAATAGTTTGTAAATTTAATACGCACAACTTAAATGTTTGTTATATAAATCAGTCTGCATGTAAATATTTTTGTTTGATCCATATCTGAAGTGTTTATTGCCTCATTCATACATTTTTCTAATGTGTGTAGCTTCTTTCATTATATAGAAATAGGTAATGTTTTCATTTTTTAGGCAATTACACGTTGATTACTTTTATTGTTTTAATACTCTTGCTATGAAATATTCAACCATATCTAGGACAGAGATGTCATTAATTATTCTAATGTTAGTAGATAATCTGATCTTAAAGTTACTGAAGAATATTTTTATCATAGAATATGTGGTAATTACAAACGCTCTCTGTATTTCTTTCAGGAATTTGTTGGATAGGGATCTCTTTTCTCTTTCTGATCCAATGTGTGTGGTTTATGAAAAAGGACCTGGTGAAACTGATTGGAGAGTTGTTCATCAAACTGAAACTTTACAAGATACACTAAATCCTGATTTCTCCCAGCATTTACGGCTTCAATACCATTTTGAAGAGCAACAGTTCCTACGTTTTGAAATTTATGATGTTGATGCTGGAGATGAAGGTGGACCTCTAAGCAAACATGATTTTCTTGGAGCTGCTGAGACTACTCTTGGAAAGGTAAACTTATTATAATAACATTTTATCATCAGGGTGGAATGGAAAACTTTTATAACTCAGTTGAGGTGAGATTTTGTATTCCAAGGATTATTTTACTTTATTTTTGAGAAGGTGTAGGACTTATTTTCCTCTTATTTTTTTTTTAATTTTGTAACAGGTTTGCTTTTATGAAGATTTTGAACCTGAAATCATCATAACTTTTAGTTTGATCACTCTCTTTTTTTGCTAATACTTAACTCTCTAGCATACTTTTAACAGTTCTTACAGTAAATTTTCAAGTACCTACATATTAAATTATTTGCCTTTATGACTCTCACTTTCAGCCCCTTTTTAGTTTATAGTCAATCATAGAATTTCTTCAGAATTCAGAATTATATCTAATAAATATCAATATTAAATTAAATAAAAAATAAATCTTTCTATGATGAATTAATAATTCTATCTGAATTTTTATTCACTTTCACCAATTGATAAATTAAGAATAATCTATCCTCCAAATTACCTTGTTTGATAGCCTGAGATATTTACCATTTATATAAACATGGATTATAATCATCTTAAGTCTAATTGTAAGATAACATTACCACTTGTTTTATAAAATAGTGAGTCAGAATATTGTATGTGGGTATTGCTAAAGCTCAGTTAGCAAAAGATTTTAGAATTAATTTATGATTGTGGCATAAAACTTATTGGTTTGTAAACCAAATATATATTCAACACTGATGAAATACACATAAATTTATAGTTTTTCTCTCTCATATGATTATTATAATTTTTATGTAAATTCAGTTTTGATAAAGTAGTACATAACTTTTAAATCCTTTTCTGATTTGAGATGTATTGTGGATATACTCAATCTTGAATTAAGGGTTTTTAGCATTGATATGCTCACTCATATTATATAATATTTCTTTAGTAAAAATACTTTTTGTAATGATACCTTCATCCAAATTTAATTTGTTTGAATTTTAACTTAAATTACTGCTGGAAAATTCAGAAGAGAATAATGCAGCTCTGTAATATACTGCACTTTTAGTCATAGGTATTTTGATTTATTTTCAATTCATTATTTTTATGGCTTAGAAAGGTTTTTATGTCAATTATAATGTCTATAGTTGTACTTGTAGTTATATGCTTGCTTTGATTTTAGAATATATTGTTTCAAGGCTTAATTATATTTGGATAATACTTTATCACATCACATGGCATGGTTTTAATGCATGCTTTGCTATGATGTCATGCCTTTATATAAATATTATTTATCTGATGACTATAATTTTTATAGAAAAATACCTTTGGAGTAAAAGAATATTTATAGGTAGGAGGCCTAAATTATTTCTTGATATGGTATTGATAAAATTTTATCTAAGGAGAGAGAGAAGAGGTGAATGATCATTGCAATACATTGCATATTTGTATAAATTCACCTTAAAATTTTCATTTAATTATTTTTAAGTTTGAGGAAGGAAATTTGAAAATGATTTGCTCCTATACCAATTAATTAATTTAAATTACTCTTCTGCAATTTTGTAGAAAAATGAATGTAAGATGAAACATAATGAAAGGACTATAAAGTTTCAAGACCAATACCAAGAATTTCAGGTTATGAATTTTAATCCATAACTTATGGATGAATAATGTGTTAAAATGAAATTAATATATTTTTATTTAACTGAAATAAACACAACTGTAACTACCTAAATGGAGAGAATATAGTTACAAAAGCTGTAAATTATAGCTTGCTTATGAGTAATAAATTATTAGTAAAAAAATTCTCATAGGTTTTGTATGCTAAAAGGGATGGTTAAATTTTCAGACCGTTAAACTCTCTCCATTGCGATGATAGTATATTTCACAATTGATGATAATTTTAACAATTGAATGTCACATCAACTATGAAATGTTATTCTTATAGTAAATTTATGAATGATTGACAGAGAATAAAATATCCCAGAGGGGGATGCAAGATATTATCTATCCAACTTTTCTCCTAATAATTCACAAAATTCTGATCTTCCAGTCTTTGTTTTTGTTTGTTCATAATCTTAGAATACAGAAAATCAAAACACAACTTGGAAAATTTTTTTGGTAAGACCTAAAATCAAGGATGAAAGTAAAATTAAAACTCTTTTGTGATAAAATTGGCTTTTCAACCCACTTAACTACTTCAAGATGCTTTTTATATAGTATTATGCATTCAATTCACCATATGAAAGAGTCGATTTTTAGAATTGTAACTATCTTAAATTTATGCTCATTCAATTATTATAATATTTATTACTTGTATTAATTAGTAAGAATGTTTTCTAGTAAGTTAGTGTCTTTCATGTATGTTTAGTTTATTCTCAATAACAAGAGTGAAAAAACCAACAATTATAATAACATACCAATACTATATATTCCTTGGTATTCTGAAAGTTAGAATTTTCACTCCTGTTTCTGATGAATCCATGGATCCAATTCAAGCCATCGATTTTTATCTCAGCATTTCCAGTATTTTCAGTGGAGATAATCATTTTTCTGCAGTTTGATTTTTTTTATTTTGAATTTTTATTGCACATGGGAATACTTCCATGTTTGTTTGGATATGTCCCTAGTAAATAATCAAGGTCTAACCTGTTACCTTTTCAGTTCCTGCTAGGTTGACTTCTCAGATGGTTGGCTGTTCAACAACCCAGCTCTGACTATCACTTCTGTTCCCAGTTTTTATATATGGCTTAGTAAGTCTTCTTATCTATTTTATAACAATTATTTTAGCTCTAAGCCTAGATAATGCTATCAAGATCTTTGTATTATAAATTGTATTTATCAGTGTTCTTGTTACAGAATCCTTTCTCTCTAATATGTTTGAATGTTCTCTATACATGTGTTAATTTTTAAATTTTAATTTTCACTATTTCTTATTTCTTATGTAGCATATATTTTTATTTTTCTTGCTATTATTTTTTATGATTTTTCTTGATTTCTTACTTTATGGTGATAATTATCTATGGTATTCATTTGATTAATCTTCATCAGTTGTATCAGTATGAATAGAATTTCTCAGTTTATTTCCTGAATTTCCTGAAGTTATTGAAATTAAAAAATGTATGATAATTTCATGTTGATAATGCATTGAAATATAGTTATATAACATATCTAGGAAATCTAAAAATTTATCTCCCTTATAAGTGAGATGATAGCAATAGATTGTAAGCCATTTTCAATAGTCAAAGATGAAGGATTTTTGAGATTTATACAAGCTATGAATCCAAGATGATACAAAGTTCTTTCTAAAAGACATGTATCAGAAAAAAATCGTTCCTGAAAAACCAGAAATACCATTCTGCTGTGCTCAAAAAGAAAGATGAGAAAATTAAAGTACTAAAGTATATCTTTTCCAACAGACTTTTGGATATGCAGGAACAACCAGAAATCTTTTCTGAGTTTGAAATCACGATGGATTGACAATGAATTTAACCATGATTCTGGTTTACTAGCTTGCCAAGATATTCTTGGAATTCATACAGCAAACAACATAGTGAAACTGATTGAAGAAAGAGCAGAATGATAATAGGTAACTTCCATCGTTCATCTTCATCCAATGGCAAACTACAGTAAATACAAGAGCCTTTAGAATTGCCATGTCATTTACTTTTACAAGACATTCAAACAATATGGAATAGCAGCAATTGCAAGTTAAAAAGTCTATTTGAACTAGAAGAAAGCACTATTGCAGTGCTATTTATAGTTACATTGTTTCTTGTTGATTACTAAGTCAACGTAACAGGACTTATTATCAAATTATCAATGTCAATTCAATCAAAATCTAAAACTTAATCGATGGTTGCTTGCAGAGAAAGCAGTTTGTTCATTGAAATCTGCTGAAGAAGTTTCAAAAGTATTGTGCTAAAAGAATGCAAGTATTTCTTACATGATACCTGCTGTTAAGATACTTCTGGCATTCTACTCAAGGGAAGGTTCTGAAATTGGTTTGCATGCAATGAAAGCTGAGATGCAGATGGAAACAATTTTGTTACATCTAAAGCCAATTATTTAAATTTATTGCCACAATTGTATATCTTAGATTTAAGGATAAACTTTTAAAAGTGATTAAATTATTCACCAAGTGCATGCAAAGATAATAGAACTAAAGAACATGAATGGGTATTCTGTGATATCTTTTTCTGGAAATATATAGCAACTAGATAAAGATAGCAACTCCATCAAGCAGAGCACAAAGCTTCAACATATGAGAATGCTTCAATGAAATGGTTTCAACTTCAATTTGCCAGATCCCCACCTTCAGAGGTTGAAGAGGAAATAAGACTACTTAAGTCAGCCACTGTTAGAGAGGAAAGACTGCCCAACAAATTAGGGACAACATCACCAGCAGTACCCTATACTAGCAAAGATTTCCAAGGATACTTATCACCACCACCAACCTCTACGGAAAGTGATTGTTTAAATTTTAAGATTTCTTATTTTTCTTGTATTTTATAAATTATTTTGATGGTACAAGCTTCGGCTTTGGCCAAATGCAGATTTTAAAATTTGGTTATTTTGATGTTTGGCAGGAAAGAATATTTGGTGAAATTCTGCTGAATAATCCTTATAGGTAACCCAATGATTACCAAAAAAATTCTGATAAAAAAATTAACTTAGGAAAGTTAATTCACTCTAATTTTCACTCTGTATTTCATAAGTAACTCATGTTTGTCTCCTTATTCTTCAATTATTTACTTCCCTCTTTTCTCTCTTGCATAAGGGATATAACTCTTGTAAATAGACAACATTTTAGAAACAGATAATAAAGGGTTTGGGACTAATCTAGCATAGGCTACTATTTGTAAAATACCTTAATTGAGAAAACTAATATTCAATAGAAAATTAACACCTTATATGTATCCTAAATATTGTAAAATATATTTTATTTTTATATTAAAGTTGGTTATCTCATGGATCCCTTTTTTTAATTAAAATTATATCTCTGTATAAAATAGAATTGTTCAAAATTTACACAAATTAAAAATTCTTTGATAAGAATTGTTTTAATTTTGCTAAACAAGATGCAGAGTAAAAATCTTTTATTCTGCTTTAATTTTTGCTAAATAAGATATAGAGGTAAAGTAAAATCTTTCTCTCTGACGAGCTTTTTTATTCTATAACAAATAAATAATATAACTCAAATTTATTAAATTTTATTTTCAGGACATTAATAAAATAATTATATTTAGGATCTTTTATCTCATTACAGCATTGAAAAAATTCTGTCAAAAATCCACTAATAAAATTTGTTTGAAATTATAGATTACATTTATAGAATTTCCAGTTTTAAAGGTAACATTAATAATATAAGACTCAAATATTTACAAATTATTTGTACATACAACTGTAGTTCATTTCAGACTGCACTACACACAAAAGGTGATTATGACATCTAGACACAGTTTTTCTATGGATCACTTTCAGTTAATTCGAGCCTTAGCACAGATGCATTGGAATGCAAATTGAAGAATTCATATAATCATAACAAAGCACATTCACTTATAGCATACAAATAACTTTTATGAGATATCATTTGCATCACCTAAAAGCTTAGGCATAGCGCACCTGTTTTCTAGAGTAGATTGGAAGTAAATGTTTCTTAAAGCATATAAATATATATATCAAATCTTATAATTCTCAAATACAATTCAATCCTTCAACTCTATATCACCCTTTAAACTATCTCCAGCAGATTTCCAGCATTTTATTCAATTCCTCTGCATGGGAGACATGCTTCCAACTCTTTTTAATGAGACCATCACTTAATCAATTCATTGTGTTACATAACTCACCCAAAGGGAAGAGTATTGTTACAATAGATGATACGTATGAAAAGATTCCATTTGAAAGCATGGTGTAAGAATAAGCTTGTTGATAACATCTTCATAATAATTTTAATGACAAACTATCACAGGAAACTTATTAATATTTTTATCTTTATTCAACTGAAACCTTAAACTAAAGAAACAATAAAGAAACGTAATTTAACCTTAGACGTTATAAAATCTTTAAATAGGATTAAATTTTGTTTTAACTGAGAGATGTTTCAAGTTTTTTCTGATTTTTATAAAGAATTTTATGAAATCTTGGTTGATTTTCTTACGAAAATATTTAAACATTCCTTAAAATTGTTTGAAGTTACTGAATTATCAATAAAATTGATAAACACTGAAAATTTGATGTGGATAATTACAAAATGTATAAAGTATATATCTTTTCATAAGAAATGGTTATTTAAATCCTGAAAATATGTTTTATGATGAAACTATAATTGGTTTGATAGGTAATAGGTCATTGTTTTATTTGCAAGTATATATTATTTCTATCACTAATATTTTAGGGTGATATAGGTAATATGGTAGGTCTAAATATAGTGACCATGAAGTGTTATTGATCTAGTATTACTAAAGTGAAGCAATTTTCACTCAATTTAGTATATGATGAGTACTCTAGTTAAAGGCTGTTTCTGTATATCTTGTTGAAGGACTATGATTCTCTTTTATTACAAAAATTTTCTCTTATTTACCTCAAAATTAGACTTTTAGAATGAATTTATAATGTAACTTACCCTCTTCTTTGTATTTACTTTTAGATAATGCATATTTTCATAATGAACACATACAATGCCAGCTTTGACAAAAGCAATTTAAACTCATAAGTAATATAATGGCTATATGTCACTCTGGAGGTGAATGGTTGACTGTATTCTAAAAAATAATTTACATAAAATAAAAGAATAATGAGCTAATGAATTAAGTATATCAGACTTTATAGTAATAAATTTAATCAGTTATAAGCAAATGCATTGTAATATCAGAATTCTTGAAAGTATCATTTATACTCTGTAAAAGTTCCTTTGCATTTATTCAATATGCATTTATCTGATTTGTTTTTAGAAGTTGTATAACAATACTTGTATGTTTGCTCGTGGAAGTTCAAGGTTATACATTTTAGTCTTGAATATAGTTGATAGAAGAAAATAGAAAGAAATTATGATCATTTCATTTAATGTTAGTTCTTATGTACAGAATGGAGAGATTATTCTCTCTCTAAGATTTTGATCAGAAATCTATATTAAATAGAGGTTTAATAAATGTTTTTATATACTTTTAATTCTATGAAGGTATCAATTTTCCTTTTAAATTATTATATAATAAGATGAACTTTAGGAATTCTTTGAGCGCATATTTTTTATATTTATTAGTAATTCTTAAAATCATATTATTTTACAGATAGTATCAAATGCTGGAACAGGAAAAATGAACCAACGGATGGTATTGCCTTTAGAGGGATTGGCTGAATCTAGAGGAACGATATTGATTGGAGCAAGAGAAATTACAAAAGCAGATCGAGAGCAATTAGTGTTGCAACTACAGGGCCGAAATTTGGATGGTTCTCATGTAAACAAAAACTTCTGCTGTATTACATCTTCTGTAATACCACAGTTTTTCCTTGAAGTATGGGTCAGACGATATGAAGATATAGAAGAGACGCTGATCACACGTTTTGAACCTCTTGAGGGATCTTACCCACAGTGGGATCCGATGAAAGTTGGTGCAGGAGCACTTCATGGAGGCAGGCCAGAGACGCCAATCCGCTTTACCTGTTATATAGCAGGTAAAAGAAAACCAGTTGGGGAATTTTTTTCTTCTATTATGCAAATTGAAGAAGGAATGGCCACAGAAAAGGAATTTGTAATACCACTTCCTAAGGTGATCTATTGAAGTTCTAATAATATATTCTCTTTATGTATGGATCATAAGAATTTTCTTTTGAATATAAAGATATTATAATTAAAAGACTTGTCTCTTTACTATTGGATGGCTTGTGTGTTATTGTGTTATTATTAGTATCTCTAAAATCTTGATCTACAAATCTTTTTGTTCTATCAATATATCCTAAGAAATATTTGGACATTGTATTGCCTTATTTGGTTCCCAATTGATTAGCCTTTAAATGCTTTTTAGTTTCATGTACTCATATTTTTATATTTGAAGTACATGTGATTTTTCATTTCTTTTTCAGAGCTATGTTTCCCTCTCTCATTACTGTACTCTTTAATATTGTGAATATTGACTAAATCAAAAATTATGTTTTAGCAAGCTAAATTTCAACTTCATAAAATAATATTTATTTTCTGCATCCAATATTTTATATCTAAATATTTGTTAACTTTAGTTCTAATATATTGTCCTATATATTTTCAGAAGAGTGGTGGATTTTGCGGGGAGATAGTTGTAGTCAGCTTTCGGAGGGAGCAAGTTTTTACTTTCCTTGATTATATTACTTCTGGGACTCAAATACAGTGCTCCATTGCTATAGATTTCACTGGTAATCTATCATATATGATAATATCTTATTCTTCTCTGTCTAATAAATCTTCTTAATCTTAATATTTTTGAAAATATTTACCATTCTCACTTCTTGCACATTTATTTCAATTGATAAATAGAAGATGACTTATTCTATTTATCAGACTGACCCATAAACTCTGAATTTCACTCTTATACTGAACTATTCTTTTTAAATTTTCCATATTCACATCAATATAAAAAATGATCATCTTTATTAAAGCCTTAGGGACCCTGTATGATATCATGATATATGATAAATAGTATAAAATTGTGTTCTCTTGTATATAAGGCTTGGTATATAGGCTTAAATTTTCTTATTCCAATTTCACATGAAAATAGCTGTAAATTTATAAAAGTGAAGATATGATTTTGTATGTATTTTATTTGAGCATCTTCTATAGATAACATATCTGTATTTAAGTTAAAGTTAATATTACATCAGTTATTTTTGGCAATATTATTTAATTGTAGCTGATGATAAATTGTCCTATTCTCTCACCTTTGCTCATATTGAACATAAATATGTTAATGCAGGTGATATTAGCTATCAAGTTTTTTGATTCTGAAAAGTAGATGATTTTATTAAAGTTGTTTCTGATTATTCTCTCTTTTTAGCTTCCAATGGCTTTCCCGATTCCAAGAAATCCCTTCATTATTGTGGAGAAGATGCTCAGAATGTATATGAACAGGCTCTAACTGCTGTGACAGAGGTTGTCCAAGATTATAATAGTAGCAATGAGTATCCAGTACTTGGATTCGGTGCTCGTCTACCACCAGATGGGAGGGTATCACATGAGTTTTTTGTAAATTTTGATCCTGATAGCCCTTACTGCAAAGGCATTTCTGGTAAGATAGAAGTTCTTTTAAAATTTAAATTGTTAAAATTTTAGCTAGTTTAATTTTCAAAATGTTTTCATAAAGTTCCTTAATTTATAATTATCAATATGTAGAGGAAGATTTAGGTATCAATTTTCTGGAATAATACTCCTTTCTTGATTATTTACATGTGTTAATACATAAGCAACTTTGTTTTGGTATTATAGATTTATTTAATTCCATGCCTGTATATCAATTTCTATCAATTTTAGAGATTAGGAACCACTTTTGGCTGAATAAAGTAAAGCTTTACATCCTTAAAGCAAAGATTTCTCAATTTTCAAATCTAATTATTGTTAGAAATTCACTTTGAATTGAACTTCCCAGATTTGAATTGATTTCATCAAAGTGAGCTTAAAATGAATGGGTTCTTTATTCATAAATCTTAAATGTGAATGAATTCTTCATAAAATATTTGAATATCACATTTTAACATATAACCTTTTCTCAAACTTATTAATGAAAGTCAGTATTGATTTATTCTTATAATTTGAAACATATTGAATGGGAAATGGTTCTATAATAGGGTATGTTTAGTTAATTTATATTATATCACCATATTTTAATTGGGATAGTATTTAATATAAATTCTTTTAGTCATAATAATGCACCCATATATTGGAAAACCTTTTATTTACATTCATGATGTGATAAAACACAAAGTGATTTGTACATACATGCTCTTGTATACTCTATTGAGGAACAAGTTTTAGACTATTTTGTGTTTTAATTATTCAAATAGTAATAAACACAGAAATTGTTTACTGAATTTTCTATGTTTGGCTGATATCAGTTCAATCAAAGGTATGAAAGAATGTTTCCAAATTCATGTTAAGGGTGTTGTGACATTGATTTGAAATTGTCTGAATTCTTAGGTGTGTTGGATGCTTACCATGCTTGTGTGCAGAAGGTTGAGTTTTGGGGCCCCACTAATTTCAGTCCAGTAATTAATCACGTTGCCAGTTTTGCAAAAATGTACTGTGATGGATCACAGTATTTCATTTTACTGATTATTACTGATGGTATCATAACAGATATGCACAAAACTAAGGAAGTAAGTACTGAATACAACCAATTTTTATATTGAGTGTTTACATTGTTAATTTTTCCCAAAAAATGGAAGAAGAAGGTATCAAATTTGTCATATCCTTAAAACCAGAATGCAATTTTATTTTCTTCCTTCTATCCTATATATTTGTGGATTATTTATTTATTGTATAGTTTAAAGTATATAAAAATGTAGTATATTATTATATTATTAGTATTTATTCTTTCTGTGATATTATTCTGCTCCATTTATTACATAATTATATATTGATTAATTAATTATTTAATTTTTTTGTTTGGTCTTTTAAAAGTATATCTCTATCATTTATGAAACTATCTCTGAGAACTTTTTCAAATGAACCAATGATTCCCTTTTCTAATAATTGGGCATTGTTCTGGTATTCTTGCTTATGTATTATATTTTTCAGAAAGCTACTTCTTGTTTGTATATCTACGCAATTTGATATTTCTTTGTGGATGCTCTCTTGCATGAGTTTTTATGAATTTGGAGAATATAGTATTTTGATCTATTTGTCAAATGCATCTAACTGCTGCTCAATTAGGAAAACTAAATCTTCATTGCATGCATTTCCTTTGTCAAACTGTGTATTACTGTGTAACTTAAAACTTTTCTATTTTTCAGGCTCTTGTTGCTGCCTCTATCCTACCCATGTCAGTTATTATTGTTGGAGTAGGTAATGCTGACTTTGGTGATATGGTGGAACTTGATGGTGATGTTACTCCATTAGTGGGTCTTGAGGGTCAAAAGGCTGCACGTGATATTGTTCAATTTGTTCCATTCAATGACTTTATTTCTGCTGCTGCAGCAATATCATCAGGTGATGAAAATGCTACTGCTGCCAAAACAATGTTAGCCCGTGAGGTGTTGGCTGAAGTACCATCACAGGTTGTATCGTTCATGCAGGGAATGAAAATTCTCCCTGGTTCGTGGAACAAGAAGCCAAAAGAAAAAAAAGAGAAATGAGATAGGTCCATCAGATATGGTCTTCCAGCATTTTGTTGTTATATATTTTTCTTAATATATTACATAAGGGGTTATTCTAAAACTATCCCTAAGTTTCCTCAATTTTCCTTGATACAACAAATCACAATTGACACCACTGTCCTTTATTTTTCAAAGTATATAAATGATAGTTATTTTAGTATTTCTATTCTTAGTACCTGCCAGAAATTAAATCCATTACTTGGCCTTGTAAGCAGTATGATCATATGCCACATATTGCTAAACTTAAAGCTAAAGATATATAGTTATATAAAAATATTGGTATATATTGAAGGTTATTCATAATAGTATAATTTGCTCTAATGATTGGTAATTTATCAGATATATTTTGCGCTAAAACTTAATTAACTTCATTAGATTATTAAAAAATGAAATATAATCACTTATGCACATAAATATTTAGTCTAATATGGCAAAATAATAATTTATACTCACATAAAATTATAAATAATTTTCTTTTTTGTGATAATTTCCAATTTGCAATGCTTTGGAAATTATAAGGGCATCCTAAAATAAAATGTTATTTTAAAATTAATTAAAATTGGAAATATTCCTAAACTGTGGGCCAAATGAAATTAGCATATATATGTTTAGGAGATGAAGTAAACAGACCAACGTCTGCCTCACTAAGTACATAATAATAATAATATTTATATAAAAGGACACACTTTATTTCATTTGAGAGTTTTGAACCAGTGTGTGCACACCGTGCATGAAAAGACTTATCACAGCATTGAAATATATGTTGTCTAATGGAGGTGATGCTTATGACTGATGTAAATTATAATTGCTTTTATTTTTCACTATTGCCAAAAGTATCAAGAGCATATATTTTATTTTTAGTGCTTTAATCGTAGGATAAATTAAGTGCATCAGATGTTTATGATAAATAGTAAATCATTTTTCCTCAAGTTTTTCCAAAAATTTGTTTGAAATTTCTAATGGTACCTCAGTGTGTTTACATTTTGCAATTAAAAGGCATTAAAAGTCCTGTAACTTTGTTAGTTGCTCTTCTAACATATAAATAAATATTCATTCTATAAATTCTTAAAATTTCCTAAATTATAATTAAAATTTACTTACATTAATCACATAATATTTATTATTTTCTCATTTAAAGATAATGATATCAAGCCATTATGTTATTTCTATTCAGGGATTTTTTTTGTTTCAAATTTAATATTTTTAAAATTGCCAGAAACATTGTTTTAGGTTAAGGAATTTTCAACGTCATCCTTACTAAGAATTATTAACTGCTTGAGAAAAGAAAATTGCCTTTCTGAAACTGGCATGAATAATATTTTGGTTGGACAACCATCCTTGATTCCCTCTGCATTCAAATTGCATTACCTGTTTCTCTATTATGAAATGATCGATGAAAATAGCATAACCTCATTTAGTTATCTTTAAATTTAAATAATTCCAGCTATAAATTTCTTTTACATGATAAATGGAAAAGCCAACTTGTCAGGCATAAAATTCAAGGAGGAATTATTAAAAGCTAACTATCAGTTGTTGGATTGATTATTCTATTGACAATGTTCAATATGTAAAATAAAAGGATACAGGCTAACAATATTATTGCAAGATGTTCTCACATTGAGGCATTATTGCTATCTATGAAGTGATAAATTAGTGCTTATAATTTATTTTAAATAAGTATTGAATCTTCTATAATTCAGTGGTTTCTATTATTGAATATCACTTTACTTATAATTGGCTTGATTAGTTTTTCTTTTTATAATTAGTAAAAAAGCTCAATATGGGATTGGTCAAGACTGTGATCTTTCTATTGTGCTCATTCCAATTCTAAAAATAATTATAATGGTTATAATATTCAAGGTCCTATATATTGAAAATGTCTATTTTGGCTGACTATTTCTTAGCCAATTTGGACTAACCTAAAGTCAGATTATTAATGATATAAAAAAGATAATATGAAGTCAAAACCTTTAGATAGTAATGTGATATTTGATGGAGACCCCATCAATGATAACAATTAAGTGTTCATCAACTTACTATTATAAGAAATTATATTTGTAAGATAGCATTCAAATTGATATTTTAACTAAGAGATTTTTTGATCAGGCCAGATCTCTATTGATCTTATAATAGTTAGTTATTTAAAAGGCTCTAAGGGAATAGTATTGCTCTAATTCTGTTTGATGTATTTTTAAGAGATGCCTTCAGGGTTTCCAGCAAATTGCCATATTTTAGGTGTGGGAATGGTGTTGGAAACGGTATGAATTTGCTTTTTTTGTTTTTGTACCACCCATGATTTTGTTTTACCTTCGATTTTTTTTCTTGAAACAATTTTTATTTTAAATGTTTATATTTTTACATACCTTTTATTCTTATCATTAAAACATTTCTATTATTAATTTCTATGACCAGAATCGATAGTATTCAGTTGAAAGAACAATCTCAATATTTTGCATATGATTAGTATATTTGTAGAATAATAAATTTATGCATAATTGTTTGATATAAATGAAGTGCTCAAATGCTCATGCTCTTTAGGAGAAATAATATCAGGTAGTAATAGATATTTCTCTCATGAAAACCAAGAAAACTCTTTACATTTTCAGTTAAAATTACTTATTACCCCAAAGTATTGTACTTTAGGATGACTTTTAAATACAGTAATTCACAATTCAAAAATTAGTAGCTACACTTATAGTATTCATTTTTTTTAAATGAGAAAATTATTCCCATACTTCATCATTTCCACTTAAGATTAGGAAGTATATATTTTTTGGGAATTATCACTTTATCATTTTCACAAATTTAAGTACATTACAGCAGCAACTGTAATTGAAGGAGACTAAAAATCAAGACCGAGCCAGTGTTGAAGTGCTAGATGCATATAACTACTTTGTTTGTGTAGTTTGATCAGTTTAATAGTTATGAGCATTTTAATGGAAATTCAACTTTCTTAGCCCTCATTTTCTTTTCTTCATTCCAGATAATTTTTAGAAACAAATTAATTAACTTTTAAGTAAAATATATATATTTTTACAATTAGAAATCAAAATTGAAGTTTAATGTTTTAAGGAATGATTGGAATTCTAGAGCTGAATCAATCCTGAATCTTCTTTGTGAAAAAAACCTTTTAATATTCCGTAAGGAAAATTATTTATCTAAATTTCTTAAACTTTTCTTCTTTTAAAATGATTTTTTAAGAATAATTTTAAGTATGATGAATTATTGCATTTGGAAACCTTTGATATATTTTTGAATTTTTCTGTTAATGCAAATTCAGTTTTAAGCAGAAACATTAAATCACACTCTGCACTTTACTACAAGTTTTTGAGGTAAATATTCTGCATTAAAAAAATTGGCTAAAAGAAATACTTCAGTGATTGTACAGTGATCACATACATATATTTAAGAGTTTCACATTTTAACTATAAAATATGAATTTCACATCAGCATGTAAATGATCTACAAACAATATTAATGTAAAACTAATTATACATAATCATATAACTAATTGAATTATAATAATCTAATGAATTTTATATTTTGTCTGGAAGCAATGCTGTTTATTGAAAAGTTTGTGAAAATTTAATATACATACTAAAGGATCTCAACAATAAATTTTTCCTTTTGATGAAAAGGTCACTTTATAAGATTTTTACTACACTGAAGTTGCTTTGAGTTTTTTCTAATAATAGTTGATAAATTGATCATTAAAGGAGTTAATTATTGTGCTTCTCAGTTGGATTCAACACTCCTTTATCAATAACCTTCATGTAAAATTATTAAGTTTAATCTCATTTTTATTTTCAATACTGATTTCGCTTTGATCATGGATGACATATTTTAATGATAGATTCATTTAATTAGATTAGGTAATGTTTATGTTATTCTCATGATTAAGGAGAAGGTAGTTTTGAAAAAATGTTACTTTCCCAATGCATGTTTATATGGAAATATCATTGTCTCTAATACTCTTAGCATATGGTTATGTTTTAGGTTACTTTCTGCCATGCCTGTTTGTGGCCATTGATGCTCATGTACACAGTACAAATTGCAGTCATTTATCATTCTGATCTATGATGTGGTGGCTACCTCTTTAAAAACTATCAGCTAGACCAATTTGATCCTCTTCAATTTTATAATACTATATGGTTATTAATACTGAGAATTAACTATTTATAAATATAAATAGCTTATAAGAATTACTATTACTAATTATAGGTTAACTTTTGGTGCTTAACTATCTTTAGTTGATAATCATTTTCTTTTAATATAAATAGTTATTTCTTCTGCTAAAGTAATTTAATAGGTTACTCTCCAGGTCGTATGGGAAATCTATGATATGTAAAAATGTTCCTTTTCATGAATGATGAAGGATATATATATATATTTACCTTTGTCTGTGAATATATTATTCAAAAATTAATTAAGAATTTTATTAGATAATGAGTTCATATTCTTGAATGACAAGTAAATTCATGCATCATACTCAATGTAATGATTTTCTGTGATTGTAATATTAATGAATGTTTACTTTACCTTAAATATTTTGATTAATCAAACCACATATAAAATGCTTAATTTATTGAAAATAATGCTCTATGACCTCAACAAGAAACTTAAGCTACAAATAATTTGACTTATTTTATTCTATTGTAAGAATTAAAATAATAATCAAAGAAGGATATGGAATCTTTGAAATATTTGTAAGGTAATTATTCTAAATCTTCTATTAGAAATTAGAATTATCTAGATATTCCAAAATTGAGTGGGGACTCTTGATTAAGCTCAAAATGTTATTCTATAGGTCCTTATCTTTCTTCTCTACTATTGGTGTTTTATTTGTAAGCACTGCTATCCTTGTATCATTTTCCTTCTGCTTGTCCTGTTGTGATGATATTAAATTGATTTTGAAGAAGCTAGATTTCTCTGCTTTGTGAGCTAGTGAAAAGATGACTAATACTTCAATAGAAAAATAATTTAGCAGTATCTTAGGGTAGTATATTCTACCCATTGATTACATTTCGGAAGTGGGAATAAAATCCTTTACTAAACTTGTTTCTTCACCTGTACACTTTTTGTGATCACAATATAAGGTTTGAAGTAAGAGTAATAAGGCCATAGAATATTTATATTTAATTTATCTCCAAAGGATATAAATCTTTTAGCATCATATAATTAACTGCTTCTGGCAGCAGAAAATAACTGGCAACTACTCACAATCAGAAGTAATGGCCAGAAATGATAATGATACTTTTGTTCTATTGAAAGATTATTGTTATGCTCCAAAGTATTTTAGATGTTTTCAATAATAATAATGTCATTAATTTTAGTGATTAAAATTCAATAATAATATTAATTATAAGAGAATATGAAGATGTAGTTTTACTTTGATAAAATCAATAACAAATGTAGTTAACTCATATTTAAAACATTCATTCTTCGTCATGTTTTTTCAATTCACTTGTGCATCTGTTAATATTCCTAGAAAAAAATGAAATAAACCAAAGAAAGAAAGCACATTAACTTTCTCTCTTACATAAGCTGCCAAATAAGTCGATTAACAAATCAATCACTTTAAATATAGGAAATTTTATAAGTATAGATATTCTTTGGTATATACACTACTTTTCTTACTTTTTTGCACTTCATCTCCTGCATGTAAATCTTGCACTAACTAGATAGTGCTTAGTGCTTCTCATAATGAAAGAAAGGTTAATTTCCATATCCACAAAACAACATGAGTTATTCTTATAACTTAAATATTCTTTAGGAAATGTATACATTGATCAGAACTATTCTAAAGGTTGCTTCTGTTATACAGTTTTATTGCTGTACTCCAAAAAGCATTTATAAGTAAATAAGAATTCCTAAGAATTGTAACCTATTCCAGTTTCCATTTTCTATGTTACTGAAAATCATTGTTAAAATTATCATTGTTATTTATTAATTGTCTAAAGTGTAGGATTTCAGGGTGAAATTATTTTTAAACTTAAATAAGTGGTAATATAATAGCGACAAAAATTGAAATCATTGTTTTACAGCAATATGGGACTTATACTTTATAGAATTTTTTGCTCTTAAAATAGATTTTCTCACAAATTTTTCATCAACTTAATTATAAAAAATGAAAATAGAAAAAGGTTTCAATTTCCATTAGAGTTATATCAAAAAGTTTTCCTACACTCTATTTCATACTCAAGATTTTATAGTTCCATATAGCATGCTTCACATTTGTTGGGTCATGTATGCAAAACTGTCAATGATGAAAATTTGTAAGACATGATACAGCTTGTCTCACGGTAAAAACATTTTATTCACTAGGATTCAAGGTTATTTATGCTTTGTATTTCATATATTGAATCCATTCCTATGTATAAACAGCTGGGTATTAATAAATTTATTTAGAAAAATCCTTGCCGTTAATAATTATCACATTGAGTTTATTTTAAGAATTAAAGAATATTCCAAGCTTTACAAAATCAATTTGCCATATCTGAGTCTCAGATGTGGAAATATATGATTAATCAGGGATGTAACATATGAAGAATAGAAAGCTATTGATGATTTTGAATGCTTTCTAAACATATGGATTTAATACAAATTGGCTGCTCTTTAAGGGATATTATTATTTTTATTTCCACAAAATTAACTATGTTTAAAATATTTTATTTAGTGAAAATTTGATTAATTTTCTGGAGGTAATTTTAAAAGCCAAATTTACACAGGATGCTATATGTTAATTGTATACATGAATTGAGAAATAGAGCACATATTTAAAAGAATTTTGAGTGATAATATTACCATACTTAACTTTAAAAACCTTGACTATTTTATATCAGTTTCTCGTAGTATAGCATTATGTACTTAAACGTTAATCACAGGCTCAAAAGATATATCTCGATCATGACAGTGAAGGGAAGACTTTGCGTCAAAAAGTTTAGATACTAAAAGGACGACTCCAAGTATGTGAATATAGTATCCACCATTTTTTTTACCAGATATAATCTCACAATCTATCAGTGAAAAAATAGCAAGATCAATTAATAAAAGGAACGATGTATTGGAAGTCAGGTCGAATTCTCCAAATTTACTTGCTTCGTCGAAAGAAAAATCACTTTCCGATCTAAAATACGATGCTTTGTCATTCTCTTCACCATTAAGTCGTAGCCCATTCTACTATTGCCGAGTGGTAGTTGAAAAGTCTTCTGTACAATTGATAGTTCTCTTCGAGCCTACCGCGCATTAACACAGTCACGTGACGTTCTCGATAGCGAGCGCGCGAAGCGACTCGCCTCTCGAAAATCGTCGACGTAAGCCTTATTAAGAATACGGCACATTATTAATCATATAATGGAAAATTAAACATAAAATCAATTAAAACCAATTAAATAACAAAGGAAAAAATTTATAAATGGTGGGATACACTGTTATTTTATAATTTATTGCCAATTAAATTGCCGTAGTACTCCTAATATATAATATGATTTTTGTCATAAAAGTTATCCTTGATTATTAGAGTAAGAGGTTTAGATTATTAGAGGAAGACCTTTTCATGTCGGAAAAGAGGAATTTAAAGTATTTGGTACCCTATAATTGCTTAAATTGTATTCAAATTTCTTATACATTTTTAAGCTTCCTAAATTCTCATTTATTATGACATCTAAAGTAATGAGATGGAATACCTAAAAAATCATAATCTTAAAAAGTTAATCAAATTGTACATGTTCTGATAAGGAATGTTTTATTTACTACTACTTATTCTTTTTATCGATTTACAAATCTTTTGGATGTGATATTTCTTATACCTCAATAATGAGCAGATTGTTTATTCTGAAAATGTTTTTTTCCTCACATACCTAAATATGTGTTAAAACAATAGACATTGATATGGCATTCAATATTTGAAAAAAAAAGAATTAAAATTCTTTTACGATAAGAAAGTTATGTTCAATGTTTCAACAAGATCCATTTCAATTTGAGTATAAAATAATCTTACGCTATATGTTCATCACTGCAGGATTGGCTGTGTGATTGCTCTAAAGCTATTGCCATTGAAGAAGTAGGATTATCTCATACTTAAATTTATCTTATGAATAGGTAACCAATTCAAGAAATATATTTAACTTCTGTCCATTGAGCACCAAGAAGAATGATGATTTCTTAAATTTTCCCAGACAGAACAGTTCGTAGTCAAGGTGAGCTAAGAATTATTAACTGTGGAAATGTAAAGTTTTTACACTCATATCAAATGAATTTTCTATTCAGTAAGCTTCTCTGAAACTTCAGCTTCATTTGAATCATCTCTCTTGATGTAGATTCTTCTGATATTATCAACACTATTCATTTTTGTTTTATTTTCCTCATGACTCAGGACTTGGCTGCATTCATTATTTCTACCATCTGTTTCACCATTCCATGGTTGGACTTCTGCACTTCCAAAGAATGCATAAACTAAACTGCATGTAATACTTACAAATGCTCCAATTATGAACACTATTCTCCATCTTTCTATAGAATTCTGTAAAATGTCATTCCCAAATTTTCAGAATAACATAAGTTTTATAGATATAGTATTAGAATTTTCAATACTATCTAAATTACAGCTATTAAACTAAGAATTTCTATTTGAATTTTCTGATTTTCATCAATGAAGGGAAAGTAAGTTATTTTAAAAAGTCAAAATCTTTCAATGTGCTTTCAGTAAACTAAGGCAAGAGGAAAAAAACCTTTAATGTAATCTATTTTCTTGAAATCAACACTGTTTCATCATTCTATGAAATTGATTGAAAAGATTAATCATCTCAAAATACTAGGGATGCTGGAATTTAATTTACTTACGTTTTCGTTAATTATCACACCAACTATCGAGGGTACAATGAAACCAGTACTCATTGATATTAGACTTATGAGACTCATAAGCATTCCTATTGGTGAAATAAGAGATAAATAGATTAAATATAAAAGGTAAAGTTTAAAATATATACAAATGATCATGAGCCAACTTCCCTTAAGCTTTATGTATGTACTAAACTTTAGTAATGTGCTTGGATTAATGTTTTAAACAATTGTTAAAATATTTCTTGATTAATTAAAATGAAAAAATATTTATATTGTTAAAGAGGAAGAGATCATTATATTATTTTACAAAATATACCTGCAAAATTAGGAGCTAGATCCATCATATTAGCTAAAGGTCCAGCTGATGTAGCTCCACTTAGTGCAGCTGCTATAGTTAGAATAGCAACTTCAGCAGATGGATTGCATCCAACATTTGTCATTAATAGATACAACAAACCAGGAATCAATTCAGCTATAATTGAAAATATAATCAAGAAAATAATAGTTTTAAGAGTGGATGATATTTAATTATGAACAACTCTTTTGCATTTCATTCCAAAACTTTATACTCATCATGTCTAGATATTTTATTGAGGAGTAAAAATCATTACCAGATATTTTATTCTAGACTCACCAATTAATGTGGCCATTTTACGTATTGTTGTGAAAGTAAACATTTTTTTCTTGAGAAATTGATCAGTTATGTATGAGACCATTACAGCACCTACAAATCTCATTACATTCGGAAGACCTGAGAGTACTCCATTCTAAAGAAAGTTTGGAAATAGCACAGATTAATTTGAGAAAGTTCATTTTTATTGTGAATTAGAACGATTTCACTGAAACTTTATCAATACCATTATTTAGCCTCATAATTCTATAAATATATTCTCTTAAGCAGTTACATTTCAAGCCTCAGCATTAAAGATAAAATTATGTTAGAAAAATTGTTCATTAAATAAATATTCTTTCTAATTTAAATTATTTACAAATTAATTTGAATTCTTTATTAGAATATAGTGCTACATATAATAATACTTTATTTTGGAGTGACAACTTACAGCCTGTATGTTGAATCCATGAATCTTCTTAAAATAAGTTGGACCATAGGTAAGTACAGTCATGAAGCCCCATAGAGAACCTAAATTAGCTATGACAAGTGCCCATACAGGTACTGATTTGGCTATTTTAACCCAAGGAATTGCTACCTATTTTAAAATATCATAATATTTGTATGAGTAAATTTATTAATTGATTTCTCTTGATTCAACATTTTCAAAAATAATATTATCTCATATAATTAATTATATGTGCAATTCAACTAACCTTTTTACTGCTCAATGATACTGAAACAGCTTTTTCGATGTACATTTTCTCTTCATTTGAGATCCGAGGGTGAGTACTTGGTGTATCAAATACTAGTACCCACCAAAATATGCACCACAAAAGTCCAATTATACCAGGTGCATAAAACGCAGCAGACCATCCATAGTAATCTATCAACACTCCACATAGTGGATAAGTAACTGCTATCCCTACAGCATTACCTAAATGGGCAAATACAATGTATGATTAATTCATTTATTGCATTTGATTTACTCAATTCTTAATCAATGGCTATCACCCATATTTTTTTCTTATCCCCTCTTATTAATATCTCTCTTCTACTTGATTCAATTGATTATTGTCCATTGTAGACTCACTTCTTAATTAAAATATTATTCATAATTCAATTATTTATAGAATTATCATTGAATCGCTCAAGAAGGAATTACTCAAAATTACATTAAAATCGGCACTCAAACGTCATAAAAATATGTAATAACTTTAAATTTACTTCTCTCTATATATTATAAAGTATTTACAAATCTTTTATACATAAAACTGCAATTGTTCAGCACGTATGTGAAAGTAATTTTTCAATCATCAACTTACCTAAGTATGTAGAAATGAATTTGCTTCTCTCATGAGGAGGAATCCATTTACTTGCCATTGTGTGCATAGCAGGCCAAGTCATACCCTGTGAAGTATTCATAGGGTAAATATAAATATTCTCTGTTAACATCATAGTGATTCTTAAGTATTTAAAATTTACAAAATATACTCTTCAAATGTATCGGATTATTTTTAATTTGATGTGTACTCTTTTCATTTGCCTCATATTAAATTATGGTTTTGTGATCACATTAAAAAAAAAAACAAATTTTTATACCATTACCTGGTCATATAGAAAAACATTGAATAAATCCTTTGAATAAGTTAACAGAATTCTGAAGTTGAAACTTCAATAAGAAGAGATCATTTACATTAGAATTAATTACTAAGAAGCATTTATCTTTCAAAAATTTAAGAGCTTAATTGTGTATATTAAACAGTGAAGGGAAATTAATGAAAGGAAATTCTGAAGGATTATAATAATTCATGTAAAATATTATTAGCATTACATAAAGTCATGAGAACTGATTTTTACATACTGTTGTATTATCCAGAATGATAAGGCTTTGACCTTAGTAAATTTTGATAATTTTGTTTTGAATGTATGTTTTCTTCCTGAATTTAATTCAACCTCAATTATAAAAATAACATTCTCATAACTTCAACAACAAGCCATCAATATAAAAATAAAAGGAAGAAAAAATACTACTTCAATACTGTAGGTTATCTAAAATATAAGTGACAGTAAAGAACATAATTTATTGTATGATACAACTCACTGATGCAAATCCTTGAAGAACTCTTATAATAATGAGAAACACAAAGCTTGTTCTGGCTGCAAATGGTGTGACCAAGGCAAGCAAAGCTGTCCATCCATTAGCTGTCCCAAAAACCATTTTTGCTCCAAAATGACGAGCTAATAGAGCCCCTGGAACAAGGCTCACCACATAACTCCAATAGAATGACCCAAGAACAATTCCTTGATCTATGCTGTTCCAACTAAAAGTCTCATCTTTTTCCTGTTCAAAAAACATCATAGAAAGATAAGTAATCAGCATATGAGCAAACTTTTTTTAGGAGACATAGATCTTATTTTCTGAAAGTAAATATTCTCATTACCCAACATAATTAGGGACTAAATTGTTTACAAGTAATTATTCACAAATTTGTAGTATCTATTCAAACTTTGAAGAAGTTTGAAAAGGGAACAAAAACTTAGGAGTGTAAAAGAAGAAAACAGAAAAGAAAATATATGCTTTAAATTATGAAACATATTGTGGGTTAGCATATTATTTTTTTATAATTATAGTTTATGTTTTTTTGTTAATCTTATCAAATTATCTTCATTTAAATGTGTTTTCACCTAGTGACATACACTTTTTCACTATTTTAAGTTATATTTCGTGCCTTCTTGACAAATAAAACAAAGAGCATGGAAAAACTTAAGAAATTTACGCATGTATCTTTCCTTGAATCATCTCTATCTTACCGTCAAGGTCGTTGGATAGCTGCCTCCAAGCGCATCTTTCGTATCATTCGTGAAATACTCAGACATCCCTATGCAGGTTCCATAGTTATTTCCTGAAGTTAAATTGCTGAAATCGGCTGCATCGCTTTTGTTGTCAACTTTTACCATTGCCACTATGGCGATGTTTATGTTGACACGAAGCATGTAGTTTGTGAAGAACCCGAAGAAGGACACGATACCGAGTACCACTCTTGCTGGAATTCTTTGCGCATAGCATCGTTTCTTAGGCGCTTTTAAAGAAGAAAAAAAATAAATAAAACTACGGGCATCGTAAATAAAATAAACAATGTAAATATAATATGGATTCCAATTAAGGGAATGTAAATTTTGTGTATAAGAGCGCAGGTCTAACGACGAATCTAATGTGGTAAGAAACCAATTTGTTGTAATTCCCAATCATTTCAGTTTCTAGTAGTCTCTTTTCTTATTTTTACGCCAAAACTTTTCTTTTTCGCCAGCATACGTTGCCCCAAAATCCGATTTCTATTTTTTCATGCCAAATTAAACCATACAACTTTCTTATCTCTGCTTCAACGTAATTTCATTTCCAAACATTTCTTTTAATGGCATATAATATTATCAAGGTGCAAACTACATATTTATACTGAAAACCCTCTTGCTCTTCTTTTCCAGCTTCTCATACGTTTTGAATACGTCGACTCGCATTTCTCTCCGAGCCCATGGGCTGAATCAATAATTAAATTTGAAGATGAATGAGGAATCCTAAGAAGACCAATTTTTTATTTATAGCAGTCTTTCATGTCATATAATCTTCGTAAACTCATATTTAAAAGACTTTTCGATTTTGAAATAGTCCGCGATTTACTTTCCCAAACGAAAAAAAAATACAGCTACTAGATAGAGCTTTTACTGATGTGTTCCTCTTATAATTTCCGTGGACGATAGGTCTGCAATATCTGTGAGTGGTATTATCTTCGATACACGGTACTCTACAAGTGTACCACTCTTTAACCACTTTCCCCTCACTAACGTTTCCGTTAGCTAATGATATTCTCAACAGGTTCTGAAAGTTGATTTTCATTCATCCTTGCAATTAGTATTCGCTTCATCACTCAGCAACGCGTCTCGTAGTTGTCCAGAGGGTACAACGCACTCTATATACATAGCGTTAGTATTCAAATAGAAAACTGTACTGGCTCACACACTATCCTGATTTACATAGAGTTACGCCAATTAGAGTTACGCTGTCTCCAGTACGTGATTACGTCTCTTGCTCTTTAAGGATCTGATACTTATTGACCTTTTGACGTGTGCTCTATATTTCTGATACCGATGCTTTGGAAATCGCTGTAGCAGAAGGAAAATGTTAAACAGTGAACATGAAGAATAATTAAAGAGATTAGAAAAGGTTATACATGAATTTTAATCGATATTAGGTTATCGCTTAAAGCCTAAGCCTATAGATCGCTGTGATTGACCAAGTGCGATTTTCATTGTTCATTCATGATTACATTTCATATAATTTTATTTCAATGTATTCTTGCAAATTTGTATAAATTTGCAAGAATGCATCGATTAGAAAAATCTAGTTCCTAAGATATAATTGTAATAATTCAACTAACGTCTGTGATTTTGCTAAAATAAACATTTGAAAGTTCATTTAAAGACATATTATATATATGTCCACGGTTCTATATGTGGTTATAATTTTGTTTAAAATGATGGTAGAGCATCTTGAGTTTTCTCATTTAAATTATATCTACAAAGGTCTAACATTAATACATCGACAAATATCATAAATTGTAGCATTGAAAGGAGGCAATACATGCAGAGGAAATTTATCTACATCACTGACTCACCACAGTCGAAGTCTTTTAGTCCTTCATCCTTTTTTCTCTCCACGCCATTTGTCTTCAGCCTAGAAATAGAGAAGCAAAGATGTAAGATATTCTAACAGCATGTAAGTCGAAATTTTATTATTTATAAGTTTTCCCGATAGAAGGTTACGTAGATAAACAACTATTAATGCATCGTTCGTAGAGAGACTGTTTCGTAATTATCATTTAGTTCGTCGTACGTCAGTTATTCCAAGAAACTGCAGGATACGTAAAAAGTAAATTGAAATGACTGCCAATTATCAATAGAAGAACGAAGAGAGAATAAGGCGAGGAAATTTATAATCCCTTTTGTGAAGTAATTTGAATACCTTTTTTATTTTATTTTCTCTGAAGAAAAATCTATTTCCATAATAGTATTAGTCATTTATTAATATCTATTGGTTTATAGCTCAATTTATTATAAAGAAACCAACGAAAATAAAAATGTAAATGTAATTTGAAAAAGCCGTCCGTACGAAAGATTTGTAATAAAAGTAAAATTAGCATCAGCAATATTTTTCATATAAATTTTAGCCTGAGTAAACAAGATTATGTCGGTATTTCCACGAGTTCGAAAATTAGCATAATCATTTCAAGGAAACGAGATTTGCAATGAAATGCTTCTCATTCTTTGGGATCTAAAATAAATAAACGATCCATCTGTGTTGGATTTGATTGCAATCAGCTTCAGGAAAGAGAATATTGGAGTCAATCTTTCTGAATAAAATTGAACATCCTATATCGAGAAAACACCTCTGCTGGATTGAATAAGTGCGAATTTAAGAGGAGAGTAAATCCGTGACACTAAAGAGGAGGAACCGGTTACGAATTCTCCTTCGCATTTTTTAAATATCGTCTTCACTGGCTGGAGAGGTTGTTTTAAAATGTCACCGAAGTATTTTATGTCTTCCTAGACTCTTTTAGCACCGCCCTTCACCAAGAGATTTCAATGCCCGAGTCGAGACTTAATGGTGTTAATGCCCTTCGCTTTCAACCGTCTTTCTTGTGTTTTACACCCCGTTTTAGAAACGATTGAAGAATTCGACTAATTGATTGATTTGATTGAGGTTTTGCAGTTCCATAAAACCCTTCTTTTTGCTCTGTGCTCTTTGTTTCATTCAGTTCTCCTATTTGGTCCTCCTCATTTCAGAGTATCGACTCAAATAGAATAGAGTACATGAAGTTCAAAAATAAAACAGGACGCTCTCTATATCCTTGGTTTATTTTCCTAATTTGTGCAACTGATTCGTACATCATTTGTTATCATTAAACCAGATGAGGGTAGGACGTTTTAAAATTTTTATTGAACTCTTGAACAAGGGATCACGGATGAGATTTTAAAATTAAATTTTAATAAACGTTGCTCAATCTTTTGTTAGTTTTAGAAAAATATTAAAGGAAATTTAAGAAATAATGGGAATATATATATTTCATCAAAAAATACTCTCTAGACCTGATTATCACGAACACGAACTATCTTACCCTTATGATCTTAGCTTTCTCTATGTCATTTCTTTGTCGTAACAAATATCTGATAGAATAAAAACTTTTTCGCAATTCAACTAGGCATAGGCAAAATAAAAATAACCAATCTTGCAAGTCTCATATAGGATAGCACATTCGATGTATCATTTTTAAGTCTGCAAGCTTTTGCTGTAAGTGGTTCGAGACATTAAGGCGGTTATTCTGGTTTCCTTTCTACACTACCGTACAATTTCCTTCTTGAAACTGGGGTTGGACCCATAAAATTTAATGGAATTCGATACGTCAATCAATTTATCTTCGGACACTTCTTTTGAATCAACCTTGGTTCTACTCCTGAGGTACTGGTTCGAACTGGATTCGAGAAACAGATTTTAGGAAACAAATAATGCCATCTACAACATTTACGGGCTAATAGCATCAAAGAATTTATATAGAGATTGACGTATAAAAACTAAGAAGAAAAAGAAGAGGTAAGAAATAAATACTGCATTTCCAGGTAGGCCGATGGTACATCTAAGGAAGAGGTACGAATAATTAGGGAAATGAATGAAGCTTAAGGATTCTCTACGGCAACTCTTCCCGCCACGCGTGAGATAGCTTTTCATGGTCAATAATGCCTCATTGCCATTGGCCTTCAAACCTTCAATAGCCGTTGATATTGACTCAAAACCTTATAATTTTGATGACTATTAACTCATAAAAAAGAAATAAATAATCTTTCTATTTTTGGAAGAAACCAAACTATTAAACTAAAATACAAAAATGGTTCTAAGCCTAATATATCTAATTATTTTATGACATTGTTTTATTTGTAGCTTCTATCGTAGTTTTTCTATTCATGAAATTTATAAAAATGATTTTCAAAATTTTCAATCGAACTTTACCCATCAGTTATAGACTGACATTAAAACAAATCGTAGAAATCTCCGTAGATATCTAATCTGTATATTTTGTGGTAAGAAATCAATTTGTCGAATAAATACATTTTAAATTATATCTAAATTAAAATTTTAAATATTTATTTTAGTATTCCCTAACAAAAAGAACCAAATTTATTATATTTTTTTACTGAGAGGGAAACTTTACGACCAGACTTAATCTTGATACTTAAGTCGTATTCTAATCCGAGATAGAAAACCTTATGTCCACATTTGTCCTTTAATGGTTCCATCAAAATAACTGTAATTTATCTTTGTTGGGAGTGGAATAGCTAATATAGATTTTTTTACATTATTTTAATTATTTAAAATAAATTATTCCAATAAATATAAATAAAATTAAATACTCATTCCTACACGGAGGGCACGAATTTGAATGAATTATTTTTTCTGATGCATGAAAGTATATTGCAAGAATTAACGTCGATGAAATTTGAGAATAGTAAGAATATTGAATGATAAAAAGAGAATATTAATATAGTAGAGAATCTCTGATATATTATCGGCGTACTTTATTCACTTCTTTTTTCGTTCGAGTCTGAAACTCTGAGAGATATTTCTTAATGTTATAAATTGGGTCAAGGGTAAACCTTTTGCAGATAGCGATTCCTCTAGTGCAGCTGCTGGTTCGTTAACAAAGTTACCGGGAAAAGAAACTTATATAACCCCATGGAATCTGTAGTGTATGAAATACATCCAAGAGAATTGGAATAGCTCAGAAAGGTCAGTCGGTGAAAATGAATGCATCACAAACCGTCAGGGCACAAACAAGCTGAATATTCTCCACCGATTGCAATATTTATTATATAGATTATACATAGATTGAAGAAGAAAATATAATTAATATTAATACGAATATATTTTTTAAATTATGAATAAGTATCAACGCAGGCGGTAGTCAAATAAAAGGAAAAAATTAAAATATCCCCTGCTTTAGAAATTTAACACCCTAATAGTAAATGTGTAATGAAAATGTGTTCTAAGAAATAAATTCATGCACATAGCAAGTGGAGATTTTTTTATCTCTATGAGAGAGCAGAAATTCCATTGGAAAAATGCCCCATCTATGGAATCGAGTAGTTTAAATCTTTCTCTGAGTATTTTTCAATTCTCTGATCCACTGTCAGTCACTGAATGTCATTCATAAGACTTAAACCTTTGAAAAAAATATTTTATTTGTTCTAAATCCGTTCCTTAATAGGAAAGGTATGCTAGAAAGCCGACTAGCGGTCACTCAACCAGAATTAAGTGCGACACGAAAAGAATACGAACGATTTTGGGAACGGCGTTAGAAGAAAAGGCTCGATTATATAATAGATACTTCCGCACTTAGAATAGGAGAGCATTCAGAAGTTAGATCTGAATTTTGAAGTCTCTCAGTTCCTGTTCTCAGGTGTTGATAATGATCAAATCGTATTCAAAATCTTATTCAATCCGATTTGATCTCACAATTTGTACACTATTGCTTTTTGCCAATACAGCCTAACCCACTCGTTGCAGTCTCCGTAGCTGGCAATGGCGGCAAAGGGCTTTGATCGTTTTATCGTGAGAGCATACGCGTCGCATCTGCACCGCGATTACTCGCTGAATTTCTTGCATTCTCTCACGCTTCGAAGTTGTGTAAATAGAACGCGAAACCCAATACGAAAATTCCTAGGCGAAAGACTTGCAGTGCGGAAGATAACCAGGTCCACGCGTTTACAGGTGTCAAGAAAGAAGAAAGATCCGTTTTTCATAGCCCAGACGAGGAGGAGGAGGCTGAGGGTGAGGGTTACGTAAGTGAAGGTTGCCGTCTCTGCGGACCTTTCCGGTAAACGGAGGGCATTCGCGAAGGTCCTCGAATGGGAAACGTGCTCCTCCGTGTAGCGTTTCAGGAAATCGATCGGGACAAATTGTTTTTTTGGTTGTTGTACTATGAGCTTTATTTCAGACATGAATTTTTTTATTATTTATATTCCAAGCAGGACTTGACTAATTCATTTCGTTTAACGTTTTACATTTTATTAAAGTGATAATTTAACAGGGAGAAGAACATGGAACAGATGCTATAGAGACGGATTGAAATAATCGTCTTAAGATAATAAGATCTGAATCACGTACGAAGAGAATTCCCGATCTATGAAATCGCTTGCATTCTGAAGAACATATCCTTCGTCCCCAAACCAGTCGTTATATAAGCGACATATTTACTATCCTCTTGTGCACGAGCTAACGATGGAAATAAACCAGCTGAAGAAAGGCAATCCGGTCGTCACTTCGATATAATAGTGACAAAACGTGATTCATTTTACGAACATTATCTCGCTATTTTATTTATATTCGAACATGATGGATGCACGGGGGAAAATGTGGACATTCCTTGGATACGTTTTGTGATTAAAAAAATTCGAAAAGGAGAGGTTCCATAGTTTCAAAGCTTGTTTTCCCTAACCTTTTTAAGTGTACGATTCTATCTTTAGCGGATAGAAATACCTCTCTATTTCTAAGTATTCTATAGACAATACTTCTTATAAAATGTTTGATTCATCAACCATAAAACGGGAACGTATTTAATGATTTCGCCTACATCATAAATATTTTTTAATGATTCACACAGTTATGTAGAACCTTTCTTCGTTAAGCAATCATAATACTCGTCTTAATAGAGTTCTTGGCTATTTAATTTGAGAAATCTTAAATAAATGAGGCGAAATTCCGTTCGCTGCACACTAATCAGTGTTGCATTGGTAATTCACTTATTTTTCAGTTGATTCAGTTCGATTATTAGTAGTAGACTTATTTCAACCATGTTTGTGCCTTTCTATGAGTAATATTTGAAAGTAATTTTACATAACCATTTACCGATTATAACTCGTGAAAAACCTCAACTGATTGAATATCGTAATTGAGTTACGTACTCCTCAATCTATAATGCCCGATTGATATTTCCTACGAAGATTTGGAAACATTTCACTCATGTCATAAGTTTTACATTACGAAAGATTCAAGGTATTCTTTTATCAGAGATTTTAATGCGTGAAAAGAGGAAAAAGAGTTTAGTGTTTGATTCCCCATAACGTCGTATTATAAATTTAAGTAATGAAGCTTATAATCTTTAGAATTTCACGATTAAATATTATTAATAGCGTTAAAATAACAATAAATCTATATTATAGAGGCAATAAGTTTAATGACCTATCCAGAAATCCAAATAGTTATCATAAATTAGCACTTCTAATCCATCAGAAGTCGAAATAAATAAATCAACAACAAATAAATTCAATTTAATTCTCTAAAACAGCAGTAAAAGCAAAGAAAGATAGGCAAAAAGAATGTCATTTATTTATATTTCCGTGTCAGTTAATTAAATCACTTTATTGGCAGCTTAATTGGATGGAGCAATTAAGCTCGTTCGTCAATAAAATCACCGTTTAAAACAAGCTATCTCAACTAATTTGCTTCTTGAAAAACATCTCTTAGTTTCAAATTAAGTGAAAACATTCATCCACTTTGTAACACATTTATCACTACTCACGTAGGACAGAGATGAAAAAAGAAACATTCTCTTGTGTGAATGGAGATTTTTGTTGGAGATACGATGACGTCCCGACCGCAAAACCATCCTTCGCTTTACGAGCTCTTTCGAACGAGGACCCAGTCGTGAGGCGAAAAAGAATCATTATGAAGAAAAAAGCCGCGGGACGGGAGTAAACGTTTTATCAGGAGTGGCACCACCTTATTATGTGCGTAAAGATTTATTTAGTCACGCGAATATGACGGCTCCGCTACGAAAATTATGAAGACGTCGGTCAATGGAATTAATCTCCCAAAAAATAAGCTAAAAGATTCTTCTCGACTCTTTTTTTTTTGAACTGTCAACACCCATGAGGTGTTGAGAGCTGGAGCTACCTGCGGTATATAAAATGACCTCCGATTGAGTCTTTTCCCTTCATTTCTTTTTTATTAAAACCCTTAATGTGTTTGAAAAAACAAATGAAGGTTCTTTATGAACTGATATGTAGGAACATGGAATACTTAATAGCGTATCTGATTAACAAATTATTACAGAAAATATTGAATCGATAACTTTATATAATATATATCCACCATTTCTTACATGAACGATGTGTTTACTAAAATTATATACTTGATAAACTTTAAAAAACCCCAAATTTTAACCATATCATTTGTCGTTTCGCGTTTCACAGAGTTTACGAAACGATGATAAGAGAAAATACTTCGATAATAGCAAAACTCTTCTTCATAATCTTAAATTAAATTTAGCCCATTGCCACTTGTTCTTGAACTTTCCTTAAAAAAAGTCGTACTAATGAACACTTCCTCATTGGTAGAGTTCATCCACGGCATGCGTCTCATTAACACTTTCGAAAAAAACTTTCGAGATGGAAAGTATAGGACCAAAACCCATTCTTCCAAGAGTCACTAAACAAGGATTCACGATGTTTAGACCTCTTTCAAGAGGAATGAAATGAGAGCGGGAACTTGACTTCTTCAAGACGATACAACCAGATTGGATAAGGACGTTGCCTCTTGATTGAATGAGCAATTATGCCTGGAGAAGAGCCAATTCGTTAGAGTAACGGCTTTACTGAGAACTTACACATCTACGATAGTCCATTTTTGGGACAGCCGCTAAGATTCTTTACTACGACAACCGACTCGACTAAAATGAATTTATCGATGAGCACAGATGATTGCAAAATGATCCTAAAAAGACGTGAAGGATAGGGTGTGGTAGATCGACAGTACTATCACAACAAATATTTTGACTCTTACTGATCTCATTGCATTGTTCTGCATAAAATTTACTTCTTTATCGTTTAAATTATAAATCAGTTCAGCGTAATTTCTGTTGGCGCGTTGCGTAATTGTTGAACGATTTCTAATTGGACGACGCGTCGACAATACATTACGAAAAGCGTTATTGCTTATGATAATGAATTTATTTCTTCTTTTGTTCGCTCTTCCATTCTTTATCCCTTGTTCGTAGACCGTGGCTTGGAGATGAGAAGAGGAAGAGATTTAAAAAGAAGTAGACTGGAAGCTAGAGAGAGGGAGGGAGGGTTAGAAAATTGGCTGTCCCGGGACACCGACTCCCGGGACTCCAACTCGATCTCTCTTCTCTTTATCTTTTTTGACTTCCTCTAAAATTCGCAGCGTCAATCAAACAGCTTCTTATCGCACAATTGTTTTGAATTTATTGTTGTGGAATCTTCCTCATTCGTTTTCTCGGTAATTGTCACGTCCAAACTCATTTGTTGCACCATATATTTGTTTACCGTTTCTTTCCTCTAAATGTCAACATCGAATGTGTGAATAATTCGCAACTCGCAGCTCCTAGTACCATGTTGTCGTTATTTACGAGAAAACCCCCTTTTACGGCCTTTTTAATAAACTGATATCGATGTAAAAATAAAAATACCGGTATTCCTATACATACGCTCGATGTGAGTTTCATTGTTCATTTGTTCTTCCATTTCTCTAAGAGAGAGAGATGAGTAAATAATGGAAATAACGCGAAAAGGAGATGGATGAATGAAATATTTTGTTTTTCCCCTTCCATTTCGAAACGAAGATAAATCGAAGGTCTTAGAAAGGTCTTACGTAAATGTCTGTGATCAGTCCGCCGTACGTGTCCTTAACAGTTTCCGAAGCCTCGGTGAAACAAAAAGGGCATTGATATGATTGACATAGGTGTAGTTTCATCATTTTCAGATGCCTTTGATAAACATGAGAACTTTGTGGATATTTGCGTATGAGAGCTCAGATTATCAGGATGATAAATCCTGATAATCTGAGCCTAAGGATGATAAATCCTAATAATCCTAATGATACTATGATAAATCGAATTTGGGATAAGTGTTTCAAAGAATTGTCGGCACGATGGAAAATTAAAAGCTCGTGTGAGGCATTGAAGAATAATGAAGAAATTTATTTACTTTTCAAATATACCAGTGCTATGCATTTATATTTTGCTGCTATTCGTAGTCAAAATTCAACAAATCTTATTGTTATATATGTGATAAAAATATAAAAGCTTTAGTATCGACGGAAGAAAATAACCCGCGAATCGAGAGTGAGGTAAGCTGACGCAAATGAATAAGAGTTGGTTTGAATTATCTATACATAGATTTCGCAATGCAATGCGAAATCTTATTGTCATGAAATACTATTGTCGAGAAATAAACTTCGTACATCTTGAAAACAGACCAAACTGTATAGTGCGTGAGACGTTTTCAATGGCATTCTGAAACATCGATAATTTTCATTTACGGTCACATAGGAAATAAATAAAATCACCCATCTCCGTCTGGATGTCAACCATTTTCGATTTTGCAGAAACTAAGAAATATCTCTCCTTGAAAAAATGTTATCCTGAATCCTTATTTTAGCCCCTAGCATCCTCTTACCGTCGGCGCAACTAAACTTCACCAAAATAAGCGCCTATGGTTACGTAACCAAGGGTCCAACGGAAAAATCCAATATATCACCAACTGCGGGATATTTCACTCAAAAAAAGAAGTACGCAACTCTGAGACAACGCTAATGAACAAATACGTAAATAAAATTAAATTCAAAAAAGCTATGAAAATATTACGTAGATCGGAAATTTAAATTTCAAAAAGTTATAGTAATCCTAGACGGTTAAGGTCGAATAAACCATTAAAGATGTAATTTTTTGACGTGATAAAATAAAAATAAAAATTCTTAAACTTACGTGGTAGAATTGCCGTTCCTTACTCCATCCTCAAGAGGCGCGTTTCCTTGCACCGGCATTATGTAGTTCCTTCTTCCTTGTCGCTGCAGCCACTAACCCTTGTCCTCTATTCGATGGAATGTCCACGAGAGGACTCTGTCTATAGCATCCATGGTTCCTTACGAGAACCGGATTAGATTCCTTATGCATTTGTAGAGAGAAGAGGAGGGAGAGAATACAGAGGGATATGCATTGGTTCCGCGAGGAAGGGGGTTTCAGAGCACGTCACTCTGAGTGGTTACACATTGCCTACAAGAAAGGCGGAAATTCAAATTACGTCCAGCTATTGGCTAATTAAATACACTCTCAACCAATCATAAACATTCTTGAAGGCGCGTTGATCAAATTCTCAAATAGAAGGGTCAAAGTTACTCGGGAGAACAATTAATCAAGTTAAGAAGTATAGAAAGATAATGAATGATTTCCAATATCAAATACATATTTGTAAATCATCATTGGATATAAAAACATGGCTTAATTAAAATAAATAAATAAACTAAACCGATATATTTCCATATAAAATTAGTTGTAGATCTACTTAATTTAAATCCGATGTATTTTAAAATAAAATTAGTTGTGGATATTTAGAAACTATTTAATGAATTAAGTCCTCAACACATAACTTAATTTTATAATTTGAGAAGTTCCCCAGTATAATTTCGAACTTTTATACCTTATATTTCATGTTGAAGGAAATTTATGTTCATTAATTGTTTTTTCTCCGAGTCAAGTTTCATGAGAAGTTCCCCAGAATGAAGGCACCATCGATAAAGGCAATTATATAAACTGTTCAATTCAAAAAAAGTATTTCATGATGTCGGAGAACAGATCTTTAATATCTAAATTATGCAAGCTTTCTTGGAAAGTGTTGATTGATTCGATATCCCTCGTAAAAATTCACATAGTAATTTTCTTCATCTTCACCTGCTTTATCCAATTAAATTAACTTCACAATATCGTATTTATTTTACCTGTTAAAATTCTAAGTATGAAGGAATAACTGTAAACCTATAAGTATTTAATTACAAATATCCAAGCTACAAGCTCAAAACAATACTAGCACGAAATCCAGATTTAAAAAAAGGAAGAAACGAATTGGAATTTTTAATTATAAGTTTTTCACAAACCAATTCATAAAAACGAAGATATTTTTCAGTTACTCAATTAAAAAAATATTAACCAATGACATTAATCAAGAAAGACAAATACAAATGAACCTATAAATGACAAATGGACGATAAATTTAAACATTAAAAAATAATTAAACGTTATATTTATTATTTATTACGTCATTTTAATTGCGGCTCGTGTTGGAGGAAAACAAATAGAATTCATGGCAAAATATTACTTGAGCTCTAAAAAAAATTTGTAAATATAAAAAAATTCCGTCTAAACCCTGAGTTACGTAAGATGGGGAAAGTGAAATTCCACTATTAAAATACGATTGTAGGTATTCAGCTGATGGAAGCGTGCGCGTGACAGAAACAGCTGAATCCATACAGGCGTATACTCTACGAGGTGTAGAGTTTCTTCTCTCTCCTTTGAATCGATTTTCGGAGAAATGTAGCAACTAAAAACATACGCAATGTGCATAATTCGTTACATGTATACTGGGGAATCAAATCTAAATATTGTCACGTTGAAATCAGTTTGCGCTGTGCTTCCAGAGAAGAATACTTCCATAATTTCAATTCGTAACTATACTTTGAAGAATTGAATTATGAATTTCAGAGAAATCGTGAATAAATAAATCGGTAATCATCATTTCCTTGTCATTTTTATAAAAAAATGCGAAGCTCTACCCTTAATTAAAATTTTGTAGATAAACATAATCGAATCGGCTTTTTATAGTCTTTATTGTTCACGGACTTTACGGCCAAATGAATTTGAATGATTGGAATAAAATATTCTGCTGTGCTTTTAAGACGTAGCATCAAGTTCGTGGAAGTGGAACATTTTTCAACAACAACAAATTTCCATTGCTGATTCGAGAGTTTGATTGGAGTGGAAAAAATAGATTATACAGTGGATAATATTCGGATAAATTAAACATATGGTTGCTTACAACCTATCGAAGATTGGGAACGATTTCGGCTACTGTAAGTCTTGGAAATATCAAGATTGAGCTTTTATCCTATGGGAAAAGAGGCACTATGGTATGAATTAAGTTATTAATAACAATCTATGAAGTAATCATAAAAAAACTTGATGAAAAATAGTTTAAAATCGATTTCAAGTCTGAGTTATGTCCGCAGCCAATAATCTTAATAGAATACATTTTATAAATACGCAAAATACGGAAATTTTGAACTAAAAATCAAGTGACAATTCTTATCTTCGTGCCTTCTACAGACTTCAATGAAAGGGATTCCAGAGGTATGAATATCTCAATAGCAACAGACCTCTGATGGGGACGCATTTACCTCGTACCAAATCACTAATTTTTAGTCGAAATTTCAAGGGAAAGGCGCTGGTTATATAAAGCTACGAGGACATCTGCGGTTAAACGAGAAACTACCCTTCACGCGAAAGCTCTGTTTTAAGGACGTGTCGAGAAAATAGGTGGATTTAATTTTGGAGATGTTCAATGTCACCGGAAGATTCTTTGAAAGGGGTGAACTTTATATAAATCTGCTATTAATCAAAAATAATTGTAAATTAAAAAATAAAATGATCTTGACTAATTTCCATACTTCCATACCATTCCCTTACATAGAAAGCATTGAAGTGATCTATGTATCAGCTCAGGCTTATTTAGGAAAGAAACTAACTTTCTCTTATAAATGAGGCCGCACACGTAAAATAAATGTTATCTTATCGGTATGAGAATTAAGATATTCCCGAAATTCTCCGAAATATATGTAATATGGGAAACTTTGAATTTGACCTTCTGTTGAAACAAAATTTATTTGACAATTGAACCAATATTATTACTTTATAATCGTACTTATACTTATTTTTTCACCCTATCGTGTCGTTCATCCCGATGGCGCAAAAGAAAAAAAAATGAAAAACTATACAAATATTATGGAGAAAAATGTAGAATTTCGGAACATTTTGGATTAAACCAGTGATAGCTAAGATCGATATCTCATTTTTTTTATATTTCCTCTTCGATACCATATAAGAAAAAAACAAGCAAAGAGCATTCGTGATTAGTCCGAAAAGTTATCGCGATCTGCGAGGTAATTAAGTTGCAAAGATTGATTCACCGACACTTATTTTAAGTTGAAACTTAAGCGAAGGAGTAGTGATACTAAGTTTAGAGAACATATATTTTAAGCATGTAGAATATACCGTAAATTTCTCAAGAGAATTCTGTTAAATTTTCTCTTTTGAATCCAAGTAGCAAACGGTAACGAGTTATAAAGGCTGGTAGTTTTCAAATAACAAGATCAAAGAAGAATCGCAAAAGGCCAAGGATTATTAACACAATGTAAGTCACACGCTCAAATATTTATAATGTCTTTTTGCTAAACAATCACCTAATATCTACTAATTCGCTTCGTTAATAATTTTATTAGTTTAAAAGTGCAAGTTTAATTTGATACACCCATTCTTTTTATACGTATCCATGTTTCATGTACTACTCGTTAAACATACTTTATTGATCAAAATATCTGTGAAAATTATGTTTTACAACGATTTCTATCGATTAAGTTAAGGAGCTAAGAATGACGAGTGATTCATTAAACCATGTATCGTTTTCCTTGATACTACAATAGAATTCAAATTCATTAATATGATTACATGTTCATGAGAAATTGGGTACGGCCTACTGCCGAAAAAAAAAACAGTTTATTGGAGTGAGAATTTGCTGATTACCTTATCGTACTTATTTAATAAACTCGTTTCTTATTCGTTACAAACCATGATCAATTATCCTCTGTTTTCAATCCTGTTCATTCATTCATTATTATATGAATGAATGAACTGCATATAGACATATAGGTATATTGCATTTTTAAGTATGGATATTCGCTTTACGTATACGTCACAATAGATAATTGGGTTTCAAAACAGTAATAGTTTCTACAATGTAATCTTTTATCTAACAATAAGTTCCCTCTCCGTAGCTGTAACATTATTATTCAACCAATTATTCGTAATGGACCTAAACTTTTCGCAGTTGTTATTGTTGACATGTTCAAATAATACATGAAGACAATTCGTTATCACTCGAGGCTAATACTCTATACATTTCCTATCTTCTATTCATTGCATCGTGTTCAGCAAACATTCTTCCCATTCTTTTCTCAAGACCAAACAGATCCTCCCTGTTTGTCTTGCTCCTAGACGGTTCAAACTTATTGTTACTTCCGTTTCACTTTCAAAACTCCGTTCCGTTGATTTAGTGTCTCATTCTAATGTTTGGGTGTAGTTCCTATGACAATATTAGATAAATTCACATTGATCCAGACGGAGATTTAGAGAGATACGACTGTAATCAGAAGCAGGTCGGCTGAAAATGTTCGACAAATTAAATTTAACTATTATCTTCTTCTATATTTTATTATTACTATCATACGATTCGAGGAATGAAATTTAAAAATTCTTCCGTCAAAGTTGATAATCTTGAGATTTTATGGATGGCGTGTATAGGAGCTCTTAACTAAAACTAAATACTCGATCATGTGAATTAAAGTCTCTGATTTCATGCCTTACCGATAATCTTTGACTGATAAATCTTTAGATACTCGTTACAATCCGGTATTAACTGGAGATGTCGAACATATCTCACGAACGATGTTTTCCTGATGTATTGTTGCATTACGCAAGTATATAAGATTACGAATAAGATTTATCCGAATATAACTGGACATGCAGGTGGGTAGGTATTGAGGTAAAACTGATGCATGTAATTTTCATCTCCAATAATACAGTAGTTCAATGAATATAATATACTTTCACGTTAAATACTTATTCGCGTAAATAAATGCAAAAACTATAGACATCAGGAAGAGTGTAAGAGAATATTTCTTCTCGTTCCTTTCATTTCACATCGTAAAGTAATAATTTTATCTATTTTTAAGAATGAATTCATATTACAATTACAAAAAAACATTCCCTATTGGATGTTTGATGTTTTCATAGAAAATCAAACATCTAAAACGATCGAAGAAGAAGATTTAATAACATACACACATTGAATCGAAGTTTTTCAACAAGATCCCACCATATTCCATAGAATCATGAATGGAAAGAGACTTAATTTTTTTATGACAGAGATTTAAGACTTATTTTCCCACTTGACAGTGAGTTGGTAATATATTAAGTTACAATCACTTCTTTTAGCAAATATTAAATCCCTCCTTAATGACTTAATAAATTACGATGCCTTACATCTTACAATTTATTCGTTATCTAATCTAATCATACGAAGTGTTCAACAAATTAGGAGTAATACGATGAGTCACATATTCGCCTTGTCTGTCGATGCCCTTATTATCAGGTGGATGCGAAATCTTAAGAATTGAGAAATTGGGAACTCGAATCAATCAAAACAGACTTATTTTTCAAGTAATATCATTAGCAAAATCTCGTAATCTCAAACCTGGCAATTCTAGTTGAAACTAATTCTAACTAAAGATTTCTAGCAATGAAAATAAGAAGGAACATTTTATACGTTGTCTATAAAAATATTTTATATTTCCTCTCTTATCTAATTAAATATCCAAGGATTTAAATGAATAAAAATAATTAACTAATTCAGTTTGAAACAGCGATAAATTTCGTTGCAAACTATACCCAGAGAACTAATACAGTCGTTTTTATTTATAATGGAATAATCTAATGTAACTGAACAACAATTATATTAAGTAATCATAGGTAATTTTATTTTCATTACTTATTTTTACAAGATAAAATCTTGTCTTAATTCACCTAAATTCGCAGGTCTTAATTAAGGTGATATTTCATCGTAAATTAATCTTGAAAATGTATAAACTTAAAATCCTTTTATTTGTGAAACATAATAAGATATTCTTACCTTGTTCGGCTTTGTTTCATGTATACGAATCTATATATGTATTATTCTGTCAGTTTACGTTGCTGAAGAGTTGCTTTCATTCTCTTCCAGGACGAATCCATGTTCGGATCATGATATCAAGGAAGAGCCTTTGGAGAAAGGAAAACAGCGCGTGTCAGGTAATTTTACAATATCGTAGAAGTAAGGGGAGGTAAGCATACAGTTTAGTATAGTCATCAAAGCTTTGATACCAATGTTTTACTGACCATAATTTTACGATAATGCACAAATACTGATGATGGACTAGTAATTAGGTTTATTATTAATAACATATATTTTTTTATTTCTTAAAAATTTTGTCTTCCATTGCATAGAAAAGGACGATTACCAAATTCATCACAAAACTTTGTAACGATTCAATTGCTATTAGCTTCCGGTATTATCATCTTAGCTTATTCTATATATAAATGATTTTAACACAAATTATACCTTATGCGCTATGATAATTGAAATATGTATTGGGCAACATGGGAGAAATTATTTTACAGCCGAATAAATCAAGGCTAATCAATGAATTCTTCACTTCGGGTTAAGTTACAATTGCTCAACCTGATTGGTCCGATTTACTTAGTACATTAGTAACATTTGCTTTTGTTTTAAAATTGGTAGGAACTACATGTATACCGATTAATTTTTGGATAATAATAACTATTTTAACCAAGGAAATGACTGATGAATGAATTGACGTGATAAGTTTTAGATAGATAACCACTTTAACCGTTGATATGATTCACGACACAAACCAGTCCCAACCGGACTGGTATACCTAATCGTTCCATCTACAAAAAAGACTTACGTAGATTAATTAAAGTCGATGGACACAATCTTTTTCTAATACATTACGAATGCTATTATTCTATAATTACGAGTAACACATTCTGTTGGGAACGTTTATCCTAATATACCCCCTTTTCGTGCACCGTTGGCAAAAGTCCATTTTCCGCACTATCTTGATTCGCTAATAGATTACGGAGAATTGTTGGGTCACATAATCTCTCGTAGCAACGCAAACGGACGCATGACCAAACACCAATCATTCAATTGTTCCAATCAACGTGCTCTTATGAATGGAGCTGAACGTCACCTACAACTCGGTCAGTCTTGGATCCCATTCCGACCCGAGCTATGAGCTTTAAAAGTTTACGCTTTTCACCCGCAGAATCCCAGAAGAGTTGCCATGGACGTATCCCCGCCAGGGTTGTCCTCGGCATTCTGTCTTTTTTCGGTTTCTTCACGAACTACATGCTCCGAGTCAATCTCAGCATCGCAATTGTTGACATGGTGAAGGAGAGAAACAAAACCGAATCGATCGTACCAGCTTTTGGGAATTTCTCGGCGGAAAATGAATCCGAGCTCTGTTTGCAAACACCGCTTCTCGAATCAAACCTTTCGGGTGACATCCTGAGTTTGAATGCCACCGAATTGACGGTAAACGTGGAATTTACGAATTATATTCGATCTAATTTTTTTATTTGTCGTTGATTTTAATGATATTACGATATTAGGACGAAGGTGAAAAATTTGATTGGGATAGCGTGGAACAAGGAATGATCCTTGGTGCCTTCTATTGGACCTACATAATGAGCTTGGTGCCTGGTGCAATGTTAGCTCGGCGTTTTGGAACCAAATTTGTTTACGGAGGCGCCAACGCGATAGCTGCTATATTCACCTTGCTGACCCCTTTCGCAGCAAGAAGAGGTTTCGTATATCTCATTATAGTGAGGCTAATTGAAGGTTTCGCATCAGTAAGTAGTAACATACAATGTAGGTTTCAATTATGTATAATTATGTAATAAAATTAGATTTACGACTATTGTAGATAATTAAGTGGATCGCATACAAGAATAAATTTGTCAGCAGGTTACATTGAGTCCCTGACACAGTTAATATTTATATGATGATACAATATGTATTTTATACTATGATATGGTTCGAATTACTAATAGTAATAAACAATCTCAGCATAGTACTGTGCGAACAGAGAAGGTGATACTATTATCAAGAATTTTAGATGATATTAAGATGATATGATTTTTATACCTTTAAATATAATAAAAGAAATGCTTGGATGTAAACATACAAAGAAATGATCCGTGAAAGTAAATTAGTGGATTTAAATCGTATCTTCATAAGGAAATATTTTCGTTGTTTCGGAAAGTTATTGAAATCTATAAATTTATCCGGAGATATAACGTGTAAATAATATTCTTCTTCTCTTCTAAAAAGGGTACAACTTTCCCCGCTATGCATACGATGGCGAGTCGCTGGATTCCACCGGAGGAAAGAAGCAAATTTGTCTCGACTTACGTAGGTAAGAAGAGTCAAGTCATTAATTACATGTATTTAAAAACAATTGAATAAATATTTATAATCTAGAAATCGCCAATGAACGTATGCCAGGAACATGAATTATCATGAGCTGAGAATGTTAAAGGATGATTCTCGAATGATTTAAAACTCATACCTATCGCAATTATGATAGAATTAAATTAGGGTATATTTTTTCCCTGAAATCCATACATAATATGTTGCGATATATTTTCAAGTACTTTATCCCGCTGATAAGTGAACATTAAATTTGTATAGAACCTACGTCAATTATCTGCAAGTGAAATCGTTCGCTTACGAGTTAAAAGATTTAACACGATACGAATCAATACGAAATTTTTACGATCAAAATAATTATAACGCGTGCAATATTAAAAATAAAGTCACGAGGTCATAAAATCATTACGGAACTATTGATGCAATCATGTATTGACAAATTTGGAAAATAGTTTCATGTAAATTTGTAATAAATTGTAAAAAAAATTTTCCTAAGCCAGTAAAAAGAAAACCGTCATAAATATACGATTTTTCATCGTTGCACAGGTAACTCAGCCGGCACAGCATTTACCTATCCACTGTGCGGTTTTCTCATCCATTCCTTCGGTTGGCCATCGGCTTTTTACGTTCCTGGATGCATTTCACTCGTATGGGGTATGTTCTGGTGGTTCCTCGCTTATGAATCACCTAGCACACACCCAAGGATTACGAAAGAAGAGAAGGAATATATCGAAAAAGCGGTTTCTCCATCACTCGACAATACGAAGGTTTGTCACGGACGAGATTACATTATCGTTTGCTTGTTGAGATAAACTGAGAGATGACAATAACTGATGATTATTATGCATGCATTTTTCTTATAATATCTAATGATTATTCCTGAATAATAATTGATTTATATTATATTATATTATATTATATTGTATTATATTGTATTGTATTGTATTGTATTATATTATATTATATTGTATTATATTGTATTATATTATATTATATTATATTATATTATATTATATTATATTATATTATATTATATTATATTATATTATATTATATTATATTATATTATATTATATTATATTATATTATATTATATTATATTGTATTGTATTGTATTGTATTGTATTGTATTGTATTGTATTGTATTGTATTGTATTGTATTATATTATATTATATTATATTATATTATATTATATTATATTATATTATATTATATTATATTATATTATATTATATTATATTATATTATATTATATTATATTATATTATATTATATTATATTATATTATATTATATTATATTACATTATAGATAATAATTTGGTAACACAATTTATTGTTAATATAATGAATTATAAAATTCAATAGGAACCAATACCATGGTTGGAGATCGCGACATCTTTACCAGTATGGGCAGTATGTTTTGGAAATTTTTCTGTCCTATGGGCATTCATGATCGTTGTTCAATATGCTCCCACGTACTTAAAAACTGTGCACGGATTCAACATTCGAGCGGTGAGTAAATAATGTTTAATTTGATCTTTAAAAATAATCTCTTCAGTATATCGCACCTGGTTTCCAGATAAATAAAAGGAAATAGTATACGGTGTAATCTATATTATTTTAATCTGATGTCCACTATTTTTTAATCTTTGATGTTATTAATGTTAAAAAACGTGTGTTTTTTTAGAATGGAGCGCTCTCTAGTCTTCCTAATATCCTGAGACTTGTTTTTGCGATGATTGTCTCCTACGTCACAGATCGGTGCATCAAAGCTAAATTGCAATCTTTCACTGTTATCCGGAAAGTGACCACACTCATAGGTAAGTACGTATTACATAATTGTGATTTTGATTCGAATAGATGCTAATGAAAAAACCCATTCTTTTATACCTTAAGAAGAAATGGTCTTATAATTAACCTTCCTAATCTAAATTTGTGCGAAACGAATTAATAAAAACATTCTTAAAATAGTTAACTGTACTTTACTTTTATTTTTTCCACATTTTTCATATACATGGAATATAAACGCATTTTCAACGCTTTTTGGATGCTTTAACGCCAAATTTTTAATGCCAATCATCAACATTGACTATTGATATATCGATTTCTGGTAGTGAACTTTATAAAAGTTATTCCATAATATGGAATGTAACATTTAAAAGTTATCACTCCCTGTTCCTGTCATTTTTTTCTCGTACAGACGTTTAATTAAAAACATGATATTAGAGAAGAATGCACAGATGTTAATGTTGAGATATTTATTCTCTTCGAATTATCAGAGGAGAAGCTAAATAACTACATTAATTGCAATAGGCAATTGCATAAAGCAATGAGAAAATCATAATTGACCTTCGAGGGGGATTACTCTACATCACGAACTTATTCATTTATTCACGAACTTTCGATAAAAGATATTACAGGAAAATCTTTTGGATCGATATCGTCTGTAACGAATCGTGCATTTGTCTAGTTCGTCTATTCTGAAATGAACAATCAGCTTCTTTCCTAACTTGACCAAGTATTACGGAAATAAATGCTTATGTCGCAACAATCTTTAGCCGTGTTACTTCCTGGACTTCTCTACACGCTGATGACGAATGTTGGATGTGATACGGCAGCTGAGATAGCAATCTTGACCCTAGCAGCTGGATTTGGCGGCGCCAGTAGTTCAGGACCCCTGGCGAATACGATGGACTTATCTCCCAATTACTGTGGTAATAATGCTAGTTTATATCTCCCGAATTCATGACGTATATATTTGCACTTGAAAGGATATTTATTTTATGGTTTCAAAACATTAATGAACATCTCTCTTTTCAAATGTGTAAATAAATATTCGGGTATTAATCTTTAAGATATAATTGCAGGATTAATATCTCTGTTAAAGTAATATTAGACTATTTTCTGTTACTTGAGAGATGAAAACCTGTGAATGCTTTTTCCAAAATTGATTACGGGAAGAGGTATATATTGCTTATTTCTTCGAATATATTTTGTTGGTAGTAATTTTAACGAGCCAAAGAGCCAAAATTACACAATCTGTAATACTGTATACAATCAAAAGAATACCTAAGAAGCTAAAAGTAAACAATGAAGAAATTATTGAAAGAATTCAAGAATATAAGATGAGATTGAACTTCTTGTAGTTCTATAGAGTCTAAAACCATATTTTCTTTTCCCTTATCATACGGAATAAACCAATAAATTTAAAATTAAGACACTCGTCTTTTACGGTGATGCTAATATAGTCAGTGACTCAGCTCTATAAATTCCTAACGAAACGTATTTTTTATTGAAGGGCGTAAAAATGTTATGGCATAACTGAATAAATCATGAATTCCAATATTTGATATACTTCGACGATGAAATATGAATCCTTAGTTAAAAAAAATAAAATCGAATGCATTCACGAAAGATAAATTGTCTTCAGAAGCGAGGTATCGATATATATCGATATGATAATCTCTCTTTAAGTCTAATGAAAATTCTCACAAAAATGATTACAGGAATTATTTTGAGTCTCATCAATCTGATCTGCATGAGTAACGGTTTTCTAGTTCCATCCATCGTAGGCTCCATTCTTAGCAATAACGTAAGTACATATTTTCAAATAATTTTTCCTTGATCAACATTCACTTTGATTTCCATCGAGTGCATAAAATTTTAGAGTTATCTTTCCCCTTATAAATGTCGACATTTCCACTAAAATTGTTTCCATTGTGACAATTTATCTTCCAGTATTCTAAAGAAAGGTGGAGGATTGTTTTCCTGATTACCACAGGTATAAGCGTCGTGTGCAGCGCGTTCTACGTAACCTTTGCAAGTGGCGAGGTACAACCATGGAACAAAGGGCCGAAGAGGAAAGAGAAGAAAATAGATGACGTCAAATACTGCCAGGCTCCGGTCGATGAGAGAAGTTCGAAAACGATTAACTGAAATCGTGCAATAATTATAACTTATTTAAGTTATCACGTCCCAAGACATTTGTCTAAACTCTCTGATATAAGAACTAATAGTTTTTAATCTGTTAAATGTAAACTATATCAACCGAATGTTTTTTTTCTAAAACTTTTGAAAATAAAATAAAGTCAATAGCATGATTTTTTTACTAATATAATAATTTTTACTTTCCTTTTAATTTTAGTAATTTTAAGGCGGTTTAGAATATTTTCGTAATTCTACTGGAGAATTTTAGATATGGAAATTTATGCGATTGCTAGAATGAAATGAGCTTCGTAAATTTATTACAATCAGTTATTGTACAGATTGAATCAACAGAGATATTTGGAGAAACGCATTTCTTTAATTAATTTAATTAATCTGACGTAATAAACTTATGGAATATGAAACGTATACACTATCTTGTTTATAATTAGGGTTTCTTTGACATCAACATTGAAAAATTGATTGCAATGTTTGGAAATAAATGTATGCTCATTTGTACACTACTTATTTTTTCGTTATCAAGAGCTCGAGGTCAGGGTAACTATGGCAATAACTTAATGACATGCCATTTTAGGCATTTATAAATATTTCTGTATGCACACCTACTCAAACTTTTGTTTAAAAACACCGAAATTTCTCAAAAAATTGAACTATCAATCATTCACGTCGTACGAAACAAGTAAGTGAAAAATATTGCATAACGATGTTATGGAGTTATGTTAGCATCCTCTTGTCGTCTGCCCGTATCAGGGACTCATATTTATTTAATATTATCGCTATCCAAGGAGAAGAGAGCTTCGGAGTGAATTCATTTGTACTGCTGTCCGAGTATGTGGACGGACCTGGACAGAGAGGTAAGTCTTTTAGAAATCGTTAGCAACTCAAATTTTCATTTCGTTAACTGCATCTCGGATAGCCGTATTATCCGTGCTTTCTGTATTGTAGAATATTATATAATACTTACGAAAACTTTGGCGAGAACTATTTATCATCATTAACTGTCTCTTAAATTAATTATATGGTAGCATTTAAACGACGACTTATAAGCATAGGAATGTAAGACAACGAAATCTATTATTTCAAAATTACTCTCCGAATGAAAAAGCCTTAAAATTACGACATTTGTTGATAAAGATAAAATTCTTTAATTCCATATAGCTTTTTGACCAGAGTTTTAGACCAATTAACAGAGTCGTAGAGGACCCTGTAAAAAGTTGAGAGTCGCATGAATATTTATTTAAAATATCGTGTATAGTTTCTCGGCAATGCATGTGATTATATTGCTGATAAGGCGAAGCTACGATATGCAAGTTACGCTCCTTAATACTTCATACGGAAGCCTCTGAATTGAGTTTTATTAGTCATCTGATACACGTTGATAGATAAGGTGAAGTACGATACGATTTATTCCCGCTACAAAACTCATATTTTTGGTCAAGGTTCGTTCCGGTCTTACGACAGAAAACTGATTTCAAGCATCCATATTTACGACCTCTGCTTGCTTCGACCTGTAAATCAGAGGTAGGTAAACATAGAGGATTCTTTTCTGACTAAATGTGGTATGACGAAAGTAGAAACCATGCACTCTATAACGAGGAGTGTATCAGTTCTATATGGTGATGGCTTGCTCCCTTGGTGTGATGTCGCTGACCAATGATGGAAAGCATTCTTGGCTCTGAAAGTTATATTGAGGTACTTGTTCAAATTTATAAAACGTGTAGAAGGCAAAAAAATTCAGTTAGATGTGTATACTTCGGCATAAATTGTAAGGCTTGATAGGATATCAGATCTACGCTCACATTAAGCAGTAAACGATATAGGAACGGCTTAAGGTGTATTTACAAACCGAATAACTCACTTATATTCATGTAAAGAACGTTTAATTCCTGTCTGGTTTTGATATGCATGCGTTAATCAAGCGTTTGATTGATAAGGTGGAGTTTACATTTTTGTAACCTAGGATTAAAGAGGAACTTAATGGTATAAAAAAATTGAGCATAAATCGAAAAAAATTATCATATTTACTGTCAATATCTCTTGTAAGGGAAAACCCAAAGGTTTTCTATGATCATCCGATACTACATTATGTCTTTGAACGTGTTTGCATTTCTTCAAACGAATTAGACATTCAAACCAATGTTTTTTATACATATTATGATACTAAGTAATCAATATGAGAATTATTTGCTCATCTATATCATACTCCAACAGGTCTGAACAACCAAAACTCAGGACTCAATCATGAAGGAAGAAAAAGGCACTAAATCAGGTATTATTATAATATATTATTTAAATTTAGCTTAATAGTACTCTCACTTTCTAACAAGAAACTATCAAGATGTTTAAGAGGTAAAAGTTCATATTAATTTTCGTAAAGTTATTAATCAAAATTCGTGAAAATTTCGCAATTTTCGAATTCCCGATTCATTGAAGACAATCGATCAAAGTGCATCCGCGTATACTTTTGAAGATCATTTTTTTTTAATTTACCTCAAAATTAATTTTCAATTCACTCATCAAAATTATGTACATTATTAAATACCTTCATATTAATGTCTTTTTTATTTAATATACTAATTAATTAGTCGGATGGTTTTAAAAATGCAATCGTCGGAAACTATTAAAGATTTCGTTTAGAAAAAGAGGTTTCCCTTGAAGGTTTTACTTCTTCGATGTTTTAAATTAGTAATCTAATAAAAGCATTTATAGATCTTTTGTTTGCACGAGGTGGAAATTAAACCGTTTGTGACGCAGTCTTGCAGTTCATTAGATCAACTAAATCGGCAATCAATAATGGATGTCATTCAAACGCTAACAATAAATGAATGTTGAGTGAAATCATTGCGGTATACAATTTTAAGAGTGACATAAAACTATCAATTTGTGCATCAACTAAACAATCAAAATTTAAGGTAATTAGTAAATAAGCTGAATAAAACCGGAAATCATCGATTTAAAACATCACTTCATTTTAAACTAATTTTGTTAATTTGGTTATTTCACTTCAAACGGTAAATTACGTATAATTTCCGAAACAAATAGACGAATAATTTACTAATTTAAATCTATCAACTTAATTACTGGTGCAATAATTATGTACACATTGATAGTTATATTACTGATTGAAAACTCGTTTTGCGTTCTTCGTAGTTCTTTTCGTTCAAGCATTTGACTTCGTAACTTCTAATTTCGTAACGTTTTAACCTTCCGTAGGTTCTAAGATTCGATGCAATGGAAACCGCATCCCAGCCAGGGTTGTGCTCGGAATCCTCTCCTTCTTTGCCTTTTTCACCAACTACATGCTTCGAGTCAATTTAAGCATTGCAATAGTGGCAATGGTTAAGGAGGACAACAGCACCACGAAAGCTCTTTCCAGAAACTTGTCCTCTGGTGCTGAATCCAGCGAAGCGGATACGTGTTTTCGAAACTATCAACCAGATGTTAACAGATCAGAGAAATATTCAAATTCAGTCGATGAAGAGGTAACTATGGATTTTTAAAAGATTGCGCTTCGATAAATATATAGTTTTTAAACGTGATCATATAACAAGGACCAGAATGTTTAGGAATTCGGCGAAAAATTCGAGTGGGACACTATGCAGCAAGGGATACTCCTCGGCGCTTTCTATTGGTCTTACGTGATAAGCGGCGTGCCAGGTGCCATCCTAGCACGCCGCTTTGGTACCAAATTTATCTACGGAGCCGCTAATGGAGTGTCAGCGATCTTCACATTGATGACCCCTATAGCTGCTAGAACGAGCTTCTCTCTGCTCATCCTTGTGAGGCTATTGGAAGGATTCGTTTCGGTAAGTTCATCAGTCGATTTTGGAGTTGATCAATGGAGTTGAGAAATTCTCATAGAATCACGCATTATATCGACATTTTTTCGTATGATATGCTTCTACGACTATCCTTTGATGCAAAATTTTTTGAACATCTAAGAACTTCGTTTCACCAAAGGAAGGGTGATTTAAGATTCACATTCAACATTCAAGATCCATCAAGTTAATATTAATTTCATAATATGGATCGTATACTCAGAGAAACCATGATGGATATCTAATGGGTTTTTCCGGGTGGGAAACAGGTGTCTAATTTTTTGAAAATTTAAGAAACAAACGGTTAAATGTAAGTTAATATCTACTCGATCCTAGAAATATATCGCCTGAAATATAAATGTGTTTCAGATTTTTATGGAGGCTATTAGGCTGATATTTTTCTGTATTTGAATAATAAACTTCATCACCATTTACTTTTCAACAGGGAATGACATGGCCAGCTATGCATACGATGGCAAGTCAGTGGATCCCTCCTCACGAGAGAAGTACTTTTGTTACAACATATATGGGTGAGTTGAAAGCACATTATCGCGCTCACTAAAATTTATAAAATGGAATTGTTTAAATAGATCGATCCTAAAATATTTCTTTCCTCTACGAGCCATAATCATGAGTAACGTCTAAATGAACTTGAAGTGGCATCGCTATTCAACAAAAAGAAAGTATATTATCTTCTGTCCGTATTAAAATGTGGTGAATTTTCCGCTACAATTGAGGGAAACTGGTCTACTAAAGAGTCGGTGCATATTTTAAATAAAAGAGATGATTTGGTGTCCTCTTCCTATTATTATTATTAATATTAACAAATAGGTACATAAAATCTTTGCCCCGCTCATCTCCATGCCCCTTATTGAATATATTGAGCCTATACTATTCCGTTATGAGAAGATTAAATCAGTTGATTGCCTTCTAATCAATAAGACTTTTTTAGCGTTCTCAAACAACAAATGTTTCGGTTTCCGTGTGCATTAATATCCATAAATATTTTTTCTTTAATTTTAAGATTTGCATTGGAAAATTTTATAGTAGCTTAAAAATATTATTATTCATAATTAATTTTTCGGTGCATTTTTTAATTAATTCAAAGTGTATTATGTTATTCATTATCAAATAGGTAATGCTGTTGGAACTGCATTTACATATCCTTTGTGTGGACTACTTATTGATAAATATGGCTGGCCATCAGCCTTTTATGTTCCTGGATTTTTAACCCTAATATGGTGTTTCTTTTGGTGGATTCTGGTTTTTGATTCGCCGAGCACTCATCCTCGAATTACCAAAGAAGAAAAACAATACATAGAAGACGCAGTCTCACCAACTCTTCACAAAAATCAGGTTTGAAATTAATATTCTCTAATGTACTACTTTAAATGTGGGTCTGCTTCTTATGTATACAGTGAAATTATTTTTAGCTTTTGAGAATTGATGCTTAAGCTTAATTCTAATCATAAAATTTCCACTTAACTTCGCTCAGCTTCCAGTTCCATGGCTTGAAATAGCAAAATCTCCACCATTTTGGTCACTGGCTTTCGCTAATTTCTCTGTATTATGGGCATTCATGATAGTGATCCAATATGCACCTACATACTTGAAGACTGTTCATGGGTTTAATATCCGTGCTGTGAGTAAAAATTTTACTTCATACTATACATTAAGCAATTTATTTAATGTAATACGTTAAATTTTACATAATTCCTATTCGACAATTGCGTCAATTCTGCAATTAACATACTTACACTCTCATCTCAACTCTCGCCGCATCACAATGCGGGAAAAGTTTACTCAATAATGGAGAAACTTGCTGCCGCTACTTACCACGCATTTGTTTTGGTGGACATCATGATTGATGTCAATTAAAGATCGATTAAAAGTAAATGCCAAAGATAACATAAAAATGTGTTTTTATTTTCAATAGAATGGACTGCTTTCGGGTCTTCCGAACATAATGAGGTTTATTTTTGCAATGATAGTATCCTACTTCACCGACAGATGCATCCAGGCCAAAGTTCATTCATACACTATTATCCGGAAAGTGGCAACAATGATAGGTGAGGTATTGTAGATTAATCGAATATACCGTATGATCCCGACGAATCGGAGCAGATTACTTAATTTCCACTATTTCATTCAAAGAATTAGTATTTAATTTACTTGTCAAAATGTTCTCTCCATTGGTAATTTCGAAAGTTCCCGCATTATCTCTCTGTTGATCGGGATATGTTCGCAAATCTACTATATTTCTTCAAATTTTTTCACAAGTTATACTCCTATAATTCTTGTTAGTAAATAATAAAATTTTCATTATCTTATTTTATATGTTATATTAATATGATAATAGAGGCTTTCTTCAAATCATTTATAAAGAATTCTGCGTTTTTTGTTCCAGCGGCATTTCTTCCTGGCTTGCTCTTCATGCTAATGACTAATGTTGGATGTAGTTCAACAGCCGAAATATTCATATTCACTATAGCCGCTGCTTTAGGTGGAGCTACTTCCTCTGGACCTCTACCCAATGCAATGGACTTGGCACCTAACTTCTCTGGTGAATACTAAAAAATATATGCTTGTGGATAACAAAAATATATAAACATATCTATCACCAACCAAAATAATTAGAAAATAATACCTCTTATGATAAACAGAAGGAATAATATTTATGAGAGATTTTTTGTTTTAAATTTAAATAAAAGATTTTCTAATTTGCATTTTTATCTTAGCTGTTGGATGAAACAATTACAAAAATTAAGCATGTTCATTCGATTTAGAACAAATGACATTTCTTTAATTTCAGGTATAGTCATGAGTCTTGTCAACATGATATCCATGAGTAACGGCTTCATTGTTCCATCCATTGTTGGTGCTATTCTTAACAATAATGTAAGTTTTGGATCTAGTAAATTTCAGCAGAGGTGATTATCATCTCTCTTTAGAATATCTACTTGCATATAAAGTTCAACATAATAATCACTAAATCATTTGAAAAAAAAAACACTTTTTTCTCTAACAATGATAACAGGTAAAACAAGGAGGAAAAATAACTCACAATCGATTCAAAACAAATATCCCCTCTAACATGGTCTTGTTATTTAACTAGTTTAAAATTTTATGCTAAGTTGTACCTCTCATATATATATATATATATACTATATTTTACTATAATCACTTAAAGTAAAGAGTAGTATTAGAAATTTAAATATTTACTATCTGAGCAATGATTTGAAATAGTCCTTCCTTCCTTTCAGTACACTGGTAATTATTTTCTGGTAATATTAGAATATTTTTTCAACAAATTTATTTTACGTAAGAATTAGAATATATATATATAATTATTTTCTGGTAATATTAGAATATTTTTTCAACAAATTTATTTTACGTAAGAATTAGAATATATATATATATATATATACGAGTAAAGGTGTGCTTGCTTACAGCAAGCAATATGATAATATATCTTTTAATAAAATGTAAGATTTTTCGAAATATTATTCTGATAGGCCACGCTAAACATAACGTAAATGGACATTTTCGCAGCGAGCTATACATTGATTACGATTTCCCATGCATTTCTTACGGCAACATTATTCCCGCCCAGGCGTCGAACCAAGGCCATCCTACGAAAGTTACTGTTATCTTCCGCTTGAATATGATTGACTTTATAAACACTCCAAATTTCAAAAGGAAATTCACTCAAGAAGTACCTCAAAATGTGTCCTAAATTCCCTATGCATTTCAAATGGAGATATAGTTAACGCCTTCTAGCATCGAACCAACGACCTTTTACGACTATCTTAGGATAGCTTTCAAATGAGAATGGTCCCCTTAATGCATGTGTGAAATTTTCAACCTCTGCGTGGATGGGAGGTGTAAAAAAAAACTTTCGGAAATATGGCCAATGTATTTTAAACGGGAAAAATCGAGATTACGGGACGCTCTGGAATCGAACCCGTGATACATAGGCATTTGCTGATTTTTTTTGAAGTACAAAACATACTTATCTATTTGCGTTGAAAATTAGAATGATCGAGGTATCAGATGAAAAGAGCTACGATTTTTCATAATTTGATAGTTTTTCACCACCTGGCATCGAACCCATGACCGGTTGTACGTAATCAATGGCATTTTTCCGTAGATATATATAATAGCAATAGCCACATGAAATTTTAACTCTCTAGCGTAATGGGAAGTATTTTTAAAATTATTTGAAAAACGGCCCCATGCATTCTTAATGGGGAAAATCGAGATTACGGGACGCTCTGGAATCGAACCCGTGACACATAGGCAACTGTTGATTTTTTTCAAAGTACATTTTATATGTATCTATTTGTTTAAAAAGTGTGAATGATCTTAGTGTCACATTAAGGAAGCTAGGATTTTTTAAAATTCGAAAATATTTCACCTCCTGGCATCGAACCCATGATCAGTTACACGTAAGCGATAGCATTTTTCCGTAGATATATATGGTAGCAATAGCTACATGAAATCTTATCCTTCTAGGTTAATGGGAAGTATTTTTAAAATCATTTGAAAAACGGCCCAATGCATTCTAAATGGGGAAAGTCGATTTTTGGGGCCTCCTAGAATCGAACCCATGATAGGTAGGGTCGGTTTCCCAATTTTTCCTAAGTGAGATTTAGTTGGCCATTACGGAAAAAAATCGGCGGCTCCGTGGCCAAAGCGGTTTGGGCCTGACATTAATATCATATATATATATATGTTATATATATATGTTATATATATCCCCCCGAAGCGTCTATATGTATAGATATATATATATATATATATATATATATATATATATATATATATATATATATATATATATATATATATATATATATTCTAATTCTTACTATAATCACTTAAAGTAAAGAGTAGTATTAGAAATTTAAATATTTACTATCTGAGCAATGATTTGAAATAGTCCTTCCTTCCTTTCAGTACACTGGTAATTATTTTCTGGTAATATTAGAATATTTTTTCAACAAATTTATTTTACGTAAGAATTAGAATATATATATATATATATATTCTAATTCTTACGTAAAATAAATTTGTTGAAAAAATATTCTAATATTACCAGAAAATAATTACCAGTGTACTGAAAGGAAGGAAGGACTATTTCAAATCATTGCTCAGATAGTAAATATTTAAATTTCTAATACTACTCTTTACTTTAAGTGATTATAGTAAAAGATTCCTAGGGTTTTAGGATTGCCTTGCCTCCTAATTAAAAGAAAGAGTATTCTTGAAAACAGCTAACTGCTTCCATTGATGATATAGATAGCAAATATTTTTTTGGTATTTTTTTAGATTTGTCCTTCTGCATAACAAGCTTCTTTAGTTAGCTGTATCATTTCTTTTCTCAGTATTCCAAAGAAAGATGGAGAATAGTATTCATGACCACCATGGCTGTAAGTGTTACTGGCAGCTTAGGTTATTGTTTCTTTGGAAGTGGAGAGATTCAGCCTTGGAATCAAGCACAGAAAGAGAAGGAGAAGAATGGTGGTGAAACAAAATACCCTTCGATGCTAAGCACTGAAGCTCAAAAAACTGAAATTGAGCTTAATAAACTAGATGATAAGAAAGATAAAAATGAGCTGAGCAAATTGTTAAATCCTTGAGTATTCTCCAAAGCATGTAATATTTTTCTATGTTTTTTACTGTGTTGTTTTTTATTTAATTATAACATTTGAGATGTGTAAATAAATGCATAAGAAGGAAAATACAGTGTTACCTTTTCCTTTACTATTTTAAGATCACCAAGGAGTTTTTTGTAAATATCAAGGCAAACCAAATAGATATTAACATAGAATTGATATTAAAATATGTGATGGAAATTAAATATATCAAGAATTCTAAGATCAAATAGAATTGAAAAATAGCAAATGGTGCAATGCTTTGTGAGAAAAACAGCTGGTCTACATGACGTCACCATACACCAGTAGATATCCTCATGGAGGAGAACATATATATCGTACTGCAAATTTAAAATAAAACTCTACTAGATGATTCTTTAATATATAAAAATATCTTTAGTTTATGCATAATAGAAATCAAATATTGGAATCTATTGTTCCGTCCCTTTAAATAACATTAGCATCTGATTTTAAATGCTATTTCCATTAATGATAATTAAGGTCATTCAAAAATACAAAATATTTATTTTCTACCACAAAAAGTGGTTATTTAATTCCATAAATTATAAAAAAAACACAATTCAACAAACAATTACGTAAATTTCATTTCATATATGCTACTTTGATCTCTCAGGTAAAAAGCAGCTCATAATAATTAAATTATCATTCCACTCAAAATTTCACTTCCTCAAAAAGAGTACTTATAGAAAATGTCCAAAATATTACAGTAATGAAAAATATATACACTCTGATGTTAGACTTAGATTGTGAAAGTCGAATTTGCTATAATATATAAATCATCAGCCTTCAATCATAAGATAAACAATATCATAAACAATAGTTTACCACTTTACATGACTTTATATAAATTTAAACACTGTACAAAATATTCTACAAGTTATCTTACAAAATGGAATGAATGTCTTCCAAAATAAAATCATTCAAGACAGAAATCATCAAAATAACTAAACTCCAAAAAAATTTAACCTTCACAAGTTTCCAAAATAAACATTTGAATTCCTGAAAAATTAATTGTATTGCACATCACATTCCTCACGTTATACTTTCATATTTTAATTCTTTCTTACACTGGAGAAATGATACTTAATACTACTGCCCTGAGCAGCAATTTTTTTGGAAAATAAACAACTATTAAGGCACGTAAACACGCATTAATGTATGTATTTTCCTAGTAAAAAAACTTTGATCTGACGGTATTTGAATAAGGATTTAGACAGTTCTAATGAAGATAAATACTGAAAAGTGCATGCTAAAAACTAATAGGTCCATCAATCTTCATGCAATATAAACTTACTCATACAAAAACAGAAAGTATAACTCCCAATCTATTGGATAATCCATCTTAAAATTATAACTCAAATAAATGTCACTTCAACTTACAGTAACATACACATACTCTTTCTTAAATCAATAAAAAATTTGTAATTTTCTGAATTTATAGGAATCATAGATGGATTATACCAATCAACACTTTGATCTGCTTGGATGCAATATGACTTTTGGTTAAATAAGAGCTCTTTTGAAAATTAAATGAAATGTATTAACTCAAAAGTCTGCTTAGTTAGAAAAAGCACTTATAAATCATACCTTTCTACTTCATTGATGGATACCATTCTAGTGAAATCCTCCAAAATAATAAAATTATTTAACTTTGATACTGTACAACCAATAAAGAAAATGAGGATGAATCCACAGATAAATAGACATTTTCTGTGCATTGATATAAACATCTTCACAAGCACACTTGAGTTCAATATAGCAAGAGTTCACCAAATTTATAAAGAATTCATTATGGGTTGAGAGAATTCCAAAATTAATTCTTCCTTTCTATGCATAAATTTCAATAAACTCTTGGAATAATGAACTTTACACAATAGGCCATACCTTTTACAGCAGACACATGACTGTATATACAAATTTACATGCGTATTCATTTTCATACATGATCATTCATACCCAATTTTATTTCATGGCAGTGACATACGACTCATCCTCAAATTGTATAGAAATATACCCATGTATTCCAAGTTTCTTATCAACATAAGACAATATAATCTGAATTATTTGGATGAAGTGCATTAGAAGGTGAATCACAGCCAAATTTATAACTTGCCTATCCAAAGCCAATTTATGATGGTCGCTCTTCAGATGCATAGTTTCAGAGTCTTAAAGGATAGTTAAGGTATGAGAAATGAATTCAATGAATTTCTGATTGCCATTTACGTTAACTACAAATCACTTGAGTAACTAGCAATAAATTTCTCTTGGTGTTATAGGTTACATCCTTAGATACAAACTTTACTCTTTACATTAAAACTGCAATAGAGAATGAAGCTATCTTTTATGTATGAAAATAACTCTTTGAGTTAGAAGACGTATGACCTCAAGGATAACAATCTCTTGAGGACAAAATCTCATGAATGGTATCAGCAGGTAACTTTTGTAAACTGAAATCCAATAACTCGCTTGGTTTACAGGACCCCTACAACTTCCTCCTTACGTTACAAAGTTCCCTAATGGAAAATAAAACTTAGAATTGAAGTGCATTTCTTCAACCCCTGCATTTAGATAATAATTGCAATTAGCTGTCAGTTTTTCAAGCCAGATAACTCATTTACCACTTGGTAACATAAAACTATATCACCATGATATAGATTTATTCAGCTATCGTCAATGTAGAATGCCCTTTCCCTAAGGCAACATACACAACTTTGCAACATGATTTTTAAACTTTATCTTTTCAAGGTTTATCTCTTCTTGATGGAAAATATTGGCAATTTTCAAAAATATTTAAGATGATAGGAACTCATATATCTATACGGGGACGATATTGCAGGCGAAGAGGTGGATCACGAAACCTCCATCTTGTGACAAAGACAAACTTGAGTGTGTGATCTTTACCCAGAAGTTCATCATTGCATAATATGTCAATCTGAAAATAAGAAAGCACTCTAATTAAACAACAAAGTCAAAAATGTGAAATTAAATAATTTAACAATAGGATACAGAATTTTTGCTTAACTGAATAAAATATTGACGCACTAAAAAGGATAAAAATCTCTCTTTGTTTAATGAGGATTTTAAACATAACAGATTTTAAAAGCTCTAGTATTAGTACAATGAATAAACAAATTCATAACAGACTGTTAGTCAAACTATAATGCAGATTTAATGTACAGGAACTTTTAAATGTTTTTGTTTAAACAAAGCATTTGCATTTGAAAAAAGAGAGCATGTGTAATTTTAGAACTATTTGTACTGTATAACATGCAGGTCAAGAACTTGAAATTATACATTTCAGGGATCTTTCTTTTCTTAGCAATTATGCCACACAGATTTTAAGAAAAACAAACTTTCAAAATTTTAGATTTAACAAGGAAGTGACTACAGATTCCAAATACATAATCAAAAATCTTGATAAGTTTGTCCTCATGAGGAAATAAGGTCATAACTGAACCAAAATTTTTTCAGGCATATATATACAGGTTGAGTTGTTTTTAAAATGAGCAAGATTAGCATTACCCATGTAGAGCTGAATCTACATCTGAGAATATAACAGATCGAAAGCTATGTTAGTGATGAAAGTCATATAAACTAATGATTCATCCTAATTTTTTGATGATGTGATCTTTATATTTTTGACTAACATTGATGTTTTAAAATAAAATATTAAAATTTTTAAAATAATTTATCAGCATCATACTTGAGAAATTATTATATCTGATACCACAGCAAATTGTTTGTTTTAAGTAGATAGAAAATATTAACTGTACAATAACCATTTCCATATGTAATAACTTGTACATCTCCACTTATACCTCCACTGAAAAATAATGCCATTGATTAAATCTGAAAAATATTACATGTTCTTCAAGTTCAACGCTCTTAGGCAATTGTAGTTTAAAGGTAAAGTTGGAAAGTAAGATTAACTTGCACTGGCAATTTGGTCAAAGGGTGTAGTAGATAGGTATTTCAAATGGAAACTTGATTACTCACATCTCTATACTTTTCCATTCCATTGAGAACTTTTTTTGCGATAAATTTCTTTAGATGTGTGATTGTAGCCTGTGCTGAACATCTAATAAATCTTCTTTTCAAAGTCCGGAGATTTGCATTGACACATTCAAGACAAACATTCACCTAAAAAAAACAGAAGCATTAGGATCTACTGATAAGTTTGTTTAATTTCACTTGGAGGAGTTAGGAAGGAAAGAAGTTCTCGTAAGGAAGTTGAGCTAAAATTAAGATGTATTGATTTAAAAAAAAAGCCTATACAGAATGAAAAGGCCATACCTTCTTATATTAAAAAAAAAAATTGGAACAACCTTCTTTTAAAACCCATAAACTTTCAGTATTCCTAAATGAATAGCCACTAAATAGTTTCTTAAAGCATGTACAAAACACTACACATTTGACAGTCTCTCGCTATTAATGCATTAGTTGTCAAGGAAAGTAAAAATTAATCTATAACTTTATTATTTATTCTTTAACTGTTGATAATAAAATTCATGATATACATCACTAGATACTTAGAAAATCAAGTTAATGAGCCTATCAAATAAAGCATTCCCATTAGAAGGATAGGAAGTAATTTTTTAAAAGTGAAAACAATCGTTGACTGCTTTAATTTTATAATAACAGAACAATAAATGCAAACCTGTTCATCATGACGATGATAATCAGATTCAGCATGTTGATCAGGCACAGACTTTTCTTCTTCTAATTCAGCTGAGTTTGGTGGTATGTCTTTGGGACATGGCAGCCCTCGAACCCTATAGAATTCCCTCTCTCTTTTCATTTCATCTAAAAATAATTTAATCGACTATGATCATTACTGGTACGTGGAATGGCAGTAATACACACATATTACATGCTACTAAAATTGAAAACATCATACAAATACCATACAATGGTACACGCTTCTTGAAATTATCATGCAGACCATATACTATATTGGAAGAGTAATAACTTAGCAAAATTCCACTTATGTAATTTATCACAAAAAATTTTCCCATCTGAATTAAGGGGAGGTTCCAATTAGAAAACAGGATTCATACATTGAATTTATTCCAACTATATATTTTCAGACATAAAGACAATCATTTAGATATGTCCCAGCTATTACTGATTGCTTTAATTTTTAGGCACAGATACACTAGTTTGGTAACAGGCTTCCATTATGTTTTAAAAATAAAACATAAATAATTGCTTACTATTAATCTGAAAAATGGCATATATTATATATAACAATAATATCTATAACAATAAATCCTAGATATATTTCATTGATCGAAGAATAAAAATCACAACGATTTCACTATTTCTTCCAAAAGAGCCATAAAAATAAATAGTACATACTATCTTGTAAATCAGGTACTAGCTTGTAAACAATATCTTGCATAGTTCGATCAAAGCTGATATACTGCAATGGATGGGATTGGTGGATGACTATCTTGCAAGTGGGGCAGGTGTTGTTTTCCTCCAAATGCTTCACCAAACAACTTTTGCAAACTGAAATCAAAAGCACGAATATAAAATTACGAGTTTAAGAGTAAACAGGAGATAATAATAAAATTAACTCACATGTATGGAGGCATTCCGTGACTGTTGTTGCATCAATCAAATAGCCCCTGCAGATCATGCAAGTGATGTGGCTATTTAGAGTTCTTAATTTGATTCTCCTCTCCATGGTCATCGCTACGAATAAATAACACGAATAAAATTTAATCGAATTAAAAATAAAAATTTATCCGGAAATGAGGACAAAGATAAATTTCATATTAAAAGAATTAATTCGCAAGATAAGGTTTTAGGAATATAACATACCTTAATATTTAATCACCTCACATAAACTTATGATACCTAAATATTAACAATACGACAAGAGGATGACGACTGTCCTGTTAATGGATCCATTCTTATATATCTTGAAATCCTCTCTTGACTAAACACTACATGGACTATAAATTAGCAAATAATTCATCTATACCGCAACCAATTTGATGTAGATGAATTAAAATCCTCTCGTTGGAGACGAAATAATCACACTAAAGCATATTTACACAATATTCGTGTTTTAGCTTCTTGACATTTTCGTCCACTAACAATGACGCTAACATTAAGACTAAGTAATTAAATCGATTGCTTTCTGAAAAAGCATAAAAAAATATTATTTAAATTAGAAGTTACAGAATTGGTGTAATCGTCATTGATGGTCTGCATTAGCTGCCTAACACTCGCGTAACAAGCTGAACTTGCTTGGCCATTAAATAAAAACATATGACAGTAGAAAGGAACTAGGCAATGTTTCCGGTAAGCAGAAAAAAGCCTCCGGCCGAATAGTGTTTATGAATTTGTGATACTTGTTCAAGTTTGAAAATCAAAAGTATCTGGTATATATTGTTTTCTACTACATAAATTCTAAGAATATTCCATTGAAACTTATATCTAAGCCTACCTTACTGAATAGTAGTTAAAAGGTTTTAATCATAGTGCGATTTCAAAATAACGGCACCTGGTTACATTAAAATAATTATCAAACTTCCGAAATGTAGAATAATCGTTCATTGATCTTGATCGCTTGTTCTTAAAAGTTATTAATGTACAAGTTTCTCCTGAAAATGTTCCTGAATATTCATTTTTAAAAATTTCATGAGCCCACATCCAGAATCGCCTTTTAAGTACTTACTTTCCTCAGTCGTTCCTTTAAAATTTTTATGTAACTTACCTTGTTTTTTTATTGAAGTATTTTTTACGTGCTTTATGCCTCCTGCTTCATTGAAATTGAGAATATTTAGTTTTCTCCCCTCCTCAGATCACTATTTTTTTAAGATAGTTCCAAGTCCTTTTTATTACCGAGAGAACTTCAAAATGGCTCTGGCTGATGGATTGATAATGTCTTCGAAATTCAGAGGTTGTCTTCTTGGTTCTTTGCTCGGAGATTGTTTAGGTGCTCCTTTTGAAGGTGAATTGAGTGGTCCTTATGTAGTTCTGCAGAAATTTTTTGACAAACTCGAAGGTCCCCACTATAAGGGTAAGCAGAAATTATAATTTATGCATCTAATTTAGAAATCTATCGTTAATATTTATTAACTTAAATCTCTCCACGTTTATTATTATTAAAGCACCCTTAATGCAGTATACTGATGATACAGCTATGACTAAATGCGTTGCGGAATCCCTGATCAATCAAGGCAAATTAGACGTTAAGGACTTAGCCAAAAGGTCAATATATTGGTGTTATGACGTATTATATCTTGTTATCTTAGTAGAATGATATTCTTTTAATAGACCTATTACCTAGCTTCAAAGGATTTAGTGACAGTCAATTTCAATTTTCGTCTCATGTCTAATATTCAAGGTTCGTGAAAGAGTACTTCAATCAACCAAGAAGAGGATATGGAGCCAACGTTGTCGAGGTTTTTGCCAAGTTACGTGCCAGTAAGTGTGAGGATCCTTTTGCTCCTGCGAGGGAGCAATTCGGAGGTTCTGGATCCTACGGAAATGGTGGAGCGATGAGGATAGCTCCAATTCCGCTGTTTTTCAGAGGTCTTGATACAAAGGCTATTGCAGAACTGGCCCGACAGAGTGCTGAAATCACTCACACTAATGTTAATGGATACAATGGAGCTATTTTACAAGTAAGAATGATCTCTTTAAAACATTCAAATATGTTTAGACTTTTTTGTGATTATGAATTACATCATCTCCAATTAAAATTTTATTGAGTAATATTTTAATTTATTTTAGTGTTTGGCCATTCAACAGTCTCTGTGGTTGAATCCTAAGCAACCTCTAAATGCTGAAAACTTTCTGGAGGAACTTCTAAAGAAAATGCAAGAATTTGAGAAAGAAGATGATGAGTGAGTGCTGCTTATTAAGTGTGCTTCCTAAGCTGCTTATTATAAGTGTGATTATCGAGCCTATAAATTATTATTTCTTGTGACAGATTTCTGACTGATGAAGAGGATCCTCAGCCATTTTGTAGTAAACTTCGCTGGGTGAATGAGCTTTTATCCAGAGAACGCTCTGGTGGCAAAAAGATAAAGGAAAAAGAGGATGTACTTTTCCGACTTGGTGCTGGAGTGTCAGCTTTGACATCTGTTCCAACTGCAATATTTTGTTTTTTGCGAGCTCAGCAAGGTCCAATCAAAGATATCAATGTAAGTATTTTATTTTATTGTCAAAAGATTTGTATTTCAATGAGAAGATTGGAAATAATATACAATTTGTTTTTTATTTCAAGACTGATAGTGCATTCAGAAGGACTCTACAGTATGCAATATCTCTTGGTGGAGATACAGACACAATTGCAAGCATGGCTGGAGCACTGTGTGGTGCATTTTTAGGTTATGATGGTACATCTATCAGTGAAAATGTACTTAAACATTGTGAGGGATCTGAAGAGATGCTAGGTCTAGCTGACAAGCTGTATTCCAAGTCTTTACCTTCAGGTTAAGATTCTGCATTATTACCATAGAGTCAGGCTGTGACCAGTAATTATTGTGATTAGTTTTCCTTAATCATATTTTTTGATGAATTTAGATAAGTTGACAAGGACGAACTTTGATGAGGATAGTTTTTTATGTGGGACTTAGTGCCAAAAATCCATTGTTAAAATGACAAATGTATAATATTAAAAAAGAATAAAAGAAAAAGGTAGGTACTGATTTTTTTGTAGAAGAATTTCAGCTATCCCAAAATCTGATCCAATGCTGAGAGTAGTTGTAAAAGAATAGTTCACCATTCACTCCTCTGTCATAATAATGCTTAAGTTACTATAAATTTTTAAGTAATAGCATGAAAGATAATTAGGTTATTCATTTTTATGAACCAACTATTTTGCGTTTTGATAGAAAAGGCAAATGAATTGCAATAAAATACAAGCCTTCTAAGATCACTCAGAAACAAAATATAATATTCTTTGTAAATTCTTGTTTGGATCTTTCTTACACACTAAAAACATGAATGCACAGTTACACAGACGCTTACATGTTTAAGGAAAAAAGTAGATATGTATGGCTGTTAAAACTCGTCATAAACCAAGAACATAGAAAAACAATTAAATATTCTTTGAAGTTTTACTTTCTTAGTGACTTGGGGCTATAGAGCTAGATTCAGAGCTGGTAAATTTTTTTAAACATTCCTCTTTTTTGAATTTAGTGTCATGATGTCAAATTGCAGCAAATTCAGAAATTTTTCTAGAAATGACACCAAAATTGACTTACGATTCTTGTCAGAAATTAATGATTTACAGTTAATGCAAAATTCTCTAATCAAGAGAATTTTCACTTGGAATACCTTTGAGATATTTATTGAAAAATATACTTTGTTTCAAGGTTTAAATCTATATTCCGATGCAGTTACTCATTTAAGGAACTACAGTTCCTTCCCTAAGGATTTTTACTATCTGGAATCTCCCATCATTAGTTAGAATACCATTAGATAGTAAATAGTTGGAGATCTTTAATATTCCATCATTTTTTCAATTCCTATCATCCTCAGGCCATGGAATTATAGTTTCAATATAATTTAAATTCTTTAATAAATTTTTGCTTCATAGTATAAAGAAATTTCTTTATTATTTTCAGAAATTCAACATTGGAAAGTAAAAAGAATGTAACATTAGGGAGCATAAAATGATGAGAAATGATCTGCCATGAAATAGTACAGAAAATTATATAACAGTATGTTTAAATTAAAGGAACAATTGTCAAAATCAAATAATATTCTCTGCAGAAAGAAAAATCTTTTATTAAGAAGACAAATATAAAGTTCTTATAACTTTACCAAAACAAAAAACATTAGATGATAACTTGCTTCAATATTGGACAGGCAATATTCATTTCAAATGAATAAGTCAATTAAATTAAAACCACATCAGAAGTATTTAATATATCAGATTAAAATTGATGGTAAGAATGGTAGTCCCACTGCTGAAATTGAGAGTATCCTGGTGGCTGGTGATGATTCTGATAACCTAGATGAGATACATTTCTTTCCCCATAAATACTTTGTATCGGCTGACTCTGTTGGCTAGACTCTGATACAAAACTATAACGGTCTTCAAAAGATACGTCCCTATAAAATTCATCATTTGGAGGAGGATCATAATAATTGTAAGAACTTTGATTTCTATGATATGGCCCTGTATTTCTTGAATAACCATTCATTCTTCTGTTATAATGATATTGATTATATGCTGGTTGCTGAAAAGAATTTCTATATTGGCCCTGTATCCTATATATACCATTGTTTCTACTATCATTACGATAACTTGCAGATGTTTGCTGTGAATTTTGTAATCTATTCTCCATCTGATTCCTGAAATTGATGAATTTGAGATTCATAGTAAGTTATCTTAAGAAAGAATACTAAGTCGATAATGACTGCAGAAAATATAATTTTCTCTACATGAATTGCAGTCAAAGTTTTATAAAACTACAATAAGAAAATACTTAAGAAACATGCAATAAATTAATTCAGTACTTTGAATGTGTCCAGAGAAAGTTAATTTTAAATCTTTTTATCAAGAAAATAAATAGACATGCATCATGCAACACAAAATAAATACCATAATAAAAATAAGATGATATTAAACACTTCTACATCCAAGAAACACACACACCAAAAGTTTAGAGAGCTAAGCACATGTATGATAAAAAAGAAATGCAACAATACTTAATCTTTTTCTACATATCCTTTTTTTCAATATCTTTCATAATTTCATCATCCTAATGTTTTATTTACTATCACTCTTATGTACTTCTCCAGTACAGTTTGTCATTTTACCACAGCTCAATCAATCTTATTCATTTCATCTATACATGCTTCTCCAATTTTTATTGTAAGTAGTATATATATATATACAACAAAACACATAAAAACAAATAATAATTTCTACATGTATGTTAATATGTTAAGGAAAAAAACAAAGTTTTAGCGCTACAGCAACTGAAAATTTAAGAATAACACATCAGCACTCTCATACACCTTTCTCATCTCTGGAGGCTAAGATCGAGATACTCCCTGATAGTTTAGTAAATGGACCACTAAGATCCATTCATGAACAAACCAAATCATTATTACAAGAGTGATAGATAGTAATGCACCACATTTTTTTCTCATAACAATATTCTGAATGCATTCTTATACATCATTCTTACTCTCCACCAAAAAGAATTCAAAGGAATCAGTCAGTAAGGTCATGATGACTATGTTTTGAGACAGTGAGGGTATGATTATCATAGATCTATTGCCAAGAGGTCGTGTAATTAATTCAGAATTATTTCAGGCTTCCACTTGCTTGAGCCATTAAAATATGCCATTTATGGGAGACATTTTGAGGACTGAAGGTGATTCTTACTGAAGAAATAGTTCCATGACCAGTACAAGGATTGGTGCAAACATCACATATATATGACCTTATTTACTGCTTGAGGAAGGGTATAGAACAAGATGGAGATTACAGGGAAAATTGGAAGTTTTAGATAAACATTCTTTAGCATATGCAATTCTCAATATCTGCAATAAATATCTATTGAAGAAAAAAAAGTCTTGCATTACTTTCTGGGAAACTCTTGTACACCTGCCAAATCACTCAAAATCATCAATGCAAAATATTTAAAAAATAATAGCAATATTTACTTTCTGCTTGGATGCCCTGCATGGGGATGCCTTTGTTCACTTGGATCTTTTCCCTCTGCCTGATTTAGAACCTTTGAAAATGATTTATGAAGCGGGATTAATTTTTACATGCAAATTACACACTGATTCAAGGAGATGCACTATAGCAAGCACCTTTAGTTGTAAATAGGCAAATGATGCAGCACAAAATGGGCAGATAATAATCAATCAAATTATAACAAAAATGTGCTTATTTTGTTAATGATAAATGTGTTGTGTGGTAAAATGTATTTATTATGTATGTAGGTATTACAAAGTATGAACTGTTTTTGTAACTCATGGAATATAAATATTGATTCTTATTTTTCAATTTCAGTAATAGAGGAACTGGAAAGTCCAAGTAAAATATACTAAAAATGTTCAAAATATCAACATGAAAAGGAGAGGATATGATATATATATATATTAAATAAAATTTACTTTATATACCAGGCATTTCTTTTTAATAAAAATGTAGGAGTATACCTAGAAACTAAGATAAATCATCAAATATTCCAGAGAAACACACTTACCGCATTTATTTTTAAGGAGGAGTAAGACATACAATCCTAATAAGTTTAATTTTATAATTTTAAGAACATATTTTTATGAAGGATAGTTTAAGAGCCAATAAAATACTGTACTAAAATTATCTCATAAGTTATTATTGTGGTTATTTTTGGCAAATCAACATTTTCTGAGTAAAAAGGAATATTCTGATCATTATTTAATAATGAATCATCACAAATAATCATCAAAAATAGAAACACCTGCTTTGCTATTATGTGTAGTAAATGAATAAATAGAAATAATTATTGTACATAATTCTATGGTAACTAACTTTACTACTGATTCCATGATAAGATTTTGGAAGTTGATTGCTTCAATTTGACAATCAAATTTGCACAGCTGTAATGAGCATCAAGTTAGCAGGCTCAATTATTATTGGCAGTGATAATTCACCTTTCTCCTAATGGTATTGCTATTCACTTGGCAATATTATTTAATATATCGTATTGTAGGTCATATGAATGTTGAAACATTCAGTCATAACAAGCTCCAAACTAGCACAATAGCAATCAGAAAATGTACAAAATACTAGAATACATGACGAAAATAATCACAGGAATGGATATCAAGCACAAACAACATAAATTTTTAAATAATATACTTACATCTGAAGAATTTTCAAATGGACCACTTGGTGTCAAAGTCCTCAGACTTTCTAGGTAGTTTTCCCTTTCAATTGGATGACCGCGACTTTCTTTAAACACTTTAAGTTAATTAAATTAGTTTACTGTATATAAGTTCAAAAGAATATACATATAATTTTTTAATCTGCATTGAGAGTAAATCATGTAAGAACATCCTAAAGTGACTCACATTTAATAGCTTTTTCTGGAGGGAACCCACGACATTCTATCATGTACCTTAAATTAAATAAATCAAGTTATTATTTAGGAGTATTCAATCATCATTTATCAAGATAAAAAGTAATTCATTACCTGCAAATTAAGTATCCACTTCGGTTTACACCATGGGTACAGTGGACTCCAACATATTTATCTAAGCAGAAAGCATTCATATATATGATTATCAAGGTAAAATAAGACTTATTAGACAATAACGATCAGTCAGCAATAAATAAAAATATAAGAATGTATACGAAATACAAGAATCTATAAGGATCTTTAAATTTCATAGCACTAAAATTGAAGCACAATTTCAATTATTCACATCTGTATTAAAAAAAGATTTTTTCACTTAGTTTTTTTCTACAAAACTTCTTCTTATGATAGAGAACCAAATGAAAATATTTAATACTACAATGATATTTTATCTCATGAAAGCTAACTAATACTCATATTTATATTGATACACAGATTATAAATATGAATTGTAAATATCAACAAATTTTCAATCAAACCACTGAAAAAAACACTATCCAAATTCTCAATTAACCAGGAAACAATGATAAGGGAGAAAATTTTATTCCTGAAAATTTATAGATAAATTCTGTTTAGGAGTGTCAACTGATTCTCATTCCAATTTCAGTTATCCCTTTACCTGATTCTATAAAAAAGAAATCTGAATTAATCTCTCTCTTTAAATAAAAGAATAAAAAAATTTGAAAGGACAATATTTCATTCAAGGTTTAAGCAAAGGAGTATTATAAGACTTCACTTAAGAATCACTTTCATGGATGTCTAAAAATCAAATTACCTAATGACTCAGCAACTTTCCAAAGATCGTTCATCACACTCTTGAACCTAGAATATAATAACACGATAGATCATCACAGATAGATCATCATATCACATCACATCATTACAGAACTGAAAAATGATTATGAGCAAAAGTGAAAAGAAAAAACAGGTTTTAATGAGAAAGCAAATTCAAATTTGACAATTAAAACAGGAAGAAAATTAAATACTATTACTAATTAATTTTACTGCTACATATGCATCTAGTCTAGACCAGTCATATATTGCAATCAAAATAATAATAAAATAAGTATGCATAAGTATGGATATTAATTCATATAAATGGCTTATGTTTAATACATTCAATATTTGAATATTTCATGTAAATACAAATATAGATAGCAGTATTTATTTTACATGGTGGTGATTTTCTTAGATCAGCTTCAGGATGATAACTTATCATGGCATGCCAATTGTTTAATTTTTACAAATTGATGTTTAACCCTTTTACAGCCAGCAGGCCAATATATCGGCCCGACTTATTTAACATTATTTATTTCATGATTGTGACCTTTCAATCATGAAGTGACCTTCAACGGCTGCCGTCTCATTTATACACATGTTCTGTATCTCTGCTGCTTACTTTATCTTACTTATATGGTTTCACCTTACCTTGCAATACATTTTGATATTTTACAGTGATCTTTCCTCGTTAATTCGTCCAGATATTTTCATTACTTCAGGCCAGCGTCATCCTGTACAGTATTATCTTTCATGTTTGTTGCAAGTCGTGCTGAACTGTTTTCTTGTGGCTCTAAGTATTTGTTTTAGAGTGTCAGTTTCCAGCTAGATAAGCAAATATTCTTTTTTGGCCCATCTATTTTTATATAAGCAAAACCGAGATATGCAACCCGGATCTTCAGAGACATACCTCAAAAAAACTTATAATATTTCCAAATGAAAAAGGAAAAAACTGTTGTGTGTAGTGTAAGACGAAAAAAGGAATAAAATAAAGAAAAAGATGCAGAACTGTGAGTGGAAAATGCAAAAAAGGACTTCTTGGTGAATGCTTCCATAGGCATAAGTGCGCTAGCTGATGGGAACGTGAGTGTAGAGTCAGATAAAATATTTTATATCTCTGGCAAAAATAGTTTGATCACTATAAAACTTTACCACGGGTGAGGAAACTAAATAATATAAAAAACTATTACAATTTCATTCCACAAATATAATATTTTATAAATCATAAAGTGAAAAAAACAGAGAATTTTGGGTTTTTATATATATTATAATTACTTTGTTAAAAATACCTTCATTTAAAGTCAAAGAAAAAATTAAGCAAAACCCCATTTTCCTGTCATGTACAGTAAGACCCTGCTTAACGCTGCCCCATTTAACACTGTTTCAGTATAATGGTTTTTTTGGGGGTTCCACTCAATTGCACACTGTAATGATATTTGTTGCATATGCGTAGAAAAAAAACGGCCTTGCACCAACCAAAAGCGGTGCACTTTAAAGCAACAGTGACTAAACATAGTATTTTATTTTGTGATAAATTCGGCAATAACTGATAAATTTTCTTATTATTTGTTCTTTTCACTGATCTCCATTACATATTTACATATGTACGTGTTACGTTGCATTGTTTAACGCTGTTTCGTTTAGCACTCAAAGTTATTGGAACATATCCTGCGGTAATGGGGGGGTCTTACTGTATTTAGAATATGAACTTTAATCTCTTCACTAAGAAAATTAAAACATAATACTCAGTTTCTTAAACAATGGCTCAAAAGGATTATAAAATCATCATTTTATAGTATTACTTCACAATTAAAATCACTCACATAAGGATGTTAAAGAACAATACTTGATTCCTTTGTAAACAGATTCCTATACATTGGAGTCAATACTGATCACCTAAATTTACGCTACTTACAAATACAAAACATAAATATAATAAAACAATACAAAGAAGAAATGTATGCATACAGCCTGACAGAAGTCAGACCTCAGAATTAAATTGAACCTGTTATAACAGTTAAATGAAAGTTTTTATTTTCCCTTAACCTTAAGTTAACAGGCTGGAATATTTAGGAAAACTTTGGGATTCTTTTTTTGATTTTAAAAGACATTTACGGGAATTTTAGCTCAATGGCCTAACCTACTATAAATTGGTAAATTCTGATTCTATCACTTTCAAAGACCATATTTTAAATTCACAGAGAAATATGACTTATGGCCAAATTTCTTAGCTTTCAGAATGTATATAATTATTATATTTGTACATCACATTTTACAATGGAACAAATGATTAAAATAATAATTCAAATATTGAAACAACAAAAACTAAAGAGGATTGAATTGAATGAAACATCTAATTATCATTTATAGTTAGATCTTTTGTCCATCAATTTTGAGAAATCAAAAACAATACTATTCCAAGGAAAGTAAATTTCACCTAGCTTTTAAAAAAATTTTAATTTTTAATGTTTAGCAGATGGCATCTTAAGATAGTGTTCAAATAATTTAGCCAGAAAAGTCTCATCTTTGATAAATAATTTAAAATTGTAAAATAATTAAATCATGAATTCTAGTACTTGAGAGGATTTACAAATGAAAAAAAGATAATTACCTCTGGACAACATGAGGTGGCGGAACTACATGTCCTGGGCACTGAATCTTTTCATGTTGGATCCCATTCTGAATTAATTCCTATAATATAAAAAATACTTTTCAAAGACAAAGAATTGAACATAGGTTACATATATTTAAATCAGATTTGAGAAATAACTGAGAAAGAGGAACTAGATTGGCTAATTTTTTAACTGTTGTCATACTATTTAGTAGAGGATCATTATCTGAGATCCATTACTCTATTATGAGATCTATAAAAACACAATTTGTAATTCAATTCATTTCCCTATCAGTCACATAATATGATAAAATATTTGCAGAAGTTTAAGTTACACTCATAAAATTCAATAGTTAAAATTGATCTGGGATTCAACCAGAAGATAATGAAATGGTTAATTCTGTGATAATAACTGGTATAAAAATTATACTTACAAAGCAAATGTGACAATATAATTTACCATTAGAAAATTACATTTAAACAAATATAAGGTACTATACCTGATTATTGTAATAACGAGGCGTGTTGGTGCAGTCAATTACAGCAACAAGGTTTGGCAAAGCTTCCATTAACATATCTGGAGTGAATCTGTAATTAAGTAATGTAATTGATTTCATACTTGAAGGGAAGTCAAAATCGAGTATAATTAAAATGGCTACAAGTTTAATCACCTTTGGTTAAACGGCATGGATCTGCATATTTCCTAAATAGTTAATAAAGAGTAAATACTTTAATAACAGTTATAATAAAAATAATATAAATAAATAGAATGCCTAAGGTATATCAAGGTACACCATGATTACTCATTACCGTATAATGTAACATAAAAAAGGCAAGTTTAAAAATACAAAAATTCTATTAAAACTTAGCCGAATATGAAATAATTATGTAATTCTAAAAATATGTCAAAATTAGTGTAGAGTAAAAGATAATAAAGCAACCACTCTATTACTATTTCATGTACTCTTTGTGTTTTATTTCCTCTTTATAACGGTAAACTAGAATTTTTAAAATTCCTTTACATACTATCACTTCAAGCACCTTTCCAAGTAATAACTAGAACTGTCGGGGTTTCTACATTCGAAACTAAATTTTAATGCCGTTTAAAAACCAATACCAATCTACATCAGTTTTCCTCTCTTTTATCCGTAGAGATATTAACATCTGATGAGGAAATAATATCCATATATGAAACTCAAGTTTAAAATTTCATTATTTCATTCATATATATATATATGACAAATCACTAACTGATGGCAGTGAAATTTAAATTTACAGTTAACTTCATTGAAAAAAATAATGATCATTCATGCAGAATGAAAGTATTATTGACCAACCGGTATCAATATTTCATGGAATAATCAAAACCAAAACAAAAATTTTTCATAAAATGAGATTGCAAAGAAGTGCAATTTATAATCATTGTTTATAACAAAAACAGGTAATTTTTTTACATCATACCTTTTTCAAGGGAACCTTGAAACATACAATTCTAGTTTCCGGAATAGGTCTTCCAACTTTAGTATAATTCTCCCATCTACAAAAAATAATTCAGTACTAGGCTGTAATCAACTGTTGCAGCAGCTAATTCTCCAATACAATAATTATAGGTAAAGTAAACAATATTATGGTTTACCTTTCAGGAATTGCGTTTTTTCGACCCCCCATATTTAATTGATAAATTTTATAAGCCTGTAGACAAAGAAATTTGGAAGACAGTATGACGTTAACAGACTTACGAAATTCCACCTGATGCACTTGCCGACCGTCCTTTACTAATATCAGACGGAACCTTGGGACAGTTGTTAGAAATATAGCTGGCGCCTAAATTGAAGCCGATACAATGCTATTATATCTTTTTTCTCGTGTCTGTTAGTCATTAGTATCAGATAATTCGATAAGTATATAGAAAAGTTATCTAAAAACAAAAAATACATGGTTAGTTGAGTAAAAGGAGATAAACGTCACCTTAGGTCATATATTCTTGAAGAACGTCGAAGCGCAATCTTCGTCATGCTTAACTACGGGGAAAAACTCAAGATGAATGCCGTGGTTCACAAGGAACTATCTGGATACTTTGAAACTGGAATATGCTCTCAAAGAACAAGTTCTTGAAGTCTCCGTTCACCCATTTTTCTTAAGTTAACCATCCTCGTATGCAGGGAAAATATGCTGATGAGGGAAGAGGCAATTCCCAAGAACTAGTGAGCCATTATATCTACTCCTTTCTTTCTACTTTATTACTAAATTGATAGAATAGTTTCTTTTTTAAAAAAACTTCAAATTAATATAGTATCTACCTTCAACAACATATTGGAAAGCGAATTACCATTAAAGTTTAAGTAAATAATTGACAAATAATTCATTTCTATTTCTCAGTGCTCCAATAATTTTCGCTTAACATTCAGAATTTTATGGTCTTCATTTTGGTATTTTTATAACACTTTAATTCTGTCTTTACATTATTCATTTTTGCTGTATTTTATTTGTTTATTTCTGTCGAGACTGTAAGAAAACATCTGTCCAGGTGGTAATCATCACTTAAGGGGGGGAATACGGGAAATTGCAACTCTGCCTAGTAAATCAGTCGATTGAGAAACCTCGAAAACCTCTCAAAGTAAACATTTCCAATCTCAATTTCTTAATGTATTATTTATTTTTCTTTCATATATCAAACTTCATATGCATTACTTGTTTAATTTTATTTTAAAACTAGTTTTTGTTTTTTTGTTGCATTATTTTTCAATTATCTATTTTTATAACTTCTATTCTTTTAAAGTTTTTGATATGTAATAATATTTTTCTGGATTTATATATATTTTTAGAATCATTGATTTTCTGTCATGACAATTTTCTTCTATATCATAATTTATCGATAACTGTTTTTATTTACAATTTCCAAGCTTCCTCTGAATTTCGTGGCAGCACAGTCTGGCTGAATTGCGAAGAACATACCTAAATGGCGTTTTTATTGCTCTTTCAATGTTAAATAATAATAAACATAAATTAACAATTTAATTTATGTTTTTTACAACTGATCGTCGGGAGGTCTGGTTCAAGTTCCGGTCCTGTTACACTCTTTCGGGACTGTTAATTTCTGGATATTTTTCATACTGAGTGAACTTTTTGAGCAGTTTTTTTACCCCTTCTCCTTGAGTTCTTGAAGTCTAAAAATTGGATTTTCCGTATATTTTTCTAAATTATGTCATCTCCAAAACGCAGATGATTGATCCATCCTCCTCTTTTCATAGTCCTTTTTCTTCTCGTTTATAAGCACTCGCATACATAAATATTATATTAATGTAATAAGTAAATACTTCCATGTGTATAAATATATGTTTTGTGTATATCGGATATCTTTAGAAGAATCTAAAAGCATTCGTTTTCAATCGCGTATCTTCACAACCGGTTCAAAAATACTATCAATCGATGTTAAATATTTATTTATAAACGAATTTGGTCGGTACATAATCACTTCAAAAGTTTTTCAAGTTTTTAAGACATTCCTGAAAATAGTCCACCTTTCAAGATTAATAACATTTCTCCAGGTCATCGGTCTTTGTCTTGTTTTTTTGTTGGCACGGCTTTTATTTCTGAAAGAAAAAGTATAAAAAAAACTCTTTAACTGTTATTTTCCCATAGATGTCAACATAACGTAACTCTCCTCGGAGACTTAAATTAATCGAATAGGGAAGATCTAATTCAGCAAGTTGAACACTTACGAACGCCGAAAAATATTTCCATTATATGTCCAATCGGGAAAAGAAACAGTAACGTCAGCCAGAATGTTATAACTATTGTCTTCCCTATAGTGTTCAAGTCAAACTGAAGGAAAGAATCATTATAAATAAATTTTATAGCAAACGAGATATGTAGCTATATGTACTTGAAATTTCCAAAATATGGTGGTCTACTTACCAGAAGATATGGTGAAAACATTATAGGTGTCGGAGTTTGTCCACACTCCACTATCATAACAGCTAACTGTGAGAGGTAGAACGCATACGCGAGACGGGAGCTCACGAGGAATCCTCTCCACCTAAGCCGTCTATTGAGCCATTCTGATAAAAAAAGATATTAGAAAATCGTCTTGTATTTCTCGTACGATGCGAGTTCACAATTTCAAAACTCATTTTCTTTTAACCTAATTTGCTTCGAGATTTTTTGGCTTATATCTTAATTTACACGTAAATTTATTTTCCTCTCGCGACGATTAAAATTAATTTCGGTGGAACATTTATTTGATACAAATGGAATGTTTCGAGTCGCGTGGATTTTAACACGAGAACTCTAATTAAATTAAGAAAGTAAAGGACGAAAATTAGACTATGTCAATTTCTTTCCCACGACATTGATCGATAAGGGTACACCTGCGTGTCCAGCAACACAAGAGTAGATTATCCAGCACAGAACGAAGCTCCAAAGAATCGGTTGCAGACTTCCGTACTCCGCAGACTCTTCGACATCGTACTTATATCCAGGCACCGACACGTGTACCATTTTGATGAACACGTAATAAAATGAGTACATGGCAAAAACTGTTCCAGCAAAAAGCATCACCTGAAAAGAATGCATGATTTTGTACATAAACCTCGATCATGTGATCCAGACTTATTCGCATAAGAGCGCATAATAATAATAAAATCATAAGCAGGAAGAAGGAGGAAGGAATCTGGCCAAATGTTGGTTTGGGTAATCAAAATATGCTTCGGCTTCAGTAATTTCGGACGCTTATAAATTTTATAATTGTACATTAACATATTGATTAACATACATTAACAATTTGGTATACCTTTGACATTTTCTTTTTTCTATCTCGGACCCTTAAGTAGTAACCGAGCAAAACTCCCGCAAAATATGGCACCAAGCGATGTAATACGTTCATGTAAATGTAATCTGCGCTCTTGCTGAACATTTTCGTCCTGCATAAAACACAAAGGTATAGGATATTAGAAAAATGATAATGAACTATATAAACTACATTCAATTCCTTTATTAATAATAAAATAGTATAATGATGGAATATGAAGGTGAAAGCGTTGGAGGACAAGAGTTTATATATATCAGGATTGTTGTAATTGTATGTGATTTGAGATACTTTTTGGGTATAATGGTAATGTTTTGGACCACGATGCACTTATGTCAAGCTGGTTTCAGGGATTATAGGGTATTTCTGAGTATTATTCTTTGACTATTTGTATTTGGAGAGAGATGTAAAAGAGATAACGATCTAACTGCAGCTCGTAGTAATAAAAAACACTATATTTATGTGCTGACCACCTCGACACCGAGGAAAGTGATATTTCTTTAACATTGAATTATTTAATGTTACGCGTTGAGGTCCCCCCGATTTAAACAACGTTTACTTCTGCTGTAAGCTCGTGAAATGCTTTGTTAAATCTCATACTTACGTGAGTCCGAAATATAGAAGAGTCGCTAGCCTCTCGTTCATGATCACACGATACTTCAGCAGTGTGAGAACAGTTCCCGCGCAAAATATGGCGGGCACTGCTATTTTCGGTTTTTTCCATAGAAACAGCACCAGAAACGGCGATAGTAGATACATTTGCATGTCAGTCTCTAACTGATGGGCTGGCGGAAAGCACTGCAAAAGGGAATCGGTCGAAGAAAATGAAAAGATTGTAATTCTGTTTGAATGATCCGAGAGGTATCGCCACGTTAAAGAATCTACGTAAGATACGGATGGATTTCAAAAGGAATTCGTTCGATTTACATGCGAGATATCATAGCAATCTGACTATAAATAATTTTTATCTTACTTACCATATTGTCCGATCCGCCGATAGTGTTTGTGTACGTAAGTATGTTCAGCCATCTATTTTGGCAGGTTTTCACGTATTTTTTTCCGAAGCGAAGAAACATAGGTCCTGAAAACATGTGCTCCGCCAAGTTTTGCAACCACAGCACGCATATACAGAAAAGGGGAGTGAATCTGTGTGTAAAGAAATGGGATTCGCTCATTATTTGAATGTAAAAACGAATAATTTATTTAAGTTTAATATTAAACTGAGAGAATATCGTTAAAATAATCCTTTTTCAATATTTGAAAATTTATATAAAGAAACAAATACCCATAAAATCAAATGATGTTCATTTTCAAAAGTTAGTCCTTCAAGTTAGAAAGTTTTTGAATCTTATGAGCGATTCAAAGATGTAAATTGAGAACAATATTAAGAAATACTCACTTCAGATATCTGAAGAGGTACATTTTTAATATGTTCAATCTTTTTCCTTCCTGTAGCTTTTTTGTTGCATAGTAAGAAGTAAGGAGACCGCTCATAATAACAAAAGTGTCCACTTGACTCCAGAAAGCTCGCATGGCCATACTGACACCTCCTTCACCGAACTGAAACATTGAATTTTTGATATATAAAAACTGATATTTCATCAACGTTTCAGAGAAGTGTCAATTTTAAAAGCACATATTTGAGTAAAATTACGTCAATTATTTCAAAATTTAGACGATTGCTATTGATCAGTTTTTACTAAATAGTTTTTATAAAAATTTATACTCTCGAATTGAGTTAAGAGGTAAATAACGAAAGATTCATAGAGACAGACAACTTTATTTTGTTCTCATCTCCTTGAGATGGCAAATATTGTACTAAAAGATTTCTTCGTTCTTTATCGTTTGAAATTTGATAAGTCTCTCTCTGTTTAATTGTTTCATTGCGTTTATTTTCATAATTTTTTATTTATTATAAAACCTTTTCGCGCGGAAGTTGAATAGCTTTCAAAATCAAATTCCAATTCAAATAGCATTAAAATGCTTCTTTTATGAGACAATTAAATGCCATTATCTGAAAATCTGCCATTTAAAATATTAATGATGAATTCCGATCCATTAATTACGACTTCATTGTCCAAAAAGCAATTCAGCCTTGAAATTCAAGTAGTAATTAAGCATTGTTCACGAGCTTCTCGTTCTATTGAATACAAGCGGAAACAAAGGATTATTATGATGATAACAGACGGATAGAAATCGATTTCTACTCCACCAGTATTTCATGTATTTATGATTGTAAATTTTCATGTGCAAACAAACATTTGAGTTTCGTAAAATTCGTCATTTATCTCGTTACTTATCTTAATTATCATTATGTATTATTAGGGCGCGTTAAGCAAATTTTATATTCGTTAACTATTGCCTAGCTATGATTGATGGAATTATAAAAACAACTTACGACTCTCGTATCTTCTCGGTTGGCAATGGCATTGTTTAAAAAGACGATGATTTTGTGCAAGATGTAAAGAATGACAGCGAATAGGGCTCTGATGCCATGAAGACAACCAAGTTCATCCATCTCAGTTGAGGTGTCAAGAACAAGGCGTAGATTTCTTTTGATAGAAAATGCGAGGAGTAACCTTTTCAGAATGTTTCCTGGTTGATAAGAAAATTCTCATTAGATTAATGATTGATAACATACTAAATATCATTAATTTTCTACAGATATGCAAATTAATTTTAAAAACAGAAATCGTACTCTCTACTGAAAGTAATGATTACCATTAGCTTATTTTTTCACGTATAAATTATTTTTCGGGGATTAAAAATTATGAAAATTCTGATATTTAGATAATTATCCTTGTGTTCAGGTTGTAGTACGTTCACTTGGAATATGGCATACTTAATGATTTACATATCTGACGACTTACCTGTTCTTTATTGGAATAGGTTTGGAAAAACGGTTTAACAATAATTTTACAACAATAATAGGGTGCAAGTTACTTTTGCGAGAGAGGGTTGTCAAAATATATGAAGGAGATGGTCATATAGACCTCAGTGTCTTTTAACCAGTACTCACCTTTGCCAGAAGATCCGCCTACTTTGTTTTCGTTTACGAAAGAACCGGCAACCCCAATCAAAGTCACAGAAGAATAAAGTAATCTATAAAATGAAAAGACCCATGCTATAGCGGAATATAAAAAGCACGAAAAAAATGTTAAAACGAATATATTTTTAAACAAATTAATTTAAAACAAATTTTTTTCCTAGGTATGTGTTCAAATCTTAAATTAATAATTCTAAAAGGCATCGTAACATTTATACTGTCAATTTAATGGGTTAGTTTTTATAGCGGTAAAGTTTTCAATTTAATAATCGAATTATCACTAATGCAGTAAGATTTAGGGAGTTAAAAATTACAAGATTAAGTTCCTAGAGATTTACGTACTTATGTGTCTTAGAAAAGGAATTATTTTGTAGAATATCGTTCATTATGAATCCTGTAAGTATTAAAAGGAAAATAATTTAATAGAAGTAGAAGTAACTATCCGAATACTTGTCGAGAATTACGTGACAAAAAAATTTCCTTATCCACGGATAAATGCACTCCGCTCCTTTCTACTACACAGAATTTTCTTTTATTATCTTATAATTTATTTTATATAACCGATTCGAATTAACTCCTCAAGTTCACACTAATCGGTTGTATTTATGATATGCGGAATTTTTTTTAAGAATGGCTTGCTAGAGTTGATCTAAATGCTTGTTTCTACTGAGAATTTTAGGATAGCTAGACTATGACTAAATCCTTTATGATCAATTATTCTTTTCCTTAAGCTACTACGTATTCACTCATTTTAAGAGCAGTTTAAAGCTATGCATTTTGTTCCTTTATTCACGAATGCAACTCTTCTCGACTCTTTTATCTTGAGATTCTATTTTCCCTCGACTGGAAGTACTAAGGTCTTATAGATATGTATAACAGTCGTAGAAATTATATAGCCTCCCAAATTCAAATTGATTTCTCTTCAATTTTATGATTCTTCGAAGATTCTGGGGAATATATGCTCTTTGATATTATCCATTTTTATCAGTCATCGAATTGTATAACGGCCGAAAGATGGCATTCCGCCATGAAGCAAATTCCCAGTAAAGGATTCAATACGACTCGTGGCCGTTGATGGCTGATATCTGAACTTAAATACTCACCAATGACGAGGGTCAGTTTTCTGATAATTTACAGTCTAATCGGAACTCTTATCATTGTGCACATAATTCGAAAATGTTTTTAAAGAGATTTGGCAAGCGACCGGTATCTTTTCAGTACTATTTTAAACGTGACATAGCAACATTTGTTTATGAAAATTTTAATAAAATGAAGGAATCAGAATTGATCATTGCGTTACTCACAGCGTTAATTTGAATCCCAGAGGATATCCTGTGGATTGAGTGATGCAATCGTCCGGTTCTATAGCGACCCTGAGGTCTACACCCCAAGAGTCCGATACGTTACCAGGGTCAATCCATTCCACAAGAGCTGTAGAGAAGTCTTCCGCCGTGCAGGATTGGGGAATGCACATTCCCAGGTAGATCTGGGAGAAACTGGCGAAAAACCCGATCCCCTGAAGAACAAGGAAAGTTATAAAAAGTATTCTTCATGCTAGCACATTTCGAAGTTAATATACAAATTTTATTTCAACATTAGATGATTATAGATGTGCGCATTCCAATTTGAAAGTGCCAAAAATGTTTTTACGTAGGATTTTTCAAACGATTCCCTGGATATTCTGTTAACACGTACACATCAACCATTTTATTGTGAGGAAGCTATATAAGTAAACGCTATTAAATCTTTGAAGTACTAATTACAGGATACAAGATTCAAAACAGGTATATCAACTTGCAGTGCTATCACTACGTGATTTATTTTATCTTTTGATACGCTCGAGGATGAAATAATAAGTTATATCATTTTGATATTCCTTGATAATTTTGATAGTCCTCCAAATTTATTAAATAACAATTCGTAATAGCATGAAAATAAATTTAATTAATCTTCAATAATATTTCTTGTATGGATGTGATATGAATATAATCATATAAGCAAATCAATTCTGTTCCTTTCATAGGAATGTAGATAATTAGAGATGAGACAGAGAGAAACATGATAATACAAAGGTTCCGAACATGAGTTACGGCTTTTCCCTAAAAAAAAAACACATTTTTGTATTTATCTGATCGTATCAGTATATCTGGCAGGTATTTTTACTATGTCTCAACGCTTTCTTTTATCAGTAGTGAGCATAAACATGGCAATATTGCCACTTACCTCTTCAGGGTCGCTTCTTATGGGATTTCTGGAATGTATCATTTCATATACCTCCACGACAGTGGGGTCGGTTTCGCTGTTCTTAGGTTCTGTGTAAATCGTGCCCAAGCAAAACTTCCCTTTGATGCTGTCCTCCTGTTCTCCAGATGAAGTACTTAAGCATTCCACGTCGTCACCCATAGCTGCAGCATTGCCCCTCAATACCCCGTAAGGAATTTTTCCAGATGCATCGTACACTGCAATGCATTCGGAAAGTTACAGCGTGGTAAAAATTAATAGCTTCAATTTCATTAGCCAATTAATTGATCACGAAAAAATCAAAAGTACGAGATTCGAATAAATTAAGCTTGACCACTTCCCACTAAACTGCTTTCTACTCATTAGTACCACTTAATTGAACACTGCAGGAAGTTAACTAATTGATTGTGATTGTGATCGATGTATGATGGAATTGCTCTAAAGAATGTCAGTAAAAATGAAGAGTGATGAAAATCAAAACAAGAACCAAAATAACGATCGCATTGAACCGCAGTAAAACCCATATAAGTAGATATCTAACAATAAGACGCAATAAGTTGATTCCTTAGGTAACGTTCGATTTTCAGTCACAGTGAACAAGTGTCTAAAATTTATATTTTATTCCTCATATCAAATATGAAACTAAATTTTAATTATCTAAAATACCAGAATACTTTATAGTATAATATTCTAAGAATAGAAAATACATTTTATGAAGTGAAGGGGAAACAAGAAGTATACTTTAACCTTTACCACAATTTTTTATTTTTCACGACCATAGTTTTGATCAACAAGATCATCTTCAGGCGTGCAGTTTCAGGTAACATAGTTACGATGAAATTCGTTGAAGAGATAATAAATATAGGAATCGGAAAATTAATGTAATATATTTTAAATGTTCTTTGATAACATATGTATGGTCTGAGCAGCAGGATGTTGCATTTTAGTTTTGGTATTGCAGTACAATAATATATACGATATAAGATGTTTAAGCATCCTTCAACGGTCTATGTATTAATTTACAGATGGAAATGCTATTTTTTTCAAAGAATTAAAGGATAGTGACAAAATATCATTGATAGAGAGATAGCATGCCATAGATTCCTTGAGGCTATAATGAAGAATATTTCAGGTTTTTTTCATCCTTTTTTATGATACATCCTTTAGTGATGTACTGTAACCTATCTCCTACATTCAGTTACACAGTACTCAGAATTGACAACTATGAAGGTATAGGATGGGTGAATAGGGTCTTTTAATATCTGCAATAATCCATTTGCAACCAGGATAATTTTCAAGAAATTCAAAGACATATATAATACATGCAGTACATACAACGAAAAGTAATGTAATGGTTGTATTTAAAATTATTTTAAACTGAATTTTTCTCATTATAATATATTATTCGTATATTATAAGGAGAATATTATTATTCATATTCATATAATAGCTATCAAAACTTTAAATCGAGAATAAATAAACTCGTGGTGTGAATAAGAATTTCGAATAGCCACGAAATAACTGGAATAGATAACTAACCTTTACCCTCACAGTAGGAAGAAATTAATCTAATTTGCAAAAAAATTGACACCATATCTTGTCTTATCAAATATGATGAAATATCTCTACAATTTATTATATTTTTTGTTCCGCAATGGTCGCGGAATGATAAGTTTCACATTGATAAAGGTCCATCGGTCCAGGCTAACTCTTCAGTGTAGATTAAACTTTGGAAAGATACAACTCAGATAAGAAATCGGTGGTTTCTCTCTTGAAATCTTTAACAAGATTCTTGTAATAGATATTATTTGGGTAGTTGTAGTTATTGTAGCATTTACAGACTGCTTCAAAGGTTCAATATATTTCGCGTCGATGGGCGTAGAAATAGTACTCTAGCCATGAATTTAACACTACAGGTTAACACATCTTCGGCTGCTCTATAGCTTAATGTATTTCCTAATTTTGTAGTCACTTCTTTCGCTTCTTCAGCATAAATCAGAAAATCTTATGAGAGGCTCATACTTCGTAAAAAGAAATCGCCCGAAATAATTGCGTTTACAATTAAAATTCTATAGTCGGTCGATCTCACTAGTCAAACAAGTGAGGTGAAATTTTTCGGTTGGATTTCGTTTTATAAAAGTAGATTAAACTCTGTCTTTTTAAAGTGTTATTTGTATAATTTTATAACTTACTAACCATCCCATCGCTACGAACACCGTTCACTTCAATTTGTAGTAATATGGATTTTTAAAATAATAATGTCTATTTTTGCACAACCTCCACTAAATCGATGCGAGTTAATTCCATTATATTTAACTTCAACTGTTTTAATACACAATTCTACGGATGAAAACATTATTTTTAAATTTTATAATGGAAAGATAAATGAACATCAAAAGATTTTCTATCGGTTATTTTATTATTTTACTACGTAGGGCGTGAGTAATTTTCTATTGTACAATACGATTTCTCCGTGACAGCGGAGACTGATCTATGCAAACATACATCAATGAGACGAGTTCGACGATTAGTGGCTTCAATAACTCACTCTTACCGCAAACAACATACGATTGCCTATAACGTAATGTCCCATAAACTCCTACAGTAAACTTTTTTACAAGGTTGAGGTTTGATGCAATGTCAACTAATTTCGAGCGAATTTATGTTATATTTATTCTTAAGAATTTTAAGACAATGAAACTTTTGACTATTCCTATACGTGGTGTATTTGGTATAATCTTCCTGATTTAATAGGATTTTCGTAATCGATTGGCTCAGTAATATAATTCCTGTGATACTTAGTTTCTAGTGTTTGTCTGCAGAATATGAACACGAAAAACACAAGTATTCCGACTTTATTTTATTTACTCGAGTATTTAGCAGGATTTGAATATTTTATGAACGTTTGTCCATAAAATCTTCCTTTTTCAGAGTCTTACACATTTTTTCCATCGATTGATTCATTTATTAACCGATGATAGTAAAATTTTTGGCCAAGGTTAAACTTGGCAACATCTTCACGATAGAATATTGAGTTCCTGGTGAGGTCAAAGCAGTTATGGGTCAAGATCATCTAACAAGCTTAAATAAGCCTACCATCCCTTGCTGTTTGATATTTCAAATACAGAGCACAATTCTGCTTTACTAAGAGCCCGAGCCAAGATAGGGTGCTGATCATTTATTGAAATCATAGAGGCAATAACCTTTCAGTTTTGCAATTTAAAAAATGTATTTAGAAAGCTGATACATGTAAATCTAATCGTACGAGTTTTTAATTTTTTAAATAATTCTATGAAAGGAAAAAGTGTTTTCTTTCCTACCTTAGGAAGTAGTTAATAATTCACCGAATGTTAAATTGTGCAACTCTATTTCGTTTTTCATGTACGAGGTGGGTTTTATCAATTTGGACTAATAGACATATCTACTTATATCTGGTTTAATATGAATCAATACATTTTGTATCCTTTCACATGTTTTAATCAAGGTATTATTAACTGGTATTTCTATGTCTCGGGGTGATAATGAATGACAAGTAGCAAATTTTTCGCTCCAGTTTCGTAAACTTCCTACTACTGGCTGTTACGTATGTTCCTAATTTAAGCTCGGATCATATAAGCAATTTCATTATGGGGTATAGGAGTATTATTCCATAGAAATGACTCAACTCTGCGAAGTTTGTGGTAGAGGTATACGGATTTATTTAATAATCTACAGAAGCTGATGAATAGCAATATAAAAAACTGCATGGAAAAATATTTTGAGAAAAATATTAGTAATTCAAACAAAATCGCGATTAAATGACTTTTGGAATAATGAGTTATGAATAGTTTAACATGTTTTCCTCATTTTCCCTCATCCAGGTTTAATGTAAAAATACCACCGAGGTCTGAAATTTTACAAAATACCTATTCTAGGGTTGGCGACAGAGTTTAACGTTTCAAATGAATTATGTTAACGAAATAAATGAGCAATAACTCACGATTTTTCAGAATGTGAACCATAGTCTATAACGAAATACCCCGTGAGTGCTGAAGCACTCAGGAGGCAAGGGTAAGAAGGTTAAAGCAATATTTCGCACCTAATAGAAATATATTTATAATTAATTAACAACAAGTGACTAAAAATTATTGTTAAAAACTTAACAATGCAAATTTAACAAATGAATAACGAAATATATTTTTGTGATCGGCTCAAATCCTCGTCGTGATATTTATTATTCTGAGAAAGAATCTTGAAAAAATTTAGTGACTGTTTTTATCGGTGAAATTTCACTTCAAAGATTTCTTTGTTAAATTTTGATCCTAGATTCTTATTTTATGGCACGGTTCTCAACGGAACCCAAATTTTCCCCTCCCAACGTCTGACAGTGAGTTAAAATAACTTCGATTGTTTTCGTCTAGCTTTCCGGTAACTAGGTTAAGGTTGCATCCATTTTTAGAGCATAATCTATTCAAATTAAGCAAAATAAAAACAATCCAAGTCATAATGTGTGTCCGCTTCGTATCCTCAGAAATATACGCTGAAATTTGCATGTGACTCGGTTGCATCTTATGAAATATTTTGCAAAGGAGATATTGAGACGAATCGCAGGGACCAACGTGGTTTCCGAGTTTAAAATAACAAGGAACCGCAAGATACCAGTGCGAGCCGATCGCCCACGTATTTGCTGCCGTTTAACGCTATTAGTTCATCTTTTAAGGGATTCTGAAGTAATCTCGACAAATTAATTGTGGATAAAATCAATTCGCGACATACATGGCATTATTGACATTCCCGTATTGAACCACATTTTTCTTGGGGTTCTGACAATTAGGATGTTTTATATTGCATCGTGAATATCAAAATAACTTCAAATCCAATCATCTGAGAAATTTTTATAATGTGAAATGTATATACTACAAAGTTATGTCTTAAAATTTAAATACCTTCCATGGTATTAAATATGTATGAAAGATGTGCTAAATAATTTTTTGAAGTATTTTCTAATGGAAAATAATCTTCGAGAGTCGCTCTTTACGACGTAATAGATTCTTAGAATCGGTAAAAACCGATAATATCGGTTAATCGGTAAAAACCGATAATTTTTCGCGAAAATTATCAACACTGATATGCCTTAAAATATTTCGATTTTGGCTTCTAGGAAAGAAACTATAAATTTTTTAAAACAGTTTTCACCTATCTCGAAGTATTTTAGATCTAGTTTGAGTTGCATTTCTTAATATTAAGTGAAATTGTTCGATACTTCTGCATAGTTTGGGAATTTTTTCAATTCACAAGGGAACCACGATCTTTATGATTATTCTTCATATCGTGCGGGGAATGATGTTCACAGTGTAAATAAACAGTAAAATCTGGAAGTGCATATCTAAACAACCAAAAGGTTCTGTTCAACAGATTCGTGCCTTTTCTACCAAATGAAAGAACGTTCGAATTTCAATAATGACATTTTGTGTTCTCTGAGAATAGGAACGGAGAGAATTACGTGATTAAGCCTGTTATATTTTTCACCATACTTGATGTAAAATAGAGAGAGTGGAAGAGATAAAATTATACGGCGGTCTATTTTTTATATTCAACTAGTTTTGCGACATTTTTAGTTGCTATTATTCAATAATTTTGAATGCTGCATGCCATTTGAATGTAATTTACATTTAGGAAATAATTTAACGAGCACAGATTTATCTAATTCCTTGTGTAGGCTATGCCAGAAATATTTCTGAAATAGAAATCAAGCGCGAATATTCGTCTACGTCGGTTGATTCTTCTTGACAATCTAATTTTAGATAATACACTTATCTTTTATGTTAAAAAAAACTCGATGCAAGGAATGGGTGAACTTGAAAAACTTACTGCTCTACTAACCCGTATTTTAGATTCTTGAATGACAGGATAGTTCAAAAGAAGGATAAAGACGAACATTGATAAACCGAACAAAATGATTGCTTAAGATTTTTTCTCTCTCACCCCTGTCTTCGGAAAAATTTCGCTGGTAGCGCAAATTCTGATTAAATCGAATTGAGTGGATGACTCAGGAATCACGGAGTAAATAGAACAAAAAATAAACAAGTCGTTTGTCTTCGCGACACACATCGGACTTACTCTTCAACGCCCATATTTTCATATTCTTCAATTCCTCCAAAAATCTGAGACTGTGAGCCTTGCATTCTTCGTTTTTGACAGAGTCGTAGGTTAAGGCGAAGGGTCCAAGTGGCTCCAGAGGAAATGGAAGCTGCCTCCCGCACGCTGAGAAAAGACAACCCGCTTTAGGCGATCAACAAAAACGGTAGCTTCGGATTAACTCGCTCGCGGCGTGACGCTCGCGAATGTTTAACGGACCGTACGGATTAGAAACCAATTTGACTGTTATTTAATGGCGATGAGTGGAAAACAAAACAAACCTGCTTGGAGAACGGCGAGGAGGATGATAGAGCGATGCATATCGGATGGCAAACGCGGTCCAAATAATCCAAGCCATGGTTTGGGAATGTCCACACATCATTATTGGGCGATAACGCCTAAGATAAGCGCGAAATCGAGTTCGAGCCTTCTATCAAAGGAAAATTAGCGTCGAGAGATCACTAATCGGTTGGGTAACATCGGATGATGACTAATTCATTGTCTTATGCCAGATTTACGCACCATTTTGGCAGTTAATAACTATCGCATTCCCCCACGCATGGGACGCACTTCGTTTCGAAAATTTCAGGGTAAAAAAGTAAACTTTCGTCTTACGCAATGCTAGCAGTTTTTTTATTACGCATTCTTAATAGAGACGGTTTCTTTTGTCACAGCAGTAATGGTTTTTACGCTCATTGTTTCACACTTTTATTACGTACTTAAATTAGGCATTCTTTCGAAATTTTTAGTATAATAAGGTAATTATATTATCATATAATTTTAACGTACCTTCCTTTCGCCCTAACCTTAGAAGAAAGCAAAAACATTAATGCTCAAGCGAAGATTTGATTCTTGGTTTTCATAGGCCAGCAGGCAATCCATCCTCAATAGGTCTACATGTACCTTTATTTGAGTCTGTTTCCCGGGAAGGGTTTCACAAATCCCCGAATAACGCTTATTTCTATTTATTTGAAAAGATTTTATTTCCCACGGATTAGTGGAAATGAAATCATAAGACATGTCCAGGACTTCAATCCGAACCCATAGCTGATTGGCTATTGTGCATGATGAGCATCTTACTGATATCATACGGTTCTTAGATTTCTTTATTGGAAAATATTGATCAAATCAAATCATAAGACAAACTCTTAAGACATAGAGTACCGCAACCAAAACGAGTAAGAATTGTGTCTTCTTCATGTACTTCATGCTAGAACTAATTTCCATCTAGGAAATAATTAAATGTCTAAGTTAATTTATTATTGTATTTAGAAATTTTATTCAAAGCTTTATTTACTACACACTCATGACATCAGTTGAAACAAAGAGGTGTAAGGGGAAACAAGTGTAAGAATAAATGTTTGTTATAATTAAATTTTTGGTCTCATTGTCATGAATATATCAATAATAATGGTTAAATTAATTTTTTGTGGAAGAGTTATTGAAAAATATACAAATCTGTAATTACCAGTGTTTTGCATCGAATAATATTTATACTTGTTATTGTTTATATTTATAAACCACTTTTTTAAACCTCTAGAAATATAATTATATGTATATTACAATTATGAATCGATTTACACAAGAGATTCCTTACGCAAAAAATCATCAAGTTAATGGTTGCACCCAACATAAACAATCTAATATAATCAAGCTAGAATTTGTGGAAGGAAGTTATATTAACACAAATTTTTGTAAAGGTTATCCAGTGGTCTTTGTCTGTTTAACATAATTAGAGCCAAAATTCATTAATAAACTTAGAAACATTGATTAAAACCTTAATATAATGATCAATACCTATAGAAATATTTTCCTATTACTAAAATAAAAATTAAGCATAAATAAAATGCTCTATGATGGAGGTTGGGAATACTTAAAATACAAAGAAATGAAGCTACTTTACAATGTCTTAGTTAGAATACATAAAAGGAGAGTGCATTTGAGAATGGGGTGTATGCTGAACCTAGCTACCACCTTTAAAATAATGAATGTCAGTAATACATGCTATGAGGAGTTGATCTAAGGATACATACTTTCTTCAAACAAGTGTTGATAAAAAATGACAGTTATTTAAAATTTGGGAAGAATACCAACTTCTTTAGATCAAATTTAAAACTGAGTTTTGAATAATAAAAATTATGCTACTCGTATTACAAATTATAAACTTTTATGATGGTAAATGGGCTTCAGAATTATTTAATTCAATTCCATATTTTTGTATAAAAACTAAATTGTAAAGGAGTGAACTGAGATTGTCTTTGTTTGTAAGTCACTTCTATAATGTGTGAATTATGGCAAATATTTTATTAATTTCTTGTTAAGATTTTTTTAAAAGATAATACATCCAAGAGAGAAGCATGATGCCTTCTTTGAAAAATAATTAAAATAAATACTAATGAAAATCTTAAATATTATTAAAAAATTTTTTAATGTCAGCATAATTTTTGTCTATATAACAAATGAACTTTAAACAATGTATGATTATTGCTCTTATTCATTGAACATCCAAACAACACACTCATGAGAAACGTTTATAAATATTGTATAATTTTCTTGATAAAAATAATTCAATAAATATCACTTTTCTTTCTATAAAAATAAATGAAAATGAATTCCTTCAGTTTAAACATTGAAAATGCAATGAGTACTAATATAGATAATGTATATTATATAGTAGATTAGATGAGAACATTGGGTTTATTCTCTAAAAATTAATGGATTTGAAATGTTTGAGATGGAAATTTATTTTCCAACTCATAATTTGTTAAATAATCTTTGGTAAAATCATGAAAGTGTTAAAGGTAAAAAATGAAAATATTATCGAACTTCATCTATCAACATTATATATCACATTACTTAAAGAAATACTGATTCAGCCATTTTAAATGGAAACATCCACTTCCACATCAGTTGACTCTTTGACTTCAGGATCCACTACAACAACAGCCGTTGTCATTTCTATTTCATCACTGAGCAGTATCACACCAACTTCACCTTCTTGAGCCTGAAAATCATCAAAATCATCCCTATATGATTAATTCAAAAATATTAAAATTTACAATACATTATAATTTAAAAATACTTCATCATATCACGTCAGTCATTTACTTAATTACTCTTCTATTAACCAATTAATCATTTATTTATCCTTTTCTGGGGAAAAAGTAATAAAGATAGCTAATTATTTTAAGAAAAGGACAAAAATGGCGAGAGATAGAGCTATTAAATATTAAATTCCATAATTGATAGCCAGATTTAAAGGAAAGAATAACAAACTTCTTTTCATTAATCAAAGCTTTTTCTCTCCATAAAGTAGGTTTTCATCAAAATAGAAAAGCATAATCAGCAGCACAGCTATCATTATTCAGAGTATCTTCCTACAAAGTCCAACAAAATAAAATGATAAAGATAACAATCTTGGAGAGACTAGAAACTCATTGAACTGCACTTCTGTTAGAATATATTTCTGAAGGTTCACCAAAACTATGTGAATACAAATTATGTAGTAAAATTAGCCAAGGAACAAACCTTTGCATATCAGAACAAATAATAGGCAATTGGAATAAAAGTTTCTTTGATTTTGATTATAAACTTCTTTAGTATTGACTTTTTTATAAAAAATAGTTTGAAATGAATGTTCAACCATAAATAAAGTTAATACCTAAGATCCATAATTTTTAGATACAAATAAAGATAAAATACAACAAAGAGAAATGTGGGTGACTGAGCACAAATAAGTACGAAATCATTATACTTTTGGAATGTTCAGGACCAATTCCTTTCTGCCCTTTACTATCAAACGAACTTCCTTCTGCTTGTTATGGCTTTGAACATATAGGGGACTTACGCTTCCAACAGCACAAGATCTCTCATTTTTTATAATTATATAAAATGCATCCATGACACAACTTGATAGAGATGAAAACAAATATTTACCAGGAGATTCTGATTGGCTTCAATGATACCCCACAGAGGGTATTGTTTAATCCTTGAATCACTTGTTTGAAGCTGATGATCATCATCCAATTTCTGAAGCTCCTCAGAATTTAAACCAACTACTTCTACTGAGCTTGAATTCAACTCTTGTTTTTGACAGCTTTTCTTTGACTTTCTTGAGGATGGCTTATCTTCTTGGCCCCAAAGTAAATGACGCAAGTCAGCCAATAAAGTATCTGCTATCTGAATAGTCCCTTCTGGCATTCCATCAGGACAGAAAATTATTCCTCTCTCACTGCCATCCGTGTCCTTTGGATATTCCTTAAAGATTATCGATCAAATTCAAATTTATCAAAACTAAGTGGCAAAATTATATTAGTATTCAAATAACAAATATTAAAGACTTCATAAGGTTGTATATCACATTTTATAACTTTTCATAATTCATAAATGGAGTTAGAAAAATTCTCACTCACCATTTCTAAATCTTTCACAACTGGTTGATGAATAAAATAGCTTATTAGTCCACTCATGATGACAGAATCCTTTTCTTCTATAGTAGATGGAGGGCCATCAGGAATAGTGATTCCTTCTAGCCTAAAATAAAAGTATTTCATTAAATTATCTAATGGGCTATTTCCTGTAACTGTTAGACTGTGAATTTACGTTAAAAATTATATTTACTTAATAACTTCGTCATTTATTGTAAACTAAATTAAACAGTCTGAACCAGAAATGGTTCCATCAGTACATTACCCTGAATTTTCAGTTTTGTTTTCCATTGATTTGTAGAAATGAGATCGAAAATGGGATTCGATGTCATTCTTAGGCTGTGATTCTGCTGTTTCACTTTCTGGTGATAATACACACAATTTGCACCAAGGGCACCTTCCTTGACTCAGTGATTTTTGCCAGCTGATAGCTTCCTTAGTTATAAGTTTATACCCTGATTGATTGAATAATAAATTGATAATTTTTAAAGAGGTAAAGAGTAAAAATCTATGCAAAATAATTAACTTAAGGAAAATTACATACCAGATTTTGCCTTTCTCTTTGTTGCGTTTCCTAATAATTTGCTCTTAATACAGCTTTCCACTAATTGCTCCAAACCATCAGGAGGCTGCTGACCAGATAGGAGGACAACTGGACTTATGTCAGGCCCATGATAAACTGAATGTTGCTTCACCTTTGAATTTTGATGAAAACATTGCTTTAGGCTCATATTTGAAATTTTGATCATAATGGATACTATAAAAGTTGGGTTAAAAAATTAATGAATTGAAACAAAATAAAAAGATTGTTTTAGTGATAAATTTTCATATTTAGAATTTTTTTGTCCAAATACACATTCAAGACTTCACTTCTCCTTAAAATTTCCTATTTCTCCTATTGGCAGTTTCACATAAATCCCTAGATTACTTACTACAATTGATAAACATGGATTCCTAAATTAATTTCAAAGATACAGAGTAAATCAAACAGATGGTATACGACAAGGTTAAAAAAATCGAAACATGGAGATGTGCATCAAGAAAACATCTATAAATTTAATGCAAAATATTGTGCCAGTGATATTTTTAATTTGAAGGATGTATGCAACTGACAAAATTTTAAGAACAAGGTCATTGCTAAAGGCACCAAATTGGTATCTTTCCCCATCACTAGATTTTGCTTATTAAAATAGGTATGAATGTTATTGATTATTTACTCTTAAATAAAATTAAGAACAAAGGAAACACAAACCTCTCCAGGTGAACAGCCTCTGAAGTCACACTGCCCACACTGGTAAGGACGATAATCATAATGGGCAAAAATATGACGTTTAATGGTGTAAGAATGAAAACTTATTTTCTTGTCACAAATGGGGCAATTAAAGTCAACATTGCTGGACTTTCTTGGGGCTGAAACCTAAATTAAGATAAAAATTAAAGTCAAAGATTCCACAGACTATTTCTAACACATAAGACACAAGATTATTTGAGAGTGAAGCATACTTGGTTAACTTATATGATGGAAATAGAGACCTACTACAAATACATCCATTTAGAAGCCACATGGGTATAAGACAAATCTCACCTTTTCTGAACCTTTTTCAGGAGAGATATTTGAGTCCATCTCCAGCTTAGAAGTCTTCAATTCTAGGCTCATATTCTCATTACTTGAATCGTCCAAATCCTTTTGTTTACTATCCCAATACTCTTTTATAATGAGCGGAACACCAGAATGAACAAATGCATGATGAACTCTCACTTTTGCCTTTTCTATGGATCGATAATAGCAGTAACCACAACCATAAGGTTTGAAATCCATATGTTTCTTGATATGCTTGTAAAATGCTTTATTAACTGTCCTTGTCCCACAAATACAGTATGAATGCTTTCCCTCCTTACGAGCAAGAAATTTTTTAATTTTATGAGTTGAGTTAACCTTTTTTCTTTTCTTCTTACAAACTAACATAGTTTCCACAACAACAGAAGTTTCAGGTGGAACATTATCTTCCAATTTACTTTTATTACTCTCACTAGACTTGGAGGATGATTCTTTCCTATTTTCGATTAGATTTTCATCTAAAGATTTCCCAGGATTCATTTCAACTGCTTCGATCTTACTAGATAAGTCATTAATCAAAATTTTCTTTTCTTGTTTATCGACATGCTTAGGGTTTCTTTCTGATATTTCATTCACTTTGTCTTCAGAGGAAGGTAATAGTTTAGGTATAAGAAATGGTATTTTATTTTCTAAACTATTTTTTATTACAGGTCTCATCTTAGGATCATGCTTTTTCATAATTGATTTTCTTCGTTTATTACACTGAATATTTTCCATGTTATATACTTCATTCCTTGACAAAATGTGTGTAACTTCCTTTTCATTTGAATTATTTTCAGTATATACCAATTCTTCCACCAAAATATTACCTTCTGAATTTTTTTTGCACTCAACAGCAACTTCGCCATCAATCAATGCTTTAAAACAATTATTATCACCAGGGTCACTTCCTTGTTTCTTCTTTTTCAGTTCTTCAACTCCTTCATCCCTAAAATCTTCTGAGGAACTGTTGAGCTCTTGCACCAACTTTCCCAAATCTAATCCAACACTTCCCTCACCAGACACTTCTTTACAAACAGAAGATGCTGTTTTACATTGAGACAGTACTTGATTTTTGGGGGTTGATTTTTTCCCTGATTTTATTATTTTTAAAACCTTCGCTTCCTCTACTTTTTGGGAGTTAGAAAAACCAACATCGCTGTTAAGAGTCAGGTCACCGGGTTCATTTTCTACAACAACTTGAGGATGGTCCTAAAAGATAAAGCAATAGTGCTAGAAATTCAGTAACAGTGACAGAAATTTAAATGCTGTTCAAATAATAATGATTGAGAAATACCCTATGAACTCTCTGAATGTGGCGTCGAACATAATATTTTTCTCTTCCTTTGTATGGACAGTATTTGCATCTAAAAGGCAATCCTCTGGAGCTATGCAGAGTTAGATGACGTCTAAAAGAAGCTCCATAACTGCATGTATACTCACAATGAGGGCAACTATACTTCCGGGCCCACTTACGGGTATCAGGGTCAGCAGGCTGCCTAGAACCCTTCTTCAGGACCTAAAAAAGATTAGTATATGAAATAATCTTAGTATATGAAATAATCTTAGTATATGAAATAATCTTAGTATATGAAATAATCTTAGTATATGAACTTTTATCTAAATGTTTAGATAAAATGTAAAAGCTTTAGCACATTCAAGCAAAAAAGAAATTCAATTAGGTATTTCATCAAAAAAATTATATTCATGTTGATCACGTTATTAGTTATCTATCTTAATTATCAATTAACAGAATGTATTTGTAAAACAAAAAAGATGATGCTTGTGAGTTCAGATTCTCAAAATTGCATGCCACATCATACATACACAGATTTTATCATATTTTCCATAGAGGAAAATGCACTTAAAATTGGCAAGTTGGATGGATTTGGAAAATTGGAAGATCATTCAAAAATTAAGTTATACCTCATCTATATACGAATCTACATTTTTCACCACTTGTGTATTTTGAGACGGATCTAAGTCATGCTGTTTTACTCTTGGCTGTAGCATTTTGTGTCTCTTTTTGCAATGTTGAAAAACTTGAAGGAAGTAAACTGACAGATAACTGCAATATCTGAAAAGAAAAATGTATTTTAAGAGGTTAATGTAAGAAAGATAAATATGTAAGACATAGAGATAATTACAAGACAATTAAGAAGTGAATGAAATCATGGTATTAAATTAGAGATTAAAATAAATTTCTTCAGAACAAACATGATTGAATTTCACTCACCCGCACTTGAATCTCACTTTGCTATGCACCCTCATGTGGACTTTAAGATATTTTAGAGTCTTAAATTCCTTTTTACAAACAGGACAATCATGTCCACCTTTAGTTTCCACCTCTTGGAGTAATTCTCCCTCTTCTCTAAAATTACCACTCATGAGATCTTTATTTTTGTTATCATCTTTCTCTGAAGCAGAGTAGTTAGATATTTTAGAAAATATATGTATACATGCATAAATAATTGAATTTATTTGCAAAAAGTGCAGTAAAAATTTGAATGACATGTCTATTGACTACATCAATATGTTGTGTCAAGCACAATATAAAAGCAAAGACTATAGCAAAAGTAAATGAGTTTACTCATATTCTTAAAAGCTTTAGTCACAGCATCTAAAATTATCTTACCTAATCCTACATAACATGTAAAAGACAACATTAAGTTTATAATAGAGAATAATCAGCATGCCATAGTATAAATTTCCTAATTGCTCATTTATATTAAATAAAATAACCAAATTGGGATGACATAAAGATATTTTATTATTTTATGTACCTTCCATTGAATCTTTGGATTGCAATCCATCTTGAGAACTTTGTAAAGCAGATGAACCTACATTAGAACGCCGAAAACATTTGAATGGTTCATGAGGGTGCTTCTTTGAGCAATGATGTTTGACTTGATTAAGATCCCTGCCCATGAAACTACAGTATCCACATCTAAAAGGGTGAGCATCGCCGTGATACTGTCGCATGTGCTGTAATATGTAATATGGTAAATGAGTAATTATTGCTTAGTAACTTGTTATTTGAAAAAGCAAAATGAAATTAATATGAGTAGAACCTGAAAAAACGCTGTTTGTTCCAACCGAAGGTTACAATAAGGGCAATTCCTCCCAGATATTGTTTTAGTGCGTAGTTGCTTATTAGGGTGGTGATTTTTTATGTGTTCAAATACAAGAGAAACAGCATCAGATCCAAAAGAGCAATAATAACATCGGTGAATAAGTTGAATCGTTGAAACCTCTTCACAATTTTGTTGAGAGTATCCATGTTCCAATTTCGATATATTGGATCTTTTCTCGTGATTTACTACACGTACACTTGGACATTCTGGCACACTTTTATGATCAAAGGATTCTTTAGTAGGGTGATGACCCTCAGCTGCAACTATTTTCTTGTCTAGATACCTAACATCTGCAGATTTTTGAGGCTCTAAAACCACTTGCAAGGGTGTATTAGACGTTTTAAAAACCTCGTGAAAAAGATCTAACAATGTTTGTGCTTGAGAAACTAGTGAAGAATCATCTTTACCGCTACATTTTGTTAAAGTAGAACTATTTTTTTCACCGCTCCATTCAGAAGCTGTAGATTCACTTCTATCATAATGATTAGAAAATAAAGTAGACGTTTTTCCATCTATAGCGCCTGAGGAATCTATTTCAGAAGAGACAACTTTATAAATATCAGTTTCAGTTATAATGTTATCAGATTTACTAGTGGCTGTAAAGATTAGAGGTTCTATATCTTTAGAATTTTTTTGTGATTTCTTGCCTCCAACAGATTTCGACTGGATTGGATTAAATTTTGGCTGATTATCCTCACAAATCTCAACAGTCATTTCCATTGTTTACCAATTTTGAAGGATAATTATCTCCCAGGTACTTCAGAATATTTTTAACTTCCATGGACGAGAATTATTACGAACACAAGTACAAGCAAATTCAAGCTAAAGAAATTTTCTTTCGATCCATGTCGTGTATTTGATGCGGAAAAATCAACTTCAAAATCTACTGGATCTTTAAAATGATTCACTTCAAGCTCTAAGCTAGCTTGAATCCGCGGAAACAGATATTCATTTGTCACTAATTTGGATCCCCCAGCTTGGAAACTCCCGCGCAAATAGTGGCGCCTTATTGTTGCGTTACCATCAGTCGTAATCTTTCGTTCTCTCAGGAACAACTTTATTGATATTCATTGGCGTGGTTTTACTCAACGATTGAAGTAGAAGCAATATAAGTATATAAATTGTTATTTCGGGGAATCTGTTCTTATCAAAATGAGTGTAAAACTGTCTGAAGGCTCCTTAGCAGTGAGTACAATTCACGGTTCATTGGATACTTGAAAAATTTGAGATATATGATTATTTGTTAATCAACATTTCTCCCACAGGCCATTATGAGTGGGGAAACTGTGGATGCACCGATCGTTCAGGTCCTCGTAAGTATTTAGCTTCCCTTTAGTTTTTTACTTTTCATCAATTTTGCAACTTCCTTGTTTTAAATTTCTATTGAATTCATTACAATTAATGATAAGTCGATCACCCCATTGTATCAAATGAAATGTTTCTTTGATTTATGGCAAATCCTAATCCTAATGAGAACGAATTATACTCATACGGGATTGTTGTAAGCTTTTATCGTCGATCAAAAGTTGGTGTCGATTATTTTCTGATCGTAAAACCATTTGATATGTTTTCCTTAGTGTAATATTCTTAATATATTTGAAATGAGAGACGAATCTAGATTAATTTTTTCCATTTAATTCGACTTGTCTTATTATGAATGTGTTCTATTCAATATTTTAGGGACACAGAAAAATAGTTAGCAACGAGGCAAGCGATAGGTATCGACTTCTAATATCAGATGGTATCAATGTTCTTAGCTTTGCTATGTTGGGAACTCAGCTGAACGAGAAAGTTGTCTCTGGAGAATTGTCTAATAATACTATTATTAGAATTAAAAATCATATAACCAGCTTGGTGAACAATGCATCAAAAGGCAAAAAGTAAGTGCCATTTAACTCTGATGGTTATTGTATCATATATTTTTGATGTAGATACTTGAGCGTGTGTGCAGAAAATAGTTTTTTAAAGCTCATTTGTACACCTCATGTGCAGGAGGGTGATGATAATCCTCAATTTGGATATAGTTGCTAAGGGAGAAGTAGTAGGCCTGAAAATAGGGAATCCTGTTCCATTGAAAGATGACTCAAACTCTGACAATAGCTCAGGTGATCAACCTGCTGGTGAGTAACTCTTCTAGTTCATTTAATGTTTATTTTTATTTAAAAGTTAAAGGTCGATGTTAATAGCATCAGCAAACTTACTATCTATTATTTTAAGACTTCATAGTTGTATGTCCTCTAGAACATTTGGCTGTCGTTTTGATGCTATTATATAAATGTAATATACAAATTATTCCTAATTTTTATGTGAATTCTGTATTCTTGAATACTTCAGTATTCAACTCCAATTACTCCAGTGATTCCCAAAGTGGTCTGTATTGACCCCTAGGGGATTATCACAACCTGCAATGGGTCTACATCAACCAAAAAAAAATTGGGGGCCCACAATTGTGGATCTGAGCATACACTAATCGTAATTGATGCATTAAACCAAATCTGAAGCAATGCATTAAATACTGTTATTTGCTCAGTTGTGTGGTGAAAATGATGAACAATTTCAACATTTTTTTTGAAAAGATTTTTTGCAATTTTTGAGACTATTTTAGCATTGCTGAGTTCTAAAGAAAATATTTTAAAAGACATTTTAATTAAGAGGAAAACAGACATCCCTATTTGTCAGATTTGTTTACAAAATTTAATATGGTTAATTTGCAGTTACAAGACAATAGTCAAAATCTGATTGAAACAAAGTTCATCTTATGAGTGTTTCTTGCTAACTTAAACTAATGAATCAAAATATTGATTGGGCAAATTTTCCCAGATCCTCAATTTGTCACAGACAAACTGCCAGGAAGACATTTCAACCTACGTTCAACATTTAAATGCCCTCTATTCACATTATGAAACTAGGTTTGAGGATGTTTTGACTGTTGTGATACCAGCATGGATAATTAACCCATAGAAGAAACGAATATCATAATACAAGAGGAATCATCTGAAATAAGTACAAACTTAAGTTTCAGTTTAAAAATGGATATCAGCAACTCTAGCTGCAAAAAAAACATACCCATTACTTATCCCATTTGATGGAACGTAGCAAGGAAATTTTCAATTACTTTTCCATCCTCTTACCCGGGAAAGGGGTTCGGCAATGTTACCGATCTCTTAGTGAAAAACAAAGAAACAGACTGGATATTATTAGCCGAGGAAAATTTAAGATTAAACCTTACAAAATTGATGCCAAATGTTGATTATTTATTATTTAAGAATCAGGTTCATCCTTCCCAATACAAACTTTCACTCCCCATGTAGTGTATTTTATGTTATGTATATTTTATGTAACAGATACAAAATTTTATTTTGCATAGTTTTAATTTAAATTCAATTAATAAATGTGTAAAACTTAACACATGTTTTACTTTAATAGTAAACTTTACTACAGATATAAATTAATGAAAAATCAGTATCAGGTAAGCAAGGGGTCTATGAAAAACCAAAAAACATAGCAAGGAGTCTATGACACAAAATAGTTTGGGAACCTCTTAAATAACCCTTAAGGATTCTATCCTTCAAAAAGGAAGGAATACTTAAGAGGAGTATAAGGTTTGAGTGGTAGCCGTAGGTTCAAGTCTCAGTCATGTACTTTTTTTACTTTGTAAAAAAGACAGATGCTTTCTCATCCAAAGTATAAAACTTATTTGAATTTTTCAACATAAATTCAATTTCTCAATAATGATTGAGAATGTGGTTAAAATATTTAAATTGAAAAGGTTAATGAAATTTGTATACTATGAAATTATCATTTTCAACATCTCTTTGCTAACAAAATTATGCTTTATTTCCATATTGATAAAATAAAATTTTATATCATTATATAATTTTGATATAATCATTTTTAGCCAAATCTGCTGCTCCAAAACCTTCATTTGGACAGGAAAATCATCATCCCCAGACCAATGGTGGCAATTTCGCCTCTAAAACCCCTGTGCAGAAAAAAATTCAACATTCTATACCATCTTCCCCTGGAATGACTGCTGCCACTCACCCAATTGCCAGTCTTAGCCCGTACCAAAATAAGTAAGTAACATTATTTGTTATTTGCCGGCCTCGTTGGCAGAATGATTAGTATGCTAATCTTATAATGCGAGGTCCTGGGATCGAATCCTGGCTGAGGAGAAAATTTCCCTCTCAGGGTCTGGATGTTAGTGACGACTGTTGTTTAGTTTATGACCACACTGTAATTGTCCCAAAAGAGGATGTTTGTGCGGTCTTTGATAATAAATAAATTTTTATCGGACATGTACTATTAAGCTTGAATAAGTGTATTATCAAGGATCTAAGCGATAAAGATTAGCAAGATTATGATTTAAGTGGCAATGTAATTATTTTACTTAGATATTGAAAACTTGGGATTTTTTTTCACTTTTATATTTGATATCTGATATTAATGTAAGATTTTATTGATATATATCTCATATGTAATGGTAAAAAGAATTTAATTTTTTTTCTCTATCATTTGTATGGACATTTTGCTAAGTCCAGCCTTCACATTTTAAGTATAATCTCATTCATTATTTGTTGCAAGGAAAACTGAAGCCATTAGTTGTTTACTGTATTATAGTTAATGTGGGAATGTATATGATAGGGACCAACATCAATTCCTTCTCAATTTGTGTTGTTCAATGACAGTATTCTTTCACAAATGAACAATCCAGGCAAGCTAATATCACCTTATAATAGTATACTTTTACTTCATGTATCAAACTTTTAATTCTTACATCTTAAAATTACTGACTTTGTCAATCCACAAAGCAATTTCCTTGATTGTCAAAGCATATTTGTTGATCTGGTGTTTTATATTCATAACTATTAAAAAACATTGATAGTTTATGGAAATGGGTTTAATTAAGTCTGACCTATAAGACTGTTTTGTTTGGCTTCATGTACCTTGTAATTGGTTCCATCTTAATATATAGAATTAGATCTGTTCACTGGTACTGTATCCTATAATTTGGTGTGCCTTAGTCTGAAAAATATGGTACTAACTTATTTAACTACTCTATGGACATTATTAACTTTTATTGATTTTTGTTAATAAGTTGAATATTTTACATTTACCTTTCAGATGGGTGATAAAGGCTCGAGTCACTAACAAATCTGGTATCAGAACATGGAGTAACTCCAAAGGTGAAGGAAAACTCTTCTCAGTTGACTTAGTTGATGAAAGTGGAGAAATCAGAGCTACTGCTTTCAATGAGCAGTGTGACGCTTTTTATAATATGCTTGAGGTATGAGTCTTCTTTTAACTTTTCATTTAAAATATAGGTACAATGTGAAATATTCATCAATATCCAATGGCATTTTGTAACATAATATTGATTGTTGTAAGATGAATCATAAGAAGACTTTGAAAGATAATTTGTTAAGTTTGTGACTTTTAAAGTGATTTTAATTAAATGTTCAATTTATATTTATGCACTGATTTATTATAGCTTCTGAAGTTGGATATCTTTTCAATAATGATCACATTAAATTTTTCAGATCAACAAGGTTTACTTTATCAAAGGGTGTCGACTAAAGGGTGCCAACAAGAAATTTTCATCCATTCAAAATGATTATGAAATGTCTTTCTCAAATGAAACGCAAATTGTACCATGTAATGAGGAGGTATCATCGATCCCAACTGTATCATTCAACTTCATGCCTATCAGTAGTCTTGCAAATATGACTCCTGACAACCTAGTTGGTTAGTTCAATTTTTTTAGTTAGAAATTGTAATTTTTAATGAAGGTTCCTTATCAATTAATTATTTATCTAAACAATTGTTTTTTTCTCACTTTGCTCTTACTGCAAATCCTTTGACTTGCAAATTCTTCATGTAATATGGACCAACATTGATGACCTCATACATATGTAATGAGATTACTCTTATGTATATTTTCTTTATTACTTGTTTCATGTCTTTTGTGTTGATTACTCATCAGTGTCAAGTGAAAGAAAGAGCTCTATAATCCTCATGTAGTTTAATAAAGATAGACATTTGTGGGTTAGCGGATGTTTATGGCGATTTATCCTCCTTTAGATTATGCGTGAAGGTTTTAATACCCATCCTAGGACCTGAGAGATGGGAACATATTATCACAATATGTAATGCTGCTTCTAATATGCTCTCAAAAATTGAAAAAAATATTCAGGAGAGAACTTTTTAATCTATTAATACTATTAGAGGTTCTTTTCAGTTCCTTTAAAATAATAGCTATTCTTGGTTTTTTATGATATACATGTATTTCACCTAGTTCTCTTATCAATACATACCCAATATATGATACCTTTTTTGAAATTTTTAAGAACTAATAATTGCCTAAATTTTGATTGTAGATGTGATTGGAGTCTGTAAGTTGGCCAATGATGTTCAGAATCTTGTTGCTAGAACAACTCAAAGAGAGTTGAAGAAAAGAGATATTACTTTGGTGGATAACAGCAACACAGAGGTAAATTGTCATTACAGCTATGCTAAAGTAAATTAAGTTTAACCATTTTTTTTTTAATTTCAAAATTTGTTCAATAGTATCTTCATTCTGTTATATTTTTGTAATAATATTTGAGTTTGAACTTATTTATTTTGAAGTTAAATTACTGCATAGTAAGGATAATTGTTAATTTTAAAATTAAACTAATTATTTTTTATGATATAGGTCACATTGACCTTATGGGGCTCACAAGCAGAAGAATTTGATGGAAGTCAACAGCCAGTAGTTGCTGTTAAAGGTGGCAGATTATCAGAGTTTTCGGGAGGAAAGAGCATTTCCCTTCTTGCATCAAGCTTAATGAGGGTATAAAAGCAGTTAATTTGAAATAATATGCTCATATGTATTTTACAGAAGTATTTAAATTTTTTATAAATTTTTAAATTTGTATTTTGTTGTGATTGAGGTTTTCAAAGATTCACCAATATTTTATTTAGTTCAACATGTTCTTTATTAATTATTATTGGCTAATTGCTATTTTGCTGAGTATTTCTTAAATTATAAATCTCTTTATCTGAAATTTCAAGTTATTATTAGTCCAATTAAATACAAAATTAAACAAGTCCTTCATGTCTTTATTCTTTTTAGATTAATCCAGATATCCCTGAAGCTCACAAGTTGAGGGGATGGTATGATAATGTTGGAAGCACTCAGGATTCTCAAAGTATTTCAAAATCGGCAGGACCTAGTGGTAAGTTAATTTATGTATCAAATTGGCATTCTAAAATATGCAATTTATCATAGAATGTTGTTAAATATTTTAAAATTGGTAACATCTTACAATAGAAGGGAATCAGCAAATTCAGTTTTTATGTAGACCCATAGAAAAATTGTCACAGATGCTGCTAAATTGTTAGGGTTACTTGTTAAGGTTTTAATTATTAAAGTTTTCATTTGAGCTTATCAAAAGATTTTATAACTTTCTTTTATATTAATAGACAGTTATTAATAATGTTTGGGTGTATAGTGGACTATCTAATCTGATTTGTATTTAAATTGGTGTGGTTGAATTTTTGTTATATCAAGTAAAATGATATTACTCATTAAGATGTTTTGGTAAGTGATTGTCTGAAAATAATTCATAGTTGTCTTTCAATGGAATTAAGAAATTTAAAGCCTTGTTCTGAATTATTGCCCTATTTTTTATCCAATTTTGTTAATTAGTAATTATTAATTACTTTTTGCTCAAAGAAAGTTTTGAAGTAATGATTAATTTGGTAATCTTTCTGTATCCTACTAAGAAAGTTTGGGAGATAAATGCTGGTTAAGCTATGCTATCAAGATGACAAAGTTTTCCCACTAAACACTGTATTGTGGATGACTGTTAGACTTCTGGGTTGAAATACTTACTTAAAAATTTCTCTTTTCTTTCAAGGCGGTGGTAATTCTCAGTTCAAGATGTTGAGTGAAATCAAAATGGATAATCTTGGAGGAGGAGAGAAACCAGATTATTTCAGTTGCAAGGCTTACATAATGTTGGTGAAGAAGGAAGGAATCTTATACCAAGCATGTGCCACCCCAGAATGCAATAAGAAGGTAAATTACACTTGGTTATTAAAATAATTGATATGAAAGAACAACTTTTGGATATCTCTGCTGAAAGTAATTTGCTGTTTACATTCCTTGCTTATCGGTCTTCACAAATTTTTGGTTTTAAGTAAATATACATAGATGTTTATAATGTTGTATTACAATGTACATCCATCTTTTGATGAAGAGAGTAACTAGTGTTTCAATCCTCTGTTGCGTTATTTTTATTGATAATTTATGTCAGTTGTAACAGTTAGTAAACAGTTGTCAAAGTAATTAATGTGAAATAGGATAGCGTTAGTTAAAAAGCTTACTAAGCTACTTACTTATGCTACACTTAACTAGGAATTAAAGAAAGGATTTGATAACTCATAGGGCTACCATCTGCTGTTGGTGTCAGAAGGTAGTTTTAAGAAGTAAATTCTGAGAAGCTGAATGATTTAAAAGAAAATTTCAAACGCAATACATCATACCGCAGTGTTAAAAGAAACCAGGAGAGGTTAATTTTGTCTTTACTGTGGACTAGGGATTTGTTTTATTTTCCGTTTTGAAATTTTGAAGATTATTGGGACATTCCATCTCTACGTATGAAGTCTCTAAAACTCATTACTTCTATGATAATAACTGTTGCTTTAAGTGTGAATCATTTCATAAATATCTAATTTTAAATTATTTTTATTACTACCAAAACTTGAAGTTGTCTGAATTCTTTGACGATTTTGTTGAATTTATTATGCAAAACTTAATTTATTGATCTGGTCATTTAGGAAGGGAGATGCTTATTAATTCTCTTATCTTACTTACATCTTTGCCTTTTGCACTTGTATCATAGCTAAACATTTATTAAAACCACAGTATAGATGGTCATAGTAACCATAAGTTTTGAAGAATGAAAATCAATAGATGATGGCTCCCTATAACTTTAAAATTCCCATGAGTTTGAATTTTTATTTTTAGGGGTCTTAATTCTTAATACTTAGGAAAAAATTTAACTGTATAATTTAATTGATTTGGCAAAATCCTTAGTTTTTAAGTTGTATTAATTTATAGTTAATTATTTCCTCAGGTTGTTGATATGTGTAATGGAATGTATCGCTGCGAGAAATGTGCAAGGGAATTTCCAAACTTCAAATGGCGAATGATTTTGAATGTAAGTTATATATATATTATTTAACAAGTTTTATATGTTTATAATATATTAATAGTTTAATGGGTGAATTTACTTACTCTTTTTGTTCCCATTCAACTTTGACCAACAACATGACCATGATTTTATAAATAGAGGCACAATTATATCATTGTCCATTATCTATATTTCATAACATAAAAGAAAACAATGCATTGGTTATCAGTCTAATTGATTCATCCCCTATAGAATACTCCACCAAATTCTTGAAAGTAAATTTTGCGAATAAAGAGAAGGAATTTACGGAGATTATATGTTTTTACTATCCGTATAACATTTATAATTTGCAATATTTCCCTCAAATTTGCAGGGAAATATTGGTGATGCCACTGACAATGTGTGGGTAACATGTTTCCAAGAAGTGGCAGAGAAGCTACTGGGTATGTCAACAGATGATCTGGCAATGTTGAAGTCTAAAGAAGACCAAGATGAATATGATGCAGTATTCCAGAAGGCTCATTTTAAGTGTTATAACTTTAGGCTGAGAACAAAAATGGAAAATTATATGGTAAGCCAATTTATCCTTATTTGGATTTTTGGTTGAAACTTTAATTGTAATAATCAATGTAATTATTGATTTTAAAGTCATTTACACGATTCTTATCTTATTATATATTTTCAGGATGAGAAGAGGCTGCGAACATCAGCTGTTCAAATTGATCCTGTGAATTATGTTGATTACAATCGCAGAATGTTGAGTGAGATTAAAGAAGCTCTAGCTTAGATATCATTTCTTGCCTAGAGCCTGTGAGACTTATTTATAAGAATTATTTTGATAAATTAGTCGTTAAGTATTTTGTATTATCCAGTGAATTTTTTTATGTATGAAAGTGTAACCGTGATCTTATTTTCATATCTTTTTTTTAAATATCCTTATCGAGATAATTTTTGAAGTGTGAGTAGTTTTCTGAGGGAGGTACTTGAAAAAATTATATTAATTTTGTTTTTATGGAATTAACAAAATTTTTGAATACTTGTTAATTCAAAATCTTTTGTTGAAGAGCATTTATTCAAAAAAGGAACTTGCATCAAAGAATTTATGATGTTTTCTCATCAATGTCATCTTCCTTTATATCATTATTATTTTCTGATCAAGTCTTACTTTTAACAGGTTAGAGCATTATGGTGATATACATCTCTGTTGAATGAATGAAAGGGTCTTTATTTCTCATTTTCTATAATTTACAAATATTTCTTTTATATTTTAGGAAATACTGCACTTTGATCTAATGTAAATATTTATGTAGATATTATAAAGTAAGACTTTAGGAATCTATTATCATATAGTACTCTCAGTAATCCTGTGAAAATTGCTGTATCATCTATCTTTCAATGTGAAATATATAATATTGAAGAAATGAGTTATGTTCTTATTCCACATAGATAGATAACCTTCAGGCATTGTTAGATATTAAGTTTTTGTATATTTAATTTTTCTTTTCAGTTGAAGGTACACCTATATGTGATAGTGGATTTATTTCTTCTATTCTTGAATAATATCATATTCAGCTTAAGCCAAAGTAACTGAAAAATTTTTAATTTCAATCTAAGCAATATAATTATTTAATAAAAGATATGTAAGATGAAGGAGAACTTGATATTTGGCAAAGAATTAGAGAGGTTCAGTCAAAATTCCAATTTTAATGATGCAGAGGAAGAATCCTTGTTTATTGATGGCATGACTGATAAAGTTAAAATGTAGTACATACTATATGTACTACTACATTAAGTAAGGTTAAATTTTGGCCTCTACCACTTTGCAGTGCCATATATTAAATTTGAACATTATTATACTACAACCTATGCCTAATAATAATGCTGCCAAAGCAAGTAAATCAGCGCTTGTTGATGGTACTGGTAATGCACAAGGGAACAAAAAGGTTAAATATTAATAAGAATGCTTTTCTTTAAGTATCATCTTTCATTGGATATCACTTTCAAATTTTAAGATAATATGCTGAACTAATCATTTCTAGTAAGGATAAATTTATGATGAGAAGGAAAGGATAGTTTTTTATTCATTATTGAGCTGAGTTTCAAGGGTTATTAAAATTTCCCAATGCAAATATAAGTTCATGGCATATACTGTCTATGATTTTCATGAAGAAACTTCTTATTGAACTCTTCTAACTAATCTCTGAAATATTATAACTGCCAATATGCATGACATCCAAAGCATTCGTGACTGCTTCAACAAAATCTGAAAAGGCTTGTAATATCATAAATCGATGGACGATGAATTTGTACCATTGCTATTAATGTTTCACGATCCTGCTACAGTTAATGGTTACCATGGGAAAGTATAAATATGAAGAACTGTAATTTATTATAGTGTAACCATTACATGTGTCAATATGACGACTTATTATGATTCTGTATTCAGTAGCATTACAATTTAAACGAAAAAAATGTTGGGTGAAAATTAGGCAATAAGAGAGATTACTGAGAAATTAAGGAAAATATCTCTTGTTAAAGGGGGATGAAGTATGTCATTTGTGGATCTACCATTTCATTCTAAGACTCTTTATGTTTCTTTAACGGTGAAAATATTTTACTTCAACTTACTTACCGAAATATCTAACGTGCAATAAGAGAGCAGCGAAGATGGCATGTTATTCCTTGACAACGAACACATCTTTCTCATAAAATATGCAATAACTTCAAAAACATAGAAAATTAAAGCTATGAAAATAGTATCATTGCAGCTGGAAAAAATTGTGAAATTCCACAGTTCCAATACATTGGTAATGGAAAATAATGTTTTGCAGTGGACACGCCCGGATTACATTCTATATTCGAACTTTGCAGATTCAGATACCTGGGGTTCGAATCCTCTTGCGATTTCATGGAAATCTTGGGTAAATTGGGCATTTCACTTAATTCTTCCACAAAAAAAGTTTTGTTATTATTATCTATAAAAATGATATTAGATTCAATCCAGAGTGCACTGTTACTGGAAAATCTTTTCAATATGGAAATTCGGAAATTAGTTATTTTGCTGACCACAAGCAGCCGTTCTTTGTTTAACATCCAGGTGGCGCAGGTGACTGAATGGTTAGTAGGCACATGGCTGTCGAATGCAAGTTTGCATATGATTATTGCAAAAAGTTATAAGTGCTATAATTTCTTGGAGTGTGATATATTTACGAAAGTTTTGACTACCTCATCTGTAATAAGATCTCAATCATGGAACAAATCCTGGATCACTTTTAGACCGGAATTTTTGAAGAAATTCTTAAAGTGAAGTTTGCTTACTACTGAATCCAGAATATTTTGCAGAACGAAAGTAATTTGTTTGGTGAGTAATTTTGTTACATAAAATACCTGAAAGCTATGATTAACATTGTTTATTCACATGCTTCGTCTTCTTGGTATCGTTAGATGTACCTTTTTATAGTGTTATTATTTTATAGTAGTATACGTGTATCATTATTTAACTAAAACTTAGTCAAATAAAAATGCCAAATCAATAGTGAGACATAGTATATTTCGGATTTGCGAGCATCGTTTCACGTTGTCACAGTAATTCAACTGTGTGTGAAATAAATAAAAGAAGAGGTATTCGTTCTATTTGATCTAATTTACATAATCAACAGATTAATCGGGAATTGGCTGCATATGAAATCGATCTTAATAGGTAACTTGGAAGATGTAGTATTTTGATAGAGAGAAATGTAAAGCGATAATTATACTCATTTCAATGAAGTGATTGGGAAATAATTTAGGCTGTGTACCCACTCAGACGTCATCATCATACAGGTATCGGAATATACAGTTATGTTTGTCTGTAGCAAGAGGTATTGAGTTGGCTTGCCGTTGCATTTTGGAACGATCGAGATCTGCAAGTCCCTCTAAACGTTAAACTATTATTTCCACTAAACTCAGTTTTTCCAATGTTTCCGTTGTGGAAGTCTATTCGGGTGTGGGCCGCATTTACGATGAATGGCCTCGGAATATCCTGGCTTTTCATGCCGAGCTCAAAGACAAGTAGTTCGTTGAGCTGATATCTAATCTAGATGTTTATGTTATCAAGATAGTTATATGTTTTAGGGTTAATGTTGATATTTCTACTAGATATGCTAGCTCTCCTATTCATAGGTGATTGAGGAAATCATGGAGTAAAATGGGATCTTGTTGACCCTAGTATGCTGCAGGTAGATTCGGAGGCTTTGAGTTGCACCCGGGAACTTTAACGAGCGTCGCGCTAGCTATGATGTCATACATCCTTGTTTTGATTTTTATCATTCTTAATTTAGTTCGCAATATTTATCGGTACATCATTATTACTCTGAACTTCCTTTATCCGTTTTAGATAATACTCTTTATCTATATAATTTATTGAGATGCGACTCTATCTAATTCAGTTCGCTATTACTTATCTGCGCTTTAACTTCAAACGAAAGATTGGCAGTGGTCCTATTAAATGAGAGATGGAATAAATTTACGAATTACTGTTATCTATCTCATTTGATTATCTCTCTTAATGTTTTGGTATAAAAATTTTGTAGTAATTTGAAATCGACGAAATCATAACAGTTTTTGTCGTTCTTGGCATAAATTAAATTTTGTTCTTAGAAACGATACTCTTTGGTGTTATGTTTTATTTATTTTATATTAATACAGTGATACCTCGAGATACGAGTTTAATTCGTTCTATAACCTTGCTCGTATGTCAAATTGCTCGTATCTCGAATCATTTTTCCCCATTGAAAGTAATGTAAATGCCTTTAATCCGTTCCGGATCTATGAAAAATCCCCAAAACATTGTAAATTATGAATAAAGATATGTTTTTAATTAACAAATAAACATGTATAGTTAAGAAATACGTAACAAAGTTATGAAACAAAGAAATAAAAGAGTTATTTAGAATAATAGTCTTACTTTGGTGACGGACAAGTTCGGCTAACGAAGGTGAACGGCGAGGAGGTGGGAAGGAGTGTAGGCAATCTAAACACATACGTAAACGGCGCTTTTTTAAAACTCAAAACTATTTTCGTAACTTTAAACTAAAACAACACTTTATTTATTACAAATAAAAGAAAATACTTAAAACAATGCTCTTAACTTTAAACTTAGGCTAACCTTAACATTAACGTAACTTTAATTATTACTTGTTTCTGCCTTCTTTGCTGCACTTTCTGAACTGTAAAAAAGTTCAGTAATCACGCAAAAATGATTACAGCGCACAAGATACACTTCGATTCAAGCGGGTAACACGTGCGAGTGAGTGAGAGATTTTCTTGGATGATGCTCGACCCAACGCACCAACTAGCTGGACGCTCCAGAAACACGAATTTGCGCTCGTATCTCGAATTTGGGCTCGTATCTCGAACAAAAATATGACCTGAGCTCCAGCTCGTATCTCAAAAAACTCGTATGTCGGGCTGCTCGTAACTCGAGGTACCACCACTGTATTCTTGTTAATATTATCTTTCGATCTGTTTCCGAAAAGATAGAAGTTGCCTGTATCTAATAGATCTGTAAATGCGCGCCCAGCAAACGACACTTAATAATAATGCGCACGAAAGCCATTGCTCTCTCCGGTGTGAAAGAGAGAAACTATTCTCTTTTTTCTGAAACTTTTCTCTTTAGTTTTAGTTTTTTTCTGAAACCACATTCACATGTATATCACGTTGATATACATGTGAATGTGGGGGAAAAACGAGAAATATTGCCAAAGGAGTTAAAGCTTTTAATTTTACGACTATTCTATTAATAAATGTATAAAATAGTTAATGATTCGATTCGACTGGCAGTATTTATTTAATAATTGATTAGAATTTGACATATTAATATTTAAAGTTTATTGGAAGGAATTTCAAATTAATGTAGGGGCTATTTGGATTCAAAAACCTATAACTTGACAATCGAGAGTAACAATTTTCTTAATATGGTATGTAATGGTATTAGATATTTTATTATCTTAACATATAAATTAAGCACGTTGAATTCATAAATTATGCTGTCGATGATCAGAAATCACCTTTACGAACTTGTAAAATGTTTTTATTTCGGATAGCTTATTTATTTTATTAGTTTTCGACCAAATTCAGTTAGAAAGCTTGGAAGTGCGTTTTTACCTCGAAGAAAATATTCTAAATTATAAAAAACAAGTTTTTTGAACAAAATTACTTTAAATACTCATTCCTATGTTTGTTTGGGTTTTCATTGAAAATTGAAACTTAAACTTTTCCAAAAGTAAAATGGATTTTATTTATTATGGTTTATGGTTTGACATATTATAAAAGAAGTTTCGCACAAAACGGGACTCGGTCCTCGTGAGAAATACCATCCATGTGAAAAAAATACAAGAACTTTCCTTATATTATAGTAAAACAATACGAATCGAAAAAAAATTTATCCTGAGAAACTTCCTTTATTGAATTATAAATTAGCTGGCTCACAACAAGCATTTGTGTTAGAGCTTGTGATTAGGGTATCAAACCGTATTTAAAGCCAAGCGCTTCGAAGCATACTCGGATAATTATGTAAATATGTAATCAAGAAATTTAATCAATGATCGAGTCATAAAGCTGACACTTATCTTGGCGAAGTCATTGGGAGGGATCCAATAGGTGCCCCGAAAAATATACCGTTCAAAATGATATTTATAATCTAGCACATTAATGATGGTGCAGAATTTAGTACTAGAATATTATTGTTTTATATTAATAATGCTTCTAAATTCATTAATATATTTTTTATTGTCTTATATTATTATACATACTTTCTTATAGAAATGAGTATTTCTCTCCTCATAAATAACGCTGAGGATAATATGAATTAATTTTACTCTTTTGCTGAATATCTCATTAGGGCAAACATTTTAAAATCACTTATAATTTACTATTTAGTATGAATCTGTGTAAGATGCAACTGCTCAAATCTAGCCTCCAATGTATATTTATCATATTTTTCATTCTTTTTCTTTGATAATTCGGGTACAGTGACAATACGGTATCCATCAACATTTATCGCTTACGAACTCAGTGATTCATACTTCAACTATACCAAATGAACGCAACCGAATTAATAATCAAGACCTTACGTATCTTTCTATTCTTGTCTATAATTAGGTAATTTTTAACGCAAAACTTTTCTCTTTTGTTTTCCAGATCTCACAACTGACAGAAGACGCACAGAGGCTTCAGTGCAGCTCAGCTAAAGTTCAGGTGTCAACAGCAACAAACCACATCTCAAGGAGGAGTTGGAACTGAGGATATAGATCAAGGCGAGGCTCGAAGCCCGAATGGACGCCCATAGAGACTATGAGGATCTGAAGCGATAGGGCAGGTAAGCAATATTCATCTCTTAGGATTCATTTTAGTGTTAAACAAATAGCAATATAATCGAATTTGAACGAGGAAATGACCGGGTCAAGCATGTTAGGACAGCATCTTCAAATTTTTATTCTGCTGCCATACCCTCAACTTTTTTCTTAGCGGTTACGATAAAGAATAGATTCAATATTGTTATTAGATTGTTTCGATGCAGAAAATGAATTCCATATCACAAATTTGTGTAAGTATTGTAATTGTGAATAATTTTTATAGGAGTAATATTTTATCCTTTTTGTACCTTTAATTTTTGATAACTACTTCTTGATATAATTTCGTTTTCATGTTAAGTAACAAATAGCTTTCCGAGCAGTTTTCTGAAAAATTACTATTAAAAATATTCTTTAGATTATTCCCATTTTCCAATAATTTATTCCGGGAATAATCCTATCCTTAAATTTTCAATTCCTTCAAAACGTTTCAAGTAAATTCTCGTGAAGAATCAGAAATTCATAAAAAGATCTAGTTTTGATGAATTTAGAATCCTCAGAATCGATGCCCGATATAATTTCGAAAATATCCACAAAATATGTGCGTGGAAACGAACTAGTTAGTACTACTAGTAGTAGTACCTCCATTCGAGGCCCGTTGAGACGCGCTGTCATATCTTTGGTTTTTATATTAGCAACATGAGCGAAGTCCGCGACTTGGAAAAGCGTGCAAAACTACTATAACTGTTGCATTTAATTTTTTTTCCAATGCTTGTCTACGAGAATCGAGGCGGTATATCAAACGTCAGATTTATTATTCTTTAGCGTCGTCAGATACATATTCTGCATGATTGAGAATGATTTTTTACGATTTAAAATTTTTATTCAATTTTACAACGAAATGGGAGGATTTATTAGGTATTGAAATTAGGGAATGAAATTTAGCATTTTTTCTGCAATTTATATTTCCGAAAATCTCTGTAGCGGAAGGATGATTTCCATCTCTCTCAATTAAAAATAATGAATTTTATTCCCTCAAAGTCAGGTTTTGGAGCTAACGTATTTCGATAATTTATAAATAATTCATTTTTTTACCTTTCAAATCTGTATTTTTTGATTCCTATATTTTTCTTTTTAGATAATTATCGTCTGCTGTAAATAAAATTGCACTGCTGGTTCTGGCGATTTTTTCAAAAACAGTAATTTTCTCAGCTTAGACCCAGCAGTGCAATTTTTGAGCAGAGGTTAGTCGATAATTATTTGTAAAAATTTTTAAAATCCCAAAGAAAATGAAAAATCATTTTCTAAAAAAAGAAAGAATGAGCAAATCGGGGGCCTTTCGGCGATGGGACCGTGCCGCCCACACGGGTTCGAGAGCTGGGAGCGGGTTTGAGGTACCCGCAACACTAAAGTACGGGCTCGATTCCGATTTATATTTTCCGAAAAAATCTCCTGGTTAAATTTTCGGCGGCCAGGAGCTCCCGACCGGAACCGAACCCGTGAACAGTAGCGTCGCACCTAGGTGCCTCGACCCACTCGGCCAGCTACTCGAACGGTGGAAGTCGCTCAGAATTCGCATTTGTATAGCCACTTTAGTTCCCCATCCCATGTTCACCTCCCCCCCCCCAATATACTTTTAGTCACAAACTTACCATTTCTTGACCTGAACGGTAAATGGAAATAGAATATGTTACTTCAAACACTTTTGTCCTTTATATATCCGGCGATTAATGTTTGATGGAATTATTACTGTATAATTAACTAATAATGAATTCTCATACTAAATTGAAACTTTGAACGACTCTTAATTCTATATTTCATGCGTCATTTTGAACATACATTGTGACTGAGTAGTTTCTTTGGACTTCATAAGACAACTGTACACATTTAATTATTTTCTCCTTCGCTCAAAATTTAAATACAATCTGCAATTGTTGTGTATTTTCCTTAGTAAATAAAGCACTTTAATATGTTTTTTAAATATTTTCGAACGTCTCGCTCTTAAATTTTTCCAATGCTTTTATAACCTTTCCTCGTTAATTTAACCAAAAATGGAGAGGAAAAATATTTTTTTTCGCGTTTTCGATATTTCCAACAATAATTTGGGCTATTATATCGTTATTTATTATTTTATTATTCGTTATTATTATTTTTTTCTAAAAAGGAATATTTTAAATCGATATTTTGCTTCACATATCGTAACTTTTCATTTAAAACTTCATGTTTGAAGGCTAATGTTAGTTTTAATATTAGTACAATTTTATAAACGCAAAACCTTATGTCGGAATATTGTAGGATAAATTGTATTTGTATAGACAATTTTACCCCCTCCTCATCCTCTGCGAGTTGATTGTTCTCTCCCTCCCATTGGCCATCTTCTGTCTTGACGAATATTATCTCTAGCCCTAAAGGCTATATTTAATCATTCCTAGAACCAGATCCTTCTATATTTAAACATTAGACAAACAATTATATATTCATTCTGTTCACTTATAGTTACCCAACATTTGATTCTTCAGTGAATTATTGCTTATTAATATATTATCAATGGTTTCACTAACAAATTTGTGTTATAAGGAATTTAATTCGTAAGACGAACAATATTTTTTGCGATTAACTTTTAAAGTAAATCCATTCAAAGCATACAAATATAATAAGTAAGGTGTGAAGTAGGCTTATTTTAGACCACAAATATGCATGAAAAATTATTTTTTCCATTAATCCTGTGACTAAATATTATTCTAGGACTTGTAATTTCAAGAATAAGATCAACACATTCATATATAAGTCTTGTAAATTGAATCAAGTGTTATATATCAAGAAAGAATATGATGAACCTTTAGCAATGAACAAACTAAGTTAATAGTATAAAATTTTTCTTTATTTATTCAGAACCTACAGATTTTCCACCAAATAAATACACCTTTCAGCTCATTTGAAGCTTATGACTTTCATTCTTAAGAATGATTATCTCAGTATTCAATATATACCCGCTATGTAACTGATGCTGGTAACAGAATATGAGAATAGCTTTCCTTAAAGCCTCCTATATTCATAATTTATTGTATAGATTTTCCTAAGTATTAAAATTTTATTTAAATCAAACTATTATTGATAGATTGATTGGGTTGTCCTGTATAGCCTGAAAACCTTTGTTTAAGAGGGAAACTTCTGCAGAATTTCTCAAAAAGACTTTGAAAATCTAGCAGCAGATTGAAACTGTTTTGTATAGTGAGGAAGAAATTGTAAAGAAACTGCAGTTAAATCTTACCAGAAAGTAACTAAAATATATAAAGATAATCTGAACTATTGTTCCTAAGAATTCATTTACTTGATTATTTACCTTTTTAAGTGATTGAAAGACCATCTGTTAGTCTCATTAAGGAGGCTGGTAATGTCATTTTCTCTTGGAATCTAGAAATAAACAGTTTCGGTCAAAAAATGAATGTCAAAATGATGGATCTTTAGTTAGTGTGATAATTGATTCCTCTCTATGTAGATGAATAATATAGAAACAACAGGTATTGAGAACCAGATTTGTGTTATGTGTAGCTATGCATAATGCATAGTAAAAAGGCTCATTTACAAAAATCTCGTACTCTTTCTACTTTTAATCTCTTAATATAATTCTTTATCCTCCCTTATGCTTCTGAAATGAACATTTTCTTCTTTTTTATATGTACTTGCTCCCTTTAAACTATCTTCATGTGCTTTGGCAGAGTTAATTAAATTCTCTTAAATCTGTCTTAATTCTTTGTTTATTCTACCATCCCCTGACAAATTTTTAGATATCTGGAAATAAATGTTTATGAACTATAGCCAGTTGCCCATTCAATTCAGTTTTCCCCTTCTTACCTTGTATCTCTTGTCATTACTTGTCCGTACATTACTATTTTCAACTTTTATCTTCTTTCCATATTTTCAAATTTTCATTCAAGATGTGTATTTTGTCTTTAATATTATATCATTCTTATCCCAAACCATCACATCTTCCATTAACATGGTACAGGAAATTTATTGAACAGGAAATTGAATTCTGTGCACATAGCTTATATCTCCTTAAATTTAATTTTTCTTTTACTTTTCCTTTTCCTTTTGTATATCATCCAAAAATTATCTTTTTCTTATCCATTTATATGCCTTTTCTATGTGTATAAATAGATAGCCTTTGTATCATTATTCTGTTCCTAATTACTCTCCATCTTTTACCAGAATGTTAATATTTTGTCATTAATTTAACATCCTTCCCTTATGAATTCAAAAAGTTTACTTAATACATCCTTTAGTTTATTCAGCTGTCTTTATTCTTTCTCTCTCTTGAATATATGAGCTGTTTATTATTAAATTATATATTATATTACCTAAGAAACAGTAACCTCATATTGTTACAATTTTTCTAACCCTCATTTTCTTTATAACTGGCCAGTGCAGGTCTTCTCTAGTATTTAAATTCACTTTGGAAACTTACCTATTGACCTTTAACCCTCTTTCATTTACTTTCAAATCTTTAAGATCCAAGAGTTAATTTTCACTTTTGATTTTCAGTAATTCTCAATTTTGAATTATGAGCTTTGTTGGTGTTTTGGTATTTCTCTGTTTATTATTCATAAAACCATTTCCTATTGCTTCCTTTCTTTTAATACTCACTGTTCTGTATCCGCACTGTACCTATATTAATAGCTCGAGTGACCCTATCAGGAGGCTTAATCTCATGCAAGTGTAGCTATCAAAGTCACAGCAGTGCATAAAGCACCTCAACATAGTAATGGGGAGGTCCTCTTAGAGGATCTTTTTTCTATATTAATTTTGAAATCCTCTTACTATTTCTAAGGGCTAAGAAATGTAGAGATTGTTAACAACTTGTCTTTCAAAGACTTTTTTTGCTCGAAAAATTCAACGCTGAATATATGTATATGATATAATGCATTTATAATTTTTGTGACACACAGAAGTTGAACTTCACTATTTACAGCCATGAATTTAAAAATACTCAAAATAGCAGCATACTTTAAACTGAAGAAATAGCTAGTTTTTGTGCAGATAATGGAATAATTGAAGTTTAGGGTAGAAAATATAGCAATTAAATTTTTAAAATTTATTTTCTATTTCCATTTACTTCTGTATTCTATTTGCATATCTATTGCTTTCAAAATGAATTTTACTGATGGAAAAGAATATATTATATATTTTGGCTATATTAGGATCTTTTTCCAAGCATCTTTAATAGATGAGAGATATCTATTTTTCTACTACAGAATTAACTAAACCAAATAACTATTTAAAATGTTTGATTTGCCATCAACCATTGACAAGGGCAACTTTTTGGCATCAGTCATCATAGATGTTATTTATTTAATGCGTCCTCAATTTTATATGTACACACAACAGTTTTCTATTTAGTCTTTTGGTTTCCTTTCTATTACCAGCATGTGCAAAATTCAAAATACTTTCTTAATTATTAATTTATTTCTATGGAATAATCTTTTGTTATTTGCATTCTATCACTTCCTAATGCATCTAACTTTGGTCACAATTTGATTTTTCTGTTTTTACTGCCCTTGTGTTCTCTGTAAAATTCATCCTTGATTACTTATCTTCCTTTCATCTCATTCATAAGCTAGTTGAAAGAATTTTTTCTCATACTGATGAGGATTATTTTTGAAAGGTCTAGGGTATGTTGTTAAAAATAAACCACAACACTTAAAGTACCATTTTCAGGTTTATTTTCATTTAAATTTAATATCATATGGAACTTCCACAGATGATATATTACTATAGGTGTAATATTTTGTTATTAATGATTCTCAAATATAGTAAATATAAGTATAATTAGTCTATATTAAGAATAGTTCAAAGTTGACCAAAATTGATTTAAGCATTCTTTAAATTTGATCTCTTCAAAATATCTTAAGTGCACTTGCTTATCTTGTACTGGTGGTGGTAGTCTAGTGAATCTTCTTCCTTTTACAATTTCTTTATTTTCAATGTGATCTTCTATAATTTTAATTTAACCAGATGTAAAGGATCACCCATTCAGAAGATATCTTTGATATGGTGATGTAACAGAGTTCCATCATCATGAAGATAAGAACCACTACATTTTATTTTGCCTAATAATCCTTCAAGGTATTTATTCTGTTATTCTGCACAACAAGGCAATTGATTGTAATTGAAGGCATAAGATGGTAGGTTAAAAAGGAAGTATGGAAAATGTAGAGAATGCCTGACAGAATATATAAGCTTATACAAAGGGTTCATAAGAACTGTAACTAGACTAGGAGGGTCCTCATTAAGAAATCATTTGAATCCTGGTGTAGATAAGGGGCAATGGTTAAGCTGGACGAAAAAAACCACTTGAAAAAAGAAATGAACTAGGTCACCTAATGGATGATTGTAGAGTGCACCAATATGTACCTTTGCATTATTCTGAAACAACCTGAATTGGAAGTGGACATGGAAAAGGACTAACTGAATAAAAAATCAGATAAAAGATATAATTGTGAAAAAATGAACTCTATCTCTAACAATGTAGTATTAGCGAACATTGAAAGTTAAAGAGTAAAGATTGGTCTTTGCGCAGAACATAAGAATTTTATGCCTTACTTCAAAATATTAAGAATAGAACATGAAAGAATTTAAGCTGAAATTTTAAAAAATTACAAGTACAGTATGATTTGAAGCAGTAGTTGTTTAAGTAAAGAAATCGATACAAGAATTAGAAAACAAACCTTATAGCTGGAGATAGAAAATTAAAGTCAAGATTAAACAAAGAAAATTATGTTGTTTTAGTCTGATACCTTCTTTGTCAGAATTGAATTCTGAATTTTTATTTATAAAGAGAACTGCTTTTTGCTAAATTTTGATAATTAAATGGATGATATTTAAGTGTAAGTCACCCTCTGTCATAAATAATTAAATACTACTTCCAAGATTGCAATTGCTAGAATGTGTAGAAGGAAGTTTATTAAATGTACAATATAATCATCATACAATACAATTTAATAATCTGTAATGAACACACAAATGATTTGATTTTACATTTAATATGCTGAATATCCCCTTCCCTAAAAAGTCCTCATCAGTTTCAATTGACCATCTTGATTGAACCTAGGAAACAACTATTCAAGTCTTGCCTCTAATGTCTGATTACCTTAATAAGCACAACTAAATATATTTTTAATATAGTTAATTACCGTATTTGACGGCATATAAGATGCACTTTTTTCCCAAATTAGATCTCAAAAAATGAACCTGCGTCTTATAGGTGAAGGTATTAGTATCTGTGATTAAAACTGTTTGTTTTAATAAATACCCTCGGAAATAAGATGTAAGGAAACAGTAGTTAGTAGTAGTAAGTCATTATGGTACCGCGCTGTTGCACGGACTATTTTAACTTTTTTACCTGTGTGTGACCTACTAAATGAGGGTGCGTCTTATATGACATCAAATACGGTAGTTGATTAAATTCAATTCTTTAATGACAATATAATTATCCTTTTATATTATTATTTTATTAATGTCTTAAGCATATATATTTATGCAAAACTTTCTGTATTATTTTTCAGGTCTAGCAACTGACAGAAGAAGTTCAGAGGCATCTACCAATCACATCTCATGGAGAAGTTGGAATTGAGGACATTGACTATAGCGAGGATGCTCAAAGAGACTATGAGGAGCTGAAGAGAGAAAAGTGAGGTAAGTGTGATGCATTCCGAAGGATTAATTTTTTGTGCTAAGCATATAGTAGAACCAAAGGGCCCCAATATATTACTTGAGGGATACTGTTGATATTTTAAGAAAAATGGTAATTTTCCAAGCTAATTTTCATGTGCTAAAGAACTTAAGAAGTTTTAATTTACACTTGCTTCCCCTGACAATTTTTGAAGCATTTGGAAATGTATCCAAGTTGTAAATGTAATACAATACTTATGCCCCTACCACTGCAATGATTTATTTGTATCCTATCATTTGCAAACATCCTTACAGTGGTAGGGGTATAAGTGTTGTCTTTCATTCACTCTTTGCAATGGATTCTTTCTATCTCCTGAACGAATTGATAGTATGGGTCCAAATCAGATTTAAGAGGCTATCGCAACTCCAAAAAATCACGCTGTATTCTATGTTACCTTATTTATTATTTTATCCATATTATTATATTATTTAAATGTTGTTTTGTTCCCACATTGTAAAAAATGTCTGTTGATTGATTGAAGCAACATATTTATGCGTGGTTGCGAGACATCTCAATAATATTGTTTTCAGCAGTGTTAAGCTTATAGTGGTAAAATTTACTTTCATTTCCTAGGGTATCATGCATAAAACCTGGTGGCAAGGTATGGATATCTTTTTCTTTAAAAGTAATTGCTTTCCATCTTATTATCCTACTATATTTTCTATCTGCAATTTTTCATGAGATACTCTGGCAGTTGGCATAACAGTATACTTTTGAATAATCAAAAAAGGTGATGTTGTTATGAGTCGTCAACTATCTTATTATTGTACTGAATTATTGTTTAGTACATTAGACTTAAGCATAATTTTATAATGTTATTTATAGTTATCTCAGTATTGCACTAGTTTTACAATAATTAAAGATTGTCATCAAAGGGTCTTAGGATGGTAGGTGAATTCAGTTTTGAAAATCTGATTTTCTTCTCCAGCAGTGTCAAAGAAAAGATTTACTTTCATATATCTCAGTTAACTGATTTTAATTTGGGAATGATGGAGAAAGTATCAAATGCAATAAGGTATTTACTTAATTTATTTTTCCAAGTGATTTCAATTGAAATGAATATTCTTTTTTTAAAATGATCAGAAGAAATTGTATTAACAGCAAGGTAACCAACTGCTCTCATTAGCTGCTTTGAAAAAATTATCAAAATAAATTTCCTACAAGTTCTACTTTCTTTTAAAAGAAGAGTGAGTTAGTTCATTGAATGAAACACTGATGATGAATACATGATTGATACATTTATCTTCTAATAGCAGTGCCTTTTCTCTGTAGCTTATCCATTGATGATTATGTTTCTTGTCACTCTTCTATCACATCTAATGTGTCTATGAATTTAATATCTTTGAAATCTCTATTAAATTTAATTAAATCATTATGATTCAGAGGATGCCTTATAATTTTAATTTCTCTGTCTCTTCCTGTCTATAATAATATATTTTCATTGTTCATCTTGCTGTAGTCCCCTTTCTCCAAAAACATAATACGGTTCTTGCACATCCGGTCTTCACCAAAATCCTCAGTGATTGACTTTCACACACATTTAATAGTACTCCAAATTGACTTTTCATAGAAGATAAACTATTTTATGTGCCTGTTTTTTATTGTTCTTCTGAGCTACATTTATTGATCATTTTATTCAAGAGATGCATCTGTCTAAACAGTATATCAGATAAGATTCTGTATGCATATTTCTAAAGTGTCCATTAAGGTATATTTATAGATCCTTTTATTGGAGAGAGGCATCTGTTTTATTCGGTAAACATCATCACTTGGGTTGTAGTACTATTCTGCTTTACTCATTTCCTTCATCTTTTACAATGGCCTTTTTTCTTTATTTATCATGGATTTTGTTTCTTCAAGTTTCATTTCCATTTAACATGCAGCATTATATTTCTATTCTTGTCTTATTACAGGGTACATTTTAACCTACAAATTTAGTAGTTAATACACCATAAAGCATCATCTTCATTGTCTCTATATCCCCTTCATGGTATTATTATGATATCAGACACACTTCAGCTCCTTTTTATAACTTTTGCTTTTTTATGTATTTTTCTTATCTTTAAGTGCAAATAGTCAAATATTACTTGACAATATTTTAGATTCAAAAGTTTCTTAAAGAAGTAAGAAAAACTATTCTATTCACTCATAAGCTTCTCTTTGTAATCAAGCAGAGCGCCAGAATTGCTCCTCTCATTCTTTAACTCTTTTGAAAAACAAATTATTTTAAGTTTGTAAAATGAACTTTGAAGCATATACGCAGCTTAGTAGTAATCATTATACAATTATCACTATCAATATCTATCCTTTTTTGTGTTTCCGCATAAGTCTTGTTTCTGCTGAAGTCTTCAAAATTTATTAATTTTCTTAAATTTCAGACACTATTTAAAGTTTTTTATTTCTTGGATTCCTAAAACAGTTTCAACATTTCTCAAAGTATCCTTAAGTAATTCATCCAACATATGAAACAACTTAAAATGTGCTCTGAAATCAAGGGTTGGAGATATTTTAATTGTACTTGTGAAAAAATTTCTCTTTCCTGATTCTTTTGAATTGAACTTTAACAGATCATTATGAATCCTGAATTGGATGTTTCAAACATTATGTGTAGACTTTTCTGAGAAATCAATCTCTTTCCCCAAAAACATTTGTTGGAATAGTAATTATGGCAAGATTCAACCAATCTGTCTTCTTCATCAATTTTTTCCTATGATATTGTTATCTTTCTCTTGAAATATTCGCATCTCCTTCTGTCTTGGGATTTGGGCATTTTTTATCCTTCATGAATAATGTTTATAGATTGTATTATATCTATTGTGTTTATTTAGCTACCAATTCAAGATCTTTTCAGTTTGGGCAAGGGTTAGGTAAACAGAGAAATGACAACTCAAGTAATTAATACAGAGAATTTTTTTAATTTAGAAATCTTAAAAGGACACAATGATATGAATATAAATATTTACATGAAGAGACAAAAATCAAATAATTGAACATAACTTTTAGATATTTCAAGTGTTGCTGAGCACTTTTTAACATACATTCTTGGATTATTTTTATACATATGATGAGCACGTATTCTCTTTGATAATCAAGAGCTTTTGATGCATCTCAACAATGTTTAGTTGTGGTAAATGGCAAAAGAAGGGAGTTCATACTTTAACACAAGTCTTTAAACCTTCATCACTGCCAACCACATATCTTTACAATCATCACTTGTTTCAAGTTCTCTGGACACACTTTTTTTTACACAACTTCCATTTGGAACATAGCAACAAAGTAGTCTCGCTCTTTCCACTTCCTCCATAGAGTTCATCCACCAACACTCGGGAGAAAACTTATTCTCTAATGTGCGGTAAAACTGTACTTATGTACATTATTATATTTACTAAACCATTATATCACAATAAAGAACACTGGATGAGAGAATTAGAGTAGAATGTTTTGACTACTTGTGGGCTAAGTGGCACACTGAGCCAAAACAATAATCAAACATTTAGATACACCGAGTAATGTTTTTTGAGGACATTAATGGAATATTGCTTAACCGATGGTCGAGTTTGGTTGTTTCCAAATTCATAATGTTATTATGAAAGCATTCGGCATATTAATAGTCTCAGATGCATAATATTAGGTAAAACCTATAATAATTGTTTGTATTTCGCACATGGGAAATACTTGTCTATTCCTTTGATATCAGTGCCATAATATCCAAGAATGATGAGTGAAAAGACATCAGTTCCAAGCTCTAAAGCTTTCCATATAGCTACTAATAATATGGGATAAACACAATCACTTCCTGATAGGTCAACAGCTTTTAGATTGTCTTTCAACCTCAAAAGAATCAAAAAACAACAGCATTAACAGTTCTTATTTCTATAAGTATCATTTACATTGTAATATGCACTTCAGAGAGTATACAAAAACAAAGAGTGCTTTTCTCTGACACTGCTAGAGGAGGAAATCGGATGTAAAAAATTGACATCACCTACCCCCAGAGACCCCTAGATAACTTTTCTTCATTTCTTGTGGAACCACTACATTACTTAGAGATCCATAAATAAGTGTACAAAAAAATATACAGAAGTAAGTCTAATGTAATGGGTAGGACACATATCAATTTCTAAATCTATATCTTCACTTAAAACAAAATTCAATAATTTGGTAAATATGAGATCATGTAAATAACATGGATAAAGTTCGGTTTCTAAGTATTTTCATTTATTACGTGTCAATTTTTGCAGTGCAGACACCACTGGGTCCAAGAAATACCACTCATTCTTCCGAGTGTAATATATACAATCTTAGAAAAACAACTTCAGGTTATCAATAAATATCTCTTGCCAAACAAACTACTGGGGTGTAATACTCCAAAAAATTTCACAGCTCAAAAGTAATAAAATCTCAAGGGAAATTCTCGGTTCAGAATAAAATGAGATAAAAATAGCAATAATTTCAGTAGGACAGGCAATCCCAAAAGGATCCTTAAAACAAATAATCTCTTGAACAGATATTCCTCACCGAGATAAAACCTTTTGCAATGAATGTGCTTGTATTTTAAGTAAGTTATGTTGCAGGTCTGACTGACGAGGGAATGGATAGCATAGTTCAGACAGGGTTTTTTTTTTAAATGTCACTCTGGCAACCGGAAAGGCCCTGCGCTTTCCTTGTAGTGAGTACAGCGTTTGCTGGAGTTTTCTCGTTAGGATGCCAAATAGGAGAATATTGATAGCACATACAAAGACTGGTGATCAGAGGTATGAAGCTTTTTTGATAGCTCAGTAGCTTGATGGGGAAGGCACATCACATAACAAAATGTGTATTTATTTTGTTCTTGAAAAAAATTAGATGATTTTTTTATGGGAGTGGTCATAAGAGCAGTCACTAAAGCAAAGTTATCAGCTAAGTTTTTTAACATTTGGATTAAATGTCACTAGTAGGGTTGGGATATTTACATGGAATTCTCAAGTTGGCTACACTGGCGCATTGCTCTGAGAAAGACTAGCGGGATAAGACTGTGATTGGATGCTATTAAATATTCAAAAGTATACTGGTATACTGACAGCAAAAATATCTCACGAGAAATGGCAGTAAGAAAACTTACTAAAATGATAAAAATAATGAGATGGAAAGCAATTACTTTTAAATCTAAAAAAAAATTGTAAATGAAATTTATAAACATTGATGAAATTATCTACTGCATGCAATATCCACACCTTGCCACCGAATTTTCTGCATGATGCCCGAGGTGTTGAAAGTAAATTTTTCTTAATTTTTACTACTATATGCTTAGCACAGCTGCAGACGATATTATTAAGATGACTTATGATTTACTGATACAGATATGTATGTCATCCGAGTACGATTGCTTACATTAATGGAACGACTTGCATTTATCTCAGAAAGGATTCACTAGTTTCCTATGTTTTTTTTTTTACCGCAACCGCACACAAATATGTTGCTTCTGTATTTTATTATCCATGTACATAAAAACACAATGTGGAAACGAAACTGCGTTTAAAACTCATAATAAATCGGATAAAATATTAAATTAGGTAATATAGAAGACAGTGTGATTTTTAGGCCTCACGGTGGCCTCTTAAATCCGATTTGGACACATTTCCAAATGCTTCAAAAATTGTCTTGAAAAGCATCTGTACCTTAAAACTTCTTAAGCTCTTTATCACAAGAAAATTTGCTTGGCAAATTACCATAGTTTTCTAGAAATATCAACAGTCTCCCACGAACGATAAATCGGGTCACACTCGCCGATAAGTTCGGAGAAGGAAGTCAATTGAGAATACTCGATGGTGCCAACATTTGCACATCGAGAACTCGAAGATTGCACATTGTCTACTTTGGGATTCTAAATGGGATGCATTCGATCCAACCCTCCTCATCCTCCTCCTCTTCCCTCTTCATTCTCTTCTGGAGCTTCTCCAGAGATTCGTTTAAAGCGGCCTCGTCCTCATCGTCTCTACAATCGGACATATCTGCCGCACCACCGTCTCTGTCGTCCACACCTTCACTCCTTTCTTCTCTCACTACACCTTCACTATCGCCATCTTCTTTCGTCTGGCCTACTTCCGACCGACACTGCATGAGGCTCTCCGCGCTTGGACCGTCCTCTTCATCTCGCACTCCATCGGCCGCTTGCTCATCGCCGCGTCCTGAGTTCTCCACACCTTCTTCCATCGCCTCCTCGTCCCTTGCCACCATCTCGTCGTCGTTTCCAACGTTCCGATGGTCCTCATCGTCATCTTCGTCCTCCTCATCTTCTAACGCCGTCCTTGGAGACTCGCCGGAGCTCACGCCTGCACCCGCACTGCCGAACGGGGCATCCGTCTGCATGACGCACACTCCGTTTATGATCACTTCCCTTTTCTCCTCGGCGCTTCCCACGCCTCGGATGCCAACGCCCGACACGTCCACCACTTCCTGCCACTCTGGATTCACCCACTGCGGAGCGGCGGGCTTCCTTCTCGAAGACCTGCTGCTGGGTTGTCCTTGTGGAGTCGCTCTTACGGGAGGCCTCGGGTCTGAGTCGACGGGGGATTCGGGCTTCATCGACAGGTCGGAAACTTCGTTGGCCATCGACGACGTCGACATGGTCGCGTCCATCGCATCGTCTTCGTCGTCGTCCATCATGTCGTCGTCATCGTCGTCTTCGAATTCCATCGGTTCCCTCTTTAGGGATGACATGCTGAGGTCGAGTCCGCTGACCTGCTCTTCCTTTTCGGACGAGGGACCGGAAGCGTGGTGGACTGCAGCTGCGGCTGCTGCAGCCGCTGCCGCCGCCGCGGCCGCCGCAGCAGCGTTGAAGTATGGGAAGGGTAATGAGGTCGGCGGTACCATGCCGCCTCCGCCGGCACGGTCCTTCTGCAGGTCCAGTAGCCTCCTGTTGAGGAGGAGCCTGAACTGGACGGGATCGAAGGGAGATGGAGGTGGTGGTGGAAGAGAGGGAGGCGGAGGTGCAGGTACGGGGGAACTACTAGGTCCGCGGCCACTGCTACCCTCCTGTCCAGGGGATGATTGGTTGGGGGCAGATGGTTGCTGCTTCAGCCGCATTCGGTGGTTATGGAACCAGTTGGTGATGGTTCTACAGGAGAGAGAAAGTTCTTGCGCCAAAAAGTCTATGGTGGTCATGTTAGGATAGGGATCCAAGGCGAAGGCAAGCCTGAGTGCTTCTTTCTGCTCCTCGGAAAACAGCACCCTCTGCTTCTTTGCCGAAGGTGGGCCGCATCCTCCACTGCCGAGCATCTGCGCCTGAGACTGATGGAGGAAGTTGTGGTGGTGTCCGAGGGCACCAGGTGACGTTGCCATTCCTTGCGATCCAACCATTCCTGGTCCTCCGCTTCCAGTTCCAGGAACACCGGACCCATTTCCGACAGGACTTCCAGGACCGGCATGGTAGAAGTCTGCAGTATCGTTGGAAGACGTGTCGCTCCCGTTGTCGGGGAGCCCGGAGCCCATCGACCCGCTGGGGGTACCGGGTCCGCTTCCGAGGTGGCTCCCTCTCCTCCTCTTGTTAGCTTCCCGCCTTTCGTTCTTCAGGTGTTGGAGCTTCTCGACGTTGTGGGAATCGTTGAGCCACAATTGCATGCGGATGAATGGTTCCCGTCCCTTGATACTCAGCATATGCCACGGTTTCGGTTTGGACAACAGTTCACTGACCGAGCCCTGCGATAAGCCTAGGACTGCTTCTCCAAATATCTGCGAATAGACGAAAGATTCAGATTGGTCATTATATTTAAATAATTCAAAGATTATTAATTGTGGTATTTTTTCATAATACCTTTAGTTCAATATAGTTAGCGATAGTGATAAATTACAAATCGGAGAAGATGAAGAACAAATAATTGCGATCAATTAAAGGAGCAGGAAGAAGATATTCATTATTTTATGAGTTTCATTTCAAAATTAATTAGAATTTTCGACTTACCTTCTGTCCAATGTTGTTCGCGAGCAAGGCTTCCTTAATCTTCGTCGTGATCTGCTGCGTGTCCAGATCCTGAGTGAGCGCGGCCATTTCGTACACGCTCGGCTGCACATGGTGATGGTGCGGGTGATGTGGATGGTGCGCGGACGAGGGCGTGGAAGCGGAGGATGAAGGGGGCGCCGGGGGAGAGACGAGGGCTGGAGGCGGGACTCCAGAAGATGAAGGGCTGGACGAAGCCGACGAGGGCGGGTGCAGTGGCTGCTGCATCTGCTGCGGTGCGGGCGGTGGGATAGGGTGCGGCACGTGATGCAGGGCGGAGCGCATGCCCATGCCGGGAGGTGGAGAGACGAGCATCCCGGCGGCGGACGTGGGTACTCCTGGAGGCATTGCCCCCGCATGAGGTCCAAGATGTGGGTGGTGGAGAGGTGAATGCGGTGGAGGACCCTGTGGGTTAGAAAAGGGGATTAGTCACAATAATGGTCTTCAGAAGAAGGATTATTTTATACGAATTTAGTCTATAAAAATGATTTTCAGTTCATTAGTACCTTAATAATTAATTGAAGATGCAATTGTACTTACTTGAGATGGATGGTGATGCTGGTGGTGCGGTGGAAGGTGTGGGTGGTGATGATGCCCTCCTCGCTTAAGGAGAGCAGACGGTGACGTGGTTGTATCCGGGTGCGAGGGTGTTGAAGCTCCTCCACCGTGGTGCATGGCTGCTGCAGCCGCGGCAGCTGCAGCCATCTGTCCCGCTGCTACCACCGCAGAGAGGACCGCTGAAGAGGAAGGCGATGATGAAACGACGGCGTCCATAGCCTTGGAGACACTATCCATTGCTGAAGGCGTCATGCCCGTAGACAGCTTTGACAGGGGCTTTGTCGGACCTACTGTGTTGGCAAGGGGGCCGTGCATTAGTTACATGTGACACCAATTATGGTCACCTTTTCATAGTGTACTTGAAAAAGTGTGGCCGGTTTAAGACTTCTAAAAGTTAAAATTTAAAAAGCCAACAAAATCACCTTTAAGCAATAGTTAGCCTTGAATTATCAGGATATGAATCAAGAGTGAAGAACTCGCGAAATTTTAAGTTTAATTCCCGGATGTTGAATATACAATATAATGAACGTTTTTTGGTCAAAGAGTAAGAGAAATACTCACGGGGACTTCCGCCATATCCTCCCGTTCTCATCAGCTTCTCCGGGGCAATCTTGTACTGACTCGCAACCAACTTATGAACAGCATTATCATCTTCCAAGAACATCTTCATTCGGATGAATGGTTCCCGCCCCTTCTGGGTAAGCATATGCCAGGGCTTTGGTCGTGCGAGGAGATCAGATACGGAACCTTGGGACAATCCCAAAACAGACTCTCCGAAAAGCCTTTGGCTGATGGAGTACTGACTGAGTTGTTCCTTGACCTGCGGATGGAAGAAAGTATGAATTAAACGCTCCAAGATATATTTAAAGGAAAATATATTATTAAAAAGAACGGATGGAATTAAACGAAGAAAATAATAACCTTTTTGACGATATCCTCCGTGTTGAGGTTGTTGAATTGGTCAAACTGCTGCTGGGTGATAGGTGGAAGCACCGCCTTAAGTGGTCTTTGGGACGGAGTGCCGTGAACGTGACTTGGCACGACAGGAGCTGAAATTAGGGCGTTGGTGATGGATGCCATCCTCTGCAGAGGACTGGCACCAGTCGAAGCCAGGGAAGATGGGCCGAAATCGTCTGGGCCCACGCCCACCAGAAGGGAAGAAGGAGTAGCTGGAGTCGCAGGTGATGGAGGTACGCCTCCACCCAGAGGGCTTGCACCGGGTGTGTTTCCACAACCAGTCTGTCCACCAGTACCAGTCGCACCTCCGTTTCCTTGAGTGCCGCTTCCTGGTAAACCTTAGGCGAGAATAAATTGGTAAATTAATACATTGTGCTTAACTAAAATCACCGTGAACAAATAATGCAATAGGGAGACGAGTCATTTAATAAAAAGAATAGTTAACTTCCTTACCTGGCTCAGTTTTCGGTCTGACGAGTGAGAATGCACTTCCAGCGTGCCTCAAGGCCTCATTCGCCGCCTGTTGTTGCAATTGCTGCTGTTGTTGTTGCTGCTGCATTTGTTGTTGATCCGCAGGTCCCAGTACCTCTTTCTTCACCATACCCATCCCCTCAATTCCTCCATTGGGCATCTTAGGTAATGACAGGTCCTGTGCCATGCCGTTGTGCCCCTGCATGTTCTGCTGTTGCTGTTGGTGAAGCGCCAGAAGACCAGCTTGGGTCACGATGGAATTGGTTGTCGTGGCTGTAGCAGAAGATGCTGGGGATGGTGCTGAAGATGGTGGTTGTTGGAGTGAAACGTTAGACCCTGGGGTGGTCGATGAAGGGGAGGATGGGGGTGGTGGAGCCACATTGAGCTTGACGAGCTCTCGGTGGTAAGCGTCGAGTGCCATCCGGATCTCCTCCTGGGTGCGGTCCATCAGCGGATGACCGGTGCTACCGCCGCCATTGCCTCCTGGTGTGCTTGCACCGCTAAAAAAGTGTGGGAAAAGCAAACTACGTCAACAGAGATAAGGTGCTGCTCTCTGACTCAATCTGTCAGGGTCACTTTTTACGATTAGAAAAGATAGTGATTTTCAATCAAGAGGATATACAGTTATATATTCTTTGGAAACTAATAGCATCTAAAGGCAAGGAACAGGATGCGCTGTATCCATTCGCATTAATTCAATATTATTTAATGACGATTCATTAACCTCTCGAATACATGTATTATTGAATGCAGAAAGGAAAGTTGAAGAGAATTTGTATCTCGAAAAGTCTCTCACCTTGGGAAATGATGATCTCTTGGATTGCGCATGGAATCTTCCAACCTGCGGCCCATCAACTTGGCCAACTCCTCTTGATATATGCGCACCACCTTCTCCTGTGGTATGTCGTCGTTTTCGTACTTCTTAAGTCGGCGATTTTGCGATGAAGAACCATCTTTGTTTGATCCGCCGCCGAGAAGTGGAGACGAGCTCTGCAAGGGCACACAAATGTTTTATTAAACAAAGATAAAAAAACGCCACAGAGTGGTTGGATCGTATTTCACCTCGTTAGCAAACACGTGAAACTCTTTCATCAATCCTTACCTGTCCGTGGTGAGGCGACTTGCTGTCTTCATTGCTACGGCTGTCCTCTTGTCCTCCGCCGCCACCCAATCCGCCCATCGCCACTCCGTGCAGAGAGGCTGTTTTCATGGCGTGACTCGCCTCGTTTAAGATGTGCACTATCCTCTCTTCTGTCATGCTGTCTTCGCCGAGCCTTCCCGCACCGAAGCCCGGGATGCCAGTCGTATCCTTGCCTGAAACGAAAGGAGAATTTCAAAGTTTAATCATCGGTTGACTATAGATTAAATTACAGTTAATGTTTCAGTCAAAAATACTCTTAAAAAAATTTCACAATTTTCATTATGCCAACACAACGGAGGATTAATTATTTCCGAGCTCTTGTACCCATCACCGCAAGAAATTAATTCTGCAGACGTGAGCATCACGGTTATTATAAGACTTGTGACGACGTCACCAAATCGAGCAGGAGAATGATTCAACGATGTTTTTCCCTTTTCAAAAATAAATACGCGACGAAATCTGGAAAGGGCGTGCCCGAAATAATCGCTAGGGTCGAGGCAATTACAAATATAATTGCCATCCATCCACTTCCATTATACAGCTCGTCGTTTGGGCTCTAGTCCCGGCGCATCCTTCAGTTCAAATCGCGCGTGCTGTACTCCGCAACTGCTCCTTACCCTCCCCCCCCCCAACACTACGCTCCTTTTAATTTTCCTGGGAAAATACGTCTGCCTCCGCCATTTCTTTCTCCCTCATTATTATTATTATTATTTTAGTCCCTTCTCTCCCGAACCCCCGCCGAAACTCTCTTTGTGGTCCTGCGAAAGCCCTGCCGAAAAACGCAGTCGGAGGGTTTTTTTTTCTCCAAGGGAAGGGGTCAGGGTGTGCGCCAGAAAACGACTTTATTTTTCCCTTTCTCGGCTTTTGCCGATTTCATTACTCCACTATTTTCTGCCTGCTGATGTTCTTGTTTTTAGGGAAATTAATGGCCGCTGCCGGGCGTCCTCTCCGTATATTTTTTCCGAATCCTTACCCAGACTTTTATTACATATTATTCCAGGAAGACCCATTTTTACCATCGTCGGCGAACTTGGAAATTAAACGGCGTCGCTGTCACCTTTAGGGCATGCACTTCCTTGTTCTTAAAAAAATCGACGTATATATGCAGACATTGATTAATATTGTAGATTACTATTTTTGCTCTCCGTAAGCGAAATCCGTACAAGAAGAGAGCAAATTAACAATCGGTTAGGTATTTTCCCGTGACAACAATAAGATTAATCAGGAAAGTTATTTAATTCCAGCAATTCCCCCTTGATTGCAATAATTATCGATACTAAGTATTGTTGTTCTTGGTCGGTATGAGTCTCGTTTACTTTTGGTCCCGTTGGCTTTTAAAATCAAAGCTTGATAAGGAGGAATGGTGGGCATCCGTGCGGAGTCGTTTTACCCGTATCAACTGAGGTCGGTCTATTTTTCAGACCGGAACTAAAAATCCTCATCCCTCTTCCATTTACGACGCTGGAATTCATCTGTTTATTACTTTTCTCTTAGGGCTTCCTCACCAATGAGCCGGTCTCCGGAGCGGAACTAAAATGGACAACGCGGAGTCCTTGAGGAGCCTCTACCACCACATCCTGCCTCATTAGTCCGGAGACGGAAAAACGCATTGGAATAATTGCCGCGGCGATAAGGTGAGTCCGCTTTTAAAGACTCGATTCGGAGAAATTGGGAAATGCAGAAGGAAGCACGCGAATATCTTCCGAAATATCCTTAGACGATTAATTCGATTCGAAGACTGAATTCGTGACTGGAAAATTAATTGGAGAGAATTTTTTTCGGTGAGCAGCGATCGGTTGGATGCATTCGTTAAATACTGGAGAAATGAACTCGCCGGGAACGATGAGCTGAGGATATTGGCTTCATCGGTTCCTTCGCACGTCATTCTGACACCTTTTAAACATGGATGACATGAAATGGAATCTTAACTCGTTTTTAAAGAATTCAATTTTAATGGAAATCAACTCCGAACGTCTTGAGAATAGCAAATCGTGGACTTTAGCGATAAATTTACTCTAAATATCGGGAGAACTAATTTCTTTTACGTCTCTAAGTAATTTGATATTATTGTAAGATCTAAAATATAATCAAGCTCCGTATTTTAGAAATAGAATGGAACATTGTTACGTAAACAATTAATTACTTTCCGCTGGATTCGAGCGGTGGTTTGTTACATTAATAATCAAGGCGAGTAGCTCTGTTATTGTATTCTCAGTGATGGAAAAGTTAATTTATGTAACACCGAAATACTTCGCTGTTGATTAGAGAGAGAAACCCATCCAGCCATGATCAAAATGAAGGAAAAGAAAAGAGCTATTTTCATGCATCGGTCGCCAGCGTTTTATTCCTGTCCATTCCTCGGGCACGAAATGAACTCCGCGAGATACGAAGCGAGGTCCTCTTTGCGGTCGAAGTCTTTGAAACGAAACTAAAACGCGCTGCTTTCCGTTAAATGAGCCGACGTACGAGAGGTGCTATAAATTGTTTCAGTGCGACTCACGAGAAAGGAATAACCTTTTGTTCTTCCTTTTCTTTCTAAATCTATTCCCTCGGTTCGTTATGCTTCAACCTCGTTCGGAACGGTCCGCTACCATTTAAACCAATTAGGTCAGTCGCCCGTAAAAAATCGAGACGGTGACTATCGAATTAAAAGGGCTCTCGCGTCCATCTTGAAGAGGGGCGCTGTTGTCTGCGGAATGGTGGAGCACGTACGAAACATTCTTTTGTAGCAAGACAAACTGCTTCTCTACGCTCGCCGGTCGAGAACAATTTGCAAAATGCACTTTTTTAATAAAAAAGGAAATTACTATGACACGTAATTTGATACTATAGTATCTAATTACTTTCCGAGAGGGTGTCATTGATAGAGAAATGAGTTGCTACGTTTATACATTAACAGTCGTATATTTCCGAACTAGAATAATGGATTATTACTGCGAAAGCAATTAGAACGATTCATTCAGATCCAATTCCCAAAAATTCTATTTCAATCGATTTGTTCGATCTCTCTCAATTCGACAATTGATATTTCCCGATTCGATTGTCGTCCTTCCCCGCGACAACAACCTCGAGAAAAATGCGCGCAGCGAAAACAATCGCTCCCTTCCGAAATTCCGATCGTTTTCTCGCGTATTTTTTTCATAGTCGCGTTTCTCAAAACCCTCCTCATCTCCTCTCCGCCAGACGCCGAGAGAGAGAGAATCGACCACGAATGAAATCGCTTTGATGCGGCACTGGGGAATTAGAGAAGAGAATGAGACAATGGAGTCGAGCCACTCAGTCGATCAGAAAAATTCCCTCCGTTCCACACATTCGACGAACACAATCTAATTATTACGGCCGGGTATTCATATCGTCGTATCCGGGGCATAGAATGCGAGTCGGAAGGTTTTTTAGCGGCGCTGGAAGTGGGGGGGTGGCGTCTGTCGGGGAGTGCGCGCCTCCGGGGGTGGAACCCACTAGGGGGGAGGGAAGAAAGACAATGGGGCCCGGCGACCATCGAGGACGACCCCCGAAGTCCCCTTCTGGCGCTGACCCCTCCGGAAGCCTTATTCTTCCCGGAGCACCTCTCGCGACCATCGTTTCATAACTCCCGGATAAAAAAAAGCCATTCTGAAAAAAACATCGTATAACCCATTCGGAAAGGGGGAATGCGAAGAGAAAGCACTTTTTTTAAGGCGAAACGCTTCCCAAACGACCGCACGATTCCTTTTATACTCCCACTCCGCGCCGAATAGGTTATGCTCTCTCGGTGCTAGGACACCCTGCACCTCACCTTGGCGCCACCGCGAGGTAAAAATCCGAACGGTCGAAAAACAAAAGAAAGGGGGAGGGGCGCATTTTTTATTCGCCCCCTTTCTCCGGCACAATTCCCATCTCTTCCTTTTATTACTACGCTTTTTTCCAGACTTCCCTCCAAAATGTTATCGTCATCATTAAAATAGATCGGGGGTCAAGGAGTGGGGAGGGGAAGAGATAATGTCGCGAGGTAATGAGGACTGTGTAGTGTTCAGGTACGCCTCCACAGCGACCGCTCTTTCTGGAGACTTGGGCAAATGATACCCCTTTTATGCCCGAAAATCCACGAAAACTACCGCAGTTACGAGGAATTTTTACTATCTCCAGGGAGCGGTATAAGCGTGACAATCGAGTTGCCAAAATGATTTGGAATTTCTATAATTCACGAGGAACTTTAATCGGCATTAGCCTCAATATGATAAATTTAACGATAAAATAAAATTAAGATTCAAGTGATTTTACGTCAACCAAAAACTCAATTTAATGTAGATTAAATGACAAAGAATTATTCAAGATCTCGATAAGGCATGGAAGTCCAACGTTTTAACTCGGCAGGTTTCCTGTACGTATAAGTAATCGGTTAGCACTCGTAGGCCTATAGATTAATGAATTCAATTGCTGCCTAATGATTTACTTCTTCCCCAATTGAGCGGAAGTGATAGTTTCTGCCGATCTAGTGATACCGTGACAGGCGGAAAGGCACCGAGGAGGGTGGAAGGTATAAGAATGGTCTGCTTAAAATATAATAATCTATTAAGCATTTCTAAATGTTCAGAGATAGCGAACTCTTTTATTGTAAAAAGAAACGAGGGTAGAATGCTCGATCACGCGAGGTGAGACCACGTGACCACGATAGAGGTTCGAAGCGGCCGATATAATAATTTTTAACGACGTATTCGTTCGGGAGGTCATGTGACACGAGATCGCATCGAGTGACTTAGGTAGGGTACCATCTCTCTCTCTCTCTCTCTCTCTCTCTCGGGGTAAAAAAAAGGGTTCGTCGCGTAGAAACGCGCCCCGATCTGATTCCGTCCGCGGAGGTAACAGACGAAAAATTAAAATGATTGGCTCGGAAAACGGGGACAAAGGAGCGATGGCTATGGCGTTCTTTTCAAAAAGCCAAATTGCATCAGGAGAGAGCTTTGTTTTTCTTCGTTTGGGTAAAAAGACAATTGGGCAGGTGGGAAATGGAAGGAAGAGCGATAGCGGAGGATGGGTAGGAAACGAAACAAAGGTTAGAGAGGAGGCGGAGGGTGGGTAATTAGCCAACAATTACGGCCTTGGTTTGAAGCATCGGAAAGATGGCGTCCCTCAGATATCGACACAAAAGAGTGCGATGGAATGGGATCTTAAGATGGCGGACGCAGAAGGAGGAGGTATCTCCCGTTTGGTGACTGCTAACGGCGTGAAGTAACCGCGAGTATAGTTGAGCGAGATTGGAATGGGCATACACGTACGCGCTGACTTGGTTTCGTTTAGTAGAGCAGTTAGCGACAGCTATAAGGGCATGATATTTTGATTGTTATATACTTGTCATCATCAGGCGCTCCAAATTTATATTCTATTCGATAAAACGCAGGAAAAGAATGCTTACTTATTCTAAAAATCACGATAATATTCATTAACATTCTTAACCTTGTCCAGAGAATACGTCACAAGCTTTGTAAAAGTAGCGAGGCAACAATGGCGAGCTTGAACCAGTAAACAAACAAAAGAGAGACGAAATAAAATGGAAGCGATGCATGTTTTCAAGGGGGACAGGGAAACGAATTATAAAAGAAAAGCTTGCTGAAGGTGCACACAGATAAAGCGTGGGAAGGTTAGAGTTACAGCAGCCAACTCCATAACTCCATGGAGTAGTAATTGAATCGCGTGGAAGTTGAGGTAGAGAGAAAAAAAATGCGACTGGAAACGACTTCGAGTTAATTAATTATTATTTCCTACGACTCTCGAGTGGAATCGGCAATCGAAAAGCTCCAGTATAGTTGCTTAATCGGTAAAAAAAATGTCTTGAGATATTTGATTCCGCGTGCCCGGAAAAATGACCCGGATGAACGATCAAAGGGTCTCTGTGGATAGAAGGCCGGAGAACATAGGTGGAAAAGAGAGGGAATAAAAGAGTGAGAGAATCGCGGGAAAATGTGAACGATTTCCGAGGGCACTTTCACGTTCGCCTTGTGCGTTTGTTTTGTTTTGTGCGGGATCAAGTCGTGGAAATACTTCCCCAAAGAGAACCGATAAATACTCTGGTAAGGAGCCGTGCGCGCCCGTCTGTCGGAGACGAAATGAAAAAGGCCACCCTCAGGAGTCCCTTTGACACGAAAGATCGTTTCTGTGAAGGGGATATTTAACTCCTGAGGCGGGGGTGCTCCAACAGACTTTTCCCAATTCGACCCGAATAACCGACAAACGAATGTTTTTCGAGTGAAGGATGAATAGTTCTCGAGTTTCCGGTGCGACGAGTTCGCGAACATAACCTTGTCCGAAAGAAATACGTCGCTACGTTCGAAAGACGTTCGGAGCCAAACCCTCCCGAGTCGCGGAAGTTTCCTTTCCCGAGTCCGGGATAATTAAAACACGAAAGAGCCCCTCTTCGAACAGATGGCGGAGATATTCTTTTTCGTTAAAAACGGCCATCTTCCGAAGTATAAATATTTCGAAACGGATTCGTTTGTTACATCGAGATCTCTCGGTTTCTAATTCCGGCCACGGAGAGCGGAACGAAGGCATAAATCATCATAATGCCTTTTTCCCTAGGCGAAACAGGTTCTCCGAGTTGCCAAGTACTCGATTTTTATCTACGAAAACGTATATTTTCGTCATCGGCGCATTCGGTAGATACTATCGTGGGGGAAGGTGCAGCGAAGCGGCTCGAGTATGAACATCGTGTCCAGTTTGACTAGCGTGGTCAATCGCAAAGTCGTAACGGACGTCGTTAGTTCGATTCATTCCGATAGGGGGAGAGAGAGGCGTTCTCGCGTAGGTTCTAATTTTTAATCGGGAAGGTGAAGATGTTACTGGAAATTTCTTAACATCGACCGGAGACAGGTGTTATGGGCCGAGTGACGAAGAGTGGGGGTGTGAGAGGAATGCAAATGGGATACGAGGGCAGGATGTGGATAATTATCGCTTCGAGCACCATTCTATTCCTATAAAGATCTATAAAAGCGATCGAATTAAAAAAGGAATTTCTTTGATTCCGTGGGCCAAATTTCACACCTGCTTGGCCTTTCCATTTTTTCGGGAACTCCGCGCCAGATATCCTGGCATGTGCCTCGGTTAGCTTCTTTGATCACGAATCCTCTATAAACCCACACGAGATGTATTCTTGGGAAAGAAAGAAATCGAGTGGTAAATGGATTTTGGTAACCCGCTCTCGATGATTTGGGAAAGAGCGAGTTTTTTATTAATTCGGTAGGTTTTTACGACGATGTCAAGTGAAGGACGGATGGAAATGTTTTACGAACTTCGAAAGCTTAGATCAGCGATGTAGATGTTTACGAATTGAAGTGTGACTCAAACACGACTAATAATAAATACCCCCATAAAATATAGATATATTAATATTAAATTTAAAAAAGTATAATAAGGTGCGATTAATATCAAAGTATATTAATACCTATTGAAACCTTTACGAATTTCATTAAGTAATCGAATACCAGCGATCTGAAATGATAATGAATTCGACCGACTCGTGAGATTGGATGGTTCTCTAGTTCTAATTTAGTTTGGGGAAATGTTCTTTCTGCTCAGTCTCTTTGAATGAAGTCATTCAGTTTTTTCCTGATACTTCAACGCTTAATCATTCATCCCCTTTTCGACTCTCCCTCAACCTCTCCTTTTCTCTAGGGACGCTCTTGGCCAAGTGACAGCGTCGTAGGAGAGTGTTTCACAATCGCACTGAGCAGGTGGATTGAGACAAGGAAGGGCGCCTAATTTGCGACGGAAATCCCTGAAACATTTACTTGAGGACATTTCGACCTCCAAGCGGATCGCAATGCGTAGCGAATTAAAACGTTTTTGAAAGAACGGACTGTGAATCTTGCGAGAGACGGAACTTGGGTTGGACGAAATCTTTAGCTAAACTTTTAACAGTTTATTAGTCTATTATTTAAATTTTACTGCTACAAAATTAATGGAACATAAGTATTGAATGATTAACAATAATTTTCTGGAGAATTTATGGAGTTAGAATCAAAATTTAGACGAATTTTAGCTAATAATAATGCACATCATTGACGTCAAACTACACTTGTATCATCGCAATTTGGTTATCTGCATTCGTAGGAATATCGCGACAACAGCACTATCTCGCTCGCCTTTGAAATTTCGAACTTATGAATTTGCGAGTGGGCGAAGACTAAAGTCGAAATTCAAATTCGACAGGGGCGCGGACACTCGAGATTCGATACCGGAATCCGTTTCATCTCTCGCGGGGGGCCCTCGAACGCCTTCCTCGGGGCCCACTCGATTCGGTCCTCGAGAGTCCCATTCGACTCGCTCACGTGACTCGGCGGTTCGTCACGCGAACTTCGGGGAGCGCTGTTCCAGGATCCGTCCTTTCGACACGCGAGCACGCTTTTTGCCATTTCACTCCGCTGTTTGCCAATGGGGCTCGTTTGGAAAGCTCGCGTGCGCCACCGAACGGAATCTCCACAATAGACTTCAAAGAGTATCGCGAGATGTAAAAGGATGCTTTGATTCGATCTGATTGGCAGTTCGACAACGGGATTTTTCCGAGAGATTGAATAAGCGCATAAATCTAAATATCAATTCACGGGTGATATAGAAGCTATAAGGGGGTGAAGTTGTTGATTTTTTTTCGTTTCGGGAACGTTTGAGAACATTCACGTTTGTTTCCTTGGTTAAAAACGCAGCTTTGAGTAACGATTGTCTTTCATTTTTTACGCAACGATAAAAATGCTGCCTCTTAAGCATTCGGTAAAGAACGAGGGTTCGAGAGCATCTATTGTTGCGTCAACCGTGCATTTAAAACGACAATAAGGAGTCTCAACAATCTGTAACCACGCAATAATTGAAAAGCGACAATGTGGCGTCAGAAAAGACGTATTCAAAATAACAAAAATCATCGGATCTCCGTAATATAACTGTGCGTATGAATTTCTCGTTTCGAGAAAGCGAAGGTAACCTAAGAGAATAGCAAAGGTTAATAGAGAAGATAGGTCAGGGGAGTCTAGGGAGGGAATGGACAAACGACTCGTTTCGGCAGAGCCGCTTGTTTTCCTGATCGGCAGGAGGGTATGCAGTAGCTTGGCAGGACTCCAGAACGTGGGGGCGATGAATATCATTCCAAAGGGGGTTATTGCTCTGTACCACTCTCCTCCGCCGAATCCTTGTTATTCATCCACTAAAGAACCATCAGGACACATCCTCCTTACGACCTCCATTTTCTCAATCAGAGAGCCCTCGATTTTTAAGCACTTTCGAAGCTGTTTACTGCGCGCCTTTCGAACGGGTTGTAACGAAAATAGAGACGTAATGGCCACCATAAAGTGAAACCCCATTGTTTTTCCCCGCCGTTCATCCTGACACCGGAACCACCTATTAATTTCTCGGAGAAATATTTTAGACTTTTTAAACAACAAAGAACGTCGTTCGGAAAACCTTTGAACAAATCATCAAGAGTGGTAATGGACTGACGAGTCGAAGTTCTTCCCTCGCCCCTCCATCTCCTACGCAAGTCCCTCGTCTGGAACACGCCCGATTTACGAGGCCTCTTTGGAAAACAATCGAAGAAGTATCATCAAGGGATGTTTTTATAAATTCGTCATCGGGCAGAAAAAACGCTAATGGATGCCAGAAAGAAAATTGAAGGAGCCGCAGAGAAAATGTTTTCGGTACCGAATTAAGCATTAATCGGCGTTACTCAAAGGATCCTCAAAAATAAAAGGGTCAGGGATAAGTGTTGGGATGTTTTCCAAGAGATGAGGAGCGGAATGAAAAATAGTAGAGAGAGATCGAATTCTAATTAGATGAATTATAATGTTGGCAATGATACTCAAAAGTTGCGTTTTCTTATTTCATATACCACTCGCATTACGAAAAATATAAGTTACGGATACAAAGATATTACTTCGCGCTGTTTGTAATTTATTCTATTTCACTTTTCATAAGGAATGAATTCTTCTCATACATTATGTTCTAAATATAGTTCCTCCAACAATAGAACTTGATTCGTTACGATCAATCATCCAGCGCCATATTTGAAAAACTACACCTTAATGTTTTTAGTTCCAACGATCATCCAATTTTATTATATCGACCAGCGATAACTTAACTATTCTATGCATTAATATCGCTACAAGCTCCCGCTATTTTCATAAACTTAAAGTAAATAGTTCTAAAACAGTGGAACGTAAAAGTCGCGAGATGGAATGTTTACCCTCCTCGCGTATAAAAAGCTAAGCATACCGGAAGGATGGGGTATTTGGTCGGAGACAGAAATGAAGGAGAGGAGTAAGTGATGGGGTGGCGACTGGCAGGAGTCCACGAATCGGTTCCCAGGAATTAAATCTGTTGCTTTACTGTCGGGTGGGAAGGTTATCACACGTCTTATCCACCCTCTCGATGGGGCGAATGACAGAGTGGGCGGAACGAGGATTGGATGTCTTTATGAGCCGTTGGCATGCCACGGGGTGGGACAAACCGCGGGCCCCTGAAGGGCAAATCCTCCGTGACGCGTACATCGAGGCTGTTTTTCCGAGACCGAGTACCTTTCGAGCCTATTTATCGTCTTATTTTGTAGAGAAATCGAAAGGAATCCCGATTCTATCTTCAGTCAGAGGATGAAGAAATTTACATCGGAGTCCGGTGCCAAAAGGCATATTCCTCTTCCGAACTAATTTAAGGAGGAGATTCCGTTTTTTTGAATCACGTAGACAGCCGCGTATATAATCCGGAGTTTATGGAGCAATAATATCCAGTTAGTTATAAAGTTTTACGGCGACGAGCTCTTTAAAGAGGGGGAATATTAATTGAACGAAGGACCTATGCAGCCAATCGATTGATATTTTTCGATTTTACAACGCATTTATCTCATCGGCGATGTGTTTCGCTTTTGACGCTCCAGGAATTGATGAGGCATGATTATGGCGAACGAGAGATTTAAAAGAAACAATTAGAGTTGAGTTTTCATCGATACTCTTTGACATGCTCGTGTCAGAGAACGATAGAATCTACGTATTTCACAGTCGAGCTCTTTGAAGATCGAAGCCAAGAAAAACCGAGCAAAGTAATCTTCATCCCCTTTAGCAATGAATGAAACGGTTCAGTTTTTTTCGGAGTAACTTCGCTATAAACCCCACAATGACTCAATGCGGGAGTGAAGAAGGCGGTACATGATCCCAGAAGCCCTTGACGAAGAGCCAAAATCAGCTGCGTCCACGACCGAGGATCAGCGACGAAATAATTAAATCTCGAGTAGTTTTATCCTGCGAGAGAGGGTTGCGACAGGTGAATGGAGTGGTGCGGGAGGGTGGACCTCTGCTACATACTATAAGGGGTGGCGCCTTCCGTTTCCAGGGGCTCGATACCACCCGACGACGATGTTTTTAAGCTCTTCGTAATATATGTGCTTTGTGGGCAGCGACCACACGAGGGAGATGAAAAGAAAGCAGAGTCTATCCGTCCCGACCCTCTCTCTCATCTCGTCCGAATCCCACCAAAAGCCTCTAATATCCTCTCAAAGATCTTTGCCGTGCGGAGTCATTATGTCCGAATTCGTCTCTTCTCCGTTCTCTCTCCGAAATCTAAACCTGCATCAGACGGTGGATAAAGACCCGTCGTCACAAAGTGAGCGAAATTGTCCTGCGAAGAGGGCTCTCGAAATTCCATCAAGAATCGTACGGCGATTAAAAAGTTCTCGCCAGTGTTTACGCAGGGACACGCGTTGGAATCACCGAGACAATGCTCGATGCATTCATTGTAGGATGGTTTACAACAGCGATCTGTACGAAGGATACAAATAGGCATCGTAAAAGTGGAGAAACTCTATTCTAAGCCACCCAATTATTGTCCCCATAAGTATTCATCAAGGTCCTTCTAGGAACACAGCAAACGTAGCCATAAGGAATACATCCCGAAACACCTACTGCGTAGGAAGTATTTTTCCCTACTCCACCTTGCAGAAGCGGTGGGACAGTTCGCGATACCACCCAAAAGAAAAGGGCCAGGAAGAAGGGTGCGGAGATTGGGAGCGGGGGGCTTAATTAAATTGCAGAAAGCTTCTCTCCCCGTGACATGCGTTTCGGGCCGGATACGAGGCGAGAGTCGATGAAAGAGCAACTCAACAGCTGTGCCGAGTTCTCTTTTTCTCACGGATAAACGGAATGGACGTCCGAGGATGGCCTCGCTTCCTTCTCACTCACACAACTCTTTTGGAAGACCACGGATCCTCTGCAGATTGAATCGGAACCGATCTATGGCTCTACCATCATGTTCCATCGATAGAACGAAAGTTAAATTCCGATTGTTGAAGATGACGAAACGGTGAATAAATCGCGCTCACCGAAAACATCCTCGGATCCGTAGCGCTGCGTCCCCAACGATTTCAACATCCCATTAATACGAAGTCCCGCTATAATTCTAAATAAGTCCGCCCACCCCCTCCTCTCTTCGCAAAACCTTTGCCACGCTTTAGGATTGACTAATCTTTCCCTATTTATTTCCCGCCCACCGTCCCTTATCCACCGCACATTCCCTTAAAGTCCCCTTCCCGTGAGAGGAGTTCCGTATAAACCTATTAATAGATCCGTTTCCCCGCTTTCCAGTGGCTCCACCGTGAGTAATGGTCCTCCCCGAATCCCTATGATTCGTGGCGAGCGAAAGACTTGGCCGATACGTCGTCGCTTTTAAGACTTTAGTTGGCAAAGTTTGTCTACGGTAATCTGATTGGCAGGAGTTAGCCTTCGGTTCCATAAAAGACCTAAAAAGCTTTCTTTCATCGGTCGCTCTTGGATGTGGATGTTCTCCGTGACCCTTGGATTAGTTATTAAGAAGAATTAAATGGTGATAAATGAGTCCATTGTTGATTTGATACACCCTCGCATATTTAGGGGGTCCAATCGAGAGGAGTAATAATTCATTGAGCTCGAGAACAATGAAAACTCATTGGGTATTTTCGTGGTCATGACCAAGGGGCCTTTCTCTTTTATAAATAAACTGTTAAAGCTTAATCACGAGAGAGATTATATAACTTTTAAAGAGTTTATAGGGGACGGAAGGTTGGGACGTTTCCTAAGCAACGTTCTTCAAGAAATTTCATGCTCGGATGGATCTGAATAGCTCATGGGAATCCCTACAAATAGCCTACTTGTTTAGATGTTTCCAAACTCTTCTAATGGATTCATAGATGAATGTCTTAATTGAATTCATTTATTAGACCGAACGTCCACAATCTGTCCGTCATCCCGGTCGACCTTCACCCGCAGATTCATTTGCAAAAGATCGCAAAAAAATGACAGAGAAGACAAGGGAAGGTCGCGTATCCGAAGGACTCGATGTTTTTTCCCTTAATTACTGAGGTATCCCACGCCGAGTGGATCTGATCGATCTGTATAACGATGCGAGCCTGAGAAAGCAGCCACGTAGTCAGTCGCATTGCTTAATCAGAGCGAAGGTGGGGGATCGTTAAATAAAAAAAAACACACTCCGTCATTGCGCCATTAAAATTTCGCGTGCGCGATTGACCGTCAACTTTAAACGAGGGGATTCCGATCGTTTTTCGTAACTCGACTGTTTTTTTCACTCTCCATATGGTTATTTACAACGGAGGGCAGAAGGAAAAACGCCTTGCGAATTAAGCGTCTCATTATCGCATTCCTTCGCGACGGCAATTTACGGAGAGAATAAATCGATCCGCGAAATGTTTCATTTTCATGCAAAAGCACCGCCTTTTCGGCTTCCTTTTTGGTAAAGGACGTTTGAAACGGTTGGAGTTAGCCGCGAACCGGAGGAGCGTGATCGAAATTTTTGAGAGTCCGGTAGATGGCAGCTGCGCCTATGCAGGCGCCGCGTTCCCGAGGCAAGAGAAGGCGACGGACGCTCTGAGCGCCGCGACGCCAGTCGAATATATACTCTCCGATGAGGTTTTTCATATAATTTGTTACTTATTGGAAACAATATACGTAAAAACTACGCGTCAAATATCAAGAGCAGTGTGAGATGCAGCTATAGAGAATCGAACGTAAAAAGTTAATTAAGAACATACAACAATCGAATTACGAAATTGTGTTACGTAACAACGGACATTATAATTCGATTGTTACGGATATTATGTTATTAAATCTATGAAAACACGAGTTTAATAGTACTAACAACTGGCAGCGATTTTACGTTACGAAGTAAGCTCGTCCGTAAATCGAAGACACTTCTTTTAAGTTTCGATATGAGCAAACGATACGTACAGATATACTTAACCGAATTCCCCGCTGAAAATATCTCGCGAATTAATTACCATTCCTTAACGAATTTCGCGAGAAATCGTCCGTGTAGATAATTAAGAAATCCAAAGCGGTGGAATTTATGTATCCATCATGTATTGTCGGAAATAGCATTTGGCAAAGGGCCCGTATCAGGTGAAGGAGCGGATTTTTGGACTCTTTCAAAAGAGAAGAATTGGGCGATAACGAAAGAAACGTTGAGAAAAAACGGGAAAGATCTCGCAGTTAATCTTTGGACCGAAAGAAATTTCGATATAATTCACGACCTCTTAAAAAAATCGACTTTAAATAAAAATTTCACAAAATAGAATCCGAGGGTTGATACATCATTTTCGAAAATAGTTCTTCCAGGAGACATTTTAAAATAGAAGAGAACGAGTGTTTCCAAACTTTGGAATATTTTATCGCTTGATATTTTTATGGTGGAATAAAATGATGACTGAAGGAAAGGGGACGCGTTATAGTAAACATTTGCAGAACTATTTGGTTTAAGTTCGTATATTCAGTTCGTATTTTTTAACCATACATTTTACCGAAAAATACTCGTGTGAAAGCTTATTAAGTCACGAAAACATAATTCGTATTTCAAATAAGAAACGCACTTAAACAAGCTTAGGGTTTTACATAAAATTAACTGTAAAATAAACTCCATATCTCATAGATTATCGATCACGATATTAAACGTATTGCGATGCTATTTCAGAGGTACATTCAGGGGTGGGAGCATGGGTTAACGAGGCGAAAATCCGGTGGGAAGAGTCAGAAAGGGTTTTTCAATCTTTCCCCATATCTTAAGACCCAAAATAGGTCTTTTAACGTAAGAATAAGTTTCTCGACTTAGCGATTGATTCACGATACCGAGAAACGTTCCCGGGAGAAACTAAAGCTGTCAGCAGATAAATATTAAGAATCCACAAAAATATATCAACCCCTAATAATGAATAACACACCCTACAAACCTTTTCAATCGACCCTAAAACGGAAACCTTTTTCGGAAGAGAAATCGGTCCAAATAACCCGATAAGTATTCCTGACAAAATGAGCGCGTTGGTTGCGTTTCGTAGCAGATTGTGAACTTAAGATTCTCTCGAGGAATCTTCTTGAAATATGTAGGTCGCATCGGATGGAAAGATGGTGTCGGGAATGCGAGTCTAGATGGCGGCCTTTCCCTGGCAATGAAGCACGTTCTCCGAGAGATGCTCTCCGAGAGGTGGGGGATGGACGGACTTTTAAAAGCCTTTTCCGTCTCTCTTCTGGTAACATGGAGGACTTCTCGGACGTCCTAACAGATAGTGCGCTCAACCACCCCCCCTCCCCCGTAAAAGTGCACCGGGCAGCTGTTTGGACTGGTAAGGCAGAGGAGATGCAAAAAACGAAGAACGAGCAGGGGTCGGCGGTGGAGAAAAACAAAACTCCGCGGAGACATGCGTCTTTTGTGAGGCCGACAGGATTTGCAACGGTCCATCGGATGAAAGCCATTCGCTCTTGTTTCCTTTTTATCTCTTTTTCTTCCCCTCTGAAAATCTCCCTGGAGACAACGCTTCACACTATCCGCTTGTAACCATTCTTATTAAAAAGCCGAGGCGAGATTTGAGGATGAGGGACGTCTTGAGAAGAAAAGAATATGTACATTAGGGACAACGGTAGCTATGCAGGTATCTGCGACAAATTTACATATGGTGACATTGATGTATTATCTCGCGAAGATGCAATCAAAGCTGTTTAAATTAAGCCTCAAAAATAGAGGAATAATAATAGATCTTTTACGTGATTGCTACGAAATTCATCTACCAACTGAAACGTACGAGAATAGCTCAGAAATATTTATATACAAGCGTTAATTATTCTCAGCAATCCCAGCAACGCTATGATGTTCTCTTTCCTCGAAATCTCTCTTTCTCTACCCTATATACATTCTAGATGGGATGGAATGAATAAGGAGAAAAAAAAGCTTTATTTTCATTGGATAAATAAACGTATAATTTTGCCTCAACAAAACATAACGGAAGAAATAATCGAAAAGAAGCTTCGAACTCTCCAATGAGACCCTTTTTTGAAGGCAGCCATGCGCAACATATATCACGAAACTATCTTGTTTTGTAAATGAGGAAACCTCACCTTCAATATTCCCAGCTGGCATCGGGAATCGTATCTCGGAATGGTGTTGTGAGATATGATGAGGTTTCGGGTGGAATAGCCTTCTTTGGTGATTTAGGCTGCCGAACTCATTCTTTGTCACCAGTACATCCTCTCGATTGGGCTGCTGTCCTAAAGTGAACGAGAAACATTTTAAACCTCATCCTTTTTTTTGAGCCGCGTTAAAGGGGGAGAATTCCTTCCAAGACAACAAAAATTCCTTCCTTTCGAACCTCGCCTCTAGACGGTAGCAAAAAGATAGAGAGAACCCTTTTCGACCTTCTCCTGAAGGACGTCCTTTTTTTTACATCCGCGAGCCTTCATTTGTTTCCAGTTCTCCGCACCACCTCGCGTCTTCTCTACATATAAATATATATCAATCAAGGGGAAAGAAAAGCCGACCACGGGACAAAAAGCGCACGAGTTTTATGCCTCGTTTTCCCCTTCGGATTCTCGCCCAAAAAACAATCCAAATTACTGGTCTACTGGTGGAAGAAGAAGACTTCCGCGCGCCAATCAAGGAAATACCTCGCACTCTCGCTTGGGGAACAAGGGAACGCCAGATGCGGGGGCTTGACACGGAATAGTCCACCGGAAAAGTATACACAACAAGCTTCATTTCGTCTCCCGATAACTTTTTTCTTCTTCTCTCTCGTTTTTTTTTTTCGCTCGTGTTTTCATTTCGACCTCCGTCTCTCGCTAAATTATGGACGAACTAAACGCGTTCTTAGTGCTCCGCAATCGAAGGAATAAAAAAAAAGCTTCGGGTAGAGATAAAGGGCAAATGTGGGCGTAAAATAAAGCATGAAAAATAAAAGAGACAAATCGGATTGGGAAAAAAGCTGATGACCAGGGAATGATTCAAAGGTATGGGTGCAGAATGGGGGGGGGAGGGAATATTTTGTGAGGGGGCGGTGGTAAAGGAATCTGTATCGATTGGTGACGAGGAGGGAGTGAGTGTTTCTTTTTCAAAGGGAAAATTAAAATGAATGCAATTGCTGTGATCGGATGGACACCTGGTAGATTAATAAAAAGCGCGGTCGATGGAAATTGGCGTGGAGGGAAGTTATGTTCCGAAATAAAACGCTTTTTAATTCGGTTCGAACAACGGTTCAAGAACGGGTTGAATAGACGAACGGTTATTGAAAATCAGCGTGCGTGCATTTCTTTGTGGGAATTTTTGCCGCTATCGAGAGCGGAGAAAAAAAGTCTACGACGACCTCGAGTGCAAGAAGGTCTTTTAAAAAAGAACACGAATCTTCAAAAAATCTCGGCAAAATCGAATGCTTTTTTTCTTTTCGTTCTCCTCGACTCCATCCTGTGAGTCTGAATGCTCGGAAAAATGCGGAAAAATCTAATAGAATAATGGATCCTAGAAAAACCAATCTCTATCCGGAGAACCTTTGGAGAGGAGATTGCGTGACGAAAGTTTAAAAAGCAGGTCATTGGAAAAAGATTGAATGGTAAAATAAAAAAAACCGCCTTTTTGATGATCGAGAGAATGATTTGATGAGTGGAACGGGACATTCGTGTCAGCCAACCATGAGTAAACAAGCTAAAGAAAAAGCTTAATTCCCGATCTGAAAGGGAACATAAAACATTTTTTTACTTCTGAAATCGCTTTCGCATTAGTTTTAGAATTTGTAATAATTCTCCGCGATGGCCCTGGATCACGAAATCTCTTCTAATCCAATCATTCTTATCGGATTATCGCTTTATTTTTACTGCCCGAACATCGAAATTGGGATTTTTTTTCTCTCCTGTCTTTTCTGCCGCGATGCCTCCGATAGTCATTATAGAAAAAAAACGAAAGCGTGGGAAAACTTACCTTTCTTCGGAATGAGGGACTTGAGTAGAAGGACAGCGGCGTCGTCACATGCCCATCCGTGCATCTTCCTGTAGCTGTCCCTTCCCTTCTCGGTCAGCTTGTCCCATGGCTTCGGTTTCGAAAGCAGCTCGCTGACGGTTCCTTGAGACAGTCCTAGGACGTACTTGGCGAACAGCCTCTGGCCAATGTTGTGTGCAGACAGTAGTTCTCTTACCCTCCGCGAGATCCCGAGGGTGTCGAGCGTCTGGGACGCGTGCCTGTCCATGTTGTGGCGTAGCATCTCCTGCAGCCTAGCCTCCATGGGATCGCCTTTAGGAATCAGGGACTCTCCCAGACCCAGTACGCCTCCCACGAGACCGCCGAGCCCTCCCATGGGTCCTCCGGGTCCGCCGTCGAGGAATCGGAAAGGCGGAGACCTGTGGTCGTCGAACCTGAAGGGCACCGGACTCTTGGAGTCCTGAGGAACGTTCCCTCCGTTGTTGCAGCCACCGTTGCTGCTCGGTCCGTTGAGGTTCATCGGCAAGGAAGGCTGACCCATCTGCGATCCGGGACCTCCCATGCTCGCAAGGGAACCGAGACCGAAAGCATTGTTGTTGTTGCTCAGAACGTTGTTGTTATTGTTGCAAACGGAATCCTCCGACGGTGATTTGGGAGGGTGTCCGTTGATGAGGAGACTGCCCATGTGGTTGGGTGTCGGAGGGCCTCCTTGAGGACCGGTCGGTGTGGTAGACGGTGGTGCGTGGGATGGCGAGGTAGGCGCGGCGGATTCGGCCGGGGGGGATGCGGATAGGGGAGCGGCCGCCGGAGTCGCCGATGGTGGCGGTGTGCCCGCCGCGGATCCTGGTCCCGATGAGCACTCTGCCGCCTTAGCGTCTGACGACGACGCTGGGGATGCAGAGCCCTCCCTCGGCGCCGACACGGATGACGCCGAGGAGGTGACCGTCTGGGCCTCGGGGCCCGGAGTGGCGGAGGGTAGGGTCGAAGGTGCGGAGGCGGGGGGAGGGGATGCGAGGGATGCCACGGCGGCGGCTGCCGCTGCCGCGTTCTGGCTGAGGATGGTTCTCTCCAAGGACCTCCTCCAGTTAGCCACGATTTCCTCGCCGAGGAAGGAGCCGAACGTCTCCACGTTCTGCAGAGGAGGTGGGAACAAGAGGGGTGCGGGGGGCGCGGGAGGGGGCTGTGGGGTGGTTTGCGGCGCTCCGCCTTGGGCGCTTCCCGTTTGGCTCGGCTGCGATGTGGGAGTGTTCAGGTGGGGAACATTCGCGGCTCCACCTGCAGAAGAAGGATTACATTAATTACACAACGTATAACAATACGATATTATCTAATTAGTTACCATCAAGAGTACTACTCTGTTAGGGTCATTCTGATCGCTTACCTGACAGCTCGCTTCCACTTGCTGATGCCACCTTGTTCACTTGTTGAAGCGCCTTCGCTCGCTCCAGCAAGAGAAGCTCCAAGGGCTTTGCGTTGCCGCTGGAGCCGTCGACGGGTACACCGATGCCCGGGAAATCGATTGACCGGATGATGCTGTTGGGAAAACAAGAGGAATTACAATTAGCAAACGAGAGAAAACAATGTCAGAGAACAATTCATCGCATAAAACCGATAGCCGAGTCGATCTAAAGGTTAAATTCTAATTAAAATAATGGACAACGGGAAAGAATTCTTCGTCGAGCTCATTAAACTAATGGAGCATTCATTCAATGGAGGATTCTTCAACCACTTACACACTTGAGGACTGGATAGGAAAATACCAATTGTAAGAAAAATTGCCGCGCCGATACTATTGCTCCGAAAGTAATGAAATAAGAATCGGATGGAGCAACTCAATCTCTACGAGTCCGAGCAAAATTAAAACAGGAAGAAGTAGGACGGACCGTGGATCTCTAAGAATGAATGCCTTAGCAACGTGTATAAAAAAAAACTGAACGAGGAATCTAGCCAAAATGGAGCAAATCCAGCGCTAGGCAATTCGCTACGGACAGACGGCGACCGAACGCGTGGGACATTCCAATCCTGGCAAGAAATATATAGATTCCCTCCTTTTTAATGGAAGACCCGAGAGCGAAAAATTTCCATCAAAAACTCCTCAAACGTGTAATTCCGTCCGTATGGATTATTAGAAGGGGAATCCGGAATAAAATGAATCGCGAATATTTTTACGAGGGATAGGGAACAAGATGGAGTTTTTTTTCGGGAGGAGAGAATTCGTACTGGATAAATAATAAATAGCGTGCCACGAGAGGGAAAGAGACGTCAAAAAAGAAGCACATTTTTGGATGTTTTCTGAAAGAGAAGAATAAGTTCAATTAATGCTCGCGTATTTGGACGGGTGGTGAAGGAGATGGCCAGAAGAGGATGCTGCAGATGTATTAAAAAAAAAGAGATGTGAGTGAGGAATAAAAAAAGGACATGTCAAACTCATAAGGCCGTAGGATTAGGTCTCGGGCGTAGGGATGAAGGAGGGAAAAAAGGGTTATACGTGTGGGGAAGAGTAGTAGTGGGTGCGTCGGAAAGGAGCAAGGGGAGCGAAGGATCCCAGTACTCATTGCATGGGTGTGTAGTCTTTTTTTTTTAATGCCCCTACCCGTAATCCATTTTTAAGGCAGGCTGCCAGTGGGTCCCTCAGCACAGATATTGAGAGAAGGAGGATAAGGGAGTGGTCAGAGATGAAAAAAAAGGGAAATGGAAATTAGGATGGGGATGAAGTCAGAGGAGTGCGTGAGAGAAAGAGGATGAAGATGGAAAGGCGGGGAACGAAGGATAAAAGGGGAAGATGGGTGAAGAGTCGGCCCTTCATCGGGAGTCCGAATTTTATGCCCGCATCTCGCTGTGGCCGCTGTGTCTTTGGTCCGCAAGGATACGTGCAAACAGACTTATCAATCAGACCCGTATCTTATCCGGTGTGACCGATCATCTGGGTCCAAGGATCCCCAGCCTTCGCATTTTTTTTTTGAGAGCGTCTTCCTTACTTATCGATTTTAACGAGATGGAGTGTGTTTTTTCAGCATCTCTGATAGCTTTATCGTAAGAGAATTCTTTTAGTTTTTGCTCAGCTTTTTTTCGTGATAGTATATTCCGAAGTTTTTGAATAACATACTTCTTCAGACACCGAAAGTCTATTAAAATATAACAGACTCCTAACATTAGAACACCCAAAATAATTAGAAATGTATGTAATTAAGAAATTCACTCCATTTCTTTGTGTCTAATGTATTGAAATTTGTCTCAAAGCTATTATCCTCTTCATTATTATATATTCTCCTCACAACATCTCTTATTTCACTTAATTATAAAGCCAATAACTTCCTATAAAACCAATGAATAACTTCTGATGTATAACACAAAATAATTCGATTAAACTGTAATCACATTTTCTCTCCGAACGACCGGCACATCTTCCGTGAAATTTCGTTTCCGTCGAGGGAAAAATATATAAAAGGCAAAATCTGAAAACTACATACATTAGGGAGACTCAATATAGTAGAGACTCGAACTTCTTCGGGCATCTCCTCCACTAAACCCTTTTACGTAAATGTTATATAATATGTATATATAGTGCGCCATTTTGCGTGTCGCTACACATCATCCTCCATGGCCTTCTTGTTATTGTAATATCGCAGGACACGAGGGGTTAAAAAGGGGAGACGATGCGGGTGCGGGGTGAAGTAAGGTTTTTTTCGGGGGGGAGCGTGGATTAAGGGAAGCGGGGGTAGTAAGGGGGAAAATTGAAGCGGGAGCCAGTGTTGTTCCTCGTCTTTTTCCCTTCTGGAGGGAAGAATTTTGATAAATAATGCGGCCTAGCGGCGAAGAAAACGAGGCACGAGCGGAGAATTACAGTATACTTATGGGAAAGCTTTTTCGCACCAGAATCACCTTTGATAACTCTCCGGGCGAAAATGTTGAAAAAAAACGAAAAGCCTCCGAAAGAAAGGATATTTTCCACTGCCCTCCAAGAGCGGAGAAATCAAAGTCAATATTCCCGGAAAGAGTGTTGTGCTTTTCGAATCGTAACCCTCCGGAATTTGATAATCGTCCGGACCCGTTAAAAGGTTTTTACGGCCGTGGAATCGAAGATCGGCATCCGAAAGCAGAAAATCATGGTCGCTTCCGCGGCCATCTGACACTCCGTGGGCAATAAAGTCTGCACGCCATAAATATACGTTCAACATCCGGAGGGGAATATGGCGGTGAGGAAAGAAAGAGTTGAAAACGAAGGAAGAGCGAAATGATCGTAACGATTGGAGCTTAGATCGAATTTTCTTCCACTCTAGAGGCGATTAGCAGACATAATGAAATAACCGTGTTGGAGACGTGAAGGGCTTGGAGAGGACAGCGTGTGGACGTGGAGTGGGAACGAGAAAGATACAGAGATGGTGACAGGAGAAATATCTGGGAGCTGACTGACCGTAATTTGTCCTCGAGAAAATTTTAACCTTAATCGAACGCTTTTAAATGGTTCGGAACGTAAAATTTCGGGAGCTTTTTACGTAAATTACGTAATGAATACGTATATATAACTAGGAAGGCTTGTAAATTAATTTGGAGAATAATTTCTGAAAATAAATTGCTAAAGTAGTCATCCATTTTCCGAAAAATTATCCATATCGATTTATTTGAAGTTGAAGACTACGTAACAAGGAGATCTTCAGATTCAAAGAGGCACCTTTGAACCCAAATGGACGGAATTTGTAGGGTAAAAGAGAGAACAGCCACTTGACACTCCATTAAACCAGGGTCGAGAAAGAGGAATTGCAAAAATTTGATTGGAATGAGCAAGTTTAATGGCGAGGCCCGATCTCTCGAGAGAAAAAGCACGACTTCATTCTCAGCTTCCGACGCGACAATTATAAATTTTGCCCGTTCATCGAACTCCTACTTCCCACCTCACCGCAAGAGAATCTCTCGAAACGGTCCTTTACAGAGCTTTGGCTGGAAAAGGAGCGCGAGCTGAATCCATTTATAGATTTTGGTAATACAATTTTCTCGAGTGCAAAACGAGATTTTTTCTACCGTCACCTCCGAAACGACTTGTGATTATTAAAACTACACGCCGTGGAAAGGAAATGCCTTTAATTATTAAAATTATCGAATGAAAGATTAAGAGAAAATGTATGAATAAGATCTAGAGAGGAGTATGTGGGAATTTATCGTAAAATATGATCGAGAAATCTGAGATAAATCATTCCGTATGCATTTCTCCATTACAGATCAACCATCGATTTCTGAATAAATACGTGAATAAAAATACGTGATTTTTGACTAATTAACAGTAAAATTGTCTTAATTAAGTCAATTACAACCCTTTTTAAACACGTGCAGACTCCAATAAACGCTCTACATCAGAGGATACACAAGCTATTTCGAGACGGTCAGAAAGACGAAAAATCCCCGCTCAATTTTTAATCAACGCGCTCCGAATGAACACGTCAATACCCTCCTCCACGACGGAAATACGCGTCGTGTTTTGATGCTCGGTTTGAACGGAGGAAACAAAAGGAATGGACCGCAGATAAGGAGAGACGTGCAAGGAAACAAACAGGCGTGGAAGAGGGCCGAAAAAGGGTGTATATTGGAAGAGGGCTAACGTGGGAGGGAAGCGTTCTGAATTGATGGATTCATCATTTATGGATGCTTAAGGGCGGAGGCATGATTACTGGGGCCTATTTTACACGCGTAAGGGGAAGGAGGAGATGCTGATGGAGAGGGATGTGTTGGAGCGGGGGAGAGAGGGAAGATTACGTCGGCACACACGTGTAGATCGAAGGTGAAGGGATTTCTGTGGGGCGCAGTCAGACTTCGTTATAATTATGGACCTTCGGGGACCTTATAAAAAGTTAGCACCATAGTCCGGCGCCCCCTCGTGATAAAACATATAAGCGGGAGCGTCAATTTCTAAAGCGAAAGAGTTGAGTGAAGATGGAGGACGACGTCTACGGCGAAATGGCCAACGTCGCATTCGATATCCCATTACGGGCAGGACTTGAGGGACAATTTCATTTTCGCGAGAGAAAAACAGGAGAAAGACGTGCTGACGCGAGTGGTCGATTAATAAACGGATTTCATGGGAGAGCCCGAGGAAATCTAAGATTCAGTGCCGCCAGTGGGAGGTGTATGAAACAGCACGAATTGCTCGTCGTAAAAACACGAAAAATTTAAATTGAAACGCGTTTTTACGGCGCGATATTTAAATGGAATAACGAAAGAGGAATATTTTAACGAAATCTGGATCTTATAATTAAAGCTGAATTGTTTAAAATATTACGTAACCATGGAAAAAGTAAATAAATTTAATAAGTAAATACGAAGGAAAATTAAATCAGTTAATCGAAATGTTTGTACGGTATACTGAATGACATATTACGAAAAATGAGAAATATAATGAATAAATAACCGAAATATTATACATCTCACTCCCATATATCAGAGTGCATTCGTGTTACGATTACATTGATAACACATACGCAAGGGAAACAGTCAAATAGAGCAATGGGACCGGCCGAAGCAACAGAAGGTCCAAATTCCTTTTATTTCCGATGTCGGGCACAAGTAGTTGCCACACTCTATCAGGAGCTTTTTAAAAATTCCATCTCCCGCCCTATCGCTCTTTATCGCTGCTATTTTTTTTGCTCCCGTTCGATTCAACCAATTCCGTGCGGGATACCTGAGATGGGAAAGAGCATCTCTGGAGCCTCGTTAAAAAGGAGGATTCTGCGGGAAAACTGCTTCGATCACAGAGGGCAAAGGAAATGTAATTGCAGCTGATAAGTTGGGGTCCGAAGGGAGGAGGGGTTCGTTCGTTTTGGAAGACCGTTTTCGTGGCCACTGCGGAATATCGGAACTCGGATCGCGTGCAGACTCTCGACTGTGGGAATTCCCGGTTTATTGAAAATAGTTTTTTTTTCGGCGTTTGTTTTTCTCGGGCCCTTTGAAGGAAGGGGAAATTGAAAGATTGGGATATTGCTCGGAGGTAATGATTGGGAAATGGGATCGATTGAAAGGAAGTTTAATTTCCAGAAAATTGCTCCGAAAGTTATTTTCGTGATGTAATTGAGGACTGATTTTATGGAGCGTAAATAAACGCTTTCTTTCGAATATAAATTCCATTGTTCAGAGGGGAAATATTACCAATAATGGATCGTAAAGTAATGGTCAATCATTCAAGATAAAAATAAGAGAAGGAAAAGATAATACTTCGATTAAAGTTTGTGTTGATCGTATTATCATTATAAGGCATTCATTATGAACTTAGAAAAAATTTAATAAAAAGCCGAATATTTCCTACTGAATTGTAAATAAAAATGGTTCAGGATATCGTTGCAGAATTAACAATTTGAAGACTGTCCTAACATACTCGACTCGGCTATTTTCGACTTCGGAGACATTTCCTCGCCCCAAATTCGACCGTACCCTTAGGAATGCATCTTCGCTTACCTGACTTCTCGCTTCAGCTCCTCATAGTCTCTTTGGGCGTCCAATCGGGCTTCGAGCCTCGCTATGGTCATTGCCCTTTGTTCCAACTGCTCCTCGAGACGTGATATCGTCGCCGTTGACGCCTCCTGAACTTTGGCCAAGCTGGACTGAAGCCTCTGTACGTCTTCTGTCAGTTGCGAGATCTGGAAAACAAAAGAGAAACGGTTTGCGTTAATAAACGTGATTTAGGGTACATACGAAATTGTTAAAGTAACGTAGTGTACGGGGAATGAATTAGAGTCGTATTGTTTACGTATTTGGGAAGTGTGAATTATAGTAAAAGAAAAATACTAAATTATTGCAACACGTACATAAATATTCAGGGATTTTAATAATATAATTATAATTTAAGGAAAAAACGATGTTCAATCCTGCAACACCCATCTTGTACTAGACTACGAATTACATTTTGAGCAGCTAATTCTTCGCGACGTTTATGGAACACCTTCCGATGATTTCAGCCTTCGCTGAATTTTAGAGAAGCCGTGATAAGTTTCCATAGAGACGGTAAGAAGGAGGCAAGAACGAGATAATGTGATTATCACCTTAATAAGCATGCGGTCGATGGATCTGCCGTTAACAAACTGTTCCGGGGCGAAAAAAGAACGTATTCGAAGGAAAGGAGGGGAAAGAGAAAAATGCGTAAATATATTAGCTGCACGGGGATCAGGAAGTGAAAGGAACGGAAGGTAGCTGAGATAGGAGAGAATAAAGTGTAGAAGAAAGGATGAGATCGATGTTGGAGAGATGGACCACCCAGATGAGGGAAGCTGAGAGGCACAAGATAATGGACTATTTTAATTCGTTTGGCACGCGTTTAAGGAATTCCCCTTAAAGAAGGAGAGGAGAGCTATCCGTCCCTAGATCTTGACTCAGATTGTGGTCCGTAACAGACAAAGGGACTCCCTTGTGTTCGCCTTTTTAACCCTCATCTGAAGGGAATTCTTTGTGAGAAAAAGGGGGTTGATCGCTCGGATATTTCGCCGCGGTTTGAGAGAATTAATTTGGGATATCGCTGCCCTAAGTGAGATGATTATTCAAAGAATCAAAATAGGAACTGGAAACGGGAATTAGGGCTTTGGGAAGAATACGAAGATCATCTCCAAGAATCTGATAAGTAGATCTCCACGTTTCTTTTTTCCTCGGGAGAACATGATTAAAACATTCTTTCGATACGAAAATAGAACTCCCGTTTCTCTATAATGAGGAGAAAAGACTGTCCATCAGTTTTTACCGAATACGGAATTTTCTAGAGCTATTTTTAAATATTTTAACTACATTTCGCGAGACGGACAATTTTCTTTCGCAACATAAACCGAGACTTATTTATCATCAAACGCACGTACAATTTTCCTCTCCCAACAAATCTCGTTGGAGATCGACGTGGTTTTAAAAGGAAATAGCTGATGGGTTTTCAGGTGCGAGACGGGCTATCCTTTCCGAAATGCATACTTTTTTTTCGCGCCGGAGAAAAAGTAATGCATACATCAAATCAGCGGAGAATACGCTATCCCGATTCGTTTTTTTTATGCCTTACTTAGGGAAAGAAAAATTAAGCGAAAAAAAAAGTAGAATTATCAGAGTGGGAGGAGGAGAAAAAAAAGGATCCGGGTTTTCGTTAGCATTTAAATGTAAATCTCGGTAGGAAATGCGCTTCGACCGAAATGAAGTCCGAAAAAACTATGGAGAGATGGAACGAAATGGCTCTAGTTAAGCGTGTTATTTAAATGAACTCCATTCCTTGATGAGAAGTGGAATCGAATCCGGAAGGAGAGAAAAATAAATGAACGCGTCGGAGATGAGGTGGGAAATTCTTTCGGATAAGAGAACGATTCGAGAAAAGGGTATGAGGAATGGCGGATGAGGAGGAATCATCTCGAATCGAATCCTTTGCGAAAAAATTCGCGAGTTTTTTTTGCGTAAAAAGGAACGGAAAAGAATAGATGTTTTAAAATGGAAGGAGAAAAAAAATATACGTGGCGTGTCGGTAGCCGATGGGGGTGGAAGTCCGAAGAAAAAAACTGATGCTAAAACAAACGAGAAAAAGTTTCATTTACCTCTAGGGAAACAAATGGGCATTCGTTTCCGGCCTCGTGTCGTTGGTATCGGTGGGGATATCTTTAGAGGCCTCACCGAGCCCTAACTTACTGACACCACCGGGGAAGAGTTGTCGGAAGAAGCCAAATTTAGGGGAAGATTCAGGGGGACTATTTAGCTGTGACTTCACACGTCGTTTGCGCGCAGATACAAGGTATTTGGTAATCAGATGCCGCTAACGGTATTCGAATACGTTTTTGGTTGCTGCGGAAGATTTGTCGGAGTTTCTATCGAAGGAGTTTCTGTGCAAGGACGAGAGTTAAAAAGTAGCTTCTTTTGAGATGTTTATTACATGTCTTACGCTACTAATTGGAGGTGAAAACATGATCGTAATTCTTTTTTACGGAATCGAGTACATCGCTGTAGAGATCGGCAATTACAATCGCGAGCAGTAACCGCGTTAAATTTCCTCGCGTGTTTTACTGATGAATAATCAATTACGTACACCGTTGAAAGGAATAAATAATACTTTTCGAGAAAGTAAAGGGTACTAGAGCGTATATTTTAACAATACCGTTCTACCAATACAGCAAGTTACATCAACTTATGTCGCCGTAATCGGTATCCAAGGAACTTTCAACACCCCCAACAATAAAGCATTTCTGAATACGAAAAATCAACGTGAAGTACTGAATAGTGATCGAGTCAAAAGCTCCTGAAAACAATTTAATTTTCATTGTTCCTAGGAAAGCGTTTAAATTCGGCGATTGCAGTGACTTTTGCATTCGAAAACCACGCGAGTTAAGGAGTAGGTCAAGGGTCTTGTCGGAATAAAAAAACCAAAACATATATATAAAAGAGTACGGAGTGCTAGCGTCCTACTTGTACCGTGGTGCTCACGGAGACAAATACGATTTGAGAGAGAGAGGTCAAAAAAGCAAATTTCAATCCACTCTCTCGTCCTTCATCATTCTTTTTTTTTCAACTAATTAGGAGAATCCGCTAAATTCACAAGTTTGCGAGGGATAACGGAAAATGGATGCTCATTACGGAGCTGTTATTCGAAGGACGAGAACTCTTGAAGTGAGAGGTGGTTAACACCCTGGAGGGCAGTGTGAGCGATGGGTCCAGGGATCGATTCGAGAAGGGGTCCATAGAGAGAGAGGCTCCTCATTGGTGGAGATCTATAGTGGGCGTGAGAGTGACCTACTATTGGTCGGATTTTTATCGGCGATTGAAGGTTCTTTTTTTTATTTCGAAGGCGCTGCAACGGAGGAGTGGGGGATGGGCAGAAGGATATGGCTGTGGAATGGTGTTTGAGGTGTGGGTTTCTGAATCAAACGATAAAGTTAGCTACGTTTAAATGAAGATGTAAAAATAGTCGGTATATATATTTTTGTAGAGAAGTTTGCGCAGAATAAAACTTAGTTATAATGATGATTTGAATTAGAAAACACCGATTAGATATTATTTAGTTCCTAATGCAAGCACCACGATTACAAATTTTTAATTTATTTTCCATCCAGTAGACGTATATGAATGGAAGACATTGATTTATCCTATTTCTCGAAAAAATAAACGATTACCTAAGAACGAATTAAGTAAAAGACCGGGCTGTAGGGTGAAAATATACTTAAATGTGAACGTAAAACTCCCTCCGTTAATCCCAAACGTGTTAAAATCCTTCTGTATCCAAGTGGGCAACAACCCTACATCTCATTCATGAGATAAATGTACCAACAACAAAAAACACCAATAAAGAAATCGAGGTGAGGAAAAAATTAAGCGAGGGAATTTGCGGGTGTCGATGTACTAAAAAACCCTACCATCTCGGGAGTGAAAATGAGGTTGAAACAAAAGGGGGAGAGAGAAATAGAGTACACTTAGTAGGATGGACATGGGGGGCATTTGCAAATGGAACAGATTTCGATCACTAATTTTACCATTCCTTCCTTCAAATCCACGGATTCCTAATATCGTTCCCTTTTTGGCGACACCCTTTCGTCTATTCCCTTAAAACCCTTGCAAACACTGTCCCTTCCATTCCCCTCACATACTCCTAAATATCCCCTGATTTCCATCCCACTCCTCCCTATACTCTCCTTTCCAATCAACCGTATGGGGTGGCCGAAGGAAGGGGACTTTTAAGTCCCTAGGATGCCTTTATTTGAGTAGTTTGTTGGTTTTCCCTCCTCGTACTCACATTTAGGGATTTATACCGTCGCTTGGATACGGACGTAATTTTTAGGAAGTGTCTTGACTAAAGTAGTACGCAAAAAGTAGATGAATTTACGTAACTGATTATCGTACGTATAAAGTATCAGATATCAATAGCAGGAGATGATATATAATCGAAATTGAATATATAAACACGTATTGGATTATTTACCTATATGATTATTCTTTCTATATTTAATCCTTATGATCGTAAATTTACAATTTATTTTTTTAAAATAATCCCATGTTTTTATTTAGGCCTTAATTTTCCTCAAATAAGGGTCCATGAATTCTCTATCATACACCGTCCCCGTTTCCTTTCTGAGAGTTATGATATTCAAAAATTTTTCTCCGAATTCCAGACGACTTTTTTTTTCGACTTTTTCGTCCGAATTTCTTCAGCGAGAAAGTCGCTATTCCGTAACGAGTTCGATTTGCCATCTGTGCTTCTCTCCCCCTTTTCCCTCACGAGGCGAAAACGACGGAATCGGCGAACGAAAATCGGCTTCCCAAAAGGAAAGTAAATACGGAGGCAAAAAACGCATAGGGCAATTAATTAGGAACCGGGCCTTTTCTTTGGCTCGCTGCACTGAGAGATGGGCCTTTCATAAACATCTTGTTTCGCTCGCCCAATCAGTATCGGCTCTTTTCAAAAGGCGATTCTTTTTTTTCCACGGGGTCGTAGGGTCATTAGGAAGAATCTCTTCCTTCGGGAATGGAATATTTAGAGGGAGAGGAGACGATCACGGTCATCTGAGTTCGGTCCATTCGGAGTGGACTGAGGGAAGGGGACGCTATCGAAGGCACACCTTAAACATTCCCTTTAACCCTCCCTCCTCCCCCCCCTACGCCTTTGGAATCCATCAATTCTAGGTCTTTTCTCTCCCTAAGCTCTCTCAAAACCCCCTTTTGCCGAACCCTTTCTCCCTCGTCTCCTCTGACCGATTCGTTCCCATCGTTACCATAACTAAAGACGCGTTAGATTTCATTAGACGAAGTTATCAGACGGAGCCCATCCCAGAGTCAATACGGAACCTCCGGTCGTTACGATAATGTTTCAATTTCGAACGAGGGAATTTCGCCGCTCCTTCGACAGAAAGAATCCCTTTCCCCAACAGAACGTTTTAAACCCCGTAAAAAAATTCCCCGCTGATTACATAACGATAGTGTTTTTTAAACGCGAGGAAATTCCTCCATTATCATCGGAGATTTAAGAATTCTCTTTTCGGACGTCAGCCGGACGATCGCTTCCGAATTTTATTTTTTGCCCAAAAGAACGCCCGGGGTTTTACTTACAAACAAAAGGATAGAAGAGAGAGGAGAGGAGGTAAAAAAAAACGAATTTTTTTATACGCACATCCACCGTTCCTACGGAAACGGGATTCCGAGCAAATACAATGGAAACGGAATCAATCCGGCTCGTACTTAAGTTTTATTCCGGAGAGTCAACACGGAGGAGGAGAAAAAACCCTGGAAAAGGATATATGATTTCGGAAAAAAGGGTTTTGAAGGACGGTTAAGATCGCAACGAAAAAAAAGATATCAATACTTCGATGGGAGTTTTAAAAAAAGGGATTCAATTGATATTTATTTTCGGAGCCTTATCTCCCGGGCGACCGGCTCTTCATCGGCACCCTTCCACCATACCTACACAACCCTCTCCGTTTAAGGGTATCCACCACCATCCCTTCATTGTCTATATCTATGTTTATATTATATATGTATTCAACCCCATTCTCTCTGCGTACGTCACCTTTTACACCCCTTTTCTCGGTGCGTTATCTTCCTCGCGAGTTTTTTGGTGGGCAACTGACAGCCCTCCGGAGAGATACGGAAGGAAGGCGTGTGCGGGGGACGTTGGGGGGGCGGTGGCGGTGGTGGAAGAGTGGACAAGGCGAAAGGAAAAGGCTTTCGGGAGGTGAGGCGAGAGATACACGTCAGTTGTTTTTGCGAAGAGGGGTTCTTTTCCTTCCCCTCTAAATCCCTCTTTTTCCTTCTTTACTTCCCCCCGACCTTATCTCTTCCCCCTTTTGTTTATTCCTCTTTATTCCTAACGCCCTCATACGTAAAACCCCTGTCCGAAACGCTCTCCGAAAACCTTCATTCCCACGCGTGCTTTTGCGTCTGCGATCGGTAAGTGGACTCTCTGGACTCCGTAGGCGGATTACATTCTTGCGCACGGTCCTTCCATCCGCAGACGCTATGCTCTAACTCGATCGTTTCAGCCCTGAAAGGAGGCAACCCCCAATGACTCCCGAAAACCTATCAGTGCGAATCCATGGAGGTGGAGAGATCATTAAAAATAAAGCCACCCAAAACGAATCAAACACTCGCGTGTATGCCCGTAGAGGATGATCAAAGAAGTTCGATCTTTGGAAGTGGACCCGGAAGATTTTTTCCCCTTCTGGTAGAGAATCCTCCTCAGTGGTCTCTTTGACCAGATGGACTTCCTCCCCACGGTTTTGCGACGGTTATTTTATTTCCGGGATTGGTTGACGCGGAGATTTTAAGGTTCGGACCCTTGTAATCGCGAAAATATAAATGTATACGAGAGCGATGAAAGAAGTGGCCTATAGACATTTGAGAAGTCTTTTTTGAAGGGTCGTGAATAGAGAGCCGCCGCCGCCTATAAAATCGGCTGAATGGGGGGTAGTGTCCCTTTCAAAAGATGCGAATTAGTTCGATCGGGAAAATCCTTACGACGCACCGCGATCTTCCCCTCTTCGGTGTAATCCCGACTTACTCACCTGACCGATTCCTGTAGTCAAAACCCTTATCCCAACCCTGTCCATCGACGAAATTTCTCTCTCTCTCTTTACCCGTCTTCCGGTTAATCATCTTTCTCCCTCTTCTTTCCGTCCACTAATCCTCTTCGCATTCATCGTCAGATTTCGGAACCCCTCTCTCTCCCAATGAGCCGTTTTTCTTTATCCCTTTTCCCCATCCTTCTTTCGATACCATTTTACCCGCATTCGCTCTTCTCCCTTCGCTTAGTGACGCAAAAAGTCACTTTTTCTTTCGTTTGGGGATAAAACTCTAACCGTTGCCAAAGGCAACAGATATGATTCCGGAATGTTGTTTGCGCGATAAAAAGGTTTCTAAGGCGTAAAATCAACTCCCGATTTTTTTATAAAGTTCATTGAATCCGTTTTTAATTCTATATTTACCGATTAAAATACTTTCACGTTTTTTTATTCACGATAAAATCTTCGTTATTTCTTTACGTATCGCGGAAAAAAATAATAGCATTTTTTTCCTTTTAGTTTCTGATTAATTTCCGTGCTTCATATTCGATTATATTTCGATGGAAATAAAAGCCGTCGGACATCAATATAATCCAAATTCGAGTGTTTCACAATTTATTACATCCTCCCGCATATTTTATACCTTTTCATCCAACATTTCGTCAACGCTTTCGGGGACATCCGTCCAATAAATTTGAGCGATGCAAATGCGCGCTATTGATCATACGCTGAAACGTTGAGTTCCCCTTTTATCGCACGCCGCTATTTTTCTTCCGATCTCCTTCTCCCGTTACTATGTCAATAAACTAATTTCCTTCCCCCACCACACTCCTTCCTACCCCGCGTCCTCCCCACCCCATCCTCTCTCTTATCCATTAAGACACATTAATCAATCGATAAATCAATCAATCAAGTCGCCTCTTTCGCACGGCCCCCTTCCTTTCGTGGCAAAACACAATGCTTTCTCCTCTCCTTTCTCCCCACCTGAGCCTCTCCTCTTCGGCATGAAATTTGTCTCAACCGCCCCTTCTTTTCTTCATCCCTTGCTAATTCCTTTCCCCCCACACCCCCCTCGTATCGGAAACAGAGAGATGGCATTCGTAGAATCCCTTTCTTTCTTCCCCCTTTTTGCCATTGTGCTCGGCAATCGGAAACGAACGGCACCGAACCAAAGATGTTTATTAATAGCGCCGGGGAAAAATAATATCGTTCCGTCCCGAAAATTTCGAAGAATAAAACGGGATAAAAAAAGGCTGACAAACAGGAGGTCTCTCTCCCCGCGTGACAAATGACTCAATCGGAAATTGTACCGAATTCCTCGCGCAAAAATTTTATACGAAGACACGAAACCCTACCGTGAAAGAAATCCTTTTTATAATATTATTTTTTCTTCCTTTAATAAATGTTACGTTCTAAGACGCGTCCCTTTTTTTCGTAGCGATGGGATGAATTATTGGATCGATAACCAATACGTTAATTAGGAAATAATTAATCGCCTTTCAGTCGTGATTTATAACCGCCTAAGAAACCTAATACGGATTTTTCCGTCGAAATGGTCCGTGTCCTGAAAGAATGGCGGATAGGGCCTCAGGGCGATTCATTTGTCTTTTACATTTTCCTTCATAATCATTCTTCCTCCCCCTTCTACGCCGGAGACCCAATCGATACCGACTTAGCGTATCTGTCTAATTGTCAGTAGCAAGACCCGAACGACGGGACTTAATCACACACCCTCACCCTTCCTTCGCCACGGGCACACTCCTCCTTTTCATCCAATAATCAATAATTATACTCAAATAAAGAGGAGGGGGAGGGTTTTGCTGCTGGAGAAGTTTTGAGGGGGTTTCCAGTGAGAGAGGGAGGTAGAGGCGGGGGAGTTGGGAACGTGGGAAGACGAGGAAACACCGTCGCTCCGGACACCGGACACTTCCTTTTCCTTTGTGCCATCTCTCGGGAGCCTGAGGGAGTTATGCCTCAGACGACAACCCTTCTACGCCGAGTATTTTTGCAGACTCGTAGATTAAACGTGCTCTGATTCGGTAACTTTAATTGCTTAAGACGTAACTAAGTATTAACTTGTAATAATGGGGTTAATAAGTATAGATAAAATTTGAAAAACCGCCCTTAACCATGGCAACGGTTACTACGTGATTCGGAAATAATCAGAAAAGTGTAAGAGTTACAATTTACAACGTTATAATTCTTACAATCAAAATTGATGACTACAATCGCTGTATCCATTAGCCTAGCTCGTAATTGTTCCTTGGGTCAAATCTCTGCCAGATGGCTACGTGACATTCTTAAAAACGTAGAGTTCTAGACGAACGATTTTTTTTAATTCCGTGATTCATTGAGATCGTCATCTCGGCTATCTGCGAGGAAATTTCCGTCGGTCGGAGAAATACGGGGCGGCAGCCATTCGAATCTGTCTCGAGCGAATTAAAATAGAGGAGGGGGACGAGAGAGAGTAATGATAAGGCGATGTCGTGGGGGAAGTGAGTAGCTAACTAGGCACAAGGTGTCCTTTTATTCCCACATTCCCTTTGCGACCAAGAGGAAGATAAAGAATGAAACGTAGGGGTCCGGAAAAAAGCTTGTGGTGGGGAGAGAAAAAGTATCTACATGAGGAACGGGATACGGCAAAATGGTTACTGGTGGCGATGAATCGATTAGGAGCAATCGATAACCATATATAATAGGAGGGAGAAGCATTGATCACGAGAAACTCAAGGCGGAGGAGGTCGAAATGAATGGGAGGAGAAATGGGCTAAGTCTTCGTTGCATCTAGGTCTTTGAGAATTAATCGTTCTGCCGTTCGTTTCGAACTGAGAAATTTGTTGATATATGAGGTAATCGCGTGATGGAAACGATTTGTAATGATTTAAACTATTTAAATAACTGATAAAGTGAAAGTGACTTAAAAAGTGAAAGGAAGGCTGATCGAAGAAATGCGAAAATGAAAGAGAACTTTTTAGTCTTGGGTAAAGTTAAAGTGCGGATGTACGCTGGGGAATAATTCTCACGTCATATTGAAGTTGGTGTGATTCATTGTAATTGTGACCATTATAAGTGAAAGGAGGGTTTAAATTAGTGAAAAGAGGGGAAGCATAAGCTGAAGGGGTTGGGCTAACCGAAGGGGGAATAAGTGAAACGTAAAGGGAAAGAAGTGAGCAGGATAGAAAAGGAGATGGGAGTGGTGGATGGATGGTTGGGATATTCCAGCACAAATAATTAATAGGAAGTGATGGGTTAGCAGCTGTATTTGACCAAAGAGGAGTGTGATAGAAGGGGGGGGGAGCGAAGGGAAGGGGTGGGGTGGTTAGGATGAGGAGATATGCAAAAGAGAGGAATGCTTCGAATGATCGAAGAAAGATTTCAGAGACAGGAGCATTTGGGAAGTGTGTGAGTGGCTGAAGAGTGAGATGGACGCTCAAAAGGAGTTTTTATACAAAGGGTCGAAATGGACACTGGAGATGTGTAGACGAAGGATACGCAGATAGAAGGAAGATGAATTAAGCGCTCGAGAGGCCCTCTGAAGCCACATGACATACGGAGAAAAAGGGTGGAAAGAGTGTACGTGGGAAATGAGGATTATCGAGATGTAGGAAAGAGATGGTTGAGTTGAAGATGGACTCTTAAAGAGACATTGCACGGAGTGTTTAAACCTAATCATGTGACGATTTTAATTAGACCTTTTTCACTTTTAATCGATAAAATATTATATTGTACTGTTAGAAAATTTGCAGAGAAAATATAATCGCTCATATAAGCTCAATAAGTTAATTCGTAAAATTTTCAGTTCATCTAAGAGCGAACAAACATCCACGCTCGAGAAGAATGGATTTTTCTGGGCTAAATATTCCTCCTGTATCCGCGTGAAACGAACCTCCTCCTTAGATCCATCGCTAATGGAATCCCTACTTCAATTTAAATCCTCCCTGAGAGAATCCAATTTTGCCATTCCCGGATCATTAACTCATCTTTAGGAGGTAATACGAGATTACCCATTTACTTGCGGCGGGAAAAGAATCGGGACTTAATTAGAATAACGAACGGCGGATCGTACTTGTTGCCTCGGGCGGAAGATGAGTGTAGAGGAAAACCGATCGAGCTACCAAAAAGCAAAAAAAAAAAATCGCGCCCGAATAATTCCCGTCACCTGAATATTTCACCGATCAGAGAAAAAAAGAGAGGGTCGCTTTTAAAAATCGCTATATTAGCCTTGCGAGCCGAATCGACACAAAATCTTCGGGGAGATTTTTTCCCCCTTCGGTCTGTCAATGAAAACGAAGAGCTATTGGGTGGCATTTTTTTCCATATCCAGCGGTCCCAAATTCCCGAAATGAAGGACAACAGGGAAAAGCATTCAAAAACGGACCTCGGGAGGCGAAGGAGGCCCACCCACGCTGCGCCTTCGGTGTTTTTATTTTTTTTCCTTCTCCGTAACAACGCACGGAGATTGTAATGTTTCCCTCCCTCATTACCCCGCCCCGCTACCGAAAAGTTCGACCCCTATCGCCGTGTCGAGAACGGGGAATAAATATTAAAAAGGCTCTGAGACTTTGGTGTCGGCCGCGAGAGAGCGTTGGTGGCGGTGGAAAGGGGGGTGAGGGTGGGTTTCGGCACAATACGAACGCATAAATCGCTCAGATCGGAAAAAAAAGGGGTCGCGAGGGAATTGAAAAATATGTTTATATAATAATAATGACGGAGGGTTCGAAGAGGGAATAAGTAGTGTCGTTTTGTGGGAAGGACAAAAAGGGGCGATGGAGAGAAAAAAGGGAGGGAACGAGAGGGATTTTGGGGAAAAAATGAAATCTCTTTTTATTTTTTCTCTTCCCTCGGTGGAACGGCTTTTATAACTCATCGATTTCCATTTTCGAAAACTTTAGGAAAGTTATTTTTACGGCGACACGTTTCCTTTTAAATTAATAATCGCCCGAGATCCGGGTATTGTTTTAGATCACGTAGTTCGGTAACGAGAAAATTCCTCCGAAATCAAAAGTCGGCGTAAACATTTTGATCTGCGCAGGAAGTGAAAGGTAGGTCACGTTACGAGAGTGAAAGGAAGAGTTTGATTACGCGCAATTCTTCCTCGACCGATAAAATTAACTCCTAAACTAATTAACCCAATTATTAACTCAATAACTCCAATTAACTCGTTATTAATTTTAAATCGGGGAAATTTGACGAGAGATTGAGTTTCGTTACGTTTCACTTTCGTTGCTAGGGGCGCGTGATTGGCTAATAATCGACCAATGAGGATGATTATCGGGCAATCACACAATTGCGAGCGGCGTAAGTTAAAGGTAATTAAAGGGCGAATTACGCGCTCTGTTTGCAGAGACAGGCGGAGTGATTCACGGAATGAAATCCGCGGATTCCTAATACCCGTCGTGCCCCTCTTTCCAATTCGCTTTGGGAAGGCCGTCTTATTCCAAACCCTGAGCAGAAGCCCTCATCACCCGCGGGCTAATACACCGACTCGCCAATCACGAGGAATCTAACGCAGCGTTCGCCCTCAGGGGGGGTGTGTGTGAATAGGAAGGTGCAGAAGAAAGGGAATAGGGGAGGGGTGGAAGGCCCTCAGGCATCCGTAAGAAGTACGCGGAGCAAAGAGAGGCTGAGGAAGGCATTTAAGGATTGTGATGACGTTCTCTCATTAAGGAAATCTTCGTTATCGACAGCTAATTCCCCTCGTCGTACCTGAATGTCTCTGACAGGTGGGGCAACGAGACGGAAAAAGAAGGCAAAGTTTTGAGACGAGCCGTGATAATCGGTTGAACACGCCGTTTCCAGTGAAGATGAATCCGACGGTGGCTCCCCCACCAGCGGAGTGCGCTAGATGGATAATTACGGCGGATTCGTGTACCGGGCGACAATGTGTGTGTTTAATTCAAACAAGGCAACCCCTTCTCGATGGGAGCGGTGCCACCAAGGTCAGCCGAGATACTCTTCACCTTCCAGGAAGTCGTTCCCGTTGTGCAAATAAGAGGACCCTTCTATAAAAATGTATTTGGAAATACAGGACTTTTCGGAGGGACCATTCTCGGAAGAATCAGTGTGTAAATTAAAGAGAGTTTTCGAACACACATAACTACGCCTAATGCGTACACTTTAGGGGGAGGGGAAATTTATTTTTCCTACGCAGTCACGTCGGAGGGTAATTGAGATGTCGTAAACGGTTGAATGAAGGTGGGCAAACAGAGCCTTCTTTAATATTTGACAGCGGGAGACATCGATTTCCTTGGGGATTAATATATGCCAGCTGGTGGTGATAACTCGCTTCTCGAGTAAATTACCTCCGAGGTTCTTAACCGTAAGAAATGCGTACATGTTTTAACATGCGGGAGATGAACGGGGGAAGGATGGTTTCGAATCTGACTTATTCATTTCCGAAAAGGGATTTTATTTTTTCCGAGGTTTGACGCGAGGAGGGATTAAAGTCGGGCCAGTGCTGAAGTGCGTCATGTACCCTCTTTGGAAAAGATGATGGCTCGGAATATTTTTCAGTCCTATTTCGGGGAAATTTTTGAGGAAAACTCTCTCTTTGGATTCTTTCGGGGAATAATTGAAGCACATCCTGCGCGTGATTACTGAGGTCATATCCGTCGCATTAAATGTCACGAACCGAATCACGCAATTTGTCGACAACAATACGCCATCCACTGCGATACTACTGCTAATTAACGATCGTCAAATTTTTTTACCGACTTATAGCAGACAACCCATTTTATATACGATTAAATACGTAACATTTCACTACTTCATTATGATAACTACATTAAAATGACTAAATCCAAAAAATCAGATTAAATTTCGAGAAAATACATTACGAACTTCTAAGTACGAGTATAAAAATAATGCCCCCATGCATTGAAGTTTCCATAACCACCGGATATACGTCCATCGACGGCTGTAACGAATGCCCACGCCGATCCACCCCTTCGGTACTATTTGAAAGATAAAAAAAAGTTGGATTCGCGGGAGAGAAGTATTGGTCCAGCACCGCTATCGGTCACTAGCCGAGATCATATTTCAATCCTGGTCGTATCTCCGCTCATTCCTTTTTTTCTGGCGTCAACCCCATCCCCGATATTCCACTCTCTTATCCGCAAAACCCCTTTGTCTGTCTCCCACCACCACCACCACCCTCCTGGAGGCGCTCCTATCCGATGGGGAAAAAAGGATTCGGGAAGAGAGGGAAAAAATGAAATAAAACTCTCCTCCCCCACCCCCACCTCTCTCTGTGAAGCCCTCCCTTTAGAAATGAGGAATCCCGACTGCTCTCTTATCAGGTTGCGGCGAACGGAGTAGAGATATTCGAACGGGCAGTTTATTCCTTTTTCTCCAATCTCTTTTCCACGTCCGAAAAATGATGCCAGAAAAGGCCGTCTTCAGGAATTAAAAAAAAAACAGACGTGACGGAAGCGATATCTCTGCGGCGGACGGACACTGTCCGAGGTGAAGATGAATAATTTGGGGGAAAGGAGATTGGCATTCGCGTCTGAGGGAGGAGGATTCCAGAGAAATAAGACAGATCGAGGGGTGGGGCGACGAACCGCAGGTTTCTTTTGTTTCCGAGAGACACGTCGTCCTGGGGAAAAAAAGAGAGATGATAACGAGGTGGCGAGGGAAAGGACGTATCTGGGTTTCATCTCGAAAAACCCCGGCGACGTTACGAAGTAATCGTTACGATTGGGGACGGTTGTGAAGTGAACGGGGCGAGAGAGAGAGCCTTTTTTTTAACACGAGCACGATTGGAGAACTCTGGAATACGCTTTTCGATCGTACGTTAAGTGTTTGGATATCAAAGGGTTTATTTGAGATTGATAGAAGGGATGTGAAAGAGGGAGACGCTAGGCAAAGGGCAGTTGACGTAGACGTGGTCAGACGGGTTGTCGATGTTGCTAAAATAAGAAGTGAAGGACGTAATTGAGTACTTAACGCTGTTCAAAGGATCGGGAGCATGTAAAAAGACGTATTCTGAAACTCATCTGCGCGAGAGAAACTTGTGATAACTTTCAACAGGATTAGATCACGATGTTCAAGCTATGAAAATGAATAGATACGAAGCTTTTATAGGCTTAAATAAATCGTCATAATATGTAACGTCACGCAGATATAACATTGCTTTCCTCGACACTTCTCGGTCAATGCATTCCAATAGCTCGCAAACGACTTTATTACGAAAAGCCGTGAAAGAGCAAGGAGGGAACACGGAAGGCCATATTTTCAGAATATTAGAGCCGAAGTAACGGGCCGAGAGAATCGATTCAAATTCCACATTTACGTTCCGGATCAATGGATAGGGAGCTGAGGGCTTCTGACACTTTTCGGATGAAGTAATTTCGCAAAAAACCCGAAGAATTCTTTCGGGCCATATCTATTAATGGGTGGTGGCTGAAAATGAAAGGGTAATCTGATTGATTAAGCGGACGAGAAGACGGGAGAGAGAGAGATATGTAGCGAATCAATCCAGAAGGAGGAGGGTAGGGGAATGATTAGAGGGAAAAATGAGGGAAATACGGACGTCAGGGATAGAGAAAAAAGAGCTGGGATTGGAAGGAAAGGGTTGATGAAGAGGGGAAGGATTACGGTGGGAGAGAAGACAATGCAAATTGCAGTCCATTGTCTGTAGAGGAACAGCATTTAGACATCAAAATGAATATGAAAGATAAGATGGTGAGTTCCCTTGCCCTATCCAGGCCCCGCCTCCCCCTTTCCCCGATTCTTCCCTCTTTTATTTCCCGAGATAATTTCTAAAAAAAAGGCCCGATTTTTCCCTCCTCCCCCGCGTGTTTTGTTCCTCCACATCTCTGCGAATATCACTCCCTCGGGGCAGACGTGAAATAAGGATGAAAGAGGCGATAGACGGAAAAGAACCGATCGGAAAGGAAAAAAAATACGAACACTCACTCTCTCCTTTTTTTCCGGAGGATTCGGAAAAACGCGTTGTTTTGATGGGTGCGGCGGGAACACCTGATGCGTGATCTCATACCCGCTTCACGGGAGGGCTCTCTCGATTGAAGCGAGGTGATGACCGATAAATCGCGTTCGAAGGACAGTTTCCTTCTGCTTTTACGCGAACGGCGTTCGAAATGCGAACATCTGTTTGAGTTGTCAGTGCGCTAGAATGGATGTTTAACACCTGGTGTCGATGATGATTTTTTCCTTTCCAGAAGCTTTTGTTTCCGCACACGATATAAAGGACTGGTGTTTTAATTGCTTCTTAAAACCCTTCAGCACGCTATTAGCTATTTTAGTTGTAGAGACATTAATCTCTCGTATATAATTCCCTAATTATGATCAAAGTTAGAATTGGTAGGAAGTGGTTTTTGGAAGACTTCTGCAACTTGTTTTAATTCTACGTATAATTTTGATGGACACTTTTATTAATATCCCTAATCAAAGATAAATGATAATAACTAATCATAACTTGTTCCTACATTATACATTCATCCAACCTCAATGGTTCTAAAACAAAAGATTCCTTCGATCTAAACTTTAATGAATAAAAATACAAACACGCTCCAGAAAGCCTTTCAACGACGCAAGGGCAATGGTCGTCGAGGGAAGGAACGTTGAGACATTCCAGCTGATCCATCACCTAAAAGTATTAAAAGCGTTTCCTCGTCTTCCCATAGTCTGGAACTAAGACAAATGATTGCCTAAGAATAACCCGATCAAAGGCGACCGAGATAAGCGGTTACAGCCAAATGATTGATTACCACAGTCCGGTAGCTCACAAATGCCCTTTCTACGGCAGAGAGAGAGAGATGGAAGGAAAGTATGTAAGCATTCCGTGTTGTTCTTATTCCACAAAAATCCGTGATAATTCTTCGCATTCCCCTTTCAAAATCGTTCCTTTTGTGAGGTGGTGAGGCGTTTGGCAGGTGGGGGAGCCATTGTCGAATGGGGAAAAAGGGTTATCCTGAAGGCAGGTGCTGCGACCAAGGACTATTGCCGAAGAAAGAGATCGATTCGCTTCGATAATTGCGCCTCCCGTATGTCCTTCCCCAACATTCAATTCGGACTGAACAGTTGACGGACGAAATGAATCTTCTATTAGAAGGGGTCTAAAGCGTTCTTTTTTTCCGGGCCAGATATAATCACGGGGGTTATGAATGGTGGATACATTATAGATTTTTTACACGTCGACCATCTGACCTATAATGTCTAATAGTCAACCCTTTCGTATCATGTCCCTCAACCGTTGAAAGAGCTTTAGTAGTAGACTATTCATTGATGACCGTTACAGTGGAGGTATAAATTACAAAAAATTTATGTTTTTCGTCTTATATTTTTCTTGTTGACGTTCATCACCAGGCAAAGATGTTTGTTTATCTCTGGTTCGTTCGTTGTCAGGTTTGATCACGTGACAACCTGGTGTTTATATCTTACGACAGGACAAGCGATCCATTTACGTAAATTTACGTGAAACAATGACTGAGCGAGGGAAAACGTAAATCAGGACTAATTATGAACCTAGCAAGGAAAATCCCTTTGGTGAGGAATTAGAAACATTTAATTATAAATTTAATACGTATAAATAGTTGTTACTACTAATCTTAAAGATCCATGTTTACAAAACTTTATACTGACTATCGACGTGATCTTGTTACTGTAGCAAGCGATGAATTCGTTTCCATAAGAGCGCGTGTGTAAACTCGGTTACACGGACATCGTCAGTCTGCAAGGAGGGCTCTCGCGACGTCCACTTGGGCGGCGTGCATGGAGTAAGCCGATACATCCGGATGGATTAGCAATTCAAAAAGGGGAGAGAGCAGTTGCGAAGGGTTTTTGTGTAAGGGGTGTTCGTGTGGCCGAGCGGAACGAAAAATAAGAAAGAATGAGCCTCTGGGAAAGGCGTCCTTCTCCTCATGCATATTAAAAGGAATTAATTAGACGCCGCGCGAGTAGCGACGCCTGCGGGAAGTCCGAGCGTGGGCGGGGAAAAAACAATAAGGAAATCGAGATGCTTTCTAAAATGGAAACCTTCCATATCGCTCCGCCATTTTCTTTGTCGATAGATGTGACCTTTCGGGAATGTACGCGAACTGATACGAAGAAAGAAGAAGTGAGAAAGACCTATAAAAGAGCTATGAAACTAGATTCTATAAGGTTATATTTTATGTTACACAGTCTATGTTTCGATTTTTTAAATTTTAAGCGTTATAGTAACTTGAGACTTAATTAACAGTAAATATTTATCTAACCATGACAACGGAATGTAATAAATACTGTCCTCAATTTTAATCAGAGAATATATTAAAGTATTAAAGCTTTAATAAAACACGCAAATCTAATCTAAGGATGGAAATTTTTGACATATAAATACGCGGAAGTTGCGAAAACTCCACGTTGCATGAAAATTCAACCAGAGATAGATAGCGAACAATTGAAATCTCCTTACAGATTAACGTACAGATGACCGGTGAAAAAAATTGCGAAACGAAATGCGATCTCAACCAACGCATATCATGAGAATAATCGCGAGATGGTTCCCGATGTACAAACTCCACCCGCAAGAAGTAATTAAACCGCTTCCCTGAAGAACATCGGAATTTTTAATCGCGAAATTTAACGCATATTAAATCACATCGCGGGAAAATGAGAAATCACCACGAGGAATAATTCTTCGTGACCACGCGGCGTGAACCCGAATGCGAAATTTACGCAGCGTAAAAAAGAACTTTTGCATCTGGAAATGCATCGAATAATCGGAACGTGTTGGCTATTTCGTACTACAGTCGCACAACTCTTTTAGCTCTGGACTTTCACGAGGTCTTCCAATAGAAATCACCCTTCTAATTACCCCTTTATGAGTTCTTCTGTGCGTAAAACCATTCGCGTTATATAGGGCAACTCTTCTTCGTTTAAACCATTCAATTTTTTTCCGAGTTGGAAAGTCGGGTTAATCAAAATGGCTGCCGGAGAAAGTCACGCGTGTTACCCCCCGAAAAACTCCATCTATCCTCTCTTGTGGGAGACTTGACGTCACCTCCCCCAACCTATTTCCTCTATTCATAATAATGAACATCGAAATGAAAAAAAATCATGGGGGGAGGGGAGAATGGTTTCTGGATGAACTCGCGATCTTCCGCTTTTACCACGCACGTAGGAGGCGCAGCGGTGCACTCGGAACTGCCGTGATAAGATCTCTCTCTATTCTTTATTCGTGTCCCTTGGAGCGTAGGGGAGTGATGCGGTGGGGGGGAGGAACTGGAGGGTCATCCTGATAGGTTTTATATGCTGGGAAAGAAAACATGGAAACGCGAAGTGCAGGTAATTAGCCGAGGGAAAGAGGTCGTTATGCCGCACACGGCTTAAGAATGGGTTTTGTGATATGTTCATTGGATGGGGAAATCAGAAATCATTGTCCTACGCCAAGGTTCGTCTTATCCGTTCGTACTGAATAAACTCGTTGAGAGGATGAAAATAAAAATAGACGTATTCCGAGTGTAACTGGGCAAATTAACTGTATATATAAGTATCTTTCTCTAATTTTAATTTTAATATTATTAATCTATAGCTCCCTAATATCTATCCAAATAAAGACCAATATTTGCTGCCTTAAATATTGCATAATCTTTCGTTAATCTCGCGCAGAACTTGACGTAATTCGAAGGGTTATCTCGGCGAATCTCAGCTCGCTGATACGGCGAGACAATTAGAGAAATCTAGGATGCAGAAGGAGCACGCGTTGACACGTTCGTAGCTGCCGAACTGGATCATTCCGCGCACGTCCGAAAACCTCGCACTTCTCAAGCGAGACACCCAACGAAAAAAAAAAAAACAAAGGTGCAGAAACAAAAATAAGCGGCTACGCGTTGTAGCTAGGCGTCTGATCGCCTTCCTTAATAAAAAGGAAGTCTGCGTGTAACGAGCCGTTACGAGACGTGGGAGCGTAATCGCAATTAAAAGACGAGTGATATTACGGACGAGGGAATAATGACGCCGCGAAGCGTGATGGCAACCGAAATCCTAGCCCCGAATCGGAAAAAAGATATCGATTAATCCGTACGCTTTCTTTATCTGGACGAGCTTGTTCCTCTTCGCCGCGAAACGCTTTTTGATTCGTTCGGAGATTAAAATCAGCTTCCCATTGTTACGCGAGGGCAGTTTTTATTTCTGCATCGCTTGTTTGCGAATCCTCGTCTAGAAGACGCCGCTTTCACTGAATCACGGAATCGTTTCGCAATGAGAGACGATGATGATGATATTGTATGCGAATTTACGTGACTTGGCAGGCGGTCTTTCTCTATCTCGCTTTTTGTCCTTGTGCGAACCGGGGCCAGGAAAAATCTTTTGGCGGAATATTTTGATGGGAATAAAGAAGTCAACTGTTGCCAAGGGTTCGACGTAACCGTTTCCATGGACGACGAAAGCAAACGAGATAGATACTTGATGTTGAGCTGAAGAGGAAACTTTATTAATCCTCCGAATAACTACTGCTAATAACGAAAATTGACTTAAAAATACTTCCTGTAAGTACTCCCTCAACGTAATTAAGATAATATTATTCGCGAACCGGAATTCATCTACGAGATAGCACCATCCCCATTCCTTTTTAACCTAACGCAATCAAGATAGTCATCACTGCGAGTATGCATTTCCTCATTTCAGCGCAGCGAGAATCAAAGTTCGCGAAGGAAACTAGAGATAAACAAACTGGTAATAAAACACGTAAACACATACTATACATCGCCAGCCGGACCTATCCGTCTGCCGTCCCTTTCTAGGACGGAAATCGAAAAAGTCGAACGTACGCACGGCTAATCATAGGTCCCTTTACGAAAGGAATCCGGCTAGTGGAGACGAGATTAGTAAAGTACGAGGCCAAATAGAGAGAGAGAGGGGTAAAAAAAACTTCCGTCGGCTGGAAATAATGTCACCGAAATGCTTCTAGAGAAAATCGACGGCAATACAACTCCGTATGATCAAGATTTCCCGCCGGCCATTAGCGGGGGAGGGATGAGGGGTGGTTCGCGAAGAGACCCACAAAGGAAGCCGACACCATTTACACACATTTATCCCTCGCTCTGCATTTTTTCCCTTCAAAACCGAACCGGCCCATTCCTCTTTTTTTATATACCGCGCTATCTTACATGCGTGGGGACCGAGGCGCATGTCCACTCTCTCTCTGGAAGTGGACGGGGGGATTGTGTTTGCTCGCGTTTATATGTGGTTGCAGAGTAAACCGACTTGTGTGCCCCAAGGAGTTTGGAGGAAAAAACCCAAAGTCTGTTTGTGTGCGCCAGGGTGGGTGTCATGCACCTGTAGAGAGACCCTTTCTTGTTTGGAGCGCGTGCATTAAAGTTCCTCCTCTATCTATCTATCGCGGCGGAGGATTATTCAAAGGGAATCACGACTCGCAGACAACAAACTGACCTTCTTCGAGAGCCCTCGAACGCTTTTCCTTTTTCAGCGATATACTAGAAGAACGAAAGATGACCCGTGCATCCGAACGATCATAAAACGACGTATAAAGATAAACGATTTCAATAATTATCGCTTCGATTGATTGCATTACTCTTCCGACGTAATTATCCTGATTTGTAAACGTTTACAACCATAAAATTTTACGAGATAATCTTCCAATGCGTGTCTAAGAAAAACAGTGGTTTCAATCCACACCATCTTTCGCACAATGACTCGAATAAATATCTATCGTAAAGTGCGATCGGTAAAGTAAACATAAATCAACTATTGTATCTAAAACGTACCATTCGCGTGCCGAGAAATCTTTATCTAATCCCCCGTAGAGCACTAAATAGATTTTATCCACCTTCACGAAGATGGTCATCTTCTAAAAATTTAGGCTGCGAAACAAATTAAATCGTTAGAACAATAGAATTGAACTAATCTCGTGTTTTTTTAGATTTTCTCATCTGCGATATCATCTCGCGGAAGGAGATGGATCTCGGATCCTCTTAATGTAACCGGGAACGGGAGAGAGAGAGCTGCTCGGGCGAGCATGTGCACGCGTGATGAGCGTGCGTGCGAGATGTACTTTACTTCGTAGCGTTTATCTGCGCGAGGCAATCGGATCCTTTCTTCCATGCCGCCCTCTCTATATAGTGGCTACGAGCGAATGCCTAAAGAGGAGGGAAAATTTCGCGTTATCCTAGGAGAGAGAATGCAGAGCTAATAGTTGCCCGCGGAGGACCATAAAAAAGGCTGCTGATATCTCCCACTTCATCCTCACTCTCGAACAATCGACGGATAGTCATTGGGTGAACTGGAAGGGGGTGTAAAAACGCGGGTGGGCGACCTCTTAGGAGGCGTCGTCCTCTTTGGTGGAAGCCGCCGATACATCCGACCCCTACGTGCAGACGACCAAAAGTCGGAAGTGCTAAAAAAAGCGATCGTTCGGGAACCCCTCCCGATCCATTAGGCACCTCAATGGTATACGTCTGAGCAGCGCTGGCGCTTACGCTTCGCGAACCCTTGGAGCACATCATCATCGAACGCCTTTTATATACGTCAATTGTTTTCCACCATCGGAATTCCCGCTCTCTCTCTCGACGCGCGTGTATTGGTATAGATTAAGTTGGTCGCTTATTGATTCAGGATCCTGTTTGAGTTTGTTTTTTCGATTGTTTTTGTTTGTTTTCGCTTCGGTTAGGTCTCGAATCGGTCCCGCTGCCCTTTTTTTTATCGGAACGCAAACAGAATGGGAAAAAAGGAGAGGAATGAGTACCGAGGGAATAAATGAGAAAAAAATAATAAACGAGCCTCATCGTGTCGCAATCGACAAATTTGATTCGGAGGAGATTTTTCGAAAAATCCGTATTTCTTTTCCGTCGGATAGGGAGGGAATGTGTGTGTGCGAAACGAAGCCCTTCTTTCGATTGAGTGCCTAAATTAATCGGAAGGATAAGTCGAAGGGAATTAATTGAAATACGAGAAGTTTACGTTCCGTTTGAAGTTTAGATGTAAATAGTCTTATTTAACTTATTGAAAACGTTCCTTCGGAGAACAAAAATGAAACTAATTTTTAGAAAACTTGAAGAATTTTTTCCTCTGAACCGTGCTGCCGTTTATTTACTCTTAAACTTCATAAAAATCTCACTGATCGAGTTAGAAGTGAGTGAGAATAAAACTCTTGAACTAGGCAATCGACAACTACGCCATTCAAATCCATCCAAACAATTGATATCGAACGATATATCGATTATTCCACTTCGACCGATTCTCGAGGGCTTCGATACGCCGAATCATCTCGCATGGTCGCGTCTTTAGAAATGCCCCGACGCCAATAATTCCCTGTATTCGCGCTGTACACCTCTTGGATTTATATCCATGCTCTGCAGATCGTACCATCGAATCCGTCTAGAATAATTCGGCGTCGAAAAGTTTCGCATCGCTTCGGGGACAAATGACGGGGAAGCGTTCACGGATCAAAGGCGATCAACAATCGGCGTTCTAAAAACACACTTCCGAGGAACACTCTCGCTTGTTTTCGGGGGCCATATTCCCGAATAATCCTCGAAAGAGAGCAAACACTTTCAGCCCACAAATCTCCGAGTGCAAAAATCACTCATGCTGTGAAAATCGTTTTGACAGAATTCTCTCCTGTTAGCACGCGGAAGGGGATGGCTTTTTTCTAAGCTTACGAATGGGAACTCGACATCGACACCATTACATATATCTTCAGTTGTCGGGAGCCAATTTAAATCTTAAAGAAATTAATGAAAACGTATTTATATATGGCTTTCATACTGAAATTTGGAGATTTTGATCTTTATAAGTTATTATATATTTCTTCCTCTCATTAAATATGTAATTAATGAACTATATCCTCAAATCCACACAACCTATAATAGAACACTATTAAATACACGCAAAAATAGCACGATAAACCACGAAATAACCCATACCGACAATAAAATCAAATACGACATCGCAGTAAGAACTCGAAAGTAATCTGAGGGGGACTTGGCACCCTTTCTTGCGAAGAAGCTATTTCCTTGAAGAGGCAAAGTCCAAGAGACATGAAAAGAGTTAAGTGTTGCGCAAAGATTTCACCGCCGCATAAGAGAGGCCATTCGCGACGCCTCTGGTATTCGGAAAAGTAAGATTTAGTGCTTTCGGAGGAACCCTTCTTATTTTATAAGATTGTTCCCACCAACGAGACGCTATAGAGTCTGCGTCCCCCATCATTCCTTCGCGTCTATATGAAAATACCCTCGTCGATGGCGGTCTGAATCCACATAAAAAATGCCGCAACGGCAGTAATCCAGTATATGTGCGGTGGGGGGCGAAGAAGGCTTCTGGTGAAAAGGAGCGTGGTTGTGGCCCGGGAGGGAAAAGAATGGGTGGCTTACATGTGCGGGCGGATTCGAAGAATATAGAAAGGGGGGGAGGAAAGGAGGCCTTTAAGAAGTGAAAAAGTGGCGAAGTTTGGAAACGGCAAATATACGGGCGGGCCTTAAAATGCGGGAGGTTATGAGGGCGGAGGAGGAGTGACGGTCCATCAAAAAGTTTTCCCGAGGATTTTGGAAGGCGGGCTTCACAAAAAGGGAGGCGATTGGAAAAAAAGAGGCCTTCCCAAGGCGTTGCCCTCATATGTGGGAAAGGGTTCGAAGGAAAAAAAACGGGCGTGGGTGTTTTTAAAGGGTTGTGAAGTTTTGGAGGTCGTCGATCTTTTCCGATCGGGAGTGGTGTTAAGGGGGGGATACGCATCGCAACTTGCGTTTTAGCGTAATCTTCGCTTGAGATTTGAGGGAGTAAAAACGATTAGTGGGGATTATGGCACGACCTTATATCGAATCATGAGAGGAAACTTCCGATCGCTAGTCCATCAAACAGATGAGTTGTGAAATTCGGTTGGAAGATGGATGAGGAAATGTACGATACGTACGTAATGAATAATAAAATATCAGAAGAGTATTCTACGAGTGAATAGGAGACCAGAAGTGACAACGAGAAGCTATGATTAATATTTTTAAACGATCTAAAAACGCAAGGCAGATCAATTCAATAAATAATAAACTAGTGGTTACTATGGAATCTCAGAGACAGTTTAAATCCATAAACTCATATATACTGTGCTTTTCATTACGATAAATCACGGTACGATCAAGAAAGACAAAACACTAAGTATCATCCCAGTATCGGGAGATATATAGAGTCTATAAAACTTGATTTAGAGATAGGTTTACGCTACCACGAGAGAACTGAAGCTTCATTGTCTCTTTCAGTCCTATTTCAGATATCGAAGAAAGTATAAAAGCTCCGGAATCTTCCTCGTGCGCCATTCTGTACCCTTTATGCACGCACCGACGGAGAATTGAAAATAACCCGAAATGTGTGTCCAAGGAGAGGGCGTCGGTGGCACCAGATGCCGGGTGCGGTGATCGGGACGAGATGGATGAACTTCAGAGAGGCTGCGGTGTTGGAAAGGAGCGACTGGCGGAGAAATATTTTCTCGCTTCGTTGGCAATAACCGCTGAATGCACGGGCAGTCCTTTTCCTATCGCAAAGTTCGGGGGCGGAAGTTTGCCAGAGTCACTGCCGCGAAAAATTCCAGCTCCCGAAATTTCAATGTCAAGGAGACGGGCGTGTTTCCTAGAGACGCTGCTGACGATTCTAACGCAGAGGGCATTATTGGTTCTCGACAAAGAGCTTTCCTAGATCTCTCTCTACGGCGGGAGATGACTTCCTGTTAGCGTCATAACAGAAATTTTCCGCGACGTTTCCTCGAATATCCGTCCTTTATAATAGAGAAGGCTTCATTTCCGGCTATAGCCTACTCCAATCTCGTCTTTTCTCGGAATGTCTATTCTCGAATTGTCGAATTATTTTCCAGCCTTTTTTTCCTCTATAAAAGGGAATCCATTAACTAGATGATTTTCCTAGGAACTTTAATAGTTTAACGAGTAATATTGTGTCTGAATCCTTAGGAAAGATAATATTTAGTAGAACATATACTTCGCTATAACCTACACATTGCTCCCGAATGAAAACTTTGATACTCCACGATATATACATGTATTTCGCTTTCATCTTTCGTTAATGGAGGTTTACGCTTTTATCAGGATTTGAAGTAGCAGCAGGTGACCAAGGAGACTGAGAGAGAGTGGGTGGGTAACAACCGCCTTTACCAGGAGAGCACACAGTCTGAGGCAGTATCAGCTGTCGCTCATCACAAGTCGCCCTAACAAACTTATCGACTTTCTGAAAGGGGGAGGATCGGGGAATTTTGACGTGAAGGGGATGGGTGAAGACGCGTATCCAGAGAGTGTCCGCAATGGGGAGTAGCAGAATGAAAGGAAAAAGCACACGAAGGAAAGTAAAAAGAGAGAGGGTAAAAAAGGGGAGAAAGGAGGTTTAAAGCAACGTTGGTACGTGAGGAAACATTCGAAGAATACTTCCAAACGAAGCGGGGGAAAATTTCCCAGCATTATTCACGCATTGACAGCAATGAATAACGGCATTACGTAAAGGTATTCATGATTGAAAAACTTCTATCTTACTCAGAAATTACGCAAAGTATTTACAGTACTACGTATTCAGTTACTTGACAATCATCTACGTTAAGAATTAATCTACTAAAAGAACGAATAATACTTAAAATTATCGATATGATGAAAGGGTACCGCGTTTGGAACAACAAACAACAGCAGCGTGTGGTTGGTATAATAGAAAATCACGCCACGAGAACGTCCATTATCTCCCGAAGACCATTTTCACCAATTCGCCACTTTCAAATCGCCAATACCGTTCCGCTCCCCTTGATTCTCGATCGCCCCATACCTTCGCGTGCTTTCCCATCCCGATAGCTCCTCCGCCTCCCATTCCCGGTATTCCTGCCATCGAAAGAATGTTCCCTTAATAATGCAATTACATTCGTCCGTACTCTATCATTTCGTCGGTCGCATTCCCCGAAATTCGTCGCATTCCGATATCTTCGCGTTTCTTGAAAGTTCCAACTGTTCTCAGAAAGACTTCCCCAATTCAGACGCGAAAATATTCAAATCAAGAATCGGATGCGTCAATTTAACGAAAATGTTTTCCTTAATTGTGACGTAATTCTCGGGAAGAAAGAGAGCGTAGAAAATTCGAGATATCTCTGTTCTGAGAGGAGAACATTGATTTGTTTATTCGCAATACCCATGGTAACAATGAGTATTATTGAGCATTAAGAACGAATGAATTACGTTTTAAGCTTCTGCTACAAAATCAAATGTACTCGTAAAATGAAATAGCTCTGATATTTGTACGTATTTTCTAATATCTACGAATATATTGCGATTTTTTTTCTATTTTGAGGTATCTACGTTGGATCGCATTTTTAATACGTAAAACAATATTAATTATCGTAATAATTTCGGCACGTCAAACATCTCCGAACGCTCCTAATAACAATCGCCCTACATGAGAAGTGCACGTGCTTCCGAAAAGACGAGGAAAAAAAAATTCCATCGAAATGAACTTTCCATTATTAAACGCCGACGTCCGGAAGGATTCCTCCTTTTACGTAACGTTATTATCTCGAAATCAAAACTCGTACTCGGAGACTTCATTGCGGAAAAGAACTCGATAGAGTTTTTTAAAAAAAAGCGGAGATTTTAATCAAAATGTTTCTTTTTTATTGTGCCATGGGAATATAACCGCAGTAATGAACTTTCGCAGCCGTAAAAGCCTTTTGCTCTCTTGTGTTTCTCAGCTCCGATTTCATTCCGCGGCATTCATCTTAGTGACGAAACGCTTCCTCATTGTCTATTGTTGCCGTGTTTGATTTACGATTATACACGTCAATTACTCCTTTCCCATTACTGCGAAATATACTGCGCATGCGCTGCATCGCCGTAATAAACAATGATGAGGTTTCATTATCCGAATCACTTACTTCACCTAAAAAAAATCTCGCTATATGGCATCAGAAATAAGCCTCCTACCATAACTGAGTCGGATCAATTAGTGAGGATTGTTTTGCGTAGAGCAATAATGAAGCGTCCGGTCGCTAGGACATGGAGGAACTGTGGACGGGATGAGGAAGTGAGGAACTGAAAGGACTTGTAAGGGAGACAATGAGATTTGTGGAAAATAGATATGAAAAAATTTTGTAAGCGAGAGGAAGTATTCCGGGGGCCTGGAAGTGTTCCGGGGGCCTAAGTTGGAATGTGAGGATGGGAAGAAAAGGGTTAGAGAGAAGACGAGGCTTCTTTTTTTGTGTCCGATGGGGAAGGGGTGGAGAGATTGAAGTTATCAATTATGACGGTTGGTTCTCAGGCATGGCGTCAAAGCCATAAAGGGGAAAAAAGCGTTCGCTGAGAGAGGAAATTGTATGCGACAGCCCAGGGCTGTCCACGCATCTCAAAACAGCTCGCATCTTCGCCCGTCTCCGTTCGAGGAAGCGTACATCGACTGGTAAATCACTCCGCGCGAGGATAAGCGACAATCGTTAATTAAACAGATCGATATTAAGAAGATAGGTTCTTTGACCGTTCGCATCTATGAATATCACTACTTAAATCATAAACGCTGGTTTTGGATGCGTAAGATGATGAGAAAGTTGGATGAAACGCAAAACGCGTGATCTGAATGCGAAATGTCATTCATGAGATACAGTTTCGCAGCGGAAATCTTACGCTGGAATCAGATGTTGAAACTCGAAAATGCTCGATTGTTTCCAAACGAAATACGCCTGCCTTTTATATATCCATCGCTAAGCGATATCGTGTTCCTGCATAGACAATCAAAATGGAATATAAGCATTCTAGCACGTTTCAATACTAACTCGTATTCGATACGTAATCATTAAAAGAATAATATTCCATTCTTAACTACGTAATTCGTACTGATTCGTTTTCAACCAATGAGAGCTCGTAATTAACGACGTAAACGCGATAAATCAATTAGTACTTCCGCAGATGATGAGCTGTTCCCAATAATTGACGTATCTATAAACAGGACGCATTGAATCGCTACGTGTATACAACCCCGTTTCGTAAACTTCCGCTAGGTTTTCGAAAGCCATGCGCAGCGCCGCATATTTTCGTCTTTTTCTCTATCGAGATTTATTAGATCTGGTTTAATCCCTTCGGAAGAGGAAGTTTCGCGTCGCAGATACGGGGCTCCCGATCCTTCTCACGCTGATATCGCCCTTGCGGCTAACAAGATACGCTCTTTTCCTGCTTATATACGTACGTACGTCCTCCGAAAGAAAAAGGGAGGGAAAAAAAGCGACTCTTGTGGCAATTTCGCTCGATCCCCGAACCCTTGAGGGACTAAGACACGCCGCGTTCCTTATTTTTCCCTCTTTCCTTTGAATCGGAATTAATTCGCCCTCCTTGGTCGCGGAGAGGACCTCCGTTCGTAGTAATTATGCATGCCTTCGAGGCGGATTTTGGGCGTACAAAGAGGTCCGCGCGAGGGAAGGATAATCCGTGAGGACGGATTTTTAATAAGAATGCTAAGAATGTGCCGAATGGGGAGGTGATCGCAGCCCCATTCGACCGCGCCAAGGAAAGGATGTTTTCCAAAGACAACCGCGCTTCGACCGTTCGAAACAAAGGAGCAACGAAAAATCGCGCTTTTTCTATTGAAAACGCATTTTTCTTTTATACTTTTGAGACCTAGAGACAAAAGATAAGAGTAGAAAATAAGATGAACTATTTTTTTCCGATTCAAAGATGAATAACGATGCCCGTTTCCACGCCAAACAAAAGAATTTCGAAAATACATAAACTCGATATATGCAGAGGAAAATAATGTGCGCTGATTACGAAAATTTGAGCGTATTATATCTTAACGTTCCGCATCATGACTTCGTAATTCCCTTCACGATTCTCACAATAAATGAGAAACTAGCTTCGAGAGGATATAAAGGCTAATCAACCCGGTATATTATGAATTTCGTGGGAATATGCTCCTTTTCTTGAAACGGGCTCTCTCTCTTTCATTTCATTTAATTTCAGAGCAATGGAATAATTTTGATGGTTACCCAATCTTTTATCATCCTTGCATCTGCTTCCTTTCTCTATTCATGAAGAACCTTTCCGTAAGATGGCGAAAGCTTACAGTTTCTTCACTTAGCTCGTTCATATGAATTATTAGACGTAATATAATATATTTTAATGGAATTTAATTAGGTAATCTATACAAATTAATATTCATTCCTACATTTCGTAAGCAATTTCCTAAATCCTATTAATATTTTAATAAACCCTTAAAGAATTTAATACTACGTATTTGATTACGTACTTGATGAATTTAAACGTCGATTGGATAGTGCCTTACCGGTTGTTTATTTACGTAACTAAGGGGATGGGCAACGGATGGGATTGTTGCTTGCGTTGGCCATATTGGGATTAGAAGAGTGTGCTATATTGAGAGGGAAGATGGCGAAAGATATTAGGTCTCTCTCGTATGAAGTGCTCTCCGATCTTAGATGAGAGAATAAAAGGAACGAGACAAAAGTCGGACTAAAATTGTTTGCCGAGAAAATACTTCTTATAAGAGAGAAGGAAATGGACGGATGGTGTGGAGGGGGAGGAGGGAGGAGTGGTGGAGGCAGGAAAATAATCACTCGATACAAAGGAATAATAAAATGCGAAAAAACGTGGACTTATAAAAAGCCTTCGAGAACAAAAGGAATCGGACGGGAAATAAATGAGGCGAAAGTAAGGAATGAGTCGAAAGAGAGGCGGCGTGGGTGCGGAATTCTTCCGAAAACGTATTCCAAATGCCGATCACGTGGTTTTCGATCCTTTCCCAATCTTTCGAAAGTGCTTTACTTGCCGTTACGTCACGAACAGAGAAGTGTGGGTGAAGAAAAAAGAAACGAAACTCGGTGAAACGCAATACGTTCTTTCATTCCCATCAATCTTGTCTTAACTTCTTAATGCCGTAAAGAATTCCGAATGCAAATACTTAAACTCGTACGGATCGGAATTTGTGCGGATTCTTACGAAAGAATTTTTTTAAAAGAAAACTTTGAGTTGTAAGATAATGCGGAGGGTAAGAATGCAGACACCTTCTTCCAAATTAATTCATTCGATATATTAAGTAAACGTAGCATTGACTTACGATGAAGTTCTTGTTTCGCAGTTTGAGGGTCGTCAGGATGGACAATTCGTCACAGGAAGCGTCACTGGTACTCACCTAGAAGAATAAAGAAACGAAACATTATTACTTGCTCATAAGACAGAAATGTGATCAATTCTAAAACACATGTAAACTATTCTACTCGAGTTAAAACGTAGTCTGTAACATAGATTCAAACATTGAATTATGAAACAATATGAATACGAATGAATGAAATATTCGTGATGAAATCAACCAAGAGTAGAGCATCACCATATGGTAACCACGGAAACTATTTCGAGAGATCATTGATCTTATATATATATAGAGTACAATCATGACTCTGGAGTTCCATACCCTACCTAGCTCTCCATCCGCTGAAGTTCGTTATCCGCAAATATGACATCACCAAGGCAACCTCTTACCCATCTCGACAAACGGAAAGTGCTCGATAAACAAAAGATATAAGTATCGGGAGAACTCGCATCTTGGATAAAGATATTCTCGGAATGCAGAAACCGGTCTCAAAGGGGACGTAGAAAAAGAACCTCTGGGACTGGAGGACTGATGGGGGTGGGCGTGCAATTGGAGGTGAGTTTAGTGGGATCGGTCGGAGAGATACGCTTCGTTCCGAAACAAGAATTCCATTATTGCCAAACGATTTCCTCCCCCCACCCCCACCACCTCAATCTCATTCCCTGGCAAACTGCTTCCTCAGGGTACCTTCCCGCGACCCCTCAAAAATAAAAAAAAGTCCTTCCCCGCATCCAATCTCTCCTTAATTCCTCCCCCGCCACGCCCGTTTTATTGCCCACTCTTTGATGCCCTCCTCTTAATTCCTTTCCCTCTGATTTCGATTTTTACGACATTCGTTTCATTCGACGGTTTTAAAACCCCCGATCCGAGCCGATCCCATTATTTCTTAAATACCGATCGATCCGCGCGCTCCCCTTTTTAGATGAAAGCCAAATAGGACGTGAAATTGCCGATTTAAATCGCGGTCTACTTTTAATTGCGCGGGGATTAAATCTCCGGATACCTATTCTCCGCAGGGTGGCGCTGCGTCCTAAATCCAGATATCGCCGATTACGATAACGATATGTCGTTATCGCCCACGATATTCGATTTTCCGGGGGAAAAAAATCGCACGCCACGCTGTTTTCTTCGAGTTTCGCGTCCTCTCCCGAGTAATTATCCGTGCATGGAAAGGTTTCATTAATTGCAGTCACGTTCTCCAATACATTCCGTGCTCCCGCATAATTTTTCTTTCGAAAGAGGAAAAGGGAGGAGTTTATTTTACGAAGCATGAGAATTTGTCTTTGCGGCCATTTTGGACATAAAAAAAGTCAATTTCCGCGTTCTGACGCCATGAGATATTGGCAGGTGTGACGCTTGCAAATAATAAGTACCCCTTTATGGTTAAAGCATTTCTGTTATATGAGTAGGCGATACATTCATCAGTGCTATATTATGACGATATCACCCAAGATGCGAACGAAGGAGGATTTCCCAGAAAGCGAATGGTTCTCCTAAATTCCACACCATCCACCTCTCTAAAAACATGCCCTCCGCCGCCCAAAATGACACTTTCCAACGCCGATACCTCCGCCCTTCCGCGAACTATACTTTCCGAAACATCCTTCTCCGAACTTTCATTGTGATCCATTCAATAGGTTTCGATTCTCCGAACCGTAATGCTGAAATCATAGGTCTCTACTTCCCGCCTTCCAAACACGACATTATTATTCCCAAACCTATAATTTATCGGCTTTCAATTTTTCGTTCCTGATACAAACTATGGCACGAATAGGGGACGCTAGGAATGAAGGGCTTAGAGCATTTCCGGAATGCGTCCGGTACTACTTTTTTATTAACCGCTAGTAGAGTTAGACAATTTAATTCTTTTGCTTAACGGTGTTTTGAAAAACAAACGAATTATTACATGAAGCATTGATAGATAGTAAATTGAGTAATTAAGTAGTGCACTTTTATTTGAATCACAGGAATATTAAATTATATTCTTTTACGAACAATCTAAATTCTGGAATTTTTTTCGTCAATAATAATTATACGTATTTGTTTTGTAAAAATTATAAACGTGCTTCACGATCTTTAATGAAATGAATACATATATAATAAGGAATCAACGTTGATATTTCTCGAAATTTAATTTTAAAAATTATTATAAAATTCGATATCGTGAATTGTCTCTCAACTGTCCTTGGCTCACAATATTTATTCGCCGACCTGTCCCACTGGCGTCCTACCCTCTTCTTGTGGTTTCCCTTTCGATTTACAGGTGAGCGTTGTTAAGGAGGAATCAGGTGATCAACAAAGTGAGGGAAGCCATTGTTAGCACCGGAAAACGGATGGGGAGAGCGGAAAAAAGAGGTTTCGGGGAAGGGGTGTTTCGGAATACTGCTGTCAGGGGGTTGAGAGAGAGATTCGTAAGGGGGGAGAGAGACAGCTACTCGACTTGGCCTACCGTCTTGTTTGCTCACCTTCGGTCACGCACTCTTAAGACTCTACTGGGAAGTACCTAAACACAACAGAGCGATTTTTATAGAATATATTTCTCTATATATATAAAACCCATATGGGAAGGGGAATGGATTCTGACCGAACTTTACTTCATCCCCATCTCGGAGAACTTCTCCCACCGCAAACATGCTTTAAGGGAGGGGGAGTGACACAATCTGACGTCTCACAATTCCTCATAAAGAACTGCTGTTGTCTAGCCGCCATCAGTGACAATACCACTTCTTAAACTTGTCTCCATTAGAAGAAAAGGGACACCCGACTCCGAATATTTTTAAACTAACAAAACTTATGTACTCGAGAGAAAGACGAACTGTTTCCATCGAATATCCATAAATGACCATTTTAATTTAATATTTAGACGAAGTTTATTGGTTTAATAGTTCACTGATATAATAAAAAACGCCATAATAATATCGCCCGTGAAACATACTCGCATCTCGATAAGTAACCAGTTGCCTTAGAGCGAAGACGTACTAAGATTCTCTTCCCTCATCCTGAAAGCATTCCCAACGTCAATAAGTCATAAAAGATCAGAGTCCACCACTGAAGGATCCTCCTCAAGACCCCGCAAATCTTTCGAATTCTTAATCGAACAAATAATAACAGTCGAGCCCTCGGCGAGGAAACTTGTTTACGTTCCGTTAACATTTCAAAGGTAACATCGTAAACTGTTTATTTATGCCCCGACGCTTCCCGCGCATGGATGCATGCTTCTATTAAATCTCCCAAAAAACCAACAAAATAACACGAGTGACGGTTTTATGTTACGCAGCCTCTGCAGTGTCCCACCCCCGCCAAGAAAAACATCCGCCCCGACTGGGTCGGTAGACGCACTCGATCCCACTCAATAACTCCTAAAGGATCATCGCTTGAAGAAGACCCTTTCCTTCTCCCAACACACAAAACCTCGAAAAATCACTCTCTCCCTCTTTCTCTCTCTCTGACCCTTGAGAGATCACTCGAAACACCCCCACCCGCCTCTCCAGTCACCACCGAGTATCCCCCGTGTCCGACACCACTCTCCTTCGATCTGTGTTCCTTCCATTCGAATGATTTCCCCCTCTCAGAAATCCCCTCTTCTGAAGAAGAACCTTTTCCTCGCCAATATGAACGCTGATCTCTTTGCCGTAGAGCTTAAGACGAAACCAAACAAGATCAATCAAAGTAAGCTCATTCGCCTCCCCCCTTTAAGATTCTGCGAAAACTTGATTGAAAAGACGTGTTGATCACACTGTGACTGAATTGACTACAATAAGAGGAAGACGAAAACGCATACATAGTTTGATAGCTCTTCTATTTAATTGAATTAAAACTCATAAACGCTTCCATTGTTTCGCGAATTACATCGTTACTAATGCTAACTTAATCTAAGCAACAGAGGCCTAATTAACAATGACTGGAACGTATACTTTGTAATACGACACGAGTGGGATTCTATCGAATAAGAGCGATGATGGTGCTAGACCGCTGGTTGTGCCAGACACCTGTAACCTCCAAGTACCTCCACCACCAGCATGGACGTGCTTTATCATCGCCGTGGAAGTACCCTTGACTGACGACAACGCTCTTTTGTGACGATCCGGCTCACAAAGGAGCTACAGGTTCATAGATTCCTCGATTACGCATTCGAAAACAGAGTGAACGAGTATTGATGCACCGTTGTTAATGGTTAAATTCTTCTAAGGGCTCGAGTGGAATGCGTGCGCGGAGGAAGTGGTGAAAGCATGGGAAAACGCGAGAAAGGGATGAATGAATCAAAGGGAATGAAAAACAAATGGAAGAAGGGTTTCGGAGGAAGTGGAGGTGTTCTCATGGCTCTCGGAATGAAAGGAGACGGAAGTGACGTGGTGTATCCTTCGCGGAAATCATTTCCCTGAGAAAGAGCGCGGCTGGTTCCCTCTTTCTCAATCTGCGATTGCGGGAAAGGGCGAGTGGGTTGAGGATGGGGTTAATTTAACGGATTGTGAAGCGATAAACACGCTGGAGAACGAATAGTACGCCTGTGATTAGAGACCTAGGAAGCGGTGAATGGAAATGGTACTTGTAATTAGAAATTAACAATAATGAACATTAAACTGATGCGAAATAATAATTGTTGCTAAGGTTACCATTGTTGGGGAAGCTTCTTTTCTTTTAGAATATTATTACTTGTTTGTTGGGTAAGTAAAGTTTACGTTTATAGTCTCCTAATCCACACAATACGATCGTCTTGGGCAGGACGCGCGACCCATACTGACCCTGATCCACTCCACACAGACAACGTCGACATTGAGTAGCAATTGCTACTGAATTGATGAGGTGATCGTGGCAACGGGATAGATCGCTAACAAGTGATAGACAGAGGGATAATAGATGGTGACGGAAGGGTGAAGAAAACAAGGAGATGTGTGGAGGGCACGAGAAATCTCGAACCCTCCGTCACGTGTCCCTCGATGTCCGTACGCCTGTCACTTCAGTAGCCATTTAGTGCCGTCACAGCGGTCGGCACCCCACGGACACGAGGTCAAACGATAGCGGCGCGTCCGACCAGTATCGGTCCACGCACCAATTGAAACGGATTCCTTACATTGAGACGCGCCTGCCTTCTTGTTTCTTCTCTCCGATCCTTGTTTTTCTTTCCGTTGGGAACGGGCGCTAATTAGTTAATGTCTACGCTATCTGCCAGATCTGGATGCTTTCGCAACCGAGTTTTCGTAACCGTTTCTTCCGCTAACCCTCGATACACTTGCGGTGAGATTTTCCCATTGTCTTATCGGGCGAAAGAGAGCGCAATTTAGGGTGATGCAATTTTCGGTTGCGGAAGTGCTCCATTTATAGACGTGGGTTTGTTTACGTGGCAACGCTAGGATCTAGGAATTAATCACTGGTGTTTACGAAGACACTAATTGACTTAAAACGAAACTAAAAGATCGGTAACACCTACTATAGGGCAAAAATTAACCTTGCCAAAAAATAACGAAGACTTTTCATATACTATACTAATATATTGATAATAGTATAGGTTAATTGGACATTAAACAGTTAATATATACTTATATTAATCATTTCTGAGTACGTTAAGATTAATAACGAGCCTTAGACACATCCAAATGTTACAATATACGGTTCACTACCCTATCCAGATCTGATGGAAACGTCCGTGTCTACTGCTGGATTAATTCTCCCCAGTCCAGAAGAAAAAAACAATCGAGATTAATCCGATAGTCATCCCCTCCCTTTGTTCCCCCGGAGTGACCCAAATAGCGAAAAGGATTACTGGCAAGTGCATTACTGCATCGACCGAAATAGCGAACTCCTTGACCCGATCGACTCGTCGCTTTATCGCCGGAGGAGAAAAAAAAACAGCACCACCACCATCAATCTACTCGGTAAAAATGGAGAAGGACGAAGAATCCGTCCGTGAAAGAACAATGAAAAGGGAAGTTTTCGCTTCGCAGAATGGTGTGGACACAGGGAATGGGATGCAAGTTCGTGCGAATTCGTTGCAAGGGAAATTTTGAATGGGGATCGGACGGGCATGCGCGTTCCAGAAGGCGGGAAGAGAGAGAGAGGTTTAGGAGGACTATCTGCCGCAGTTGAGGGGGGTTATGGGAGACTTCTCCCCATAGAGAGAGAGAGCGTGATCCTCACGGTTGCACGTGTTCCCCAACGGCCCCCGTCTTCTCTCCGTCTTCCCCCGAGAGTATACTTTACGACGCCCCCACCAGCCCATTTGCACGTTCGCGTTGTTGTAAGCGATGCAGTCGGGTGCGTGAGCATTCGTGCGTCTGCTCCGATGGAAGGGGTCACAAGAGGTCGGCCGGAGACTAAACAAACTCGCGAATCCGTTTTTTTTTGTGCAGACCCGATTCTGTGAGGGTCTGGATAGGCATTCGATGGCGCCGTGAAGAATCCGATGACATGAGAGCACAGTCAGGTTCTTTAAGCGACCGCCGTGGTTATTCTCCGGTATGTCTCCGATATGCGTAGATTAATACGCGAGTGAATGTGTGCTTGAAGCAAGATATGCATCGTCAGAGTTTAAATAGACTCAATACTACACGTTTTGGTTGCTGATGAATCTTAAAAAGCCATCCTTAATTAACTATCATCCAGATAGTTTAAGATTAAAAAGCTCGTAATAAACGTTTATTGGGGGGTTTAATCTATAATCTTCGAGACGAACAGTGCGTGGTCATTATGCATACCCTTATTCATGAAGACAAAACACTACGAAGTATCACTTAGTACTTCTCGAAAGCTTATCGTCCACCGCCGCTACAAAGTCTGCATAATTTGATCAAGCGTTAGCACGATCAGGAGAAAGAGCATCGTTACCATAGCACTCCATTAATATTTATAAACAACTCCTTAGTGACGCTCAGTGCCGTTTAAGATTCGCAATAGTACAGGCAAAGACTTTAATCTGGACCTAAAGAGCATCACGCTCATCTCGATGGTAACAATTGACTGTTGTCCGTAGATAGCGTCCAGCGTACGCCAGCCTTTCAGAGGCGCGATAAAAGACACTGTGTGCACTTTTTCATCGGAATGTTTTGACCGGGTCGAACGGCCGATGGATTTATGTCCGAATTAAAAAGTTGCTGCGTTCGCGGAACCCCCCGTAGAAGGGGACGCCGCGACGAAGACGAGAGTCAATCTTTTTCGAGAGTGTGCGCATGCGTGAGGGGATCATACGATTCGTGTACGTGACTCTACGACAATTGTGCTACTCCGATGGCTTTCTCCGTGGCGAAGGAGGGACTCGCCAAGGAACTGAACGAAACTCCCCCGTTGATCGGGTGCGGGAAGTACATGTTCTTTTAGGATTATAACTCGATAAACCCATATATGTTTTGACTCTTACGTTGATGATTTCAGGAAAGCGAGTATTTATCGTAATACGCGGATGTGTGTATGTAAATACTGTCCTAAGATTTCGTGAAGACTCTGTTAAGTAGCTAGTAGAAACAACAGAATAGTTGATGTGAAACAATGGAACGAGTAAATAAGTCGTGTTCCCCACAGTCATTCCCTATTCGCGGCTTGGTTATCTCTATGGTATAATGAACCCAAAACAACCCTTTCTCAAAAACCCCGCAAAATTAGATCGAATCTTCGCTAGACTACGCGAGCTCTGTGCGCTTAAATCAGAGACAAAATTGAAATCCAAAGCTATGGTCGAAAAGCCTTTGGCAGGCGAAGTTTTCTCTTCGGAAAAACCGCTCGCTGGCTTTAATCTTTGATCGCTCGGAGCGTTTCTTTCGTAGTCTAAACAAAAGTGGAAAGAAGAAGGGATTCGAAGGAGGTCCGACTGATGCACGTCTGAATTCCGTCGATTTTTATAACCGAATTCTCCCCGAGGCGTAAAGATGCATTGGCCTACGAGACCTAACAATCCATCTCCGTGCATCTCGCTTACATTCATCCGATCGCTGCACTTCCGTCAACTGGAGAGTTCGTTAAAAAGTAGAGTATTATGCTTACGACCATATTTTCCCCCGCACAACCCTCTCCTCCCTTTTGAAATTCAGTACCTAATATAAACATAGTTCACGATGCCATAAAAGGAACGGGAGAGGCGTGTCGAACATCGAGAGGCTGCTGCTACCCGTCTCTCCGCGTGCCAATACACGAAATATATTTAGTTGGAACCGGGACCTAACGAGCCTTACCCTGAGAAAGACGTTTATGTGGAAATCTATGCATTCCTTAAAATTAGGATCCTCATTTTCACGCTCTCTCGTCAAGTCTAGCGTTGAGAATAAAGGCAATAAATTGTTCCAGACCCTCTCTCTCGAATCCTTTGAACACCCTTAGAGTCTCCGTGGCGTCACATACATATTTCCGATGCCGCCTATGCTATTTTAATCGCCGTTTGACGCGACAGGAAAAGGGATTCTTCGAAAGAAAGTTCGTTGTAACTCATTTCCGTCTGGGAGACGAGGAATCGTTACTAAAAAAAAGGGTCTCCCTCTCGAAAAACGTATCTCGAGTCGTCCTTATTTTACAACCAATTGGGCGGATCGAATGTTTTCCGGATTCTAAATGACGCGGAAACAATATCTGAGTGGAGACGTGCTGGATGCGTTTTCATCTCCGTTCCTAATGAAGAATGACCGGGGATTTGAGATGGATGAGATTTGGAAACGACTTCATTGGGACTTGAATAACTCGGCCGTTATTTAACCCTTTCGTAATATATTTTTTACACATTTTCTGGAGATCAATTAAGTAAAGGATGTGGAAATAGACTGGTCCTATTAGAGCGAAAAACAGAGAAAATTAGGTATCCTATTTGTGAGTTGTATTGTGAATATTACTTGGGAATCTAACTTTGGTCCAAGTAAACGACAAACACTATTGCAATAATAATTTTCTTATATACATATAAGGACGTAATTATTCCTCAAATATAAGCTTTAACTATGGAAGACTGAACGACTAATAGATTTAGTTTTCAAGATGTAAAAAACACCTTAGAGCGAAATGAAAAAAATAAAAAAAACCACGCACAATCGTACCATGAAACTTTCGTGACCCAGTGATTGAAATTCAATTCCCTTGTGGATGCGGGACCGAGAAACGGCTTAAAACCCTCGTCCAGGCAGGCTGTTAAAACGCTGACTCGGCGGTACGTGGCGATTTTTATCTTATGGATGTAAATCGGTGTTTCTTTCGTCGAAAAAATTCCTCCATCAAAGCAGTGGAGTTTATGTTGGGCAGCGGCGGTGGAGAGAGGGAGGGTTGCCCGCGAATACTTCGAAAAGAATCGTGGGAGAGACAGGTATTCGATGGTGTAGATAACGGCCAATGGAACGGTCCTTTCCAGGAGGGATGGAATTCCGTGGGGAGGGTGTCGCGGTGGATACTCATCCTGCAAACACCATTATCGGGATCGACACGGACTACGCGTTTGGCCATTATGGTCCAGGTTACCACATTCATAAATACCGAATTAGTAGAGGGTAAAGCATTCCCGGGAGGGGATTGCGGGATGGAGAGAGAGGACTGGGATATAGGAGGTGGGTTTTACGTCCTATACCAAAGCCTTACTGAATTTTTCAAAAAAGTGTCGTCATTATCATTTATTTGCGAAAATTCCGAAGAAATTATCAGCCCTATTCCGTGGACCCTTTCGGCCCCTGGATGCTGCATTAATTTGCGCTGTCGTTTAGAATTTTCGATGAAATAATGGTTGGGTAGGCGGCCACCAAGCAACCTTTCGATGCTTGGGCTCTACTTAATTTAAGGTATCGGGGACTTTGATTTAAAATTAAAAAGCTTTATGATATTTGTCTAATGATGCTACAATCTTTCACGTTCAAGCGTGTGTTTGCGTTTTTCATAACGATAAACTTATGTGTTACTGCTAGAAAATACATCTTCTCCGGAATTCGTAATCTATCTATCTTCTATATAAAAATAAATATTGAACCATTAACGATAAATTACATCATCCAACTCTAGGACGCAAAAGATAGACGTATTGAATGTTCTTAAACGTTAAGAATTTTAAAACCTCTCTATAAGATCATTGGTTAAGTGAAGCCAAACTCTTTAACAACAAATTAGAGAAAATTTAAATTTAAACGATGTGTTATTTTCTTCATTAAGAAGTGGAATGGTTCTAGTGAGACTTGACGCAAGAATGGAGAGTAATATCGACCAATATCCTAGGTAACGCCCGCCAGATAGCAAAGACGAAGTTTGAAATGAGCAAGAAAACGGATTTCCAATACGCGAGAGGTAGATTTTACGTCTCCGTCTCATGTCGATAGCATCGCGTCCCAATCGGATTCCGGGATCCTCAGGGCAGGGGAAGAGCGAAGAGTAAAAGGACAGACATAGAAAAGAAATAATCGGAGACGAATACTATCCGGAATTCCTGGAGGCTCCCTCATCGGTCCCTATACAGAAGAGATATTCGTGGAAACCATACGATAGAGAGAGAGAAAACGTTATCCATCCCTTTCGTTTTGTACTTTCGAATGTACGTCGGCGTGGTTGGGTTAATTCTCGCCTCACGCGAGAAGCGACACGTATCCCACGACGCCCGTAAAATAAACAGAATGCCAGAAGGGGATGGCAATTTAAATATTTGCGGCGGGGAAATCGAGCCCTTGATAAAGGCACTCTTTCCGCCACCCGTTCCTATATTCATGGGGCAATTACCCTTCGGACCATAGCCATGAAATAAGTATCTTCTCATAAGGAAGATTTCCTGCGAGGGATTGAAGCCATGCATAGAGGATCACGCACCGAGAGAGAGGAATTTAAGAAGTGATAAATACGCGAGCATTGCATCATGTCTTGGAGGTGTCCCGCCCTCCGTCCGTTGGATTCTTCGTACCTGGGCGTGTCGTCGATAACGACTCGTCTGCAAACTCCATCTTCGTCGCCATTGGCTTGTCTATAATAAGAGGCATAAATCGAAATTGAGCGGAGACAAAGGGACTCGGAAGGCGCTAATTGGTTGGGCACACTCTTTCCTCGAAGAATACGCCAAGACGACACACTTTTTTCGGGCCGTTTGACAAATAAAATCCCGACTGGGGATGTCACAAAAAAAGACCGACATTCCAACGTTTACTTCGAAACGATCGAATGGCATTTTAGTAACGTTTGCGAAAAGAATTCCCATTTACGTGCCTCCGATTTCTATCTCTCTTTCATGATCGTTTATTTTCACACGTGGCTCGTCTCTTTCAGACGCATTCTCAAGAGGAATGTTCATCGCGTGGTATTTTTCGAATCGACAGCCTATATGATTGTCCGCATCAATGGTGGTGCTGTTTGCAGTGGTTTTTTTTTATATATGTCTCCTTCGGAATTCCTCCCACGCCATCACCTCGTCAGCTAAGACGCCTCCATTGTCCCCTCTTTTATTTATCGGAGAGACGTGAATGAGACTCGTCGATCCCTCGGCCATTCGAACCCTTTCATCATCTCCTTCGTTTGTTTCTCCAATAGGCTTCACTCGCTCACCGCCACCTTATAAATGCTTCGCCAGCCGTCAAACTAAAATCTCTCTTTACCCCTTGTCAACCCTTTAAAAAGCTCGTTCCATTCAATCGCGGATTCCCTCTTTCCACCGATACCGTCCGTTTCCATGCCTCGAATCGGGATTTTCCACTTTTTTTGTTTCACCGCGTTCAATGGTCCTCGTGCATATGGTTATGTCTCACGACATCTGGGTTTCGGAATCTATGGCAAGTTCCGTGTCTCCTTCACGCTCGCTGTATTTTCCAAACTGCACGTGTGGAAGCGTTTCTTTGGTTGATGATGTTTTAGGAAACGTTACAGGTCAGTGGGTTACATGCGTTCCTTTGATATATAAATTCGCAAATTTACGTAAGTTTGACGTAAATATTTCGACCACGCACAACATCGCCTAACTATAATATATATATATATATATATAATATCTAGCTTTAATAATAATAATCTATTATATATAGGCATTTAATTCTTTAACTACGTTCTATAATTGCTTTTACTTTTCTTTTTCCAACAGTTAAAACGCGTTTAAATAAACGTCCTACTTATGCGTAAGTATTGAGAGTAACAAATCAATGACTCGACAAATTTTTATAGCATTTTCAACCGTCAACTTCTAATTTCCCGGACATGAATACTCCGCTCCGTTCACTCCGATAACCTTTGTAGTGGTGGACCCGTAGTTTATAGGAAGCCGTATCCATCCAGTTCCAATTCCACCTCCACGGTCAATTTATCCGACAAACCACGTCAGCTGCGAACGAACGAAAACTTCCTCGTCGATTTACGACTAATTATGTCGAAACGGACAAAGCGTGGACGCGAGCACGGATTTCCGACGGATCGGGATAAAAAAAATCGTTTCTCCGTGTGCTTTACTCCGCGAAAGAGAGCGGCCTCGTCTCCCATCTGCCGTCATGTTACGCCAAATCGCCCTTCGGTTCTTTTTTTTCGCGAAAACATCTGTTGAATCGATCGATGCGAGCCGCGGAGAAATACCATCGACTCGAAAAATTCGCTCGTTAAAATTTCCCGATCGAAAGGATGACGATCTGAGCATGAACTAACTGATGAGACGCAACAATATCCGTCCACAGAAACGAAAATCGCTCGTTTAGGCGCTTTTCGTACGGATTTAAACAAGCCGATGATCGCTACGTAAAATGCTTCCGCATCACCGCGATCGATCCAAATCCTAACGGGAGAAATGCAATCTAACATCTGGAAGACTCGGATTTCGTAATTTATGGTTGGCTCGGAGATGAACTGCAATCTTCGTCATAACGAGCCGCTATCGCATCGGGCAATAAAACGAAGATTAAGTTTGACTTTGGGGTAATTAAACATTATGATAAGTATCCTTCGAAACAGAAAAGAAGCCTCGTTGATTGCCTTTCGCGGGTATTATGGTACATCTCGGAATTCAGTAGAACTTTAATGGACGCCTTTCAGACACAATCTACGAAACAGAGAGGAGATTCGACGAAGAGATAATCTTTAATACGATTTAATAACATTTGTGCCCATCTCTTGGCATCATCAGATGCACCGCTACATCGAATCTTATCGTAGAAACAAAAATCTCCGCGAACTTCTCCCAAACAAATATCTCTCACGGAAACCCGTGGATCGATGCTCGACTCGGACTCTTTCCCGAATCCGTGAAACGCGACTGTAGCACGCACGGAAGGCTGATCCGTGCAGCGTGAACACCTCACACCTAGGCCTAATTGGTGCTCGTTACCACGGAGGTCTTCGTGCCATTACCTCCCCCCCTTTCGAAAACGGACTCCGAAGAGTCTGTGAACCCTCTAATTCGGTCACTTCGAGCCTTTTCCAGCTCGCACCTGCGCTGCACCAATTAATTAAGGGCCCACGTCACGTGACGCTTCCCTTCGATACCCGAGGAGATTTGGGCGCGCGAGAAAAATTAAAGGCGGCCATTAGAAAACTCGCTCTGAGCAGATGACGGTTGTTACGAAGACTCTATCCGCGTCGATAATTAATCGTAAGGACTTAATCGCTCGGATATTGGAATAAATATTAATAGTCCGGTTCCTTCCACCTGCGGGAAATAATAAGCCTACGGGCGTCGTGGAAACGGTCTCTATTTTAATGGAATAAACTGCTGCCACCGTGGATACGGAATACTTCTCGTAAATCGATCTCTCTTATATCGAACGAAGGCAATATTCCGCCGCTATAAGTCTCGGCGTCTCCGGCGGAGCGGGAGGGAAATTAATAAGGATAACCGTTTAATTTATCGTGGAAAGGGAGGGAATCACTTGATTTGTCATCCCGTTAACGAGTTTATTGCTAAGTCCATTAGTCGGATGAGCTTTTTTCCCCGGATTTTGGGTCATTATCCTGGAAACAATCAGCGAATGGAGTGATATAAGACGCAATAAGCAACTGTGTACAGCTGAAAGATGGAATTGGGGATATAATTGCTAAAAGGGACTCAGGCTGTGGTGAGTTTGATTCCATGAAATATGCGAACGAAGCAGAGAGGATAAAGAACTACATCTTGAAAGACAATTCCCTGATCTAGCGCTCAAAACCACGATCTGAATGTACAGCTGAAACAATCGTATTATGTCGATTGATAACTATCGATATATCGAGCTGAATAACAAAAAAGTAACACACGAAACTAGTTTCATAGTTTCCGCTCTATTACTACTAGATGACACCGATAACTCAACACAATGGACGCAATTTCCTCGTCATCGCACTTGAGAGACCATATCATTACGCATTTCGCTGGAAAACGTCATCGTTCCCTCCTGCATCTTTTATGACAAGGTTTATACTTCCGTGGCGTTCGTATTTGCTCCAAATTTGACACCCCCTGCCGTCGAACGCGCTGTGAAAGACCCCTTTCTCCAGCGTCATCCACGGCTCGCATCACACAATAGTGAAAAGACCGAACGCGATTTCCTGTTCCTTTGTTTTTCGGACGATCGCTATTTTCTCCCTTATTCCTCCGATTCACGACCCCCCTTCCAACCCCTTGGAAACCCATTTATCACGCGTCCATCACGGAGCAGCATCTCATAGTCCCACGGCTCTCCCCTCCCGACAGCCACTTCCGCTTTATGAGTGCGACACGTCTTCCCATCGAATAAAAAAAATATAAATGCGACCGGTCTCCGGAACCATAAATGAGTCATTTTCAATTAAAATGAAGTCCGCGATAGGAAACCGATCCTGTCAACACAGGAAAAGTGCGTGAGACTTAAAATCGCGTTCGCTATCAGCTCTTGCACAACCGGAAAAACGGTGGGCCGACTTCGATGCCTTGCGGGACGCGTTCGGACATTAGTTTTCAGGAGCAGTTTCCGCGGGTGAAAAGAGAAGGAAGCGAGTGGTCTTCCCTTTTGTAATTAGCGATCGAATGTCTGATTTGAACGCGTGTAAAATGCGGGGGAAATAGTTGACATTTATGACATCCACTACTATGATGTATTTTACGTTCTTGTGTGCCACGACTCCTGTTTTGACGTGCTTCTCAAAGGCGGAAATAAACAGAGAGAGAAAGGATACCAGAAAGAATAGAGGAAGAATTTCGGTTCGAGACGAAGCCTTAATTAGCCTCGATATCTCCGACGATAATCCAGGCGGAAAATATCGTGACCCGAGCAATTAACTAATAGTTTCCCTTGATTTTTATGGCGAAACGAGCCATGTTTTCAGCGGGATGGGGTAATGGAAGAAGAGTAGCTTACCGCTTCGATATGATTCGGAGAAAACAATCGGTTCCGCGGAGTAACTCCGCTTTCTTGGTTTGACGCGGAACAGCTGTCGGGTTCAACAGCGTCGGACTTCTAATCAACGCTCTCTCATCAAAAACCTCCTCTCGGTGGGCTCTTTTTTTTTCTCCCCGCGACCCATCATTATGCGCGCACAGGGGCCTTCCCAATCAGCCGCCGATTCTACACTCCGATTGAAACTCGAGCCAATCCATACACCACTCCGATATCCGAGCCACCACCTCTACGTAGGGGACTTTACATCTGAGACAAAAGGACCACAAAGACGGAAGGATTTTTTCCCTATAAAGACTTGGACGCGAGCACAATGTCCTCAAAGGGTCGGATTGGGAAAATAGTCGATGAGCGCGTGCTATGAAAGGGTTCCAAAGGGGTTAGAGAGAGAGATAGGGTTCTTCCGATCGCAGGCCGTATTTAAAAAAATATAAAGCGAATGAGACTATTATTAGGGAAATGGGTTGCGAGAGAGCGATCGCTTTGTGCTCCGAAATCTCTTCGGTTGATTTCTGGTTTGAGGAAACGATTTGGACTAACATTCTGCTGAGAAGTAGAGGAAACGAATCGAAAAATACATGGATACTGGACAATCATTATTCGAGCGAGTAATTCATGGTCCAGGCGTTAAATATACGTAAAATAACTCATATATATTCTTATTTAATCGATAAAATTGTAGTAGATGATGAAATATTATGTATTTGTTTCCATTACTACGGATTAATGATGATTTTTAAAGGTAGCTAAAGCTTAATTTAATAATTCGGTGTACTAGTGCAGCTAGAACGATAGTTTTGATCGTTGCTATGGTTTGTTTGGCAAATAAACATACCGAAATAGTTTCTTGATCATCCCGTACACTCGTCTACGGGAATCTCCCATAAAAATCGAACCAGAGCGCTCGGAATAAAAGTCAGACATGGTGCCAGTGGCGAGGAAAAATCCAAGAGCAACACCAATAACAAACGACCCCTCTTATCCTTTTTGTCGTCTCCCGCACGGATCTTTCGCCACCAGCGGGTAATATATCAATAAAACCCGTACGAAAAACATTCCGCTGATGGGGTTTGAAAAAAAATACACATACACACGCGTACGTATCGGCCTTTGGAAAGAAAGGGGTAATGGCGTTCGGGAGCGGTTGACACCGTTGGTGATTGAATGGGGAAGATGCGTCGGAATGAAGAGGGAGTGAATGGGCTCTCTTTTTTTCCAGAGTGGGGGGGGGGGATTGTCTGCGAAAAAAGGGGGGGAGGGGGTTAGTTAGGTGGAAAGCAAGGTGACATTGCTTCGAGCAGAATGGGGTGGAGGGATTGTTTGGAAGAGCTGAGGAAAAGATTTTTCCTTCCTTTCGTGAGTAGACAGTGGAGAGGACATTGAAGGGCGCTGAACAGCTAATTATCGCGAACGAGACTCGCTTCGTTGATTCCCTTCCCCTTCTCGCGGGTATAATGCACGCCATCCCATAACCATTCTTCTTCCTTAGAGCGGCATAAAAAAATGCGACTCCTTTATACCCCGATTTTCACCATTCAATTTTTCTTCGAAACCCTTTTCTCTCTCTAACACAAACCCCCCGATATCTCCGTCTTCATTCACGTGCGCATTTCATCGGAGCCCTTTCATTTTCTTACGTAATCTATACTTTTTCGGCCGCGATATCTACGCGTGCATATATTTCTCTGGCGTGCGCCGTAAACGAGCTGAGTTTTTAAGATTACAGGTGTTTTTAGGATAGTAATATGTTTAGGGTACCGAGATGTGTAATAAGAACGTTTTTCGTGCGTAAATATAACGGAGGATTCAGATATTTACGTGGAGGTATAGAGCTTTGAGCGTTGAAGTAGCAATGTAGCTAGGATACGTCGATATTAGATACTATGTTTACTGTTTCTTTACGTTACACTTTACGTTTGTCACGAAGAAGATTTGACGTTGATAAAAACATTATTTTATTCAGCAATAATTTAAAATAATGACGGGTAATGATGATCGTGAAATATTTTAATTTACGTAACTAATATTAAATTTAAGATACGACCTGCTACGTAACTACCAATTAATCGCATCTCGTTAAACGGCTTTAAAGTCTTCCTCTTCGTGTTTTTACTCCCCAACCCTTCAACTCGCAAACTGAATATCGAAGTCAAACATCGCAATGAAAACACATCGAGAGGATCGCAAATCGTATCGCTCCGACGAAAAGATTTTTCGGATCAGTCGCCCTTCCCTCATCGGCTTTGAATAATGCACGCCTCTCTTGAACGTGAAAAAATCATAAACGGAGAGGCGCACGCACAATGCCTCTCCTTTCCTTTGCATCGCAAACACCGACTTCCCCCGAGAGTTCGCCTATCAATAATATCCTTTCTCGATCATTGGAACTGTTAGAGATCCATTCGGCGATATAAACGATCGCGAGCCGAAGACGACTTTTAAAAAGAAATGGACCCTGAAACAAAAGACATGCGAATCGCGAAGGTTTTTAACTCTTTTACGACCACACTCGAGAAGACGCGAAACAAATTTGTCGGGTGAGAGAGAGAGCACGTAATTTGCGTCGTACGTAAAACGGCGATATTTCAAGCGCCCGCTTGAACATCATAACCCACCCGAGATTGCGAGTTGATAATTACATCTTCCTAGACTGGCAGATGTTTTTTCCGACCATCGCCATTATTGTGGCAGCGTCGAAAAAAAAAACGCGGTAATTGGAGAAGAAGAAAGAAACATTCGATAGGTTCCGATACCCTGGCAGTTAATTTACGAGGAATCTAAAAAAAAAACTCGCAGGAGGGGGGAGGAGGGAAAAGGAAAAGGGTTTTTTTTAGTCTATTAGGAGAGATCATAAAAAGTAATCTGTTTCCCCAGCGTCCACGCCGAGAGAGATAAAAATTCTCGAATGATCATCGTAAAGCCTTTCTTTTTGCCAGCGAGTGTCATTGGAGAAGTAGCACAGATGGCGAGCGGCGATCCGGGCGCCGCCAAGTGTGAGAGCATTAACTTAGGAAAGGGAGTGAGGGATGCGGGAAGAGAGAATGTAAAAGAGAATGAAAGAGGAAAATATCGACGGGATTAATTCTTTTGGCCATGAATGTTTTATGCGCCGGGAATGAAGGAGAGGTCCGCTGGTGAGATAGGGATGGTGCAGATGCGGAGGAAGGGATGAAATACGTACATTTTAAGGGGGGGAGCCGTAGAGAGGTTCGGTACGATAAGGTGGGCGTATAAAAAAAAAGAAGGCGACATCCGAAATATTCGGGAGACACAGAAATCCATAGATGCCTCGTAACTTTTGATTTCTCCCGGCGAGGACGCGGGAAAAAAAAACCATTGATTATTCATTCCGACTTAATCATTTTTATTTTCCGTGTGTATCGAAGGGGGGGCTACGTGTTTGCGAGCAGGGAACACACCTCTCTCTCCGGAGGAAATAATCGATCGAAAGTCCCTTCCCATTGTGTATTTATTTTCTCTTTAGCTCGGCAAGAACGTGGAAAGTAAGAGAGAGGGGCGAATCCCCGTTTTTTCAATTATTTTATCGTCGTTCGGTTTTTTTTCGACTTGGAAAGTACGCTATCAAAATTTAAACTTTTCCGCGGGAGGGGGATAAAAGAGAACTTGGCGGGAGAATATGGATCGGTTACTTTTTTAATCTGGAATCTCTTGGGACATTACTCACCGAGCGCGAGTTCGAAGACGTCTATCGGTTGTTAGTTATGTGGATGTTGGATAAGGCGGTGCTTCTCGACCTAATGTCTTCTGTTACTCGGTAATCTCACGCGGAACGAACTCACTTTGGATCCTCGTAAATCAAATCGGAAAAATGCGAAAGAAACTTTGAAGTTCAGTATTGTAAAACGTACGAAAAACTATAACGATCTATAACCTAATTTATAGAAATCAATTACCGCAAATTTTACGACGTATATAAATAGGAAATCAGTTCGCTTTGGTAGCAAAATAATACCTTTTGGTACTGCAGTCTCAGGTTGAGTACATCTCAAACATACAACCCGGTACGGTACCAATGTAAACATGGATAAGCGGCACACTGGTTCGTAGGCCTTGGGATACGAACGGTGGAAATAGTGGGGAAAATGAGCGAAGGAGGGGGGTGTCAACGACTCGGTTAATATTTTCAAATTTAGTGGAGAGGAAGTTTTCCCAACGAGCAGAAGGGTGGTCCCGTTGCCTCTCCCGAAGGGACCTCATATTGGATGGAAATCGACAATGTGGCAAATGACTGTCGATTTGCATGAATCGGTGATTGGGCGTGTGTCATAAAAAAGAGGAGAGGGAGTAGTCGAAGTTTGGCGGCGGATTATGAAAAAGAGTAAAGCGGAGAGAAGTTTGAGCCGAAGAAAGTGTGGGGGGAATGAAAATCGATGGTTTTGTGGCGCGGGAATGGTTTTTGGTTTGGGGAAAGATGCGGAAGAGCGAGGACAGGAAACCGTCGAGGGAAAATAATGGGCACGTCAAGAAAAGACCAATGAGTACAATTGAAAGAAGGAAAAGCTATCGCTGCGCACCCTATGAGCGGGGGAGTGAAAGCACCTGGCTTATTGGATCGAAGGCGAAGTGAAAGAAGTACGTATTTCAATCAACGAATAGCTTAATTACGACAAATATTATTTATAGACAAAATAGACAAAATTAAAAGAAATCGAAGTTTTAAGAGCGATATAACACGACTTGAATTCACGAATGCAAAAATTATATAGATCATTGGCAGATATAGGCTACGGCTATTACTCAAGACTTTTAAAAAGAATATGAAAGGTTAATATCTATCGAAAAAGTTCCAGTAGATATGATAGTACGTTAAATTTATGAATCCGGTTTTGTATTACAGTCGATTGTCTTCGTAAGGCGTTATATAATGAAACGATGGAAGGATCTTTTAATAAGAAAGCACGGATATCGACAGATCAAACGTGATATCGAGGTGGGATGCCTAAAGATGCGGGGTTATCGGAAGACGAAAATTCGCAGCATCCCATCATCTTTCTTCATCCAATACATTTGACGTAGCGGATGGAGAGATGGAGAAGCTCGTTAGGGCAAAGGAGAGAGAGAACCCACCCACCGCTATGGGAGAGAGAAGACGTATTGAATTTAAATAAAATTACACCGGGAAAGGAAAACAACCAAAAAACAACTTGCGGGAAAATACGTCGAATATCACAAAATACCGAACAAGGATTTTCCGTTTCATTTATTAGAGATGGATTTTATTTTTTCCCATTCCCTCCCTCTTGGGATGAATCTCGTGGAATCGCGGGCTCTTCGTTTTTTATTCCCCAATTGAATTGGACTCATCCCGCGAGCTCTCCTCAGCCCTCTTGGGACTTATTCCCGATCAGTAATTGAGGGAGAAGCTTTCAATGTCTGAGAGACATCTGGCGGGGGAGAAGGAAGGCTATAAGAGTCGAATTAAAAAAAAAGAGGAAATAGTTTCATCCGAGTGGAGAGAAATGTACGAAAATCCGCGAAATCGATATTCGTTCGCTTCAATTGGCGAGGAGTGGAACTGCGGCCGTGTGATGCACAAATACACCGAATCTTTCGAAGAATGGTGACGATCTGAGAGGCGAAGATTTTCCTAATACGTTTATTTCGATGGGCGATTATGTATCGAGTAACGATGGTAATATTTTCGAAGGCTGATACAAGAGTGGGTACGTAAAAATAAAATAAAAACACCATACACTAAAAAACTGAGGTAGCGTCTGCTGATTGCACGACATTTTTCAATTAAAAAAATGGATCCTTTATAAGGACTCGGATTCCAATTAAGTACATCGAGAGGCATTCGAAAAATTTCCTTTGGAAATGATTTATTGGATGTATTAAATATCGAGATACTCACGAAATTATTTTTTAAGATAAATCGATGCAACTTTCAATTCGAAAAGTTCTCGTAATACAAAAATTAGCATCTCTAGATAAAAGTTTCGCTCGCAAATAGAAGTAAATGCAGGGGATATTTCAAAAGGATGTCAATTTGAAAAGAGAAGACTTAAATAATCAGACCAATTACATTTGCAAATGAACATTAAAAATAGCTTCATACAATATGATCAAGAAACAAAAATAAATGGATGAATTTACGATTAATATCAATAAGTAACTACGAGTTATAAATTCTACAGAACATTTCGCTAAAAATATTCATTTAAAGTTTCCTATCCAAAACTTTTCATAGAATTCTCATAGCCACAAATCAATGCAAAAATCAGCAGTTAATTAGGAACCCAATCGGGAAATAAATGATCGGAGAAATTGAAAGAAAAATAGGAGTTGATAAAGTAAGAGAAGCCCCCCTATTTAAGGTCGAGAGGGGTTGTGAAAGGGAGAAATGAAAGAGTTTAAGGAGCTGAAGAAGAGGCTCATTGATTGGAAGTTCGAGAGGGCGACGGATTTGATGAGGGAATCAAAAATCCGCCTCCGTAAGCAACAATGCTCTGGGAGTTGCCACCAATTATGAAGGTCTCTTGGGGGGGAATTTGGGGGGTGGGTTTTCCACCGCGAAACGCCTCGTGGAAGTGTGGCATCGGGGGGAGGGCAACGGGTGGCGCTTTTACACACCCCATCCTTCTAAGGGGAAGGAAACAAGAGAGGAACAAATGAAGCGAGACGGTTTTTCTTCGCGAAGGGGAGGAATGGAAAAAAGGTATCGGAGAAAAGGGAAGAACAAAGACGTTTTTGTGGGGGGGTTGAGTCTTCTTCATCCATTTCTTGGGCGGGGGTGAGGAGACTTTTTAACTGTTGCGTTTCGACGAGAGATTACGCGTCGATGAGCCGTTATGGTGACTCGAATGCTTCATCGGAGTGTTAATAAGAGTAATCGGCAGATTGGTAATGTGAATGAAAGGATGTGAAATCGATATTGAATTCCGGACGAAAGGGGGAATCCGGAGTTGTAAAAAAAAGAGGAATTTTTTCGGGGACAGACTGGGAATGATATTTCTCCGTTTAATCCTCGGAAATTATTGCGGTTTTGAGGAATCCGATGGGGCTGTTTTTTCAATGCCCCCTTTGATAAATACCTACGGACCAATCTCAGTCGGCGCTTTCTTTCTGGAAAATTCTCCGCGTAATCAAAGAGATGATTTGTGCCTTTTTTTTATATCTCGGTAGTGAGAACTCGTGGATTTATCGAACTTTTGAGGAATCGGTTACGGAATTTTATTACGGATTCGAGAAACCTAAAGCTGTGATTAATTGAAAAAATCGTCGAACTTAAATAAATACCAAACGAAAAGGTATTTTGCGAGATAATTTCATCGAGAAACGGTGATTTCTTTAATATAAAAGCTACGTCATGAATCAAGCTTGAAACAATATAATTACGTAAAATTTATCGATTGTAGAAGAAGTCAAATAATTATAATATAAGAAAACTATCCTATTCGAATAAAGAAATTATTATTTTTAACATGTTTCTTGCGTATTTTATAACTATTCGTCGAGAAAATTTGAAATACGTCGTTTCCAAGGGAACCAAACAATCGAGTCTTTTGATTGTTATAAAACTTAAAACGGACTAACAAATTACGTATTATACACACATGTTACCAACAGAATCCTACGAAAAAATCTAGCCCGGAAGTTTGTCTATATTACCCGTCTTTCTCTCAATGGAAGGCCCACAGCCTTAACTCAAAGGGAGTTACTCTTCTGCCGGACACTTTCATTGAGAACTTCTTTTCCCTACACCGACGCGGCAATCAATGCATTCCTGTTAGGGCGTTGCATCATCGCGGCAGATCCTTGCGCAGATTGCCTGGAATCTGCATCTCCTTCCATTGACCCATTCATTTAAAAGAGAACCATGAAAGGACCATTGAGACTCCTTCGCGAACTCCTCCACGAAAAATGTCAATGCTCTCTCGATTAGCCAACTGTTTCCCACGAGGCGGCGCACAAAGAGTTCATTTTAATCGGGCGGAAGATGTGTCCCGATCGAAAGACATGCACATTCGAAATGGTTTATCGTTTTTTACGCGTCTCGACCGTCGATGCGAGTCGAGCCAACGGAAAAACCAAATCGTTCGTTGGAAAAACGCGGATCGCCCTTTTAATAACAACCGAAAAATGAAAGGGGTAGATTCGGATGAATAAAAAAGGGTCACAATGGAAGAGATAAGGCGAATAGATGCGATGCGGTGATAATGGAAAGTAACGAGTGGTGTAGAGGAAGGGTTTGAGGGAGGGGGGAAAATAAGTCGTATGAGGGTGGGGGAGGGAAGGGGTTGGTGGAGGGAAAAAAAAGGGGATGGCAACTTCCGTTTCCGGTCAGAGGCACGCCCCTGCGGGACTTCCACTTCTTCCACTGTGATAGGCTTTGTGAAACACGGCTCCATTGGGGCGTTAAGGAATCCGAGTTTCCTTGTGAGAGGGTGTCGCTATATTCAAAGGATCTATTGCTTGTAGACGTTGACGAAGGTCGAGTAAAAATCGGCAATAAAATCTCCTGTACGGAAACAGCTATCGCAGAAGGGGATCTTTGTTCCGCCGTCAATAAAACCGTGGAGGAGGTATAAGGGATACGCTTTGCGATACTTCCCGTTATATATATTCAAAGCAGACAATCCCAGGGATTGATTCCTATTAACAAGACACCTCCTTTAACACAAAATGACGTCATTCTTGAAAGTACGAACGATTTTAACGTATGTTAAATATCATGACGAAAACTGAACGATATATTTCGAGGAATTACATGTACACGAAGGTTATAAAAATACGGAAGAGAAATAATTTATATTCAGCCTCCTATACCACTAACTAAATTGTTACGTATAAATACATTTCTCCTTTAAATTTACTTACATTTAAAGAAATATGGGCGATCTATATTTGACAATCGGAATATTAATCTCCTAAATCACGTTCAACTCCAATCATTCCTTAACTTTAATAACAGCCTGAATCGTTTACCTCTAAGGAAATAAGAACGCTGATAAACATAACGAAAAAGCGATATTTCCTTTCGGTATTCAACGCCAACTCGTCACCTTAGCATCGACCGCGCGTAGGAGGTTATTAAACACCCCGTATCGATTTCATTTCTTCGCAAACTCTCGAATAAGATTCGCGGGTGCACCCGCGACCGAAAAACCTCCTGCGAACCTTCTGCTATCGGCTGAGAAGGTCGATGAGGTGAAGAAAAAGGAAGAAACTCCGTCGCTGCAGGTGTAACGAAACGGTCCTTCCTCCGAAAGAAACATTCGGTAGAAAAAAAACCCCCTCCCCCACTTCGCAAAAAACGGGGGCAAAGGTTCTCTGCGGCGTTGCCGATTTGCGGGGGCGGCAAGGTGCAGCGAGACATGGTTCCGCCGTATTTGGATGAATAAAGTATCGTTCCGTGAGAGCGATTCTTTTAATGCGTTCGGGCATCGGAAGCGGGCAGGGCGGAGGGCCACCGCTCCTAATTACAGTTTATCGAGAGCTAAAAATCAGTTTACGGATGGACTCGCTTTTTTTTCGTCTTTTTTTTTGGACTGGGTGAGCGGGTGAAAAATGTCGAGGATGAGACTTGTGTCGTTCGATCATCCGCAAATGGAGAAAGGACGCTCGGTGTTTTCGGTTAATGAGCGGTGGCCATCGCTCATCGAATCGGATTTCCGGCCGATCGCCGTTCCGAACTCTTCGCCAAGATGACCACACGCACTCTATGAATCCTTTTATTATCAGCTGCTACCGAATACGCGCTACGAGGATCTTTATTCATTCCAATAAGGGAAAAAAAGAATATGTTACGCTTCCCTTACGCGTGTCGACCAAAAACTAACGACAAAACAAAAAAACTTAAATACGTATTAGTTTCTAGGACGCGTCTAAATATACATAACTCCGTCGCGTCATAAATATTCGAAATACGGGCGCAAACATTCCACGTAACGAAGAGACTACAATAATGGAATTTCCGTCGCTATGACAGCGCTTAGAGACAAGTTATCACGAAGCTAAGATATTTTTCCTCGCAAAAGAACTCCACGAACCTTGTGGATATTTCAACTTATCTCTCGTTCGTGGAATGTCCCCCCCACTAATATTTTGACACTTCCAACGCATATATTCCGTCCTCATACCGCAACTCAACCCCGTCCACGGGGGTGGGGGGGGTAGAGCTTCCGAAATGGAACTTCGACGAAATTATTATAAATGATACAGAGACAAAAGAGGGATCGATTGCGGGGAAATTAGAAGGGGGAAATATCGGGAGAGGTTTCGGATATCTGGAGAAGGAGAGAGAGAGCGACGGAGGAGGGGGGGACGAAAGCCAATAATTAATTTGCGAAACCTTTTGATTTCGCCTCAGAAATAACGAGGCGGATAGGAGATAAAGGGGGAGGGAAATCCGTGGTTTTGGGAATCGAAAGAAGCAGGATTCTGCCCGAACAAAAGCGGCCCCTTTCTGTTATTGCTCATTGGATATCTGGACGCCCTTTCCTCCTTATTTCAGCGATCGCCGGATAAAAAGAACGACGCCCTGATATTTGAGGGCCTCCCTCCGATGGTTTATTAATCCCAAGAGGAGCGTATCTCATCGTTAGGCTCTGACCTCGTTCCGGACGCTCAAGAAAACTTTTTTGCGGCGTTTATCAATCCACGGAATGTCACCGACGTCGGGCGGGGGAAGGAATTACTGCGCGGAAAAATGAGAGATATTGGCGGAATACTCCCGTTTCCCTTCTCGGGATAGATAAATATCCGTGGCGTTTGTTTTTGAAATATGTATGGCAACGAACGGGGATTTGCCGATATGGACGTGTTCTCTCGGATAATTTGTTTATTTCCATGGCCGCGCAAAGCTTCGCATTTTCCAATAGACGGGTGAAGCGTTGAAGTGAAATGCATTTCAAAAGAGAGCGGACTACGATTTTAGATCGAGATTATTGTTACGTAACTATGACGGCGAACCAACAAAGCCTATTCATTTTAAAAAAACAACGTAAATAATTTCAACAATACAAACAAATTAATTTACGCGGATCTTACCAACAATCAACCAATCTTATAAACTTCGATCGGTAGCGTAATTAAACGAAGTTATTCTCGTATTCGATCGATATTTCGTGCAATACAGCGTTCCGGTGAGATTAACAGCCGATAACAATCGTGGTTATCGTAAATAACCACGAGTAATCGACGTTATCGAGTGTAATTATCCTCTCGCGGATTATCAAACGCCCAATTAATTACATACTACCTCAAATTGAAATCCGGCTTCGTGAGGAATAATTGGGCCACTGAAATAATTCCCCTTTTCGCGAAAAAATACGGAAATTTTTCGTTTTTTCCACTCCAATCGGATGTCTCAACGGATACCGAACGAAATCGTTTCCGATCCAAACGCTGAAGGCATCTCCATTCGAAGCAGACTACGAGGAATCAAAAAAGATTTGTTGGGAACTGAACCAAAGGGAGCCAATAAGTAAAGGAATAGAGGGAATCGAACAGTCTTTCCATGGCGCTTGTTAAATAAAGAGCGGAATCCGTAGAGAGATTGGGGATGGGGGGGCGTCGTGGGTGTGGGGGGGGCTGCGTTGAAAGAAGATACGACCGAATAATGAAGGCTTTTTGCCTCCTCATCTTTTATCCGCACCGAATTTATTTTTCCTCTAAATTCCGCATTGTGAGTTTGGAGGCACATAATTCAATGCGAGGTATGAAAAGGCAGGCGTTGGGCAGATCCCAATGGATGTCTCCCCCACCCTCCAAACACTCGGTTACTGTATTACGGATCGAACTGAAGATCGATTCGGAATTAAAAAAAAGAAGAAAAACCCTTTTACCATTGTAAAGGCGAGGGATTGGGAAAAAAAGACGATAGTCTTTTTCGATTGTACGACAAAAGGAACGGAAAAAAATGTTATCATTAGCTCCTCCGTGGTATGAAAAAAAACGACTTATAAATTGACTCGATCCTTTCCGAACGATTTAGTCGATTGCGGTCGCTTTTAAAGGAATTGGACGTTCTTTTAACGAATGACGTAATGAGGAAAGGATACGTTTTATGTTCACTAATTCGACTGTTCGTAAAAACAATATCGCCCGAGAATAAAAGACTGGATTGGACGGAGAGGATATCTGTTATCAACTGTTGTCGGAAGGCAGGAAGAGGATTCCAAAAGAAAACCAACTACACTTCCTCTTCGAGATATTAGCTCGAACGACTTGATTTGTTTTCGTTCACCGAAGAATGGGTTTTTCGAAAGAATGAAAAATACGTCGACGTACGTATATATATAAAAGGGACTCTCGAATGGAGAGCGAGTTCATAAAATCCATTCACCGTCGGTACGCTACGATTATCTCGTTCGAAATTCATTGAAACGACTCGTTGGATACGAAAATACATTTCTGCTTCGTACGTTTAGCGAAAGTGTGACTCGTTGACCATAACGGCGGATAATTGGATCTGGTTATTGCAAAGACATAACCCATTATTCACCCACGTCTCTGTTCCGCTGTGAACGAACTAATTTTTCAGAGGCGTTTTATACTTCGGTCGCCGACGCGTGAAAGCTCGATATCATCTGAAAGTATTCCTCTACGAATGGCCTAAAACCAAAGGGATTATCCACTAATTGGTTAAAGCCTCTTACGAGTCCACGACGAAAAGAAACCGCAGCACATTAACGAAACTAAATTAGCGCCCGTTATTTTTCTTCGGATCCCAAAAAGGGAAGAAAATTGAAGACGAAGAAAATTTTCAGGAGAAGGCGGATGTGGGATTTTATTTTTTTTTTGATATCAAAAAACCCTGTCTGTGACAGAATGTCGAACCGCAAGGGAATTAAAGGAAACACGATAAAATGTAACAATCGCGCTGAGGAAAAGGAGCTTTTTTTTTCTTCTTTGCGAGAGGAAAAAAAACAGATGCGAGAATCTAGGGGTGTTGCGGTGGAAAAATACGCCAAGAAGGGAGCGTAAGTGGGGATTTTTTTTATCGAAACGGAAACTCATTACGCGCTTCCGGATATCGCTGACAACGTTTCAATTCCTTTCTCTCCCCAACCAAAGGATCTAATCTTATTGCTGCACGTCTCCGATGCCTTCAACGTCCTATCAGCCGTAGCCTCGGCCGGAGACACGCTAGACTAATGCAGAGAGAGAGGGCTATCTGTGTAGTTGGGGGCGGAAATATACACTTCCCCCACCCACCGAATCGGTCGTAATAAATTCGTTTCTGAAGGGAATTATCGTCAAACAGCTGTGGAGAACTCTGCGTTTTTCCAACTCTTTGCGCGTTTCGGACGCGGAAAGAAAAAATTTGTCCTCGAAAGATTTCGAAGGAAATGTATGTACTCTTTTTGAACGGCTCCCGTGCTTCGATCGAAATGAATTCGTCCCGACCCAAAACGTAATAAAATCGCTTTGGTTTGTTCGAACGTAACGCTTTTAACGCGTGAAAAGTTTTCTTTGAACCCGAGTTGAACGGATGCCGCGGTTGTTTTGGACTATATCTTCCTTCTCCGAAACATCTTCGTTAAATCATTCGCGTTAACTTGACTGATTAAAAACTTCATTTTCCTCGATATCTACCGAGAATTTACTACGCAGTATTTCGAATGAAAACAATGGAAGAAGGAGAGATTCCTTACCCGTGTGTCCATTGTGGGAAAAACACGAGAACACTCATATCCTTTGTTCTCATAATGACAGACTAATTTTCTTCCATATAATGCTAACTTAAGTCTTAGAGAAAAGATACTGATTAAAGTTAGCTCTTTCTTGAAATAGCTTAGTACTTGTACGAATTTTAAAATTAAAATTGTATTTATAGAATATAATTCTATCGATGATAATCTACTGGAGATCAATAATATCAAATGATTTCAATTATTATAAAGGGAATGGTCACATTTGCGAAAGAAATCTAACCAGAATGTAATCTTAGAATATCCCGTATGAAATTAACTTTAGCTCTCTACTTTATATAATTAGAATGTATCTGGGTTAAATCTTGTTGAACAGATGCTCTTCAATCAATCAACCAAATCACCCAAAAAATTATTAACAAATTATCAACGATATTTAACTAAGTTCCGATGTTATAATCGTACCCAAGCCACCGCTACACGAGTTATTTTCAAAACACCTCGGATTTTGTAATCTATTCTCATTAAATTATTTGGGTAATTTTCTTTCGGAAGCTGGAGGGAGAGAGTGGAGGATAGATAGAGTTTACTTCCCTCGAAAAAACCTCATCCGCTTCCTGTCCAAACGCAAATAGACTAGGCCTCTCCCCTACCACCTCGGTTAAACGCAAACCGGTCAGGATTTCGCAGCCAGTACGAAAATAATGAGAACGTTATTAATTAAGGAACTTGGAAAATATGGCGAGGAAATTTACGAGTGGAAAACAGCCTCGACCGCGAATGCCTTAACGCGTTGGCAAAAACAAAGGAGTAACTAGGAAGCGTCGTGGGATCCAGCGGCGTAGATTCGGTGGTCGAGCTATTAGAGTATCGGATTTAATTGATCTATGTTGGATTAGAAAGAAACAGAAAATAAAACGATATAAATCATAGGGGATACTTTGATAAGAATAATAAATAATAACCTATTACTAATCTATTCTTATAGCAATAAATCGTGAGAAATAATTATAATACAAAAACATCGCGAAAGAACACTGCTTACAAACGTAAGATCTTCGTCCCCTATTGATTGAGAACACCAATCAAATAAATGGATTCCGATAGTCACGTAGTAAACTTTGATGCGATTCATCTCTCTCTTCCCTCGCACTTAAAGAGAATTCTACTTTCTTGGAACGTCTGGAGCCTCCGGGAATTCGTTTCGAAATAAAAACTGGAAGACGGCGTTCGCCAGGCGCCTCGGCATCGTAACGAGAACTGATTGACCGCAGAAAGTGACGTTCGAGAGAAAAACTTCCAGAACATTAAATGAGGTGGCGTTTCTTTTTCATTTCAACCTCGGGGAAATTTTCTCGGTCTTACGGAAGGGGAAAGGGGCTTCGAAGACAATCTGTGCGATCCTAGTTGATGGGGTATACTGTGGCATCTGGGAACTCAAACTCGTACGACTACCACCATCGACATGAGCGCTGGGGAGAATCGAAGGAGAAAAAGTGAGAGACCTCACGACTATTTCAGTGGCATTGTTGGGGGAGAGAATAACAGGTGGGAGGCGAGGATGGCTTACCTCCCACTCTTTTGTACGATTCCATTCTTGCAGAATGCTTCGGAACAAACTCTCTCCCTCTCTCCCTACTCTTCTTAAATAACCATCAACCGTTTCCACTCACGAAATGGTTCCATATTCCGAAATTAAAAGTCGTAAAATACATCGTACGTAGTTAGATCAACAATGATCATTAGGATTATATTTCTACTCTTTATTTGATTCAGATGAGTTGATTTCTAACATAAAACTACAGGTTTCTATGATGGATCTAACCGTCATAGTTGGGATGAATACCCTACCCGACGCATCCGAGAGATATTCCCGATCCGAAAAAGTCACGTGACCCACTTTCATAACTCCCTCCGTGTTTACGGGTCTAAAAATATAAAAGTACCCTCGCCGAGCAACGAACCCGCTCCGAGGTAACTGAAAAGGGGGAAAGTAAAATAGGACGTAATGACGGAATGGTTGAAATCGATCGACTTGTCTCATTACGATCGGAATCCTTCCCTGTTTTTTTTACGTTCCTCTTTTCTTTGGGTCACATCTGCGCGATTGACGCATTCCCCGAGGAAAAAAACAATCGAAGGTGGAAAAAGCCGGCGGCGGTGGTGGCGGCCTCCCGAGGCGCTCTCACGCAACGGAAGGCGAGCGTCTTTGGCCGGCAGCAGGTGTACGTCTGCTTTTGTAAGGCGAACGGGTACTTTGGCCGTTATATATGTGAAGGGCCTCTCCGAACATTCGGCATTGAGTGTTCGAATGTCGTGCGAGTGATTGACTTCGAAATTATACGTATGCATGATTAATTCCTTCGAGAAAACGAGACCTTCTTATTCATAGAAAGGGGCTATCACCGATACATTCTTTCACGAATTTCCAGCCTCGTAAGACAGGCATCGCGAGCAAGAATATTAATCGTAAATTTCATTCAAATATAGATTATATTTTGCGCTTTTTAAACTTTTAATTTACCATCAACCACCAAATGTAATATCTCAAAATTGCTACTTATATAAAAGTAATCTAAAATTGTGAAAGTTTTGTCCAGAATTTTTCTTAATTAATAAATAATTGCTAATATCAGAAAATCAACCATGCCCAAAAGTGAAATAGACTCTAACATATTGTAGCTTAATTTTCCCTCAAGACACAACGCTCACATCTACCCTGCGGGAACCAAATTCTGCGTGTCCCAATGACGGTTGCCCATACCTCAATAAGCGTCACCGACGACAATAGAAATTCGCCAAAAATGAGCGATTGGATATTCGAATAGGAGTCGAAACTGTCCCCTTCAATAAGCGATCGCCTTAATTCCATTATGGTTTCTTTGGAACGAAAACCGCTGGGGGAACGCACGTCAGGTAAATGTGAAAGTAAACGCTGACAAATGCCCATGTTTTCGACGTATAGATAGGGATCTCTTTTTTTTCCTACCGCAAGAACGATCTCCGACAAAAACCGCGTTTAATGGAAGAATGCGGGTGGAATGGCGGTTGTAAGTTCGCCGAGAAAGGAACGATTAGGAAGGAGGGTAATAGACAGTGTCAAGGGCGACGGGGGGTGGGTGGGGAGGGCTGTGAAAAAACGCGACAAATCGACGACGGGGGGGTGGGGAGGCCATGAAAGGCAAAGATCGAAGAGTTTTTTGGTCGAATGGGAGTATCTAAGCGACGCTTGGGTGATTTATAGGAATTGATCATTGTTGGGGACGTTTGGACAGATTGCTTTTGATTGATCGATTGCTCTGGAGTACGATTTGATGATTGGGACGAAGGGAAAACATGGAATAGTGACTAAAAGGCAGACGTGAAACATGAAAAGCGACTAAAAAGGGGACTTAAATGGGGAAATAATTCGGAAAAAGAAAAGAATATAAAAGGAAACGTTCGGAATGTGGTAATACCCTAAAATCTTGACAGTTAACAGAGAAGAACGTTGTAAAGATTAAAATCCGTAATTTTATCGCGATTATCGATAAATACCTTCGGTTTAAAGGCAAAGAATTCCGAATGTAACAACGATTTACGGTAACGCCCGATGGGTAGAGCGGGCCACCTTCCAGAAAGCACAATTAAAGAATGCTAATTAGGCATTTCGGTGGAGGAATGTTCTTTCCGTCTGCGTTGCTTAGGAAACGCGTATTACAATGTTTATTGCCCCGAAACACTCGAGGGGAATGCCTATCTAGATCGTAACCGACCAACTCATTCGGAGATCATGCTCTATGATAGGGGCTGGTGGAACAAAAGACCACAATTCTTGGAGGAAATAGAAGCTGTTGCTGCATGTTAGACGGCAAATGGGTCTTGGAGGAGAAGGGGGGGTAGATAATCGGTCGCTTGGGCGTCGGTTTGGTATGGATAAGGAAGAGAACAAACGTGGAAAAAAATTAAAGCGGGATATAAATAAAAGAAACATCGGTGGAAGGCCATCAAGCGGAACGGTTTCGACTGGAATTGAAAACCGAATGCGTGGGAGGCCAACTGTCGCTCTTTTGAAGCGCCGTCGGTGGTGGGAGTTGGAAGGTGAGAGATTGTAAACACGGCGGGAAGGGGGGGAGGGGAGAGCGGGAATTGGCATGGAAAGATATACGGCCAATGGAGTAAATGACCACGCTCAAAACTAAATCTACGTCAACTGTGGATTCTTTCGCCTCACTTTACATCCACCCATCCCACGGATGCCGATAAAACGGTAGAACGACAACAGATTCTTCCAACGCGACACGACGGAACGAACTAACCTTAATGATACTTAATCTGTTGATGGAAGTAGTTGCTGTTGCGAAACGAAAGATTATATCTCGATAGAAAACGAACGAAATTAAGCATTAAAAACTGAAGTAAAAATTTAAGGAAGAAATAAATTTATTATCGTAACTTCGTGCGAAAGATTAGAAGAATATTTAAGAGAGATATGATATTTAACCCTAAAATTTCTTAATTTTCTAAATGAAGAATTGCAAGAAGAGGAAAGACTAATAGACTGCCTTGGATAATTAGAGAAATTAGTTCATTTTCCTTGCGGTTAAGCTATCACTCTGTGGAGTGTTAGTGTGGGGAAGAAGTTCCCTAATCAAGATAAGGTAGACGTATTTATATGGTTGGTATCTAACGTTAAAATGAAGCTATATTTGCAAGTAAATACAGACAAAGTTGCTCAATACTGATTCATTTCCTTCTTGAATTTAAGTCCAACAAAATAAAAAAGAATAAGCTACACTTTCAACGTCGATTACCGTTTTGAAAAGAGATCAATTCCACAAGTAGTTCCCTTCGTTTCCGAGGCGATAACTACGAGTAAACAAGAGAACCGATTTTAAGTTCGTATCGAAGTGTGCTATCAACATAGTAACGGGGTATCTGAGCTTTCATATTCAGACTTCTTTTCGTTTTGAGAATCCCAGGACGTGTGTTGTCGCTCTACGGATTAAATATAGCCCTGGTTACGTCACGAAAGCCTAATCTTCCGCGAGACAAGGTCTGGTAAGGCTATTTTCATTCCCACTTCGATGCCAATCGTATCGAGCCGTTTTCTAAATGCGTCACCCAAATTGGCATGATATCCTCATCGAAGAACATGGAAATAATGTGCGACGACAAAGTTCCAATGATTCGCATCGAGTAATATCCGCCATAGCAACAGTCGTTGGGGTTTTTCTTAAGAGTCACGTCAATAAACGATCGATTTTGCGACAATGGAAATGTCATTTCGGAAGGTTCGAAACTTGTGGTGTGTCACCGACCGATATTTTGGTGATGGGCGATAAGATACGGTCGATACGAATGTTATTTGCCGTGACGTCATATCGAAAAGCGATTAAATTGATTTGATTGATCGAATACGGTGATGAAAGGTGGTTTCGGGTTCTCGGAGAATCTAGAGAGACCCAAAGGTTCCGTGGAGAGAGAATCAACTATGAATATTATTATTCCATGAGGCTAAAATAACAATAAGATACCCAAGATATATTAGTTGTATTTTAGTTTAATATTTGCTCTCAGGAGGGATATTACGTGAAATTTATTGCCACCAACTTTTAAGGAAAGGACAAAGGAAGCAATTACAAAAGCTGTTAGTCCGCAAGAGTACTTTGAAAGAAACAATGTTAAAGCCAAAAAATTAATTAAAGAAGTTTTTCCATCTGCAGACATCCAATAAAGGAAAAATCAAGCGGGAGGAGGGAATAGCGGAGGAGTAAGTGTTTATGCGGGCGGGAGAAGTCGTTAAGATTAGCGGAAGACGCCTTTCGGAACACATTTCGTCCACAGGTGGGCGAAGACGTCATAGAGTTCTCGCAAAAGGAATAAGGAAGGGAGGGTGGACGCAGGTGAAGGGCAGTGGTGGATTTCCGACTCGATTCCTCCCCCTTTTTCCCGTTTTCGACAGCCATCCTCGCATACCGACAACTTCTTTTACGCGCCGTCCGCATCGGTCTTCGGCGGCGGGGAAGGGGGACCGCGATCGCCGAGTGTTTAAACGCTCCCGGAGGGGAGTTCTTCTTACTGAGGGGGGTGCCAAAAAAGAAGCGAATGGTTCGAAAAGGCGCCCTAAAGGAGGGAGGAGGGGGGTGCCAAGGTGGATCCATCAGAGCGTGTGGGAGGAGGAGGAGACGAAGTTGATTAAGCGAGGCGATTTATACACGTCGAAATGTTGGGTCGGAGCGGGCATGGCGTAGCAATAACACGCAGTTTTGCTCTCGGGGACGCGTGGAAGGAAGGGGAATGAAGAGTTTGAAAGGCAAGACGTTTAGTTTGGTTCGCCCTTATTTTTCCTCTTCAATCTTCCGATCTTTTCCGACTCCGATTTCCCCGACGACGCGTATCCCTTCCCTCCAATTCCGACATCTCGATTTCCCTCGACGGCTCTTAAGTAGTTTTGCGGTCGCGATTGAAATGTCGAAGTCCGAACCAACCCATTTCTCATTGGAAAGGAATCCCGTGTTGTTTGAGGGTTCCGTTTCATCGTGGCGCCACGGATAGTCTTGGAAAAGCATCAGGGCGGGAAACGAATCTAAGATGAACGGAGCCGTGACGTACCGGCGAGGATTTGTTACGCGTGAGGAATGAGGGCTAAATTATACGGCGGAGGATTCTCGGAATGGGCCCATCAAAAAAAGAAAAGCTCACTTTAACATCTACTGCTGATGAAATTGGGAAATAAATCGACGACAGGAAAATTTATATAGATGGCTATAAAATAAATGTATCGGACCGAGAACTAAACCGCAAAAGTTTTCCAGAAGCATTATAAGCCCGAGCAGCTCAACAATACTGGCAAGCTACACCCTGAATGGCGGCAGTTTGCTGGAAGAACAAGGAGGAAGTTGAAGACGTGGGCGACCCGTTTGAAATTCTTTCCGCTGCAAATTTAACACCTCTTGGTAACGCAATTCCAGTCTACGTCCCACTCACTCCCAGCGCTAAAGACCTCTCTGGCCGTATGACGGTTTCAACCGGAGAGCCAGTGGGTGCGGGGAAAGACACGTCTTTAAGCAGCTTCCGAGGTTTCCATTCGGGAAACCCTTCCTTCGCCACCTCCTTAACACCTCCGCCCACAGATCCACCCATTTCCACCACTCCCTGCGTGCTTTCAGAGCGACCCGCCCTTACGCCCCGTGCAGAAGGCAGGAGTAATAGAACGGGTCTTAGTGTTCATCATTACCTAAAGAGGGTTTACGTTGAGATTTACGATAAAAGCTCAGGATTGAGTAAACTATCGTGTTGTTAGTTTTAGAATCACTGCCACGCGCTTGGGTTTGATGGGAAGTTATCCTATTACGATTACAACTATTAGAATAATATCGTTAAACATCGATAACTATTATAACGTATAATTATGGAACAATGTTTAATCATTAACACCTATCTATGAGAAATTTAATAAGAATACGTTCAATCATTCTTCAATAGTTTATTCTATTAAATATTACGTTAAAAATTTTTCCAACAGCTGATTCCTCAAGAGTTCCAACTCTCGGCCAAAAGATCGATCAACCCGTCCATCCTTTTTAATCCCACCTCCTCCACCCACGCTCGATCAATCTTTTCCTCCACTGTCTCAATTCTAAGTTTACTTAAACCCCTCATTTGTTAAATTCGCGAGAGACTTTTATCCCATCTTCTCCCTTGACGCACCCTGTCTCCCCCCGCATCCTCGCGGTGTCAATTACTTGCCACTCGAAGCGGGAGTAACTAATAAGAAGGTACACAAAAGGACGCCGTGAAAACCAAATATTTGGCAGCCCTCGGATGTATCTACTACTCCTCCTTTGTTTTTCGAGTTTAGCTAATTAAAGAGTTCGGACCATTATGTATCGCGTCCAAAATCCTCTTCGGATATTGGAAGGCGTTCAAAAAATCTATCTCCGATTACTTTTTCACCTCGCGTCGACGATGGCATTTCCTCGGATCACGTCCACCTTCCATCCGATAACATCACACGGAATAAAAGATCACCGCTCTTTGGGAAAAATGCGGGGGAATCCTCGCTCTCCCGTTCCGAATAAAAAATTGCCACCACTCTGATTCGATCTTCGCATAGGACACCCTCTCTCTGTCTCTTTCCCCCCACGAAACTGCACCTCTTCCTGCAACACGTACTCCCCTAATTCGGGAAACAACTGAAAATAGGAATCCGCCGTCGTCGTCTTTCGACAACCGCAGGAAATAACTTCCCGCAAACCCCCGAAAGAGGCGACGAAAACCTTCGCCTTCTCCTCAAGCTTTCACAGATTAAGACGACAAGCGGCTTACACAAGATGGGGAGAAGGATACGGGGAGGGAAGGGGAATGAAAAGAAGAAAAAAAGGAGGTTAAAAATGAGGACGTGGAGAGAAGGAAAGGAAAGAATGGGGAAGGGAATCTAAAACTGAATTGGCTAGAGAGAATTTTTCAGAATGCTTCAGGATGGCTTTTACCTCGACGTGAGGGAATATAATCTCGATGGGTACGCTAGGGAAGTACGTGACGATCAACGATACTTAGAGGAAATTGAAGCTTAATTGATTTTATCCAATGTCTGCTCATATAATATTATTAGGTACTACGCGAAAGCTTATTTCTATTAGATATTTAATGAGACATATTTATGGTAACTAAACTTTACATTGAGCTTATTTAAAGTCGACTAATCCTGATCTTTGAAATCAACACACTGAATTAACATCTCCATGACGTATAAATATGAATTACGAATTAAAATTACGACAAATGCTTTCAAATAAATTTAAATCGTTACCAAGGGGTTCCTATAGCAACCACAATACTAATATTCAATACTTGTGGATCGATAAACGTTATGGTATCGAAGAAGAGGTCTGAATTCATTTGGAAAATTAATCGAGGCGCCAAAAATATTCGGGAAAATTGGAGGTCTATTTCAGTGTTAGGGTCAGAGCAGTTTCTTAACCCATAAGGGGTGCGCAGGTGGAAGGATCGCGTGGTGCGTGATCTGTGGTCAGGGACACGCAGAGGAACGATCCCAAGGAGCAACAAGGTCAGTGGTCCTCATCTTTTATTCATTCGCACGAAACGATCGCTTTCGTTTGCCCAAACGAACAAAAGGTGTAGAGGATAATTCTTTCTCGATTCTCCATTAAAAAGGCGGATTTCTTTATAAAACCCGTAAATCGTGATGTTAAAAGTCAACGGAGAAAGAGAGCGGAAGAGCTCTTTGAATGGGTAGCCCTCAAAAAAGACCACTGCGTTCGCTCTTAAGCCGCACTAAATGTCTCGTATTGTATCTCGGTGTCCACCGAAGACGTGTTTTAAAAGGAACGGCTGGCAAAAGGAAGGTGGGAATTGATGAACGCGATGAATGTTCAAAAGGAGTTCTGAAACATATATTGTAACAAGTGGTTTCTAAACGAGGTTCGAAAGCCTTCGGGAGGATTTGAAAGGGTGCCGCTGACAGTTCGGAGTAACTTCATCTTTTTTGGATAGTAAAATATCGTTAGAAAGACGTTTTGAATATGCGTATACGAATCAGTAGCAATTCGTTGCTAAAAATAAGAGTTTTTATTTAGCGTAGAACGCGATTAAACGAAATTAAATCAGCACTTCTGTTTACATTTAATGGCACAAACGATTGAAAATCAAATATTATATTTGAGCCTTTATTTAATCGAATTCCCGTACATCTAAACGTCGCGGAATGTCTGTGAACGAGACGGGGAGCTTGTGAACCCTCGTGAGAAATGAGATAGGATCCATAACATGGGATCAAATCCTCCTATCTCTTCGAAAAAGAGGGATCCAGCATTCGATTCCATTAAGGATGTGTGGATCGCTTCTTTCCATCAGAAATCACAGGAGACACCCTTCGCTTCCCCTAATACGACCTCTCAAATCCCCTCGGAACCCTCGTAACATATCTATGGGGTGAAATTCCGATCCGGTATGCTTTTAAAAGGCAGTTTTCGCGTATAAGAAAAAGCTTCGAAACGAAATTTTACGATACGCTGGGGAGCATGGAACTCGATTCGGAAAGTAAACCTATGAACAGGGGAGACGTTCCGATTCACCACGGAGATGATTCAATGAATGGATTTATGTTGCGCAAACTTCGATGGAAAAGCCAAAAGAGTTTCTGTACTCACCTCCTTCTCTTTGGCGGCCAATTCCGCCTCCAGCGACGACCTGGAGAGGAGGCCCATGGCGTGTTCTACCTCTCCTTGTGCTCCTCCGGTGGGCGGCGCCGCTCCGGGAGTGGGCGATGTCGCGGATCCCCCGGAGGATGCCGAGGCAGCGGCGGTGGGCGTCCCGGAGCCCGGACAGCCCTTTTGGTGTTGCCCTCCGAGGATCTGCTGTTGCTGCAGAAGGTGGGCTTTCTCCGCCATCTGTAGGCTTTGGTTGGCGGCCGCCAGCTGCTCCTTTAGGGCGCTCACCTCCTTCTCCGCGAGGGTGGCGCGCTGCGAGGAAAAAAACGAAAGACCGTTAATGACCACGGAAAACTTGCAGCCCACTAAATGTAGGCTGATAAGGAAATATCAAATTATTTCAAACCGAAACTGAAATAACCCAATTACTAGGAAATAATCGCTTGTAAGTTATCTTTCTTTATATCATTGTGTTTATGCAATGAAATAGTAAATGTTACAGTCATAATGAGGAATATAAATAATAAAGTAATAATCATAATTAATTAAATTAATAAATGAAAAAACTAAAGATTAAAATAAAAAAGAATAACCATGTATATTACTTGCTAGACATTCAACCACTGAATTAAATCCCTAAAACAGCCTAAACTTCGTACTTAATGTATCTTTTACTTAAGCTGAGCGAGTGTAAATTTAATTAAAGGAATCACGTAATCGTAGCATAACTTTCAAAATAAAAAAAAACATAATGGTGCTTTGTTTTTGCTAACGTAAACCGTTAAGATTAGAGCCAGACGAGAACTGTAGTGTTTATGACACCCTTCCGGAATTCATGAGATACCGATGATCGCATCTTACAATTCTCATTACGTTAAGAGCCTCTTGTCACCGAATACCATAAGCCGATTCTTGGTAGATATTGCCCCGAATGGGGTGATCAGTTTGGGGAAAGTTTGTGGGACGAGGAGGGGCTCGCTAGGAAATAGATTTCGAAGAGACTAATTCAAACTGGAATGGTCAGCCAGAGTTCCTCCAATCCCCATATCGATGCTCTTGGGCCGATATCGTCATCCTTCCGTCGAGGAGCATTATCGTTTCTTCCTCGTCATTCCGAACGTCATCGGCGATAAAAAGTGACGAGAAAAAGTGCCGATCGCCTCTTCCCTTAATGCCCAAAGACTGAGGGCGGCTTACGGAGTGCGAAGAGCGCATTTCCGTGATTGGCAATTAAACCGGAAAATATAAGTCGAGGATCGGGTGGGAAAAAAGTGGTGGAATTTCGGGGGAAAGTTGGAAGATTCTGGGGGGCTTAAGGGAAAATGGAGAGATAGGATGGAGGAAGAACGTAAGAGGCGGAACAGCTAACCTATTCCACGGAGAAGAAGGGTTTTAGGGTTGTGGAATTAAAGGGAAGGTGTGAAGAGACTTGCGTGTAGAAAAAATGTTGGGAAGACCTTAAGACACCTCGGATGCGATTTGTTAGCAGGCCGTTTGCCGTATGAAGTCATCCGGGTAAGGATCGGAACTGGAGCTCTTAAACACGGTGGAGTTAAATAGATCCATAGGATAGTAAAGGATTAGATGCGCATGGCTCGTCCACGTGGAAGTAAGGGCCGGCCGTATCCGGGAGAGGAATTCCGAACTGTGTGATGAGTCGAGATGAATCGGAGCTAGAAAGACATCCACAACTTGAGGAATTCACTGAGATGGGGAAGCGAAAATGAAACGGAGAAAGTGTCGTTGAGAAGTAAGACGTTACCGTGACGACGCTACATAACCAAATGACTGTTCCGGGGTGAATTTCTTCTTAATGCTCGGAAGAAAACGGTCGTTTCTATAGGAACGGATTGAGGGGACGCACTCGGATAATTTTAGCGCATGTTTGCTCTCTGTCGCGACTAATAACAATAGGGAGCTATGGAGAAGAAAAACGGAGGAGGAATCCTGGAAGGAATTGAACTGGAGTATGGGGACGTTTGCAGCGAAGCTATAAAGAGGGAAGGAACAAATGAGCGTGGGGATTAAAATGAGAGAGGAATGCATAGGAATTGGAGGATATCGTATTCGAGGGGAAAGAAGAGAAGGCGATGTAGAGCGAGATTAGGCGGTAAAACCGCGAGAGAAGGATACTGGGAAAATCGTAACGGAGGAACTGGTGAATTCGATGCAATGGGAGATGGTGTGAAAAGGAGAAGATATCTTGTGTGAAATAGTTAAAGGAAGACCCGAAGGAATGGTGAGGGAAATCTTACGAGAACTGAACGCCATCTTGTACGTATAATTACCTAGTGGAACGAACTCGTGAAACGTTGTCTATTAGGGGAATGGAGTAAATACTTAAAGCTATATCCGGATTAGAGTTTTTTGAATTAAACAACCTCTAGGCTTAAGAAATTCGATCAAAAACGGGATGTGTCATGAGGTTATTAATTGGCAATTAAAGTTATTATTATACATTTTCTAATTTCAAAAGAATTATAATTTGACTCCTTAAAATCGACACGAGAAAAACCGCACGTCAAATCATTTAAAAGGACTCGTTTAGGAATGAAAAGATCCAGTGGAAAGATTTCGGAAACAGCAATTGAAACGACGGCTTATCATTTTTAAAACGTCAATGAACCTCCGAATCACCGTCAAAATGCGAGGATTTAATAAAATCCCGTCTCAAATGGCCGCTCCGAAATCATTTCCCCCAAAAGAGGGAGATCGCAATGCAGTTTCGCTCCGCGGGATCGCGATTTCAGCGCCGTCATTCGATAATTTTCGGCGGACGCAAAAAATTACAAATAAAACCCTCTTTTGTGCGGCCGTTTTCTGCGATGGGAGGAAAAAAACGATGAAAATTCTCTTTTGTCGGCGTTCCGAAATCGCCCACATCCTTTCCGACCTATTGAGAACACTTAAAAGAGCGGAATGGATGTTTGGAAATGTTTCTGATGAATGAATAACGGCTTTCCATCGGGGAAATATTCCAACTCCTAAACCGGACATCCGGTGGACGACAAACCGAAAAAGCACCCCAGCTTCCGTTGTTAATCGAAAAAATGAAAACGAAAATGCAGCGATTGAAGTATTGGGACTCCTTTCGAACAATGGAATCATCAAAATGCTCGCGGCGTATTGCTCTCGGAACGAGCGGCGTCTGTTGCCAGCTTTTTTTTCCGTCTCGTATTACGACGGCATTAGCGCGGAGAGAACGATGTTTAAATGCGATTAAATGATGGAGAGGAGTTAAAAAAAAGGGAAGGGGATTTATCGAGGCGGGGGAAGGCATAATAACGCTCTTCATCCAGTGCGAAAACGCAACAATGCAACAATCCGCGCGAACTCCCCCTCGTTTCGAACCCTCCGATAATGATGAAGGGGGGAGTGGCTCCCGTCCCACTACCCGAGGCTCCCTCTCTCCCAACGACAGGTTTATTGTTTACGTGCCTGTGTCCGAGCGACTAATTGAAACGCCATTTTTCCACGCTCGCGATACGATTCTTTTTTGTTTGGCGGTTGATCCGTCGTGAATTGGGCTTAAAACGAGAAAAAATATGGTCGAGAGTCCAATTATTCTTTCTTTTGAATGTGAAACTCGTGAGTTATAATAAAATAATACAAAAAAGGTAGGATTCGAAAGATTTTAATGCAATATTTTGCTCGTTTTTCGGCATCGATATTTTTCTAAAAAAATTCCATCACTTACGATACCCAACAATGAAAGCTCTTAGCAACCAAATAAAAAATATTACTAATCGCTAAATATATATTGAAATGGTTACATAATTAATGTCTGTAAACCGTGGAAGAGTCTGATCTCTTATCTACACTCCATTACGATACTCATCGCCCTATAAAAGTCTTCATAATCGATGGAATTCATCTCGATTCGTTGGCCCGACGAATGAGGCGTTTAAGGCGAACATTAGCGTAGCGATCGAGTGGTGCGTGAGATGAAAAAAAAGACGATCAACAGGCGGAATCTTCCGATAAGGCGCGGGCGCTCGAATCTCCACAGAGCATCGCTATACGCTTCGGCGAATATGAGAGGCGAAAGTCAAAAGTCGGCATAAATCAGGGAAAGTGACGCAAAGAGAACGCGGATGTACGGATCGGTGGGAGTTGAGAAACGATAATCGAACGCGTTGCGAAATGGCAGAAGATACAGGAATAACCCAGTTTCGGAAAAAAATATCTTTGTCACGCGGCATTAACGCGGGAAATGAGTTGTCGGAACGTGATGATATAGCGGAATGCTTTATAAATACGAATGGAGAGGATTATGCAAACCGAAACATATGGCGCAAAACATGAATCCTTATGGGCTTTCTGTTGAAAACATGTAAAGAAAATGGTACCGTTATTGCTCTATGTACGTATACTGTCTGCTTGTGCTTAGGCTCCCGAAACAATAAAGAAAATTATTCTCGGAAAAATCGCACTGTGACAATTCTTGGTTAATGTTCGTAGATGTAAATTTGTTCATAAAATCCGGTTTTATTTCCGTAATACGATAATTATTAATATTGTGATATTATTAATTTCCATCAATATTTTAAATTTGCAAATGATAACATATTGTCGAATATGTGACATTTTTTTGTAAGTCCTATTTTCTTCATTTTTTTCACAGCATTACGTCTCTGTAAGTCGAGAAACTTCGCTGCAAAGCATTTGGACGAAACGACAAAATTAAGACGCTTTTGTTTCCAACCATTGCCGCGACAAGAGCGCCCCTTCACAAACTACGGGAATTGACAAACTAGCAAAACCCGCCGCTTGGGGACATCGAGTGCAGTGGATGTTTCCGAAACATCATTTCGGACGAATTAATTCCACTCGAGCTGAGCCGCACCCCGCGTGAAATCACCGACACCGAAGGGCATCGAAGAGTAACCGGTCGGAGGGGGTAATGGGCCGAGGGACGGAAAGTATGCCGATATTAGGGGGATGGCCAAATCGCCCTCCGAGGGCCGGGGTTCGATCCCCTTCCTTCCGTCGCACCCCCGAATATATCCTCCCGATATGCACGCGTCCGTTGGCGCGTATTTGGACCCGTCTTCCATTGTGCACGACTCTCCCCTTTCTCTCCACTGGACAATGCTTTCGTCGTGCATCATATTGCTTTCGGGAGGGTGGTCCCGGGGGCAGACGCTTTTAGTGCCTCCGCGGAATAAGTCGAGGGGTGATATATCCGCGGTGAGTGGCATCCATCCTTAAGAGGGACGACGGCAGAAATGGTACACGAACAATATCGCGTTGGTAATTGCTTGATAACACTGCGAAATGTAGCCGAGGCATATAGAGAAGGGTTAGCTGGGAATGGACAGATTGGACCTAACCGGTGCTAAAGTGCTTTTTCAAACCGGATGGAATATTGTAGACGAGCATTAATTTAAAATATAAGATATTGAAGGAATACTTGCTGAAAACAAAACGGCAACTTCTTAGAGCCCATCAATTTAGGAGAAGGAAAACCCTCGTACGACATATTTCAAACGCGAAGGAACACTTTCTGAATGCCAAGAAGAAATCTGAAGCATACTTGGGCAATGCAACCAAATTTTAGTGACGTTCGATTAAGTATTAAAAGCAGAATCTACCAAAGAGAGCTTCTGGTTCCCGCATAAATACATAATCTAAAAGTCTGTCCTAATAACCCAGAGTTGATGACATTCATACTTCGGAATTCCGAGCTATCTACCTCGTCTAGATAAAGGAATAGCGTCGCACTGGCCACGAACCCAAAACGATGACGAATCGGTACATTGGGGGGGGGGGGAGGGGGAAGTTGGCGTTTGGAATTTCGCGAGCCCGGCCTATTTATGCGCCACTATTGGCCGGAAGCTATATCTACGCTCTCACAGAGACACGCTTCGTCGACTTCCCTAACCCCCCACCCGATTATCCGAACCCGGTGGCCACAATTCGACTGAACCCACGGCCAATCGTCATTACTGCGAATTCGCGCCGAGTGGCAGATGACGGCCTCCGACTACAATAACGGTAAAGGGGGCGGAATTGGGGAGTGCAGCGGAGGAATGAAAAAGATTTGGAACGTAAACAAAAGGGATGGGGCATGTGGAGAAGTGCTTCATCATCGATCTTCGATAAAAAACGGTAGTAGAAAAAAGAAAGAATTGGAGATAATGATTCGCGGAACATCTGGTTCGGATCATTGTCTGTCTGCAGAGGGCGCACTGCGTGCGACTGATGCAGGCACACGTAGAGAAACGCGATGGTTTGCAGACATTCGACCGTGTGTTTCGAATTGGTTTTGGAGAGGGCGAAGTTCGAGGCGAACTCGCTCCTTTTTTACCCATTTGGTTCTCTGGTTTCCGGTTGTTACGTTCCGCTGATTTAACTTTATGGTCATTTCCATTTCGATAATTTTGACTTATGCGGGGTTTATTATCGTTGATTGAATTTAACATCGTTGATGATGAATGAGAATGGTTTGTAGAGTAGTAGAGTTGAAGTTTAGTGCTACTGCAGCAGACGGTGGGGTGGAGCAAGAAGATTTACTGAGCGAAATAATTATATTGTAATAATTATAAGCAATCAATATCTTTTAGCTTAGATAATTTTCTTGATTATGTGTTTGTATTATAAGATTATATTTTGTTTTAAATTTATTATTTGCTACATATGAAATATATTTAACCAAAGCAGAAGTAGCAAATAATGGGCTTACTATACTAACTACAACAAGATGAACACAATTACTCCATTTGATTGCCAGACTAAATACCTCACTACTCTTAAGATTTCTAACCACGCAACCTTCCTCGCCAAATTCCAAATACCTTCATATATAATCACTCATCGTCCAAGTACGTCGTTAATACGCGAGATGCAGACGAGATGTGCCTTCCCCGTAACGGCGGAATCCATAGATTTGATCTGTCACGAGGACCTCCCTGCACATGGACCAAAGTACCGAAATTGCGCCTCTCCCGAATTTCCGAAGCACCCGACTGCAGCGCGCCCCAAAAGGCCTACGGCGGACGGCGGAAGCTGCTCCACAATGGAGAAATTTCCGATGCGGGCCAGGGCGAAGCAATTCATTGCGAAGACGATACTTTCGGCGAGACGGACAATGGCGTGCATGCGCCCCGCGTGCATCAAACCGACTGCAGAGGAGCAACTGTCCGTGACGTAGGAGTCATAAGCGAGGAGAATGGCGGCTGGAGATGAGGGGGAATGAACGTGAGCACAAATGATCGGAAATTAAAGGAATGCCGTTGGGTGGAGCCGTGAATAGGGGATGAATGGGGAGTGAAGGTGGCACAGAGATGCGCTTCTCCGGTTTTGCGAGAAAGCGAGCGTTTGAGAGGATTACTATGGCGGGACAACAATGGACGCCGCGTTGAATCATTTCCTGGACAGTTAGATCACTGCCCCTGTTTTTTTTTAACCGACGATGAGCAATTCCTGCCATGTGACATCTGGTTGTTAATCGTTGCTCTTCTTCACGATTCCTCAAGCGATTGTGGACTCTAAGTTTGAAAATAAGACGCGACTTGTACTGAGGAAACATGGTAGCATTTTATGTTCGTAAATATACAAAAATTTCGCTGTTTTAATCGTAATATATATCATTTAACTTGTACTTGAACTTGTATATTTTAATCCTATATTTTTACCCATCATTTAACAAAGTTATTTAATTTTAAAATTGTTTTGCTCGCCGTTTAAACTTAAGTTTTTATGGATTCAATAAATTGATTAACTTTCCATTATAACGTATATCAACGTCTATCTTGTTACTTCTTCCTTACTACTACAATACCATACGACAACAAACAGTATAAATAGTTTTACTTATACCAATCTCGGTAGAATTATAATCTGAGCGTAAAATTGCAGTGTCTCTCTCGGCAACACAGACGGTGCGATACTTTATAACAAGCGAAGATCTCGTTAACGAGAAGAAGAAGTTACCTCCTACCAATCCCAAGAAATACGTCGCATTTATCGGGGCGAGCGTCCGGTTTCCAGAGATCGATTCATCGTTGCCTCAAACGTGAACAGGTTGAGGATGGAAATGGACGCGGGGTAACAAAAAAAGTAATCGATGTTGACGCATCCTTTTAACGCCGTGTTTACGCTCCAGCACGTCTCTCCTCTCAAAGGTTCGAACCCCGGTGTTGTGGGGGGAGACGAGAAGGGAAGGCGAGGAGTGCTCTAATGCTTACGAGTATGTCGGGCGGTCTCTTGAGACTAGTTACCACCTCTATACGCTAACAGCCAATGAGGCGTGCCGATAAATCCGTGTACCGAGGTCTCGTTTGTGATCTCACGCATTCGCGATAGAAAAGGAATGAAAGTTGCGTCTAGAACGGAGAAACCAATGAATTCGCTCGATACTTGGTTACGGTTGCTATTTACTCGCGCGGTTACTATTTACTGGTGCGGTTACTATTTACTCGTGCGGTTGCCATTCGCTTGTTTACCTGAACGCCGATCCAGATGCGACAATCGAAAGATGGCGTCAGTGTGACGGAATTAATCCGCGGGGACGCAATTACAGCTACGCTCTCCCGGAAATATCTCGGAAATAAACGGGAAAATTGCTCGTGGAAGAGAGCGGTACGAAAAGAGTGGTTCCGGGAGGCGAAAGCTTCGTATCCACTTCCATTTATTCGGAATCGAATTTGCGAAGCCGGGGGAGGGAGAGAGAGAGAGCTCATCCTTTCAATTCGTAGCATTTCTCGGATGTTTCTTGGGGATGGGGGCGATGCGTGACGAGCATAAGAGCAATCGTAATTCACGGAGTCGCCGGTCGTGTTTTAAAAGCGTCGAAATGAAGCGGCCGAGTGGGAAGTGCCTCGGAAGACCGCAAGAGACAAATGAATCGCCCTCCGCTACCAGAAAACCCCGCTTCGCCGCAAACCCCATTAAAACGCGCGACGAATTTCGGAAACCCCTAATTTTTTTTCCGAGAGCGTCGCTGTTAACAAACACGTTTCTGCACGCCGCGCGTGTATAGTAGATGCGCACCGAGTGAGTATTCCCCGAGAGAAAAACAATTAACGCGTAACTTGCGGCTTCGGGGGTCGCCGATGGAGTTGAATCGGGTTCCTATGCACTGACTCACTAAACCTGAACGAATGGTAAGAACTCCGGAGGGTTAAAATCCTATAATCTACTTTCATTGCTACGGCGACGCTCGGTTTTCTTACGTCTCGAGATTTTTCGCTAAAATCAACTCCAGAAGAAGATGTTATGATTGTGATACCCGGAAAACACCGTGTTATTTTGGTTTCCGAGAAACGCAGGAAAAACTAGACCAATAAGGAAGAGGCTGCTCGAGGAAGTTCGATGTCGGATAAGGAAATGCTCGAGATAAAAATACGTAACCTAACAAAAGAATTGAAAGAGAGAAATATGAAAGGAAATTAACATACAAAATGCATTCCTAAAATATCACAATATCAAATATACAAATTCAGCCATAAATATAATATAAAAAAGACGAAGGGATTTAACAATATGAAAAAGTATGTGCTTCACATTTAGTATAAAAGAATATGAGCAATTGAAAAGAAAATATAGGAAGAAGTAGCGATGAATATGCGGGATGTAAAAAAGGGTTTCTCGCGGAATGATACACAGGGAGGTATGGTTGTTGATCCCCTGGAAACGTACCGTCCATAAATCACGCGTGCGTCTGTGCATCGCTCGTGAGGTTGTGGTTTTCGCGAGGACCACCCAACGCCTTTGGGTAACATCTCCACCAGAAGATGGAGACCTCGGACACCGCAAAATGGTTACTACACACATCCACTTTGCCTCCCACGCAGCAGCACTTTTTTATATTCCTCCGCCAAAGAAAAAAATCCCGCTTTATAACCGATCCGCCACTTTGCGTTCTTTTCATCTCTCAAACTCCTTGTGTAAAGAAAAAGGACGGAAATAGTCCCCTTTTGAGCGTAAATATATATATTTTCCAGATGGATGACCGCCTATAACTATTAAAAAAAAAGAACCCCTTTGGTTATTTAGCGCCCTTTCCTGATTTATAGGACGCTGAAGATTAACCAAACATTAACGTAGCGCTCAAAAACAAGTGAAATACGCTCGCGCGTGCTTAAATATTTGTCTCGCGTTGCCTCTTGGATTACGTCCGCCATCAATAAGTAGAAAGGAAGATAAAAATCATAAGTGATCAGCGGGGTTCCAACAACATTTTCGATGCGTTAAAACTTGATTGTTTTAAGCGCGGGAAACAATAAAAGCGTAAAGCTCTTATTTCTTCAGAAGCTTATTTCCCACTGCGTCTACGACCCCAGCCAATAACACGGTCAACGACGTCTGGCGGAGGGAAAAAAAGACGTATCCTTATTCCCGTCTTCTCGTGTGACCATACTTTCCGAGTTCTCAATCGTTAAAAAGCTCTTCATAAACGTTGAGAAAATTCATTACCTCTTCCTTGAGGATGCGTTCACGCAACACGAGAGTTGTGTACACACACATAAACGCATGGAGGGAAACGTCGAGCCACCAATGATTCTCCAAACCCCTACTTTCGTTATAATCTAAGTCTCAGCTCCGCTAAACCCATAATAATAACTTCCATGACTTACGTACCCCAAATCTTTCTTTCCTGTCACGGATAATTAAGCAAAATTAAATTTTAATTCGGCTCGCTCCCCGATTATGACAGCCGCGAACGACGTAAGTTATTTATCAGGCAGCATCCTCAATAAAAATCCTCCGAAGAAAAAAAACGTTCGTTAAAAAAAGTGGGTATTTTCGGAACTTGGGGAAGCGACCTCTTAAAGCCTTCGTGCATCTGTTGAGATAAATTTTCCCCAAGTATGCATCGCCGTTCGCGAAGAAGAATCAAACGGTTTGAAAGGGTTTGGGAAAGAGGGTAATCTGTGTCGAAGGAGACATTCAGAAGAAGTGCTTTGAGAAGAAGGGGAGGAAGTGTCGGTAAAGAAATAAAGGGAAGAAGGAATTCGGGAGGGGTGACACTCTTTTGGCCAACCTTATTCTCCGTTGATAGGAGGAAGGGACTTAAAAAAAATAAGAGGGAAGATCGACAGCGACCGTGGCAATTGGAAGAGGGGGGAAGAGTCTATAAAAGAGTGGGGAATCTATAAAGAGGTGAGTTAAGGGTTGGGTGACAAGCATCCGAAAGGAAGTGGCTCGGTTTATTAGACTCGTGATCCTTTGGACCGCAATCAGCCTCTTGCGATCTTTATAAATCTCGAGGGAACATAAAGGTCGATGAGAATGATTGCTTTTGGGTCAAAGGGCTTGAGTAGCTCAGAAATAGTTCGGCTAGACCGAGATGCTTGCAGTTTACGTGAATCTTCGACTGCAAGTTCAATACGTTCGACATTTGGATTCAAACCCTTTTCAATCCTCGTATATATTTAAGCGTACGTTACAAATAAAGCACACAAAATTAGAGCTTCCTCTACCGCTACCATTCCTGCATATTTACCCTAAGCTTAAAGCACAAAAAATGCCGATCGAAATTCTTAGAGAGCACGTAATCATATTCATTCCCGGGAAAGATATGTTTCCTCTTGGTAAGAGAGAGAGGGAGAGGTCACCGTGTCGTGCTTGGAGACGCGTTTGCAGATGTGAACCTCTAAAATTAGACGGAATATTGAGGAAACTTGATCACCTCGACCGAGTGTTAAACTTTTTAAGTGCTCGACGGACGGCTCGTTATCGTGATTTACGCACTGGGATTTGTTAACGTTTCCCGATCTCTCTCTCCGGAGCTGTGATACAAATTTATCCGCTGCAGAACTCGCTGTTGGTGACGTTTCGTATTTTAAATCTTTCGCTTTCGCTTGATTAACGCCCGATGGTTGAATTGGTAGAGCGTTTTCGAAACGTGTATGGATGAATCGAATCTGAGAGACTATTGTTGATAACAACCGGATACTCAGCTAAAGAAGAATAAGGGTGATTATATAATGATAATTTGGTTGAGAATTAAGAAGGGCATTGGAATTATAATGGTGAAAGACTAATGCCAAAAATAGATTTTGATAAATTTTGAAATGTTAACACAAATATCAATATTCAGGATTCAGAAAAACTTCTCTTTCATTTCTTATACTTAAAAAATTTCGAGAAATATAAGTAGATAAAAATAAATCGTTGATTTATTATTAAAAATATCCCTGTATCATTGATACGTATTACGCGGGATTTATATGAATGAAGAGACGAAAAAAATCACTAGAAACGTTCAAACGAAGTCATAAAAACTTGGCATCTTTCTTGCCGAGAATGAAATCCTTCGCGCTGGACCAAATTTAAGTTTGAGAATGAAGAGGGGATGGTAGAAGGAAGGGCACAAGGGGGAGTAAGAGGACAATCGAGTGGAACGCGTGCGGGGGGCAGAGGTGGCGTAGCAATTAAAGATCCTCGAGGAGTGCTTTGGGATTTCGCACGCGAACACACGCACGACGAAGAGAAGAGTGGCGGGTTGCGAGGATTTTGGGGGCTTGAGGAATGCTCTTCAGAAAAAAGGGTATGCTGAGAGGTCAGATGGAGGGAAGATGTTGAATTGCACGAAAGAGAGAGAGTAAAGAGAGAGAGGTTTTTGAGATCAGAGTGGAGAGACAAAAATCTCATGATAAAATAGCATTTACGTAAGAAATAGATCATGTATCTGAGTTTGAATAAATGAATCGAAAGGCAATTGTAATGTATCGTAAAGTTGGGAAATTATCAACAAATAATTGATGGTTCACGTAAACAGTTGATTAAATTGAAAAAGAAGGACCAATATTGCCAAATACGTACTCGACACTTACTGGAATATCTTAGTAACAACCCTTTGATTGTTTTGTTTCTATATTCAATCATTTACAGATGATTCTAAATGAGGAAAACATAAATGAAACATAAAATATTAAGAAAACTAGTTATATAGCTTACTATTATAATATTATTCCAGAAATATATTCATAGTTTACGCTACAAGATACAATAAAGTACTGTGCATTCTACAACTCCAACATATAGCATCAAAACGACTAAAAAAGAAGCTAAAACACGTTTAGAACTCCAGACGTAGGCCCACCATTTTCTTCCCGGCAAAGGAGCGTCTCTAAATAAATTGGATTACATCGAATGGATATGGAATCGAGCCATTCGCTTGAAAACAATCAGAGTGAGCAATGGGGCCTGACGCGAAGACGGAGAAAGAGAGAGAGAGGGCTAAAAGAAATAAAAGGGTAATTAAAGAGGGGGGAAAGCAGTACACGGGATCGACAATTACGACTCACCTCAAGAATGTGAGGGCAAAGAAAGAGGGGGAGTGGGGTAAGGAAGGGAATGGGAGGAACGTATCTTGGGGGAGCAAATGAGATGTGCAGAGGATGCCTGCGATGGATTTATGGGTTTCTCTGGGAAAGCAGAAGTCGCGAATCTTCTTCCACTGGGTTTTGTGACTAATTGAATTCGAATTGAGAGAGAGAGACAGTGTTCTGGTGGAATGGCTTCGGAGGAGCAAAAAAGCGGAATCCGCAAAAGGGACTGGAGAAAAAAAACTCGCGAATAACATCGAGAAAATAACAGTTTTTCTCGATCGAAAGCCTTCGTCAATTAACGTATAATTCCGACTACGGAGACGGAAGCCTTAGTATAGTATACAGAGAGAGAGGAGGACTTCATAACCGATCGCGGCATTTCCTACAGTTTATATATATAAACGAAAATAATTACGAAGATCCTTCGCGACGGTTTGTTGACTCCTTCAGTTGTTTTTTTGAGCGCGGGAACTTTTGCGATTTCTTCGCGAAACTTTTTAATTGTCCGACGATTGAAACCTTTGAACGATTCGTAAGAGTGAAAAAACGTGCGGGATTGGACGATATTGCGATACAGAAACAAAAAAATAAGATTACAAAAAAATGAAAGAGGTGAATTTCGATACCGAAGTTTAATTAAGAGAAACTGGAGATATATAAAGAGTTATTGTGTGGTCGCGTCTACAAAGGGAGTAGGTGGAGTTGGTAAAAGCATTAAAACCGATATCCTGGAAACGGCGGTGCGTTCTTTCGAGGAAATGGACGGCCGTGTCTTATTTCTCCGCGACGCCATTTTGTAGTGGAGAGAGAGAACGGGAAAAGGGAATGAATTTTGAGAGATTGGCCGTCTGAGACGGCGAAACTAAGATAAACGCGGAGTGGTCTTTGACGGATGGAGGTCGCGGGTGTGGGCGGGGGGGAGTTCGTCGCGGGCGGGAGCGGAATGCATCCTCGGAGATGCCACGTGCACGATTGATGGAGTGGTACAGAGGCGACACTCTGCGGCTATTTCGTGCGAAGCGGAATAAATGCTCTCTTTTCCGAAACTCGTTAACTCGGACAATGGAAGCGGCTTGTACAAGTTGGCGGCGAGTGAAAGAAGAATAATAAGCAGGTGGAGAAATGGACGCTTTCATTATTTGCCCCAACGTTTTAGAAGAATGCGTCGTTTTTCTCCTTTTCAAGAATAAACTGAGGATTCGATCCGATGGAACTCTTTCACTCGCGCTAAATTAGCTCCCAGTTACGAACTAATGTTTGTTTTATATTTTTTCGTGACGTCGAGAATTGAAGTTTTTTTTTATCACTTTATCTGCGAATGCAATCACTGGTTGACAATTCGACACAGAGCTTTGGTATTTTTTTAACATTTGAAATTTAATTTCTGTGGCATTCATAATTTCAAAAGATTTCCGAAGTAATTAATATCCTACTACGAAATGAATACTTGTATAAAAATCACGTTAATTGTCCCTTTAGCAAATATAAACACTTTGTTCTTTATTCGTCAGATTTCATGGAAAACGGTTCTTTGTAGGCTACCAGATAAAATAAACAAATATTAATTGATTTATAAAAATATTTCATTAAGCTGCGTCGTGTTTAACTCAGTGCACAGGTATCTTTCATCGAGTAAATTACTTATTGACACTTTTAGATCTCTTGGAACATCAAAGAACATCAACAACCTAATGAAAACTAAAGAACACCTTTCTGAATACACCACCCAGCCTCCACCTTCATCAACACCTCTTTCAGATCCGCAATACGTTTATATATGCCGACTTTTTTCGCGCTATCCCCACTCTTATTCCCAACCAACGTCCCTTCCATCCCTTCCTCTTATATATTTATTCCCTGGGCGCGTAATCCTACGAAGGCGTAAAATTGGAAGGAGGTGGGAGGGGGTGGGTAACGGGATAAATGGAAAAGGAATCCCGAAATTCAGATAGGAATGCGACTGAGGGAAAAAAAAGATAGAGACAGAGGCGAGGATCGGTCGAGAAAATCGATGGTGGTGACCCGTTTTTCGGGAAAGAAAAGGTTATTAAACTTTTTCCTCGGCGGCGTTGCATTGATGCGTGGGCGGGGGGAGAGATTTGTGTTGCAACGGAAGTGTGTGGGCGTAAATGTGTACGGGAGGGCAGGAAGTAGGGAGGGAGATTGATAAGGGAAAAGAGGGTTATTATTTCCGTAGTGAACGGTCGAAAGAAGAATCGGAAGTTGGGGAAACAATGATCGTTATTAAATCAATCGAGATGAAGATGAAAAACGAAGGACCTCTGGTACTTAAATATGAATCCGATAAGACGTATTTCAGACTTCATCCACATCATCAACTAAAGATATCAAAGGTACTTTTAACGAGTTTAATAAGAAAATAAATGACGTACAATCTAAAAAGTTTAAAGAATTACTATACTAAATTTCTAATTCATTTACCTAACAACAGTTATTTTATATCGTGTAGAAAATTACCATTATACATCGCTTGGAACGGAATTAGAATTGAAAAAGGTTTGGGAAATCAATTTGGCGTAAAATCACGTAATCAACATGCCATAAAATAACCAAAACACAATCGAAACTCGATAATCGCCGATAAATCGACAACAAAGAGCAAAACTCAGCCAAAAAAAGTAACAATGCGCTCGTGTCTTGCAACCCGTGCGTTTTCGAAAGAGCATTTCGGAACGGAGCCAAGTTTTCATTGTTCTGAGCCGTTTCCCGAACAGTACGTAGCAGTGTAAAATAATCGCCTTTGGTAATTAAACGCGTCTTTCCACTCCCGACATATTTCCAATTCGGCTGCACATTAACAGCCCGAGCTTAATTAAAATAACTCTCTCAAAGAGATAAGAAAGAACAAACGAATTAAAAAAGGAACTTTTCGGAAAAAAAATAAAACAAACCGAGCCGAAATGTATATAAATATAACGAGAGTATATCCAAAGCGAAACAAATATTACCGGACCCCCCGAATCATTCAAACTTTCGGGGAGGAAGGATAGGATTCGTAAAACTTCTTCCCGGGTATAAAGGGTTGAGTGTGGAGGGGAGAGGGGAGAAAAAAGGGAAAAAGGCATCTTTTTTCCCGCCCTATAAAACTAAGTAATTAATAAATGAAATCCCTCCGCTGAAACCATAAATAACGCCTCGGATGTATTCATTTTCCGATTGAGGCCATAAACTTTCAGTCGAAGCCGGAAGAACTTTTATAATGGATTTTCGCTTTACTTCCAAGAGATGGGAAGGGACAGGGGGCGCGCGGGGGTGGAGTGTACAACAAGGAGAGTGCAATGAGTGGAGGGTGGTGTAGGGAGAAGGGGTGGTGGAGGCGGGGGCAGAGAAAGAGACCCCTAACGTGTACTTGGAAGGATTTTCACGTAGGTGAAGGAAGGTGGGGGGTGGTGGGATTAAATCCAGGGGCGCCGCCCTGAGTTTATGAAAACAATACTTTCCCATCTTCGGCTATTAGCTATGCGGCAATATATTTTGATTTTTAATTCCGCGCTCGACAGTTCCAGTCCCCGGGATATTAGCAAAAGGGGGCCGTAATGACTTGGGAAGGGAAACGTTGCGAGGGATGTCGAACCTGGGATGAGGGAGTGAATAATAAGGCGAAAAAGGAAAGAGAGTAAAGATTAAAAGTAAACAAAATTGGGAACGTGTAAAGGAATGTTGCAGGGAGAGAAAAGGGTGAATTTCTCGAGAGATAACGTTTAAAGACGTCGCGAACTACTTTGCATTTCTGAGGAGGAGAGTAAATAGGAATGATAGAAGCTTTCCGGGTACGTTTTAATGTCATCGGTTCTGTGTGTTTCGCTCTATGGCTTCCTTGGTTAATCAAATACTCGCTTCCAATTATCGGAGAGTATTGAGTATCGTCTACAGCGAGTCATGTACCGCGAGACGAAAAGGAATGGTTACATACTGCATTCCTATTCGGGTTAATAGACAGTCGTGAATAAGCTGATAAATTTCTTCCTTCATATCAAATCGTAATAGCGTTAAAGATACTCTTGTAATAAAAATGCTTTCTCGGAAATAGCTATATAAATTTATATCGATAATAATTAATAGCCAACTCGTTAATATTCGAAAGAATACGTGTAATTAATCCATAAATAATGAAATAAATCGATATTCAAAGCCAAGACATTCTGAAGTCTGTTAGCCAAAATATACGGCGACATTACGTGAGAAATTTGAGACACAATTACGCAAAATAATGGTCCAAAAAGTAACCTCCGAAGACAAAGAAGGCGATATGCAAGGCAACGTGATGGGTGAGCTTCTGGGAAGACGGTGGTGAGGGGGAGAGGTGTTCCTGCACAAGTTACCCGACGTAAAACCCAACGCTGATAGGATAGCGGTGGGGGAAATGAGGTTCGTGGGAGGTTCTTTTTTATTTTTTTTGAGAGTAGCATAAGGAAGGAGTGAAAAAGGTGGAAAAAATGCATAAAAAGTTAAAAAGGCGTGGGGAAATTGAAAGGGAGAAGGGAAATATATGAATGGAGAATGGATAAATAAACAGATGAGATATATGGCTTTATTATCCGGGATCGCGAGATGGCGTTGGCATAATAAGAAGAGCTGGCAGGTGCGAGGAAGCGTTCGTTTTTGGAGGGGGGGCTTTAGATGGAATTAAGGGGGGTGGGGGGGAGCGTTCGCCCGATTGAATGGACCCTTTTTTGGATGCCGATATCACCGCGAAGCTCCTAAATAATTGCCTCCGCAAATAAATAATTCAAGAATGAAGCGAAATATATTGAATTTTGATGTGGATTAAACTACGGGGTATAAATTATGGGGGGTCTTAATATGCGTTGCTCTCTTCATTTAGGGGACCTGTTATTTATCGATAGGATATTTTTCCTTTGCGCGATGGCCCTAAGATTTATAAACGCCCTTTATTAATACCAATTAACCAATACATATTTTACAGTTAAAAATAAAATATTTGGAAAACTGAAAGAATTAATATTCTAAATATATTAAAAATCCTTTAGGTATGAGAATAATTTTAATTGATTGATAATTAATTTCGGAGGAATAAAATTTTGAAATAGATTTAATGTAAAATGAAAAATAATTTCAAAAATTTGAAGAATAAAAATGTATACTTCGAAAAATAATTCTTAAGCTACATGGAATCATCATTCATTATTTATTCAATAAAAATCGCCCCAGGGGTTGCGACGGACTCAAAAACAGTTACCAAGGGATACCAAAGCAAAAGTAAGCTTACAAAACACAAGAGAAATTTCTGGGAAAAGATCGAGAAATCGAATTCAAAAAATTAAGAAAAACGAAAAACTTGAGAAACGACCCATTCTTCCGAAACAATGATTAATTCAAATTCGATACCATCATCATCAAAAATTCGGAGCCTCGTAAGAAAAGTTCCCGCATTAAAGCTCCGCATTGTCTCTTTTGTACTGTCGATCTTTCCCTCGGAAAAACCTTTTCAAAGACGCGATAAATCGAACAAAGAAAAATAATCCTTCGATAATTATAAAGCGTGATGTTCGGTTCCGAACGCGACTACGGGAAGAGGAAAATGGAAGTTTATAAATGTGGGGGCAAACAAACATCGGAGGTCAGAGACGACGTAATTACCAGAGGAGGAAAGATCGAGGTTTTTCAGCCGTCGTAATAATCGACTAAAGCGAAATACAAGAGGGCTCGGTCTAAAAACCGGTAAACCGATTTAGAACACATTCAGGGCGGAAAGAGGGTATTTGATCTTCTGTTTCGCTGATTCGGGGGCCATCGGGTTCCATTATTATGAGAACCGAAAGGGAGTTTTGCACCGCTCATTGTCTGACGGACGAGCCAAGATCATCGAGCCGATGCCCCGCGGCGGCGACTTCAATTGTTTCCCGATCGGCGCTCGAGGGGCCAAGGAGCAGCCTCATCGCGATGGAGGGACGTTGGGTGGGTAGGCAACACGCCTGGCGCGTTGCCAAGGAGGAGGAGGTGGGGCGCCGCCGCTCGGTGGTTGCGCCGATAAATAAAACAAAAGAGAAACGAACGAACTTTTGAACGCGAAACCTTAATTGCGGGATTCCGCGAAGGAGGAAGGATGGAGATGAAAATCGATGAACGTCCGATTTCCACGGCTACCGGAATGTTTGAATTTCCATCTGGATTTGTTCCCCTATTCGATGGTGAGAAACGAAATACTGAGGGCGAAGCCCTTAAAATTACGTCGCGATATTTGAACGAGGCTTTCTTAACTCCTTATCAGAGAGTTGACGAGATTAAAATTTGATCTTACGAGTATATTTATGAATCACAACTGCTGTTATATGCCTTAATATTAACTCGCGATCCGTATCCATTCGCCAGGAATAGGAAATTGTTCTAGAAGTACTCACAAAACCGATGCTCGAATGTAGCTCGCTAGTAGATCCGTTAAAAATGGTACGTAGGACTTACCTAAAACAAAAAGAAAAGAAAACACATGAGTATTGCAGGTTTTAACACCGGGGAATGTCACGTAAACATCCCGAAACATATTTACAACAGATTGGACACTTCCACGCACATTGTATAAAGCCAGTAAAAAAAGAGACCAAAAAATAATAATAAAAAGCTACGAAAATACGTTAAGGAACGAAGGAATTGTTAGTCAAAGGCGTGTGTGCGGAACGGATTGAGGAGATGTGGTGAAACACTCGAACAAGGAAAAGTATCCAACCAAATACCAGGAGGAGGAGGTGCTTCCAACATAAAAAATAAGGTGAGCATGCAATTGTTTGCTTCTGCACGCAAACTGTACGGATGATCGCGTAAAGAGAGAAGATAGAGATACGTAAAAGACCAAAAGACACCGAAAGAGAAGAAGATGGTAGTCAAAGAGAACGAAGTTATCTCTAGCATCGGGGCTCGTTCGTATGGGGGCGACCGTCCCTGATGTCTTTTGATTCCTCGCGCCACCATCCCTTCCAATAACCCTTTGATTTCTCTCCTTATTTACCAAGGGCACCCCGGAAGCGCCCATCGCGAATTTCGGCCGATGGATGTGATCCAGGCCTTAATCCCCTCCTCCCTTAACTAACCCACTCCCCTCGTAGGGCCTCTCTTTATCTCGAGAGAACCAACCCCCCTCCCCTCCCCCGCACTTCCACTTGAATAATTTACTTCCCCCGGAGGGCGGAGGAATAGGTTATGGGCGAAAGGAAAAGTGGTAAGGGTTTGATAGGTGGCCGAAGAGAGAGATTTTGCGGATTCGCCTTTGGTACTCCTCCTCCTCCTTCTGCAGAACCCCCTCCAGGCGGTGCCCTTCTGACAAATACGTAGGCACATCATTTCGTCTCTACCTCCCCCTCCTCCCCCATCCGACTGATCAATTGTGCAAATATCCAATAGAGACGTTCGAGAGGCTTAGGGATCTTCGTTTGCCGTGGAATGATTTATAGAATTACTCCATAATTAAGGAGGATTTATTTACGCATCGTCTTTTGAGAGGAGTCTGAGCGTAGCTCTTGTGCAAACGCCTTTCCTTGTTTCGCGATTTTTATCGGAGGTTCCCGCGACCGAATTAATTCTCGGTACCATTCCTCCGCATCGCTCTCCCAGAGAGATTTAATTTCCGATTCCGTTCGGGAGCTGGCCGTTCTAATTTTCGCGAAAATGGATCCTCTATGGTAATCCTCGGATATGAAAACGATCTAAGTTCCGCTTGTTGTAATTTCATTACCCGCCGACGGACGGACGGCCCTTTTTCAGGGCGTCCCTGCCGATCGCTGAAGGTAAGCAGTACATTATTGCGGAAGACGAGTTAAATCAGCACTGGAGCGCAAAGAGATTTCGGCGCCGATTCGTTCCGATTATGTAGTTCACATTCTGAATTGGAATCCGGATTTAGTATTCCTTCCGCGATGTTTGTTGGCAGATGTGTGGGCGTGGGAATATTAGGTACCATAAAGCACTTCCTACGTATTATATCCCTACTAGATATTAATACAAATGAATAAGTAATACTGTGATATTGTAGAGCGATGCTATTTTCTTAAATGGGACAAATTTATCAACCCATTCACTAATTTAAAGCGTAAGAGAATAGTGTACGTGTATGATAACAATGACAATTTACAGTCGAAGAAATACGCCAAACATTTTAGAGATAATCAGACTAAGGTATTAGACGACATTTTCCTCTGTATCTGTAAGTTTCTAGTTCATTAATACGTGTATAATAACACCAATATAAACTGTAATAACGCTTTAATGTATCAGACAATTTATACAAGTCAACAGCACCTACTATCTCCATTTATTCCTGAGCATAACCCTTCGAAAATCCCCACTCGTGTCGAACTAAAGATCGCATTATGGCGCCACGAGATTCCCTCAGAGTTATGCTCCTCAAAAATATTCTAGACACGACCTTTAGAATCGATCGCTCGGACGAGACAGCACCACCGCCTCCCCTTCCACTCCATCTCTTAATGTCAACTCGTTATTCCTCCATCTTCTTTTTTTCCTCACAAACACACACTCCGTAGCCGCAATCCATGTTCCCAATCTCTCATTCACTCCCGCACAGTTTCTCTCCCTCACGCTTCACGTACTCTTTGGCTTCCAAATTGACTTCCCAATAGCCTTACAGATATCAGTGGGGACCGGCTCTCTCAAACCCTTCCTCTAAATCCTTCCGTCCCTACCCCTCTTACGTAGTCACCCTCCGATTCCTAATACTCTCCTTTGCCTGTCGTCCCTTCGCTAACCTCTCAATCCACTCATCCCTCCTTCCCCTACACTCCCCCTTAACGGAAAAAGCGGTCTACTTTATTACTATTTAAATGTTTCGTTTCCGAGAGATTCTGTCTTTTACCGCAAGTACATTTCCGACGGGTTGTGGGGGGTGTTGAAAAATTAATCGAGTTGTAGTACGCGCGTTGGTTTTTATTCGTATTAGCATTAGGATGGTGAAAAGGGTTTGATTTCTCATCATCTTAGACTTTTAAAAGTCATCAAATTAGAGATTATAGATTAAGCATAAATAATTAATAATCGAGAAATATATTCATCATAATTTATCACACCAAATCATGCTTATTTTATCTGATTATTCATTCAACTGTTTTTAAGGAAAATATTAAAATTATTGACAGTTACAATAAGCAATATTTCCTTCGATCTAAATTAAATCTTGTTCGTATTCCACCAAAAGAAACCGTGCTTCATTCACAAACGATGCATGATTAATGACCACTTTAATCCTCAAAGAAAGCAGCACATCTTCAGCGTAAGGTAGCGTTCCAAGAGGGCTGAATTTCCCCAAAAGTCTCCAATCACGAATCGGTGCATTGACCCCCCGATGGAAATCAGCATCTCGTAAATCGAGTGAGGAAGTCTTTCGGCAAAAATCAACCTCCGGAGTTCGATTGTATGAAGGGCTCCTGTATCCTTTCTCTCTCTCTAGAGCCCTAAATAACCGATCCACCCACCCACCCCCCAAACGAACCCTTCCGATCACCTTCCCCTCATCCAATCTCATCCCTATAGACCTCAGCGACAGGAAAGACTAACAGCCAAACGGGAAACCATTGGCGTCTCCTTCCCCTTCAAAAACCCTTACCAATCCCTTCCTTCGACTAGAGCTCATTACAATCCAAACGTGTATCGCCAAAAACCATCGTGCCTGGAAAACCGACGTATCTCAGTTTCCCTCCCCTCGTACGAACACACACACGCATCTAACACACACACACACCAACGCTCGGAGCATCGATTTGACAACTCCTCAAGCCTTCATTTCCGGGCCCTTTTATTTATTCTTAATTTCCGAAATTGCTTTTTCCCTTTCCGGTTGTGAGAATGATTAGAGTAGAGCGTCTTTCTGGCTTAAAAGGGGAAATCGGCTTTTGTTACTGATTCTCTGAGAGCGTCTTTCGAGGAAGTCGATAATGGTAATAATATTTTGACAGGAAGAGCGATATTTTAAACTGGAACGAAATTAACTCGAGAACCTTAAAATATCCCCAGATTAAATCTCTAAATAAACATTGGAATTTTATAATCGCTGATTCATGAGGGAAATGAATTTATATTTAATAAAACTTATCGAATAAATTGCTAATTTTATCAATTTATTTACGTGCGTCTTATCTCATTTAAATCCACCACTATATTTCTAATTTAAACTTCCTTTTAAAGGCCCGTATTTCCTTAAAATATCTCAACCCCTTCACTACGATCACAACGCGATCAGACCATCTCTTCCTCTTCGCAGCAAATTAAAGATCGCCGATCCGACAAAAAAGTAATTAACAAAAGATTTGGAAGGAAAAGAAGAAGAGCGCTCGGTTGAAACAAGACAAGAGCGATTTATGAGTGACGCGTGGTTAATTCTCTTCCCGATCGGATTCTTTCCCTAAGGAAAAACCCTTTTTTCGAGAACTGGAGGAGAGCTCCTTAACACTTGGACGCACCGATTGCACCTTTTTTCGGATGTTTTAAATCTGTCCCCCTGAGGCCCCCATCTCCAACCGATTCCTCTGGAGAACCCCTTTGATAACTAATTAGGATTCCCCGCTCTGTGCTCACCCCCCATGACGTCTTCTCTGTCCGTCGGCTTCTCTAAAGACGCTTCCCTCCCCACCCCTGACTGCTGGTCCAGTGGGGGCGGAAAAAGGCCTTCGTCCATGGATTCGATAAAAAGGGCGAATTTTCAAAATAATACAACGCGCGAACTGTGATTTTTATCCTTCTCAATTAAAACGATGCAGTGGGAATTTGCAGAATATAGTACTGCGCATGTTGGGAAAGCTTTTAAGTATATAAAAGGTCAAAGAAGAGTACGTACGAAGAGATTTATTTTCATACATCGTGAAAGTACGTATGCAAAAGAAAAGATAAGAATTTAAAGATAATTGTATTACAATTTACGACTTTAATTAATAAATCCTTCGAAGCATTATTTCATCAAATAACATCCTTAATTCACTAGCTGATTATTAACAACAACAAGCGACAATTATCATTCAACCGTAATAAAATAAATAAAAAACTACGATTAAAACAAATAACTTTCAAAAAATTCATTCGATCAACACTCCTCAAACGCGAAACCCAAACGCTCCCTCAACCAGTCAACTCAACAAGATAGCCATTACTCCAACCGCACCGACACTATTTCCCGTCCGTATCCGCAGGGGAACGCCGACTATTGGTTTCTATATCGAGTGCCACATCCATTTCCTTTCCCTTCGGAAGCTACAGTTTTTCTAAGCAGTATTTAATTCCATTCCTTTCTGCTCCCCTTCACTCCCACATTCCCTTTCATCGCACTCTCTTCATTCACAACCCCCTTCCCCAATCCACTCTCTCTTCCGATATCGAAGAGAACAAATTAACATCCTCTCCCTGATTATTCCGTACGCTGCCTCTAACACACACACCCTCTCTTACAACCCCAACCCGACACCCCCTTAGCACGTCTACCGCACCCAACCCTTTTTTTAGCCCTTCTTTCCGAATCTCGGACGCGACCTCTTTTGGTTCGTGTGTGTGTTTATGGGGGAAAAAAAGGGAACGGGTGTAAAAGGAATATGAAGGATTTGAGGAACCCTTTTCCTTTTCCCCGAACGGACGTCTCTTTCACTGCCGTTCGCGCGGAACTTGCTTATTTCGTCTCTAAGGTGACCGTTCGCGGAGTTTATTTTTCGCTCCAAATTGAGCTCCATTGAGAGGGAGAGAGCTAAGGGATTCATCAGCGTATTATTGTACGGAATCAAAAAAAAAGAGGATCAATTTTTCGCGGGAGAAATCTCTCTATCGTTCAATCTAAAAAAAATCCCTTTTTTATTACGAAGACGATATTCGTCCCTTTAATTTGTCGATATGTTAAAATGGAGATCTCGTAATTTCTTCGCGGACGAAAGAAATGAATATAAATTTGGCGTCTACGAATAACTCCTACTGAACGAAAAGGAACTACGATTTGTTCCTTTTTTTTACATCCTTCACGGAGATGAGTTTTTTCTCTATCCAAATAATCTTCTCCCGCTTGTTTTCGACATCGAGAAAAAAAAACCCTTTGAAAAATTTCGCTGATTTTTTGTTTTTACGTCTTATCCCCTCCACGACCCGATTTCTCTCTCTCCCTTCATTGTGTGTATCTCTCCTCGTCTCACCCCTTTCGTCCGAAGAGCCATTTCCCTGAGAGAGAGTCGCAGATTAACGAAATTAACAGATAGAATTACTTTAGATGCGCGCCGTTGGTATTGACATTCGGGAGGGCAACTCGGAGTGGATCGCTATTGGCGAAAAGGGTTTGAAGAGGAAAAGGAATCATTCGGAGGAGCGTTCGGGGGATTCAAAGAAGCGAGAGGCTGAGGGAGAAAGAAGAAAAGGCAGACACGGATGGGAAGGGACTTAAAGAGGAGATGATTAAGGGGATACGAATTAACGTGATAACCCTCCACTCTTCGAAGGTGTACCATTTGAGCATGTGAGCGGGAGTTGAGAATACGTATACATCGACGTAGCTATCAATATATCTGTAAGAAATAACTGAACGTAACGTAATTACGTAGCAATAATATTTACCGGAAGCTGCTTCCTTTAATTCCAACACAAAATAATAGCATTAAATTCCGATCTAATATCGATAAAACAAAAATTACCGAAACTTTAAAAACATCGATAAAATTTCAAAAAACTACGTATTACGTAAAATTGTAAGAAATTATAAAATATAACCAAATTAATTGACGAATACGTAACGCAACTCCAAGGTACGACACCACGTAGAGTACAGACGTCAATTTTTACGCAGAGTATCACATCTTTCCAAGTTCAAAGGAGTCCATTCGGAGAAAGCGGGAGAAAAAAAAAGATCGGGGGATAGGTGGAGGAATTCAGGCGTCGGGAAATTCGTCCCTGCTGGGCTCTTGGGCCGGTTGCAATTTGCACGAGGGGGAAGGGGAGAATGACTTAATCAGGTAGGGGCGAGGGAAAGAGGTAAAAAAAGAGAGATTCGGAAAGGAAAGCAAAAAGGCGAGGCTTTAACAAGAATAAAATATGTATATTGGATAGAGACTGCCGGGAAAAAGCCAAAGAAAGACGTCCGGTAACGCATTTATTTTTCGATAAAGGCGGAATAACGAACGGAAGAATAAGGGAGCTGTACGGGATTATCAACGGCTTTGAAGGATATAATCCTCGGTTTCGGAATTTCGTTCTTGGAACGTAAATAAAAAGCACGTAATATTCTGGGAGGGAAAAAATTTCGTAACTAAGATCGAAACTTTTCGTTATATAAAATGTTGCTCCTTGGTGCTATCGCTTCTAAATTAGATGCGTTCGGAAATTCATAGGTTTTCCCTCTTTGTGACTCTTTGTTTTCTTTGGCTTCCGACGGCTAATTTGTTTATTTTCGGATCTATCGACGATTGTCTTCTAGGAAACGCATCCTTGGCCACCGACCAAATCGTCAAGGTACAATCATTAGTAACCACCGTCGCCGACGCGTCCAAAACGGGAGGTGATTGGCAGCGGTGCGAATGGACAAAGCAGAAGGAGTCGACGCCACCCGATCTCCTCGAACATGCCGATTGAGCCAAAGATTTCGGAATCGCATACCGAAAGGGTAAAGGCCGTCGGGAGCGACAAAACGCCCTCCTACACCTTCCGTCTAGTCCGCAGAGCGGGTCTGCAGACGCTGACAAAAAAGAAGGGACACGATACGGTGACAGTATTTCCGCCGTCAATAAATGCCCGGTTCATATGCGAGAGAATATGGAGATCGGCGTGGAATTGAAATATCTTGCGCTGAAAGGAGGGAAGTACGGGGAGGGGTGGATTAGGGTTCTGCGGATGGAATCGACAAGAAGAGTTAATGGACCGCATTTTGTGGGGGGGGGGGTCTGCGAGGGCTTCCTCTTTAAAGACACAATGAGATGGAGCGATGATCTGGGAGCAGAGGTCAGGAGGAAGACGAGCTAATACCACGATCGGAGGATTAAAATTGGGAGCCCGTGCAGGAGATGATTTCCTAATCCGATCTTGCGAGGTGATTCCTCGGGTATCTTTTGTCACTCCGGAGGGTCGGATTGGCGTGTTTGAAGTCGAGATGGGATGAAGCCTTCGATTTACCTACATCTCTTGCGTAATGATGAGAGGACCATCCGGTGGGAGTGTATCTTTATTCATGAACTCGTCATCTTCCCATCCTTCGCCTTTCAGGGTGATGACGATGTTAAAAAACCCCTTGGTCACGTGAGTTGATACTCCCCCAAAGACATCGATGATGCTTGAACGATGCAGACACTTCCCAAAAAACAATCGTTCGCGGCAGTTATCACATACATGTTCAAAAACCCGACACCCGACGGATGCTGGATGTGTCCGGATGATATCTTGCGGCGAATGGACAGACCCGGGGAACGTGCATGGACATCGTTATTCCCTATCGAGCATAGGCCTCGGGACATGGATATTCAGAGGCGGAAAACCGAGGGGTATTGGAATTCGGCGTGGTTTCGGTTTGGAGGCGCGTATCGCTCCGAAGTTTATGCGAAAGGATAGGGATATAAACGGGATAAAGAGCTCTAGACGTGGGGTTGGAAAGGATTACTCTCTAGGCTGCAATCTTTGCCTTGGTTACGCGGAGGGAACTCGGATATAAGAACCATACAGCGACTGAGACTGAAACATTTAATACCTTATAAACATGTAACGCAATCAAAATTGAAACTTGAAAATGTGGGACTATAAGAAAGGAGGCGAGTATATTAAAAAGCCAAACCGACACGAATTTTGAGTCTTGCGTACGAAACGAGGACAGCGAGATAAAGAAGGAGAATAGATAATCCAGAAGGAGAGAGAGGAGAGAAAATGGCAGTAATGCCCTCTTGCTTCCACTGCCCCCATGAAGCCTTTTTTGTTTTCCTCTCTCATTCCTGCGTAAATTCGCCTCAGACACGTTCTTCCCCATCTGTCCTCAGCCTCTTTCTTTCTTCTCCCCCATCTCCGCCCACGATGGGGGAAGGCTACGGAAAAAGTCCGCAGCCTCCCAAAGGAGCACGGAGGGTAAAAAAGGATAGGGGTCTAGGAAAGAGGGGTGGGAGGAAAGGATAAAATAAATAAGGGGGTGGGAAGAGCGGGATTAAAGAGGGAGGGGAAATTAGGCGATTTTGTCGCCGGGACATGAAATAAGCAATGTCGTACATTGCGTGGCGAAGCGTCTCCGATATTTAAGGGGGGATGGAATTAAAAGTTGGGTAATTAGCATCCGATCTCTTCCGCTTACGAATGTCTTTATAAAACGGGGAATGGGTCTTGTGCTAGAGCTGCGTAACAGGTGCACGGGCGTGCTTAACAGAAGACGTCGATTTTTAATGACCCAGTGCAGTAAAACCATTAAAAATCGGAATTTAAGAGTTAATAATCAAATTAATACCATTAAGAGTTAATGTAAATGCGAAAAAAAAACAATTGTGAACCCTTTTTTAATCTCATACTCTTACGTAATTAGAAAACGAAACTGGTAGCCTTCATTACTTAAGTAGAATCACATGATGAATTATAGCTTTCATTGATACACTAGGAGGAGGCTAGTATACAAAACAATTACCACGGACAATGTCCTAATTGCCTTATACATAGTAACCAACGCTATCGCTACTGGGTTTCTTTATGGTGAGTGAATGTTGAATGCGAAGACTCACAACGGAGACTGCCTGTTAAACACGTCAGTGAGTCCGGAGTCGCACACCGAATAACCCCCTTGGATCGCTCATCCATGAAAAGGTCGTCCTGCCAACGATTTTCCCATCAAAACCTGATTTTCCCCTTTCCTTCGAAGACCAACGATACCGGTAAATTCAAAAATCGATGTCAAAAAAGTAGCCTTCGATCGAATCCGAGGGTTATCGGGAGCGGGTTTCGGGGGAGAAGCCTTACGAGTGCAAAGGAAGCGGGGTGCGGTGTCTGAAGGGAAAGCGATAGCCGGAAGCGGGCATCGGGTGGTCACCGGGGCCCTCCGAGGGTCGAATTTGGGGACTTCCCACACTTCTTCTCGGAGCAATCGCCCGAATACAACGGATTTTACCGCATGCGGTTTTCGACAATCCCATAAGCCTCGCCTTCCTGTCCGATGAAGGGTTCTGCCGAGCACTCGTCCATTACCGTCTCGTAAATCTATCGGATACTAGAAAACCGTAATTCGTACGGAATAAGTCGACTGTATACTATACTACAATTGCAACATGAGGCAACAGTTTCCTAGGAATTGGCTCCACTGAAACTTATTGCGCAACTTAAGCTCCATATAAACACACTTTGATCAGAAAACCTTTACCTTGTTTACTCAATAGCTCACTAAATACACCTTTTATACTTTTCTCCATCCTCATACGCAAATATTATATAAAAAAGGACACAACTTATCGAAGCAGAACTTTATACCATCGTCTCCGTAAGGGTTTCACTTGACTCACCGACTCTTTACTCATCCTTGCTCAATATCCTTCACGCACCGACGCCATGTAAGACAATCCAAGTACGTAATAGCGTTTCCTTCGCGAGGATGCACTGCACTAATTTTCCTTGCCACTATCGATGCACGGATCCATCTCCATTACGCACTTCCCAACGGCGTTGCCTCGGTTCACCTGCTATGTTCTCCCTTCGCCTCCGCATTGTTACCAAGTCATCGAAAAACAATACACGGACATTATCCTTCGGGCAAATCGTGTCGCCATATCGCAAACACATCCCTCAGCGAAAAAAAAATCGCCACCATATCGCTGTCCCGAGAAGAAGCTACGTCAACTCGATCATCTCCAGCGTTACCCTTTGTTCAACGGAATCTCTGCGCCAGATACCGGCATCTCATAGTCCATCTATCGCCCTGTAATAGTAGAACCGAATGAACTAGAATGCCAACGCTGGTAAACGCTCTCGAGTCCACCTTCTTGGAGCTGCTAACCTAGTTTCATCACGCCCGGATGGAAATATATATAAATATATAAATGACAACGAACAGTTTTGTAAGACCACGTCACGTTCCCAATTCTTTTACGTAAGAAATATTTGGAGACGTATCAAAAACATGGCTCGTTATTGACAAACAAACATGTGAATTACCACAGGATGTTCTCCAATACTAAAGAATTAATGATCGCGGAAACAAGCAGATGCTAATGTGAGACGGAACGAAGCGGGTTTAAACTAATGGATATCTTCCGCGAACCGTTTTTAAAAAGGAGTGGGCGAAAGAAGATCGCTTCTAGATTTTTCCAGTGGCACAAGGAGAGGATCGACGCCATAAGAAATCGATAAGGAGAATATAATAGCGATCCGTTTTCTAGTGAATGAGGGCTGCAATCTTCGAATGAATCAGACACCGCCTCCATCTTCCGATGCAGGATCCAATGTCTCAATACGGGCCTCTTGTTCGAGATGGAAGAAATAAGCTGGCGTTTCCTTTTCGTATGCGAGACGAATAAACATCTACCGAAAGGATTAAAATAGCTCGAAGCAATGATGGCTTTCTCGAATTAATGTTTATCATTCATCGGAATAAAAATCCTCTGCGATGACGAAGAACGGGGTGGGGGAGGTTGTCGATGAGTCTTCGAACCTTTCATTGAGAGAGAATATCTGAGAGCTATCGAAAGGAATGCTTCCGTAAGCGATTAATAGATTGCCTTTCGTTTATCGTATTGGAGGGTCGGCGAGACATGAGGAATGAATCATTTGCTTCTTGCGCGTAACTGTTTGCAGTAGGAAGCGATATCTCGGTAAAACATTTTGACTCGAGAATTATACTATAGTAATAGTTTTCGTTGTTAAATGCATTAATACAGAAGTAAATAGCCTGATCTTATACAAACATATCTTTTAAGAAGGAAAATAAAACCCCGCATATTAGCAAAGAACTACGATCATTGCTTCGAGTTATTTAAATCGAACGACTGTAATCAAGCGGTCAAGCTCTGTAATCGGAAAACGTATTCCTATGTCAACAAAACTGCAAAGACAACAAAGAATTGTTAAAACGGTTGTCAAGAGTAATGGAAAATGTTTACAGCCACCTGTGGGTCGATTTGTAGCCTAGTCCGATCGCTCCAAAAAAACTAAAGATGTTGGGACCGCACTCCGTCATCATTAACCTATTCTGCTGCACACATTGGTGCCAGATTTTAATCCCCCGGATGCCACCCCACCGAAGACCCCGGGGGACAGTGCGTCATCATCCGAAATCGATCCTCGTGCGAAGAACGGGTGTGAGCAAGTGTGTGGGTGGAAGCAAGTGCAAGGAGGCGATGACAGGGTGGGCAGAGAGAGAAAAAAATCGCCGAAATAATCCTAGAATTAATCGCCGAGACGTTTGGAGAACGGGATGGACGGGAACGGAGGGAGAAAAAGTAGGTGGGATTGAAAAGGAGGGATGGGTGAATCGAAGAAGGGTGCCGAGTGATGGAAGTAGACAGTTGTAGAGTGTCTCGCTTTTGGAACACGTGAAGAAGAGTTCGGGAGTCTGTTCACGAAGACTTTCTGGAAGTCTGGGGGGAGAGGAAGGGGAAGAAACGATATAAGCAGTGAAAGGAGGAGGACTACAGTGTATTTTACGTAAATGAAATCGGAAGAAAACAATGAACTCCTAAGTTTTACAATAAAAGCAAACAAATAGTACGTAAAAGTAATCTATAAAGCATCTATTACGTACGAAATATTCCATAATCTTACGTACGATTAGCAAAACAAAAAAACATCGCGAATAACACGTAGCACAACAGCAGAGACCTTAAGATTTGTTAGTACCCCGGTCGTCTTTCTCTGATTGAACCGATGCTTCGTGCAATTAGGTCAATTTGTCTGCACTTTAAATTGGTCACTCGATCCGCTTTCAGGAAGTGACTAAGAGCTATCGAATACTCGCCAGCCATCGGGATGTTTGCGGACTTCCTCTCGTTTCTGATAACGACTCTAGCATTGCTACGCATCAGACGGAATTCCTTTCCAACTCTTTCGTTATGTTTATTCATTACGTATTGAAATTATATTACGTTTTAAATCGAATCTTCCATCTCATAAAGCGACTTTAATACCTATTTAAACATACTGAAACATATATTACGATATACATCGACTATATAAAAACTTCTTTCCCGATAGTCGTCGTGGTAACCAGAAGAGGAAGCGTTCCTTTCACTTTTTCACTATACGTCTATTTACTGAAACCCGACCCTAGTTCCAATCACTCTTTCCCGCTTGTTTATACCCCACGCTACGTGTTAACCACCCATTTACTCGTGGTCCGCTTCCAGTAATTGGCCTCCAATCGAAAAAAGGAACGACTCTCGTTGATATGAAGCGGTGGAGGGATGTTGCAGAGAGAGAGGAGGATCATAGAGGCCTTCATCATCATCGCCAACGGAGACCCTCCCACGCCCCGATGCCACATCTCAACAGATGAGGCCTTTGCTAACTAAATCGCCACTTCCTTTCGAGAGAGAGAGACTTCTCTCTCAATCGACAAGGAAGAGGGCTCGAGGAAGTCGGGGGCAATCGAACCCATGGGAAGGGCGCAATCCGCAGATGAAAGCGATCAGCGCCCGTTATTGCGATTTATTACATCCTGCCTATCTTTAATTTTTAATGACGCTCCTTGCAAGGATTGTCAATCTTCCACTGTGTGCTCTGTATGGGGACATGGAAATGGAGAGCGAATTGTGCACTTGAATCAGGAGTATCGCTATGAACCGATCAATCTACGTAGATTGACGTTGGAATAGGTAAGGGAAGGGTGGAAGTGAATGGGATACGATAAAAATGGGTCTGAAAGTGATTCAATCATACCAACGAAGGAAAAACAAGCATCTATGCATATGAAAAAACACTATCGCGAACCGCAAACATTTTATTACATTACGAAAATAGCTTTACGTAAATATAAATAACTTCACGAAACTAATACGATTAATGTTCGAAAAATATTAGCTGAAAACCTTTTTTAACACTCCTTCGAATTCGATTGATTTCAGATGCTATACCGTGAGTCATTGCCGTCATTCATTCAACACTCTATCCCATATAATCCTCCGCGTGGGCCATTTCTCCAGAATATTTCTTAGACGTGAATGGGATGCTATACTGAGACCTTGGTACGGCTTCTAATCCACGCCCTTCGCATCCGTCCAGGTGACGCCCTGATTAACATAAATTCCGTGCGCTAAAGAGGAACGGGCTAAGACAATGGGATTCCGGATTATTTCGGCGGGTGGCGAAACATTAGGCAAAAAATAACATCTCTGCATTGGATCCTCGGTGGTCGTCGGAGTCTTTCACCGTAGAGCGACGTTTTATGGTATCGGAATTGCGTTTAATTTTACGACAAGTGTTAAAATATAGAAGCGCAATTAGCAGCCGACAGTAAGCGTATCTTTTTACGAAGCAACATAAATATTCCGCATGGCGATCGTCAACTGTCCATCAACTCCACCGATGAGCTCGGAATGTTCGTGAATGATAAAACACTGCCGATTGCCTTAGTGAATATTTGAAACCCGTTGACCCGAGCAACATAAAAGAGAGCTACAATATACATAACGCGGAAAGTACGGCCGGTGTCGTGTTGCGAGGGGAATCAGAGGAAGTTGGTTATAATCGCGGCTTTTCATCGAAGGGGCCGTTGGAGCGGAAGCCGCGTAAAGTCTACGCGGATGCATTCGCTAAATGTCTCCGTTGCCGAAAAATGAAAGTAATGCCGTGTCCGTTTCCAAGTGGGGACGTGAGGAGAGTTGGCAGCACTGGTGTGGGAGGAAGCGGGAGAGTGTGAGAGGGCACATCGGTGCAGATGGCCGCATCGCGATCCCACACCACCACCACGCCCCTCTCCCAATCTTCACGGAATCCTATCCATTGAGCATTTCTTTGCCCGCACTCTTCCTTTTCAAGATCTCGCTTTTCTAGATCTGATTTTAAAACATCTGTTATGCGTATTAAATGCTGCGTTAGAGAATTAAAAAGCGTTCGTTTGTTTTTTTAAAAAAGATGAGATTAATAAGGAAAAATCAGTTAGTGAGAAACAAACTTTCACAAATTCTGTTAAGCTTATTAAATTCAATCATAGTTATGAATTCGATTTCCTATCAAAAGAGTTCTTGAACATTTCTCCAAGGTTTCTCTAAATAGGATGAGTATTATGAATGGGATATTTATACTTTATTCCTATAATACGAAGCTAGTCCTTTTATTTTCCCAAAATACTTTAAAACTTTCATTGCATACTGTCAATGGTATACGCTTACGGAAAAAATAGTTACGTGTGAGGCTTTTTTCTTAATATCTATCCTTCAGAAATGTTTCAATTTCGAGTAAATTTCTTCCTGTATAAAAACTACGACTCCTATACCTTATAAGTAAGGCCTAGGTCCAAATAAAATAGCTTAATAAACTCAAATTGACTTCTCCATAAGAAAAATTCGAATCCCGTCAAAATAGTACAAAAACAGGACTAATCGAAACAATACAAAAGACAAGGGTCGAATCTAATCTACAGAAATTAAAGTGAATCTGGATGCGGTAAATAACTTTACTCAAAGGATCTCTTCTCGAAATTCATTCATTTCAAGAGAATAAAGTCCAATCATGTGCAGATGGTGAGTTCGGTATTGAGAGTTAAAACCGAGCAGGTGAGGGGGGGAGGGAACAGTGCTCATATTTCCATCTCGCATAGGCTTCTTCGGTTTGTAAAGGAGTAGGAATCTCGGATGTGGGAAGACGGGCTAAGTGGGGGAGATGTGAAACGGCAAAAAGGGTTCTTGTGAGAGCATAGCTTGGGCAACTCAGTCCAGGTGGTGAGAGAAAACAAACTCAGTTAAAGAAATGTTAAAAATTAAAAGAAATGAAGACAAAAATGCGGTAACCTGGTTGGTTGAGAGGCGTCTTCGAGCCAACGAATCAAAGCAGGATTCCTTGGGTAAAGTCCGTGTATTGTTTCTATTGACACAGGACACTTTTCGCTCGGACGCGCATCTTACGAAGTATTCATCATCTGAAAAGTAGAACAACAACAGGTTATGTCCAAGTCGTTCTTCTGGCGAGGTGCGTCGCGAGGGAGAAGCCGTGAGGGATGTCTTCGAGACGGGTCGCGGGTTCCCTTCCCGAGGATTCGAACCTCGCATCGTCGCGGGTAGAGAGAGAGATACACGCGTGTGTGTTGTCACGCGCCTGTGAGGTGGACGCCTGAAGGGTCGCTGCGAGGCGCGGGCGAGACCTCTGACGACGTCCGTCTCAACTACGCATTTCGCCTTTCTGCCGTCGGGCGCGGGATTTCGCTTCGGTTGGGGGAAACGAGGCTGGCGGGGTGTTCATATTGGATAAGTCGTAAACACGCTCACGAGATAAAATGCGAACAAATCTCTCTACGATGAACGTTTTCCTATGTGAGAGATCTATAAATGCAAACTTCTTTTGGGCTAATATCACGCACCTAGGCTATTATAAGCGACCTAGTTTCAAACCAAATCTCGTAAGAAACGATTTACGAATTTTGAACCATAAGCTGACGTCCTATCAATAGAAAACCTACTTCAAATACGTAAACAACAATTCCGTATGACTCAGAATGTCTACATATCAGACGGAAGTTACGTTTAACACTTACGAACCACTGGATCACTGAAAACATCAACAAAACTGCCAAATACCAACAAAAAACTACCTTCATGGAACACATTTCCGCTTTGCCCGCAGTCTGCACGACGCATCACCGACGTCGGTCTTCATCCGGTAGGAATTCCATGAGAAAGCAACCGCTCACATTGCGATCCATTTATGCTTAGCTATAGATGTCGGTTGGACAGATAAGCCCTTTATATTCCCTCTAGTTTTACCATTATAAGCCGATAGGCAATTTGCTTATCGTCCGAACGCCACGCCCTCCGGATGCGGTCATCGGGGGCGATAGTTACGCCTGGCAACGATCAGCGCTCTTCGAGGTGTATCGGGTGTCCACGATAACCAATGCCACCGGAGAGTACGTATCTGCACTCGGCAGAGATGCGAAATTGGAGATGAAAAACGTGATTTGAATGCAGGATTAGAGTTGAGAGCGTTGCGAAGTAGCCGCTGCTATGGGAACGAAGTCTATACGAACAGATTGATGCTATAAAAAAGCAGATAAATATACATGTATTAGCAAACTATCGATCGAATCCGAGCGATTAATTGCCCTCACAATCGGACGCTGTTAGGGAGTTTCTTGACGACCCAAAATAAAATATATTCCGCCTTCGTGACCCGCTTATCCGATTTTCATTTATTTGCGCGTGCATGCGAATCTGCGGACATGCAAAGGTTAAGGGAGTTGATAAATGAATTATCGAACTTCGATCGATTAAAAACCCTTCGATATCGATCGATCGAACGCGATCACGATTTAACGAAAAGAATCTATCGAAATATGTGCGACGACTTGGAGTGAAAATACTTCATCAAAACACCTTCTAGAATCCTAAAAGATTGCATAGTTAAAAATCGTTAAATATAATCACCTTCACGATAAGTTTGCATTGCATCGGAAGATCGAATTCATACGCTAATCTCCGCAAAAATATCGCAAACTTTGATTTCCAGCGGATCCATTATTCCATCGCACCATTGTTCTTTTAATAAACGAATACCATTCCACAACCGGCGTCGCTTTCCGGTACATTTCCGTCTCCTTCCCACAATACGACACCTCGGCAGCGGATGCACCGGCAAAACTCTACGTGCACCGAGACCGTACCGCTCGTAAATCGTTCCCCGTGACTGCAGTGTTTTTCAGAGGAAAATGAACCCGCGGTTCAAGTTCAACACTTTCCGAGAGGAGAGGAAAAACATGGGAAAATGGGAGAGAGAGGATGATTAGAGCGGACACGTGACCGAATGGCCACGGAGCTGTTGAGCCGACAAGGCACATATTTCTCCTCTCGCACTCCCGCGACGTAGACAAAAGAGATTTACTCGGCGCACTTCTCTTTCAGACGATCTGCCAACGACATTGGCGATGTGATTAGCTCAGCAGTGTTCTTAAGGCCCTTCTCACGTGTGAGGGTGGAATGGTGGAAGATGGAGATCGAGAGAGAGAGAGAACGTCTCCTAGGCGACGGGGAAAACAATATACGTAAAAATATTACTTCGTATGAAACATATAGATTTATAATACGAACAGCACCGGTTGCCTTCGTATTAGTACGAACGGGTGACTGCAATGACCCGAACGAATGGCGAACGCTAACGTCTGCACTTTCGTCGCGTGTTATTCAATGCACGAGACTTGCTAAAAATGGAGTGGAGAGGATAGACTTCGTAAGGGAAATTAAATTTTTCCTTACGAAGATGCGTAATGTCAATGAAATTTACTTTCAGCGAGAGGAAGCAGTTCGTCTGAGAAACTATACGCTCGAAAGAAGTTTAAATGCCGTCAGCTGTGTATAATAAATTCTTTGAAGAATGACAAAGTCATCGAGGCAGAAGATTGTAAAATAATGATAGGATACCTGCACTTAATCTGAAGAATTGTTTCCGTGTATTTATTTACATAGAAAGGATTTACTTCTCTATTGAATAATCCATGGTATTTCATAGGATAACAGTTGCTATCATAAAAACAGTTGAATTATTACGTACGATTTATTTATGATATGCATTTATAATCGGAACTGAAATGATTTTTCTTCGTCTCTTTAGAACATATAATGGTATAATTTCCATTACAAATGTATACTTAAGTACTGATTAAATGAGTAAACAACATTCGTCCAACAAGATTGATCCAGCACTAAATTTCCGAGTCTTACTCAAACGCAACTTCATACCAATGACTCGCGTGGTCGCCATATTGTAATAACGGCCACGATAAAGATTCCTCTTCCTTCAGCGCGACCGTAATGGACATCGGGACAGCGAACAGATGACCGAATTATAAGCGAATTCGTTCGCGGAAATCGCAAAAATCGGAGCGAATTTCACTCGAGCACTTTCGCTTTAGGGTGTAGGTCAGGGAGTGTTCGGGAGATGGGTCCCGGCACCTACCGGAAGCGGAGGATTAAAGCTATTTCCGCGTGCAGCCTAAACATGCCCATCGGTACGCGACCGGGGAACGCGTTTTTCGCAAAATTTTTTCGCGAACGCAAAAAAAAACCTCCGCAAACAAAACAAACGCGGGAGGGGGAGGGGGGGGGGGGGAGGGAGTAAAAAAATCCTGGCGGAAGCAGTAGGGATGCTGATATCGTAATCTGCTTCCGTCGCTAACGGCGATCCGACAGCTCGAAAAGACGAAGGCCTTCTACCCTCCGGTTGCGAAATCGCATTATGAGATAATTAGCGTTGACTAATGCGCTCGTATTCGTCGGAAGTTTATTCCGGTGCGGTTTTCGCCTCGATCACGACAACCTTTATCGCCTACCGATGCCACATGGCGCTTCTCGGAACATATTGCATGGGAACGCTTGTTTTCGCCTCCGATCCTCTTTTCTTTCGCCCGAAGAACTCGTTTCTCTGGAGACGTCGACCTCCGTAGCGTCGCAACGAGCCAGGCGATCAGCTCACTAAACTTCCCCGATTATGATGACGATGTTTAAACGTGACGGAAAATCCCTTATAATTTTCCTAACCCCTTTTCCTATTTTCACTAACGAGACGTAATGGAATTGCGGCTCGTTCCGAACCCACTACGCTAGTCATTTTCGACTAACCTGACCTTTTTTGAACCTCGCTTGAACTGCCGAGTGAAGATCCCGGCTTCGATTCGTTAATTTCTTTACTCCGAGTGATGAATTTTATTGCGATCGCGGGGGCATATCGAAACCTCGGCCGGATTGCTTCTCGCCTCATAAAGCACTCCGAGAGGAATCCTCCGTTTGCATTCATGCAAAACTTTTATCGCTCTATTCAGACGCCAGAGCGGCCCCTTCTATCGGCGATCGCTTAATTACGTGCGGCCTACGTGTCCGATGTTGACCGTATGCTTATGAAGAGGAAAAAGCGGCTAAGTTGTCCGTCCGTGTCGATATCCGGCCTCCGCGAAGGGAATTAATGATTCCTATCTAACAACGCTGGAAATTAATTTAGAGACGGATTGCTCAAGGCGAGATGGAAGAGCACTTCGTTTCGTAATGGCGGTTCCCACACACACAGTGATTTTAGAAGCATATAAAAACGTATGCTAGATGTTGATTTTATCGAAAGGAAAATAAAGTACTAGGTTTGAGGAAGAAGAGTGATTGCTTCAAAAGTGACAGGAAGGAAATTTAACGAATCTGTGGAAAAGCTGATTTTGATCCATCGAATTTATAGATTATATTACACGTATTTAAATATTACAATATGCAATTTAATGTATAATTGTAATGAATGTATGTACAACAAAATCAGACCATCATCTGGATAAACGTATTTATTGCAATTTTACTACGAAACGAATATTCAAAGAAAGAAACTCTTTTTAATTACTTCAAGTATCTCGTAATTTAACCGTATCGTAAACTATTTCTAAACCAAAAATCAAATGAAATGAGCAGATCTCAAATGTTAACAAAACTCTCATCAATGCTCAATTCGCAATAACTTTATTATTTAAAATTCAATGCTTTTCAATTATATTCATACATACTACTTCAATACGAACTAAAAATATATTCCCGTTTAAAAATACGTAATAAAATCAGTTCCGCGAAACAGAGATTGTCAAATCTGAAGTGTTCCATTTACGCTGCGATACGAACTGTTTCCACCAGCAAGTGAACTCCGTTCATTGTCTCCTCCTTATCAAGCAACTCTGTTCGCCGAACGCCCAAACGGCAAAGGCGATATTCCTATCGTCCGAACAAAGCGCGGCTGCAAAAACCTCGCGGTATCGATAAAATCCAAAGATTCCGTTGCGAATGGGAAAAAAACACGAGAGGCGTTTATTGGCTTCTTCAGAAAACGTTGAAATTCACTCGGGTAAACTTCGGAAGCGCACGAAAGGGGGGGATTTCAAGAGCGGAGGCAAATATTGGACCGAGTGTATTAAGGATGGAAAAGGGGATAGAATCGGTCGGAAAAATCATATCGGGATGCGAGGATAAAAAGCTGGGAAAATAGTGGATGGAGGGCATGTATAAGGAACGGCGGATTGTAACAGCTTGAAATGAGAGATTCGGAAACGCCATTCTGGACTGTTTGCCTTTGAAAAAATACTCCGCTAACTGGAGCAGTCGGTTCCTTTATCTGTATGTTGGGAACTGGCAGCTAGATTAGAAAGAATTTGGAATATTAGAATAAAGGATTCTAATACGAAAATACCAACTTAAAAAAGCCTTGATTTAAACATTACTAATACGAATTTTATCATAATCACATCATTATTAAATTAACATTTCTTACGAGCCAAAAAAACGCTACATTTACGAAGTAAATAACGTGAATATTTCCGCGTAAACTTTCCGCTTTCCGCGTAAACAAAATCCCTCGCTAGAACGCTCTCGTGCGGCCGAATCCGAGTGGGGCCTCCTCACCGCACGCAGAAATAAAACAAACAAAAATAAATGCGCGCGAAACTTTTATCGCGGGTTGCGTAACGACGAAAAAACACTACGTCCACCTGGAGGAAAAATACCCACAGGAAGAGGGAACGATAAGAACCGCACACCAGCCGACGAACCGCACCATAAGCTAATTAGGTAAACACGCGACCCGGAAACGGGAGCGTGAAAAAAAAATTACGAATAAATTGGGTTCGAATTTACAACTGTCGGTAATTAAAACGAGAGTACTCTTAAGAGTATAACGAAACGTTTGGCGTCGTGAGGGAGGGAGATATTCGGGGAAAGAACATTAACTCCATCGGAACACAAGGAGAAACACTCTAAATGGTCTGACGAGATGAAAGGAGAGTAAGAAAGGGCAGGATTGGGCAAAAAGCCCGGCACGAGGGCAAGGCGCTCCACAATGCTTCGCGATAAATAAAGTGGAGAATTTCGAAAGGGGAAAACTGCGGGAAGAATGAAGCCCTTTGACGGTACGATTCGAATGGAGGAACCCTTTGGGGAAGGAATTCGCACAAGACGCTGGGGTAATCGGCCTCCCAGAAGGAATAATTGTAAGCAACCGTTCCGAAAGGGTTTTTCTTCCCCTCTCTTAGACTCTTCTCTCGCCCTTAAAGTGGGAATGATGGGAAAAAGGAGGAAATGAGGCGAAAATGTGTAGGTCTGCGGGAGGAGGAGGGATTCGGAGGCGACAAAGGGAATTCTGGGAACGGCGTTCGTCAAAAAAGGAAAACCAATTGATTCCATCGACTCCTTTGTGAAGGCGTTCGTTAGTTTTGGGAAAGCAAAGGAGGAACCGATGGGTTTTAATGGTGTAAGGGAAAGGAACGCGAGAAGATTGCGCTAAATCTAAAGGGATGGGTGTGAGAGGAAGAAAGGTTTAGGATGTTTTTTAGCAAGAAAGAGAACTGGGAAACTATTAGGAAACGAATCGGGTGTGAAAGTTTTTTGGTTGAGGTGATTACTGTCAGTAATGCGAGAGGAGTGATATTTGAGAACGTAATTGCCCTTTTGAATCGACACGATATTACATAAGAAAAGATCAACACTCACGAATCAATATTTAAGCGATTTTTGATGAATAAATTTTGAGATAAAAGAAAAGAATTGGTACATAGAAAGAAAAGAAACATAGCTTTAGTAGCAATTAGGTTCCGAATTTAAAGTTCATTTGATTGAAAAAGTATTTCGCATTTACATTTCGCATATGAAGAATTATCTAATCTTAAAATTGGCTCGAGATGTAAAACAATCGAGACAAGCTAATTTTATGAAATATTTCATTATAAACCTTTATAATTAGAAGTCACTCAAAGCTATATTCTATTGCTAACGGAAATATTTGTCCCGATGATGGACACGTTCGTAGTGAATCGCTATCTACTTAAGTTCTTGCGAATGCAGACGGATTCCCATCATAAGAAAAGTTACGAGGGCCGCAGGTGAGGGAACTGTGACGAGTGTGAGAATGAGTATAACTCGTTTCCGATGAATCATGAATTCCTGCGAAGGTATCAAATGTTGGGATGCGTAGAGCGTGTGATAAGAAAAGAAGTTGAAAAAAGGTGGCGCAGCAAATGCGTGAGTGGGGGAGGTAAAAAAAGAAGAAGGAGTGGACGTATGAGGGGTGGGAGAGAGGGAAGTAGAAGGAGAAGGCTGATGAAACGAGTTTGCACCGTGAAAATGAAAAAAAAAGAAAGGCAATCTTGAGGAGGATTGGAATGAAGGGGAGGGGGAAGCGAGTTACGCGAGGAGGGGTATAAGAAACCGAAAGAAACAAACAACAACGAACTTTTTAACGCTCTAGAAAAATTGCTTTTTGACCAAGCATAAACACCTAACCGACGGTCCTTCAAATCTCCTTTCAGAAAACGGGCTTCCACGCTCATAAACACCAAATAACCATCCATATAAAATATTAGTACGAATCAGAATAATAACGGGAAAATAATAAAATATAAAAATAAATTTTCTCGCATTGTCGGAACACTATAACTATATGGCATTTAAAATAATTCAGCCACACCACAAGCGCGCCAAATTTCATCTCCAGATTCTGGAAACAGGAAAAATGGAGCCGATGCTTCGGACATCAAAAGATCCGAAAAAAATAAGCATAGCATTTCCCGATATCCCTAAAGCGATGGAGCGTAGATATCATAACAAAATCGAGTCCCTTGAACGCGTCCGGAGGGAGTCCGCGGGAACATGGCGATCGCGGTGGAGGGCCCTCGGACATTGCGGGGAGTGGGCAAGCGAGACAAGTGTACAGAGATAGATAGTTGTACAAATGAAAAAGGAGAGAGAAAAAGAGGGAGGAGCTAAGCGATATCCCCAGCCACGCCCCCTCTCCTCCCTCCCCTCTCGGCCAATGGCATAAGCTCCGCCCCATCCCCCTTCCGTCCACTCTCTCCTACTCTCCCGCAGCCTCCCACTAGCTCCCTCTCCGGATCACGATAAAATGGGGATAAAAACGGCAGAAATAAAGCGAGAGAGGATTCCCCTCCCACCGCTGTATCATCCGTTTGAAAACTCGCTTTCCGCCCCCCCCGCGCTGACCCTCCCCCACACTTTTATTCGAGTGCATCCATTTCTCATAGATGTATCTCCTCCCTCAGATGGCATTCCGATAAGATCGAGGGCCTGAGGTATTGGTCGAAGAGGGATCCGTGGGATGGGTAGCCGTGGATCGGAAAAGGGAATTGGATATTGGGAGAGGAGGAATGGAAGCTGAGAAGAAAAAGGCACTCACAATTTAGACTCCTCTCTCAAGGCTTCTGCTAAGACGTTTGAATGGGATGAAAGACGATTCGAGAGGGGGAATTCGCTTCTAAATCTTTTCAAATCAACGCTTGGATTATCGTAGAGATTAAATGGTTGACTAATAAAGATAATTTAGCGGGAAAGAAAACATTAAATTTAGCTTCGTTATTTTAATGGAGGAATACCTCAAGGTCTCGCATTTGGACCGCTATAATTTAATTGACTTTTTTATTTTATAAATACCTTGCCTGTGAACGTTTTCTTAGATATTTTAGTTCTATAGTCTCAATCACTATTAGCCTCAGAAATATTCCTTATCTAAAATGATTATAATTTATTAATTCAGTCAGTTAGCTTTACTTCTTAAACGACTGCGGTAAAGACAAGCAGAAGAAAGCTTTAGTCTATTCAATCTTTTTATGGAAAAAGATAGTGCCTCTTTCTTCGAGGAAAACGCGATTCTTTCTCAAACAACAGATAACAAACGTCTCCGTGCACAGATGAATGCTCGAGAGACGGCCGTGAGGAGGATGAACAGAAAGAATCGATGCGTGCGCTCCAACAGGTTCCGAGGGCGAATGGCGTATGGCGCGAAATGCGACGTAGAAAAATGGACGGAGTGAAGCGAATTGCGTTTACTTCTACACGCTCGTGGTACACAAGCATCCTCAGCGGCTAAAGGATCCGTCCCTGAAGTATCACGAACGGCAAACTGTTTAAAATTCTGCCGCCTTCCTCTTAGGGAAGTTTTATTCGCTAGACGTTAGCCGGTTTTTATTAATAACGCGGCAACGACCTCTCGCAGCCGTATTTTTTTTTTCATGGCCTTTCGCTTATGGCCTTCCACTCCAAAAACCTCTCCTCGACATCTCATCCTCCGCCGCTCTCTCCCCTTCAATGCCATTGCAACGGCGGGACGCGTAATGGCGGACGAAAGGTAGAGAGGCGTGCTACACTCCAGTAATGGATTCCTTTTTTTTTATCCCATTTGGATATTTAGCCCGAATTTTCCACGGAAAAATAGGCTGTCAAATCACCCGAGAAAAAGTATATAAAAAAACTTATCCATTGACGTGTGATTGTGCTTTTTCGAGAACGAACCACGTTCGTGGCCATCAATTTGCCAGAAATTACCATCCGAGAGGATGTCGAATTTTTCCCGTTGAGGTAAGAAATGAGGAACCTTTCCGGACAATTTGGTGGAGTGTTTTGTTGGGGAGTTGGGATCTGATAATACACCGGCCGTATATTTTCTGGGAGATCATTTATTTTCGTAATCCACTCAAGACTGCGTGTCCATTTGATGTAAAGGTGGCCAGTTCGAGGCGGGGGCGGTGGCTTTTTTTTTCGGACGCCCTATATCGACAATCGATTATCGACAACGCTCTACGGGCGATACACGTTCTCGAGAATGACGGACGGTCACGCGATGCCCTCTCTTTCGGCCATATAAAGGGAAATAAGAAGGCAATTGCGTTCGATGATCGACAAATGATTATAGGGAAGTCTCGCTCTTTAAGGCGAAATAATTTTTCCGAAATTCGTTTTGTTCGCGGGCGTGATAATGGTTTTTTTTCCCCCATAACACACCCCTCGAGGTGGATATGAATTTTTACCAGGGGAAACACCAACGCATTGGAAATAACGCAAACTTTATTGGAACTCGCTCCAGTGACTTGTCGATTCATTTCGATAATAGAGATCGATTCGTTTTATCGGCGAACAATCGATACTATTTATCGATACATCGTTCCGATCGATTAGCTTTATCGAAAGAGACTTATCGATTCATTCCTTCCGCATATCGCTCTTCGATTTGAATATCTAATGAACCAACGAATCAATCATTCCCTTTCTACCAAAACAACGAACTTTTCAACCCTAAGGGAGCTGACGTGAGGACGAGAGGGTAATCGAACATAAATGCATAATTTTATCGATAGAATCATAAACAAGCTACATTCGTAAACAAAAAGAAAAGTGATAAATACTGTTGCTATTAATCATTCTTACTTAATCTCACTTTTAGCCACTCTAAACGTTAAATAAAAGCTGCAAATTATATATGAGTAGCTGCTGAATATAAACCCTATTCTCTTTCGATATGAGCCCTATTTTACTCGTTTCTCTATTGAAAAACAGCAATGGTTCGAAGCGAGGAAAAGGGTAAGGATATGAATGGGATATTAACGCGGCTATGGATTGAAAATGTGAGAGTATTGGAATTGAATGTGGATGATGGAAGCGTGCGAATGGGAGGTCGTGGGAGTGCATTATTCCACACTCAGGTGACGAGCTCGCAAATGAAGTTTCTACATTGCCCTTTTGCATTTTCATGAGAAAAGAGATCCGAAGGCAAGGAAAAAAACTCCACCAGAGTGAAAGACGAGCGGAATCACAGAGAAACCAGAGGGAAACGGATTTCGTCACAAGAGAAATACTTTTTCTATGTTCGGTATTTCACTCACGGTAGCTCCTTCCTCCTTTTGGAAGTCCAAAGATCCTGGCGGTAGAAGAATTCCTCTCATCTAGTACTTACCTAAAAGAAAAAAGAAAGAACGTTAATACTTAGAAATGTTTACATTTTATTAAGTAGCAATAAATCGAAGAATTTTAATTTTATAAAAGGTATGGAGCTTACAGCAATTCAATCGTGATAAAAAAGCGAATAAATCGATTTTAAGTAAGAATAAAACAAAATTTTAATTGATAATACTATTTCTGCATACATCATTAGAAGCTTTATCATTACGTAGAGACACTCTGCAAGTCTTTAACAATAGACTAATTTACCAACAGAGAATTATTTACATTGTAAGATATTTTCATTGTTATCGACCACTTCATTCGCTGAATACGAAACACAATGAATAAATATAACGAACATTTCCAGCAAAATCTAAACTATAAAATCTCCATTCCGTAACACCCGTTTGACACAAAGGCATATCAATAAAAAAAATGTAGATCAAAGAAGAAGATCTGGAGTTAGAAAGTTTTGGCGGAAGAGGAGAGCTTTCTACTCGCTAATTGTTGATCCGCGTTTTCATAACATCGAAAAACTTTCTATTCCCGCGTTGTTATGGAAACACGCGAGCGTTTTGCGCATTGTGAAAAGAGCGATGGATATCTAAGGCCGCGATAATGGCGCCGATCCGTTCTTCCGGACGCGCGCCGGATTTCTAAGCACGCGGGCAAAAAAGAACGGTTATTAGCGGATCTGTTGAAAAAACCCGCTCTCGCGGAAACTATAAAACTGAAAGGGGATCGGTCCTTTCTTCTTTTGACTCTTTAAGGAAATAGATTCTCGCTCCCGAAGAACTCTCGATTCTCGAAAGCTTTTGAACAGAATTCTTTTTTCCCTTTGATTCGCCATAATTGGCCACGTACAGAACTAATGAACGCCCTCTGAGGAATGAAAAGGAGAAAAATAAAAACCCGCGAGAGAACGAGGTTGATTCCGCGAGGGCGTCAATTAACCGAAACAGTCGCTCGTATCGTTTGGCGTGAACGAGAGGGAGAGAGCCGATATTGGCACTGGAGCTCTTGCGAAAGGGATCGGTAACAAAAGCCAATCGGCGCTTTCGACACGAGTGCAAATTTTGTCGCCTATTGGTTTGTTCCCGAGCGAAATCCGCTCGGAGCGATTGGGCGTTCGAAGCGATTGATTCGATAGGGGGAAAAAAAGATTTATCTCGTTTTGTGTAGGCGCCAGGCGGGGATCCGGAAGGAATAAAAAAAAGAAGAGTCGAAACCAATTGATATCGGGGCGCCACGGAAAAGAGAGAACGAGGAGAGAGGGGAACGAGAAGCGAATAAAGGGAAGTGGTATCGGAAGGGAATCGAAGAGGAGAAAACAAAAGAAGGCGAGAGATATCGGTACCGGGAGAGGCGGGGTGTGAAAGATGCTGTGAAAGGAAAGAAGAGGTGCATGTGTTGCTGATAATGAGAGGCGTGGAATTCGGCGCGAATGAATCTTCGGCTTTCATTCGGAGAAGCTTTTCAATCCTCGCCGATGCACGGAGAGCGAGCGATGGGGGGTTTTTCGATGGAAGAGCCGCGAGAGGACGCTAATCAAAAAAATCACGCGAGAGAAAAGGAAGACGAAGCACGGACTTATCGAAGGGATAACGCCAACTCTTTTGTGCTTCTACGTTCGTGCATAAATCACGACGGGAGTCGAAACTCGAGCCAAAAACTTTGAATATTTTTCGCGGTGATGGACTAGAAGGAAATGGGCAACAAATTAGAGACGGGAGAGCGTGACGACGCGTACTTGGCTGGAGTGGAAAAATTACGGGCGCTCTTTGAATGGGCTTCGTAATTAATGGTAACTTCCATCTGCAATTACCGGATGCGTTTGAAAGTATCGAACGCATGCGATGCAATAAATACTAATTCAGCATCGTGATAGAAAATACGAGCGTTTGAAGCAAAGCTAGATGGAGAAAAATAACGTACATCTTACTACAAAGAAAAGTAAAAAAAGCAATAATAAAATGGATACGAATAATAAGCTTACAATAGCATAAAGAAACAAAACTTTAACTTTCAATCAATTCACAATTTTCTAGACCAAAACTTTTACGAACTTAATACGCTTCATTCCTAAATTTTCGTTGCTAAGGAAACGGGCAAATCTTTGAGTTAAGTTTTCGTGCACCAGAACAAGATACAATCCGCAACGAACGGCTGCAGTAATGGGATTAATAAAGCGGTAACTGATGACATCGTCCGATTCAACCATCCCCGATAACCTCGGGCATACTAAAAATGCACCTCGGCAGACTTTAGATGGGTTAATAGACGAGGGAGAAGTATCAGCGATCTGACAATTCAGGATATTCGACCTCCAACGCGACGCTAAACTGGGTTGATAGATTGGAAGCAGAAGGAAGTGGGTGCGTGGGCGGGAGAGGGAGCTCTTGATTGATTGATGGCTGAATGAGTGGGGAGGCATGGGATATTGAGTTCTATGTTACACGGAGGTCAGGATGTGGCGAACGGGTGGTGTGATGGAGGGTGGAGGAGCGATACGTTTATTCCTTTAATGCTCTCATCCGCATGTAACTCAGGGCGTTGCCTTCCATGTGGAGAAGAAGTTAGGAGGGAGCGAGGGAATGTCGCGTTCAATTGTCACCGCATCGTTCCAGATAAACAACTGTAGTGCTTATTCATTGTGACTGGTGAATATTTGCCTCGACGTTGTATCGGAGGATGTTTGTTCGAGAGATTCTCTCTCTGTAATTCTGCTTAAAGGAAATTTTCTTTCCGACGCGGAAAATGAGTTTGGGAATGAGTTTTGATCTCCGCGATGGATGTGCGATGAAACGAACGCGATGTAACTTTACAAAGAAACGTTCTTTCTTTATAGTTGGCTTACAGTGAAGCTCGGAAATAGAGGAGTCATCTTAATTCGCTCCTATTCTAAAATGCAAACAAAACTGAAAATTTTCAATTTTTTACGTATTAACAAATAAATGCTTGAATGACGCGATAATTACTATATTTAAAGGTACAAAAATTGAATGGATCTATCCTATATTACCGGTAAACTCGTACCCCAGTTACTCGTCCAAAGCATTATTTATTTAAGAGACATACTGCTGTTAGACACATCCCTACTCCTGGTTGTCTTCTTTTATCGAGTGAATATCAATAGAAGAGAAAGGGTGACAGGCGAGTAGCATCAAGGATTCCCGTCAACATTCAGAAATCCGAATTCATCATCTGGAAGCTCTCGAGTCAACCATTTCCCATGACAGTGCAGACATCGAATCCATCAGATCGGAGGACAGCTTTGAGGATTCCGTACGCTGATTTCAGGAATTCCCAAATGCTAACGGAGTGACAGCTCATTAAGTATTATACATTCAGACCCATTATGTTCGCACGTGATACGAATCTCCAACTTCAATCTGAATTTTTTTGATCATGCCTCAAGGGTAAGTTTTAGGGCCGGTGTAGTTATAAATATGTGTCATACTTGAAAACCACGTGGTTTTTCGATGTAATTTTCAGATATACTCATATTTTTGTATTAGTTTTATTGAGCAGCCGAATCCGGCGTGACTGATTTCGCATTTGGAACATCCCTTTCTATTAGCTCATCCCACTTTCCCACGTGCGTTTCCCAGTATCTGAAATTGGCTGTTGCCATCCGTTCACACTTCATTCCACCTGATTCCTCATCATTTTCCTGGTCCCACCACCCCTCATCGATCCGAGGCTCCTTTCAGAGCTCCGGATTCAAAGCGTTATCATTCCACGTCTCCACTTTCCACTCCCTCTCCAATTCTTTTCCCACCCTCTCCGCACACACCCACGCATCCATTCTTCCGAGAGACGCGCGGGGTTTCTTATGATTCCGGGTCGTTTGCACGCTCATCATGTGTGCCTAAGCAATAAGCCCCATCCGAAGCATTTTTGTTGATACAACCGATGGCGAGGTGACGATACGAAAGTACAACGCTAGTGATTAATACCGCTCGGCTAATACTACTTCGGTTGTTTGGCAACGTGATCGGGTACTTCATCCTGGCGTCCGGAAAGCAAATATGTTTAACGAAGTTCCTTTCTATGAAAATTTATTGAGGTAGGTCGTAATGAAATCTTACACTGCTATCTCCGCCAACAAGAGTTATTAGTATTCGATTAAGTCTGATTAGAAATTTCAATTAAAAATTCAAACAGCATAAAGTCGAAAAAATTTGGAGGCTTGAATTAAATATATCTTTAAAATTATCTCAAAACTTAAGTTTATTTAAATGAGATACCTATTCGATCATAACAATAAAAATTAAATAAAAAATAACAATCAACGACCTTTAATCGCAAGCGAAGAAAACTTAAATCCATTATAAATCGTAAGAAATTAGAACGGTAACCAAAGCAACCCATCCCCCAAAATTAACTCCGCCATCTGACGATTCCCTCTATATTTTTTCCCCTCCACAATGGCTGCCGAGGATCGCGCAGGAGTCGCTCATTTTCTTTAACTACTCCTCCTCCATCGGAACGATCCTCCTAGAATCGTCAACCCCTTCAAACACAACGCCTCCGACACGTCTCCTCCAGTGTCATATTCGAACGCCCCCCCCACGGCGGGCCTCCCCCTTTAAAAACAATGCCTTCCCACGTTCTCCTGGTCCCGATCCCAAGATTCATCTTACCACTCCATCTCTCCATTTCTTATCCCCTTTCTACGTTTCCTCTTTCACTTCCCAAGCACAAATTTCCTCGACACCTCAGCACATCGGAGGCCCTCACACATCTCCATAACCCTCTCTCTCTCCGGATGAAGTGGAGAATATCAATTTGCTTTGTAACGCCGTTGAGGAGCCATTCTAAATTACTCGCAACTCTTGGGCCTCTTAAGGATCATTGAAAGACAAAGCCGCTTCAGTTATAGACGTGTCATCGTCCGTGAAATGATGGTAAGTAGCTACCGAAAAAGGAGGCGAGGTCGCGATCTTCCTCCTTCCTTAAGAATGGAATTATGGGATTTATAGACCTCCAACAGTTCGCTATCTTACGTATTTCTCCATCTCGGGAATCCTCGATATTCTCGAAAGCTTTTAATGATCACCATAGGAACCGAGTTGAGAAGTACGATAAGAATTTATTTACGTAAAAAAGCGAAAATATAATATGACTTAATATATCGATAAATAGTATTGTTTAATAAAAAAATTAAAATGATAACTATATGAGTTTTTAAATCCTTTGCAAGACGGACATATTTACGTAAATTAGGAATAATATTTTTTAATGATCCTTTATAATTTATTTAAGAAACAGATTCCGATATACGTAAAGTATTCCAAAATCTAAACTCAGTCAAAAAACGAAAGATTTCTTATTTGAAATAGAATTCTAGTTCGGCAAAAGATTTTTATATCCCGAAATGTGGTAGTTGCGGAATGATTTCATTATGTTCCTCAGCTTTTACACCCTCTCGAACGAATCTCTCCGTTTCCACAGTATCTCTCCATCATGGCGGGTAATTATCCTCACATTACACACACCACTTTGCACTCCAGTGCCATAAACAAGCGAGAGGCAGCGGATACGTGAGACACCGGATCTCTGCCTAAAATTCTTCCATCGGCCGATACGAGCGCCTCGTTCCTCATCCCATCCTCTTCAATAGAATTCCACACTTTCTTTAACGACGAATCAAAGGCGCGAGGGAGCGAACTCAATATAGTAACAGTTCTCGAGTTGATACGCGCAGAAATTTATGAATTAAACAGACAAACAAACGAAATAGCTTTAATAGGTAAAATTAAAATATATATAAAGGGAAATTAAGAAGAATTAAACATAAATAAAATCCAATTAAATATTAATGCTTACGGAAAGAGATTTTATCTTTAATTAATAGCATTCTTGTCGTATTATAAAGGCAGACAATGATTGAAACGCTACAAATAATACGAACGAATTGAATTAAGAATGAATTTCTCCATCCAGATTTTCCAATAGAAGATAAGAAGAATAATTTCTAATGAAAAGAAACCTTTATGCTCCAGAAACCGTGTTTTTCCCTTCGCGAAAGCGGAAGTGAAAATTGAGTAATTCCGCACGAAATCGGGAGAACGTACACTCAAGCAATTGCGTCACTTTAATCAGCCGATCGCTCGAAAGTGAGTATTGCCAAACACTTTTCATTAAATAGAGCGTGAATGAATATGGGAAACTGGGAGATGAGTCCAACTCGGAATGATAGACGCGATCGTTCGCGATTCCAATCTTGCGCGATATTACGCGTAAATCTAAAATACGCGGCGACAATCGCGATTTCCCGTACGGTTGCGGGGTGAGCCTCGACCTATTGCCGAGGCGTTATATGCCGCACTTTCGGGAAAACTACACCCGCCTCTCGTTTAATCCCGACGCAGCGCCCCATAAATTCGTCCCGTGCGTATTCTCTACGTTCGTTAACGTGATCAAATCGTTTCCCCTTCCCCATTCAACTCCTCCTTTTTCTCTCCCATCCATTCGATATCTTTTCACTTCCGTAGCAACCCTTTCGGGACGAATTAAGGTCGGGTTTCTCAGAGAGGCGGCGCGTCATTATCAAAACCCCACCTCCCGATGCATCATTCGACCCCAACAGCGACATTGTTTTTTTTGTCATCCCTTAGGTGCCGATTTTCCTAATATGGGCCCGATCGCGTATGAGGAATTGATAATTAGGGTGGGATCTGAGCTGGGAAGATGAAAGGAATGATGGATAATGGACTGTGATTTACGAGAGGATTTGATTATGGGACTAAAATATAGTTCTACATCCTTTCACGTAATGATGATGCTCAAATGCTCCTATATTGTTATAAATATATGTAAATTATTAATAAAATTATCGAATTATAGTCCAAAAGAATTCCTCCGAAGTTACTAAAATACTCGTCGATAATTCCAAAATAGATTTTAAGCATCAGATCTGTAAAATAAACAATAAATACTCATTTTCAAACTATTCCGAATGTTATAACTGAAAATAATATATTCTCATGACCTCAAATACAAACCCTTTGAGCGCGTGCGATATTGAAAGGTGCTTCACCTCCATATCTTTCACCAACATGTCGGAAATTCTTTCGAAACACTCTCAAAGGATAGGAATGCCGTGATCGCACCCGTGGCTGTTCCGTGTTATTCATTCCCCCGCGTTTTTCTTCGGTTCTTCTTACGCAAACAGATACGCGATACGGAGTTCGGTGATTTGCTGGCACGCTCGTAAAGAGTGATTGGAGCCGTGCGAAGGAGTGGGAGATGAATGCCACCTGTCGTTACACTTCGATACGCCGTTCAAACAACGTTATCTCGTTCCTCAATGGCTACCGCCTCCAATATAATCTATACGACTGTTTTTCCTTCTTCTGTCGCCATTCTATAATGGAGGAATTTACCGTATTGTATTCGAATCAAAGCGGCACGTTGTGTAAATCGTCGCTGATAAGCGGAGGAACCAGTCACGTCTTCAGACGGCAGGGGAGGTACCGATAATAACGTAAGATTGCTGCCATGACAATGTCATTCCGAGCGAAGTATTTTTTGTTTACTTCGGATTCAAATACGATCTTTTGTAGAATCCCGATCAAAAACTTCGATAGGTTATTAAGAAAAGAATCTAAGAACTACAATTGCGACCCGAAACGGAATGTGTCGGGATGTGTCACACCTCACGTTCGAGGAGCCTTTGTCGATAAGCGTGGCGCCCCGTAATTTGCGTTTGTGGGATTTTTCCGAGGCGCCGGATCTGTTGCATCACCGAAATCACAGGTTCTTGGGAGCGCCGGTTGTACACGAGAAAAAACACCGGTATCTACGGAACGATACGGGATCATTACGCGACGTAACAACCGGCCTCGCCTATCGGAAGGGAATTAACTGCACGTTACTCGTGTTTTATTCCTACAGACGTATCTGGGGACGGTTTTTTAACGAAACAAAAAGCGGTCGTCGAGAAACAAAACAAAAAAACCGCTTCAAAGGAAATATTTAGAGGAGGGAAAAGGTTGACGGTGGCGCCGCGTCGCGTTGGACCTCCGTAAAACGTATGGGGTGGATTGGTGATCGGAAGGTTGCGTAGAGATGGTAGTCGAAGATGTCGTGTTGGAACAAGAGGAGAAGAATGACGAATGGAAGTCAGCTGCGGGAGTGTTCGCGTCCAAATGTGGAGACCCCCATCCCCTCGTCACGAGTTCCTTAGGGATGCTGGAGGGTCTTTTCGTCAAGATGTGAAAATTTTCTCCCCATTACCCCTTTGGAGATAAAACTCCTTCAGCGGCTCCCTACTCCCGGACGCATCATCCGTAATTTTTATTCCTGCTCGTAAGTCACCGTTTTTTTTATGAGCTCATTCCCTTTTCTTCGGTCATATTCATAACTGTTATAGTTAGGGTTTTTTCCCCCTAGTGGTTTCCGTTTCTAACCCTTCTCCTTCTTCTTCTCCTTAATGAACTCGGTCCGTCATGCATGGAACGGATGGCAGAATGTTTCCTTTAACGCAACCGTCGATCGCTGATAAAAAAAACTGACGTTTATAAATGAAGATGAGAAAAGTCTACGCTCTCCGTATCAGTGCCATACGCGTTCGTAACCATATTGGTGAATGCTTAAATAAAATGGAGTAAGTAGTGGAACTTTAATTACATCACTTTCTCTGTAGTTGTTCAGAAACATCGTGGATATCTTTCTTAATAAATATACTCATTCTAAGGGCTGATTACGAACGATTAAGAAACAGCACAATGAAATAGATCAAGGAAATATATTAAATGGTTAAGTACTTTAACAAAATACTAATTTCCAAAATTAATAGAAAACCAGTTTTACGTCTGCATTTAATTTCGTAAAATAATTACTGTTTCATTCATAATATTTAACGATCTATTCAAATAATTCAAGGCAAAATTTATCATTCAAAATTCGTAATTTAAAACCCCTCTTTCCTTCTATAATAACAATAACACCAACATAATAACCCTTGCAATCGAGAACGTATTATGATAGTTGTCGCATCTCCATTTACCGTAACCCTATCGAGTGCACTTAGAAAAATATCACGCACGCTCCCGACCACTACTCACAACACTCCGCGCATGTGTGAACATGTTTATATGTATTTACATTCGATGAACGTCGACCTCTCAGCCCTTTGATCATCTTCCCGTTTCGACGAATTTACACTCAGCCGTACGTCAGTTGTGGTCGCAAAGGAATGGTGGGCTGCGTTGATGGCTCCCACGCACACACCACTACCGGATACTGAGCACTAAAACCACCACCCACTTGGGCTTCTCCCCTCCTTCCCACGCCGAGCAACACATGTTCCTTCTCCTGAGACGACGGCGGTTTGCGAGATCAGCATTGTCGCGAAAAGAAACCATGGAATCGACCGCAAACCATCGGAAAAAAGAACAACTCTTCTATAACCATCGAAATCGGTTTGCGGCGAAAGTGTTCTGCCGCAAATGAATGCTAATGTTTCGGAAAAACCACTTAGATAAGAGGGATGATGTTGTTTTCGTAGTCATCTACGAGAGGAAAGCTATTCTGTATCACGATATGAAACGATTTAATGCATGATATTCCAGAAATGAAAATTTTTTAAAAGATATTGTCATTCCGAGTTGCTAAGCAACTGTAACAATCACGGTATTAATATATTAGCATGTACTTAAGCTAAAATATAATTCGTAAGACCTTGATAAGATTGCATGAAGTCTTTAGTACATTATACTAATTTATTGCTAGAATACATCGACGATATTCCACAATAATTAGAGTGCTTAAATAAATATTAAATTGCAACCAAAAGCAAATGCGTAATAAAGTTAATCAAGTTAAGGAACACTAAAAAAACTATACACTTCGCGCTTTAAAGATGATCATTTCGAACGTAAATAAAGGTAGAAAAGGATATGGGAATCTTCGAAACCACTCCGAATCATTCCGACTGAGAGTTTCGAGCACCGTAAGTCGCATTCAAAGACGGCGGTAAAGCCGTTTTTGATTAGTACGTAATGTTTTATGACACCTGACTCTCTCATTACCCGAAACGAATTCTCCTTTCATTTCTTCACGCTCCGAGCGATCTCCGCCAAACGAGATTAGATCGATGAGGCGAATTATCTCTCGCGGTTTAAACATTCGCGCGGCCTTATGTTTTAGTCGGAAGCGGCAAAAGGGAGGAATTCGCACCATTGAAAACGTCACAAAGCTTCGTCATCAAAGGTCGGTTTTTATCTCCTAATCAGCTCCTTCCCTTTCATCTCACTTTTCCGAGCCCTCTAAACCCATCCCTCTCTTTTCCATGAATGTTACGCGACTCTGGTTCTTTCTGCTCTTGCTTAATAGGCACCATTTCTCTCCTCTATAGAGATCCCCTTACTACTCCATGTGCCCACTCCGCATCGACTCGTCTTTAATATCTTCTTTCGATTCACGTCTGAAAATACTTTAAACGCGTTTCCTAGGCAACGAAGCTAGTAATATGTTATTATACGAATGGTAACGTAATATGAATTCCTTACGACTCTCATGTACACGTAATTATACTTTAGCCATTTATTGACGAGAGACAGTGGATTAAAAACATATTCAATACGATGTAATTAAATAAATATTATCAAATTATTGACAGTTAAACTTAAATAAATAATAATAAATGTATATATTGCGAATATATTTCCATTTTTTCGACATCAAATTACGCAAATAGAGATTAATTAGCATCAAATTAAGAAGGTAAAAATTAATTAAGGAATTAATTAGTAATTAGTACGACCTATTAGATATTATTATTGTACCAACACCAGTTCAATTCCATTCGATGAATCGATAGCTAAAACATATCGTAAAACTACAAACCGCGATTAGCGTAAACTTCGACAAGTTGGAGATTTTAAGGATGCGCGTCAAGTGAGTTGCATCGGGGCGTTAATCTTTTCCCCCCTTCCCCCGATGCCCCCACGCGGAGACGAGCCTCCACGTGTGGTACTCCCCTATCCACCGCTACCAATATGCGGCATCCACATTGCGCCCGACGACATTTCTCAACCGATGCCGATTTCCAACGCCGCTCGGGATAAAAAAACCCAAGTAAAATAAACAGACTCCGGACCACACACAACGCGAGAGCTTCTCTTTCCGATGGCCGCTTTTCGTGAGGAGAGGAGATTCCGCGGACGGAAAGTGGTTCGTTAAAGTGTTGAAGTGGATCGCAGATGCAAATGAAACGATGAGAGCGCGGGGATATTTATCTCGCGAGAAAAGATGAGTTTTCGATTTGACGGGCGAATTTAATCAACGGGTCTCTCGATTGAAACTCTCGGGAGGAAAACAGGATGCGAAGAGATGGTGAAAGACTGCGCTGAATGTTGCTCTTTCTGTGGCTTAGAGTTATTATCTATTGACGATATTTAATCTAAGAGTGGATACGAATAGAGTTTAAATTTTCCATAAACCATGAAAACTATAATCTAAAAAAATGTACCTGATACTTATTGGTTTACTTTAGTAAATAATTCGGTATTTATAAAATTGTAAACGCGATCAATTCTCAGTGTATTTCTATACGTAATCGTAACATAGTTACGTGTAATTAATTACGAATACTAATATGTATTACGTAACGAATCATTTCTTGAAATAATAATGTAATCGTTTACAATAGAAGGTAAAAACTAATCAACAGTTGTTCTAAACTCGAGCTAAAAGTGAAACCTAGTCTAGTAGAACCTTTAAATTTCTCTTAAAGCTCGACTTAAAGACAGGGAAAAGGTTCATCGAGCTACTTTAATGAGCCTACAACAAGGGACGGAAAACGTAGCTAAAAACAACGATACCTTATTACAATAGACTAAAAAAAATGACGTAAAATTCAATCAAAACTACTTCAACTTAACACCTTAAGGCCATAAAAAGTTCGATTAAAAAACCTCAAAGTACGACGAAAACCTGTTACTTGAAAACGCGCGTGCTATCCCAACAAGAACGATGTCCCTAATTTTCCCAAAGGAGGGAGGGAGGAGGGGGTGTTGGGATGTGCACCGACAGAAAAACAATCACCGGGTGGTGGTGGTGGTGGTGCACCGACTCCGCAGAAATCTCCTCGCAACCTGCAACCCTCTCCACATCCCCATAAAGCCAACCTCTTTCGTCCACTTCACTCAAGAACGCGCGGTAATTTAAGAGATCGGTTCTCTCTCTATTTCTGGGAGCGTGACTAACTATGGGACGGCTGCTAGGAGTTGTAGGGGGTAGAGAAGAAGAAGAAGAGCGTTTTAAAAGGAGGAGAAGGTGGGCTAATGGAAAGACGGGAAGGATCGGTGACTAACGTAAAAGCGATTTAGGAGTGACGAAGGAGTAGTCACTAAAAAGTGAGGAAGAAAAAGAAAGAGGGAGCGTGAGGGGAGGTTAAATAAAAGAGGGAAGTCCTTGTTTATTTAGTTGGGCGTTCGAGTACACTTTGCGGTGGGCCGGCGGTGCTGTTCCGAGGGAGAAATATGGCCTCCTTTTTAAGGGATAAAATTCTGGGTCGCGGAGGATAAACAATAATTCCGGCTTGTATCAGGTGGGCTCTCTAAATTAAGATTTCCCCACGAGGATGACCCTCTGGAGGGTTTTAAATAACCGGCTTCCGATCAAACGCCTTCCCCGGTGACCAACTCGAGGCCAAATGAAACAAACCGTGGTTTATCGGAATGGGCTTAAAATTAGAACGAATGCATCGAGTTGTAATTCAAAGACGACACTTAAATTACGCGATTTCTTCTAATTATTCTATTAAGAACGGCTTTAGAGGTTCGTAATAATTTAATTTAAGAAGAAATACTGTCAATTGAAGATTATTATTTGTGTATTATTTGTGTATGTGGACGTAACTTTTGAGTTGACAACACACGACAACTTTAAAAATAATGATTAAAGAAAGTAGTCGCTTAAAGTTCGTAAATAATAAACCGAACTAAAGCGATATATATTTTTCATCTCGTAAAAGGGGAAAGAGGAAATAAAAACGGTCCAACTGAGAAGAAGCATTAAGACTTAAGTAGGAATCCGGCGAAGAAAAATGATTTTTTACAAGACGCTTCACTATAGAGACTAGCTATGGTAATATCATTAAGATTCGGACTAATTAGAGAAATGGGCAAATAAATATAAAAACACGAGCGGGGGATAAAGCGATGGGAAGATTTAGACACGAGGTGATGGATACGATATGAGAGCAGAGGGGGATGAGGTCTGCCAAAGAGGTTCGGCATGAAGGGATATTTTTGAGATAGTCCACATTTTGAGAGGGGCGGGCATAGGGAGGGCATCTGGGACATCAGGGCGTGGCGAACGAAGGGCAGAGACACCTACACGGAGACCTTGGAAGCTGCTACACAGGTTGCTGCGACAAAAGAAAACACCGCTACAATAAGACGCCTTTTAATTAGAATCAATTCGCGGCAATGAAGGAGATTCGGTTGTCTCGATCGATAAGCGATTCCGAGAACTAGAAGTACACGATGTGAACACATGCCTTAAGGGCGTCTCATTCGGCGCGAAGATATATAGAGTTTATTTTCGAATCCTTATTTCAAAGCTCATCTTGGTTGTCATGGAGATAGACCCAAAAATTGAACTAAACTTTGAAATCAACAAAAAAAATTTAGATCCTTAGCAACGGCAACAAAACTTCTAGCTCAAAGAATATTAAATCCTCAATTTTTAAATTTAATTTTAAAAAATTCTATTACGAAAACTCATTTACATCCAAGCAACTATGATTCATTCTAAACACGTCCCTTCTATCCTCCAAACTCTGACGTCACGTATCCTATTAATACTAAGAAATCAATCAATCTTAATCGACATCCCCGCTTTTTTTCTACTTTTCCAAACTGCCTACAAGTCGAAAAAGTGTCATAGAGACGTCCAAGGTTGAGCACGGGCCCACACAAATAAATTTTTGCTTTTCCCGAAGCTTTGTCCTTGTGACTTATTTATTGCCGTGGTTCCTGAGAAACCTTCGTCATCGGAAAATGAATGCGTGATTCCATATCGAGAAAGGGAAACATTTTGATCGAATTCAAGCCTTCGTATATATTCACATCGTGATATTAAATAAGTATCTAAGAACTACGTACTTTAAACTAAATAACTGGATTTAAAAAAAAGAATAACAATTCTTATTGAGTAACTAAGCAACGAGTAGAAGCAAATTCGAATTAAAAAAAGAACATTAATTTTCTAATTGTTGTATATAATAGTGTTCCTATGCCTTCTTATTATCACTATGGCAACCGCGTAAGGTAACGTTCAGGTAAAGTAATCTAATCACCAATTTCGACAATAGACAACTCATGGCATCGGAAACTGAGGTGAATCTGTTGATCTCAAGGACGTACCTTGCAAAATTTATCCCCCCGCCGGCGAATCCAAAGAAAAGCACTTCTTAGACCGGAGTCACAGTAGCTATTGAACTGCTTGAACACACGTTATCAGGAAATGATGTCGCGTGACGGCACCGAACACTTTTATCTCTGAGCCGACGCAACTCCCCAATGTTTGCATTCTGCCGGAGGAGAGGCCTCTGAAAGGATTCAATCGACTTCGGAGACATGATTTGGGAAAAGTCTCCGGGGGATACGCTGTGCATACTGATGGATCGGTCCTTAAGACTGTGACGGACGAAGAGAGAGATAAGGGAGCGCGTATTCGAACACTTCCTCTGTTCGAAACGAATTCGTAGACGTGCGAAAGACTTATTCAGACGCTTATACGTACAGAAACGAACGGAAGGCACTCGATGCTTACAGTGTCTCCTTTGTAAACAAATGACCCAATTCTCTTGTGACGTGAAGTGATTAAAGGAAAGGAACGGAATCTCGACTTCAAAGCTCTCTTCGGAGGCTATTTATTGACAGATCGATTCGAACTAGAGAATCTACGCTCCTTAAATCGACTCCTAATTAAGCCAAATAGATTCAGCCGTCAGGTTCAAGGTAGTACTTTTCAGTCAGTTCGCAAAAATACAACCTTTACGCTCCTGCTGGTCTTAATTAAGCAACGCGATCGCATTGTTCATAGTCTATGCATCCGATACGAGATAAATCCTGTGTGTTAGCACTGCTAGAATCGTCACGGATGAATCACTGATCCGTTCGACGGACGAATCCACTTCGATGATAGCGTATTTACCCTCCGCATCCAGCATCTGCGATCTTTTAACGACGACTTCAAAGAAATATCGACTCATCGCTTACTCCTCGACACTTCGGTAATAGCTCGTATTTCTTTGAAGGCGCCGTCGTCCCAGGGGCTTGTTTGCCTTAATGACTATTTTAATTTCATCTCCGCCGGTATCGCTCTATCTATATTGCCCACGGACGTTATTGTTGCGAAAATTCGGGGTACGGATTCGGGGAATTGGTTCGAGAAAAAAAACGAATCGGAATTGGGGGCGTACGTAAAAAGGGAGGGGAGGAGTGGGGAGAACAATCGCTGCTCGTTTTCCGAACGAAAAAAAAAGGTGCGGAGAGAGAGTGGGGGAGAGAAAAATGTTGGGAAATCGAAGGTATTTATTGGCTTATAGGGATGACCTTTGTTCGGTGACGCGTGCGGGAGAAGCAACCAATTGGCATCGATATCGCAGTGACGCAAGTGCGTTGATCGAGAGAGAGTGGAGGTGGGGGGGAAGTGTCGACGGAGCAATTAAACGGTTGCGAAACGAAAGGGAAAAAAAGTTGCGTTCGGGGGAAACGCAAATGTATCGGAAGCACTCGATTATGGAGACGGTAGCAATTACTGGAGGCTGTTCCGTAGCGTAACCGATGATGGGCAAAAAAAAGAAGCTGAAAGCAATCGTTCGTAAGAGAAAATTCGCAATACCTGTGTTCCTCAATTGTACGTAAACGATTTAAAAATGTTTTAAGTACGAAAAAATAATAAAAATATGGATATTTTTTTCGAATTCACTCACTGTTACTGCTTACTCGTGTCCGGGATTTAGGACGAGCGGGTTAGAGAATCCATTGTGGTACTTACCTAGAAAGAAAAAGAGAAAAATTTAGTCATACATTCACTCAAGTTACACATAATAATATAAATTATAATTATACTTTCTTTTTTACACTATTACATTAAAGTTACAATGTTTTATAGTAGAATTAAATATTATTTTTAATACATTTTAAGGAAATATTGATTAAACAGTAAATTTTACCGATATATGAATATATATTAGTGCTTTATATATCATTACTAATATATCTCATTAATATCGAGCTTAATTATCATTATTAATAGACATTATATAATATAAAAGATGCTGGCTCATAGCCCTTCAGAAGAAGCCCAATAAAAATCTCGTCTCGAGAAATAAATAAATACGCATCAAAACAAAACTGAGCCCGAAGATCGGAAATGGGTTCGTACGTTGACGTAATGGGATATCAAACATTTCGCGAGCTGAGGTTATTTATAAATTAGCGATTGTTGACACTGGGAGCGGAATAATAAAATTCCTTGCCAAATTCTCCGATAGAGGCGCATACCACCCCCACCCTCTCCGCTCCGCTACACACACAAATCCTCTCAACATTAAAGACGTTTCGAAGCGTTCGCTTTGTGAGTCATTCTCTTCTTTAGCGAGGGAAGATGGTTCTTTTGAGAGAGAAAGACTAAGAATGGCGGTGGAGTGGGGAGAGAATGCAAATAGAGACAAGAAGCCTTTTGCGCGACAAAACCCTCTGATCGAGGAAACCGCGCTCTGAGTCACTTATCCCGTCCACCGAACGTTGATTAGCGAGAATACGCTCGATGCTGGAGAGGATTCATTTCCTAGCTATTCTTTATTCCCTTTAAAAGGAGGAATTTTTGTGCGGACTTGAATCATCCTTATCTACGATTACGTGTCGGGATATTAGTAAGCGACACGTGGAAGGACGTGATCGCGAACTGTTCAATATACTACTCATAGTTACGCATGTACTCGATTGTTTACTTAACGACGTAAAAAATAAACATCGTACTAAATATTATTAAATTAAAATATCATTTAAAATCATTCGTAAATAAAAACGAAACACAGAGGAATTTTATTAATTTACTTCCGTTAATTTACCGCAAAGATGTAAACGAATGAATGAAATCCCTCGTAAAATAATATCTATAAAAAAACAAACGATTCCACCGAAAAGAAACAAACCTTACGACGCAATATCCATCTGGTATTACCCAACGTTGCGGCTTCACGTTCGGAATCCAACACACACCCGAACTCATCGCTGTTTACTTATGTTTCGGCGTCGGAAGATATACTGAGCTTTGTTTACGCACTTGCGGGGAAAGGGCGTGAAAAATACTCGGCGCTATGCTCATCGTTTCCGAAGAGCCGATGGAAACGATGTGGCTGAAATAGACGCGAAAATCGTCTCATCTTCTGAATCACGCACTGTATCTATAATTGCCCTCTCTCTCTCTTTCGCTTTGAGTGTGTTTGCACTAAGTGCCATTGGGACGCCATTCCCGCGCCTTCTGGGAAGTGATGCACTCACTTATGTCCCCGAGTGATTCATTTCTCCAAACGATGCAGTTTCGATTCTTCTCGGAAAAGGGAGCGCTTTTTTTTAAATGGGTGTATTTTTTGATGGCCTTGTACCATCAGCGGAGCTCTAGGAGGACGTACGGAGTACGGAGGTAGAGGTACGCTCTTAATAAACCTCATAGCCCTAAGAGTGCGTGTAATTTCATTCATAAACCTCCCACAGATTTCGATAACGAATCCCGCGATTCGATATCGGCTCCCTAACGCCTCCTGGTGTAGCCCCGGTAACCATCTTCGGGAATCAAAAATTGTTTACTCATTCATCGAAACTTGAGCGACATGTGTCATGCATTAATGAGTAAAGACGTATCTATTATTCATCCTTGGCAGGCCCTTCTCTAATTCCCAAGCAACCACTTCCTTTGAGACTCACTTAAGACCGCCACCCCCTCTGACGTAATCCCCACCCATCCTCCTTAGGGACTGCTATGCTATGTGTTGCAGTTCCATGAGCCGTTAAGACGAAGGCAACCGAAAGCGATCAACCCTTTCGAATGGGAGGCCACCCCCGCCTATATACGGGGCGATATCTCGAGCTTCCTAACCAACTCAGCAAACATTATAACCCTCTCCGATTCCACCGCGTAGATTCAAAACCTTCCAATTCATCTTTGCATAATTAATGAGGGCTCGTATGTGCCTTCGATGCGCGCGGCCATTGGTTCGAATGCTGATGAGGAAAAAATGATGATGTGGGAGTGGGTTGTACCGTGTGTGTCTTTCGGAGAATTCGTGGGCAATCATATTTCCCTATCTCCGCGATTCTCGTTATTTCTCTCATCTTGGCGCTTGTTAAAGCCACATCCGCTGATAAGGAGTGCTTTAAGTCGAATGCAAATACTGTGATTGTGAATCATACGCACGAGATACAGGTTGATACTTGGAATAACGAGATTCCTTGACAAATCATCGTTATAATTTAAGAATGATGCAATACGTAGCATCTCTCTTCTTCAACTCAGCTCTCAGTAATCGACCTAAAAGACATCAGTAATAAAAGTAGCTTATTTTTTCAAATACAGAAGCAAGAAATATATTTATCGCACTCAATAGCATCTAGTAGACATAATTATCTTATCATAGGCATTCGGCGATGAATGAGCGAACAAGAAAAATTCATCTTTGACATTTAAATGAATAAAATCGAAAAGAAACATGTCGGAATTGCTAACAGATTCAATCCGATAAAAAAAACTAAGTCACTCTGCAGCTTTTTCGAATTCCATTACCGTCAACGCAAGCGGTAAACTCATCCATCATTTAAGGATTCAGTAGACGTAAAAAACCATGTATATAAAAGCTCCATCTATGAGCGGTAAAAAAATCCTCCAATATCTCAATAAGGAAGTACCGCAAGGCACTCCTCTGGGACCGATTGATTAAAACCGGTAAAACGTCCACTACTCAGGTTGCTAGTAAGACAAACCCCTTCCTCACTCCGATGAATCTCTCTCCTTTTGTTCCCTTGCCTCAAGTTTTGCTTCTCTCTCACATCCTCCCTTAAAGGCGTCCGACCTATTCTTCGTGAAAAGCAACCCTGTGGAGGGGAGGTATGAAAAAACGCGGGGGGGTGGTGGGAGGGAGGGAGGAGGGGAGGAAGGGCGGTCTAGGAAGAAGGAGCTCGCCCTTTACTTATCGATTGCCTTGGGATGGGATCGGGAGTATGAGATAGAGTGGAGAGAGAGGAAGTTGCTTTGCGGGTAGCATCTTAGTGTAGCTTCCTCAAAAGGCCGATTTTTCATAACGAAACGGAATCCTATGGATGCAAATGCAGATCCGAAAGATGTTTGCCAAAGTGTGGGATTCGTGACTGAATGGGAAATACATCCAGACAGCAACACGCTTTACACATTCGATTTGCAGACGGGTCTTATCAAAGTATCTTAGAAATCAAAGGCGGCGCCAATAACCGAAAGAATAATGTCCTATCAAAGTGATTCTAGTACTATTTCTCGCTTGAATATAGGAACAAAGACAAAAATTTGTCTCGATAATACGGCAATCATACGTTTACTATTAGATTGTTGACAGTCAAGAGAAATATTTTTATTATATTAATGGAGCTGTTAAAAATGTTCTTCGAGAAACCGACTGAATCAAAGACGCTGAGTTAATTAATCAAAACATACACTTCTTGGAATGACCGCGAGGAGAAACCATCCCGAGGCTTAATGCGAAATATTAGTAAGCAATTAGCCACGGATGTTCAACGAGGAATCCTCCGCTCAAAAATCTTGAAACGCCTCTGCGAACTTCAAAGTTTAGCCACAGTCTAATGATTAAGATTCCCAGCCGTGCCCATCCCCATTGTTCAATGAATGGATGGACAGGGGGCGTGCGTGTGGGAGTCATGATGCAGATTTGGACGAGCGAGCACCGGAGGGCCTGATGGGGTTGAAGAAGAAGGGGGAAATCGGAAGAGAGACTTTGCCGAAACTTACGCGAATCCATCTGTTCCTATTTATCCTTCCCATACACTTCGAAAACCCTCCCACACCCCCGGACCACCACCACCACCTTTTCCGTATCACAAAACCTTCCTCCCACCCCCGCACACACACCCCTCTCTAATCCCCATTCCTCACGCTCACGCATCAATACGTTCTCTCTCCCATTCTCTCGAACCCTTTGCTTCACCGTCCCGACCAACAGTTCCTTCCTGGCATCCATCTTTATCCCCTTCCCATCAAAGCCCCCCTCAATACGGAGAAACTGCAAACAAGACGCCTACCCCCTTATATATTCTACAACCCCTCACTCATTTGTCGTCTTCCCTCGTCAAACCCATCCTCCTCCTTTAGACTGTATTAGTTCGGAGGCATCCGAGGATGACGATGGGACCGGAAATATTATCGAAGAGAGAAGCCTCTCTGCCTTCTCAAAAGGACGGATTTATAGGCGACCGATATAAAGGAGGAGGGTTCCTCTCTCTTCTCCTCCATCCTCCCCGCGACGTGGGGACCAGGAAGCCGTCGTGATTGATGAATTATTAACGGAGTAGGCGCCACGGAACTGAAACATTAACGCCGCGGGTGACGGAATGTGTAAGCTGACCGTACGCGGAACGGTTCCTTGTATCGCGAAGAATCCGCCTGAATGATTCCTGACGACTAATTCGTGGAGGCGATTCCTATGGGAGTAGCGGGAAGATCAATACATCGAAAATCTGTGAACAAACAGTGGGAAGGAAGGGGGTGGGGGAAGTAAGAGAGGTGTCGGCAGGAGGGGGTGGGGGGCGGTGGGGAGGGTTTTCGCTGAATGATAAATCCAAATCAAACGGAGGGAGGATATCCGGAAGAGAGGGAATAAAGACGGTTTGGCGATTAATCTCCGAGAGAAAGTTAATGGAGAGGGAGAAGGTAATATCAACAAAATGAAGTATGCATCGTCGCGGGGTTTTTGTGAATGGATGGAGGCGAGGGAGATGATAGGTATTAGCGAAGTTTGAATCGTTCGAAGGTTTTAATGGACACGCGACGTTTTACAACTTCAGTCCTGAGGAAGACGTTAAAGAATTCGGTGCAGATGTGTTGAATGCAGTCTATGATTCAACGTAAAGATTTCTATATGTAGCGATTGATTTAAGTATGTGAGAATATATTTCTAAGACACCGATTTGAATAGTTAAAAAGAAAGAAAATAGATGTAAGAAAGACTAATTAATAATATTTTAAGGTCTTATACTCGAAAATATGTCTTTTAGAAGATATATATCCACTGGTTAGTATATTAAATATAAAATATTTTTTAAAATATGAAGTTAATTTTATAAATATCTAAATGTCTTTCTAATATATATTAATAAATATATGGCGACTTATAAAGGACCGTTAATCTTGTCCGAAAATAAATTCGAAAAAATCCACGGTACGACATGAACCCTATGAGAACCAAAGTCTCACGTAAAAATCTTCAAAAAAACACGCAGTCTTGGAAGACCATAGGCTGAATCACCGACACATTACGAAACAGATATAAGAAGGGAACAGCGCAGGAAGAAAGCAAGGGTAACCCTTGCGCGCCTCCAGCACTGTTACGACCTCTCTATCTCACCGAGCATAAAGACGCAGTACGTAATAATAAATACAAAAGGAATCGTGCAAGACACACGGTCAATACATCGACCTAAAGCGTAGCGCAGGAGGGGAAGGTTTTTCCAGTGGACCCGCGTGATGAGAGAGCCACCCAACAGATGTCGCGGATAAGCGAAATCCCTTCGCCAGGGATCGGAGGGGAGGTAACTTCGGCCGCACCCGCAAGATGTCTCCCGGTCACTTCGCGATGAAAAAAGGGGGGTGGTGGGAGGGGCGAAGATAGGGCGGCCATAACGATTAGTTTGACCGGGCCTATTTATATGCAGATGTCCATCTTTTGCCCTCCCACAGCAGCCCCCGGTTTCGTATCCTTATCCTCCGAGTGTGTAAAACGTCATTTCTCGCGGACCCCCCCTCACACCCCCCCCCCCCCTTCACGAAGGTTTCCTTCTTCCTCCTCGACCGGTTTCACGCGTACAGCATCATTCACTGGAGCCCTTTTTTCCGATACCCCCCTCTCCCTCATCCCTTGCGTACCCTTCCCCCCCCCACCGTGAACCCCGGCTCCGTGACCCCCCCAACCCTCCCCGAATCAATCCCGTTCCATATTTCCATGCGACACCCTTCTGCAAATGAGTCTTTCATCCTCTTCATCTCTATCCGCGATCATTGGTCAAAACCGAGCATCTGTCCGAATGACCCTCGATCGATGTCAGCTGCGGCCGACGGCCCGATGACTTCGGATGTCACGGAAAAAAATCGGAATACATTACGATTGAGTCAAAGGGTGATGTTTCGTTTTGGGGTTTCGAAATAAAAAATATATATGTATTTCGAAAGGGACCGAACCATTAGCGGCGGTGCGCTGTTGATTTGCAATCGACGTGTGATTCAAACGGTACGGTCGTGAAATACGGCTTCCGGAGCACAAAGTGTTTTTATATGTATCCTTCTTGTTTTATTCGAGTCTGGCGAACACAGGAAACATTCCACGATTTGGTTTTTCCGAGAAGATGCGAAGAGATGCGACGCGTCCCTAATAACTCAATTTGCAGTCCGATTTCGAAGAATGAGTTTGAATTCAAAGCACGAGGAAATGCGATGCCATTGGAAGGGAACGGAAAATGTAGCGCTTATGATTACATTACGTAATCGTATTATTCCGTATCATTGGTTAGGCTCATTAAGCATGTATCTAAATACTCAATAGCAAGTTCTTATTCGAGGTCACACTTGTAAAGATAAAGAATTTAACGAAAATAAAAATGCATCTACGTATTTTTGTAGCGTAAGAATCTACGACTGTTAATCAGAATCGTTTACAAATAAACAGGCAAGAAAGTTTACGAATACTACATAAAGAGAAAATAAATATACCAAATTAACTAACCATAAGATTCCCAGAAAACTTCGACCTGAATACAACATAATTGAAGACTTACGAATCACGACCGGCGCATAATCCAGAAGCAAAAACGAAATACTGAGGGCTTTGGAAAATCGGCAAATAGCATTAGACGGAATCCGAATTTCGAACGGCAGATGAATTGGGATTCCAAGAAACAGTAGTCGATGCAGAATTGGAACAAATGCGGCAACAGCGCTTCTTAACACTCGATCGCGAATCTGAATATCCGCAAAACGGATAAGTTCCACGCGGTTGGCCGGACAGACGGCAACGCCGCCCTCGTCAACACTCCTCACCTCCGTTATACTCCTCACTAATCCTCGCATCTTCATATTCCACATAAATCTCGAACGGGAATCCATAGCTAACCGTTCGCGCGAGCATTATACGTCAAACTCATCTTTATTCGCATTAAAATGCAAGCACGAAACCTCCTCACAAAACAAAGAAGTATAATTTATACGTAAATAATATAAATGTTATGTTACGTAAATAATCGCTAAAGAAACTCACATCCAAAATGGGATTAATCAAAAAGACGCGAAGACTTAAAAACTCCCTGATTCAATCAATCTAAAATCCCTTTTCTCCAGTCATTGAGTTTCAATGGATCGTAAAAGGGGGTAAAAACATCTTTAAGACTTCTTCCTCTGTCTGGCGAATGATGAATGGTATTGCTTCTGGGGGAATTAAATGATTTCCCGGATTGCTACTTCACTTCCGAAAGACATGGATACTTAAACTGCGTCTTTATATATTCATAAAATAACCTAAATTTACGATTGATTTACGTAATAAATTATTATTGTATTTATCGCCATTCACATCTATACAAACAGCGTAATTAAACGACGCAATTTTACGATAAAGATACCAAATATATTATACTTCGGCAGATCCAAAGGAACCTTACGGGTAAATAAACCCGAATTATCGCACTGTTTCCCTTATCCGAAGCGAAACCCACCTATTTTTACATCCCCTGCCAATTGGCAAATCGAATTTCCCCGCCTCGGCGGTGCTGAGATATCGAAGTTACATTTCCGTCTCGTCGGATCCCTTTTCTTCCCCAGTTATCTATTCCTAATGCTCTATTTCCCATCCCAAGAACAATGAGACCCATTCCCGCCTGAGGGAGTCGAGAACTCTTCGATGCGTGCAGCGCGCGTTAATTCCCATCCCTTCGATTTCTTCCCCAATCCGATACAGCATCCATCGCACCCTTTCGCCACCGCCACCCCTTCCCATTGAAAGGCGCGGAAGATAGCGACAAATCCGCACCCTCACTCAGACCAACTTCCCAGAAGATCCCATTCGCACCGCGGATTCCCTCAAAATTAAGACGCTTTCCACTTGGGGGCGCTGAAACACAACACAGCTCACCCACGCCTCCAACCAACTCTCTCTCTCTTATTCTTTTTAACGTATTCGACATTCTCTCTATCCCTCTCTATCCATTTATTTCCGTGCGTGTTTTTCGAGGAGTTGCGAAGGGTTGGGTTTTTTTTTATTTCGCGGAGTTTTTGGGAACTTTCCGAGAACTATCTCTCGTCGAAGACAAACATATGGAGCGAAAAAGGGTGGTTTCCTCAGATCTGAAAGGGATTCTTGGTCTTTGGCAATGTTGGCTGTTGATCGTGACTCATCGTCCTTCCATAACTCCCTCAGTTTTCTTAAGGAAGGATCACGCTTGTCTATCATAGCCGATGATGACGCGTTACCTTGAAATGATACTTCGATTAGAAAAACGAACCTCACAAAGGAAACTGAAGGTGTGACAAACAATTAGCACGTAATTTTTTATTCTTTTCCATTCACTAAATAAAAACATATACTCTTACAATTAAATACGTAAATACCACTCAGTGTTGCTCCGTAAATATCCTACGAATAAATATCTACAAACATCAAACCACATCTTGAAAACTTAATCAAATATAAATCACAAGACGATGAATTCAATTCCGTCAAAATTCGGGCTTTTCAAATCCTCCTCCAGATTCCGTCACCATCGAACGAAAGCCGAAAACAATGTGTCGCCTTGGAGATGGAGGGGAAACGTGAGAAGGGACCCAAAGTTTTGGGGTGGTTTCGGCAGGGGGATGGATGAAGAATACACGCGGAGCATGGAGTGTAGCGACCCGCCTGAGGGCCGCTCCATCCTACGCTCTTTCACCCGCAGCCTCCTCCATCATGACTCCTGGACCCATTCATCGCCTGCTGAACCTGTCATGAGGGTGATGTTAAGGAGGTGCCGAGGGGAAGGAAAAGGATATCGGTCTCGTGACCCGGCAAGATCGCCAGCCGAAGCTCAACAGGGGGAAGAAAAACATCGAACTTGAAAAGGTAGTACAAGGATCGCCCCTAATATTTACATCGTACGGCGGAGATGTCCGGCTAGTTCGGGCAACCGTACTGGTGTGCTTCGTGGTTGCCGAAAGTTGAACATCGTAAAATACGTTGCTATTTATCGAAAGGTCACCGTTCCTGCGCAAGAAAGATGAATGGTAATTGAGATACATCTACGGTGCTATTCAATTATACTGACACAAGGAATACCCTAGGGTCTTAATGTTAATACCCATTTCCGAAGCTTAAACTGACGAATACTAACAATGTTGAATCACTTTAATCAACCTTACGTAGACCTATACCGTTGCTAGGTTACGAAACTCAACGCGGAAAAAGGAAAAACGTGAAACTGCGCCTTGATGACTCGCAAGACTTACAACTTGAGCTAAATAATTTCAGGTAAGAAAGGGTGGATGATGGAGAAGGGTCCAGGGGACATGGAAGATTGAGATTGATAGAGGTGTATCAGGTTGGAGATGGATGGGAAGAGAGGGTATTGGCCTGGGTGGTGGAGGGTTGCGGGGGAGGGTACAGAAAGCTCGGGGAGGTGAACATGCGGTACGTGATTGCGGGGGAAGCGAGTAGTATCCTCCAATAGGAGGAGGGCAGCTTAACTTCTTCCCTTCCTGACATCGCCTCAGAATTCTGCCGTCACCTCATCGCAAGGCGCTACACACTCCTTTGGCCATAAAGGTCCGGCGGAAAGGGGTGGTGGTGGGGAATCTTGAAAGGAAGTCATGCGAAGGAGGGAAAGGGATGACAAGGGAAGGGTGAAACAAAGCGACGGAATATGGGAGATTGATCTACGCGGTGAAAGATGAGGGAAGCGGATTTCCAAAGAGGGAGGAGCAGGGGGGTGGTTGACTGAAGACGGAGGATCCGTACTCGCAACTTCGCTGAAATTCCTATTTATTTCTGAGCGCAAAGAGAGGTTTCAGGCTGTGGTTTTTTCAGACGCTCTTTAGCGTCGGAGATTTTTGGCGCATCTTCTTGTCGATGTGACCGAAAAGAGGCGATGAAAGGGGTTGGGGTTTGATGAAGGAGAGGGCGGAAAGTTTGACGGGAGCTGAAGGGGGGAAGTTGGCGGAAAGACGGAGAAAGGGGTTGGGGCTATAGATTATATTAGGCGGTTATCAATCGAGAGAGAGTAGAGAGGCCGCTGCGGCCCGAGAGCTTTCACGGACAAAAGAGCGAAGGACTCTGGAGAGAGTGCTGATGGGATGGAAGGTGTGAGGGAGGGAGGCTTCTATATTTATAAGTCTTATGAGAGAGGAGATGTTTTTATAGGATTCTCGGGCAGTTTTATTAAGTTCCTTTGAAATTATGAATCACGATGCGACTAAAATACGGCCTCGTTTGCGGAAAAAAATCAAAGAGAATATCTTCGGAATATTCATTGCGAAGGGGTTGTCTTAATAAAAATATTATCGCGATCCTTAGAGTCTTTGATGATGGAAGAAAGATACCGAATAACAAGCGCACAGCCATGATATATGGACCATAAAACTGTGATATTTACAACTAAAATCGACTTCTTTCACATATAAAATTCGATAGAGTGTAAAAGATTCCTCTGAAAGATCGAAAACAAAATGTTTCGTAAGATAATAACCATAAGGTCGCCTTCTTGGATAGTGACTCATTCTACTGAGTGATGCACGCGTTTGTCGAGAGGAAAAAAGAACTTTGAAGCATGAGGTGAAGCTGGCAAGATGCATACTGAACGAGATGAATTGCTAATAAGAAACGGACGTAAGAAAGGATGTTTCACCTTTGCTATTGATTGCCCGCCCACGCCTCCATCCAGATTCGCTGCAACCAACTTCTTGCAACGCAAAGAGTGACCTCTCACGGTGAATATTTCTTTCCTTAATGGACCCCACGTCCTTTGGATCTCACGACCTTATTTCTCATCAATCCCATGAGGCACTTATATTTCACCTTGTCTCTGCAATGCCTGAGATTGAATACCCTCGCCTCGTATGATTGATAACGAACTGGTTAAGGTTTCAAATTGCGGAATACGTAAGGATAAATTTCGTACTGTACTACGATTCTGAGTTAAGTTTTTCTTTAGTTTTAAACGCTCTGAACCTTATACTTAAATCATTGAGATAAACAAATATCGTACCCAAACTATTGTTATTTATTTTTCATATTCCCTAGCAACCAGAGATAAACAATCCTACCACATTTCCCTCCCGCGTCTTTAACCGCATTAAAGTTCCAACTGAATACAAATGAGCCGAACTGGGAATGTTTCCTTCAATCAGACATCCCTTAGGAATACGCGAACCTCAAAATCACTCAGCCCCGCGATAAAAATAACCTCCGAATACCAATAGGAGGAGCGAGAGAGAGAGAGTGAGATCTCCCGATCGAACACTTTGAACCATCTCTCCCTTCGACGACTCCCAAAACTTCTCCCGCTTTCTCTTATTTGCACCACGAGTGCTCATCAGCGATATTTCATCATCCCCTCTATCTATAACTCACAGGAGTCATACGTGCCCACCAGCACAATACGCAAATTGAAACATCGTAGGAAGCGCCTCTGGGGAGAGAGAGAGCCCGGGAGTTCCCCAAAAGTTTCCGAATCCCTAAATTAGATATTCCGATTGATAATCAATCAGCAAATTAATCGCGAACTCGAGGGAAAAAGTCTGTGTGTGGGGGGGGGGGGGTGAGTGGAAAAAACATCTTTGCTGAAGGCTCTCCCACCAGCCAATCAGTCATTCGCGAGGCAATCCATTAATTGAGGATTCCCCCGTTCCCAAAAAATCCTCCGTTTTTACGCTCCTTATCGCCGATTCCTTCCTCATTATTCAACCGTTCGTTAGGGCCTCCTTCTTCTCCTTCTCTCTCCAAAAGGGGGTGGGGAGTGAGGAAGACCAATCAATAACACCCAAAGACATTAATCTCTCTCTCTCTTCCGATTCTCCTTCTTCTGAATCCCACAAACAAAATGTTTTTAAGCTTATCGAGGGTCGAAATGGGGAAGCACGCGAGATTGGTGTGGGAATTGTAGGTGGGCCGATGAATCAATGTCTTTCATTCGCACGTCCCTTCCTATCTGCCGCCTCTATCTTTGCCTTCAGAGTACTTCAAACTCTGCATCTTCCGGGACACAATGCCCAGGGAGGTCCGTATTTCAGCGTTACATGAGATGCTGGGGGATTCCATAGTGTAACCCACGCTTAGAGAAGACGACTGATGATTGGGAACTGTATCTAAACTTCCAATACAATGAAAGCTTTTATTTAAGTAATTATTTATCGGAATTAATAGGAGAATTAATCATCGATAACGAGTTAGATATCGATTAAATTTTTGCTATTGAAAAATACGAATACATATAAATATTCTCGTAATTAATTCTCAACAATATATACTCTATATTTATCAGTATATTTCCATTTATTATTCAGTTATTTATATCAATATCTTCTCGTCAACAAACAAGCAATATCACGCACCTAAACTAAACCAAATACATCGATTCCAGGCTAATAAAAAAACCCTTAAGCCGCCGAATTAATTAACGGGACCCAGATATTCCTAATCCGACCATAATTGCCCACGCGGCATCATCTACGACCCGTATTCGAGATGAAACAGTACGACGGGCGGAGATGAGAATAAAGATGGGTCAGAAGGTCGACGGACTATAATTATTCCTCTGGCTAACTACCGACATCTCCGAATACAAATCCGTACACATTTCGCGACCGAATTCCCCAACCTTCCGTCCCTCTCCGATCTCAGCGAAGAATTCCGCGAACAAAACCGCGACCCTTTTTCCAATCGCCTGCAATCGATTTTCCTCCCGCTCTCCCGGAGGACGGAATAAACATTTATTACCCAAAGACAAATTGGATTCGGCTGCGGACATTCGCCGTTGATCGATGGAGGCAATCGATGTCTCCAAGAAGGCAAATCCATTGAAGGCACGTGTGCTTTTCGGTACCTTTCCGAATTTGCGTCGTTTCCCTCCTCCTACGCCATGCCCATCACGTCCCTATCCCTCAATTATTCCTCCGATCTACCTACGCTGGTTAAACCCCTATTTACCTCTTTTTCCTTCCGACACAAGCTTTTCCCTCTCAAACCGTAGCCACCGCTGCCAATTTCGCCAATTAACCCTCCCTCTCTACGGACAACCCTCGCCCGTCTTCCCCCAATCATTTTATCCTCCTTTGTAAAAAACCTCCATCGTCGCCTTCCTCTTGGACCGGAATTAACCGCCTTCTTCTGTCGTGTCGTTTCTGCTTTAAAGGGTGACATCGACTTTCAATCAACCATCCCCATCATTCCAACCCTTTTCCTCGATGTACAAACCAGACACGAAAAGGTAAATCATTGACGAAGTATTGCTACAGTTTTACGATCAAATAACGCACCTTAAAACTTCGAAACGTTACGAGAATCACGTCTGAAAAACTTCCTAAAGCGACCTAATCTCGGGCTGATCCGTTTCCCAATCACGCCAGCCTTTCCACCGATGGTTCACAGCAAATGCAGACGAGTTATTAGTGGACGGCAGAATCCGCTTCCATCCATCGGATCGAGGGACTCATCCGGTGCGTCGATATCCGACGGATGGAGACTGCGTCAGCCACGTCTTTCATGGCCATCTTTTCGTGGCGACCGCCGACCGCGACCGCCCCCGTCCGCCCTGCGAAACCCAACTCCCTCCGGCGCATCACAAAGCCTGGCATTACGGGCGTCGCGCTAAGCACTTACAGTCTCTCGAATAAAGAGAAGCTTAAGCGGACGAGCTGATTCGATTTGGGCGCTCGGGAAAAGGGTTCTGAAGGGGATGGAGCTGTCAAGAGACGGATAAGAAGATGGGGAGAGAGAGAGAGAGAGAGATGGTCAACGAAGATGCGAGAACATCCCGAGGCAAGACACTGAATCGAATGATGTAGAAAATTAAGACTGTATAAACTAATGGAACTTATGGCAATATCTTTTTGGAGAGATATCAAAAATCAGATTCTCTTCTCAGATCTGAAACTAAGTACGTGGAATCGTGAATGCAAGGTTAAATAATTTTGATTTAAATGACAATCCAAATTTTAGTTACGTATCTGACCGATTAACGCATTAATTAACGACGAATTTAAAGATCATAAAGTAAAAAATACGAACAAAAACAACTCTAATACCGAACTTTGTTATCCAATGACCTAGACTCACACATAAACCTCACTCGTAACATATGTTAAAACAATGACTGTTCAACAATCGAAAAGAAATTACCGTGCTCTGAATTCGATTTGCGCAAGATTCACCTCCATCCGTTGCCAGGCAACCTTTTGAAGAAATTATTAAATCAGCGCGGTGCCTAAACGAATGATACAGTGCGGAATCCCCTGAGGGAACGAGAAGAAGAGAGCGAGATATCGATGGTATGAGGAGAAAGGATGAAGCAGCACAGGTGGATGATGGAGGGGACATGGCCCGAGGTGTCACTTTGGATGGATGGGAGGGGTTGACTAAAAGGTGAGTTGTCTGGAGGAAAAGGGGGAGGAAAAGGGTCTTGCAAATGAGCGAGGCAAGATGGCGATTGATCGGCGTGATCGCAACTTCCCTTCTTCAAAGGGTTGATCGATTCGTCAGCAGGAATCGGATAACGCGTCAATTAAAACGGTCTGTGTAGGGCGAGTGCGCCTTAGGAACGGCTCGTTTGTCTTCTTCTCCTTCGATAATCTCCGATATCGGCTTTAAAACGCCCCAAAGATAATAGGAAAGTTGCAGCCGAGTGCTCCATCCCTCGGAACATATTTTCTCCCTTTCGTTTGAGGCTCTCTTCTTGAACATTTGAACGATCCTTAAAGACCCTCAGTATCCATGGATTTTGTTTAAAAACACCAAACATTTGGCGTTGAATATTCGCTATTTGTAACGTAAATTAAATCCACAAAAAAATCCTTTTTAATGACGAAGAGCGAGTTAAAATATCTCCAGAATCATTACGTTTCAAAACACTTAAACCCTATTGTTCCATCAAAAAAATTCGCAAAACACATCCGTACCTCTCAACCAAAGAAACGTTCGCTGTAAACAGAAATAAATCCCGTATCATATTCAGTTAGATCAATGCCAGTTCCTTAGTCAGGATCCTTTAAATTGCTTCTCCTCAAAACTCCCCCTCCGTTCCATCCTGCTTGCGACTCAAAAGAAATCCGTGTCTTAAAAGACCCGCACACAACTAAAGCGGTGAGTGGTATCGTTGGACTTTGAATACCTTGTTGATTCTATAAATCACCGCGGTTTACTCTTGCCGCCACTCTTTTATAAGGCACTGCTTCCTTGTGGGAAAAAAAGAGCTCCGGTTATTAATGGATTAGAGCGAAAAAAGGGAGCGAATTCGGAAAGCCTTTGTAGTTACCCAAAGCACGAGATTAATCGCGCACGGGAACGATTTCACGGGAAATTAATCTCTCGTTTAAACTGCCCGCAACGTGTGTGCCGGTCATTTTAATGGACGATTTAATAGAGAATGATCTTTTCTATGGGAGGATGTTGAGAGCATGACACATCGACCGAGGTTGGGATTCAAGGGAACTTGGGTACCTGGAGACCCTAGGAATACATTTTTAACGGGAAAAAAATTGAGGATGTTTACGCCAAAATTGATCTAATTTCCGGTCACCTTGGTTGCTCGAAATCTGGATTGAAATTTAGTCTTGAATTCTCAGTTCAGTAACAAACACCTTTACATCACCGTTACGTTTAACTTTCATGGTCATTATAATGGAATAACTTCAAGTTTAGCTAATACGAATCGTAAGGAATATAAATTCCGCGAATCATAAAAACAGTCCATAGTTATCGATAGCCAATTATGTACTGCCCATTCCTTCTTGAACATTCAATAAGTTTCCACGTAACAACTTCAAAAACTTTCGGTCCCTCCACCAATTCCAGATACGTAACCGTAGCGTTCCCGAGTCGTCTAGGAAACGAGACATCCTCGTGAGACTGTCCACGTCACCTGACTCACGTATTGATTCCGAATCAGTCACCGTGAAGACGATAGAGGGGAAGGAGACTGGGCTATGGACCAGCCGATCGGAGGAGTCATTGCTTTCTCACGAATCAGCGCTCAAAATCGATCTGTTCGACGCGTCTGCGTCTTGAAGATTCTTCGTTCGTTCGGAAGACGCTGGTTGGTGTGGGCGGAACGATGCGATTGGTTATCGACTGGTGAAGGAGCCGGAAAAAAAAGGGAGGAGGGCTCTTGTGCGCGATCGGAAAGCCGGGATGGAGAAAAAAAGGATGTTCCGATGCGCAACCAATCGGAATGGCATCGAACGGAATCGCTCCGATTGGATTCGAGGGAGGGGATGCTGGGAATTTATTTATTTCCGATCGGTTCGTTTTCAAAGGCTCGGGTTTGGGGGAATTGACCAATAGAATCGACGATTTCTATGTGATCGTCGCTTGGATGAATTTATTTATTACGTAATAGTATCTTTAATTATAATTAATTACGTAGAATATGAAAGATTATATCAGATAGTTAAAGACAATTACAGATAAATTTTTTGATAGAATATATAACAGATAATATAATAATGATAAATTATAAAATTTATTTACGGTAGTCAAGCGGAATGTTGATTTAAAACACACGGTAACTAGGTAACGAAACACTTCAATATGATCGAGCATTTAACTCTAAATACAAGCGATATATTTTACGTAATGAAACCCATTTGCTACAACGAATGATAAAAACTTTCACGCTTAATTCAAACTTTACTTAAAGCCTTAAAATTTCGATTTTCGTAATGGTAAAGTTCGCACTCCTTCTCGACCCGAATAAAACTTCCGCTGAAGTCGTAAAGACGTGCCAATATCCCTCGCGATCGTAAATTGCTTCTCGCGCGTCGAGTGGCCGGCAGACGCGAGCTCCTCCAAAGCAACGAGCGGCGACACTCGGAACTAACCCGCCTCGAAATTCGCGGCGGCGCGTCTGTGAGAGAAGTACTACTTCTTCTCAAGGCTGCAGCATCTCACCTCCCGTCTGGCGACATAAAAAGGCAAAGAACGGGATTGTTTCCGAGCGCATGAAAAAAAATTACGCGAGTTATCCATCACGACGACTACCGCATTCCCGATTGAAGTAACAGGTGAGACAAAAATGACGAACGAATATCTTTTGCGTGTTCTGGATAATCGTTACTCGTTCGTTTCCGAGACATTCGCGGATATTATTACGAAACTCTTAGCGGAGTGAGTATTTGGAATTCTGAAACTCCTTGAAGAGATGAGAGGGTCTGGAATTGGGTTATGTGAGATAAAAGGCGGTCGAGGGGGAGGAGATGGGCAGGGGGGGGGGCTTTGATAAGGGAGGGGAGGCAGTGAAAGTTCGGCGAAAGGAGCCCGTGTTTTGCGTAGCCGCCGCCTTAAAGTTGCACGGAGTACTCGAATGCAAGAAAAGGGCATTCCGAGAAGATTCAAGGAGATGGAGCCATGTTTCCGGGGAAGAAATTCTCTCGAATTTACGTCACGAATAGACGACACTATAAAAACTTAATGCATCAAAGAACACCACTGAAATATCCAATGATAATTAACATCACTAATTCAAATGAAATCATTAACTTCCCTACCAAAAGGTACAGATCAATAAAGGAATAAAAACAGTATCTTTCGTAGCAAACAAACAATCCTCTCAGACCAAAAATGCTCTTCCCGAAGTCATTAGAACCCTTTATACTCTGAGGATGGAAGATAAATTGATGATCGTACCACCTTCCATTTGACATAAACCTCTGGATCTGGAATTCCGCCAAGGATACGGTTGTTTGCGTTCGATTTTCGGATTCCACTCTTCATAGGCCGAAATGACCAGAAAAAGAAGACTCTTATGAAGAAGTAAAGGGATATATAGTAAAACCCTGGAAGTTAAAGCGTTTCTTTTCCGCTTGATTTAGAGGCATCCACACATCTGTTTCATCACCGCCACGGCTCTTTAAAAAAAAAGTCCCCGCATCAAAACCAAATGATTTCCGAAGCTAACCGAAACTGGCGCGTGTAAAACGAAAACGAGCGTTGAGAAAAAAGTGTTGAATTATGGCAGCCGTGATCCATTTCCGATTCCCCGAACAGTTTCACGGTCAAAGAGTGCGACTGCCAAATGATCCCCGGAGCTGAAATCTAAAATAACCCGAAATCCAGTCTCCCACTTGACAATTCATCGAGACGAATTAATTGGAACGACATTTGAAAAAAAATACCCTTCGGAGCGAGGAACGTTCGTGTGGTAACGAGATGATATTCGGTCGATCGAAAATAAATAAATACGGGGATTGGGGGGAGGGAGTTGATGAAGAGCGATGGAAGTGTGCGGAAGATTTAAGAGGATGCGATAGGATAGAGTCGCGTATAAATGTAGAGTGGAAAAGATAAAGGAGTGATGGGAAGGGGGGTGGGTCCTAAAATAAGTTTATTCTCCTCCTTCGTGCGTACACCCTCGCCGCTATGTGGTAAACAGTAATAAAATGAGCAAGCGGAGAAGGGAGGGGTCTAGAGTGGGAAAAAAGTGGGGATGTTCCATGGAAACGGAGGTGAGGATCGGAGGGTTTCAAGAAAGGATTAAAATTACGTAATAAATTGCGACGTAGAGAAAAATGTACCTCGATAAATATGCCATAGTTAAAAATATTAAAAAATAAATAAATTATATAATCAAAAACGATATATTACTCGCGAAATATTTCAGCCGGCATTCCTAAAAACGAACTATAAAGTAATAAACTTCTATCAAATTAAAGAAAAACCAAACCCATTTAAAAAAGTCCAAATCAATTTAAATATCTCGCAAACGAACATAACTACGTAACAATTAATAATCACGATAAACGTCATACTCAAGCAAATACGTATCTAACTAAAACACCATAAGGACCTATTCCGTGGTTTATTTCAGCGAGCATGATTGCTACTTAGCTTATCTTACGCGCTCTTCTCTCTTAAGGAGGAGGTTGTAACGGCCATCAACATGCATTAGGGCGTTCAAGATATCGATGTCCGACATAAAGAGAATGAAGATGGAGCTGAAGGAGGCAGCGATGTATATGTGTGAGCGGTTAAAGTGGTAAAAGAGTTGAGGAGATGGAAGAGAGAGAAGGTAATGTCTTCGTTTCTCTTTTTCTACTCTCCTTGTTCTTAACCCAATTCCTGACTCTTCTTCCCCTTCTAGTGACTCAACCTTCCTTGGACCGCGTGGGAGGGGGACTTTGGAAGAAACGCCGGGATGTTTATGCAGCCCCGCCGACTGGTGGACCACAATCGCCTCCCTCCTCCTTCTGCTATGGACCACATTTACGCATCTTTTTCAGTCCGTTTAAGTGGTGCTTAAAGTCCACTTAGCGCTTTTCTTAAAGGTTAAAGGGAGGGATGGAGATTGTTGAAGGAGACAAATAAGGGGTGGTTACCCTATGGATGATTCGGAATAATATCTAGTCATCCAGTTCAGACTATGACGCGGAATTTATTGTACACACCATTTCAAGACGTTTATATTTACGTGTATAAAATGTATAAATAGATCTAGAAGCTCAAAGGTATTTTTATATAACGAAGACTGAAATAGTATTGTGAAGATAAGATTGGAGGAATGGATTTAAATATTGAATGATCACGGACAAGAATGGAAATATAATTTCGAGTTTAAGACATGAATATAATATCTATAAGTTACGAACCTTATAGATATTATATTCATGCAAGGTCTATCTTTACGAATTCCTTTCCTTGTAAATGATGCATATTTTAAAATACTGACGAACACACGCTTCGAATACGTATATTGTTAAACACGTATCAATTAGCTATTCGCTAAGATCCAATCTAACGAACGATTATCCCGCAATATTTCCCACGATTCCAGCGGCTTCGTCCCTTTCGAGCGACATAAATTCCCGGAAAGAGCTTCGCAGATCTTCCCGGGAACAAACTGCACGGTTCGTCGGCACTTGGAGACGGAAGAAATAAAGTTCGCGTTGAGAAGAAGGGGATATCCCGGGGATGAGAGCCCAGCGCCCCTACCGGCCACGCCGCGGAATCACTTCTACGTAGCAGATACCTCCTACTCCGTGTGGAGGGAGGGAGGATATCGCCAGTGATTTGAGAGAGGAGAGATCGAACCGTCCAATCGGTGGAATCCACGGCGCGACAAGTGTTGTCCTTTTGAGTCTACGTGTTAAGTTTCTGCGAAAACCAATCAATTATTGAGTCTCGATGCGTGGGGAGGGACAAAAAGAGGCGCGCGTTCCGACGCAGATGAACTTCCTTTTTTATTCCGAAAGGGAATCGGGAATGAGCCATTCAACTGCCAACAAGAGCTAACAAACTTTTCGTTTATAATTCCCGCGGAACACTTAGCAACAATAACGGATCGTCATGGTAACCTACATTCGAACCGAATTCTTTAAAACTCTCGCTTTAAAGACATCCAAAACGCATTCTGTTAATGTCAAAACGTAATTCTTCTCATCGATCGAACATGATTTACAGCTCGGGAGTTGAGAGAGCTCTCTTCCTGCGAAAGTGCAATACCCTTTCCCCAAATCAAAGCCACTCCACTCTATCTAATGCAACCCTAAACACTCGGGAAAGACATCGGCGTGTCTTGTTTGTATGCGCGGTATTTCAGTTCCTCGGTATCCTTGGGGTGAAGCCAATTGCTTTCGGATAAAAACGCTATTCGACGGTTGTGCGATAAAGGATGTGTGTATCTCGTCGGGACACTTTTGGCATGAGAGCGAGGGCGTCTTCGGAAAGGCGTACGGATCTCGTCAATTGCTGCATTTTTCCCTCTTTCCCGTTTTCAATAAAACAGGAGGAAGCCACTTAGGCCCGCCATCGCTCGCATCTGTTACTCGTTCCTCAACGCCAAACATTACCGTCTCATCCTAGAGAACCATTTGCTTTTTTGCAGCTCTTCTCGGAATGAATGCCCGCAGAGGGATGTATAAAGGGAAATTGCTCAACGGAAGGAATATGGTGCGAGTGAAACACCAATAGACGAATGGCATGCACCACGGAGGATGCTTTATATTCCGGGTTTAAGTTTTTTTTTACGATTTTAAACAATAACTTTAATTTTTATCGGAATTCTAATACTTGTTTAATTCAATTTTTCTTAAACGTTTTCCAGTTACGAACTATATGCTTTATTTTTTTACAATCGAAGTCCTGGGTTCGACTCCCTCTTACGAGGAAATACTCCTTTAAAAACTCCCTAAAAATCTTAAACTATTCCAATATTATAATTTTTAATCTCTGAACTACTTAAATTCACTCGTAACGAATCCTAATGCGACACGTATCCAAATATAACACCGAACCTCACCACCGGCCATTTAACGTCCATTGCACTTCGTACCGGAAGATATTACCACTCATGCGCGGACTCAAAAAGCTCTCGAAACCACTAAAAAGAAAAAAAAATATAATCACTTCGAACGAGTGCACGTCGCAACCAGAAGTGAAGCAATCTTACGCGACCGAAACTTTTAATATCCGAGGGAATTACGCAGTCAAACATTATTTATACACTAGCTCCTACGCTCATTAACCAAACGACCCCCTAAATTTCCCCTTCGGCAATAAATATAAAGAGGCTTTTAGCGCTGGATCACTCCGCACTTGATACTATTTATAAGGAACCCGACGGCTACGCTTTTAGAGTCGGAGAAAAAGCCGTCCGCTGCAACGCGTAAATTCAACTATCAACTCGCGACCTATCTCAATGCGAGAATTCTCCGTGCGTCTTAACACTCCCGCGAGAAGAAATCTCCCACTATTCCATGTAGAGGCATAACAAAGACGGTGCTTCCACACGGTGCTAGGGAGAGTTGTGGGAGGGGTAGCATCAAACAGGTGCTGAGCAATGCGTCTCGATAATTGGCTACCCCTCCCTCTACGAGCACCACATGAAAATAATCACTCGTAACGTTTTTGCACGCATCGGAATACCTTTTAATTCCTATTTTAAGACACGTAAAAACGATTTAATCGTGTTCATAAATTTAAAAAGGTATTACTTACGCTATGAATATATATAATTTAGATTTATTTGCGTTTGGGGATTCTAAAATAGTCCTGAAAAACAAATTCGTTTCCCTCGCAACGGAATAATAATGAAGCTCGCGATGTTACGTCTTTAAGCGTGGAATATCTCTCTTTAAACGCGATTTCCTTAAAGATAACTCGCCTAGTTTGAACCTGTCGTTCCCGGAAGTTTGAGTCCAGACGTGAGTAGGGAAAACCTTTAACTTCGAGAGCAAATTAGCGTTCGTTTCATATCTAGAAAGGCAGACGATCATCCGCAGATTCTCTTCGAGATATCGAAGGTTGAATCGCATCTCGCAATCGAATCAATCGACGAAATGGCAAACATCGCCATTTCGTCTTCAAACAGCGCCGTTCCACATTCGAACGTAGGAAAAAGGGATTCTTTCGTTGCGACAGATTCTTCGGATAGGAAACGGACTATGGAGGCCGTTCTGCGATAAAAGCGGGATGAATAATGCCATTGGAGAAGTATCTCGCTTTCGAAACATCAAAGACCGCGTCACGACTTCCTCCGATACAATTCTTTCCGGGATCGGAAAAAAACGAGTCCGTCTAAACGGTCATCGGCAGATCGCGAACTGCCGGACGTTCCGTTCGTTAATGAGGTCCGAAAAACGTGGATTTCTCCGCGAAAAAAAAACAGACCTATAGAGGATGCAACAATGAGTCACTTGGCATCCGAATACGGTATAAAAAACCACTTGACTGAAAAATGAATGCTTTGGTGATTCGCCGGAGAAAGTGCATGGGGACGATAGGAAAGTGGGTCGCGGACCTTTGCAGGAGAAAAATACGACCGAAAGGGTGTATTAAATGCAGATCGCGGTGCGACCCGGTGAGAGAACGGTGGTGGCCGCATAAAGAATGCGTCAGCGGTGTTGCGTTGGAAACGGATGGATATTGATGACGGGAAGAAATCGTCGCTCAGGAATTCCGATCCGAGGGAGTTGTGTTGGATGGAGTGATGACAGGGGAGATTGTGGTGCTGAGGAAAAGGGCAGAGGCGGTTGGAAGGGTGTGTGAAGAAACGTAGGAACAAAGAGAAAGATTAAATGTATGCTAGGAAATAACTGTGATTTAATAAAGGAGATATAACATGAGAAGAAGTTATTATACATTCAACTGTATATCACAGATCTCTATGCCGAATTAAAACCATTCCTGGACTCATAGGCAGTTGCCAAATTGAGATTATTTATTGCCTTATCCAAAATAATCCTATATAACTAACTTATTTAAGTATTATAACCATCTAGGGATTATTTTGGACGGAAATAAATGAATGATCGTTGATTTATTAGTAGTTATGCGTATTAATAAGCAAAATTATTTTTATCATTCATGTTCAATTTAAACGATAGTCAATTAAATCAACTCCTTAGTGACACCAAAACAGATTCCAACAATCAAAAATGAGAAAATATTGCTCCGGAACACATAACTCTCCAAGGCAACAAAAGCCACATTAAAAGAACACGAGAACAAGCTACCGAAACGCCTTAACGAGCGGGAATCAATCCGAAAGAATTCGGAGATCGATAGATTACTGTCGTAACAAATACGCCCGAGACTATAAAGGCGATTCGACCGATGGAAATAGCTCGGGATAAATGTGCTGCTAACAAAGGAAGACTATAATAAAGGGCTGTGAGGAAGGAATGAAAAAATGGGTGATTTAGATGGTAGGGGAAGCGGGAGGCTGTAAATAGCGCGGCGGGAGGAAGTGTGTCTCGCCATATTCAGAGGCGCTGTTTGCGGGATTATTAAACTGTCTCCAAGGAACGACAAAACACGGTATTGACTGGCCCCGTTTCGAATTCTCAAATTCCTCTCGTGCGGCGCGGAGGGCGGGGTATTCCGATGCTTCGCTTTATCGTAGACTCGGATGGAATCCGGGGAGAGATTCGTCGATGCTCCACTTTTTTACGGAAAATATTTCCCATACGCCCACGACGCGATTCCGGATCTTAATGGAGTGTAGTCTGTAGCACGGTTCTTTGAGAAGACGAAATTCTGAGGTCACCGATGCGCGTGGAAAGAGGGAGCGGTTGGATTTTTTTACGAGCTGCGTTTGTTTGACAAAAGAGAGAGAGAATGAAGAATGCTAATTGAATCGGGGAAAACTGCTATTCTCGGAACCCATCTTCTTTGATTAATATTTTAATTTTCCTCGAGACGTTTGTGCCTGAAAAACTTTTATGGCCCACGGAATCGACTCCACTCACGGTTCATCCACTCCTCCACCACGGAGACGCAAACAAACATTCTTTTAATGGCCATCTTTACGACGCGTTATATATGTTCGAGTGCACTTGAATCTACTCTCAGAAACGAGAATAAAACTCGAGCTAACCATTCTTCTAGCTCATCAACTTGATAAGCAACCGATGACGCCTCCTGAAACGAAATTTTTCTCCATCGCACGGCTCATTAACTATATTGCCCTCCACTCTTTTTTAAAAGGCCCTCTTCGACAAACATCTTAAATGCCACGCCCCCTTCGCCCTCTGACGGAGGAATCGCTAAACTGCCGCGAGCATCTGCACCGAGATGAACGCCGAAACGTCGTGGCCTTGCGTGATCCATTCACGGCGGTGCCGATCCCACGCGCCGCACACACCCACCGACCGAGAGTCTGACACCGGAGAACAATCCCGAGAACAAAGGCACTTGAACGGAATCGTCTGGTTGCCGTGAACGGGTGCCAAACGAGGAGATGATCGAGTGGGTGTCGAGTGGTGGCATTTGCACCCGATGATCGAAAGACGATTAACATTTTGATTCGGAGAAGGGATTGGGGATAAGACACCCGATTCGCGTCCCAGAAGGAGCGTGACTCAACCGACGAGAAGATGGAAGATTGTCAGATGGTTAAAGCGACACAAAATCAAACCTTAACTGATATCAAATTCGAAACGTTAATAAACAAAAAGAAACATCATCCTCCACTAATAATTCTGCATTATCAGGGTGAAACATTACGAATTAGAATTACGATATAAACGCAAAAAAGGCTTCTTTAACATTCCTTCTGACAACCTATCGAAATGTTTAAGCAAAAAAAGGGACTACAGAAAAGGCAATTAAGGTCGTAACTCGCCGGAAACGTTCCCGAACCAAGACAACGCAACGTAGGGAACCTAATACTACACCCATCGATAATACGTTCGGAAATTTGGGTAATTAGCCCCGACTGAGATAGCAATCGACGGAAGTGAAAGTGATTATACTTTAACAGGAGGACGAATTCCTCTCTGACAATTTTTCTTATCGAGGCCACACTGACATCCATTTCCGGAATTCTTTGGGATCGGAATGGAAGTAACATCTGCTTACGCATTCGAATCGACCAAAGAACAACGTACAAAAAATTGAGACCGTTTAGGAAACACACCAGACGATCAAGTGCTCTTTAATTACAGGTGAAAGTTAAACCTTTGATGGAATTCTTACATTCAAATCTCTTTCACAATACAACCATCTCTTTTAAATAGTAGTCATCGTACTGGAAGGATGTTCCTGCTCTCAATACATCGCGTACTTATGCTCGATTTACATCGATAGTTTGGGCCAAATACGCGAAAGAACGCGTTTCGTTCGCGGCCTGCTGTGCGGCTTCCGGGCGATCCGCTATAGCCAAGAGGCACGCCGGTGGCAAGGTCGCAAGGGGCAGCTGAAAAAGCTGGGAGAAAGTGGGTGGAGGGGAGGAGAGGTGTGCCCCTTTTGGGTGGGGGAGGTATGCGGGATAGGGGAAGATGCTGTCTGCAGCCTCCGTTTCCGTCAAGCTGCAAAGTGCGATAGCAAACTAAGAGAGGTCATTCTACTCCCGCCAATTTCGCGCGAATCCACAAGTCTCGCTCTTAGAAACCGTTCCGTTTCCGAGATTTCGATATTAGCGCGTAAGCAAAAGGGATAAAAATGGGATAATATCGGTAGCTTCCGAGGCTATAGGGCGTGGCATATGCCGGGGAAAGTATGGCGAGGCGTAGGAAAAACTAGCTGACCAAATATGGCCTAGACGAGAGGGTAGGCGATTTCGTGCAACTAGGATATCGGATCACCCATCGCGAATAAGTCTGCGAATAAAAGTTCCCGCAGAGCGAAATTTAAGAGGCGAAACACAAACCTAGCTCGAGGTACAATGTGATTATGAATTATAGTATGTGAGCGAAAGGTTTTATAATGGTAAGCTTGTCTTCGGAGGAACGTTCAATGGGTTCGAAGCAACGGATGAAAGAGAGCAAAAGCCGAGGTGACTGGACGGCTATAAACGTCTCCCGTACTCCTATAAAATCGGGCGTAAATAATAAAGGTTTTTTTTAAGATTCGGAACGAGTTTTATGGCTCTCTTTGTCACTCTGGGAAACACCGATGGATATGCGAGGATATTTGCTTACGCCGAGAATAAATGGAGCAAATAAAATTGATGCGAATGCAGGTTATGTGAGAAGTTTAAAAAGTTATGGGTCGGATTCGAAATTTAGAAAGGAAATATTTGAATTGACGCTATGAATCAGATTTCGAAAAGCAATCCGATGATCTCTTTCCATACTACGGATTCTGCAAGAATATACAATGAAATGTACGCAAGGTATATCGTTATAGACAGTTTAAGTAAGTCTTCCTTTGCTTTGTTGCCATGGAGATTATCTTACGCATTTGTAGGAATACAAATTTAGAATTGGGTGAATACAAAACATTTCTTCTCGTGGATTACAGTAAGATTCAATACGATAATATATGTCCTAGTGCGCATACTAGAGCTAGGACATTTACCTAACATTCCAACCCATATTCTGAAAGGTACTCGTTACCTTTTCCGAACCGTGCATATCGAAAGCACGGCGACCATCCCCTAGCGGCGATCTCGGTCGCATAGAAAAGCCACAGGTGCTGGGAGCACCTGTCACGAAATCATCGCTGGCAACACGGAAGGAGTCCCAGGGCACTTCTTCTTGACGATTGACGAGGGAATTCTCCAAATTATACCCTTTCGATTCCTCAAAATTCATCCTTCTTTCGAATGTTCATAATTATGATTACTCCTCATAAAAAAAACCTTTCAGTCACGGACGCCAACACGACGTTACCCGAAAGTACTGCTGAGGAAACCTTCAATGAGACAAACACGCCGATGCATTACCCCAACGCTTTTCGTACTTCGCGATATTTATCTTTCGCGGATCTTCCAGTGGTCCATTGCACTCGCGCAATGAGTGAAGAGGGGAAGAAAAGAATGAAAGGGGAAGGTCTAGCAGTTGGAATGCCGTTCCTCTTCGCCAGATAAGTGATTAAGGTTTAAGTGGCCTGGCTACTTTATATCTGCTTCTCATATTTATATCTGTTGTCTTCTGCCCTCTGGACCCATCCCGTTCACATTTTTTCCCGCTCCTTTCACGCATAAATTCATACGCTTCCCCGTCGAATGGCTCTCTTAGTTGAAATCGGGATATTAAATTTAATAAGATGGTTGCTGGGTAACGCACTTGGGTTGGAAACCAGCTGAGTTAGCATGGCTGATTTAGAATTTGAAATATGTTTAGCGCACTGACCATGGGATCTCCTATTTCCTCCGTCCCGAATCGCCATATCGCAGCTTGGGTGTTCACGGAAGGGTGAAGTACTTGGGCGTGACTTCAGCACTGGACCAAAGCTTGCCATTTAGACTTTAACGACCATCGCGAACTCCCACGACGCCTTGCAATGAGCCACCGCTGTTCTTAATACAGTTCGGACTATAATGCCTTCCCGTCGTAAAAAAATCCTCCCTCTGACCTTCTGCAAAATGGTTTGAGACAGCCTCTTATAGTTTTGAGCGATGCTCACTTTCCTCGAGAAAATATTACGCTTGTATGATATCTTCATAGCAACGACGTATGGACAGAGGTAAGGAGGTGAGGAGAGGTCATTCAAACCTCAGTACGCATGTTGAAGGTGTCGACCTACGGAACGAGGAAGACCTTAACAGAACTATAAACTCATTGCTAAATACCTCGTGGACGGGGTATAAAAGCAAGAAAAAAGAACAAATAGCATGTGTAAAAGTCTAAGTTGGAAAGTATCACTGTCATTCAGTATACTTTATGCATCAAGGGCCACGCTGGAGAAAATAATCTCAGGAATGTTCCTCTTATATCGTAGCTTTACACATTAAAAAGATCCATAGGATATATAATTTAATACTATTTAATATCCACGGGGCTACGGTTATTGATACGCTAAATAAAACCTTGAAAAAGATAAATAGTTTCTAATATATAAGCAATATTACGGAGAGAATCCTACATTCCTGAACAACCATCTCCCATGGATACGTGGTAAAGCGTAACTCATCGCTACCAGTCATTGTTAGGACGACATGATGACGTGTATATAAGCTAAACACCCAGTCCGTGACGACTTCTAAAACCTTCTAACCATTGACTACGTCCCCTCAAACCATTCAACCGAAGGTCTCTTCAGAAATCAGAAGACAAAACAGTGGATGCTCGGCGGCCTAGCCATAACAAAAATCGCCCTTCAACCCTCTCTCCAAAGGCTATTAAACGAGGGAGCGATACGTTGTAACCAAACAGTCTGACACGTTGACGCGCTATATTCTCGCCATAAGATGCCCTCGCGGGATGAAAGGGAGAAAGAGTTGTTAGGCAAGCAAACACGACGACCCGATTTCAATCCCGAGTCCATTGAGGAAGGCGAGTTTTAAAACAACATTGGCCAGTGGCGCGAGGAGGGATTTTCAAGAACTCGTTATCTGCGCCCAATAACAGGCGAGGATTTTACGAGCGACGGGATGGACTCTACTGGTCCGTTCCAGTTATGCTTTTTTTTATTTTTCCAAAGGATTTATTTTCCGGCTCGGCGAGAAGTCCGGCCGTGGTTCGGCTAAGGAGGCGTTCGGTAATAAATGATATGAGAGGCGACGGCACGTACTGAACGGGAAGATGGCCACGCTCTTTAGCCCTCAGTCGTAAAGATGATGGCCCGAGAGGCTGTGAGATATTTCGAAGGAATTAACGAGGCGAGAGTCTAAAATCTCTCGGCTTTTTCTCTAGAGGCTATTCGTTTCGATAATCTTGTGAATGAAATTCTTCTAGGATGCAGTCGTTAAGAAAAATTGAGAATCGACGGGGTGATAGACGAATTTAACGGTGCGCTATACGTTTGAAAACCATAATCCTATTCGTCGTTTTAACACAGATCTAAATCATTCCATTATGAGTTGTAAAGAAGATAATGAATTCATTTGTTGAGATGCGAGTTGATAGTTTATAATACAACAAAAAATGCGTACAAAATATTAAACACTTGTATAAAAAAACTACGATAATTTAAAACTATATTACGCATATACTTGGAAAACCCATTAAAACGAAATTATAAATCGTCATTACTCGTACGAAAGATGCATTCAACGCAAGCTAACCCTTTCTCAATCCAATCATATAGCAAATATCGTTCTTTCCACCTTCTTAAAACTCATTCCGTTCATCTCCAGCGTTCAGAAAGCGTCTTTCCTTATGGAGCCGCCATGGACTGCACGGAGATGACAAATTTCCACAAGACGCATGTCCTCCAGTCCATCTGCACTACCTTTTAAGGCAGATAATACCCCACGACGTGGGCGAGCGAGGGAATTAAATATCCCGCGAATATGAAACGCAAAACCTCTTTCGAATCCGCGTGATGGACGTCTTTTATCGAGAGCCGCTCCTGATTTACGACGCTATCGAAAACGTGCTCGCGAGCGCAATGAGAATCTCGTGCGAACGTATCGGAAATACGATTCCGCGATCGGCGAAACAATTCAGTCGCGCGCAGAATCCTAAAAGCTATTCCATTCATTATTCATCGCGGGAGACACGGGTTCGACACGCCGTGTACGACAATTGCTTCCAAAAGGGCCGTTGAATTGCCGAGGGCGGAGGATTTTTTTTTTCTCAGAGGAGGGAAGGGGTAGGTGGAGGAGGAGGCTGGTCGAAGAAGTTGCGTAGCAGGATTGGACACTCGCGCCCCCCTGCACCGCGGCGGAGGGATCGGGAACTCGCACGGCGCGGTTCGCGGAAACTCGAAAAAGATTCGCGATCTAAAGCACTTCCCGTGCATCGCCGCTTAAAAAGCAGTCGATCGTACGCTCGCCAGATGTGGCGTCACGGTCGAATGGCGCTGTGGTAATCGTACGCGATATTCTGATTCGTGATTGTTCGTAAAATTGCGCGTAAAAAGGACGAATTGAATACATAATTTAATACTAAATTAGGAACGACAGAAAAATAAGAAAATAATGTTCTAAAAGTACGAAACATTAAGCAGAAACTGAGTATTCTTTAAATGCTAAAATATGAAGGATTAATAAAAAATTCGCGATATATTAAACAAGTAATGCAAAAGAAAAATTCGCGAATACAATTTTCGACCCACACCAACAATCTGCACGATGTTCCGGAGCGATAGAACTATCTCCGTTGAAGCAACATCTCGAACAAGACGTGCGTCTTAATTCCTCCGCGAAGGGGCGTGGGTGGGGGTGTAAGAAGAAGAAGAGGGAGGAGGTGGGGGGATAGCGATCGGGCAAATAATGCTTCCCGTTACGCGGACATTATCCTCAGAGGCGATCGATGCGTTAAAATGGCGACCGTGGAAAAATGGGCGGAGTGCTGCCCTCTGACGGATAAACATAATATTCCTCCGCAAGGAAACGCCCTCTCCCGGTCGATTGCTCGAGCCCAGAGAGGCGAAATAAAAAAAAAGAAGAAAACAATTGAAGACGCGGGAGCGACGACTAAAAATCTTTTCTTCCGATGGAAACGGTCCACGGGAGCGTTCTAACTAAAACTTTCAATTACACTTCGTCCCTCGTTTCTGGAGGATGTAAATAAATGTCCTTTCATCGTAGTGTCACCGGTCGTCCCTTTTTGCCGACGAAAGAACGATGTATTTTCGCCTCTATTATTAAAAGATTTTCGAACGAACTGGAATTGCCCGCGGAGAACGGCGACCATATCGCGCCTTTGTGTGTCTTCTGTTATAACGTTTTGATATTTCCGTCTTAAAGAGGTTGGATTCAAAGAAAGAGAGAGAGCACACTAAGTGACTGAGCTCTTTCCTTGGACTCGATGGCCAATGCACTGCGTTCGGGCGGTCGAAGGAAAGCAATCTTCTCAGAGCTTTTTTCTCTTCTTCTCGATAAACGGAGTGACTTCACTGAATGCCATTCTCAGACGCACTTTAGCTTTCGTACATTGCTACAATACGTGAAGAGATACGTAAATGGATGCGTTGGATAATAGAGGTTACATTAAAAGTAATCAAATGCTAAATCTAAAATTAAAGCTCGTACTTTTGTATCTTTTATAATATGACTACCCTTTATGAATTACAAATTGATGAAGTTTTAAAGGTTTTCAAAATTGGAACACTTAGAAAAAATTTTTCTTATGGTTAGTCAAGCCTTTTAACGTATTGTATAAAGAGTTTACACACGTTAATGAAGTGATATTTTTATCGATAAAGCTATCCTAGCTCAATAAATCTATCGTAAACGGATAAATTACTTCCGAACGAGAATTCTCATCAATAGACTCTTATCTATCCGTGTCCACAGTCCATAAAACGCGATAAGCAGCTATGGTATGCAAAGTATAACAAACGCGGCATCTTCATCGTCTCTTTTATAGGATGGTCATTACTTACGGGCTACTTTGTATCTCCCTGTTGGAATTCCTCCCTCTCAACACCAAGTTCCTGGGGATGTTTCGTGAACCCTCGGCGAGTGAATGTGTCGACCCCTATAATCACCTCCGCGAAACACCGGAAACTAACACCCTGAAAACCCTTTTAACCCCTCCGACCCGAGCAAGAACACCACCACCACCCTTTTTGCCCCCGCACGCACGTTCTATCCACCCCCTGACCTCGCGGGGGCCATCGCAGTTGACCCCGAGAACGACGCCGAACGATTGACCCCTCACACCTTGGATTCTTCGCACCACCACCTGAACGCCGTCCTTCCCATCTTAAAACCCTCATTTCACTGATCGCCCCTTTCTAATAATAGAGAGAGAGAAACGTCCTCTTAATTAACCCCTTCCGGATTCGATGAAAAGGAAGTCTTGCTTAAAACTTTGACTAGATTGCGGTGATGGAAAAAAGGGCCTATTTCCTGACTAGGTCGATATTTTTAGGACTGAAGTGGTATCGCGCCCGCAACATCTGTCGCGTTAAATCTTTACATTCGTCTTTTTTACAGTTACAGTCTAATAATCACTATCTACGTCCGCGAGAAATATTCAAAATCCCAAAAATATCAATACGAAAACCATCTCAATATTTGTGCCCCTACTTCTGTCGAGAGAAACGGTAATGATAGTGATCGTTGGTGCTCATGGAAACCCGCCCTTGACGACTTAAAGTGTCCAAGTGTAAGGGACGCTCTCTCTAAAGGAAGACCGCTAAGTACTAGGCCACAAGGGGACTCAAATTGTCACCAAGGGTTACAGCCTCCGATTACACCAAGCTCCTATTAATACTCTCCCTTGGTACTCCACTCCCATTGGAGAGATGGAGAGAGAGAGACAAATAGGTGCTACACCAAAAGAACGCTCGTGTTCGATAATCGCTGTTTTTCGATAGATTCGAATGAATGCGCGAATCGTAGCGGTTGCATAAAAAAAACACGCGAACCAAAAGAAATCGAAAAGTTTCTCCTGTTTGCCAAGTGTGACGATGATTTCTTCACGAAGAAGACTCATTAAGAAAAGGAAATCCTTATGAAATTCTGATAGACAGTCGCTCGCGCGTGATAATTATGTCATCAACTAGTCGGGAATTCGAAAAAATCGGCCGAGTCACCGTTTACCCCGAAATTAGAGACAAAACGTTCTTTCTTAGCGAGAATTTTGCGGCGGAGAGATAAAGCTCGACAGAGAGTTTGTCACCCTTCCTGAAAATGAGTAGGAAGTGGAAGACGTGAGCAAATAAGGCTGCATTTATAAAAGTAAAAAATGCAGTTTGAATAAGACTCTGCGGGGAGAATACTTATCACTCGCAGTTTTAAATAATTGCGGTTAAAAAACTTTTATTAAACCATTAAGAGTTATGCATCGAAACATCAGCTGATGCGAAAATAAACATTAAGAATGGAACTGTAGAAAAAATATCATCGTTTAATTCTAACCACACGCTACGAGGAGATTTAATTCCTTTTTTAATTTTAGTTGGAATAAGATGAGTTCACAGTAAGGAAAGATACTATTCCCTCTAAAGGCAGAAAAATAAGGAGGAAATAATAATGGACAGTTTTGCTTGGAAACAACAGACAATCGGTCTAAAATAGAAAATTACGCTTCTTTGAATCATGGAAATTGACCATTAAAGACAATTCGTTTAAAATTCCTCGGTTGAATAATATAATCCAAGCCAACAACAAATTTTACAAGTTTGTTTCAGTAAATAAATTGGACTGCACCAAACGAAAACCTAACGATAATTTTAAAATTTTTAAACGATATTCGATGGCACGTATGTAAAACTTAAGCACCGTGAATAAGATAAGCTTCATTTGATCGCTTCCTATGCATAATTTCTTCGCCTTAAAACTCCCAATATATTCCTTTCACTTATCTAAAATCTCTCCCAAACATTTTTCTCTAACCCTTTCGTTTCCCTTCCACAAAACACATGACGCGTAATCCACAAACAGATGTTATTGTAAGTAACCTCATTTGCATCTTCCGATCATTGCTCCTATCACCGTTTCGCTATCGACGAATCGGGGGCTTAAATTAGTAATAAACGGAAGGGGGACATTGTTGCCCCAACCCACACACTCTACTCCACCCCCACCGATAGTGACTCTCACCTTTCACCCCCTACCGGAAGTTCCGTGAACCACGATCCGATCGCCCCATTCAACGAAGTCGCAGTTGCATCATTTGCATTTTCTCGAAAACTAATAAGTGGCGCCTTTTATCAGCTCGGAATATCCTCTGAGCCGTAACAGGTGAGGGCCGATTGCATCGGAGAACCTAATTGCGAAGTTCGAAAAATACGCGCCCTTCGATTGACGTCAGCCGGTCGAAAGAAGTCTTTGCGTATTCCACACAAAGTCCATTTGTTCCGTCTCGCGTCGTTGCGCTATCGGTGACTCGGACATCTCGGCCCGTGACACCGGAATAGGCCATCAGGCGCGGGAAATAGGGGGATGGAAAAATATATATAAAAAAGACGAAATATTATACGGAAAACGTCGTTTTATATAATATGAAAATGAAGGCATTGTAGCGTGGAAACTTTCCGCTTTAATTACATCGAAATGAGGGAACGTTGGAGTGGGTTCGCTCGAGAATTCGTCGGCTATTCCTTCTTTTTTTTTAAAACGCTCTTCTCCAAAGCATTGGTTCCCATGCCCAAAGGATCACTAATGACGGACGTTCTCACATTCGAATTTTTAATTTGGCATTTTTTCCTTCGGCTCCTTGTCTAATGGGAAACGCTTCAGCGCACGCGGATATGTATGAAGCCTGCTAATGCACGCACGCACCTCTCCATCAACGTCACTTTTCACATACGAATGTATCGAGTTTTTTTTACTAAGAGAATGGCGTATCGAGGGAAATTAATTGTCGCGAAACTATGTTGATAAGCAGGGAATCAAAAGCGTAACAAAACTGGTCCCACGATAGACCCTTGCTGAACACTTACAACAATGATGAATCATTTGCCTTTTAATTATTGATTGAAATATTTAAACTTTAGTACAATGCGATGGTTACAGAATTAAAAACCTTCTTATGGGGTAGACTTGAGTACTGATGAATTGTACTGGGTAAAATTGAATGTGTCCTTTTGTCTGGAAACCATTTCCGGGAGAAACGAAAGCACGTTCAAACACGCATGATGGGTCATCAAAAGAGGTGCGGTTCGTATTGTAAAGAATAAATCGGCCACGGAACACGCTGAAGACGCATACACCTCAATTGTGTCTTCCAAGAAACCCAATCCTTCCTTTAAAAAACTCCTCACCGCACCACGTGCCCTTCGCACCCGCCCCCGGCACCCGTCTAGCGCCCCCCGCAATCACCTGAAATTACCCTTCGGAAAAAACTCCGCCTTCGTATCCCAGATCCTCATCTGGACGCCACCTCTCGGCGGGACGGGGAACTAAAGCGGACGTCATTTCGGAGAGATACAAAAAACGGGACACACCGGGCTTTAAACCGAAAACGCGAAAATCGATATGTTTAATTGTTATCGCGCAGTCGGAATGAATCTAGGAGAACTCCCGTGTGCCTAGGCGGGGGGAAAAACAGCTGTCGCTCGATATTTATCGATGAGCTTCGATTATTCGATCGCCCTTCCTGTTGAGTTTTATTATAGAAACGCTGCTATACACGCCAATCTACGGTCATCCGAGACTGTTGCTCTGGCGAATAATGATTGGCCGCACTGTGTCGATTCCCCAAAATAAACAACGATTCCTGGAAACGTCCTCGGATTCATAAACGGTGGGCCAAAATAGGCGATCGCCTCCTCACTCTTCCATCGAAGCCCCCTTCCCCTCATGAACACCCCATCCCATCGACAGCTCCTCCGTGGAACACGCAATGTCGCATGCAACAACATTGTTATTGACGGGCTGAGCCGCCACTGCTGCCGCCCCGTGAAAAATTACCCCCTGGTCCGACCCCCGTAAGAAAAAAGCTTGGAGGGAGAGAGTTGCGTGAAGGAAATGTGAACATCCGAAGGGGATGGGGTTTCTACGAATGGGAATCGATCCTCCGTGGACCAATTCCACCGAAAGAAAAATCCTAATGTAACGCTGTGTGAATTCTTTCCCGTTGATTTTTTTGGTATAATTCTCAAGCTAAGGAAACTATAAATAACGAACAGAATACTCAAAATTTAACATTAAGATGAATTTATCTTAACTGGTGAACCCATATCAGTATTAACTATAAGTGATTATTCATTAAAGATTTCGAATAAAATGCTTACCCTACCACGATTTTTAAAAAATATTTCATGTCATTTTTATTAGTATCAAATTTAGCAAAGTAAAGTTTTAATTAGATATAATCATAATTAATTTATATAAATATTAATAATAAAAATACGTTTTCAAATAAATAATAGCAGATACGTAATAAGTAATAACTGTAATGTAAACTAAACGTACAAGGATATACTATATCATTCCACGTTAACGTGTTGCGCTGGAACAATCTTCATCAAACGGAAAAAGAGAAAATCGTATTCTGAGAAATGTTCGATATCTAGATACGCCGAATCTATCTCAAGATCGCAAAGGCTTTAGAGCGTCGACTACACACAAACGGTTGAGAAATAAGGCAACGAAAAAAATAAGTCTCGAGTTCTTGGCCGAAATTCGATCAAAAGAACACGCCAAAATCGGATGTGCGAAACGTCGATAAGGAAAAAAAAATCCCTTTCGCGCAGCAGAAATCCGATAATAAAGGAAAATTGCTTGGAAACATCGCCGTGGAGCTACAATGAGAGAGCTGGCTACAAGAAAAGCTTCATTATTTCCCATAAAGATACATGGAATGGGGCGGTTGGGGAAGAAATCGGAATGCTTTCACAGAAGAAGATCACAATGGATTCTGTTTAGACTCCGAAGTCTCCGATCGCGAAAAAAAAATGACGATCGTAATTGCGTACCATCGAAATGCGTAGGGAAAGAGGTGTGATGGGGGGATTTTAGGGAAAAACGAAGGGGGTTAAAGGGGTAAAAGCAGGGAGGGATAAGGAGTTTGGAAAGCGTTTGAAAATACGCGTAAAAGGGGGGGAGGAGAGAGAGGGGGAAGGGGGAGAAATCGCGGAGTGGTTTGAGATCTGATTAATGGCGTTCGTTTAAGGTTCAAAAGGGAGAACTAATGTCTTCCCTCGGAGATTCGCGAGGATTATTGCATCGACGTATTGAATTTCTGAGAGAGCGAAGAAACGCAGCCGGAGATATATGGAACAGATCGAAGCATTGGCAAATGGGGGAGGAAGGAAGAGTCGATGGCCTTTTATTCCATCGACGAATACTCCCGACGGCCATTGTTCCGCCGAGGCACTTGTTTTGCAGAGGCAGTTTAATGTTTCGCTGATCGAACCCTTCCAAGGAATGGCTAATTGCTGCCATTTAGCCGGCGAAAGGCGTTTTCACGGTTAAAAAGGATAATAAAAGCTGTTCCCTTCGGCTCCTGATTGATAACTGCTTAAAGATTTGCGATAAGGCTGATATCCTTCGCAACCACGAGACGTTTTAACAACCACTCATGAGTAAATATCGCTTCAATAGGCCTATGAATACACTCAAAGTCGTTACGGATACTAACAATGATAGGTGGAATAATTAGTGAAATAAACCGCTAATTGGATAGCAACGATCTTGTTTATTAATATACTAAATCAATAATGATTCTTAAACTAGATTATTTACTTATTTCCATTGCTTTTAACAATACAGTGACAACAATTGAACCCAAAAATGGTACAAATAAATAGTTACGTAATCAAGAATGACCTATAAGGAATAGAAACAATGAAACACGACTAATTTAAGCAAACTTCACTAAAGTATTGAAATACGTTAAAAATCTGCCTCTGATAGTATAGGCACGCCAATCCAAGGATACGGGGGAATGGGAAAGCATGGGAAAAGATCGGAAAGAGAGAAACAAAAGGCGGTGGCAATGAGATCGGGAGCAAAAAATTGAAGGCCTGGAGGGAAGCGTAGCTCCTTTTGGAATCGGAGGGCAAGATGAGGGATTGAAGTCGATAAACGCCCTCAAATTACCATTAGTTAGTTCTGTTTGATAACGTAACCATGCCTACATCCATCTTTATTTACTCGACTTCTAAGTCATCCTAGCTCAGCAATAACGCCTTTACAAAAAAAGAAATTCGTTCCATCTCGAATGAGCACGGTTTAAAAATATAAACTGCTTCACTAATGAAGATTCAACATTATAAAATGCTCACCGCATATTACCCTATATCGCTACAATGTTTAATTTTAATTACGTACAGTTAAAACCTTATTAATTATATGGCTGATCATGCATCGAAACCATCGACCGATGTAATGTTCCTTATCTAGTACAAATTAATTACGAAACACGCTAATAAAGACGCTCCTAATTAAACTCGCCCTAAACGATCGAAAAAAACAATGTTGACTTAGGAGGCTCGCATCTCTCTACATTACGTCATTGTAAACAAAAATACGCGACTGGAAAGGGGTTTTTCGTAGGGGGTGGAGGGAAGAAGATGGTTCGAGTGGGTGCGAGACGAGGTAAAAGTGCTTGGAGGAATAATAACGGCAGCTAATTCGGCACGATCCATTCCGAACTTCCCATCCGTAATCACGATTAATTGGCCTCCTTCAGGGAACGGATATTTCGAATTCGGAGAAACATTTCGATACACCCTCCTGGGGCCATCAGGGAATTCGGAAGCGATGGACGAAAGAGGGAATGCCCTATAATGGTACCTTATCAACGCAAGGACAACTCCGTGCATCGTCCGTTTGACACGAGAAGGAAAACAGGTCTATAGTACCTCTCCCCCCTCCCACGTCACTCAAAGTGGATGCATGGGAAGGGGAAGGGGTGGGATGGGTGGACTAGACGCGGTTCGAACTGGGACCACCCGGTAGGAGAGACCGCAGCTTGGAGCGAATCGTCAAGGGTCTTTCGAAGGGGAAAAGTTTTCAATTTGAGTGGTTCTGAAGGCAATTTTCGTCATGGGAATGTCTGACGAGTTATTCGGCTTTGATTATTCTCACCCGTTTCCAAGCAACACTTAAAAAAACGACTACATTTAAAAAAATAGCGTTTAAATTGTAAACTGTATTATCTGCGTTTCGAACTGAAACGTTTGGTACTGAAATTCCGCGCTTAAACTGTGTCAGTCCCCTTGCGTGTGCTAATAAACGGGAACACGTTTCATGTTGTCGAAATACTTCCGCGAGTCTATGAAATCAAACAAACATTGCGAGAAAAGCTTTGCTAAGAAGGACTTGAATTGCGGGAGAATCGCGTTTCGTAGAGGGCGCGGCAGTTTCGCTTTAATCCATTCTTAAACGATATTTAAAGTTTAATTTCTCCCGCGATATATCCCCAACCTCTCGCTTTTAATAACGTCTCCATATTTCATAACGTAATTTCACTACCTTCCGAGTACCTTCGCTTCTGGAAACCCATTACGTATAAAAATAAACAGACCCGCTAATAAGTAAGTCTACGGCAATAATGGATCTTGCAGTGAAGACTTTTATCAGCACTTGTGTATTGATATTCCGCCGCAAAATTCGAACCGCCCACTTGATTACAACGACCTCTGCCTTTGATGAAAGAAAAGTGCGGACGAGGAGTTAATATCGAAGAGAATGTTTTAAAGGCGGTGCTGAGGGAAAGGAATTACTTGGTCGGAATTCTGAGGAGAAAATACGAGAGCTCTTTCAAAGGGAAAAAAAAGGGACGAAACGTGCATCGAAAGAAGGAAAACAAATGCACATCTTGGCGGCGCTGCGATCTTCCTTCGACGGAATTTTTTTTCCTCCGAGCCAATCGCGCATTTGCTCGCGTTTGTTATTTTTTTTCCGTTCCCGGCAACGCCAAGTGTTCCCACGGGATGCGGCGAACGGAGAAGAAGATCGAGAATTTCAATTGGTCGAACGCGACGTAGAGACCTGACGCGACATCTATCGAGGAGGGCTGGCAATTAAAAAATACGAGACGTAAAATGGGGTTGCGAAGCTGAGATTAACGTAATGGAACGTGAGTGGGTAAGCTAAAGAAAGATAAATATAAATGGATTAGAAAGAAAGGGTATCGAGGCTGTCCATCGGTGAACGCGTTGGTCGCGAGTGACATCTTACAACGGGCCGGGCAATTATAGAAACACGAGGAGTCAAATTGGGTTGCGGGAAACGTAAGGAGGGTTTCATAAGGAGAAATAAAGAATAAATGCAACGAGGAGCGCACTGAGAGACCCTGGTGACGATGTCTCCAGGAAGAAGGGGGTTTGAGCACGAAGGAGCAACAAAAGGGAAGGGGTTGTAATTGGCGTGGATGGCAGAGGGGTAGGGCAGGAGGTAAGGAGAGAATTAATGGAAGATAACCAACTACTCGGGGGCAGAGCGCGTGGCTTTGCAGTCGGCGTGAGTCACAAATCGATTGATTCATTGAGAATCGATAACGAGAACCACTCAGTATGCATGTACCATTAAAAAGGAGGAAGGGGGGGGAGTTTTAAGTTTAGAGCGGGGTGGTGACGCCAAGGGGGTGATGAGTAACTATCGGGGGTGGGCTACGGGACATACGCACTAACCCTCTGCACGCCACTGCGATATTCCCCCAGTGACACACACACACATACAATCGGCTCTGAATATTAACTCTGTCAGATGGCTGTCCTCCGGTGTAAGTTACCGCTTCTGCGCGGTGTTAAAGAAATATAAATGTCCTACGATCTCATGGGGAGACCCTCATAATGCAGCCTATAGCGTCTATGAAAGGGTCCTAGGCCTTTTTCTATGGTCTACCTCCCACTAAAATACGACCAGCTCTTGTGAACAACCCAATAGGAAATAAAGCACAACAAATATCAGAAATAATGACTGAAAATAACGTAATGATTCTTTTGAAGTATTCCATATTTTAAGCGAAATATACAAACACCAATCCGCCGATAGAAGACTCAATAAACAGCCGATCCTTAAAGATATTTTCCTCAAGTCTTCCGTAAACTATTCGCTCCACTTCCTCACTTATAAAATAAGAGATTTCGACGAGAGAAATAAAGGATATATTTCCGCGAATTGTCCCTTTGCGTCGTCCATCAAAAAAAAATGCACTTTTTTATGTTCCTCGTTCTTTCCGAATCTTTTTGAACCTCTTAAAAAAATAAAAGCGAACGGATTGTTTTCGTTGCGTCCTCATTTCCCCCTAGAAACATCCTCTTTGCTTTGCTTCCATCTTCCCCTTAAAAGATTCCCTTCGATGGAAGTAAACAAAAAGTTCGGCGTTTTTAAATTTTCGCGGGATCCCGGAGTATTGCAGAGTCTTGTCTCAATTTGGCTTTTCCGCATAACTCCCTCTCCCCCACCACTCTTGTGACCTTTCGCGAATGAAATTGCAATCCGCACAGATCGATGTATTCATAAATCGCCACCAGAGGGGGGGCAAAGGACAAGCCATCGAGTGCCGTTGCTTGAAATGTGGTACTTATGAGTACCGTTGTGATTGAAGGATTAAGAGACGGAGTTGAAGGAGCGCGAACCGTTAAATTCATACGAAAATAGATAGATAGATTGATAGATAGATGATGGACTTTATTTGGCAGAATTGGTACTATTGAGTCCCATCTTCAATTTAGCCGAAAATAGGTTAAGTGATAAGACAGAGGTTTATCAAAAGATCATTCAAGAATCAAGAATCATACGAACTATTTGGTAATTTTAAGAAAACAAATAATAAAAGCTTTTAGAATAAATAAGCAATTCTCACTCAAATACAAGGTATTTCCAAAGAAAATAATAAGAGTGATAAATATGTATAGGTGAAATAAATAGTGACAAATCTATTCTCGTAAACTCAAAGTATTTCAATTTCCAATCGTTGTTTGAGGCTAAGTCACAATCCATCGGTAGAAAAGACACAGTTAAAGAAAGAATGTAAGGCAATTAATAATTGCAGTTGGGACTTAAACCTACCACAACATAGTTCGCCTCATGCTAGAGTGTACCACGAGCGCCACCTCCCAAACAAGAACTCAAAAAACAGCCAAACCGCACTAAAATTTCAATTAACAACACCACAATCTATATACGACAACGATCCCATACGCGTTCCGTTTTCACACTCGCCGATATAACACTCCATCATCGACACTCGAACCCGGGCCCCCAACTCGGTGCTAACCGTCCTTCCACGGCTCATAAAACATAAGAAACGGGTTGAGAGCATTGCCGTAGGGCCGTGAAGGTGGCGTGCAGCGCTCAAGTGACCGCCGAGTACTTACCGTGTTTTGATTCCGCCTCGCTGGGAGGCGTCCGTGGGCAATGAAAGCCTAGTTACGGAAAAAAAAACACGCAAGTTTATTCCCGGACAACTTATGCGAGTAGGCGAACTGCTGTGTGCTCTGACTTGTTCGAGAGCCGTTTGGATGAAAGACGTCGAATGTAATGGACTTACGTCGAAGAAGAAAGTACTTCTCGCGTTCCTTAGCGTTTGAGAAAACTGGGGAAAGCTGAGCGTTTAAATTCGACGAATCTTTCATTATATAAGGCGAGAGAAAAGTTTAAGTCTGCTTTATGTAAATTATAAAAGATCTACAAAGACCACCGAGTCGGATAAACTGGGTAAAATGTTGAGTCGATCATGTTTATGTGACAGTTGGTGACGCTTGTACTTGTGCCAATGATAATTAGCGGCATGCGTTCACGAATACATCTTTGCTACAGAGATGAATTTCAAACGTTCCCTGGAGAACTTATGAGATGTACAAATGAATCATTGCTTTTCTAATCCAACTCAAAAGGGAAGACGACAATAATTCTGCTTTTAATTCGACGCGAAAAATCTAAATTTACGCGCACTGGACGCTAAAACTTACTCCTCAACCCAATCCATCATTCCCTACGCACTAGGAATCACCTGAATCGAATTATGTACGGATTTAAACACCGCACTTTGTGCGTCAAAATTGTTTCCACGGCGACCCATGGCTGCGTGGTACGATGAGGGTAATTTTCATAGGTGGCGGCTCGCTCGCCTGCTCGAGTCCCCGTGCGACAACGTCCCGACAAAATGCCTCTCTTACGAAACATCCCTCTCTATCCTTCCTCCCCTAGTTTGCATATCCCGTCTAACACCGACCGACGCCATCGAAAAGATAATATTGATTGGGCTTGAAAGAACCCACCCTATGTCATCCCCAACACTGCAATCGGACTGGAGAAGGGGGGGAGAACTGATTCGGAGGTCTCTGTCACCCGAAGAACAACACCAGTGATCTGCACGAGAAATGAGACTGAGGTTTGAAAAATCCCTTTTCACACCATTTTAACCCTGATTGGACGGTGTTGTTTTTTTTCCGGGAACCAACTGCATCCTTGTTGGGTAAGGGAAGTGACGGAGCCCTCTCTAAAATCTGTGCTGCTGGGCACAAGAACATGGGCAAAAATTTTTGATAATAGCCATTATATTCGTACCTCTAACAACGACAATACATCGCACATTGTTAAAGTATTCTCTGATCCTGCATCCATAGCAACACTAATCTAAAACTACCACAAATAAACACGAACTAACTTCAAAACTAAGCGCGAACAACCCTTTTGGTATCACGGTAGCCCTCGACGGCACAACCCCAGAAGACACCGAGGCATCTCGGGGCATCTGCACAAAAGCTAGTTGATCTCGAAACGAGATGAAGGATTACAGAAATCGGCCCAGAATTCTCTCCTTGATTCAACAAAAAAGGATCCTCCTTTGGGAACGAAAAAAACCGTCAAATTATTAATTTGCCAAAAAAATTCTTTAACCGGACATGAAAGAGCCGACGCTGGAACTGTTCTCTCATTTCTGTTGGGATAATTAAGACGAATAGCGGCGCGTTGAATTTTTTCGGCCACATCTCAAGGTCACTTTGTACGTAAGAAACGGAAGAACATCGAAATTTACTCAAGAAAAGAAAGGATATCGCATTTTTTTGGGAAGGGATTTTCGCCTCCGTTCTATCCATCTCGGAACAGAAACATTCCAGCCTCTGAAAATGCGCGTGCAGATTCCTTAATCCAACTCTTTTTTATGCTGGATCTATTCTTCAAGGCCCCAACCACCTCGTCATCAAACAGTTTATTAGAACTAACACTAGAAAACAAAGCAATAGGTTCGACAAATAGCCAAATAGTTTCCGGTAACGTAGACACTAAGTTACGCATTACAATTTACGTATTTAAATTCCTAAAAAGGAGCTTCATGAAGACACCAGCGCATACATAAGAGAACAACATAAACGTATCACTTACAACAACCCGCACGTACCCAAAAGTTAAAGCGCTAACACATCTTGAGAGAGATACGTTAACTGAAATCGTGCGGCCAAGACCAATATCTCCCTTCGACAAGCGATACCTTTCCTCTTGAAAACCCCAACGCCCCCAACTGTGGAACTTCGCGAATTAGCCCTCCTTTGATGGTCCCACACCTCCCCAAACTTCTCCGGCAACTTCTTGGCGTCCGCAGGTCGGGGAAGACGGCGAGGGAAAAAAAATCCTCCGCCCGTCTAAAGCCCGTGGAACGCTATTGCTTCTTCTAAATTTCCAAAACACGAATCCAATTGAGGCCTACTTCCCCTTCGACAGTCGGCGTCTCAAAGATGCTTCGGAGAGAAGGGAATAATGAATAATGGATCCGTATGGCCGAAGGCGCCTTGGGAAGGGGTAATGAAGCGAAGGCAGAGGTGAATTCGGGAGTGGAGGAGGCTGCAAACAACGCATCGCTTAGTTAACGTCGTTAAAACATTTAGCGCGGGGATATAAATAATTTGGGGAGATTTATAATGATCTGCCGGATGCGCGGATGGAATTAAAAAGAGCGGATGAAGTCGTTTCTTGAGGAAAAACCCAGAGGCTTTTCTAATTCTATTTCTTCCATGCCTAAACTCGATCAAAATCTATCAGTTGTGTAAAATAAGTCGTACATTATGTCTTGAAGAATCCATTAAGAAGAATTATTAACCGCATTTACTAATAATACAAATTCTATTGTCAATTCGATGAAACAATTAAAATCCTAAATGAATCTACACACACAGAAACTCACCATTGTTAATTCTAACTACAATACCTAAATTTGGTAACAATCCATGCACATTGTTTCCGCTTCCACAAGAAAATTAAGACCTAATTGTTGTCCCTATAATAATCCTAAATCTAAAGAATAAAATCGTACACATTGTTAGCTCAAGTAAATTAAGAACGATGTAATTAAATATCAATATCCAGACGCACGTTTTCAATCGCTTTCTTCTCAAACAACCGAGACGTGTCCGGCGGTTCCCCGAGATCGTTTAACCACCAGAGAGAGAGATGAGCCTTTTAGAGATCCGTTAATGAAATCCTTTCGTAGATATTCAGCTCGTTTCGTAATTGCTCGTAATGACCTGGGAAGTTGAAGGAGGCAGGTGCAAAACCGAAGAGGCGGCGGTAAATGCCGCACTCCGTTCCGATCGAAACATTACAGATGAATTTCCCTTTTTCGAGCAAAAACTATTGAGTTGAAAAAAGCCTGCGGACTTAAAAGAGTGGAAAATTATCGCGGGATTGAGGCAAGAAACGTCGGGATACGCGAGCGAAGATCAGAACGCTCCCAATGTAATGACTATATTTCAAAGCAAATGAGCCTATAACCGTAAAGTCGCCTTCTGAAAACAAACCGTACGCATTCCCTCATCTTCGATGGGAACTTCTCTTGAGTGCAATTCGATCAGATCGCAAATTGCACTTTGATGCATCCGCTCGCAGAGAGTTATAAAACAGAGTATGGATGGGGCAATTATGCTGCGGAAGTTTTTGTTGGAGTATGAGAAATTTGAACGCACGAGCATTTTCTTGTATTTCGCTAATGCAAGCGGCTGTAGTGTAGAAGTACCAGGTTCGAAACTCGGTATGTTTATAATATTATAATGTATTTAATCATTAACAATAGTGGTATAAGTTTAGTATTTATTCCCTATCTCACTCAAATACTAGATGATATTATCCATTGTTATTACATGTCCTTAATTACTTAATTGAAATCAATTGTTATCATCCCTGTACGCGATCCGGATTCAAAAGTTAACAATTAGACAAAATCACAATACAACGATTGCACTCAACAATTAAACATTCACATTTATGTAAGACAATATTTCGCCCGCTAATACAGACGACATAAATGTATGTATTTCACTCATATTGTGGTAATTACTCCCTCTCAATCTCTCAGTAGAGAATCCGAATCGGTAAAGTAACACTTCGCACTTTTTTCCTCCATAAAAAGCGGCTGATTTTTATTGGCGGTTGTGTAAACGATTCGGATATCGGCATTGTAAACGGCACGTAACAATAACAGACGTACAAAAGCATCGGCGGTTTCATCACACGCCTTGCGCCGCCTCCTAATGAGTTGGGTATCGGGCGAAGGAGGAGCAGCGCCCGGGTGGCAATCTGTCTATATGGCTCTATAGGCGATGGAAAAAAAACCATGCCGCAAAAAAAAGAAAACAAAATCGTAGCGATAATGAAGGAAACCCATAATAATAACCTTGGAGCAATGGTCGGGCGTCTAACTGACGGGGTTTATGACGAGATGGGAGCGCTCGAGGACTGATCGTACGACGTTAATTGAACGAGAAACAAAAAAAAACTTCGAGAGAAGACTGATGGTCTCGGATAGGTACGTACGAATACGTCCGAAAGGAAATCTTATCTGAGAGAGGACCCGACTTTTTAAAGTACCCGAAACATCGGTCCGCCAGTTCACACTCTCCACGGACAGAATTGGAGTTACCTTCGGAGTAAAAGTTGCGAGGAAAAAAGTGAGAAACCGAAGGTTGTGTCCTAAGGCGGTCTCCAACAAAGGGGGTCTATACCGAAACTTGCTTAGATTCACTCTCTCTCCCGCACAAAGCCCATATACGTCGAAATGCTTGATGGTTGCTAAATTTGGCAATCGCGGCGGAGTGAAATTGATGGAGATTAATATTTCCTTATTTGAATTCCTATATCTTTCTTGGCTCCACCGAACGCGTAAGGAAAACTCGAGATGGCATTGCAATTACTCTCTTCTCGATACTCGTGTTTTGCAATCGCCTTGATGCACGACGAGAACGTAAATATAAATCGAGATTGAGCGAATCGATCGCTGGAATAATAAATGAATCAGATGATGAATAATCGTATTTGATTCCAACGCTGAGAAACCTTTGGGTCTACAATGATTCATACGACGTATTGCGCTGAAAGTTTACAAAGCAATAGATCACAATGTGTCTGATTAATGTATCTGATTGAAATAACAGTTAATGATTTCATCAATAAGTAAAAGAAGCGGATGAAATCAACAATTGAATTACGAACAATAAAATAAAGGTCGATAATTAGTTAACAATTAAAACTCCTCGGCATTGTTTGTGGAACAGTAATTGTTAACTAACTTACAAGTATTCGAATCAACCAACGTTCCTTTATTCCATCACAAATCGCTAAGTTAATTGTTGATAGCATTGTTAGCTGTATCAAACAGCTAATTGAGTAACACCCATTGGATACGAAACGCAGACGGACTGTGAGTCATTATCAATAAGCTTGTTCTTCGATTAGAAGATCGGCAAACGGTGAAGGGAGAACTAATACGAGGAGGCGCTTCGGAAATTCGGTGTGCGTGTGTGGCGCACTATCGTTGTAAATAAGCCATTAGGGGAGACGGGGGTGTGAGGACCACACCGGGGGAGGGTCCGTACGGGAGGGCCACCTGTTCTCTTGCGGGTTGGTTTTTTCCTACGGGGGCCCTCTCTCCCAGAATGTAAAGTGAATGTAGAATTGCCGTATAACACCGCTTTAATGCGCCGTAGACCGCTGTACTATTCGCGCCCTCAAGTGAAGTGAAAAAGAGACTCTGTGTATTCAGAATTCCTCAGCAGAACTATGCGAGAGAGAATAAATCATCTAAGTGACGTAAAATTGGCGGAAGAGATATTACAGCTCAGGCTACACATTCAAAGGATGTTGGCACAGATATAAACATACTATACCAACTTGGATACTAACAAAGTAAAATACTATCAGGCTCTAAGTATTCATGAAGAGCGTAACTGAGAATAAATTGATTCATCTTCATCTCAGCTATTGTGTAAAATTGAAGAATATTTCACAAATATAGGCATCGTGTAAAATGAAATATTACACCAAAATTTTAAACAAGTTTAAATGATTTTCAAAAAATATCTTTGCAGAGTAGAAGTATATTATATGAAGATGAAATAATTATTCGCTGAAGAAAATGTAACTTGTATTTTGCAAGAAAATTTTGAAGTGAATTCAATAACTTAATTTAAATATAACAATTGAAAATGCAAACAATTATATATATAACAATTAAATATAACTATATTGTTTAAATATCAACAATGCGTTCAACACAGTAAGCTAATAATACTTCACTAATCAAAGTTTCTTCTAAACAATTCTTCCTGAGCTAAATAATAGACACTCAATTTGTAAAACTCCTTAAATGTGATTTCAAACGATTAAAACTTAATATCCTATTGCTGAATACAAACACAATAGCTCTGCAAGCCTACAATAATAATCAGATAGGTTCCAAAAGGCTACACTGAGAACTACAGCTCAAGACACAGACGAATGTATTTTGGAGTGCAATACTTTTCGGCCGTCGCCTACGCTTCTGTTTATCGGCTGCTTATGGATATTGCTCCTCCTGTCTGCAGAGGGCGTCTGCGGCGTGGGTGGCGGATGGGTGTGTGTGTCTCGAGGGCATATTCCCAAAGGGGTGTGGAAAAGAAGAAGAGGTGTGTCCCGAATATCGCCGAACGGAATCTATCGGCCTCGCTCCATTACAGATTTCCATCGATCAAGGTGCGGACGCGACAACTCTTTTACACCGCTGTCGATTTCGGGAATACGCTTAGCATAAGCCGCTTATACTTAATGGGAGCGGATACCCGCGAGCACGCATTCGTATAATCACGGCGTGCGCGAGCTCTGAATCTCTGGAATCGGGCGTAAAAGCTTACCGCAATTGCCTCTTGTTTCCGATGACTTAAGAGAACGCCACTGCGTCCCTTGAAACACTGCGAACTATACTTGGAATAGGGGTGGGATCTTATCCTTAGAGGTGCGAAATTAATGCGCTGATATTCTCCCAGCAAGAAACAATCCGGTGGTATCTTAGCGACAGAGGAAAATGTCACCTCACAACGAAATATTTTTAAGTTTATCATGTTCGAACAAGGAGATAAAGCTAAACCTGTATTTTAGCTATTTAATCGCTGTCATAACCAGCGATTACCTTGCAGTGATTTTAATAAGAAGAGCTGATAAAACAGGATATATTAAAGTTATAGAATAGATTATAAAAATCTCAGCCGAAAATTTCACCCAACTTGAACAAATCTAACTTTTAATCACCTTAATTCTAGCCAATTCATCCCTTAAAACCGAAACACCTTTTAAAGTATTTCCACAAATACATAATCTAATATTACACAAACCTCAACACTAAAACTACCAAGTGATTCCACCATCTATTTCGCATCCTCGACTCGGAATATTTTCTAAGATAATTTCGCAATTCCGTTCGGGTGAATATGGAAACTGCAGTACGAATAAATTTCGCAAAATAAGCGAAATCAATGGTTTCTCAAGGTACTAAAGAAACCGCTCGTTCTCGATAATTCTAGCATTTTGTCTTCTTAATTTCGTTTAGCCATCTATGGCGCATTATCTGTAGGTGAGAGCCATTACCTCCGAGTAGAAAACTGATCTTTTATCTCGCGGCATTATAAATTCATTCCTCCAAACGGCGGATAAATGAGATAAAACTGTAACAGTAAATCTTTTCAATAAACATGAGCTGGAATTGGGAAAGATGGAGCGTTCTCGCATGAAGTCATGCGCTTTACATAAAAATCGAAGCCACGTCATAAATATGTACAAGATTTGAGAAATAATAACGCTTTCTTAGGATTTATCAAAATAATTCGATTCAGAGATGAAAGATAGTGGAGGAAGAGCTACTGCTTTGGATAATTTGTTACGGAGAATACATTTGGCGATTTCTGAGAATGTCCCTTGAGGCAACGTTGCTAAGTATGAGTCTATGAAGAAACTCATGCGATACGAACGTTCATGAACTTCTGATTACAACAGAGGTTCGTTAGAAATAATAGAGTTTCTATTCTATTCTACGCACCCTAAAATCATTTTATTAACGGTAAATGTTTGAAATTGAGATGAGATTATGGAATATTAAAACTTTAGCCTAACCATTAAGAAATATTCGTAAAAATCACGTTAAATATTTCACATAGAAATAAAATAATATCAACATTAATTCATGCAATCACATTTGATTCAAAGAAGGACTATCACCGTTTATTCAGAACTCTAACTTAATTAATACTTAAGTAGAAAGCAATTAGAAGATCTTAACACTATTTCGAAGTAATTTAATTCAATATAAATAGTTCAGCTATCTTTTTAAAATGAATTCAACACTAAACCGCACAAGTCTATCTAAGAAAAAGAATCCCCATTTCAAGTCAACTCTAAGTTTATCTCGAATTAATTTTCATCATCAATTACCATCATCACGTAACGCACTCACTCAGCTTTTAAAAATAACTCCTCCGTAAAAACCTAGCAACCAACAATCTCACCAAAAATCTGAAAATCTACGCTGATGTTTATTGAATCCCTCCCCGATGGAAATTCAACAAAACCCACGTTTTTTTGAGCAACATATTCAAAAGCGGGAATAAATGAAGACTTCTTACATCCCAAAAACATCTTATCTATTTCGTTCATCTGATTTTCTCATGGAAATAGCGACTACTGCTAAATGATAAACGCCGACAAAAACTTCGCTAAACCACTTTATCGAATGGATTAACATTTCCTCATATATCGCACTTCGCTGCAGGCTTCTCTAATAGCCTCTTCCGAGCCCTTGAATTTAATTCGATGTTGAATAGGGACGATATCGTATTCAAGCCCTGGGCTTCGAAGCAATACGGGAGCCTCGGCTCTCCATCGCTTTCTTTCCCTTTACCGAAGTTGGGCGAACACTCGGAGAATTGCCTCAGTTGGCAACGAATATGATTGACTCTGGAATACCAATGCCGAACGATAGATTCGAAATGTGTCTTTCAAAGTTTCTGCTGAACGTTTCACAAGTGCCGCCGCATGATAGTTCGACTTAAGAACTACGCAAATCCGTATTCGGTCAAGGAGGAGTGATAGATAAATGCACGTTGGGTGTCTACGGCAATCAAATATAGAGAATAAGAAAGAGGGAAAATGACAATTGGCAGGAACGCCGATGTATTTCAGTTTGCGTCGCCTCGATTATATAGAAGAAGTATCATAAATCAGCAAGCTGATTAGTTTATTAAGTACGTAAGTCAGAGAGATAAATCAAATAATTATACTATCAGGAGTATAAAACAGAGAAAACATAACCCAATCTTTTATTCTTGATTTCAAAGTACACGTCACGGCTGCATATAATTCTTTTCCGATTTTCCAAAGGTTATAATGTTAGAATAAGAGAAGAGTAACGATCAGATTAAGTAAAAAAATAAAGAATTTAAAATGTTAGTGAACTCGAAACGTTTAAAGCTTACGCTAAATTATTTTTAACATTAAAAGTACTCATCTAATACTCCCAATTCCATTCAACTGAATTCAATCACGTCTCTGAATTCTTACGCAAAGTATTAACCTTTTCGTAATGTTTAAATGTGTATTGTTTCACTTCTCACGTTAATTTTTCTATTATTATATATTCGTTGCCTAGCAAAGGTTCACAAATACTCATGCCTGTTCCATTTCACTCGTAAGTGTTTAAGTCTGAAGTAAAGTCGGTGCTAAGCAATGAATGCGAAGGGCTAAAGCGTATTCGGTAAGTTTTGTGTGGAAGTAAGAGTTGAACGGGAGCCACCTTCCGATGAAGAGTGAGGGATCGTGCGTGAGGGCCAAACCCTTAATATCTGTCGTAAAATCCTTAAGCGTCGCTCTCCCTATCAGCGCCTTGATTGGTGCTTCCCTCTGGCACATGAACCTAGAATCAGGAGTGTGCCTCCGTTCGGGGAGGCGGTACCCTTAGACTCCTGTGCGACGATCCCTCGCCGCTGTTTTTAAATGCTATGTTACGCACGAAACACGCAAAATAAATTATGGCAAAAACGCGAAGTTCCAGTAAAAGGCAAAGTGAATACGTATGACGAGAAATACGGACTAAATTTCAGAACCAAAAATACGGTCTAAAGAATTATACGCAGACATAAATTTAGCAGCCTTCGAATACTTTTACTGAGATTAATTTAACGAGAATGGCAACATATTTAGACGCATGCAAATCCAAAGGCAAATTTCACTTTTTGAGATATTACTTTTTCAACGGCGAAGGAAGTTAAGCGTCAAATAATTCTGCAATATTGGCAAAGACTAAGTCCGCTAGAGTGAAAGTATTTCTAAAGATTGCATCCATAAAAATCTAAAGGTACATATCTAACTTCGGATATTTTTCTTGTTTGATAGATGTATCGTTAAGAAGTAAAATGTAGGAATAAATGTACTCGAAAAAGTCTTTGACTACACAGAATATTGAAGTACTTAGATATAATAGGAATCATGACGAGAAATTCTAAGGATACGAATATTCACTAAGTCCAATATGACATATTTTATAAATTAATTTCAAGTGACATAAAAAAATCGTACAAAATTTTATTTCAACTTAAGTTTGACTAAACGAAAGAGACTTGGTATAATTTTGAGAGAAAATACTTCTTCTCCATCCGTAACGGAGAGTAACAAATCAGAGAAATAATATGTTTTTTCGCAAAGATTATGAATTTAAACAAAGTTTCCTTCCACATAAATATGAGGGTTTTCTCCTAAATAAACAAAATATTCTTTCCCTTTTTATAGTCAAGATTAATATAGAGAAACCTTTATTGAAAACTTAATCTCACAAACACGATTCTTCTCTCTGCTAGTGTCCAATCTTTCATTTACGAACGCGTTCAAACACACAAATGAAATCGGATGAATCGAATTTTGTAATTTCAATGCGAGACTTTATTCTTCTCTCAGAAATGACAACTTGCATAACTTCCTGAGATAATTCTCCGCAAATCGAGGAAGTGGTTTGAAAAACATTCGGAAATATGGATCGCTTTAGATTCATTAGTTTCGAAACTTTGAAGGAAATGTATCTCACAGTTCCAGGAAAAGGGAGACATTCGGTTCTTGGAAATAGAGTCGGCTATCGGAAAATAACTCGCTAAATTTCGAAACGTCTCGGAAGTGAGTCTGGGAATCCACGATTCATTCGGGATGGAACACTTTTGACTGAGAAAACGGATTTTTAAAAGTAAAACGCGTAACTGCATAGGATAAGTTAAACTGCGAAATAGTAACTCGGAAAGAATACAGTTTTCTGGAAAGATACACAACTTCACGAACAATATAACTTAGCGCTCCAGTTCCGTCGAGTTTGTCGCCGTGCTAAAATTAGAGGCGATCCTAAGCTGGTAAACTCGCACTTCTCGTGATAATTTCGAAAATATTCACACGAGAAGGATGCGTGCTCTACCACCATCTCCTTGGAGATAACACTAACCTAAGTGTGCAAGAATAGCAACCGAAAGTAAGCGTACCGTACTCCGGAAAACGTCTGCCGCGATGAATGTGCGTGGAAGTGTTTCTATGTCACATAGATGTGGCATATTCTTGGGAAAACGAGATAGTGGAAGAGAACTAATGTGCCGAATCACAACAGAGACCGTTTTGTTAACTTGTGCTCTTAAGTGCTTAAGCTGTGTGCAGATGTACGGGAAGGCTCCGCAGGTGGGGAGGCAAGTGCGAGATCGCCGGCGATGTGGCCCTCTCCTCGCCGGGCGTTCGCCACGGCATCGTCGGGCTTTCTGTCACTGCACTTCCCCGCGAATTCGCGAACGAAAATTGGCTAAGTCCGCGATATTTTTGTCGTTCTGAGGACGATTTCGCTAATTATTGTACATCGAAAACATTGATGCGATAGTGTAGAGAAGGCGGGGATGCGATACGGTCGCTAGCGAGATAGGACACGCACGTCTACCAACTAAGACACGGATCACGCACCGTTCGTGCAGGTTGCACGAGGCGATTTCAGAGGGAACTTATTAATAGAGCCAATTCTGCGGTAACAAGTGGTGAGAATTTTGCGGGGAAGGCGTTAGAGGAAGATGCCCACATACTTAGGCTAGAACTACCATTTTCGCGTTCCTCCAAGTCCAGAGGAGCGCTGATAATCGGACAACGCCGGATTTCGGTTTAAAGGACACGAAAGGGTACAGCAGAGATTAAATACATATTCCACGGCCTAAAATTTGGTTCTATACAATAAAAGACTTAAGCTTAATATCACTATAACGATATTCATTCTTGATAGCGACAATTGGGATACACATCCGATAAGTTATCTCTCTAATCCGAACCGAAATCATAAAACTACGCAAAAACGAATATTGTAACAAAACTACTTCAACTTAATCAACTCGAAACACAACTACGAACAGACACACTGTTTCATGATGCGACATTTCTCACTGCTTCTGCAAATTTCACAAGTGTCGCATGGGAAACCGACCGAGGAAAGTAATTGAGAGTTTTTATTCCGGTAAAAACGCGTAAAAACTTATTCATCGACATCTTCCGATTGCCTTTTTTCCTTTCAGCGCATTCCATTTGATCTTCACCGGTTCTCGTGGCTTTTAAATAGCGAAAGCGGAGTAGACCGCGCGGACTTTATCGTGGGAAAGGAAGAGAAGAGAAGAGCAAGAAACGGAGGACGTATACATCCGACTGGAGAGCGATTTATGCGAATGGAATGAGAAAAGAACGCGTGTGGAGAATATTGCTCGTCCTCTTGAGCCTCTCCTGCGACGGATTACCGATACTTGCGAATCCTCAACCTCTATCACCGGTCACTGCGGACTTAGCCGGCTAACGTCCGATTCCGAACAAGTTACCGGAAAAATATCGCGCAATCATCGAAAATGGAAATTCATAAGTCAAAATTATGCTTCAAACTTCACTGGGATATGAACAAATCTATTCAGTATCCTCTCAATATCATTTCACACGTCTTTGCATGACTTAGCCGGCATCTCCATTTGACGTTTGAGTCAACCCCCGGAGAGATTCTCTGGTTTCCCCGGAAACGCTAACGACTCTTAATTCGAATATGAGAGATATTACTAAGAAACCGCGCAAATTAAGAATTAGATGTAAATCGAGAGATTTCTTTAGAGAGAGTCGCACAAGGAAGTTTCGTCGACGTAAAATGCAAAGGATTTCCGAGAATCCGCGCTTAAAAATAAACAGGAAGCGACGATATCGTGGATATTGGTTAGAAAAACAGAAGAGAGAAGTTCGTACGGGGGAAAGAGCATTTCCGTACTTATCCGTTTTCGAACTACTATTTACGAGAAAAAACGATTTTAAAGTCTTAAATCCTACACTTAAAGGATGCTGTTATATTCATCCTTGTATTTCGACAACCAAAACCATATACACGCCAAAGACATAAGAAGTGTTCGAACTCGGCATTGCGTGAGCTATTCTAAGTCCACCGGCTAATAGCCGGTACACGAAACTATAAGTTACATCGGAACACGAACTTTTCGGATTCGAACAAAATACGTTTCAGTGACGCACATTTCATCATCATCCTACACTTGTAACTTTTTGGAAAAAGGTGAACTATAGTTACACGATAATTCTCACAACTCACTCCGGCACCTGCTTGGATGTGAGTCTAAGTCCGTAAAGCCTACCGGTTAAAGTCCGAAAAGCTACTTAACTGACGAAAACACCACTGTAACAACTGTATCCGAACACGGAGATTACATTATTAGCGACAAATACGTAGATAACATTAAGATTCCGTAACGTTAAGGGCAAATCTCGGACTCCGGCGGTGCCTCGCGAGACACCGGCATTCGACCGCCTCAACTCCGGGGCGAGTCCGTCGCCGCGACCGAACCTCCGTCTCCGAAGACCTCCGCGACGGAGGCCGTCACTTGTACGAACCGCAACACATCCGCGATCTCTGAACGTCCCTATCGCGGTCTTTCGAACACTTAACGAAACTTTGCGAACCCTTCACGTAAAAGCACACTTGAGAGTCTACGGCTAACTCTAAAAGAGGTTTCCTTCGCGAACTTGGTAGAACACTTGTGCTACTCACTTGTTGCCAGAACTGCGCCAGGAGGTAGATCCGCTCCTTCTTGAACAACCAGTCCATGGACTGCATCGCCTGGATGTCCATGGCGTCGAGGTTTGTGTCGGCTGTCGCCGAAGGTCGCCTACTCGGAGCCACGGAGGAAGCGGGCAGGCCACTCTGGGGTGGGAATGCGGCCTCCACTCCCCCCCGTGACACCGAAAGCCCCTGGTGCTCTATCTCGAAAGATGCTATTAACGACGATGGACAATAACCTCTCTCACCACAGTCCCGATAACAAAACAGTCTCTCGCCGGGTACAAAAAAACAGTCCAAACTCTAGTAACACACTGGACACGCGAAATTCGAGCGAGTCGTTCGTTTTCGTGGGGGGCGAAAAAAACACAACAAACTCGGGAGGGGTAAAAAGGGCCGAGATGAAGTTCCTGTGGCGGAGGTGCTCTTGCCCTCCGCCTTGGCGCAGAGACCTGTCCTTCGTCCTCTGTGAGGAGAGACGGAACAAGGAAGCTGCTCCCCCACCTCTCCTCGTTACTCCTAGCGCGCCTCCTCCGACGCGCAGAAGGATCCTAAGGCTGATGGGCTACTCTTCGCCCCTTCTCCGCCCCCGCCGCCCCCACCCAGTGCACACTCCCCCTCCTCTCTAGCCCCCACCCACTGCTCCCACATCTCTTTGCCACCGCGCGTGCTGGGTCCGATCTTCGGCCGTGTTAGAATGTCGGCTCTTCGTCGAAGGAGGAATAAAAGCGGGTGAAGGGGGATGAAACGTTCAAAAGGGGTGGGTTAGGCGCCGTCCGACAGGGTGGAGAAGAAGGGGTGTAAGAGGGGGGCGGGGCCCGATCTGGTGGGTGGGTCAGACGCGAAGGGGCGTGGCCTCCGCGAGGGGGATTGCCACCCACCCTCCCACTGGGCGCACACACGCACCAAGTCCTTCCGAAGAGGAATTCCTCCCACCTCCCGCGGAGGACATCCGCGGAGACGGCGGTCAACGGAGAAAATCTCCGGAAAAAAATGTCCCTTTTTCACTCTCCTTTTCCACCTTCTGCTTCGACACTCCTTCGATGTGGATTAGATCCTTCTTGGTCCACAAAAACGAATCTTCGACGGCACTCGATGACGTCACCCTGATTTTTATATTCTTTGTATCGATCTGTACGATAATTACGCCGAAGAAGTCCTCGGCTTCCAAAAGGGGCTCTTCTGGGAAAGAGGGGTGCACTATCGGTAGAGAGGTCGGGATGTGCCCGATCAAGACAGCCTCTTTCGTGGGGAGAAATTGACGATCTCCGGGAACTGGATGATCCCTTCTTCTGGGAACTCTCTTTCCACGCAGCCGAGTTATAGCCTCGTATTCTATCGGGCGGATGACCTGTTCGCCGGGAATCCCGAATTCTCCTCTTGTTTACTTTCACGGGCTTCCTTCCTTGTCGAACTTACAAAGACCGATATTTTCGGTCGTGGAAATCACTTCACGAGGAAATAGCTTCGATGACGATTCTTAGAATCGGTTGTATGTATCAGTCCCGAATCGTCGTTCGTGGAAGGATATGAATACTTGATCCTTTTGACACAGTTCTTTTCCGTACTCGGCAACCACACGACAGTCGCGTTTGACACTCGGTCGTGGCCTTCGACTTGAACTGACAGGTTTGAGTTCTTCACGAACACCACAGGGATCGCTCACTCGACAGTTCTTGTGTCCAAAACAGTTTATGATCCCACACTAGCCGAGTGATTCGCACCTCGTGTTTTCTCCGTAAGCGTGCCGAACGAGAGGGGAGTCCGCCACGTGCGCCGTTCTTTCCCGGGCGATCCCTTCACCGTTTGCGGGGAGGCGAAACGGCCGGTCGGCGGACTGTCACTCCGTACCGAACACACTCCCGGTCCCGAATAACGACGTGGATCTTCCACAAACACGATTCCGCTCCTTTCGAAGAAACGTAAACTTCCCGTCGAATCGACGAACTTGTTGTGGAAGTCGGAATTTCCGGACTTTGAGTCACTCGGGAACGAACCTTCCGCGAACTATAAACAAACTCCGGTGCGGAAATATGCCCAAAGTCTCTCCGTTGACAAATTTCCTCCGGTCACTGTCCTTGCAAGATTAACTCGCGCTTTCACGGGGGAGGGTATCGGAACACTGGGTTTATCGCCTCTGGAGAGAAGAAGTCCACGGCGGAACGATCCTGATGTAAACAGTCCTGAACACGATCCGTGACTTTGACAGCCACGACAACGACACGTGAGAGGTATTTGCCGATAGCTCTCGAAGAGTTACCGGTCTATCACTCCCACCGTTAAAAAACTGTCTTTAGCACTCCCTCCTTGCCTTTTCCGGCAGCGTGTCACACGGTCTCTGTCTCTCCGCCTCTCTCCCTCGCTTCCCTCCCTCGTACTGCTGCCGTAAGCCTGCCGGAGAACCGCGGGAGGGGGCAGGGAAAGAGGCCCGGAGGAGGGGTGGAAGCGGGAGGGGCGTAAGGAACGAGAAGGGAGCCTCCGTACAGAGCTGCCACCGAGCGGCCGCCTTGCGAAGCTCCCCTCTCGTGTGTCTGCCCCTTTCGGGGAGGACAGGCGCAGAGCTAAGTTCCAGAAGGGAGGAAGGGGCCGTGATGCTGCGGGAGGGATGTATCGGTGCGCGCGCGGGAAGCTCTCTTCGCCCCTTCGCAACCCTTCCGCCTCCGCAGCCACCCCTCCGCGAGGAAAGCGTTTGCTTCCAAGGAGAATTCCCTCGCACGCCGCCAAAGTACACGGGGAACTGTATGTGCCGAAACAAACGACTTTTATTCAAAACCGAAATTTTGTCAATTTTTACTCATACATTTCAAAGGAATTGGTCTTTTCCAAAACGTGAGGATGTCACGAATATTGCATTTCAATCGCATCCTTTAAATCTTTATTGTCAATAGATTAGGAATTCACGATTGTCACGGTTGTACGGCATACGTTTCTACTACTATTGCGAGCTGGAGTTCCGTCGTAACCTATCCACACAACGAATCCCTTCGGCCGCCCCGTGCCGGCACCCCTATCCGCTGCTGCCACCTACCCCTCCTTGGGGGAACCATCCTTTTTTTGCTCCCTTTTTCCCTTTTTCCTCTCCTCCCTTTTGTTTTTTCTCTCTCCTTTCTCCGCATCCCACTTCTTTCTCCATCTTCCACGGCGACTGGCAGGGCGCTCTGCTCGGGAGGTGAATGGCTAAGAAGAAGGATGGGGAAAGAGTGTTGGCGGGCAGAGAGGCCGCCCTTCCCGGCGACGGACGACCGGCCGAGGGCCTTCGAAGGCTGCCGATTTGGACCCCCACCCCTCAAGTCCCATCCCACACCCCCACACCGAAGGGCACGTAAGTCTCGTTTTTTTTCTCTCTTCCGAAAAAAAAACTCTCTCCTCCTCCGCGCCGATTGTTCAATTCGACTCGATCTGTTCGTTTTGATTGGTTGTTCGAAAGCGTTGTGTCGATTCGCGATTGGTCCGCGTTCCAATCAAAGGGCACCTGATCAGGGCGGGCCCTTCCGAACTGGAGTTGGGCACGTTCCATAGAACACCGTGGCGTAGAAAAAAAACGCTGTTTTGGTTTGTTAAGAGGGTTGGAAGAGTTCGGATTTTCAGGGGTTTGGATAGGAACGCGGGGAGTTGGGTACTTAGACTAGCTCTCCGTAAGAGTATATGATGAAGATGAGAATGGATTCATATCTTTACAATGCACACATTTCGTTATCCCTAAACATTTAGCGTAAAGTAGCGATGAATTGTACTCCTGTTCCATAGGAATTACTTCGTAGACACCTAAAAACAAAACTAAAAGTTATTCGTATCTTCCATCAAGTTTTGCTTTCCAATACGTTTTGAACAACGCGATTCGGAAACTCTAGGATTTAATGGGCACGCCGATAGGGACTGGAACTTCTGTGATATTTCGACAACGCCTTTTGATTGAATGCTTGGATGAAGAGAGGACAATAAAGTTTTGTCACCGGTTAACAATAATGATAGCCTTTCGAAGAGTCGTGCACCACTGAACGATTTGAAAAGCAGTGAAAACTTTACGCTCAAATATTTAGAGAAAGCGGAAGCTTTTATATTCCTAGTTTTATTCGATGAATATGATGGATTGATACTTTCCCTTATACAATAGACAAGCATACGACTTAAGCCGAAGGATAACTCAAGCCGAAAGGTTTAGAAAGTGGATCTCGGCAAAAATACTCGGGAAATATTAGATTCTATTCGGTTTATGTGAGGATGAATTGTTTCCAAAGTTTCGCTACGGATCTTTATTATGCTCGACATGCATGGCTTATATTTGGAATATGTAAATCGTCGAATTCCACCTTGACATCATGCCCTAACTTTTAAAGAAAACGAGATTTATAAACGTATGTTGAATATGTACTCGTAAATGCGGATTTTTTCAAATTCCAACCATTTTTAGACCAAAAGTAGGATTGTTCATAACCGAGCGAACATTAAAAGACTAAAATACATGCATTAATACACTTTTAAGCATGTCAAAGTGGACATATTTGGTTTTTTCTTGATGAAATATTTCACAAAAACTTATTATGAATCTAACTTTAAAGGATTTGTGGCTTTTCTATTCCATAAAGTAAAATAGAAATAGCTATATAAGTATGTCGATAGCATTTTTACTCAGTGATAAATCAATGTAGTATAAAATAAACAACTGAGTTTAAAAAATTGAATAAATTCAATTTATAAAATAATTTATAATTATTTATGAATTTAGCTTCCATACCGATTCCTCATTCGGTACTCGTTTACTAAGTTGTACTGCATAAGTAACCTTAGTACGTTTTTAGTGATTAATGAATCATTTTTTAGCGATTACAGAATCAATTCCTCAGTTATTTTCATTTAAAAGATAGACAGGATATATTTAATAATTGATTTGCATGATGTATATTCTTTTTTCTATATGAAAGGATGATACTCTAAAAGTTTAAACATACGTGACGATGTGAGTTATTATTGATTAAAACTTTCTATTCCAATTATCATTTATCGTTAACAAATTTATTCGAATCCTATGTCTTTTGAGTAAATTTAATAATAACGAGTGGCTAATTTCCCATCACTTTATTCATATTTCTACTCCGACACTCACAAAAGTAGACGACTCACAAACTCAAACTGTTTAATATACTAAAATTTTCACATACACACTATTTACTTCATTTTAAAGTAAGAAGTTAATAGTACTTTAATCTCCGCAGTAAAATTAAGAGATTTGTCATAATAGGTAACCATAGAATAAACTCAATTTACGATGATATAGGATTGCATTGATGAATGTGTTTCATCGCAAGATTTCAAACACATCAAGTGACAAATTTCATATAGATTAGAGATTACGTGATACATATTTAGTACCTATATTGTAGAACAATTTACAATAGTTAAGTACCCTTCATTTCGTAGATAGAATAAAGTTCTTGATTCTCAGACCGATACATTTCCTATTGCATACACAGCAAATTATTTTTGTCGTTTTAATCAAGAATTATCGCAGAAATTAATACAGGTTATTTATTTCCAAGAAAATATTATTCGTAAAACATATTTAAAGCATTAACATATAGATAAATCAAGAATTTTTTCTGTTTGATTGTGTAATCATGTATCGAGTCTAATCTTATCTTTGCTGAAAACTTTCTGAATATTTTCTTAACTCACTAAATCTAACTTATTCTACTACAATAATTTACTCGTACGTCTTTTGAAAACATCGTTATCAATTTTATGAAGACTGACACGATTTGAAAACGGGTATTAGCCTTTTCAACTTAGCTTTAAATCAAGTTTCTCGAGAATTGTACCTGAAATTAGTAGTTATTTGGTTTCATAATTTCCTCAGAACTATTTAAATATTTGCGTTTTCTTAATTTTGCATCCGTAAGTAGTGCACTACGGCAGAAAAGGTTGTGTTCAGGATATGAAAATTGAAAGATTTTCCTAGGAAAGGCACTATCTATACAAATAAGATGAAAGAAATAACCTCTAAAATAAACAAAAATTAGGGTTGGACCTTCACTCCCAATACTACCGTCTCTCATACCTGTAGGTAGGAAGGAACTTAGGTACACCGTGATGTTGACTATGTATTTATGTATGACAAAAGAGTACCTTATTGACTCTCAATACAATATTAGTTTATCGCCAATTTATTTAAAAAGGAATTATTGCTTCTAAAAAGATATGCATTTAAAATGATGGATGTAAAAGCAGGTAGTTAATATTATAGTAATCTCTCTAATAGAGCACTTTTATTCTTCCTCAATTAAACGTTAAAACGTTCTTCAATACTATTATAAAGCGTATTTAACTTATTTCAGAGATTAGGCATTTTTCATAAAATTTATTTAGATAGACAAGGAATAACACTATTGCTTATTAAGAATGATCAATTTTTCTGGATTTAGAATATGGGCTATAGATTTATCGTAGCCTATAAAGAAGATTTTAAATTCGATGAAATGTTATTCTGTTACTAACACTCTTCTTTCCTGCTAGTTCACTGATCTGCAAATTCAGCGATAGATCGTATCATTTAATCTTCGGAATAGAAATGAGACACAGAGAGTTAATCTTATGAATAGTGATACGAAATACTGTGTACATCTTGATTAGAATTTTAAGATTTCCTTTGTGGCCGGAATTAAAGAAAACACAGTAGCAGCTCTGTTAATATTATCCACCCTTTGAATGGGTAACGCATTCTCCCTAGTCCACCTTCCGTGAAACATAGACCAAGAAAGTATTATTCTCACACTCCAACTACCTTCTCGGAAGCAGTTAACGAGAGGAATAAACGACTTCATCCAGGTAGCAGGGGAAGCGGAGGGTGTAGAAACTTTATCTAAGTCGCCCTGGAAAAAAAAGACGCGTCGGGTGTCGAACCGCTACTCGGATGAGGGCAGTGCGCTCGGTGACCCCAGGAAGAAACGAAAAGCTCTTAAAAAAATAAACTCTTATCCACCCCCGCCATCTACCTCAATTACGCCTGGGAGCGCTCGTAGTAGGGGGAGGCGTGAGCAGACCGCCCGTGAAAATGATTGCCTTTGGATCCGCCGTTACCTTTATTCGCTGCATCCTCAAGACCGGAAGTTGTGCTTGGGAAAAGACAACGGTCCGGGAGCACCATTGTGCGGTGATGACCCGATGCGCTCCCTCGGGGATTCCATTGTTCTGCGCCCGGCGGTCGAGGCGGCGTCGCCCGCGAATGTGACGCCACCTTCGCTGGGCACTCGATGGCGCTTGAACCCCGCTCTCTTAAGGCCACTGGATGTGTTTTGACGGGCCAACAAGTACCGGAAGACGGGTCCGGGGGAGATACTTGAGTGAGACATTATATTGTTGTCTGATTATCTGCAACCGACCCATCGCGTGCCAACTTAACATTTCCTACCTAAATAGATGATGGTTTGAACTATTAGATGCGCAATATTTGGAGATGAATATGGTTGTTAGGTGAAGGAGATTTTGATCACAATACCAATTAGAAATTTCGTTGAGCTCACTAATGGAGTTTCGGTAAAAAATTGTATCTACATCCGTTGAAATGTTTCGGTTATTTTAGATTGAAATTTAATTATTGTTATAACATACGCTCATACTGCTAGAATTTTTAGGTTTTGATAGCTTAAAGTATCTTTTGTTATTATAATTAAAGTTATATAATATTATTATTAAATTATAAAGTAAAGAAGATTCCTCGTAAATTTTCCTCTCTGTAGAAGATTCTAAATTGTCAGATTTTTTTCGTACGATGTGACATGTAACTGAATGTATTCTGATTCAAGACTTATATTTCGTTGATATCAGATTATAGAAAATTATATTTGAAATAAAGATTGGCATCAAACGTACGGAAAACATATTGATTAATTCAGTTACATATAAGAAACAATAATTGAGATTGTTTTTAATGATAGAAATTTCAATCATTCTTTAGAAAAGAATTTTCCGAGTGTAAATTATTAAATTCATTGCACGTTATTGGGATATGGCTCTCTAATGATATAATCTTCGAATAGCTTTAACTAATCAAGAATACTTCAAATTCATAACATCGTTATTGACTGATAACTTTCCAATAACGAAAATGAATCATGGGTTAGAAAATACTGTACTTTGATATCAAATAAAAAGTTATGTAACTCTGATGAGAAAAGTTTTTGAAGACTTTTATAGATATTGAAAGAATTATCTCATTGAATTCGCAAATATGCGACTTTTTGTGATATTTCTGAATTCGCTAATTTAACGGCTGTCTGATTCATGTATGTCCATTCATTAAATTTTTTTAAAAAAGTAGATCATTAACAAAGAAGAATCAGAGAAATTGAAGTAATATAAGACAACACTCGTGTTTTTTATTTAACAAGATGTTGAAAAATTAATTCAGTTGTATATAGATTTCTACGGTATTCTGAGTTCATTTATCCAACATATTATTTCCGTATTTTAGTATGGGAGTAACTGATTGCACGGATATTCAAACAAGGTTGAACATACTTGAACATTAGTAAATATGGAACAATGTTTACTTAGTTATGGTCGTATAGCTCTCACATAACGTTCATCGTCCTATCTTTTGAAAATTGGTCGTATTCTTTCTTGATGGTGTTGTGATGAAATCATTGTGTACACAAAGACTGAAAATGTAAACATTATTCACGAGTTGAAGAGAAGAATTCTACCGCTAAAATGAATGGAAAACTCGACGATTTTCAGCATACCTTTTTATATGATTAATTCGGAACATAAGAGTTAAACCTTTTCGGAGTAATTATAAATGTTTATCATATTCAACATTCCTCATCCATGTGTGTCATATGCCTTTGGATGATTCAAATGTTATTAGATTTGACACCAGTCCTAATGGATCCATCAAATACATTCATTAATTTTTCTATCTGCGGCATAAAGTATAATTAAATTGAAGTACGTATTGTTTCGAAAGAAAATTGACTTAAACTCTTTCTATCATCATCCGTACCTTCTCAATTCAGCAATTTATTGATTTTTTATATATAATGTTAATTTTATCTACTTTACGAAAATTTTTGTGATGTATATACGATAATAAACCTATGAACGATTTGAACCACTTCACTTCTTCCCAGATTATGGGTAAAAGGGAATGGACAGATAAAATTCGTATTACCTTTTACAGAAGAGAGGGAAAAAGGTTAATTTTTGGAAACAGAAATATCTCTCTCCTTTTTCAAATGTTTGATTCTAAAAATTTTCGTTTCTCAATGATGAAACATAGTAGTTTTTACATCAACTCAATCCTAATTTGAATGTCCTGTGAAGAGCGAGTATCATGCATTAATGGTGCTTCTATATCATTGCTCAGGTCATTTAAATTCTTAACAGACATTTGTGATGGGATTAAAATTTAGTGATATTCGAGTTTGAAAAGGCGTAAGACGTGAATTTGAACCAGATCGCTGCGAAGTTGAATATATAGCACTTCAAGGGTAAATTTACTTTAAAAAAGATTCTTTAAAAAATCTACGTAAGAACTTATTACTGCAGATTACAACCTCTGGTCTATTTAGAGAACGGAGAACTGTGTGTCTAAACGAACAGCAAAAAGCTTTCACTAATTCACTGTCTTTTAATATTAAAATGTGATTGTAATATACTAAGAAGACAACAAAACACCCTTCTTTATGGGTATTAAATTTTACTCTAATTGTTGACCAACAAAAAACCACCTTTAGATGCATCGCAAATAGTCTAAATAGTAAAGTGAGTTAGCATCTCTATTGATTTAGATGCAATATATATGAAATACATATTCAAAAGTAAAACTTTGAAGAGATACGATATTTGTTCCTTCATTTATCAAATTAACTAAACGTCAATATAAATTTCAATTATTCTGTGGAAAAGTTATTTGATATATAAGTCTACCGGAGAGGAACACCACCATTGAAGACTCCCTCCTTATACCCTAAAAACAACTTTTTCCTCAATTCCTTAAACTTTACGTCGACCTGTAAAAACCGTAAGTGAAGGAGTCGCCTGTGGAATTATTCCGCGCCATTCCGTATAAGTCTAAAAAGCTCTCTCCACTTGTACGCCGCGAAGAGAGAGTAGGGAGAATACCCAGAACAAGAAAAGACTTATTTTTGGGTCTCCGGAACCTCTTCGATTTTTGTGACTCTCACACACGCACTCTCCCCTGACCCTCTTTTTACCCTGACCCTGACCTTGAGAGAAGACTTCTCCCTTTTCCTCCATATGCTTCTTTGCTCCCCACGCAACCGCGTCTTCTTATTTCTTACGCTTTTTTCTTAGGCGGCCAAACCTCTTTTATTCTCTCCTCCGGCGAGGTACGGCTCGCGCGCTGAGTTATGTTGCCTAGAGACCGTTGGATAAGGGAGCGAGATATCAACAAGACGTGCTAATTGTACTCGAGGAACAATGCTGTGCACGTGTGAACAGCCGACGAATACACGCCTTGTCTGTAATTAGAAATTCAATCTCGGGATGGAATCGCTGCGGTTTCCTGCGGTCCTAGGGTTCTGCTGTTTCACCTACGTCCATCGCTGTTACGGCTACCGCTGATTTTTTGTCGCGACTATCACGCCCACGCGATCACCGTGTGTGGTTCACTGGTCAGCTCTGTGTTATTCTTTGATAAACATCCACTATAGACGGAGGTATTCTTGAAGAAGATTGGGTGATTACGCTACGAGGCCACAACCACCTGAATTGTTGTGCCGGTTGGTTACGGTTCCTATGCTTACTGATTCATTATGATACTTCTCTACTGGAGAGGAAACAAATAGAGGAACTTTTACCATACTTCTAATCAGGGTTCTTTTGTATACTTCAGCGATTAAAATAAGTCTTTCAAACGTTCATTTCTGTATTAGTATCAAGCTGTAAGATATGTTTTGACAGCATCAATTTGCCAAGAAGACTTCAACATCTTCCTGAAAGCTCTTTGTTCCACTTATTTGATACTATCGAAATAAATATCAGTCGTATTACTTGCAATCAAGTGGGTTAATAAATTCAATTTATTTGAAATAGAATTCTAATAGAATTCTTGAAGATATCCGAATCCTTCATCATAATCTTACAACGCTACTTATGTATAGAACATATATATTCTGATACATATTCATCATTTATACAAGTCATTAGAATGATAGCGAAGATATTTCAAGTTTCCTTATCACAAATTGAGCAAATAACAATCGTGATGCAGGTTATGAGAAATGCATACAAAACTTCCTATCACATTTCATACCATTTGAAATACGAGAATACGATACGAGAATCAATAAATTCATTCTTGTCTTTCCGTTATAAGTGACCGAAACCGACTGTAAACATCCACCGTCGCAGTCTTCCACTTCAACTAATTCAACAGAAAGAAACACGTTCGCGAGACACTGGGCATTACCAACCTTTACTCTCTACCCCTCGCCCTAAGGACTCGCCTTTCAGAAGTCATAATACACGACCGGAATGGAACCATAAACGACACACGACATCATAACCCAACGGCCCGCACGAAACAAGCCGCGTTTAGAGAGCGATATTCGTACAAAAGCTATTAATTGCAGCTTCTTTTCACGTCCCCCGATGGCATTGTGGTGGTAGTGTTCTCACGACGCGACCAAGAACGGGTCCTCCAGCTTGCATCGCGACGCTATCCGGGGGAGCGACGCCCCCGAAATATTCCGGGACCTCTCGGACTAGTAGTAGGGCCCCGTTTAAAAAAAAAAGACCCCGTATGAATGATTAATACCGACGATTGTTGTTGTCGTAGAGGCATCCAAGAGCTGAAATTCCAGTCGAGTGGTCGGGGAGTAGTTGGATTAGCGACTCCACAAGTGGGCCTGCGTTGTTTAGCGAGTGCGTGTGTGACTCCGCCCGCGCGCGTGCATGCGGCACCTGGCAAACAAGAGCGCCGGGAGTGGAACCGGAATGGGAGCAGACATCGGGAGCTTGCGTGTTGCGAATGCTCGTAACAGGTGGGGGCACCTAATGGGAGACATAGGCACTCTATGATTCCTTACAAAAACTTATGGCAGTTTGCTCGTCCGCATTCAGTTGTGTTGCTACTGGTTACGGATTTGACTTCGGAGTGATTTTTCGCGGAGTTAGTTTCTCTGGTGACGGTGGGAGTTTGGAACTGTTCGCGCTGTTGTCTCGAGTATTATTACTTGCAACTCCTAGAGGAATAATATTGCCTTGTTAACAAGGCTCTTTAAACAGCAGTAAATCCTGAGATCCCGTTTTCAATTAAACTACGCATTTCTCTGAGATGGATTTTTAAGAATAAAAGAAGGGAAATCATTTTCAGCTGATTTTCTCGTAGGCTAAATCATGATCATCTTTTCTGGTTTTTTATAACCCAACTGATAAGCTTAAAACTTTAAGTTAAAAAATTAACGATGAAATTACTTGTTGTACAAGCAAACCTCTTAAGAAATAAGTTCGAATATTAAAACACCTACTTGATCATTGCGTCTGCAGAAGTATACTTCACTTGAGTTCTTCCTTGAGAGAAAGTTTCTTCCTTATACATACCAAAATTCAAGGCAAAGATAGATAAAAATTGGAATCAACTGAATTCGTATTTATGTGCATAACAACAGAACGCAGCGAATATTCTGCACAAATCTATTTCTTAAAACCCCAAAAATAAAATAATACCGTTGGCTTCTGTTAGGTTTTGCCGAATTTGATCCCATATAAAGCTTAAGAAATAATATATGTATGCGGAACATTTCTACCTTTAAATGCACTCATTTGGTTAGGTTGCTGCATACTATTAAAACGCATATGGATAACCTCTATGTAAAAATCGAAGGGAGAAATCACGGTCGTATCAAAATCGCAGGTAATATTGGTAGAGGAAGGCTTACCTTCGCCTCCGGATAGATCCGGTATATTGGTTCGGCCATCCGTTTGTGGCAGTCAGCTGTCCCAAATGCACGCGGTCAGGATGGTGAGGTTGAAAGGCAAATTTCTGTGGCATCTGCAAAGGATAAATTCCAACGTCTCAAACAGGTATCGGTAATGTCCTTAATGCTGATTTCTAACGGCTAAACGTATCACCTTCCGAAGGTTTGATTGGTCCATAATTATGAGTTGTAGGGTTGAAATGTAGTCTTTAACTGATTCGGAACATTTGAATATTTCTAGCAATGGTGTAAGTCACTTATATATCAGGTATACGCTGTCATGGTATATATTTTTGTGATTATCGATTTGAAAAAAATATGATTATCATTACAATAAGTAATGTTCCGTCGTTGCTTTACTTATCTAAATCGTGACTGTTAAAGATTTCAACTACGAAATTTATGATTTCATCCAATTGTATCTTATCTTTCAAATTCATCTTATGGTTTTAAAATCATACTGCTACATTTTCAAAGTAGACAGATCTGTTTTTAACATTCAAAGTACAATAAAGATAATCACAAAATGTGCTGGAATAAAAAACGTTTGTTGAAGTAAACTTATGCGTATCTAAAAATTTATGTGCCATATAAACTCATAAAATAGGAAAACATATGGGCTACAACCAGATTTTGTTTGGATTTTGGGATGATTTCGTATCAATGTCAAAGAAAAATCTCCATCCATACAAAGCTAGCTACGAATGGAAATAAAGATAGCATTCCTCCCAATTCCATTTCCCATAAATGACTCATTAGAAGTCTGATATTCAAAACGTCAAATGCAAATCTATTCACAGCGATGGAACCTTCGGAACTCTGGTAATGAAAAATTGGGTTACGAATAAAAACTTCCCAATGAAAAATTCGGGAATATAGTCAGACAGTGAAGCTATGATTTCATCCCCGAATATATTCCTCAATGCTCGGCTATTGTCCCGAAAAATTTATGAAGATACAGCCGAAAAAAAATGGCGCCGAATGACCTCTTTTCTCGGAAAGATTTATAATTTATAAATGCGCGGACTTCGGGTTATAGGAGAAACGAGAGAGCAAATACCGATACCCCTCCGCGAGGATCGGAATTAAAACTTTATGCAGACATCATAAGAATCGCCATCAATCTTTTGGACATAATATGGGATCGCCCTGTTCGAATTTGGCCAACGGGACAAAAGACGAAGGGGGCCTATCCAAATCGAAACGGGGGTTTAGGGTTGGAATGCATACATCCGATGACGTACTATATACGATCGATACTTTTTCAGCGTACGGCACAGCGGGACGCTAAATATATTCCTTTGTCTCTGGTTCGATGATCGTAGTGATGAAGCGGTATCGATGACACCCGAATAAATTCGATCGATTGGGAGGTTGGGACAGCGGTTGCCACGCGACCCTCCGGCTCATTCTGCTCCGCTGCACTGACAGCAGAACAATGGATTATAAATATACAAGGAATCGGATCGAAGGAATTCTACGTTTTTTCCCCGTAGAAATAAGGTTATCGAAGATTGAGTGATATAAAGGGGTTATATTTAAATTTTCTCTCGAGACGAATGGTGCTTGCATTGGATAAATTAGCATCTTTTAGTGAATCTGACAAACGAAATTTGGTAAGAGAGATTCGGAGTGGCCCCACAAGTGGATACATAGGAATAACGTTTGTTTGGCTGAGGAGAAAAAGGACGGATTATCTGAGAAATGTGGTTGGGTACATTCCAACTCATTCTGTGATTTCGACCCGATGCATAAGTGGTGAATAAATTACTCGACCTGAAGTTTTACGCTAACTTCATCCATAGAATCGAAGAAAATCCTAAAGGGACTGAAATTAATTCAAATAAAATTATAAAAAATAAAATCAGAATTATCAATTGACTTGCGGTATTCGTAGGATGAGAAAAATATGAACGATGTAACCTTGGTGGTCATTATAACAATGCAATTTGATTATAAGTATAACATATCACAAATATAATCAAATTACAATGTTTTATATGAATTTTTGAACAAAGAAGTAAGGACGAAAGACTATTAAGCGCATTGTTCTTAATAATACATAGAACTATATCCTATTCGCTATGGCACTTAAATTACCTAAAAAGAATGTGATACCAGTTTTCAGTGCTTCACCTAAAAATTTCTATTTCGTATAACATATTGATTTACTGTTTCTATGGTAAAATAATTCCGAGCGAAAACAATCCAGTTATAAAACACTCATTTCTCACAATTTAAACATCAAGGACGTCAATGCATACACTGGAGTTCAGTAGGGAATGTGAAAGTAACAATTCTACCAATTCTCGTTGCTGGTCCATCTACAGTCCTATTCCAAACATCAAATTTTACCATAAAGCCAAAGTTCTATTTTTGTTTCATCACCAAGAGAATGAACTGAAACGATAACGGAAAAATTTCATTAAACGAATATTTCTTTCAGAGGGACAAGTTTGAGAGTTGACCCTTGGAAACTTATCTTCCATTCGAACAAACTTAAAGTAAACATATTCATTTCATTTGTTGATTAATTTATAGCGGGTTGATTGAACAGGTTGAGTAATTTATGGTGGAAAAGTTTCTTTGGCAATTTTTTACTTACATTTAAAACCTTCTGATCAAACTCCCCGAATGGTAATTATAGCCGTAATAAATACGGTACACGACAAAATAAACTTCGTTTCTAAGTTAAATCGTTTCTCCTTTTCAACCGAACTTTCTGCTCTACTTTATTGAGTATTGCTTACTCTAACTTGTCTAGTTACTTAATATATTTCCCATAAAATGCATAATTATTTAAATTAATTGACAATCGAGTAAACAGCTGCGTGATATATTCACTTCCAGTTTATAAATCTACTAGATAACGGATTTAGAGATGGAATCGGTGGCCGTATATTTCTTGGTCGAAGCACGACAGCGTATGCTACAGATCTACGAAGAATGTGTGAATTCGAACGGTGAATTGGAGAGAGTAATTAGAAAATAGATACTTCTGTTTAATGCGCAGCAAGTACAAGTGAGAAAGGTAATTGGAAATAGGAAATACGAGATAAAATTAGAACATGATACTAATTAAATCCTTTGGCTTATGATAAATAATAGCTTTGCTTCGATTTATATTTCCAACATCCATTTTATTTCTAAGATAATTATTGTTTCAGGTCTTGAATTACTTTCAGTCGAATAGAAAGCAAAGAAAAGCTTACATAACGCTTTATCAAAATACCAACCAATCCCTTTTATGTACTTCTAAATACATTTCCACCGTAAACAAATAATATTTCTCTTTTCACAACAATCTAAACCAATTAACCTATTGTTACAAAGAGTTATGTGCCTTAATTTTCCAAATGAAGGCTCTTAAAAGCCTCACATTAAAACGTCCTTCAGTTTCCTTGAGCATAAAAAAAATCCTAGGCAACGATTCTCTTTCCAGCCTTTCATTACAAAACTGCTTATCTTGTAGAACATCGACCGACAATAAGAATTAAAATCACTGTAAAAAATCACATAAAAACGACATTGAGTTCGATACTTCGTTTCTATGGTGACATACCTCCATGGTTACCGAGCAACAGCGACTCTCATCCCACTTCCTCGGTACGATTGAAATTAATAGTTACGAAGCCAATCAGAGGACGGACTCAAAAGGATCGCGATTGGATGGAAAGACGTACTTGGGAAGCCAAAAGGAGGAAAGAGAGAAGCAGAAGGCGGTTGGGGGAGAGAAATGAGCGTGATTTAGGGAGAGAGGTATAGTTCTAAGACGTGGTCACTAAGCGCGGAATTAATATAAGCGGAGGTGGAAGTGGGGGCAGATCGTCCGGTTGTGTGTGTGTGTGGTGGAAGGAGATAAAAAGGAGGAACTGTTTTGCATTGAGATTTATGTTGGAGTTCGTAACGGATGGCTCGACGTCACTCAAATATTCCCCGCATCCACCGGCTGCTCGCGTGAGTTATTTATGCATCAGGCGCCGTAAATAGCGGCTCTAGAGGTGGACCTCACTGCCCAAAAACCTCTCCTTCTGATAACCCACCCCCGCACTTATTTAGTCTCTCATTACCAACCGCCTCTTCATGGGACACCCTGACGGCCACTCTTGAGAACCCGATACATCTCGTTCTGTACTGCTAAAGATCAGCTCATTCGTACATGCTAACTCCATGATTAATTTGGTAATTATGGGAAGTTATTGAGTGATTAGTTTATTTACCTTATTACCCGCAAATAAGCGGCTAAAAGTGCGTACGTTGACTCGATTTTTATATGTGATTTTCTAGTCTGGACATTTAACACGCAAATGATGGGTGGTTGAGCGTAAACTGTGTAGGTTGGATAAATAAATATCAGATTGTTATACGTGGTATCACAGCGTACTCTATCATTTATTAATCATATTATCTAGTGGTATACATAACTCTGGTATGAAAACAACTATTTTATCAGGAATTGATAAAATAATAATTAAGATATAGCCATTTCATTATCACCTGTGTAGAAATATTATTTTAATAGTTCGCACTTCACAAATTTTTCTTATAGTATAATACAGTGTTCCCTTGGTAACTATAGCATATATGTCTTTCCCTGTGCCGCATTTTGGTGCGTTGTAGTATATGCTAAACAACTATGATATCTATCATCGAACTCATATGTTTCTGATTTATTATTTTTCATAGCAAACAAGTAGCATCATATTAAACAAAAACATAACTATATTGCTATTATTGTGCACTATATGGTCCTGTATTTGCTAATGGATAACGTTCTTAATGGTGTTTATTTAAAAGCTTAGTTAATATACTTAAAACTCTTCCATATTTCAATTATCTACATCTACCAAATATGGACTAATAAAAACTGAGTACTGTTTCTTCTTATTCTAAATTATTTTCTATGAGATTATTAATTTAATGCATGAAATTACAGTACATTGAATAATTATTCCATTCTTTCCTCTTTCTAGGTACCTCCAAAGCAGCAACCATCTTCTGATCCGAGAAATAAAAAAAAACCCCTCCACCAACGCACCCATTACTTATAGCAACCTCTCAACAAATTACCCATCCATAGCCTTAACAACGAGGTATACCAAACCGACCCATCCGGGACTCCGTAGGAAAAAAACACAAATTCCGAAATGTAAAAACGAAGAAGATGAAAAGCACCAAGTCTTGTGGTGTGTTTCGAATCGAAACATAAAAAAATGTTACCTTCACGAGATGGGAGTCACCATTTTTCCTACCCTCCGATCAACCCCTCCTGTCACCGGCCGGCGACCTGGTGTGACTTGCCCCGGACCTCCCACTCGCACCGCCCGCGGAAAAGACACTGCGTCGTCGACCGCCGATATATCCAAGTCACGGACCCTCCGTGTTTCCCACAATCAAAGTCCGAAAGCATTCGAGCAGTTGCGTCACAGTCGCCGCTACACTCGAATAAGGTACATTAATAACAAATCGCGTTCCCAACTTCTTTTAGTAGCGGCAAATTTTAAGACGTGAGCGACTTAATGAATTATGGCCGCGTTTGTTTTCTCTTCGGGGAATTGAACAATAAGGGAAACTAATAGCGCAGTTCTCGAGGCGGGATACTTTGCTTGGATCGATAAATATCCTCAGCTGACAGGCATTAGTACTCTTGTAATCAATGCGATGAATTCCGTTGCTATGAGTCACTGCCGCTACAACAATTAGAATCAGTACTATTGAAATTAATTTAACTTTATAACAATCTTAATTTATTATTATGGATATAAAGTCACTATCGCATGCCTCTATTCTTATCCATCGAGGTAGATACGCGTAATTAAAAATATTTGAACATCTTACAAGGATATTACCATGAACCAACGGGTAATTTAAAGTATGATTAACTTTACTGTGATACATAATTTTCAATGAAAAGCATTTGAATAGAATTGGTAATAGATGGCCCATGATTTATGTTGCACTTATCTATGCATTTAAAGTTATTCTTATATTATCTAAATTTATAAACATAATATACATTGTGCCTTCAGTTAAGCAATGTCAGTTTTTACATTCTTGCTACGTAGTTTTATATCACAGTCAAGTAATTTATACTATCGACAAAATAATATTATTTGAAACTACCAAGGTTTTACAATCAAATTATTGAACTTTCCCGAAAACATTTCCAAATAATATTAAAACCAAATTCTTACTTGAAGGAGAGTAATATTTACATAAAGCTTAAAGAGATCTATACATGTAAAGGGATTCCACGATCAGATATAACAGAATCAACTTCTAGCTGTAAGAGGTAAGTAGTCGCTCCAGGTAAGTAAAGAGATGATAATTAGAAAATTGCCTTGTGGTTGCAAAGTTAGAACGAAATTTAAAATAATAATACATAAAAAAGATGAGATTATGATGCTTGTGTTTTACCTCATGTTACTCAAATCTAGTATATATCCAATTAAATAACTTTTATCAAAAATATGAAAAAGTTGTACATCATTCATACCAAAAATAGCCATTATTATTTAAATTCGGAAGAATCTTATCTTTGGATGGAATATCATAGAGTATGCTCAACAGCAAGAAGAAATAAAATACCAACTTACGAAGATCAAGAATTTTGGCAATTATGAATCCTCTTATAGAAATACATTGATGATGGATACATATTGATTTGCATTATTTAAATGTGTTTTCTGTTCACCTAAATTCCTAATCATTGATACACAGAGGGCATTGATGATTTTAATTATGATATGAATAGAAATAAAAATTTCAACAAGTGTATTTATCATCTTTTTTTTCTCGCAAGCCACCTTTGAATTTCGACACTGATATTTTAGCAAACATTAAATAAATAAAACAACAGAACTGAAAAATCTCCACTTATTTCCCAATAGTATAGTATACAAGTATATAAATGAATTATTTCTTATTCTCTTTTCATAAGGTTTGCGTAACAGACGAACTTAAGCGATCAATAACATAAAATGTTGTCGTTTAGGAAAAGCTCTGACTTGAGCTATATAATACATTCACAGTGATTAAAAGATTTAAATGAATGAATTCAAAGATATGAAATAATCTCACTCTAAACCATGTTTATTACAGTATTGAAGAAAAAAGACTGATAAAAGATTTTTAAAACCATACCAACACATAGGACGAGTTATAAACATACTTTTGTTACTTAAAATCTGATATTTTTGTGTGTAAGAATTGACACAGAGATGAACAATACTTTTCGTATGGAACTGCCGTGAAAAATCAATACGTGTTTAAAATGATTTTTAGAACACAGTATGGGTAACTTTGAGGAGTGAAATATGCAAAACAAATAGAAAATTTACTATTAATAGGAAATATATGCTAGTTTGTCAGAATACGTTTTTTATGATAATTCTCCTCAAATCGCCTCAATTGTTGTGGTCATATCGTACTGAGAGAAATCATCGAAGATTGATGATAAAATTACTCAATGTTGATAATAATTTTCTAAAAAATAACAGGCGAAAGTAATCGATTAATGACGGAATCGTCCATGTTTCCACAAAATCAATACAAATGGCGTCTTGTTGAGCTATTACGTAAACGAGGCTCTACAATCGGAATAAAACAGTTAACAATGACCAATAAAAAGTTACGAATTAAGTGTCATGAAAGAACGTGAAGAGTAGCTATAATAGACTACCATTTCCTCTATCAAAAGATATAAGCTGAGCTTCCATCTTCTTCTTCATGGGAATTTTACAGAAGAAAAGAAAGATTGAGTTATTCGATTGGTTGGCGACTTTGTGGTTGGTTGGCTATCGTCTCGCTTGAATTGGACGGCGCCTTGGAAAAAAGACATCGGCAAATAAGGCGATAAAAGGCAACCAATGGAAGCGGAGGATAATTGACGTGTGTCGAGGAAGCGTAAATTGGATGCTAAATGGGGAATGGAAGGAATCCGCCCTTGGCGAGCGATTTCTAAGAGACGACGAGGAATGCGATCTTTTATTTTAAGAAAAGAATTTACGTAAGATAATTGAATGACATTGAAAAAGGAGAGAAGTTAAGTGGTGACGATATTTTTTAATATTTGCTAAGGATATATATGGGTATACATGGAAACACTAATAAGCACTAACAAATAACGTTTGCTATGATTTACGTACCTAAGCTGAATGATTGATACCGTCTGATATTTAGGACTAGCAAAGAGTATTTTTTGAAATTAAATAATGTGATTGAATTTTCGGAAAAATATCAGTTCAAATACAATTAGTTTTTCTGAGTTTTTAAAATTCTTTACGTTCATTAATTTCGGATAATTTTTTTATGGATATAAGAGCAAATGTAATAACAAATAAAGAATCAGATAATCAATACTATTTTACAAAATACCATCACTATTACTAATTTCTCCAAGTAGATTTATTTGCTTAAGATATCTTTAACATTAATGATTAATTTTCCATTTACTACTTTTGAGAAACGGCTTACTTATCATACTACTCCAATAAAAAGCATAGAAAGTAACTTTTATATGTTTAACCATCTTTTAACTATGAAATGAACAACCAATATGATTATATAGAGATTTGAAGTATTATAAACTAGCCACCTAGCCAGATAACGAACTTGAAATATATATTACATTTATTAGATATCTAATCAGGGAAAACGGATAATTATAGTAAGCACGAACTGCGATTTTTTGGAACGTTAAAAATAATCCTAGTCATTTCTCTACATTATCTCCTGGTTTAACGTTCAATATATAAAATATATTTAATGCAATTATATAAAAATATTTTGATTAATATGGATCCTTCTTACAAAATTATTCCTCATCGGTAACTCGATTCAATTCCCTATGCGTGATTAATATCATAAATAAAATTGTGTATTTAGCGCTGAATACGCGTCTAGGATCTGTTAATATACGATTCGAAAAAAACACCGGATTCACTACTTAAAATTTTCGCTTTCCTTACGATGACTCTCATCTTTCCTTGGTAACGAGGCTCGAGTGCACCAATGACCCCGAGCAGACGGGTCGACCATTCCCAACCAGACAGGTCGAAGGGTAAGAGGCAAAAAGGGTACTAACTACTCCCCTTATGCCGGCAGCTGGCATCCTCTCATCTAAATAAATCCTTCCAATACGTTCAAGGTGTTTGATTCCTATCTACCTGGTTCCATCGATCTGCAAATCATCAGATGTTCTGCGAAGAATTCAAATTGCAATACCCGTCTTCGAGTGGAATGCCTCTTAAATTACATCGCCGAGAATTCGAAAAACCTCCTCTTATGCGTTTCCCTCACTTTTACGATTACAATTTTTCTCTCAAAGCAAAACAAGCTACGGAGACGGAACAATGACAGCCTGACCTCTCCTCCGCAGGGGCTGCGTATCATACGCAGTAATCGTACGTTTCAATCAACGCTCTATTTTCTTCGTTTCTATGGAAGCACGTGATGCTTCCCCCATTGTGCATTCCTACACGGATCGTGCAGAAAGGAGGGAAATGGGTATGGGGAGACTGTGGATATAGAGAAAGAGAAACTAAAATTTCGACTACATATACGAGAACTGGACAGAGCGAAAAATTATATGCATTTTATTGGTTATGGTTCCGAAAATATTTCGCAAAATGTGAAAGATTTAAGTTGGTCGTTACGAAATTGGTTAATTCACAAACATTTATGGAATAAACTTAAACCTTTTAGGTATAAATAAATACTGAAATATGTAAAAGTATGCAAAAATAGTTTTAGATTTACAGAGAGCCAAATACCTGCGGGAACATAAATATCTAACAAGTGTGTGAATTGGATATGTACTTTGAGTATGAGTCAACTCATACGCTCCGAGATGAAATTCAAATAACTTAATAGAATAAAAAAAATGATAAAACAATTTAAAAAAAATGAATTAAAAGAAGATAAATATCATAATAAAATATTACATCTGTAGAGAGAAGATTAAAGTTGAAGAAAAACAAATTATAAATTTTAAATTTGGCCGAAACTTAAGTGTGAGATCATTAATGATTTTTCGAAAGAATATTGTCCTTAAAAAATGAATTAATATCTAATTTTTCTTCATAAATTTCCATTTATAGATGTTTATATTTACAGGAATAATTATCTTACAAAATAAATACACAACTCCGATGTCAATGTTCACTGCTATAAAAATTAAGTAAGATGGTTCAGTGAGTGTTCGATAAATAGTGTGTTGATTATAACAAATAGGACTTCATAAAATGATTAAATAGAATAAACTGAAATAAAAGGCGATAGAAAGAAGACAACAGTCTTTCGAGTAGATACATCGTAAAGTATCCATAGATCGAATGGTATCGAAGGATAACATCCTATTTTGAGAAAATAAATAAGAGTGATGTTTACGAAATAGAAAAATTGCAGCGAAGGAGTGACTGCAGCTGCACTTGGTGATGTGGGCGATGGGAGTGCATCGAGTGCGTCCGAAAGAGATAAAAGAAGGAGAAGAGAAAGATAAAAAGGAAGTTGTGGCCTTAGGAATCCTCTTCGCTTGTCTTCCAGTGACCTTCCGGTGAGCGAGCTAACTCTGAAATTAAGCACGAACGCCTTAACGCATGCTGTTGCGCTGTTTTGAATAGTTTTGCCATTAGGGAGTGACTATTTGAAGAAAACAATTCCTTATCTGGTCGAGATTAAATGGTGAGACAGGAAAAAATAAAAAAAACTTCAACTTGAAGCGCAGCGAGTGGAAAATTTTTGTTTGGATGGAATGCGGAATGCTTTTTTTCACACAAACATATGATACGAGTTATGAAAATACTCAAGGAGGAAAAAATTGTAATTTAGAATGGAGTTTGTAAAGTAGAACTGAAAGTTCTGGAGCGTTTTTTTTATTTAGCCTGTATAATTTTCGCATCTTTTTCAACGGAGAAAAATTGTAGACAATTTTATGACAATGGTCAATTAAATTCGGAATCATTTGGTTCATAAAAAAATCAAGCTCTAAAATATTAGAAACTGTATGTGTTAGTTAATCCGGAACTTGTAGAAGCAGAAAGGAATAGCTATATATCTTCATTATGCTATCTTCACCCTCATTATTCCTTAATGATGATGAACAGAAAATAAATTTGATTGATAATGGGTGGAATGAAAGTTAAACAATACGCTAATCAGAATTTTCGTAACAGAATACGCTAAGTTACTTTGGGGCAGTTTGGGATATAGTGATATTACCGTTACGATATCAAAGCACGCTTTCTTCTTGAATAACGTATCACTAAGATTCAATAGTCCATACTAAACCTTCTTGCATCCCTCAAACCTAATCGATATAATTTCAAATTTCAAACCGATCGAAACGGTTATACCCATCACCTTAGTTACGGGTAACATAGCAACACTTCCTTATCCTCGGCTGAATTTTCTCAGGCCCGTCATTCCCTTTCAATCGCCTACTCGATCGAATTCGACGCATTCATTACGCGAAACAGGTTCGTATTAAAATTCCTCGCATTAGAAAGTCCGCCTTTTGATACGGATGCAAATCGGTCCTCTTCCGCGGACCGGCGAAGTGTTCGGGGCCCATCTGCCATCGATAGCTAGGCGATTCCCCATTCAAATCTAGGCATAAATTTAGACGCGGAACGTATCCGAGATTTGCATGGGAGGCAAATTATTCGAAGATCGCCCATTCGGGGGTCTTCTAATGCACCGCATGCATGGCAAAGTCCGGTAATTTACCAGACGCATAAGAAAATGGTCGGGGGGTCGAATTTTAAGGATGGGCCCAAAGGAAGGGCAGGTGGGAATCGCAAGGTGGAATGGGTCAAGAAGGGAAATGGGAGACACTCTGTGGAATGACACTTCGAATTCCCTCCTCGTTATCAATCTGTAGCATAAAATGTAAACATGGTCGTAAATTAAATACGTAAAAGTTCATTCGCTCTCAGTCTTTAAGTGATGTTGGAATTTCCCGTGTCGGAAGTCTCTGATCTTATTTCTTTTGTTTTGTAATTACGGGGCCATTTGTCGGATGTGTTCGTAATTTGATGATTTAAAGATGGAATGAATGTGATATTTGAGAATTTAAGCTAATATTATCGAATTGTGTGTCATTCTTTCAGTGCAGCTGAATGTGCTTAAATGCCATCTCTTCTAAAAGATAATTTTGCAGCAAATTATTACTATTACTGATTAAGATAGGGAAAATTCTGTAAAAAGCCTCATTTAAGAGGTAAGCATTAAAATAAAAATTAGTAATATTTAAGACTGGAAGGAAATGAAAGTTATTAGTTCATCTTTATTATAACATGTATGGGATGGGTTCAAATTTGTATATTATGCAAAGATGACCTTTTTTGTCCATGGATATCCATAAATTGAAGTTTGGTTTCAAGACAGCAACTATTTCAAATACGTTTTCAATAATTTCGTCGTATGACGGCCATAATTTTCTTAGTATTTATTTTATTATTCACATATGATCGTTATAAGTATTAATTTAATTGTTGCTGATATTTTTCCCGCCAAAAAGTATTAACATTAGATTTCATTGAAATCGTATGAGATTGAATAATGAAAATTCTTAACTCTGCAAGAACACTATTGAGTGTAGAAGTAGCGATTTTTTTGTCATACTTTACTTTTTCGTCATACTCTACTATACATTTTTTAGAATCATTTCGACCATTTTTCACATCTAATGCTCAAAAGGTATTAAATATGAGTGTAATAACAAGAATCTAACTAATTCCAGGCTCAATTTGAGAGCAATGATAGGAAGAAAGGATATAAGTGATTAGACATGGCAAAAAAACGGGTGATTCCATCCGAATTCATGGCCCAAACTCTAAGAAACCGTATTCGGACGAAAAACGTGCCTTCCAAAGCTATTTCCCACTCCCTCCTTAGCCAAGAGAAGTGGAGTGAGTACCGCACCACGTGATAAGGATCTGCATCTCAAAATTTTGTGCAACACGACCCGGAAAAAAATACGGGTAAGCGCAATAAGAAATGCAGGAAATTTCGTCACGGAAGTATGGAAGGGACGAGAACATGACGAGTCGAAGGTGGAATTTTTAGAGGTGCCTTTGCGAGTTTTCCTTGGAAACGAAACATGCGAAATGAGTCTTCGAAATGGATGTGGGAAATTATTCGATAGCGATTTTTATTCGAATGCTATGGCTCACGCAACGTGCATCGGAGATCTCTCATGTTTCGCGTAGCGATTCGTTATGTCGACATCGTCCCTTCCAACCTATCTTTTGCCGGCACGATACGTTTTTTCCGTTTCCTCTAACAGATTATTGAATCGCCAAACGGTGACACAATTATGGGGCAGATAAGTATTTACAACAAAATTGGATTTGTTCTACGACACGCGATTCGGCACCGAAATAAATGTGTTGCATTAACTGGCAACTGTTGAAGAGTCCTGGTCGAATTTCCAGACAGATTTCGTGTGGTGGGGAACCTGATTTTTGAGGAATACCTTTATTGTGAGCTATTATTAGATTAAAAAAATATTCACGAGTGAAATACTCTGGAATTCTCTGTCCATTGATGATTCAACAGTTCATTCTTTATCTTAAGATGTATTTACACATAGCAAGCATGGTTATTAAGTTTTTTATCATTGAAGTTTTCGATTACTATTAACCTGGAGATGTAATTCCTTCGTATATTACCCAAAACTATATAGTATGTATATATATTTAATTTTATAGAATATTTGTATATTGATTATACGGTAGATGGTGGATTCTAAGTGGATGGTATTATTTGCGAAACAAAATCATCATCATAAACAAAAAAATCATCTAATCAAGTGGAATGTACTTCAATTTCACCTAAGCTTAACTGAATAATATAGACGCAGATTATTCGAATACAGGTTTGAGCATAAAATTAGACGCTAATCAAGATTGAAAATATCAAATAAAATTTTAACAACAAACAATACATTGCAAATCTTTCGTCTGAGAGTAAAATCAAAGTTCGTATCTGCACGACTATAAATTAAAGAATTAACATTAAAACTCGAGATCAGAGTTCACTGTTTTCTCTCCAAAAGTTTCGACTAATCTACCTGTCTTACTGATTCATCAAGAATATACATCTAAAAGGTCTATGATTTGTAAACGCATGTAGTTTATTTTATGATCTTTGTACATATTTTACAGGTTGATGCCTCAGTTACAACTGTGGGGCATTGATGACTAACGAAATGTATGAATATTAAGGAAAATAGTTCTTGCTTATCAGTTTGACGCAATTTTGATACATTTGTATATTTGGGATAACATGATATGAATCTAATAATTCAATAATTATGCTATGAATTTTCTACTCAAAGCAGATAACTCCTGATCCACAATAGTCTATAATTGACGTCGCATATATATGAATATACGACTGGTGACGAATATAAACCATCCTACTAACTATTTTTTTCTTAATGTTTTTATTTTTTGTCTCCTCTCCTTGAAATCAATCCAATAGAATTCTTAGCAGTTTCATTAATCCACATAGAATTATCATTTACTTAAACGTACTGCGACAGTCATGTATCCTAGCAATTAAGAGAAACATTTACGCATCCTATCCTCGCATATTGCAGGCAAATCCTTACGATCAATTATGATCAAGCTTTGTTTTTCGCTTTTCCGAGGGTAAAAAAGATAGGAAGAGCTTTGAGAACCCTTAGGTCCGCAAGTACCCTAATTATAACCCCGGAAATTTTTTTTCCTACTAAACCCTCGTCCATAACGCCGAAAATGAAAAACGAAAAATCAAGATGGAGTCGGGATCGGCAAACAATAAAAAAAAGGCGGTGCCGGTGGCGCCTCTGGCGAGGGAACGAAGCGACGGCGAGACACCTATCTGTCCCTTTATCTGTTTTTCTTGGGTCCGAGGAGCTTATCGTCGGACGGCCGATGGATTACTCTTCGGAAGAAGGGGAAAAAAGTTCATTCTACTTGGTCGCGCGCGATGAAAGGGTATTCCCTCCCCTTTTCCTTTCCGACTGCACGCAGGACGTCGGAAGTGCCTGTAAATCACGTCGGCCTCTGCAACGAAACAAACGAGACCGTGGTTACCATCGATATGCGCCATGCTCCACAACACTAATGCGACGGACTGCTGAGTATGACGTCACGAGAGCAGAATCCATCACGTGAATGTCGACCTATGCTCATAATTCCTTGCTCTTTAAAATCCTCTTTAAATCCGGTGAGGACTTTTACTGCTCGAAAAAGGATCCCTTTATCTAAGTTTATCCATCGCCGCGAAGCTTTATTGCCCAAATAAAAAGGAGAGTCAAATATTAGACTGGTTAAATCGACGTGGTTAATCGCTGTCTAGATAGAGGGATTAGCAAAGTGAGAGCTAACACAATTAACCGTCGCTTGCGAAAATTCACGTCGCTATGGTGAGGCGGGGAATATTAAAATTTTGACGCGCATCGTTTGTTGAGGTTTTTGCGTAATCTGATGGATGTAAATGCGTTTGAAGGCATGCGAAGTTTACTCCTTACTCTATAGTCGCCAAGATGTCCCAGAAATAAGATCGAGTCTATTTTCAACCTCGTTGTATGTACTTAATTAGATTTACGATCATATATCGGGGAAATTTTATTGGGTATATTCATACCAACGTAATGAATACAAAACGTGAAAGCTCCTACTCGTACAACGTTGCTTTGGAGAAATTTTAATTCGCTTTCTTAGAAGATGATAACGAGACAATTAATTTTCATTGACTTAAGTGTTTCTTAAATGGCACTTTAGCCTTGAATTCGGTGAAATTAAAGCTAATGCACAACATGTTCATAATTTTAGCAGTACAGAAACAACAGCTCCAGTGGCGCAATTGGTTAGCGCACGGTACTTATAAGACAGTGTCCGAGCTATGCCGGGGTTGTGAGTTCGAGCCTCACCTGGAGCAAAATTTTTAACATAGACATACAATAAAAAGACGAACAGCGAGGATATTTTAAAATACTATTTGTATATTGGATTCAAAATTCCGAGTATTATTTGAACTACTAAATCTGCTAATAAAGTAAATGAGTTAAGTGCATCATTTAACGTGTGTGTGCACTTCTAATGAAGTTCCGATATCGCCACGTTTAGTGAAGTCTGTATCTCATGCACTTGATCATTTTTTCATATCCTCACATTTACAGCTAAAATTTAACATTTAATAAGTACAAAAGATACAACGCAATCCATAAATTAATGAAAATGCAAATTTCTTCAACTAACCTTCACTAAGATATTCTTTCACGTTTCACTACCGTACGAATAATCATCTGGTCATATTTTTATAAATGACCAATATTCCAGTTGCATTTTCAAATTATTTTGCCATCTTGGACGATGGTTGATGTAGCAAAGGATCTTCTAAATCAATTAATTTAATAAAAATCAATTCGGTCTTATGATAAAACCATAATTCTTAGAATATTCGAACTTATTCCGAAGAAAATTTCGAACATCATTTCGCTATTAATCGTTTCTTAACTTCTATCTATTTGTGTCTTATTTCTTCCGACGGATAAAGTAAAATAATCCAAATTTTTCGATCAACAAATGCACATGGGCCAAAAGAAAGGAAATATTTTTGCGATTCGGTTGTTTGAATTGAATGAATTGATCGCTTTCCTAAAGTTTCGCTCATTGATTTGGAACAACCCTCCGCAGAGTAACCAAAGAGACGTTTGCGACCGTCAAAGCAGCATGCACACGAGTAATTCCTCTGCATATTTATGTCCATTCTGTCAATTCGGGGATCGAATGTTGAACTGTGGAGCGGAGAGACGGTTGCGTGCGTTTTGTTTTACGATTTATTGCGTCTGGGAGAGTCGCGTTCACAAAGATAAGACGGAGAAAAAGGGATTCGAAAAGAGGGGGGAAGGGTATACTGATTGATTGGACCCTTTAATGAGTTGCTTCAAATGACCCCCTCGGCACTGAAAGGGGGAAGGATTTACTTGACAGAAAGCTAAGCCGTCTTCATTTGAAGTGGATCAAAGGAACTGACTGATTTGGAATTACAGCTAGAGATTCATGTATTTAAACTTATAATTTCTCTGTTGTCATGGATAATTAGAATTAAAGAACTTGAAATGAAAATACAGCCTTTAAAATTTATTTGTAGAAAGTTATCCCTTCGAGCATTTTAGGGAACCATCAAACTGTTAACTTTTCTATGCCCAATTTTGCCGAAATATCGATAGTATCCTATTTGGTAAAAATTGATTTTTACTTTTATTTTGATACTTCAAAATATGCGACAATTTTCAATAGGGACATGAAAACCTTTAGCTCGAAATATTAATTATTAAGTGCAAGTTTTTCACCTTAAATTTTTATTATATTGATATTTAAAAGATATCCTCTTGATTGTTCATAGGCATTTCAGTCAAATTTCCTTGACAACTCAGCAATTGACCTGACGTAATTAACCTTATTGTTAGGATCATCCTTTAAGTGAGAAAAATGGACAAAGAGAATGGCAAAAGAGAATAGAAAATATATCAAAATAATTTTGGCAAAATTTAAAGTACAGATCATGATGAACTCAAAATTTCGAATGCGTATAACAAATCTTAATGTACAAGAATTATTTCGCAACATATTCACAATTAAATGCTATAATAGACTTGACAGGAATGGAATCAATGTGTACAAATTATTGCGACTATTCACAAACGTTTCATCTGACAATTAGTATGAATTAAATTGTAAGATAGGAAAGTAAAGAACCTAGTTTTCAAGGGAACAAAATAGAGTATTACTAGAGTATATTTATTGAATACAAAAGAACAGATGCTCTCTAAGCCTCCTTACGCTTACAACAACTTTCAATGGAAATGTAGGAGGTGCATCCATTCACAAATAGTTATATAAATAGTAATATTCATCTCCAATATGATACTGGAGGTATATTGATTAACTAAAAATTCAAGAATTATAGCTATTGTATAGAATTTAGTCATATTATAATAACGTTTATGTCATAGAATGAATTGAAGGATTTAGATTTTGAAAATATTTGAGCATTTTCTTTATTTTAGTATTTAAGATAGAAGTGAAACAATGTCAAAGGATATGAGAGAATATCAGTTGCTATGCTACCAAGTGGTTGTTATTGAACAACGTAAATAATAAATATAAAAAAATTGACGAATTAAACATCACCAACACTACTTCATAGTGTATATAATAACTTAAATCATAGCGTGAAAAATTTTAACAGAACGATGATTTTCCGTTTGACTAACTTCACTAAAGACTTCAAACATTTATAAATTGTTACATAACCAATCAAATACACTGCATCTACTCAAGCTTCAAATACAATAAAAAGAGCATGACCCAATTCTCTCATTCATTACCGAAAGCGGATGAATATTTAAGCCTTAAACTTGAACCGAACGTATTAATAAATAATTGAAAAAGTAGAAATGGATGGGAGAACGGTTGAATTCGTCCGAAAATTATACGAGGAACTGCTTTACCAAAATTTATTCTGAGACAACGATTTCGGTCCCGATAATTGGTCCAATTATGTAATTAATTTGCGAGAGTAAGAGAATAATTTCCATCCCCGTCCGACCAAATTACCGGTTTTAGTCTATACTCAGTTAATTACGATGAAAATTTTTGGTTCACCAATTTGCGGAAGATAAGTGCAGCTGCCATATCTTCGTTGGAGATAATCGGATGGCGAGAGTGGGGACTTCGCCCACAATTGAACTGAATAAATATAACCATTGGATGAGAATAAAATCCGAAAAGAATAATTGGCACTGCCATCTCCTCTTTTTTTTAGATCGGTCGGATAAGCTTCACGAATAATAAACTGTTGAATTTCTTACGACCTTTCATTTCTTGAGGATTCTTAAATTGCTGCTATCTGTTCATCTCGTTTTCTTGACCAAAATCCTTTTGTTTGGAAATGGAAAGAATTCTTGACATTAAGACCCCTTTCAAGATTTCGTTCGTACATGAATTAAGCAACTTAAGTGGAGAACTCTTAGCAATAAACATAAAAGATAATTACTAAATGATATTGGTGACTTTAATATGGAGAACGAACGAGCAATTTTTGGGCCGTTTCTTGGAAAATATTCATGTTGCGAAGTATTATTGTTCTTGCGCATGCAAAGTAAAATTAACACTTCCCCAGTAAAGTCGACATATAATTACATTAAATTAAGAGCAATATTAAAATCTGACAAATTTACATGAGATATTACCATTTTATTTGGGACAATTAAGATACTTTATATTCCCAAAAATAATATTTTGATAAGCTTAATTTTTTTACTTTATTTCCGAAAGATAAATCTTTATTCTGTACGTTATTACTTAAAATATTCGATGTAATAAATAATAATATAATGAACATTAAAATTAAAATTCGTAGAAAATATATGTACCTAAATTTATATATTAATACATTTTGATGACCAAAGTAATGAAAAAGACTAGTATCCTAAACCTGGTAAAACATTCTGGTTCAGCAAATATTTTTCATTAAATCTCGTCGAGTGATTTTCCTCAACGATGCAAAATAATCGACCAATGCGATACATAAATACGTATCCACGTGCTGCTAAACCATTCACATTAACACTAATTGTTTCAATATCCCCCTATGTTTTTTCTCTTAATTCCTTACCAATATTTTGCGTAAATTCTAAAAATACCGTATCGACACGTCCCTGAAAAAACACCTCCGTGAAAACAAAACACTATTACGCAACAAACACGGGCCAGATCGCGGCACGCAAATCTCCCTGCAGAAAAAAAATAAACAGAGACCAACGCATGACGCACTCCCCCGAAAAAAAAGAAAATTTCGTGATATCAGACGAAACGAAACGAAACTTAAAAAGAGTTTTCGCCAAATTTGTAATTATAATGAATCCCAAAAAAAACCTCCTTATCCAAAGCGATCAGCTGCCGATTCAAAAAAGAAGACTCATTCCCCATTGAAATTAGCAGTTGCCTTCATAATTGCCCCCTCGTGATCCAAGAACCACTCTAATAACAATTTGATTTAAGACGGCGTTTGATACCTCTTGGATCCTCTTCGCATGCGGAATGGAAATTAACCTACCGGCGGCCGATTGACTGCCCCTTCCGGTTTATTCAATCCACTTAAACACCATCCCGCGATAATAAAATTAACTTTATTCGCAAATCGTTCCCTCTGCAGACGAACTCTCGAGAGCGTGACGGTGGTAGGTCTGGTAGGTAGATCTGCAAAACCTTCTGGAAAGTACCCATTGAGCGACGTAATGATAAAAAACAAATTCGGAGGTGTTTATTAATGCATAAATCCTGTCCGTAAACGTTCGCGGGACATGAAAGAAGGAAAGGTTCGGGCGCCGAGCAGGCGCCGCTTAAGACGACCGATCGTTTGTTTCGAGAAGTAATTTCTTTTCGGACTTAATATCATCCGCGGGGTTCCATTGATGGAACTCCAAATAAAGAGACGGATTCTTCCATTACACTAGGCTTTAAACGCCGATCCCAATCTAATACCAACAGCGCCTTCGCAGAAGGGCCCTGGCGGTGGGTCCAGGAGGGCAATAAAATCCAACAATCGGATCCTTATCGTAAGACTTTTCGGCAACGATAATAATTCTGGTTTCGTCCCCAGTACGTGTTCCGCTATCCAACAATGGAGAGAATCGATTGTCGACGGAGGTTGACTTTCTTTCTTTCGATGTCGTATCGGCCGCAACCATCGACGTCTTCCGAAGACCCTCCCGCTACAAATCACGGCAAATACGTACGGAGGCCTCAAAAAAGGGACCAAAACGTTTATGCGTCTTCCAGTATCTCCTTCTTGATTGGACCGCTCTCGATAAAGTCCTTTCGCTCGATGATTTTAAACGGTTCGAATTAAATCGGAACGAGCGGCTGCTTAAGAATTCTCCCGATGACCGAGGAATTTTCGCCAAACTTTGCGAAATGGGATTAAGTCGAAGAAAGTGGATTTTTTTTATTTTTCGAGAGAGTTATGTCCCGTAGCGTAATTCTCCCGATGCGTTTTGAAAGCTGATGAGAAATCTTTTTAAGCTGATCTCTCTCTCTCATCATGCCAGATGTTGTTTGATGGAGTTAACTTCCTCGTGACGTGAATATCTTCAGTTTCAGAGGAGCGCGTGTCAGAATTTCATTTTCCGCTCTTTTATTGTTATCGCGAAGATAATATTGACATTGATGGATTAATTGCTTTGGATTTCCATCGGCTATCTCCTGATCGATCGATTCGTTTCCATTTTTTCATGCTTTTTTAAGTTGGAAAAGTTTCTATTTTAGAGATATTGACACGCATCCTCAAATGCAGTTGATTTAGAGAGTTATGATGGATGCAGATTTGTGGATTACTGGTGTAATTATGTACTTAGAGAGACGGTCTTCAGTTATTTTTAATTCAGTAGTGAAGAGGAGTATTATATTAGCCATATATATAGTTAAAGTTACGTAGTATGTGAATTGAACTGATGGATCACGCATACGTACGTCTACACGAGGAATGATTCCGAGACGACTTCTAACAAGCTTAAGAACCTGAGATAAAACTCTTTCTATAAGAACTAATCTTCCTTGGACGCTTTGATCACACTCCAAGTTCGACACAACGCTTATACGATTCAGAAATCAATTTGTAGAAATCAACGCCGCATCCAATCCAATGACTTCGAAGACTAAATTACCGCTGATATTTTTCCTCCCTCACCATCTCTCCTTATCCCTTGTGCCTCCGCCTCCATATTCTTCGTCGAATGGCACCACCGCTCCACGACAATCAGCCGTTAAGCTCTCTGAACACGTCCCTCACTTGGAGCCATGCGTCCCAATAAATACGCTAAGGTTGTTTGCTCTTTCTCCCATTTCCATCCACTGCCGAAATTCCCATTCCTTCTAATCCCTGTTTAGGGATGGGACGTAAACCGAGGACCCCTTCGTGTAGTGGGTGCACGGGTCCAGAAGGCTTGAGAGGGTATTTGAGGCAGAGATAGCGCGGGGATATTTATGAGGGAAGTGGATTGGTGGAGGACGCGAAAGATTTGAGAGAGGAATTCCGACGTTCTAATATTCGCCAGGCCCTGATATTTGGGTCTCTAAGCAATATTTGGTATTCCATTGGATGTCGTATTTTGCCCACGAGTTGGGAGTTTCTGAATTTCTCATAATGAAGAGACTAATACGGACTGAAAGACATCACGTATTATTTTAATTCGTGAGGGATACCACTCCAGAAGCAGGTGTCACTCTTGATCGCTAGTCGTGACAACGTAATCAAAAGGCAAAAAATTAATAATATATAATACCGGCTATCACGATTTGAAAAGATGAAATTAAAGAATAATTTAAATTAATTATAGCCCAAACATAAATAAATCGTAGAATAAAACAAATTTTTCATTTCTGGGGGACTGCATACATGGCTTCTACCTTTCATTAATTTATAGATATTTACGTTATGGTCTTAGATTAGCAATAATAAAAATGGCCTGTTATCGATTGCAACGAAGCTCAAAATTATTTTACCCCTTAACTGTTATTCTAATACCATTTTTATTATACCTCCAAAAGTAGCTTAACATTTCATATGTACAAAATTATTCAGCGAAATTACGTTCCCTTGTACTACATTGATAGAACAATAGACACAATTTTAAAGATAAAACTGAAATTATTTTTCATCAATAATCTGTTGATGTAATATGCTTGTAGCCTCTTTAATATATTTGGTTGCTATAGCTGCTCATAAACTATTAATTACATTCCAAAAAAAATTGAGAACTTATCTAATTGTCAGCCTCTTCATCTTCATAGCACTCGTCACCCAAAATAACCAAGTAATTTCTTAAACCAGTATGAATGATATCAATCACTTTAGCACTATTATCTTGCATATTATTCAACCATTACCTGGACGACAGAAACCGTTACCAATCGAGATTTAATCCAATAATCATGATCTAAATCAAATCTTCAAGCATTTAAACTTATAATTTAAATAGAATGAGCTGCGAGTAAACAGCCTCATCAGACGCGAATATTAAAGACGCGCGGGGACAAAACACGACAAAATCCTGCCGACGCACCGAAATGATCTCCTCCGCGATATATATGTGGGATGGGTGCACGGCAGACCCTTTTTATTCCCTTAAAACATTCACTTTTTCCTTTTATCGGAAAAGAAGAAATGTTCCGGATGAAAAGAGGTTTAAATAATGCATTTTCCGAAACTGCGCGGCAAACTTCTATTACTCCCCCCCCTCCCCTTATGCATTTAATCCTGTCCCTTTCACCATTGCACGCGCGCTCTCAAACAGAGCACCGGAAAAAAAAGACTCCGTTATTTTTCTGCAAACCCTCGCTGGTTTCCTGCCACTTAATCTCATAAAGCTAAGAATCCTTGCATCATTTCCATACAACGGCATTTTCATTAGCCCGAGAAAGGAGTCTGGGAGGGTTGGTGAGGCGCTCGCACGCACTCGTATATTTCCCTATTATTCATTCGCTAATCGAATAATAATTCTAATTTGTTCGGATCGACTGTGATTGGCCCACTTTCTCACCTCGGCTTCGCTGGTCATGTTCTCCGAGTTGCTCCGTTGTGTGATAGTTGGGTGCGACTTCCACGAATGATTACTGTGCTCTTGAGTGTGTTATGCTTCGCGGAAACATTCGGGGAAATAGATTCATGGAAATCATTCCTTTTACGATCACGAAATAGATAAGAATAACCTGGAAAATCCCGGAGTAAAAACGCGTGATTTACGTATGAAAATCATGCATTCAATAAGAATATGGCTCATCAAGCATATCATCTATCTCTCCGAATTTCTATATACTTGCATTACCTACCATACTATTCCTCCTTGCCCGAAGATGTAAATTACGAAACTGGTTTCGTATAAATCATATTTTCTGAGGAAATTACAAAGTTTTTAATTATACTAAGCATATTTATTCCTCCACATCTATGTATAACCTAATGATAGCAAAGAAGAGTACACATTTAGAGCAAGTATATTCAGTCCGTTTATTTGGGTCGCATAATTGACTAAAAAAGGTTTAAAAGTTTCGTAATTCGTACTCACTGCATCGAAAGATATATATATTTCCCTGAATTAACGATTTCTATCTTTTTTATCCTCAACTCACGTAATGACATAAAAAGATCTCTCACACTACTTTCACATTGCGCAACTCGCAAAAACTCTAAGTTAGTCAGGATATAAAAGTAAATTTCGACAGAAACAAGTTATTGCGGTGTTTGAATTAGGGATTTGCAAAAAAATGATTCGCCAAGTGAAACCTATATGAGGCGAATTTTGATGATTATGCCGAATTTGGAGGTCATTCAGCGATCTAAAATAACTGAGCGGAATGATTGGGAAATAAAGGGAAAAATATACCTGTATCTTTTAAAGTAGTGAGAGTTTGCAAGCATAGTTGTTAGCAACCATTAATCGTATGAATAAAAAATAAAAAAAGAAAGAGTATCTCACGTTTTTTTGCACAAAATACATGTATACCCTGTTATGATATACTTTACTTGATTTCTGATCGATTGATCCATAACAACGGAATGTTTTCAGCATTCATTTATTATCGTGGGTTACTAAAGCATTTGCAAGTTTCATTGATGACTAAATAAAATATACTTCTTACTGAATTGAGCTTTAAATAAGTAAAAGATTTTCACAGCAATCGTAACCTTGAATGTGTAGATTTAGCACGTAACATCAACTTATTCAATAACTCTGTAACTAAGCAATCAATGTTTGGGGGAGTTACCAATACCAACATCTTTTACATGCATACTTATTCCAAACACGTGTAAATATCTACGACATACGGTCTGGTCTTAACCAATTCCCGGTTGGTAACTCGTGCGCCATCTTAAGTCAGTTTCACGTCCATCACATCGGCGTGGCCGCGACGAAACCGTACGCTCTGCGATCACGCATCACCGAATCAGAATTTTCCTCCCTCGCTGAAAAAAAATCACGTAAAACGCGAGCTGAGAAAGAACTCGCGAGATCCTATCTCCAGTCAATTTCCTGGGGAACATCCCGTGACGCCCCGATACCACGGAATGATACAAAAACGGGCAAGAAATACACACAATTCGGGATACGTACGTACGCGGAGTAAGCTCTTCTGAAAGAGAAACTTCGAATGGCGCTGGGAAAGGACCCGGTCGCCGTAGCAACCATATTAATTGTCCCGTAATTAAGTAGTAATTCCTTCATTTTCCGCGGAAAAATGGATCTTTTCGGGGTTGTAGTGGGGGGCGAACCTGAACCTGTTATTCGAAATCGCGTGGGGGTTAGTTCGGATGGTTTTCAAAGGGAGTCGCATTGTCGTATTTCGCTGCGCGATTGTCATTGAATCGACGAGAAATGGAATGACTCTGGTGCATGTGCGCTGTATGAATGTGTGCGGGAACCGGGAGTAATCTCAATGCCGATATTGTCCCATCAAATTGCGTTCTCATCAAGAGGGTCTCTTTGGATCGCGAAGAGAAAAAAGTGGTTTTGCGTACGCGTATATAACTTTGCGCTCGACTTTATGGAATCGACTGAGTTTTCCGGGAGTGCAATAGCTATTCGGAGGCATACACTGTTGCATTTAAATTGGCCGAAGCTGTACGGAGAACAAAGGAGGAACTTAACAGCGGTCGGAAGATTGGAATAGTTTCTGTTGATGGAATGCCCGTTGAAGGGGCTTAGAGCGGATCCTAACGAACGTTAATATTTAGTGGGGCGCGGGATGTGTGGAAATATACATGGGAATAAATATAAGTGCCGCTGAGTTCAGTTAACACCAGAACGGATGAGGCTTACGGACATCGCTTAACTGGAAATGCATCCTCGGTCGTTTCCGGATTCTGTGAAAAGGCCATCCTGGTTATGTACGGTGTCCTAAGGTCCTTGAAACTTTGGTCCACTTAGAAATTTAGAAAATATATCAATAAGTTTCGAAGATTGTAAATAAAGGGAATACTTCGTTGTTCATTGTTCCTTGAGGAGATCTTGAGTATTAAACTATCACTTGTATATACTGTCAACGTTTAATCCGTCCACAAATCTTTCTTAGTCGTCTTTCTTTAAATTTAGTTTTTATAATATGAGAATGTTTGACGAAAAAACATTTTTACCTAATTTGATTTAATCATAAGTATACGAATGATATGTTTTATATAGTAATCTAATATTTCAACAATGGAAATAAATAGCATTATTATCAGCTCATTACTTGGGCCTACAGATTAAATTGAATAAAGAAACATCCTTCCTGTTATTAAATAATTTTTAAACATAATATCTTCAGATAATTCTCGTATCATCTTAGTTCATGTGATTAATTTATTTATAGAGGATTTAATACGTCCGCCACGTTTTAATCTTGAAGAATTTAACATTCCGAAACGTCCATAGTAAACTGTATCGTTTAAGTGTACCAATCATAGGAAGCATAGGTTACAGACAGATGATATTGAGCTATGATACTATCTTTAAAACTCGAACACAATTAACTAATAAATAAATGTAACTATAACGTATTTTTAGAATGTTAATCTAGAGTCATTTATTATTTAACATCACTAATTTTAACACAATCCCAATCTCCTTAGAATTAGTTCGAGGGAACCGACGCGTTAAAAACGACGCTGGATATAGAGTGAGACAAAATATCAAACCTTTGTGCCATGAGTATACGATATTTACCGCCCAAAACTGCAATAAAGAACGCGAGAAATAGATCTTCAACCCGAAAGGTTCCACACAAAAAGGACCCTTGATAGGGAGACCCACAATGCGCTGCACCACCACCACAAAATTAATTTCCCCAGCTCTTTAGATAAGCTAAAGACATGAAGGTAATGGAATCTTGAAAAGGCTAGCTGTATGTACAATATGAAGGACGGAATCGTGTTCCTTTTCCGGATTCGTGACAGTTCAGATTTTTCGTCACCTACTTTCGAAAATGTCACGTGCATTGGATCGCCTTTCCCCCGCACAACGATCTTCTTTCGAATGCATTCGCGGTAATGAATTCCCGATTTAAATTTAAAATGAAGGCGAGCGCGGGTGGGGATGTACTGCTACTCTTGTCACTGCGGGAAGAACAATATGTGGTCAGCGGTGTAGGGATTCCAGCCCGATGGATTTATTTTTCGCCAAGAAGATACGACTGGAGAAGAATGCACCCACCGGACGAAATCGGCCGCTATTCTTTACCCTTAGGAATATTAACGACCGTTTATCTCGATGGACTCCATTTTGCCCAATTACATATGCGCCTTATTTACGAGGAAGGATTATTTTATTGCGTCGATCTCATTTTTCACGATCGAATTAAGTGTAAATAAAAGAATATCAACAAATCATTGAGGACGATATCTGATTCGCATTGTGCAGTGAAACTTCGCTAAATTACTCGACGATCTTTTTAATCTATTCATGTGATATCTATGTTTCGAGGAAATAAGGATATCCTTTTTGGCCAACATCCAAGCGATGATATTTACTGGGAACATGGCCAAGATATAAATGGCGTGCCTTTTTGTTAATTTAAGGTCAATGTTAGATTTTATGGGAAATCTCATTCTGATTACGACTAAATAAAATTTATATACACCATGCTCTAAGTTGCTCATATTAAACATTTAAAAGGCACAAGCCTAACAAAAACTACAATTCTATTTATATACTGCTACGCTTTTTCTTTTTTGATTTCCTAATTATGTTTTAATTTTTTCCGATAAAAATTATTTTACTCCAATAATACGGATTAAACTTAGTGATAGTTTTCCATGATGAAAATAATAAATTCAGTTCTACTGAAGATGACCTAATGGGTCGAAAACATGATTGTGTATAATAAAACCACGTGTTAAAGTGTACAATTGTTTTCCCTTTATTAATTTCCTTAATTATTTAACTTTTAAGTATAACAATCAGAAAAAAAACTCTTGAACATATAGAAGAGTAATGCCAGAATGACTCTTATTTGAGCGATTATCTATGGAAACCATTTTAATAACCCTCTAACATGTTAAAAACTCAGAATAAAGTTCTGCTAGTACCTTTAGGAACCCGAATATTCAGGAGTCAAGGGCGAGGCAATATTGAAAAGGCGCGCGGGCGTGAAATGTCGGTTACCAGTACGTAAATCCTGCCTCTTGTTCGACGACCAACCTCTCTCCATGGCAACGTATGGAAATCAGAGTTAGACCACGTGAATAATAGGCGATTGCAGGAATGGAATCATTGGAAAATCAGCCTTTGAATAGGAGTAGAAAATGAGCTGCATCCATTCCAACAGCTGTTCTGCTGTCTTACTCTTTCGCGAATTTCAATTCTGCTTCGCATGAGATTTACGAATTCTTCAGAGTGATAGAAAAGACTACGACGAAATTCCTCAAGCACCCCTATTTTATACAAACTGCTTATATTTGTGTTAAAGAAACTCAAATTGTTTTTGTATACGTATTATTTGAAATTATTGTATTATTTGAATGATTTCGATGCGAGGGAACAGGTTTGGGAATGACCGATCATGGGAAAAGAGTGATATACCTCATCTCATTAAATGGATATAAAAATAAATTTGTTCATAATATACCACTTCCAGAGAAAAGAGTAACCTTCCCAGAAGGGACCATCTGTTATGATTACAACTCACATCCAGCGATAAAAATATATTCCTCAATATTAAATAGAGCTGATAAAAAAATTGACAATCTATGCAACATAAATCTTATGAGAAATTAATTTTAGTGGTAAGTAATCACATTCTTTTAGACAATAATATTTAAAGCGCCTGTACATTACATAGTCACACAAATCCTGTACAGTTAATAAACAGTAATTAAATATATTAATCGTTAATAAGCGATTTTAATTCTAGAAATTTAATGAAAAACATTAAATCGCATAATGCAATTAAAAATGTCAACGGGATGTGTTCATCGCAAACAAAACTCGCTGAAAAAGACGAAATATAAAATCCATCAATCGATGACATCAGTTATGGGAATATTCAACAAATTTCAGGCGAAATAACTATCGAATAAAAACATTTAAACACAAAATAAACAGATCAAAATCTAAAAATTAAATAAATACATTTTCAAAATACTTTGAATTAAATTTTAAATGGTTACTCATGCTTTAACTACATAAACGGCCGAAAGGGAAACTTTCAAAATTCGAAGAAGAAACAATCGACTATCGAAAGCGTAAAAAGTAATCGAATTGTAACGTAATAATGGGAGGGAAGGAAAGGAAGGTAAGAAGAAGGAAAGATCGTAAGAAACGTGGGGGGAATGCTGCAGTGCGGGAATCGCAGTTGACAAAAGAGTCGAGGGTTGAAATAAATCGGTGTACAGTTAAAGAGGAGGGGCGGGAATCGTTTAGGTGACGAAGCATTGAGAAGATAAAAGAGGAAAAATGCCGATCGAAAATGCGAAATTCAAAATCGTCGCCACCTGAAGGACACTTGCGAACTTTTTCAAAAAAATGTCGTCTACGAGACTCGTGAATTTAAGTAGGAATTTTAAACGAACAATTCAATCGCTCGGATGAGCAGTCCATGATTGAGTACAGAAAGTTTCTCTATCCGTAAAAGCTAAGTTTTATATATCCTTATTATAAACAATAACAATTTAAGGCAAATTAGATAGTTCGCTTCTTCACAGTTAGTCAAAGATCATTTGTTTACGAATAAAGAAAGAAAATATAAAGATCTATATTTTTAAAATATCATTTCAAACTCAAACTTAAGGATGCGCAATTGTTTAACTATATCTGTACATCTCATCGTCGGTTCAAATCCTTAATAACTTAATGAATGCATAAAACGTAGAAACAGTTGTTTTGGTGAGTTTTTCTCTATTTTATCCTATGATTTCTATTTCTCAAACATTTTACATTTGTGTTATTTCCATATGTTTTGCTGCTTGATGTTTATTTATCTTTTCAGTATCCAAGATACCAAAAAGAGGCAAAATAAACAACAATGCTTTCAAGCATAGCTTAAATAACTGTAATGCAATGAAAGATACTAAATAAAAGAATAAGGAAATACTGTATGATCCAACAATAATTCACTAAAATGCGATTTTCTAAGGGTTAACCAGCAACGAAAGTAGATACCTAGCCCATCATAGGTCTCTTGGTTGTGAGCATGTGCATAGTTCTACATCAGCTGTTCCGTAGCTTTTTTTACGCGCGTGTCCATAGAAATCCTCCCTGAAACATCGCAAAAAAACTCAGTTCGAAAAAAAGAACCTCTTCACTTAAGCCCTCGTTAGCATAGACATTCAACAATAGGCAACCCAATCAGGCACCCATATTTTACATCCATGCGAACAATTTTCATATTACCGAACCATTATCCTAATTGTAAATATAGTACTCCCTGAAATACTATGAAGATTAGAACCGATGATCTCTCCGTAAACTACGAAAGTATTCATGAAGTCCGGTGACGCGGCAAAACTTCTTACGAACCACCGCAGAATGGAAGCCCTGGAAAATCTTGTGTCGCAGTTAAAAGAGAGATCATTTGCATTCCATTGTAGAGCACCGTTGCATCACGTCCGAATCCCACGGATCCGATGGGGACCACCACCGCTTCGCCCTGCCGTTTTCACGGATAATCCACGGAATCCCATTCGTCTTTTAATTCTCTCCCTTGAGCCTATTCCCATCTTCCTGTCCACGGAGTCCACTCTTGCTTCCATTATTCCTTTAATTCGTGCTCTGATAAGCTTCCTTTTAACCCCTTCGAGAACCGATGGTTTTTATTTATCCTCCCTTCTATCTAAAGCTCTCCTTCTTTCTTGCATCCACAAAAGCCTCGAATAACGCAAATATGATTATGCCATGCAAATCCTGCTCTTATTCCCGCACCGGACTGTAGATGGGAAATGTTTCAGTCTTTCGCGCGAGATAGATTCTAGTTTTGCATGAGCTGAAAAACTGGTCGAATGGAAGTTCAAATCTTAGCGCTGTGAGATAATTGAAAATGGATAAAGCTGTGTTTGGAATGGAGTTATTCGGGAGGTTATTGAATTTGCTCGGGCTAAACAATATAAAGAGATGCATATCCTATCAGATGAATTTTTGACATTCAAATAAAGAACACTTGGCTGTACATATAAGAAAATCGTCATTTTCTGTTACGAATCAGAATTCATATTTCATTAATTTAGATTTTATTTCACTTGGCTTGCGGTTCCCATATTTGTAAAATCTGGACCCTATTTTGTCATACTTCCCAGACGTTATATGTCGGAAGTATGTCACTAAAATTATTTTATTGATAAATAGAAACGTAATCAAATATCGAGGTCTTTACATTCATACAAAGTTTCGATATAAACTTCTAAATATCATACTAAACTATAAATTCCGTTTTCTACCTGCTACCAAAACAATATAAATCCAACATTGTCATGTCTTTCATTGTAATATTAAAAGAATTTATTCGTTAATCTGATATTATTAAATCTTATGTGGCAATTAGTTAATCAAACGGTATTAATATGCAGTAATATACTATTCATTAAATATTAATCCAAAAATTGCGTCTTAAGTTAGTTAGTCTCTCACAATTCTTTTCGAATCGAAAGCAGGGGCAGCTTTGAGGTTCAAAAAACATCGGAATGTATTAATTAACAGCTTCCACGATCTCGGACAACGTACCAAACTTTTATACCATTCATAATTTTACCAATTCGTCATTCCCGTTTAATAAATTTAATCTAGCTTCGCTTCAATATTTTCATACCGAACAATTTTACATCAACTCATCTCTAAGCAACGGAATTCGTCCACTTGATACCATTACATCCTCAGTTAAACCAGCCTTAAACCATCCAAACCCTTCTTTGTACCTCCTTCAAGCAATTGTTGTGGCCATTCCCATGCATAGGAACCTCTAAACGTAGAAGAACCGTTCCTACAAAATTCGCCTCAAAATTTTTTCAAACGGTCACGCGTACCTCATTCCCTCGCATCCATAAACACTGCCATCCCTCTATTGTCTCGCTCGTTTGCATCAGAATCTCGTCCACTCATGTTTACACGCTCCTTCTTCCGGTAAAAAAAAAAACCGAAAAAGATTTCGAATTCGAACGCGTTTAATTTCCTCAAAAAAAACCGTTGAGGGTTGCGTGGAAACGGCCAGCGGTCGTTAGGTTTGAGGAGATCTTATTATAATAACACACCTCCGACGCATTTCACACGCTGTCCACCGATTTTTATAAGTCCGAGGAGAAATTATTCTGGAAGCCGTTGGAGGGGAGTGCGTAGATGTGGTGGAATTGCGCGGGAGATAGGTTAAGCATAGTCGCACGATGCGCGTTTATTTCCCCTTTCCGAAGAAGTCCCTTTTTCCTCTTCTTTAAGGGCGTTTTATGCAGGCCGCCCTTTCTCTCAGCCCTCCACACCCTTCGGAAATAGGGAGAAAGAGGAATCATCCCCCCGCGGCCCCTCCCATCGACCCTTTTTTCTCTCACACACTTATCCCTCCTTAAAATTCCCATCTCTCTCTTTGCATCATTTTCTTTGCATGCATAATGCCCTCCGATACTCTCACTGTGGGTCCACCTGGCCCGCTCATTCCCAGGAGTATAAATAAATCTCGGAATATTAATCGAAAAGACTGGATTTTTGGATGCGCAGAGACCGTTGGCTATCGTGTCGGACGAAACCATGGGAAAGTGTAAAAATCGGAATGATTAATTTGGTTACGAGGGAGTCCGTTACGGGGAGAGAAGGATTACGAATTTTTCGGGTTTTGGCGGCAGTTATTTGTCGCCGATGTAAGTCGTGCCTCAGAGTGATTCTTTTTCGAGATGGAAATGATGACTCGATGTAGACTTTTTGTTCGATGTTCGAGGAAGGTTGAGGGTGTTGTGCACCGCCGATCGCTATTTTATTTAATGACGAAGAATGAAGTCACCGCTGTTTATTATGTTTGATAAAATTAGCATTCTGGTCGGTTATCAATGATTCCTTTGTTTTCACGAAGTTATTTTAATTTGTGTACCTTTATTCATAAATGCTTCAAAAAGATTTTAAATAAAATAATAAACTTAAACTCTAATATGATAATGGCTTATATATTACGTAAACACTAGGCATCTACGTCGAACCGTTACCGAACATGGCCGAACATATACGTAAAATTGTAAGGCATTATATGTTAATACTTCACCATCAAGAGACACTGTTATTATATTCTTTGGTTATAAAATAAATTCTTCATATACTTGATGAAATTTTACGCTATTAATAGTTGGAAACAAGGCTAAAATATAATTATACATTTCAACCTAACCTCAAGTAGAACGAATCACGCAAGACGTAAATATCTACCCAAGGGTATTCTTTTTAATCAAATGAACATCGTACTTTTTTGCAAGGTATTAATTATGCAGTGGAAGACTTCGACATAAATGTATTTGGTAACACTTACGATACACTATCAAGCAGATATCAGTATCTAAAATGCAGTTCCTTATCCAACTTCCGGAGAATATTAGCGAACACAGTTTAGTTTATTTTAATAACCCTACATCTTCGTACTTTGCATACACGTACCTTCATCGTCACAAGACAAAAAACTCATCCTTACCAAACCTCAATCACCATCAAAAAAAGAGACAAACCTCTCATAATGAAAGACTCACACACCCTTTTCCATATTAATACACAACTAAATCCTCTTATTAAGGAAGAACCCCTCCTTATGAGAAAACACCACACACGCAGAAAGATAATAACCATTCCGTCGAAGCATCATCAGTCTTCCTCAGAAAAAAATACACAACAAAACCCTTCCACCCTTTTAATCGTTCATTACGAATACTCCGCAACCCGCTCCTAACATCATTCGGATTGAGCATAATCTTGTCGCAACATAAGTCGGGGGCGTGACGCCCTCGGAGGGGGGAGGAGGATGACCTTTGCCCTCGTCGTCGTTTCGCAGACGCGGTCCTTTTCGGATGAGAGCGGTCATTCGTCGAGAAAGAGTTCGCGAGGATCCCGAGGGATTTGGGTCGGCGGAGGAATCATTGGGAGATAAAAGAGAGGATTGTGGAAGAAGTGGGATGCAGATGATGTCCCTCGATGTGGCGCCCTCCTCCGGGGCCACCACCACTTTTCGGTTCTCCCTTTTTTCCCCCTCTCAAAAAGTCCGCGATCGCCCCACCCCTCACCGCCAGGACACCCTTTCGGGAAAACCCCTTTACTTCCCCACCCCGATCTCTCCTTAGCCTCGCTCTTCGGTAGGTAACATTACGACGCTTCCAACTGGAATAAATTTACATGTTCAATACCTCCCAAAAGGCGTTCTCCCTTATCCAACCCTTCCCTCCCACTCTCCCACAAACTCCTTCCCTTAATCCTCGTCTCTCCACACATCCGAAAGATGCCGTTCCACACGCTTTCTCCGGATATCTGCCTTTTTTTATATACCATCTATACGCATCGGAAGACTTTTTTTGCGACGAAAAACTTTTTTTTCCTTTTTTTTTAACAGACGCTTGCATAAGAAAGGGTGATTTTTGCATGAAAAAACTGCGGAAGTTTCCGATCCGCTGGTGATTTGCGGAATATTTTTCGAGCTCTCTTTTGGTTTCGCCTCGGTTCTGCCCCTGCGTATCTTTGCAAGACGCATAGGATAGTGTTTCGTCCGTAATGCTACCATAATAAAAGTATTCAGTGTACTCAAGTACTTAATTGCCGATCTGAAATACCAATAATCGCCCTAAAGTAATAAAGGTGAATTATTATTATTATTATTATAACAAAGGCTAGTACCACGAATTTTGGAAGTGACCAACACAGAAAATATTGTATTAGCGTTCTAGGTTTCCTATGAGGTCGATTTTTCTTCCTGTTTAAGAAAAGTTTCTATGAAATATTTACTCGTGTTAAAAAATTAGCTGCGAGATAATTTGAAAATGGTTGATCGTAAATATCTCTTTCATTTATCATAACAAAACTTCGAGCTTGGATGTATAATATGTTAGCCTGAAGACAAAATTTGACAAAGTCTAGTAATGTAGATTGCACTACTACTTAGTATAATTCCACGATAAATGGTATACAAATTTCAAAATTTCAACTATATCCCTGTTCCTTTAAGTATTTCATTGCTGTCTGTTTATAAGTAATCAAATTTCTCATAAGACGTCATTGCTATCTAGCTTGGCTAGAAGACTCTGAAAGTACTTCTCCCAAAGTGAATTAATCCAAAAATTAATATAGATTATACGTAAACTAAAGCGCACGTCGCATAAATGCTCGAAATCCATCCTAAGCGATACTCCGAGAGGCTAAACCGCTTTGGAGTAATTTCAAAGAATTCTCACGGAACATTAAATGCGTGACAACCGAGTTGCACGATGATAACTATAAATCGGTGTCCTCCGTAAGAGGATATACTAAGAATCACTAAACTCCTTCTAGGTGGGTGTGGAAGATTCATCGCGCCATTTAATTCAGAAGTGGCGAAGTAACGCCATTATAAAACTCAAATCGCATTGGGAGAAAACCACCACTCTTGCCCTTTCTCCAGAAGAGGAACATATAAATAAAGCAATCCTATTTTTCTCGAGAGTTTCTCCTCCGTTCATGAGCTATCATAATCTCTCCCTTATGATCATCGCTTCTGAGAGCTGTCGCAAAGTTTATTCATCTCCTCTGTTCCCATTGCATAGAATCTGGATAATCCTATCAGCGGTTTCTGAATCTTCCTCCCGTAATCTCCACCTATTAATTCATTTCCCCTATTCCATCACGTCTCTTCCCTTTTCCTCCATTCTCCAACATTTTCAACGCCCGCCTATTAAAACGCCTTCCTCCAGAGGATATCCTTAACACGTTCTAATCCAAATCCTTATTTGGCGCCCACTTCGATGATGTGCCACTCTTAATCCTCCGCCTTAATCTCTCCCATCCTCACTCACGCCATCAGAGCTCCCCCTCGCGGTTCAAATTAGACCGGCATCACGTCTTTAGAAGCTGAGGGCAGCGGAGCCACGCAATTGGGAGAAAATTTCCGGAGACCCTTTCGCCTTCTGCGACGATGGAGTCGTTTACTTCCTCTGGAGAGAGAGTGTCATAATTGTCCCCAGTGCGATCCTAAGGCGAAGGAGGAGGAGTTCCTCCCCACTCGGTTTTGAAATTCAAATCTACACTTCCATGCCGTGCGAGCTTTCGTTTATTTGAACACGGCCGGGATTATTGTTGCAATTAGAAGGGGAGGATATCTGATCGATAACTAATTGAGTGCGTTGAGAAGATCTTCGAGAGGGAAATGCGAAATGATACCCTCTGGTTACGAGGAGAAAGGATACCGACTTACTCTCACTTAGTACTAATCTCTTAGTAGTACTACGTACTTTTAGAATCAAGTGAACGCAGATCAGTAGTAGTAGTTCTGATCAGACAAGGCATCTAATATTAGGTTGATGTTATTCCAGTAAAATCTAACTACTATCTGTTACTAGATGGTTTTTAGATTAGGATTTAGGTTGGGGTATTTCATCTATCCAAATGTTATTCAAATTTCATTTACCTAATTTAATTGTCCTAATATTTACAATGTTAAAAACTTTTCTCTTCGATTAACTTATATAATATTATTAGATATAGACTTACTAGAAAACTACAAATAATAATAGTTTTTAAATCGATCGTCGCAAAATTTGAGTAATAATCAACAGTAGGTCATAAATCATGAAGGAAACTGTTGTTCATAGAGTGTTATACCTATAAAAATGCACTATTTCTCCGTTACAACTACACTTCAAAAGTTATTTTCATCAAATTAACGAAAATTTCTAAATTTATCGGAAATATCGGGCATTGAAGAATGCATTCAATAAAACCATTCATCTGGATTCCCTTAAAACATTTTAAGTATCCTTTCAAATAATAATGGTAATAAATACTGAGTTAACCCAAAATTTTATTTATGGCGACATCAGAACATGACTGATATCCTCTTAGCTAAAGGTTGCATTTTAGTAACATACGAATTCTCGATGCAAGATCTATCAACGGAAAGTAATGATTGAGCTGCTCCAAATTTGACGTGCGAATATCATCTGCAACCCCTTTTCGCAAGAGACGAATGCCTAGCGATTGACAAATGATCTCTTAAGCGGCAGAAAAACGCCGTATTCGCCAGTCAAAATGGGGCCAGTTCAACTCATGACACGCATCACACATAATCCCCGATCTAATGGATGGCCTTCTCCGTTCCTTAGTGATATGCCTTCATCACGTCACTCTGCCCTCCTACCTGAGTCATTTTTCAATTTGTTTAAACTACCCTTTTAAAAACGCCCTTCGCCTTGTTTCCCACCATTCCTCTGGTGTCGCTCTCCTTTCCTTCATCATTCATTCTCGCGTCTTTACCATCCGCACCGCCTGAGGCTCACCTGCGATACTGCCAATGCTCGATCAAGCGGAAATGCTCTTTGCTGTCCCCTTAGGCACTACTGTGCCCAACCCTTCGATCCCCGCCCAGGGATCCTTCAGGTGGAGTCGAGGGAAAGGGCGAAGAAATGGGCCACAATACTAGACCCTGTGGGACCCCTCCCTTCGACTCCTTATCGGAAAAGAAACGGTGCTTTTCTGGGTGCCGCATAACCTCTTCCACTTCGCCTGCAGATCGGATTATCGGTGCAATGACGTGGATTCTGCCGGTTCGACATCTTTTTTTCCACTTCTCGCGGTCGTTGCCATAATGGAACTTTCTCTTGGACTCGATTGACAAAAAATCTCCTTCCGGGCCGACGAACATCCAGAGTATTGTCGGATAGAACGGCCTGTCTTGTGGGATGTTGTTGTTATTGTTGCAGAGGATTTTGGGCCTCGAGAAGATAGTTGTTCTGCAGTTCTGTGGCATGCGATTAGGTTTCGTTCTGTACGGATTTTCTTTCATGTTAAAAGTAGCCTATATTCTATTCTTTGAGCGCCAGGATTTTTACTGATTTTATTATACGGATACAGTTTAAGAAGGTAGAAAATATACCATGATACCGCTCCATGTATAATTCTATTTAGTGTCCATAGCCAATAAATCTCATCACACATATCATATTTTACATAGTTCTTACCACATAGTGGTTAGAATATTACTTTTAACAAAACCTTATAAGATGGATAAGAATCCCAGTCCCTGTCATACAGCTATTTTTCAATTCTGTCTACCCTTTCAGATAAAGTTATGTAACCATTAATAGACTAAGAGTTACTTTAAAAAACCTAGATTTTACCTGAGATAAGAAGCGAAGTCTTGGAAATAAATTAAATCTTAAAAAAATTTTTCGATTCAGCTTTTTCAGTGTTAGGATTAGTAAATTTGTTATAAAGATCTTGTTTGCAGAATTCTCGAATATAATATTGTTATATTTTTACGATACTAGTATAAAGTGTCTAATTTGACTTCTATGAGTCATTAGTTCATAATTAATAAAAACATATTTCACATCGAAAATGTCTACTGATATGCTTTTTCTACAGCACGTAGTAAATGTCTTTTCTGTTGGTGACAGTACTTACTAGAAGCTTCAAGATCGAACAATCTCTCGTGTACAATTCAAACTAACAACAAACCTATTAAGATTTCCAGAAAGTTCACGGAGATGAATGTGTGTAAACACCCATTTTTCGGTTACGTGCCCATGAGCCGGCAGCAATTTAGCAAGCCGTAAAATTCGAATGAATCTGTTACTTACGACCGAGTCACAGCCATTTTGAGCAGGTGAAGCTTTCATGCTACGTAATGACAATGAAAATGGCGAAATTCAAAAAAGAAGATGCTGCTCGAACTAAGTGGGGGAATTTTATTTATGTATTCAGCTACTGACGCATTAAAAACCACCCCTTTGCGTGAAGGAGCTACAACAACGTGATCCCGAATTCTAGAAATCTCTCAACCTTCCTATCTTTTCATGGGAAGAAGCGATCCCCTGCATGTTCGTGAAACCAGTTCCGAATACTTCCAATTGGAATGCAAAGGAGCTACTGCCATGAGTCCGTGGGGCTCACGAAAGAAATAGAAAGCAATTCGTTGCGTTTTTCTCCACACCAATAAAGGCAATTTAGTTTCGCGATGCATTAAAAATTTGCTTTTTGTGTTTCGTTCACAGGATGTAACTGAAAATTTGCCGACGGAGTGAAATTTATACAAGCTACTCTATATAGCTGGGAAATTGTTTTAGATTTTTTCTGATATTTATTCCCTTCTATTCAATATAATGCATGTGCCTAGCCCTCTATTACTTATTAAAACTCCACCCAATTTAATATTTTTTTATATTTTGTTGCGACGAAAAACTTTAGTTTCTAAGTATAGATCGAATATAGTACTTTGATAGTCATTTAGCAACAAATATTAGAAATTCACATAAAAAATAAATTCTGAATATCCTTATTTACAGCAACGAAACATTGGGATTCTATGCGTGTTAGTAACTTATCACGATTGATAAAACTCAGACTCTTAGGCTCAACTTCCTGCTTCGAAACTATAATGAACTTCTAATAAATTTTAACAGTTTCTTATAAGTTACCCGGAGTTCGTTATGAATCAAAACTGAAGAAAATATCATGAAATATTCTAAAAATTCATTATCTGAACACGTTACATCGGCATTTCTTTTAACGGAATAGCATGTATTGTCAATTCCTCTACATCCATAATTTGTAAACGTAAACGCATTTTGTTAACAATTCAGTAACTAAGATGTACGAACTGCTAACGTGAACTCATAACGAAACTCGTCGTGCAAACATACATCTGTGGAAAATAAGTAAGTCTCTCGACTTATTATTATCACGTCTTGCCACAAAGTTACGCCTGATTATATTGACTTTATTAATACAAATGGATTAAAACCTCATTTACGCGACCATTCTTTCAAATTTTTCCGCTCATCACTCAGTCCGTGGAAACGACTGTTGATTTTTCGCTCCATTAGCCGGGACAAACATAATCGTTCTATTATTAAGACCGGGCAACGCTTCAAAAATCGAAGGACATGTCTTAAAGCTCTTGAGTAAATCTTTCATCTTCCCATGAGGTAAGAGTTAAGGGATGAAAACCAACTGATATCCTTGAGGAAGTACGCTAACGAATGGACAGTCTGGAGGAAAAGAAAATGCCATGGATCCGCCACGATTTACTCCATGCTTGCACGGTTAGGATGATGCGTATAGAAGAGAGGGAAGAGAGGATGGGGTGGACCAATCCGATAGGGTAGAAAAAAAACCCTTGACGTCACGTGATTTTTTATCCAAGACTGCACACGAGGTTCTCTATATTTAGCTCTGGCCCGTAATAAGGAACATGGATTCGAACTTTGTTGAGTGAGAGAGACAACTGAATGTCTAAGGGTTGGGCGGTTGGGGGTGATGATATAGAAATGAGGAGGGCGGAGACGGGATAGGGTTGATGTGGAATGATGTAGATTAAGCGTGGAATGGAGTCGAAGCGACGGGAAATGTGAGATATTTCGAACTCGCGATCGCCAGGGAAAGAGTTCTCATTAAGTGGGAATCTAGCGTTTGGCGAACTCCGAGCGATGGAATAAATATTCCGTGAATCAGCGACGGGTGGATATTGCCAAAGAAGAGGGAGCTATCTAAAACTTAGTTATTTACGAAAGCTGCCAGGTATTACTCTGCAATATTCGATTACGAACCTTGGCTTTTGATAGAGATTTAAAACTGTTCGCTGTGAAGGAGGAAAACCGTTTCAGAGTGCCCATCAAAATGATCACGGATACTTAAGCAGATGGAATATATTAGCAGTGAGACGTTGAATTGATGAATTACTTAGTGTTTATGTGCATTGAAATCATTATCGAATAAAATTTATAATATAGTAACTTATAAAACTCAATGGAGTAATTTAACTGATGAGAATATAAGATTCTTCTCATAAAAATTTTGCGTTGTATCGGTTGCTATCAGTTTTTAAGGAATGGAAATTTACTTACATGAAAAAAATAGATTTATCATCTAATATAAGAGTATTTTGAGACATTACGTATATAATTATTTAACTATAAGTATATTTTTAAATTTACAACTTTCAAGTTCATATATCTCCTTTTAATTGAAAATTTACATAATTTCTTTTCTCTATATTTATCCTAAAAAAAACCAGTTTTACCAACTGGAGTTAACGTTTACAGATTAGAAAAGATTTCTTTCGTATACCGAAATAAATACCTCATGGGGCACAGAAACCGAGGTCAACTTCCTGCTATGACTCAGAACACGTGAACTTTGCGAAATCAAATGAACCAGACTCCTTGGCCATAGGATACAAAAGCTCATGACAGCCCTTCCCAAGAATAATTTTACTATCCCTCTTCCCTCGCGAGTTTATGGGTCGAGAGCTCCTCAAAACCGGAGGATATAATATTTCGATTTTAAATCGAAGCAGAAATATTCCTTAACGCAAACCGCGCCGGACTGCAGAAGATCAAAGAAACTCCGCTTGAATTACGACCTAGCTGCGTCATAATCAAAGACAACGTCCGCTGTCCCTTTGGAATGAATCCTCGCGAACACATGCGTATGATTGGGCGAAGCCCGGAAACAAAAAAGTCCCCTGGAAGATGGCCGAGACAATCGTAAAGTCTCTCCGAATAAAACAGCCCGAGGATGTGACGATTGCCCCCGGCGTTTCTGAACACTGCGCCGTAACGTATCTTGACGCATCCTCCGGCGAAAGCATCGGCCATCGCTACATAAACAGCGCACGGATTTTATAGTTGGGAAGGGGTACGTAATAAGGCGACAAACAGTCGCGATTTGTGAAGACTTTGAGTCCAGGAGCAATGAGGAGGAGGAGGAAGACGGGAATAAATATAGTGTCGGGTGGGGGGGAGTGCGGGGGTGTGAGGGTGGTGGGGGTTTAAGTAGCCATGGTGACACGAACAAAGTGATAGCAACAGCTGCACCCTCTAGCGGGCGAGTCGCCGCCCCAAACCCATAACTCCGCGCTGATCCTGCCACGTCTTCTACATCCTTCTTCCTTCATCTCCACACTATATTCGAATCTTCCGCATCCAAGAGCCATCTTACAGACTCTGCACCCCCAACTCCCTCTCTATGAACAGACGTCCGTTTACGGAGATTTTCACTGGTCACTCTGCACCCTATAACTGTAACCTTTCTTTCTCCCGTAAGTTCTTCCACCTCATATCGTTCGTCTTTTGTTCTTAACCAAAAGGGTGTCTAGTTACATTCTCACGAGTGAAAGAGGAAACTCATTAGTATCAATCTGAGGTTAATTAAGACGCCCGATCTAATTGACTTAGATCGATTCCATGGCATCCATCACGTTTTTACGCGGAAGGAACTAGGAGATGTTCTAGATCTAATGAGGAGTTGTGGAGTTCGCGGAAGACTTGCTTTGTTATTTCAGGGGACGTTTGCTGACTTTATGCATTGTGAGGGAAGGAAAGAGTGCATTTCAAAATCTGGCATGGAGAAACCGACAATTAATGTCACCGGGAAAAATATTCCGCCTATCTTTTATTCTTTTCCTAGACTGCGGAAAAGGGATTGGTTAAAATAAATAGTTAATTTTTAAAAATAGGCCGTCCCAGACGCATAAGTAGATTCCCATAAACTCTCACTGTAATCGAGTTCGCAATATTATTTACAACTCGTGGAGTTTTAAAGAGATGCAACTGGCAAATAACCATGACGACAATAAACAAAGAGCAAGGAGGATATAGGCGACTATAATGGGATATGACCCTAAGACTTCGATGCTGCCAAGATATCAACGTGTTTGAGGCTAACGAAATTCATCGCACGTTAATAAATATAAATTTTCATTACGTGAATACCTTAAAATTTTAGCTAGCCTAATTACGAACATTGCGAACTTAAAAGAAAAAAAGAAATGGACTCCACCTTATACCAAACAAATTAATTAGACTATAACCTTCTCGGAATACAATAATGGAGGTGGTACACTAAAAGACTAGTACGTAGCTATCCGCGTAAACATGTAGAGTATTAGCCCGAAGAAGTGAAATTACTCGTGGAAACGGCGATGCAAAAACACTTAGCTTTATTTATCGCCCGCCCTAAAGCGAGGTATTTTTCACTTAATTAACGTCTAAGAGTTTTCGGCAGCAGGGTATATTTTCCACCTTGAAATTGCAAGAGGCCAAAAGACTCTCACATTGACTAAGTTCGCTAATTATTTATTCGCTTTCATGTCTTCTTCGGCTATTCTGAGACCGTTCAAGAGCTTCGTAAAATGCATCAACATAGCATCAGAGGTACCATAGAGGGCGTCACCTGTCTTTTTGGCCCCAAGTACCTGGATCTCACACCCTTCTCCCACTTTATCCATTTCCCCCTCTAATCCTTTATGTCACTCATCCTCTTCTATTCCAGCATTCGTCTCAACTCTCTAAATCTCTCTTCGGAAATCTGAAGATGAGTAATCGGTTAATACGTCTTAATCCCGTGTCCCGATTACATGACGTCATCAGAGCATGCGGTGACGATGCATATTCGTTAATTGCTCTAAATATTAGAAATAAAAACATTTTCCTCGATTAAAACAGGCGAGGAAAGCATAACTAAAGGTTAAGTAGAGCCTCTCAATATTATAGTTATTAATTATTTTAAAATTATATACATGTATCTATAAATTAGATACCTGTTGTAACGTTATTATTTTATTAATTAATTCTTTCCGATAAATGTCAATATCTCTAACTCTAAAATTGTAAATTAGTATTTTGTATAAAAGTGTAGTTTTTGGATGAGATTTTATAATTTTCGTATTTTTAAAATTAGAATTATTAGTATTTTGATATTTTCCAGCAGTTACGTATAGTGATGTCGCCACCAGTCCTGGAAACCAGCATCAACAATTTTGTTAATAAACAAATAATGAAAGATTATCGAAGGTCATTAATGGAAACCCAGAGAGCATTTGCTAGTAAATTTAAACGATGACACTTAAAGAACAGACAAAAAAAAACTTAAAAATCATCACTAAGAACTGCATTCTTTCATAATACAACCTGTAAAAATCGAAAAAAACTTTAAATTAATCAAAAAGAATTGCTGTCATTGCTGACTTTATAAGATATTATCGTAATTCAATGCGACGCTATCTAAATTTAAAAATCTACAGTAACACATGTTTTTTTAACGTTCGTCTCTTTGATAAAAATATCGGAAAATTGATGGTAAAAACTTCCGAGGAAAAATCTTGTATTTTATTGTGCAAAGTCGTGTATTTAATTTTGCTCGAGACAGTATGAATACGCCGATTAATTCACGCACACTTTGTTGGAATAATCTCGAACCACGTACTTAGCATTTTTACGTCTAAAAGTTTAAATATCATTAATGGAACCTTATCCATCCCTTGATAATGGACGCTAAGTTCTTTGCGGATGCCCTCAGAATCCTTTGCTGGTATTACTATTTGAGGAGTACGGATGGTTGCCATTTTCTATAATCTTATTTCACCGCGTTTCGTGGCTTCCCCGCTAAACAGCTAATACTACAACCCCTTTTATCCCGTATCATTCATTCGAACACTCAGCCGCTACCAAATCTCCAGTTCTCTCATAGTTTCCCATTCTTCCTTCAACTCCTTTTAAAATTCCTCACTAATCCCTTGCCTTCCTATTCGTCAACATCATGGCTCAACTGTTTCGTCTCCGGCCACAATCAGACTCATCTTTCCCCGCATATTCCTTTCCCCAGCCCCTTCCTTTAAACTTTACTCCTTCCCTCCTTTTTCCACGTTTTATCTCATCCCTTCCGCTAATTCTAACTTGTTTAATGCCCAAATTAATTTAATCGTTGTTCTTGTTTACTTTGAAAAATGGTTAGCAACCTTATTGCCCAAACAGTATAGTTCTCGTAACGATGGAGAAATAATAACTATAAGGATGTCTTCAAGGCATGTACACTACTCATACTAAATTATTATTTATTAAAATTTTTATTCAGTAAAACGAAAAAATATATAACATTCGAATTGATTACTGCTAGATAAACTTTAATTAAAGTCTCAACTCCAACAATACAGCTATTCTAAATTTCTGATTATTATGATATTTAACCAAAGAAATGTATTATAGACTATTCAGGATTGAATTCTGTTCCTTAGAAACTGCGATAGTATTATAATCCTATTGGTATATTTGCCATGTCCAACAATGCAATTTAAAATATAATATTTACATCGATATTGATATATCGATAAATATCGATCTTTTTCATATCCTAATAACACCCGAATCGATATAAACTCTGAACCTACCTGGGCCTAACCTAGTCAAATAGTCAAGTCAAAGAGTCAAATAATAAATAAAACATAACATAGGTTACATTTCCTTCTAATTTAATTTGCATTATTGAAAGATTTACTTCTTTCAGTCGTTTGATACTTAAATTTTTAATATTAAAATGGACAATCTAATACTATTAAATACTAAACTTAACAGATATTATAAATATTCTTAATACATTCTTTTACAATGCCATATGTGTCTAGTAGACTATATTCACGCTATCAAGATCATATCGAACAGAAACGTCACAGCGTGATTTCCCTAATGAAGACGTTGCTATTTTCCTTTACTTTCCCCAACAAAATAAACCGGACTTGACTACGAACAACTCCGTGCAACTCTTCATCCATCAGCGCATTTCTCAAATGAGCATCAATCTTACAATATTTACTTTCCCATTTCCCTTTTACTCCGCCTTTTCATCTCCCAATTCTCATCTTTCTAAAGATCCCTCTTCCAACTCATTATTCTCTTCACAGTCAATCACCCGTTAACCCATTCCATTCTGTTTTTCTTCTCCTCATTTCTCTTCTTCTTTGAATCGACTTCAAATTCCGGACGCCTCTTTCGTAAGGAATAAATGTTGAGCACACCTGACCGTTATATTACTCAACCACATATCGAAATAGTCTGTATCTCCGCTTGTTTTTCCCAAGCCTCTCTTATCCTTGGTTCGTTTCCAAAGACTGACTATTTTCGAAGAGCCATTTCGATTCGGATGCCTTCAAAAAACAATAAAACGGCTGATCGACACTGTTACCCTCTTCTTCGGAGACCGTTAACTTAATTTATTGGCGACGGCGAATCGACATGGGTTTTGAATAGCAGGCAATCTGCCCGACGGATTAGCTATTTCTAAAGCGTGCAAAAATCGAACAAAATCGACTCGGGGAACTTTGATTGGCAATAAAGAGAGGCAAAACCTTTCTAGAAGAACAATGCTTGTCGTAATAGCCTTGGCAGTCAATATAATTATATTTTCTCTTTGACATTTGTACGAAGATAATGGAGTGATTATTTTAATGACCTGGCAATCGAAGATGTGGTATAATTTCGAACAACCCCTTGATGAGAAAATACACGAAGAATTAATGAAACATTGAAATGAATCGTTAAAAGAGAGTGTTTGACATCTGAAAAGGTACTTATTTGTTTCATGGACGGTTTCGCGGTTGGATTAATTCCGATAGATATAATCGTGTCAGAGGTTTACATCTAAATCTTTTTAATCCTTAAATACAATGTTATAGATAGTGAATTAACGTCATGTTTAACTAATTGTCCAACAATATTATAAGTAATTACTTCATAAGCTATCCCTCTCTTCTAATACCCGCTTCAATTAATTAATTAAAGTATCGGAATATAAAGAGAATTGATTGTTGTTCCTATTACATACAAGAGAATTGTAAAGCTATAGAAGTCATATTATTTCTTAATCAATAGAATGGGATTACGAAGAAAGTTAGATTTTTGTGGAATTAAGACTTTAGATTGTTAAAGAGGAATAAACCAAAATAAAACCTAAATGATTTTGTAAATTAACGGGAAATTGTCATGGAGATATTATTTAATATATTGATTATTTGTAAGATATGTAATAATGATTCTTTTTTTGAATACTTAATAAATAAAGGAATCAGTATCTCATACACTGGATATTGTACAGCATGAATATTTTACTCCCTAAACTCCTCTCGTTCATAATATATACTAAAGAATTACATAAACATCAATGCCTCACTTTAAACCTTCCATCGCAAAAATCTACTCTCTTCACGGGCATGACTCCAAACAGCAAATACGAAACAACGACAGTGTTTCAAACACGTACTCTCATCCGCATTTCAATTTCGTGGGTATTTTCCTTTATGCGCTCAAACGTTCTTCTGATAGCGAAGCATAGAAAACGGACTTCCACAACGGAACACTTCGCGTCTAAAAATCAACAACATCTGTTCGCTTGGAAACGAAACACCGCCGTCAAGTTTGGCGAGATATTTTCGACACAAATACAAAGACCTCATCATCTCCTTGTATCTTATTCTGCAACCCTCCCTTCGGAGAGTCCAACGGGGCGATTGCCCATTCGATAATTAACCGAGGGCAGCCGCCAAAAGCATCGGCTATTTATTCCTCAACTATTTTAACCTCCGAATTAGATGTATATACCTTCGCATTAGCGGGGGGATCAGGAATGCGTTTGAGTCCTCGGAAAGTCACAAAGTGTTCGCTGTGAGGCTTTCGCAGTCATTGCTCCCTCGCTCTTTGACGCGAATTCCTTTCGCACGCGAATAATTTATTTCGGTCCGAATTTAAATCGAGGGGATATGAAATATTTCGTCGTCTCCGTGCGAAGAAAGACGAGAGGAGAAAAAAACGGTCGCTCTTGCGTGCTCACGCGTGGCTAGTTAATGCTGTCTCCGGATTCGGTTTGTGCACTCGGTGGGTACAAAGGAATTGTAACGAGCTGGGTTGCAATTATGGGAGGGAACGAAGGGGGACGCCCAGGAAGTATTCCGACCGCACCACCTTCCGAACAGTTCCAAACCAGTTACGTATTTATTCCGCTAACGCATGTGCAATCGCTCCGTGGTTACGGAAGTGTTTATATTGGAGGAATAAATGCGTTTCCCCGGTGATATCGGGGCCGATGAGTGTCATCGACAAAAACCGCTCTGATATTGACGTATTATGATTTGCTATTGGGGATGCGATCTCATCGGGGAGCTCGACGTTGTTTGACAGCTGTCGAGAGCCTGTTTGTATGTATTTCGATAAACAAGTTTTGAAATGAGGTGAGTAAATAGTTATAAATTGAATGATGACTATTATGAGTGTTTGCTGTATTTCTTTACGGGAAGTTCTGAGTGAATGAATTTCCAACGAAGTATTCAAAACTCCGATTTATTATTCTTAAGTTTATAAAGTTTTATCAGAGGAAAATAAAAAATACTTAAAAATAAAAAAAATATATAAAATATTAATAAATCAGTTAAAACTAACCCCTCTTTCGGGCAGATAATTGTTAAATTTTAGGACGAAACTCGCTTTGAATCATAATTCAGACAAATAAATCTTTGCCAGAGAGTCTCCTATACGTATTTGTACTTCAAGTACGCTAATAAAATTCTTTTACCTATAAACTGGGTGTTAAACGTAGTAAACACGGTTACAAGAGTTTATTCGAAGTTGTACATCAAATTCACTCTTTTTACTCCTTCCTCTAGCAACACTACTCCTTTCTAACTTCACCATGTCATCCTTACACAAGTAACAACATTATTCATCAATATTAATTTTAGCTGCCATGAATAGGCACCTCTGAAGAACCCTATTTCCGTGGACGTCATCTCACAGCCAACCCATCCCGAAAAACGTAGAAGACCTTCAGTACGACGTATCTGCAGAAGACCCCAATCAAAATCCGCGGCCATCGGCGCTCTCCGTTTAATCCTCCGTTAATTGGCACACTCTCTCTCGCAACCCCTTCGGATGTCGACACAATTAACGCGTCATTGCCCTTTATTCGCGTCCGTCGACGGACACGAGAGGCAAAATAAAAGAAGACCCATTTACATCTCCATCGAAGACGTGTTTGTTAGTTACACTGCGCCGCACAAACGCGATTGTGCAACCTCCCCGGAGAGAGAGACCGCTCCCTCGGAAAACCCGTAAAAGTTGTCCTTTTCGCGACGTCAAAAGAAAAGGGAGGATATAAAAACACGCACACAAATAAATGACGTACGAGCGGCGGATCCTTTCTCCCGTCTTATTTTGTGGGAGTGGGGCACCCGGAGCCATGAAATTGTCTATCACAAAAGGGGATGAATCTCTTTAAAAGACTGAATGCGCGTCGGGAGACCATTAAAAATGTGTACGGGAAAAAAACCTTTCTCTCCCTCTATCGCTCTTCCTAGCTCTTACATCCTCGCTTCCCTTTCACGGAGGAGTTTTTTTAATGCGGCCGGAGAGGGAGTTGTTCCTGTCGCCAGCAGTCAATCCCTCCCCTTCTACGGCTGCAACTGGTCCGGCCCATTGATCTCTCGCCCGCGAAAGAGCGAGAGATACGGGGCCCTACAATGGCGGACATGGCAGATAGACTCTGGAGTACTCATGCGACCCCACCCCGAAAATCTGCCCCCTTCCCCTTCCTTTTCTGGGTATGCAACAACCCAAATTGCGTCAAAGGAGAGGCCTGTATGTGTGTGTCCATTCTGGAAGATCGGAGGTCCACGTGTCTTGCGGTGCCAGTCGGGTACCCTTGTGTGGGGAGCGATAACCGGTCGGTCCGGTGCAATAAATCGGTAGGGAGATTAAAAGTGGGGAATCGAACGACGTGTTGTGGGAGAAGAGTTACCACCTATGCCCGCTTCCGAACGTGGTTTCGGCCACCCAGAAACCTCTGCTCCCAGCGATTCCGACTCTCGAATAAGTCTTTGAATAATTCTTCAGGACCGGAGATACGTAACATTGATTTTTAATCGATTATTTTATCTCGATGAAGCTAATACATAGATGATGAGTAAGCTCCAAAATTTACGATTCTTCAGACTACTTGTTGAATCAGAAGCATTTGATACAGGATGTATAATAGAAGCAAGAAATTTGCTTATTAATAATGATGTAATGTAATGAAAATTCTATGAATATTTTATCGATATTGCCGCAATAGATTTATAAATGCATTCCATGAATGTTTTTATTTCCAATCCATCATTAAATAAAGTGTTTAATGTTAATCCAATAAATAATTTTTTTTACAAAGAGACGAAGAGTTTTACCTATGAACCCCTTTCCCGAATAAAATCCTCAACCTTTTCACTTTATCAAATCTTCTCTACATAAAAATTAAGCTTCACATCAAGCCCTATCTTCTAAGACCAAAGTATACTATTTTCTAGTCTTAATAAACAGAAAGCTGTAGATCACGGAAAAATAATGTCTCGAAGAAAATAAAATGTATGGACCCAATGTTTCGGTACAGTAGTTCATACAATATTCTTAAAAAAACGAAGATTTCATTTATGCTTCATCCAACACTAAAATTTATTTAGGAATTTTATCTATCTTGAGAATGTTATACTAGCAGTATTATGATACTTAAATACTGATTGTTTAATCTTATAGCATGTAGACCATGCTCAATTGAAGCCAGCTTACTTCTGAAACTTCTTACAACGAGAATAAAACAGAAAATACCTCTTTATTAAAAGAATTATGGATTCGAATAAAATGCAATCGAGCAAATCCACGAACCTCTCCATGGTTGGGCTTGCTAATAGCCGATATGCTCCAACTGTTCTTCCTTCGATTATATGTTCAGACCCAAGAGTAAAAAAAGACTTAAGCTACTGAAATCCTTAATAATTTACTCAGACAATTTTTTTAAGTTCGAGTGAGGTAGCTGCAAAATAAAAAAATACCTTCATGCTTTGATGTTAGACCGCGATTACATTTAAATAAAGGATCGAGTCCCTATCGTTCCCAGAGACCATAAAAATTCGTTCGGCAAAGATGTTTCGGAACTTGGCCATCGAGTTTGAAACAGCCTCTGGGCAAATGAACGTGATCCTGAGTCGTCTATAGCTGAACGGGTGGTAACACTAGTAGGAGTAAAGGATGGGGTGAAGAAGAGGTGGGAGGGTGGTGCGGTGCGTATTTGCTATGGTGAACGCTCTTCTGGGGTCCAGAGACTTTTCTAAGGCTTAAAGACGGTCCTATTGAGCCAGAACGAGTTGTGAAGCAACGAGACCGCTTTTTTAAAAGACTATGAAATTGCCTAATTTTCTAAGCTCTTCAGCAAACACTCTATCGGAAGAAGTAGAAGAATTTTTGATTGGTTTAAAAATGCTGTAATTTTATAGCCCTTAGTGCAGCTGTTTGGAGGAGATTACGAACTGCTAGCACAAAAGATTTCTTCTACTCAATACCCAAGTTATGAAGTTATAGTTAGGAATAAGTAAGAGGTAAATATCATACAAAAAATTACCATATACTTAATTTGCTTCGTATAAAATTATAATTAAGATTTTTATCTATTTAATGTGAATTTTAATAAATGTGCATCGTTAATTTTACCATCAAGTTGCATTTAAAGCTTTTATTTCGTGAATGGAAATTATTAGTCACTTGAGTAGCTTTGGGTGCATACGAATCCGGTAGGAGAGTGAAATCAGAGCTCGAAATGTTTTAATGAGAAAAAAAATAAGTGATTTCGGTTATGACGATGAAGAATATTTCCCGCAGGAGAACATATTCGATCATAATTTTCAGAACATGACTTCATGAATCACTCTTTTGTTGCGGTCGATGATCACGGATGTGCCGGTGAGTTGGAAAATCCTCGATTAACACGTGCATGAAGAAATGAAAAGAGATATCGGGTCAATGTGATAAAAATCGAAGAGGCAATAGTGGGAATTAGATTATTCTTTCTTTGTTGCGCTAAATTATTGCTCGATCAATGACAACAATAGAAAATGAGAACATGTTTGTTGGTTTCTGTAAACAATCATTAGAAATCAGACTTCAATCACTTATTGTTATGATTAAAAAGTATACATTTGATAACCTAAGTATTCATAGGGATGTTCACTTAAATAGAAAAGGTGTCTTCAATACCTTTACGTGTTGTCCTGAACTAGCAAGTAATCATTACACCAAATTACTTTATAGGTAAACATTTTAGGAAAATATAGACGCACAATCCATCGCTTGACAAATCAATTACATTTATCAGTTGGTACAAATTTCCCTTGGTAAGAAGCTAAAAAATCCTATAATTTATGAAGAAAGTCGATCTAAAAACAGCCTCAATTCATTCTTCTACATATTTGAAAGCCGGATCTTGGAAAAATAACTCCAGAAGGAATTCGTTAAGTACGATGTCTCAATTTTCATGGATTAGCGTATCGTAAAGAACACCAAATCTGTAAAAATGCTTCGGTCGAAGGAAGTTAATCCTAAAATATGTACACCTCTCTCGCCATCAAGTATCACAGAATCCATTTAAGGAACCCAGATCTTCGGGACTTAGAATGTTCTCGAAAATTAATGAATGGAGTATTTGCATACGGGACTATTTATTGATGAAACCTACAACCTAAAGAAGAGACGAGAAGAATGGGATGGAGCAAACGATACCTTTAAATAACACCCAGCCGGTGACCGCGAGATAACTTTTTCGTTCCGTGGTCCATAAGAGCGTTATTAATTTTAATTTAAGGATAAAGAAGGAGATTGGGCAGATAGATTGGGGAAAGGGCCCATGTCCGCGGAACGACGCCATTAAATGTGAAATATCATTTCTGAAGGGCTTTAAAAATTCCGGAGAAGAGCTTCTCCCTAAAGGTTGTATCATCGCGGACATTTCGGCTTTCATTCCCCCCTCTCGTCTTTATTTGCAGCGCATAACTCCCATTGTCGCCTGAGCATCGACTCATAAATAATCACTCGTTATTAAGGGTCCTTGGATACAAAATGGAGACCATCGGAGATTCAAACTAGTTTCGGAAATCCAAATAAAAGGCGTTTTCCTGAAGAGGTGATGTGTGGCGTAACTCGGCCGTTATGGCCTTACGCTGTCCAAACACCTATTGGTCGCTCGTGAGAATGCAATTACTGCCGAAGTAAAACTTGATCTGCGAGACACTTTGTGATGCTAAGTAAGGGATGCAACGTTGGACGTAAAACGCTATTGGAAAATATGTATTCGCGCGAGTTGTCCCATAACGGGCGATATAGGGTTTCGCTGGAGGATTTTGGGTGCTTGGAGGGGATGGTGAAAGATTCAGTCAACCAAAGAATTTAATGCATTATGCAAGTGAAACTATTACAAAAGATGAGCTGACCTTCAAATAATAATACTATGTCTATATCATCTAGTACTGTCTAAAAATGGCATAAGAGAAGAATGATATGATACTTCCTATAGAAGAACAGGAATGAGCTAGTTTACCCTTGCTTTCTTCGTCAAGCAATGGTTTTATTGGAGGAACAGGTCCTTGCATTAAGTAGACTGATTCTACGAGTAACATCTTTTACATCCTACTAAAACACACACCATAATCTATGGCTTGCTTAACATCAATGAATATTAAAATCTAGTATCTAGTGAGAGTATGACTGAGGGAAACAGAGATACTACTTGCACTTTTCTATATCCTAAATTAAATGCGAACTATTATTTCCATATTTAATCACTACCAATAAACAAGCAATTAATTTAGTAGAAGTCATTCAAAGATAAGGAGCTCTAATGCATTGTTAGTGTGATAGTAGTCTTGATTTAGTACATAATAAAAACGGGAGGCATAGGTTGTATTTATGCAATGCACACACCAAGCAGACTGTACAGCGCTCACTTACTGAAGAGCTACCTCTCAATGTAGTTAGAGCCAAAAAATACGAATCTTAGGAAGCCATACGTTTTAACAGCAGCTTTACTTAAGTATATAGGTAGATTAACCGCGAACATCTTCACAATAAAATAGCGGAATATTTTGTTATCACATGGATGTATAAACATTACATAAAAGATGAGAATCTTCGAAGATAATTCATGACCCATCTATTAAAAAAACACTAAAAAATACGGTTTTGTTTACGAGCGAACGCCGTTGTCTAGGTAACCAAAAAGTATGTAGAATAAATGCTGTAGCCTAGGTAACCAAAACGTATGGAAGTAACATACAACAATGCAACACGTATTTTTGCTAGAACGCTCGAATGACATATCCAAAAAAAAGGTAACCTTTCGTTTCGTTTTCCACCAAATGATTTACATAAATGCAAGGAGAGCATGCAACATGACCATAAAAAGAATCGGCACGTCCCCACCACGAGTCCAAAGGATAAAGCGTTACCAATTGCAATACCTTTTAACGGGGCAGCCTCTGAGAAATGACGTCGACGTAAAAATGTTCATATTCGGGTAAAATTCTTTGAATGACGTCGGTGGCGCGATCGGAAAGCCGTGACTGTCTTTTGGACCTATGGACTACTCCTCCACCCGCAGTTTCGCTTTGTTGAACGTGGGAGTGCACTTTCAGATACGTTTTTTCCAAAGAGAGGCGAAAACCAAAAGGAACAAGGAAATGCCTTTTAAATGCTCTCAACCGAAAACTGAAGTACACAACCTCCCGCTTCATATGCTATTCTGATTGATGTTCCTTGATAAAGAGGTGAGAAGAACGGAAGAGTAAGAAGGAGAAAATGGGAAGAGATAAATCGAAAGGAAATGAAGGTTTTTGGGGGTGTCTGAAAGTCACGGCCCAGAACATACTACACCCGCCACCTGCATTTGCCGTATCCCGGTTCCTGTACTGAAGGAAATTGACCAGCGCCGTTCGTTTACCGAAGCCTTTAAATGAAATGGCGCTCGCGTTTTGATAAAGTGTCGATATGGGTTGCACGGGTCTTATCTTTACCTCTGATATTTGCCTTAATATTTAGCTCCAAATACTTTATTATGCATTTTTCAAGTTCAATTCGTCATTCAATGATTAATGCAGTTTTCTTTGTAATTGGGTCGCGATTTAACTTCGAAAGAATCGACGGAGTTTGGGCAAATAATTAGTTTGCAGATTTAAAAACACTTTTAAAAGTCGCTACTTTTTAATATCGTATGCCATCAAGCATGAAAAGCTCTTTTGTACTACTTGATAACGAAACTAAGCTACATAACAGCTTCGTAATATATCGTAATGGATATTTTGTAACGATCATTTTTGAGCCCTCTAAGAACGATTAATTTTACTTCGCTACGAGGATAAAGAGTAAATATAATGAAGTTTAGAAGGCGAGAAAAATCTTTTTTATTCACACAATAGTAGAGGAGGTAACTCATAATTTTAAATGAATGTTTTTCTAGTTCATAATATAGTAAATGAGTATTTGAAAGTCAAATAAGCATTAAGTTTTATTATTAACAAATCTTGCCCTTAAAATTTTGTCGAAGTAAAAGAAAAAATAAATTATTAATTCATATAAATGATTAAATAACTAATATTGTAACATTCATTAGAGACTTTAAATTATCATCTTTAAGGCGCATACGTATTCTAAACGTTGTTAAATTTTAAATTCTTGAGCTGTCTTCTCGAGGTTTTTATCACACATATATTCCATTTAAGTCGAAGAAATCTTTTTTAAAGCGAATTTAAGGAATGAATGGTTGAGTGATGATGGAAACGGTTGTAGAGGACGTGTCACTTAATTTTTATGAAGACATAATTTTGGCTTAATCTGCAATTCTTAGAATCGTGAAACGGGTCAAGGAGGACTGTAAAACTAAATTATTAAGACACTTCTCGTCGAAGCCTTCAATGGCTGATTTTAACCTTCGAGTTAGTTTTGTTAGTCAAAAAAAACTTTGTCATTTGGTTGTTAATCATCGGCTAAAAACTACATTTATTTTTTCGCTGGAAATTTCGGATCATATAAACTAAGATTTTGCTTTCAAATGCTAATGAGACGAGCTTAGTATGGTATGTAGAATGCAGGAACCACTTCCTCGAATTCCATTGTATTTAGGGAGGATTTATAGGAAGGATTGGACTTGTTCTCGAACGATGACTTCATTTCGAAAGGAGTCATAATTATGAAAGGAATTACAAGTATTTGTAGTGATAAATACCACTTTCAGTTAAAAATATTGAAAGTGTCCATAGGGATTTTTCAAGAAAAATTGAGTTAGTTTAAGTTTGACGCATTTTCTCTTAACATTAATTTTTCTATAAAAATTCTTCTACAAAAATACGCATTCATTAAAACAATTAATGCAATAAAAGAATTCTTTATACTCGTAAGCATATGGCTGGTCTTAATAAGAGAGAATAATGAATGTTTTAAAGGAAAATATATGATTAAAGAAAACATGAACCATTCCCTAAATATCACTTCTCTTCCACTCCCATACCCTTCAGTATTTAAGTTCCATTCTATAAACTTCAAAAAACTACCATTGTTTTTAATTCCAATAATCTTCTAGATACAATAGTTGAATTCCTCAACAGCGACACAGAGAATAATAAACGAGCACTAAAATAAAACTAAGGATACGTAACAGTAAAAAACGACTTGAAATAGGTATCGAGTGTATACTAGAGCAGAGCAAAAAAGGTACTCCTAGTAGAAGTTGCAGGAATAAACGATGGGAAACGACAGGAGAGTTTTAGGGGAAGGAATTTAACAGGCCAAGAAGGAAGAAGATGGGAGAGGAACAAGGAAGATCTAGGGTTAAGAAATAGGAGTAGAGTGAGTGTAGAGGGGGAACTAAAGAAGTAGAAAGATGGAACGGGAGAGAAGGACGTCGGGGTGAGATTGCGATAGGTGGCGGCCAAGGAGGAGGAGGAGGCAGAAAAAACCCCGTCCCCTTTTTCCTCCACAGTATCCATTCGCAAAACTAATACACCTGGATATGAATCAGGAGAACGCGATGGCCATAAATAGCGGAGGGATGCGATGGGCGTCTGAAAGGACCGAAAGAGATAAAAAGAGCGGCGTTTTGGGGGGGGAGGGAGAGGGGGGGAGGCACGCGATAAAGGAAGGATGGGGGCGGTCAAAAGAGGCGAGATATAGGCTCTAGTCGCCCCGAGGAACACAAATTAATAGGCCATTCAAGGAGGCGCGCTATCTCGCACTCATCACCGAGTCGGTCGCTCCTTCCAGAAGGCATTTATTCGATCACCGTCCACGGGGAATGTTCCGAATTCCTCCGAAGAGGTGCGAAGGAATCTTTTGCACCGATAACAACGTATCCTCAAATGACGTACGGCTCACTCACCGAACAGAAACTGAACCTTTCCTGTTAATATCGCGCTGTATAAACGAATCCCGCCTGATGAAATCTCCTCCTTTTAACATTCCAAAAGACGAGATGTGACGATATTAAATAATACACGCGTTCCAGTATGGGTTAGCTGATAAACACAGCTAATATTCAAAGTATTTCGAAGCACGCTTCCCGAAAACTTATTCCCGTTCGAGACATTCCGTCATTCCTCGCAGACGGACAGTACTCTCGCTATCTTAAATTCCCGCATGCCGCGTTTAACGTCTAAATGAGAGGGCCGAATTAAACTCCGGACGAAATTTACATCGCTTTTCAGCCGGGAGTGTCCTTTCGTGTCTTCGGACACCGCAGGCGTTTTCCCCAACACCGATATCCCTCCATTTAAGAGTCGCTCTTTGACTTCTCCGACAATTTTCCGTTTTAACTCCTTCGCCGAGGCAATATTTCTTTCTCGTCAAAAGCGTCCTCCCACTCGCTAAGACCTTTCCCTCGTTGTGTCCTCAAGGGACGCCCCATCCATCCGTATCACGTTGCCGCCTTAATATTATCGGTCACGAGAGGAGATGGAGAAGCGGTGAGGTCGGGAGGTCGAAGAAAAGGTGAGACGAGGGGAAGGAGGGAGAGTTTTTACGCAAAATCAAGCAGAGTGTCGAAACTGCGCTCTAACTATCAAAACTAGGATAGACTTCTATTGGAGAAGAAGTGGATGGTAGTATTACGTTCAATACTATACGAAAGTTTTGATAAAGATGTGGATGAACATAAATATTCTTTCTTGGCTCGATATTGGTAGGAGATAATTACGTACCGTGTAAAAAGATTATAAATTGAATTAACGTATTTGAAGATTGCTGGCGTAAGCTAACTCTTATGGAGACATTTTAAAATATTTTTGGCAATTCCAATGGTCAAAATGCGCACACATGGACTTTTTCTATCCTTATCTCATCTACCTTGGATCCTTAAGAGCTTATTCCTCTACCATCATAGCTATCCGCTCTCCCTTGATTAAGATTTGACGTGACTGTGCTCATATTAATTCTTAAATGCAAATTACATTAAATGAAAAGTAAAATAAGGCAATGAAATGTCACGCTTATTAACAAAACGTGGTAGTCCTTTCTAGCAATATTAACTATAGTAAGGATTTGTTAAACTTCAAATTGAAGATTTGATCCACTTCCCAATTAAATAAACATGAATATGTCAGTGGCTGATTTGAAAGTAATTAATTATGAATGCTCATTTAATAATAATTAATTAACAACACCAATCAATCAACGACAGAATTAACTCAATCATATAAACTATCAACATAAATTTTGCCATCGTATTACAGTCTCGTCTACGAATATAGTACGTCGCTTTCGATAAATTATACAGAAGTATATTTGATGTAACCACACGTGTTCTTCGAACTTAAAACCCATGGGAAACGATACTTCTACATCCAAAGACATCGGGTTATTGTTGGCTTTACCTTAGCATAGAATCCACGCATTATGATGGGTATCGAAGAATTTAAATTAGCAAACTACTTAGTAGGAAGGATATGTGAGTGACTTAGAATAACCTAGGCCATGATAGGCAGATAAGCTATTGTCGGTGGGAATGGAATATATAAAAGGGCAGGTGGAAAAGTTCGCGAGTGACCGGTCGCGTATGCAAAATATCCGGATTCGAACCCCGTTAAGGCTATATTGCTCCTCGGGCAATTTCCATCTCTCACCGGCTCGTTTCCATAAAATCATGTTTATCAATAGAGTTGCATTAAAGGACGCTTAAAAAAGCGAGGCTATTAGAAAGGACTGGATCGAAAGGGTTGGCGAGGAGGGGGGCATGGAGGGTATTGGGTGTCGCACGGATGAAAGATGCCGAGAGGAGACGTATGCTAATAAGAGGAGAGATACCGAGGGGAAGGAATCACTCGTGGGGGTTAACAAGGACGGCCATTTTCTCGTTCGAATACTTCGCCGTGTGGTTATAGGTAAATCTTATAGGATCAGATGAACGTACGTTGGTAAGGCGTTGATTCTATACGAGGTTTATTGAATAAGTTTGTGGAGTTGTTTACGTAACCATGAAAACGAGTCGGGAAGGTTAAGAATTTAAAGAAAATAAAATCAATTGATTTTTTTTGTTCAGTTTACTTGTAAGCGTCATCATGAATCGTGCTGTACCCTGATCAAGAATGTTACTCATTGCTCCGTCAGGGTTTGTTGCTAGGTTACCAATACACAATACCAATACATTACACTCTATTCAATCGTGATAAATGTTTTAAGAATTGGCATTTCAGCAAGAGCCAACTTCGTCAGTAGTGCGTGAAGTTATGATGTGTGAACTTTTTTGGCTAAAGCTTGAAATTATTTCGCTAAAAAAAGATGATAAGCCTCGCGATAGAGCCAAACAACGTTCTAACGGTCCAGAGTTAGTTAGGTTGGCCTCCAACTAATGCGCGAATCATAATGATAGGAAATAGACGTTTCCGAAAAGTAGAGATAGACACACAGATTGTGTGAAGCTGAAAAAATTGGGTGATCTTAGAAACAAGCGAATTTAGGTATAAAAATGTGATGCTAATAATAGGGAAGTGAAAAAAATCATTAGGAACGCAGCTAATTTCAAACCACCGGAAATTAAGAGAGAATTCGTGCAGAAAATTGAGATTGGACGAACCAAATTATGATTTATGCTATCGACTCTGTTTCATCAAAATTGCTTCGGAAGTCGGAATGGGTCGGAGAAATAAGTTAGAAACCTAGATGCCATAGCAACGAATCAGTAAGGTAGACCGAGTATTATCTAGTATAACTTTCATTATTTTAAGATTCAAATAGGGTAACTTCAGGTATTATTTGTCAGTATTTCCATATAAATAATTAAAACAATAACTATCGGAAAAACCTAATCGTCTGAACCTGAGCATTGAGTAACTTCGTCACCAGCGTGAGAAAGATCTTCTTTTAAGGTCCAAAATACTACATACATTAGTTTCACAGAGCTACATTTTATGAACGTGTTATTTCAAGTGATTCCGTATATCGAATTATATGTTTCGCATACAACTGTGTGGATTATCAAATCCTTAACGTTGCAAACGCACAAATATTGGTTTCCATGGAAGACATCACAATATTATAAATATAAATAAATATATTTTTAAGAGACAGTACACTTAATCTAATATGGATTAACATTCTATCACTGACTGACATGCGGTAGAGAGATGATACACATAAATTAGATAGATTTAGTTCATACGAACAAAGGCTAGTAATATATGCACAGAACAGAATAGCACGAAAAGAAATGTGAAATAGTGCAAATATTGCAGTTATTCTCGAAGAGTTGTGCGATTTGCCGTTATTTTTTGAACCTTTTGAAAAGGACGCTGTTCGCGAATTTGCCTCTCTAAGGCAGGTGCTACAGCTATTAAGAGGCCTCCTTAAAATTCACGTGATTGCATCGAAAGGGTGCAGTAGATTAATGCGAATCGGAAAAAGGGTTTAGGGATCGGTTCCTTCCCTTTGGGTGACCTTCTTAGGGTACCGTCGACCTCACAGTCTCATTACGCCTATGACTTTCCGATAGAGATAAGGGTATACAGCCACTCTGTCATTCCTAGGTGACCCTAAATGAGGGAAACACGTCCCCTCCGCATCGTGGTTGAAGGCCAATTGTTCTGTTACGGATACATTGAGATTCGCAAATAACTTAATACATACATGGATATGAAAGATTTACGTATAATAAAATTTACTTACCGTTATTTAGCAATTCAAGATTGACATTCATAAACGGAGAGAAGTTGTTTTACACCGCTATTGGAATGGTAATTAAGAAGTAATAACCTAATCTAAGGGTAAATTTAAATTAAAAGCCATGGATAGAAGGATTTGAGGAATTTCGGTGGTTACTAATCTTTATAATTAAGTCTGATTTCAAATTATATTTCAATTCGTAATTTTCAATATCAGTTGTAATTAAGACATCAAGAACGATCTTAAAGGTTAGATATACACGTCAAAGGAGAATATACTTATGACATATATTAGGAATTAAATATAGAAATTTTATTAAATTTAATATACGAATACTTTCAACAACCATTAAATCGGCAGATTTTTCTAACGAACTATTTTTAACAATTACTTAAAATTTTAAGATATCAATTAACTAAAATATCACAAAAACCTTTAATTATTCAATTCTTAGTTTTCATCGATGTCTTTATATTGCCGTTTAAAGTAAACATGTTCGGAATTTAAACTTCTCAAGTAACGAGAGTTAGCAGTCAGCTTTGATTTTTTATAAAACTTTGTCTAACAATATCCTTCGCCATAATTTAATTCTTTTAAACATAGTCGTTCCACAGAGTCCTGGAAATACACCGAAACGCCAAAGTACTGCAGCTGTCTCAGAAATACTTCACAGTCAACGAGTGAAAGCGCGGAGGTAAGAGCTAACAAACAGGGAGAAGACGATACAGATTAAAATGAATTAAACGCGAAAAGTGAAAAATGCTTACAAACAGACTCGTATAAAAGTTAAGTGCGCGCGAAATATTCTCAAAGTTAACCGGATAAATAAATATTACAGCAGGGAGCGCGGGGTCAAATGGGACGTCCGTGGTGCATTCGACCTCCTGCCAAGCTCTTGAACGGCGACGATGGAATCGTTAAAGGATAGATCATTTGGACACAACAGAATAAAAATACGAGAAAAAGTAATAGCGAGAGACGGTGGAAAAGTTAGCGGCTACCTTGCTGCATCGTGATGTATTAAAGAAGGGGCTTAAAGTCAACAAATTGAATGTGTCGATGAAAGATAGTGAAAAAAACAGGAGGAGAAATTGGTTGTGACCATAGGGAGAGGATATTTATTGGACCTACGTGGGAGTCCTGGCAACGGGCGCATTTTTCATTTCTTTCGGATAAGGAACCTCAGACCTATTGTCATAACTTGCATTTGACCCTTGATTCTCATCTGTTTCTCGATCGGGAAGTCTCAAACGAATTTCTTCGAAATCTTCAAGGCTATCCGATATAGAAAGAATAGTCAACCTTTTGTTTGAATATATAGTATTAAATTTTTAACAGTAAAGAATTTGAATGCGCAACCATTCTAACGTTTATATGACTAAATATTGAATTTATAGTAGCTAGCAAATAAATTATTTTAATTTTTTTCAACTTACGAGTGAATATTTACGTAAGTTTTTCCTCATTTTTCTCCTAAATTCATGAACTGCCATAACCATTTGCGTATTAAAATTTTATCGTTTAAATTTAACGTCGTTACAAGAACATGAAGTTTATTGAGCCTCTAAACTATAAATAAATAAATTCGATCCTGTGGTAAATATTATCCTTACAACTAAATCAAACGCCACGTTTAAGTAAATTTAAAATCTGTCTCATTTATTGACAATTAAATCCCTTTCTAACACATTGTTTACAAAAATATCGCGACTTTTTAAAGCAAGCGCTACGACTGATAAAACGGTTGCCAAGCCAACCACAGAACTGAATAAACCACAAAGCTTTAAGACAATCTTTAAAAAAAAACCGTACGAAAATTCAACGGACGTCCAGCTCGGTGCAAACTCTGTGAGGAATTTCCCTTTCGAGAAGAGAAAAGAAGCCTCCATTAGTCCCCAAATGGCCTACTTGTTTTCACTCACAAGAGGGTAGGTGTGCCGCAGCAGTGAAGTATACGGCGAATATGCGAACATAGGAGCCGAGGAGTAGATAACAGGAGCGGTTGCGAGAGAACTAGGCTATGATTAAGAGGAAGGGCATGTCGGAAAGAATGGGTGAACGTGCAGTGCTCATGACACAGAGGAGCAGTCGTTTTAAAGATATGGCGCCCGTGAGCGTTAAAATAATGTGTCGGAAAGGACGTGTTGATGGCGGGAGAAATGGCTAGGAGGAATCGCTGAGTTGGGTGGTGAAGAAGGAAAGAAAACGGGAGGAAAACAAAAGTAGCCGAAGAAGTGAGAAGCAGCAAAGGAGAGGAGTAACACTGAAGGAGAGTTATATATATGGTGCACGTAATATCAAAATTAATCGCGATGGAAACTATTCGAATTTCCCTGAAATGGAGGGTAAAATAAGCTAAATATCGTTCTATACGTATTATTTTTTTGATCGTCTTTTTTGATGTTTGTTAACATAAGATTTCTTTCGGTAATTGATCTACGCATATAGAATGAAATAGTTGTGATCTTACCATGGAAGAATTCTCTTCTCGACTGCAACTCCAAGCTTCGCGTAAGCATCAGGTTTCAAGTCCACTTCTGTAAGAATAAGAGATAGTTTTGGTGTAATAAATGTTCGATGAAGATAATATGGAAATAGAATTTAGAGGTATTGATCTAGAATTAAATATGCTTCATATATCCCATGTTTTACTTTTAGTTCCATATATAGTTATAAATAGTTTGTATAAATATAATTATTAGCACATCATACAATAAATATAGATACGTAAATTATATATTCTATTTATTGGAAAGCTGTATCAATTGAGTTGAACCGAGGATTTATAAAGAAAGAACCTTGAAGTGTATGAGGTTTAAGTGTTTAGGATTTTTAAAATTTCCTATTTAACTATTTAAGAGGGTGATTATATTACCTCTTAATTTGTATAGGAAGTCTATCATAATTTTTTTCGAATAGAGAACGTGAAAAATTTTCATTAAAGATTACGAGGACGGAGATGAGAAACAAAAACGACGAATGAGAAGCAAAAAGAATCAGATATCATTTCTTTTCTCTCAATGGAAAGGGTCTTCCGTTACGGATATCCTCAAAATGGGAATTCGGAGTTTCCTGCATCCTTATTGCAGAAAGAATCGAACTTCTTCCCCATGAGAAAAACTGAATTCGTAGTCCAGTTGCTTGAAATGAATGGTTCTCTCATCTGATTGTTCTGGTTCGGTTCCAAGAGGATGAAATCTCAAACTTTATACATAACATGAATATTAAACTGACTTGCATTTTATAAAAAATATTTTAAAATAATAAAGAAATTGGGAAATTCTCACACTTAAATTAACTGTAATAGATTGACTTCAGAAATAAAAAAGAATTATATTTTTAAGTTACTCAAGAATAATAAAATGTTCATGCTAGAAATTGTTCATCATAAGCGAATTCCTTATACAAGATACCAAGAGATACAGAATCTAATGATAGTAAGATAAGAAATGCTCTTTATATAAAAACTAACCGTATCTGCTGAATTAAACCATGCCTTTTACATGTCAAACTTCCATCGATTTATTTATCATCGCTTACTTCATATGCTTAACCAGAATATAACCGCTGAGTTTTTCGGGAGATAATTATAACCGAATTGCATAGCAAAATTAGCTGTCAACGGGAAAACAGTTAAAATTAATGAAAGTAGAAAAATATATTTTTTCTATGAATTTAAATAATTAAGTGTTTCTAATACCTTAGCATTATGAGAAATCACCCTATTATAGAATCAGTAAACATCAATGGTGCTCAATGAAACACCTAAAAAAGTAACATACAAGTGAAAGAATGAAAAAAAAAATAAAATCTTTATGAGTATGTATCATCCTCACAGAATACGCAATAGCTCCCTGAGAACACTGCATCAGAAGAATTAAAACTATTATACCATTTACCATGGCTTTGACAAATCGAAGTACAATTTTGTGCATAGAATACAGAGAGATGAATTAAACTATTAATGAAAGAGTGAGGTAAAGAAGGTCTTATACATATTTTTATTATAAGAATATGTAAGGAAGGATGTTAATATACATCGATTCTTGCTCATACCAACTAAAGAACACAAATATCCTTCGAGAAAAAAGAGCAAGATTAAAAAAGAATTATATGGCATTTAACGTATATTAACGCAAAAAAAGAAGAATACTTCCATAAAAAACTTAAAGGAATCCAAATCAACAATCACTTCCTACCCCAAAAAATCCCAAAGCGTTAGAATCAACAAAACCCCAAGATAAAACACAAAAAACAGCATCGATCCCTGGCTAGCAATGGAACCCACAAACTGGGAAACCATTTCGATTCCATAGAAGGGGATGGGGAGGAGGGGAGGTCTGCATATAAAGGACAGCTCTCTTAATGTTTGCGGTGGACTCCAATGATTTCGGAGCCAACTTCCGCTGGAAAGGAGGGTTCGAAGATAGGTGCGGAGTGGTCAACGCAGAGAAAGACATCAGGAGTAATGTGCAGGTCCACCAGAGATGGGGAGAGGAGACATTAAGGAATGGGCAGGGGCCATTACAGGAAAAGGGGAAAAACCCTCCCTTTGGATGGATCGCGGTACGCCGTTTAAAAAGGAACGCGAGAGGAAATGGCGGTCGGAGAAAAAAATAAATATATAAAGGGGACGCGTAAAATAAAATTAATTCAAATGAAGAGTCCGAAAGAAATGAAACTACCCCAGCGGTTCCCTCCGACGAAACAACGGCCGTCTGATGGAGGTGAACGAAGAGGTCAAAGGTGAATGGGGGGGAGAAGAAAAATTGGATATGCAAATCGCTACCCTCGAAAAATATATAATTCCAAGGGGGCCCCCGCGTGTGTGTTTACACGTATGGATATTAATGTGCGGTCACACACTCCTCTATGAATATTCCTTCGCGGGGAATGAACAAAACGGGCAGAAATCTTCGGTTTCGGGAGGGGAGGAAATTTTTAGATTCGTTTTTGATAAATAAATATCATCACAAAAGGCATTTTTAGATGGCTGCTCCTTTTGTTCGCTAGGGCTTTAATGAATGGCGTCGCAGCTATCCGTAATTTTTATTTCCGTTTTTCTCTCTCCTGAATGACCCCGCGGTTGAAAAGTTGATATCGTCCACGGAAAATATTTCCGCGCCAGTTATAACGGTAAATTAATTTTTTTAGCGCAAACGACTGATGAAGAATCGGATAATAAAAAAAGTGCGTGAAAAACGTTTCGCAAACATATTCAAGAAGAGTCCTGAAAAAAAGCGTAATAAATCTTGAGGAATGCGGAATCGGACGTGTCGGTCTTATATAGAACATTGATGCAATAAATTATTAATATGCGACGCGATTAACACGCGCGTGTTTCCATGCCTTGGATTCGTACGGATAAGCAGAGCGATAGTCTCTCTCCGGAAGAATTTATGTCGCCCGCCGTTCAGGTGAATGGATGGCCGTTGTAAAAATGCTACGAATAATATAATGCCTTCATTTAAATCCAAAGTGTTATAATATACAGCTATTGTGGTAATAATGCGAGGCGATTATCACCCGGCTCCATTGTGATTCCTCATTTGCGGAAATATTCGATCGATGTTTCGGAACGGACTCGCTGCTTTTTTGTTTTCGTAATTGCGTTCGCGGTTACTTTATTGGATGGAAAAAACGTATATTCTTGCAGGAAATACAGTCAGAAGAGTATTTGAACTAATTGAATCGCAAAATATTTCCGTAAATTCTTCCTATCTGTATCAATAGTGAATTAATACCATTACGCTATTGTCACCGAAAGATAGTGATAGATCCTCTATATTCCTTATTCAGGTAGAGATAAATTGAAAATAGCGTTAGCTCATCCTTTATCTTGATAAAATATTTAGTTCGAATGTCGTATGATTGAAGTATTGGTGCATTGGCCAAAAAGAATCCATAGTATGCAAACAGTGAACACTAAAGATGTGAGGGCTTCATTAGTAAAAGAGTAAAGGTTCTTTGTTATACGTTATTATTTAACATTATTCAAATATCCAATAATACTTAACAAAACACTCAATCAGGTCTTACAATCACCAAACTCTACGATAAAAATTTAATTGGCATACGTAGAACCATTAGCAAACCTACCATTCAACTTAACAGAACTATTAGATCCTGTACTGCGGTAGTACTGGTCATAATCTCGGAGGAGTTCCCACAACAAGTAATATCGGACGTGCAGGTTTTCATCGGGAAACGAACCCGAGACCAGTTTCGATGAAAGCGATTCCCATCGGGCAATCAGGGAACCTGTTCATCGAATCTTTCACGGGGACGCACGATATAATTGCTGGTACAAGTCCCTGAATCGTTTATAATTTAGCAAACGCTCATGACTCTAACAGACGGGAGAAATGCTGCCTGTTATCCCGAACATCATCGCCAGTATTTATATTTTCACCCCTAACGATGTCGTATTTATCTAATCACCTTCGACCCCTCTATCCATCGAGAATTCTGTCGCGATACAATGCCGATCCTCGACGCGAACAAAGAATATCAAAGCCATAGAAACATTCATTGATCAAACTGGTTTAAATACCATAGTAACCAAATCAGATGTAACCCTATTTAATGCCGATTGTGAATAGAGAAAGCATCGCGTCTATTCAAGCTTCAACGAGCTTCCAACCCGTAGATCCGGTATAGTACTATCGCGTACTCGAATCGTGTAAACTCCCTCCTGTCTATAAGGCGTTAAAATAAATATTATCGCTTAATGACCCACCGATGTCCGATACAATACGCCGAAAGGGTGATTCATTTCTACGACTATTGTCCCAACCGCTGGAATCGCACCGCATAAATATTTTCGTGACAGCACCCTAATCTAACTCTACGATTCAGGTTCCTAGCCGCAAGCTATTGGAAGAGAGCGATTAGTGCATTATGTCCGCTCACATATCATTTCACCGACAAACTTGCACGACTCGCTTTCTCTCCCAGAGAAAGGGTGGGGACACAATGACGTCCGAACAGGTATTCTCCCCGTGTACCGGTAAAAAAAAGCCTCGTGTGAGTGCTCCAAACTTGGCGTTAAACCTTATTGATCACATGTGTGTCCGGTCGCTCCAATAAATGTTTTGGAAGCACGCCTTCGTGTAGCACCGGTCCTCGAGGGAGCTAGTCTTGTGGAAGCGGGATGGCCAGTTGATGAATGGATGGCCTCTTCCTGTGCCCATCCCATCCGGAGGTGACGACAGCGGGAGGGCAGACAGGGGGCTTTCTGACGCCGCGTCTGCGGTTCCGTGGTGTTTGACTCTTCGTGCTCGAGAGTCCAAACATTCGCTCCCAAGAGGCGCTTTTTATCGTCCGAGAGCTGTTTAGCGAGAGATACACAAATGAAGAAATGATTTCACCACCCAGACGGATTCTGCAGTGGTTGTTGATGGCGATGTGGGCGGGGAAAAGAGTTTAGGCTCTGTAGAGTCGCGAATTGATGTGAAACAATGAAAGAGAAAACGGATTTTATTTTTATTAGTTACTACGTAAGTGGAATGAATAAATGTTTGCGACGTTAAGTATGTTTCTGATATACGATGAATTTATTATTCATCGCTGATTAAAATATAAAATATATATACATGTCGCGATAAAATTTAGCAATAATGTCTGATTTGTATTCATGATGCAAATAATTTGATATGAATCGGAAAAAATAAATGTCGTGGGAAGTGAAACACGTACTCTTGAAAATTAAATTACATTTTTAAGATCGTACAATAAAAATTAATTCAAGAGAAATATCTATCCGCTCATTTTGTTCCGATAAATTCATCAATTAATGTTTCAACCGCGTTACATTTAAACGTACCTTAGTTTAGTACTGCCTTTATACTTTTGGCTCGTATATTAGATCACAAAGTTGTTCTATGATTTTTCAATTAATATTTCAACTATAACTCTTTCCAGGTATCTCCAATAATATTAAAGTTGTCGAATTAATTAAAATCAATTAAATTTATGTTAGATATTGATTGAAGCATTCACTTCTTAACCCAGTTTCATATACATAGCTTTTTATACCATGGAGCAACTGATATCAATCGAAGTTTTACATGAGAACTGATTTAGTATTAATATATATTATTCCGTATATTATACTCAAGTTCGCATTTATCCAATAAGATACAACCCAATTAACCCGATCCTCCCTTGAAACGCGATAACACATTGAACACCGCTCTTCGTATCCCTAAAAATCACTGCTGTCGATACCCTCGGGTAAATGAATCTCAATTCGATATGCTCCGATGGTTGCATTTAGGCCCCTATCTAATGCCAACCAAAGAGGCTTCTCAAGAGCCGTTCGTCTGCTGGGTTTGTTGTAAATAACGAGCTAATTCATCCGCGCTCCCATTCTACGTAATCCATCGATGATATCCTTACGCTGGCAGCCTTTCAAGCGGACGGTGCCCGTCCACGCGTGTCTCCAAAGAGGCTTCGCGAATTAGCGATGGATCTTCGCTTAGCGTCGGCGCCTCAAACTCTATATAGATTGTCGCGACATTCTCTGGAATAAAAAAAAGAATATCGTCCCCCGCCACCAATTCCACGCATTCCCACCGCCTACCCACAATCCAGCGCGTACGGAAGAGAGAGCTTCCTCGACAGCACCCCAGGGGGCGCACATAATCGACTCTTCAAAGAGATCCGAAAGGGATGCACGCTTGTGCTTTGTGCGGATACATAGGGCCTTTGGGGAATGCGGCCTTTGAACGGAGGTGAGAACTGCTGTCGAAGAAGACGTCTTGATACTCGAGGGCGTCTCCCGACCCCGTGGATGTCGATCGAGTACCGTCACTCCCCTATCTAGACATATAACTACATCGGGGAATTCAGTTTATTTTCTTTGGCCGTTTACTTACTATCAAAATCGGGGGGAAATGATATCTTAATTAATACATGTCTTATATTTTCTTTATAATTGTGATGTAATAAGATCTATAGAAAGATGACTGATGTTTTCCAAAGAATTTACTTTGATCTCTCTCAACGTAATTGACGACCATTTTCTTTCTTATGCAATGATTCACTTACGGGGAGTTGTCCATATAAAACCATAAGAGGGAATAAAGGGAATGATATATCTATACTCTACATTTTCCTCTTTACTTTTTATGTCTCCTAGAACCCAGTATCTAATAGTAGTAATAGGGAATCATATTCCCCACCGGCCTATAGGGGTTCGAGAATTTCATCAGTAGACTCCGTGATGTATGATGGTAATTTATGGATGACGAAATTTTTTGCATTTTCAACGAGATGAAGGAGAACAGTTTGATGTACTCATTATCGTATGATCAAATTCGTTGTACCTAAACGACACCGTCATTCAAATGAACATGATCCCTCGCCTTACCAAAATAAACTGAGTGAATATATTTCGTTGGTAAATATGTCCATTTTATATGCTTATAAATATTCTGTAAGTATTTGTCCATAAAAATAGTTATTAATTTACAGGGATATCATTACAATGAATACGATGTGCTACAAACAAATCTTCACGTGTCATAGAAATAGACACAAGCAACAGTAGTGAATAATAAGAATGTGAGGATAATAATGCAACTCTCTTAAAAATATTGATTAATTAATTTGATAATTACATTACCATTGTTTCTGGAACCTAATTACGTGAAGCATTGAAGTGTTTTCAATACATTTTAGTCTCGCTTACATTCTGCGCTAATTAATGTAATATCTATACATTCACGCCTTGAGCCCATACCGCCTGTAAGCCACTTAAGCACCTTTCGCTAGCGTAACCAGGCGGTACTCATTCTATTTATATTCTGCAACTACTTGGTTAACCCTCACATGGTGCATGAGATAATCAACGTATCTAGAGGTGTGGATAACGATATCATGGTGCTTGTTTGCGTCCTCGGCGACACTTCTGCTCCAACATTTTCGCCCTCCAGATGATGGCATATTCACCATCCACTTGAAGACAAGTGCTATATTATTGTTATTTTTTCCTGACAAAACCAAGAGATTCTTGAAAGGTCCTCAAATGATGCTGCCACCCCTTGTTCACACCCTATTCTTTTTTCTTCCTTCATTGCCTCCCTCTTTCATCTTTTTTTATTCCCTCTTTTATTTCAAACCTTCCTTCTTTATACCTGATTTTTTATACACCTTATATCTTCTTGTTAATTTGAGACAAAAATTCAATAACTTGTATGTTTAATTTATTTAAGCTAATTTTTCGATGAAATAAGTACCTTTTTAAGTTAAGTTTCTGGAAATGATTTCAATAATCATCCTTAATTTCTAATGAGGTATTACTATAGTAAAACCCAAAGTGTTATACTATAGAACGATTCCTACTTTCACTTTTCATTGACTGATTCTTCTTTTTCATATTTTTACTACTTCTGGTTAGTCGTGAAATGTTTCATCACTTTCCTTACCTCGTCTTTCGTGATCGAAGTTTTATTTTAAGAATCCTATCCCATAGATACTATGCTACCGTCCTTTCACTTTTAGGTAGTGATTACCATGATTTCATTCCTTCCTCAACTTTATATTTTGTAAGTTTTACATTCCTCACTATTATTTCTTAATCACCGAAGTTTATTTGCCAACATTTTACCCTAAACTATTTTAGATCATTACTTCAATTTCAAGCTTTCACTTTTCAAACCCTCATGACGTAACTATACACTGCATACTACCAACCATTACTAATTTCTCCATTTTCACCTAGCAACCGAATCAGCTTCATCTTTTGATTATTTTCCTTACTCTCTCGTTACATCTCATGTCACAGTCTCTCGCTTCATCACCGATGCAGAATCCACTGCATCCTTCTCCAGCCACCCTCCACTTTCCATCTTTTCCCTCGATTTTCTAACCCCTTCTCTTTCCCACGCATCATCTCAACCCTTAGCATCATCTTGCACACATGCAACTCCCGAAGTACTGCACCCTTATTAAGGGTTGGAGTGTCCTTCCCATACTCCTTTCCTTCCATTTACCCCTCCTGTGTTTACCCTCTCGCATGCACTTGTGTTCGACCTAACTACCCCTTCACGGAACACGGGACGCTGTATCTTTGTTATTAGACGAATGGGGTTGGTAAAAATATGGATAGATAAGGGCTGAAAGATAGTTAACTATTGGAGTGTAATGGATGGAAGGAGAAGACAGACAAGTGGCCCCATTAAGGAAACAGATGGAAGGACGTGGGTTATAGGAATAGGAAGACGAATGATTTAATCTACAAGAAGTCATTGGCGCTATCTGAGATCTCTTGGGGGAAAAAGATCCATTGATGAACTTCTTCTCTAATGAGCTGGAATTGTGACTACTTGATACACTCGGGAAGGATGAGTGTAGCTCTAAAATTAAAAGATGTAAATTTACGTTCAAAAATATCCAATTTTAGAACTCATTTCATGTCTAAAAATAAACTAATGCCTCACTAGATTGGAAAAAAAAGAAATGAAAGTTATCTTATGATTCATCGAATCCAATATGACTATATATGTGACATTCATAACTATGTGAATACAATGAGCCATGATGTGCCGCAATGTATTTTGATCAATGGTGTTTAATGTTCAGTCTTACGAATCTCATTATACGTTATGCATAGAATTGTAATATAATCACAATGTCTAAAAAATTCAAGAAACAAATAATAAAGACAAGTTAAAGTCACTTAGATGTTGAAGAGATGCTATACTTCTCCTAAGGTTGATAAATTAAAAGGCGACAAAAATGGAACTCGAAACTTGAAGATTTCCATTTAGTTAATCCTAAACTCTTTTCCTAAGCCGATATAATTCGTTAGTGGTTAGCATAAGTTTCCAGGATCGGTATTTAAATATCAATTAATAGCCGTATTTAACGTGATCACAAACGGTTATTATAACCTCGCTAATGACACTGAGTCACTCGTCACTTTTTTAAAGAACCCGAAGAATCTAGTACTTAAACTGCTACACCTATTAACGGATTCCCACACAAATGTAACCTCAACCCGAGAAAAGAGCCACAGTTATTCCAATAAAAGGCGGTCGGTGTATTAAAAATAAGACGTCAACACGTAAAGCACCAAAAAGGTTTAAAGTGGGGATGAAGACGGTTAGGAAGAAAGACATGTTTGGGAAGGCGAAGAGGTAACGTGCGGCGTTTGTGAAAACAAGGCAGAAGGGTGTCTATTTTTACACCCAATTCCCTCCATATCCATCCCGTTCAACTGTCTACTCTCTTCTCCATTACACCCCGCACAGATATTGCCGCTCTTCTGTTTGTCGTATCCTCCATTTACCATCTCCTCCCCGGTCGCATGTTGCCATCGCCCGATACTCTAGCAACGGCTCATCGCTCTTAATACATCACCGAAACGACTGAAATTGATTTCCCTTTGGAAAAGGTAATGAAGACTAGCACACGGATTAAGTCCTTTGAAAAAATGTCCTTATTGGAGTGGGCGTTTCCCGAAATAGTCGTTTTTTTTAGGGGATTGACCTGTAATCGTGTTGTGTTCTCTCGTCGTTTGAAGTCCCTGAAATATCCCACCTTGGCGTTTCTCAATCAATTAGATTCAAAGCTAAAGGATCGAGGCACGTGCGTGTTTTGTTCGTTGACATTCGTGGCGAAAACAGTACGGGTGTTAGTCACGAATCTTCTCTACATGTTTACGTCTCTAATTATAGGAATGGCTGTTATGCCTCATTACGTATCTATTCTTATTCTTATACGAAAATTAATGGTTATAAATGCTACAGATTCATATATATACTACTCATTACAATCGATGCTAACTTTTACTCGGTTTTTCTCCAATTAGTATACGCAGCAGTTTGTTTATAACAATTCAAAAATTTATATTCAATATATAGATTTTCAAGAGAATTATAAATAATTCACGTCAACCCATATTATTCAATACTATATTTTTTCTTCGATTTATATCTATATTTTTAAAAAATTATCTAGTACGCTTTGACTATGGAATTAAATAAGATTAATAAAATAAGAGGATTTTAAATACCAATAATAAATTTAAAACGAAGCAGTTACAGTATTACGACGGTACAACAGTATTTGCGTTTGCCATAAATTTTTATTTTTTCGTATCATCAAACCGTACGACTTGATGCGTACGAAACGACGAACGAAAATTCAAAATTGCGTCATTTGCATCATACTGGCTGGGTAATATAACTTAATTCCAAGAAATATTTTTGCATTTCTATGAGCTCTTTAATGTTAAATTATTGAGCACTGTATTTGATAGTAGGGCAGATAATATTTTTAATACTACCATAATATGATTATAAAAAATGTACGATACGAAGAAATTCATATCTTGATGTTAGCATTCGGTGAATTCTCTCCCACGATTAGGGACTATAACTCTTATAATTAAGCGATAAGAATTTGAGCTTATGACCTACCTCGAATAGTTTAATTACCACTTAAGGTCTTCCCATTAAAGATTAGAACGAGACGTTGTCCCGGTTTATAAGACACGCAAACTGTACGTGAAACGAATGTAGGAAATGAAAAGAAAGAAGAAATGGAATTCATTTCATGGGATATACATATAATGAAACGTTATTCGATTAATCGATTAAGAATCGTGATGATGATTAGCATCTGTTAGTAAAATTTCGTGAGAGGAAACGGGAGAATGCCTATATGAATTTCCATTGAAAGCATGCGATATCTTTGCATTAAGTCTAAGTTAGACTCATTATAGTTATTGGAAATTCTGTAAGGTGATGAAGTATTTATATATAAAAAAGTTAATTATAATTAATACTTAAAAGACTATAATGTGTTACAAATCTTATAGAGCAATGTGTAAATTCATTCAACTTTAATCTAACTTATCGGTAATATTAATCACGTAAGAATACTCATGATTACTGAACTATCCTTAGTATTATTAAGGATTATTATATCGGCTAAAGTAATTATTATATTTATAGATATTAACTATCCTTAATTATTATCCATAATATTATTTTAATACACTCTCAGATCAACTAGCTAAATACTAACTAAACTTTTTACTTAAGTACACTATTCTGGAATCTATTGATATGTAATTACCCACTGAAACATTCCTAGCATTAAAGCACGATGCAAGTAGAAAGATTTTCACCAATATTAAGAAATCACGCATCTAAGAAAGAAGATCGTTCGAGTAGGCTGTTGGGAAAGGAGCCTTTAAAGAAGCGAAAATTAAGCAAACCCAATTTCTTTAAAAAGCCACTTTATATGCGAAATTTCCTTTTTTATTTCGGTCAGATTGATTCCCAGAGGAAAGAAGGAGCCTTTTGTGAAATCAGTATTTGCGTGAGAGGCGATTCGAAAACGAATCAAATGGGAGGAACGGCAAATATCCTCGCATGTGCGGAAAAAGTCGAGCGCTGTAATCGCAATGAACGGGAACTTTGCTTTTCGGTTGCGTAAATGTTTTAATCGCCATCGCAACTTACATCTACGTCGTCAACTGTTTTTAAAAATTTTTTTCATTTCTTGGATTTTTTCCTTATTCAACTGTCTCTCGGCAAACAAAAGAAGGGAGAATCTTCGGTGTGCGTGTCCTGGCAACGGATCACGCGATCACATCCGCTTCCTTTCGAATCATCTGCACCAATCATTCTTTCCGAGGAAAAAATTGTATCTCATCGGATTCGAGGAAATGTGGAAATTGTCCTGAATTGATTGGGTTACGTGATGCTGATGAGCCTTTATCGACTGACGATCTTTTTGATTCACCGCGTTGACAGATGTTCAGCGACCATGATTTCTGTCATGGATGGCGTGCGCACCGAAATGAGCTCTTGGATACTTAGCGATCGGTTCTTGATAATTAAGAGCCGATATCCTCGAGAGGAAATGAGAAAAAGATATCTGTTAATAGAGAGAGAGCTAAACGTAGCGAAGGTGAAATTGAATTCGACGACCGGAATTACGAATGTTTCCTGAAAACTGACCTTAGTTGCTCATCCATCTTTGTGCCAAAATGAGACACGCTTTTCGACCGTCGATTCTCTACTTTTTGTAATATTCTTACACAGTATTTGAAATCGAAATCAACTCAGAAGCATTCTTTTTAAGATCGTGGGATCAATTCATGAAAACCAAAAAAAATTAAAAATATTTTCGGCTAATGTAAAGAATTTCAAATATACATTCAAAATTTATAGAAATAATGTTAGAAATTCTTTTCCGACGGAAGAAAACTATTTACTACGATATGAAAATGGATAAAGGATATGATTATTTTCACCAATAATTTAGCTTCTCTTATGAGTGACTGAAACGAATTTTGTTGGAGAAAAATCTGATTGCTGGGAATAAAAGATCGAGTGTAAAATACGAGTCCAATATGAGTACACTCATGCATACATTATGAGAAAATGTATGTACTGATTACACTGATATAGATACACAAGGTAGGTGAATATATTATGATCATAGATAGATACGAATGAAAAAATAAACTCAACGGGTTTAAAAGAAGATAATATGACTTTGATAGAGACATTTAATTCATGTAAATCAATCGAAGGATTCTTACAAAATGAACTTATGATTTGTTGACGAGTAATATTTTGATCATTTTTCTTCATATGCTTTCTTTAAATTAATCTCATTAATAAATTATGCTTATAAGAGTTAACTCCAGTATCCTTATTAACTCTGGCTCATAGTGTGGATATCTATGAAGTAGAATTTCCCCCAAAATGGTGAGACCTTTCCCTCAAACCGGAATAAATAATTCTGACATGAATATGTGAGACAGCGTTTCGCAAGTATCAGAAATGGAAAGCGTTACAGAACGATCAGAAATATTTCCACGTTTTTCATGTGTTACACGATGGTGGTTTCTTAGCCTTGCGTCACCCTTTAAAAAAAAACTTAAACCGGAGTACTATATACATCTTTCGTGCCAAACGACCGAAATCGGATGGATGGAGAAGGGAAAGATTTAGATGCTTCCAATCCGTTCTTCGCTTTAACGGTACAGCCGCTTTTGTTTCGAATCCAGGAGTGGCACGTAATGTGGTGATTAGGTCCTTCTTAGAGCATGAACGAAAAATCTCTCCGGGAAAATCCAAAGTCCGGATCCCACAGAAGAGTGCCTTTTGCCCGATTCTTCCTTGATTCTATCTCTGCCGAACAATGCTGTTTACGTGGAGACGGCAGATCTCTCACCCAAAGCAGATACCATCGGCTCTACTTGAGCCCTCAACCACGTCACATAATTTCCTCGAGAGCGAATGGTTTCGCAGACAATGACTGCCGCTGATTGCAGCACGATTGATAAAAAATGAGGATGTCCCTTCCTTAATCCTCGCGAAATATGTACAACTGGGTCCCTCGGCTGCGTTTAAGGAAACGGTTCTTTCTTTCTTTTTTTGTGAATGCTTCTTCCGACTTGTACAGCACGGAAACATAAGTGGGGATGTTAATTTTGAAAACTGTTAGTTTCTCAGACTTCGCATGTCACTTCCGAGTTGATTGAACAAAGCTTTCCGTTCTTTGTTTCGATACAAAAAATATTAATCTCTGATGATATCACCTTAAATAATGAGTTAGCGTGCTGATGAAGGAAGAATGCTGATCGATGGGTCCTAATGATATTCTATATTCACCTCCATTAATTTTTTACTTACGATTGATTTGTAGATGTTTTATCGAACGTACTACTCCCTGAGTAAGGTTACTGAACTTTGAGTCATTTGGCTCATATGGATAAAGCAACGGAAAATCATAGCTTTTTGAATAAAATCTCAAAATTTTTTCAAACGTTCTTAAACTTTGTAAATAACTAGTTGATTCAGACGATCAGCTATTCAAAAATTCTGCCAACGCCTGAGATTAATGATCACCAATAATGGAATAGGATGACTTCATTCCTTTAATAGCTGTATTACGTTAGATAATTTCTATCCATTTGTATGAAACGCCAAAAAAATTCAAGATGCACATAGATCTAGCTAAAATAAGTCTAACAAGGGAACCTTTAGGACTGTGTAACAGGTTTTTTGATGAAATCGGTATAGGTATGCTCCTTGGGCATTACTTATATATCTAATGTTTGTTACAGTCGTTAATTTTCGTAGTAGGCAATCATTTGATTTTTTCCAGTATATTTCTTGTTTAAACAACCAAATCAGATAGATTCCTCATTAGAAAAGTTCATAATGAATTCTATCTTGCGCCTACTAATCTGAAGTATCCTAAGAAAGATTAAAATTACAGGTTCGTACCAATCAAAGATCCTCATATCTTCTTGCACATGACGATGCAAGCAACCCATCAGAAAAGCGACGCTACCTCTAGATCACGGAACCATTTCCTCAATCACCAGAACCAGGAGCCTTATCTTCCCGCGGTAAGACACGTATATATCGAATTCCTCTCCATGCGAGAGAAATACCTCCTAAGATAATCGATGATCTCCTGAAACTACGCTCTACAGTCTGGCAACATTTTATCAAGCTTATTTACGGCCGTTTTTATCCGCGATTTAAAAGTGTTTTGCGCGGAAAATCCCTCTGCACCGGAATAAGGTAGTAGGAGCGAGTGTATAATAGGAAGATAAGGAAAAGGGTACAAGAAGAGGATGGCAAGATGGAAAGGGACGTTGGTGACGAAGAGGCGGGATAATCAGCGAACAGAGATTAGTGGAAGAAAGACGATAGGAAGCCTTTAAAGAGGGTCTGGATACTGATTGATTGATTGCCTTTAATTAAGCAACGAGGTTAGTCGCGGGGGGGAGCGGGGATTAGAGAAGGGGGGGGAGGGTCGATGGTATGAGATAAGGATGGTAGGTTGAGGAAGCTTCGAGGAAAGAAGGAGAAGAAGAGTGGCTGATTTATGGAAAGGGTTGGAAGTTCTAAAATGGAGAGATCATTGAGCACTGTTGGAGGCGATTTAAGGCCGCTTACAACAGGATATGCTAATGTTGCGATCGTAGGAGGCATTGCAACGTCTGATGCCACTAATCCAAAGATATAGTGCGCCTGAAAGTTTGTCAAGAGGGAAAGACAAAACGTAATATTAAGCCCGGTAATGGGTTGCTTTGCTACGGGACGAGTGATTAACGGGTGGCGTTTCCTCTAAGAAATGGGAGGGTTTCTATCAATTACCGGCCTCCTTAGTCTTTACTTATATATATTCTCGGGCTTCGTAATGAAGCGTTGCTATGTTGCAGTGTGCGAATGTTGGGTTTGAAGCACCCGGTTGTATTTTGCCTACGTTCATTATTGTCATATGTCGGAAACAAAAAAAGTCAGGCGTGAGGTAATTTGGTACATAAAGCAGTGCAGTGTTAATTTTCAGTATCATTTTGGATAATATCAAACAATAATGAAGGGGAAATAATTGGTTATAACCATAGTTTCGATCTATGGATGGACCATGGTATTGGAAAATAATAAATTGTGGTAAAGGTAAAAGTAACTAATTATTTCCCCTTCATTATGGAGAACTACCACGAAGCCAGAGCCGAGTTAGCAGAGAGTATCAAATACTAAATTTCATCTATAATTTTCTTTACTCGACCTATAGTTAAGTGCTGAAATACTGACTAATCAGGATAATCAGCCTCGTATGCGATACTGTTTGCGTGTTCCAGTCCATAGTTACCACGTTTTAGTTCTAACTAATTGAATTTACTATCAAACATCAATAATCTCATTTCAATTCCGACAGCAAATACATATCTTATTTTATTTCTGTATAATTTTACCTATGTGTCCTATGAAATACGATACACACATTAAAAAAAGATCTATAGTCTGCTATCCTAGTTATCAATTCGTTTCATAAAAAATTTAAAGATCTTAATTCAGTGATTTTAAATACTAATCATCATAATTTATATTCATACTTTAAAAAGTAGTTATTACAAAATTAAAAACTCTTTAATATTCATTTAATTAATAAATCACTAAGCTTCGTTTGTCAATACTCGTATTTATCATTCGCAAGTGGAGCTTTCTCTCATATTGAGCAAATCACTTCAAGTGAATCTCAACCTATCATAGCGAACCTCTCACGGAAAGAGCTCATCACAGCGTTAAGCGTTCTATAATATCCACTTATTAAATATCCGCATCCTAAGCAATGCACGTCGGGAATGGATTTAATAGACAACTCATCACACGCATTTGGAAATCAACGGTCTCTTACTTCCATCTGGATTAATGCCATTTCCTGCAACGTAAGGACTTGGATGCATCGATGGATACGAGAGGATATTAAATCCACGACCTAATTCGCTTAGAATGATCCCCTTTTCAGAGAAAGTGGGACAAGCACAAATTCGATGATTTCTAATTAATAGAAACGCATTATGGATGATATATATATATATATATATATATATATATATATATATATATATATATATATATATATATATATATATATATATAAAATTGTACTAACCTCACGAATCCATCTGTAATGACATTGCAGTACTTTAATGGAATCAAATTGCATAATTTTTATTGAAGAACTTTGACTCGTTCATGTTAAGTGAATAGGACTCTGACGTAAATATAGGTTAACATTATTAACGTAGCGAACAAGTTTAATTGCAGTGAATTACAAGCCAATATTTTTCAGCAATTTAATTAATATGAATTTAAATATTTGATTACCATATTGCATGAACTTTAGCATTATAAATTATAAACTATCCATTTGCTGTCCGAAGAATCTTCTTGTATTTTAAATGTAATATTTTGAGATCAAATGTTCAAATTTAAAACATCGCGAAAATGGTATAACTAATGAGGATCTTTTAAAACATATTATTGATGAACTAATAGAGTTCATACCATAGCAACTAAGAAAAAATGTTACTAGAAAAGATGTTAAAAAGTGGGAACTCTCATTGATCACATAACGAAGCAAAGATGGACATCACGGTCTAAAACATTAACTTTGGAAAGGTTTTTACTTCAGTATTTTACTAGGTCATAACTCATTTCATTCCGTGTTTTAATTGCAATCCAATAAACGTGAATATAAATTAATGGGCGATTTATGAGCGATACAATTTACGGGTAAACGTTCCCCGATATTTGGATAAGAAATCAAATATATATTCCAAAACAATTCTCGAAATTATTTCAGGCCTTATGAATTATTTGCTTACCAATTTATCCGCGATTTATGTCCGAAAGTTTTATCGGTCCTCTAATTCCGAATTCGAATAAATTCAGCCTTTTCTACCATGCATCACCAAATCGATAAAATATTCATAAACAATACGCATCCCCTTCCCTTAGCCATCGCTAATTCTCCGATAATTTACGAGACCAATGTTTTACGAGGTTCGGAATAAGGATCGCAGATCTTCGTTCGCGTCCCTCGATAATCCAAGGGGATAATCCCTTATATCGGCATCGAAAGTTGAAGCAGCTGCACCGTCCCGCACCCACCGCCTTCATTACCCCAAATGCGACGCAAATAATTATTGTCCTCGCGCGTATTTCCTTATTTAATGGCAGCGCATAAATCTTCTCCAATGCCGCTATTGAATTCTAGTTTGCCCTCTGGAGCATAAAGAATGTCAAAAGGACAACAGAAGTCGTAATTAATGCTAATGTGTGTCGAATGGAAAGGGGGAATTAAACTCAGGTGAGGTTCGGGAAAAAGGCACTTTTGGGGTTTCGTATCAGGGCGCTTGTAATTTCGGATAAATCGCCAAAATGCTTTGGGTTTAAGCGTTTCTTTACAACCACCGTCCTTGTTTCCGAATGCGGAGGATGAAAGTGAAAAAATAAAACGGTCCGAATTCGAATTTTAGTCTTTTTATTTGTAATATCGACACCTATTGTTATTCCAAGCGATACGTGTTCTGCACAGGCTGTAATGAGATGTTTCTATCGTGTTTTAAATTTTGAGGAGCATTGTAAAACGTGGAAATGATGAAAAGCAAGAAGGAGAATTCCGATCTTAAATAGATATTAAGAGAAAATATATCTGCAATAACTGTAATTAATCTTTAACACTTTTCTTATCCCCTATTGTTTAAATGCTCAAGTCACGATGAACGAAGTTACTTATATATAAATAGTCTTCCATAAGATTAAGCTGCAAGTTTATTTACTCATCTGAATAAATGTATTCACATCAATATACGTGTATAAAAATAAGAATATTCTATTATAATTTATCACAGTTGAAGATGGTCGATAGCTTATATAAACGCTTAACAGTTCATATTATAGAAGTTCTTAATAGCATTCAGGCAGCAAGTATTAAGTTCCGAAAAAAAAAGCCCTTTTTAGCTTTTTAGCACGGATACTTCAGTTTTAATCATTTCACGAAAAGTTTATCTGCGTAAGGTATGCATTTATGAAGTATTCATTGTAAACAGAAAAGCACACCTAATATTTCGTGACAAAAATAGCAAATTCATATTAATCTTTTGAAGAACGTTATCGTACATCGAGTCGCTACTATTTTTAGGTGAACGCACGCCGACGAGAAATAGGAAATATCTGATGTCACTAATTCCTTCAACACAAAGGCTCTTCCATCCACGACACAATAGCTCGAGTTCACTGAACTTCTGCAATAATACACAATAGGATACACAAATAGTAGGATCTCCGTCTTCGAAAGTTTCTTCGCAGACCTGGAAACTAGTAATCTTTGTTCATGGCCTCTTCGGAAACGGGGTGAGGTAACAGGCTGCGTCCGCAATGGTGTTAAAAAAAAACTTTTAATTCGATAGATAAAGTGATTAGCGACCACAAAAGACATCGCTTCCTGCAGACGGGCGAGCAATTCTCACGGCCTATAGCGTCTATTGAGCACTGCTTCGCAGATAAGACCCATGGAATGATAAGTTAAGCGGTTAACTTCTTCTCTGTTTTGCATGGAGTTTAGGCATGAGTGACTTCTTAAAACGACCCACGTATTTTGGTCGTGGGAGAACGAACATCGGAATAAAGGGAGGAATGCTCGTGGAGAATGAAAAAGTGGTATCCGGGTAGAGGAGATTAGGTGGGAGTTGGATATTAGTAATGGATGGGAGGAAGTTTAACCGCCAAATGTATTTAAACCGATTTGTGAGCTTTTGGGGATTAGATTCAACACACTTCGGCATTGATTACATCGCCAAAAAGGTTGCTAATTCGATATTTCGTGTCTTATTGCGAATAACTTTGCGTGGTGAAGGATGGAAGTAAACGTATTCTGAAGGAAGTGTTACTATAGAGATATGAGCCTGCTGTAAAAACAGCAATTTCTCTTTTATTCAACATCTATTATAAATCTATTTACTGACTTAAATGATCATGAAAAGATTTTGATTCTATCTATTGATTTGTTGATACAATACTTCGTGTTTACTTTTCATAATTCATATTTTATTATTGAATAGCGTTATTAATTTATTGAATTGAAAATATATCCAAGCAAAAGCCGTATACTCTAAACAAATTGAGAATAACAGGATAATCACGAGTCAACAATTGGCCATAGTTGACGAAAAAAGTAAGAATAAAAAATATAAAACATACTACTGTTAATATGATTTTGGTAGCTACCATTCAACAGGGTAGAAATTAAGTAATATAATGAATATTATTGGACAGTAGTACAATCTTAAATTTCCTTTCAGTGTATTGCTATCCTCTTTCAAGACAATAGATTTTTTTAGCGTACTTATTGAAAGTTCGGATTTGATGATTGATTCTAATGATTTTCGAATAAAATGTATTAATCAATTCATATTGGAGCATAGGAGAACTTTTCGTAAAGTTAAATTTCATGAAGCTTTCAATACGTAAACTTGTATTAGGACTAGCAGACTATTCAGATCTATATGGAGTAATGTTCCGAGCCATTAGAAACTATGCACACATCTTCTATTCTTCCCATTTCCCCACTTCACCACGTACAGTCTTTCTCAACTGATAGAAACGAATTTCACGCGAATCGGACAGGTTGCGTAGGCGCAGTAAACCAGCGTGAAACGTGGAGGCGATCAAATAGGAAAACGGATGAGGTCAGCGGGGAGGGGGGGGCGTGGGAGGCCATTGCAAGAATTATTTCCCATGGAAACAATGACCAACTTGTGGCCGGCTTTATTAGCAGTAGCGAGGGCTAATTATTAATGGCAATAATAATTGTTAATGCGGCCGAGGCAGAGCGGTCCCTTATTCCATTTGCCGTCAACTTCTGCCCCGTCTCCCGGGGCAATTTCCATGGGAAACGCCCCCACCCCCGCGTGCCCACTCCTGAGATTTGGCCCGCGGGCGAGAGCACCCTTGGAGGGGAGGAATTATACGGTGGACCAAAGCTGGACACACTCGCAGAAACACACACACATATATACAATGGAAACCTTTGGGGGAACGGCAAAAAGGGGTTTGAATGGCCACTCCGAGACGTACATTTGTTTTCGGGAGCTAACCTGAGGAAATAAGAATTCGGGAGGGCGCCTTTCTGTTTGGGAGCGAGGGTGGGGAGATGAAAGTTAACTGACCACGTCGAAATTGCAGAGGGAGGGAAAGGTGGCGAAGGCCTCGGAGGATAACCTTTTGGAAAGCGAAGGATCTCCTGATGTAATAAGCGGGCAGTTTTATTGAGCCATTAATGAATTTGCAATTCTTGGGACTATTACGTAGACGGACTATTTGAACAGCGTTTTAAGGATAAGAAGAAGCATGCGAGCCTCCTTATTTCTGCCTAATTTACAATTTTAATCTTGCGTTATTATTACGTTAATTTTGCGTCGGGATTTTTTGACGTAATTTTCACGAATAAGTTCTCAGGTAAGATAATTTCTTTGCGTTATCTTAAAACGCCGCGTATAATGATCAGCATCACGATTTTTAATAGTCTTCCCATTCCTTTTTAATACGCACAATCTGTTTCACATTATATCTTTCACGATTCTATAGTTTGGTTTAGTTAATAAATATTCTTCTATTATTTTCTTTAAGTTATTTTAGAGAACCACTACGGAGACTGTTCTTGTTCTTTGCGATGTAAAAGTTAAAATTTATAGATCCTTTCCACCTAATTAAGATCCTAACACCTATTTCAAACTAAGATTATTATATTATTAAACTTCCATCTCATTTCTTATTATAAGATAGTATATATTATAAATGTGTACTTAAGTGTTTACTATTACCGACCATTTTCTTTCTTTAATTATCAACATTATTATAATAGAAATACATAGTATCATAAAAATATTAATTTTGATAGTGAAAATGAACGCTTTGAATTTAATCAAATATTAATTTCATTTAATTCTGTATTCGATTGCAAATTGAAAACTATTAAACAACCACGATCTGAATAACAGTATAGGGATTATTGATAATATTCGCAAAAGTTAGACCTCTAAAACAATAAGACGCGCGAAACAAAAGAGAGTACGGAATATTCCGGAACGAAATCGCGATCAAATCAGAGCGAAATAAATTGCTTCTCTAAATGAAACGTGCGAGGAATCCGTGTTTTCTTTCCGTTATGACACTAATGAATTCCGCGACCAAAAAAGCGCGATGTTATCAAAAGAGGAGGAGATGTGGGAAAAAGGGTAAAAATTCCGCCATTTCGGAAGCCGAGAGGAACGGTAACCGTGGTGGTGGGGATCTCGTAGTAGGGGTTCCGAGAAGTGGGCGAGAAAAGATTTCCATCCATTCTCTGTATCGCCTTTTGCATTCGGACTGCCTGCGGACAAGCTCATGAATGTCTGTTTGCTGTTTGACCACCGCAGTCCGGGAGAAAACTTTTAACCGGGAGGCTGAGAAAACCGAGGTTAAGGGAGGGTTATAAGAGAGGAAGAATTAAACCATATTGTGGGCACGAGTGTGTGCTCTTTCTACACTCGGAGATTCTGTAATCAGCGAAGGGGTGGTTTGCCCACGGAGCGGCCTTTTCGTAGGAAGAAAGGGCCCCGAAATGCGAAGAAAAATAAGAATGTGGGAACGAGTGGTGGGAATCATATCGGAAGACGAAAGGGAAACAAATGAAAGTTAAGGGCTGCGGGTGGAATAAGGCTCATTACCCATGCAGGTGAATAAGTCCGCCGAAAAACGGAGAATTTGATACCTTTTATTCGCCGAATGGGCTTCTAATTTTCCCGTGTCTGTGTCCGTTCCGAAAAGGAAATAATGCTGCTTTCGCTAATGTATTTTTGCGATGCTGAACGAGCGATTTTTACATCGTATTTTCGTTGGTTCAAACAGAGGAAAATTCAGAAATTACGCACAATTATTAATATATATAGTTTGAAGTCTGAATGTCAAATTTTATGTTCTGTTGATTTCGGAAGGATGGCTTGATGAAAGTCAATAATTGATTACTTTCTGGAGATTATAATCGTACGAACAACAAGACTTAAAATCTATAATAATAGGATATTTTATGTGAATTTCTTGTATTTATGTGAAAGTTGGGTTATAATTTAAATTGAATCGATGTTTCTTACGTTAGAAAACTCAAGTAAAATTTTAAGTAATTGAGGATTTCTTATTTCTAAAAGGGAACTCAATTTGACGCATATAATTATATATTTAAAATATAAATTTAAGGATATTATCATCAAAAATTATTCTGTATTTAGAGTTTAAACTAATCGAGTACTTTTATAGCACTTATAATCTATTTTACTATCGTTAAATCCGTCAAATTATCAATCAATTAAATATTTCTCATGGGAGCCTACAAAAACACGATTAAACACAAATTAAGCTGCCTTATTATAAGCAGTTGTATATGAGAATCAATTTTCACAGCTAATTTCTTTGAATAAATTTCTTCCATTTCTTCTCTCATTCCGGTGGTGAATATATTATTAAAATCCCTTTTCCTTCGTCTTCCCTTCTGAATTGCCCTCCGCGTAAACATCTTTTCTTCCCTTCACAAAAATCTCCTTTATTACAACTCTTCACACCCCCGATACTACACATACCGGTGGTGGTCACAATAGGAACACTCGTTATGGCCGACGATGCATATTTGAGAATGCTAACAATGGGGAGAAGGGGTGGGTCCCTTGAAAAAGGGGTGGGGGAATGTTAGCACGGCTCCATTCACTGACGACTGCTCCACCATCCCCTCTCGGGTTTTTCTCCGAAGATCTTTTCCCTTAATTCTCCTATTCTCTCTCGGGTTAAGAAAACGCAAGGAGAAATAAGTGGCTTTGCTTACGCTTTAATAATTGTGTACGAGGATAATTAACTCTATAATATTTTCTCATTCTCATCGCGGTCATAATGAAGTGAAAGGCACCCTTCTATCTTACGTGCTATTACCGGACGGGAATTACATAAATGCACGTCTGGAATGAGTGACGCTAATTCCTAGGCTTCTTCTGAGAGGGGAGGATGTGTGGAAGTGGACGCAATTTAAGATTCTCTGAATGTCTCGCACGGAACCGATCTTTTCGTCGAACGTTTCATTCGAGGCCTTAATCCGTATGGAATGAGGGTAATGGAGAATTTACAGCTATTCAGAAACGAACACGTTTAGGAATATTATAGATTGTATTCGCAGAAGTGTCCCCGTGAGCGCTGACTGTCAGTGTTAACTTTTTTGTTGCTTCTATTGTCTGTGTCGCGTGTTAATCAAACATCGCTACGACTATATTACGGTTAACAGGAGCATTGTTTATGAATCCTAGCCATACATTACTTTTCCTGTTAAACAAATAACGAACGAAAAATAATCTACAAACAAACAACATTTGGTTACTATTCAATATTTATCGGTTGCTAGGACTACTTCATATACTACTTCTCACGACTATTTTCACTCTAAATCTAAAAATAATTATCTATAAGAAGAAAAGTTCATCAAATTTAATTTAGAGAAATCTTATTCTCATGCGATGAAGAGCTACCTATTTAGCTGCTCTTCCTTTTTAATGAGCAGTTTGGATAAGGTTAATTAGATCTCAAAGAGATAGCAGTTCATTTAGATCGCAAACCGAGAGAATGACATTGTATAATGGGAAAGTTAACAGGTTAGCACGAGTGAATACGTGAATTAATTAAGTATTATATAAATATTTTTATTTGGATTACTTGTGCGAAGAAATCCATCCAGTTGACAGCAGGAAATTCAATGATTGGGCATCTAAATAACTCCATAGATACCGCAAGAGCATTCTTTAAACTCAACATCTCATTAAATCCATCTCTACGCGCGTTCTCTTCACCGATCGTGCATTTCGGAGTTACTAACGCCGAGATTAGAGACTGCCTTAGTTACCATGACGTCATTCACTCCGATTCCAAGCAATTCGGCATAGAACGAGCACGAAATCGCGGACGTTTTATAAAACAACCTCTTTCGCTTTCATTCCAGAGGTCGTCTTTTACGCGGTGACTTTAACGCAGAACAGAAGCCGAAAGTTAGCTGGAGTACTTAGAGGTCGCTCGTTTGAGACGGAGTCGGCAATTAAGCCGCGTTGCAACGAGTTTGTTGATGCGTTGAGGCAGCGGAAGGAGTTAAATGAGAGGCACGGGAGATAAGGAGGAGGAGCGCAACACGGAACGCACGCGTGAGAAAAAGAATCGCGAGCATTTGTGCATGCGTGGAAACCCCTTTATTGCTCCGAGCACCCTACGCCTCTGACGCAATCGCTGAAAAAATATCCGTTTCGCAACTGTTTTAATCTCTTCGGCTAATGGATTACGGTGGGAATAGGATAAGGTGTGCGGGCATTTGGAAAGGAAATTCCGCAACTGACGTCGTATCGAAGCATTGTTTGTTTTACGCTGGGCAATTAGTGACGACTAAATATAAAAGTATGAAAAAAGCTGATCTATTTATGGATGAGTGTAGAGTTTCAGTTGTATTAACCTATAACTCTAAAATTCCACGTATTTCTCGATATAATAAATAGCTGCACCTCATACAAACGAGTCTATCATTACGCTAAAACCAACTCTGCACTTATAATACAACGATTGATCGATTTATATTCACTCCAAACATCTCTCACTACAGAGTACATTCAAGGTGAATTTACGCAGAAGATTACTTACTTTTCTCTCCTTGGCTTAACCTTACAATATTATAATAGCTACGCCTAAAATAGCAGCACGCGATGAGCAGTGCGTGATTTTTTTCTTTATCGTAGCTGACACGATCATTCTAGATCTTTTCGCTCCTAATTTTCTATCTAGGAAAGATCTGTGTTTTTTCTAAGTATCTTAATACCCTCATCTACTAGATTCGAATTCCAGCTATGGGTTCTTAATTATCTTAGGTTTCTTCTATATCTTGATAAAAGAAGTCCGGGGTTCGAGTCCCAACAAGTAAAACTTAAAATGAATCTCTTTGATTTTCCCGAAGCCTGAATACTACGAGACCAATGTTTTGTATCAAGTGCTCTCTAATAGCTTCATTTTCTATTTAAGACTATGTACGATTTCTATTATACCATTCTACAAGTAGGTTGCAGGACGATAGTGGATATACTAACATAGATGTTAAGTTTCTTAAAGTCAGCATGCTCCAGCCATCCTGAATTTTGAGCCTCATTTATTGGAAACTCCTCCCTAAAATGTACGTAAAAATTTTTGTTCATAATAAAAGCCGTTATTAAAAAATTGTAGGCTATTATCCTCGAACTTTTCATCAGCTTATTCCCTACATTAACTTACAGTTCAATGACAATCAGCAGCTTAAATACGTCGATAGCGCGTTCAAATCACCACGTTTCACGGTCGCTGGAAAGTCCAGGTTTCGCAATCGACTCATCGGAAACGACGGGATGTGTTCGTACCTCCAATCTAGTAATTCGAATTCGGAAAACAGAATGCAGCCGAGTGTCTAAACAATGTTGCGATGGAGGCCGCGTAGTAGAGGACTGTGGGCTTGCCGTTGAGGAAGAAGCATTGGTCCGACGCGAATCCTTCGCTTGGCTACCTCTCGGGATTTCTTTGTCGTCGCGTAAGACGAATCTGATTATAGAAAAGGGGAGCTCCTCTCGGCTGGAAAGATCAAGGGATAAAAAGAGTGGATGGAGGAGTACACTTTTCGACAAACGCGTGACCCTTCGTAGCATTTCGCGGTGCAGACGGTGACGTGAGAGGATTGGAGGGACGCGATTGGTGGGCATTCGCTCGTGTCTCTTGCAGCTTACGTGCTCCACTTTGGATTCGGCGGAAAAATTGGATATTAATTTTTCGTGTCACTTTAGAGAAGGTTCGTTGCTAAAGTCGATGGGCGTAGGAAATGACGAATTCCTGTAACTCTTCTCACTCACTGCCCTCCGCAATCAGATACTTCCGTCGAAATAATTTTATCTCGAGTATAATCTACTTTGCAGATGGGCTATGATTATCGTTGATATAAATGCAGCAATTACATGGAATTAAGTCGATGAGGTGACTTTTAAAGAAAGCGTTCAACCGTAAACTTTGTAACCTTCACAATTCAGTTAGTTGTGGCTAGTAGGTTTCAGTGTTATGCAGAACTCTTTAACAGAGTAGCTAAATTTAATTTCCACGGAGGAAGGATTTGTTTAATGGAACTCCTTCTTCACTAAAATAATACACAGACTGGATATTTTATAATACTAAATTATACATCCAATACTGGATTGCTCTTTTTTCCACAGAGTGTTACGAATGGTACTATTTCTCTTTTTATTTACTGTAGAGTATTATTTTATTGTAGAGTAGCTAAAGCTACCTATCAATTCACACTATGAAGGATCAAATTTGGACATTGGGATTAGTTATCTCCACCCAAGTGTATGCTTTTAGCCGTGAATATGTAATATTATAATGCACAAGAAATTTTTAAAAATTTTTCTCAAATTTACTGAGATAGTTAGATAAAAAATTTTGTTTTGAAAGTTTTAGATATGGTATTTCATTAAAAAGTGCTTATACATTGTAAAGTTATACTTATAGAAGTGACCATCCCTCAAACATATAAGTTATCCATTGAAATATAATTCATTTTATGTCCATGCTATTACGAAAAGGAAGATTTCAATACCACAAATGTACGTGTAAATCTTGAGAAGAGCTTGAAATATCCAGCATTAATTATTCATAACTTAAGTGTAAACTGGTGGAGTTCCAACCCAATGATAATCCATGAATTTAGTGATTGTATTGAAAACCGTTTGTGGAATAATTCTTAACTAATTTTAGGTGAGTATAAGTTAATCCCATTTATATTTGATCTGGGGTATTAATATTCAATATTGAACTTTGCGAAATTGGTCTTTTTCCCAGATATTCACTTTGATTCGACTCACAGTGGTACCACTCTTTGTAAGCAAAGTCGTGCTGTGAAGCAGACCCTGAATCGAACCCAGGCTATCGCTTCGCGGGATCATCCAAGAAGAAAAAAATCATCAGTGCAACATCATTAAGCACTTTCCCTACGAGTTCTTGCATGCTATACCTTCTAAGTTGCCCACCGAACTCAGAGAGTATGACATCTCTCCACCCGTGAAATTAAAACACGAAAACAAACTTCTTGGCCTCCGGGAGAAAGCGACCTGCGGAGTTTAGGCACGTGCACACAAAGATTACAAATCAGAAATACGAGGATGACTGAAAATACTTCTTGCAGAAATATAAATCCACTGTATCACTTCCCGTTCCTAATGCTTAGAGGGGGATGGGTTCAGAGTTTCCAGAAATACGAAACTGATGATAAATTCCGGAGATTTACGATCTATCAATTTGCGGAAGGAAGAAAATGCGTATTTTTTCGCCATTCGTCTTTGCTGTGGTTACGCGTGAAGGCGAGAATTTATTTATATTTTCGGTATAATTAAGCGATTTTTTTGGAATGACGTCATCTGTTGGGATTGGGGCTTTGATGTAGCTCTTGGTAGATAACACGCGCCTGCTTCTCAGCTATTGGAGCATAAGTTATGGGTTAAGTAATTAATGTACTTAATTAATGTATGGGATATAAACTCTGATAATATTATTATGGCATTCGATGCATCTCTTAATTAATTGTATATTTTCGAATGAATGCTGATAAAATGACGCATTTTAAGGCTAGCGCAACAGACTGATATGGAGGTTCTAACTGGAAGGAACTAATTGCTGGTGACACGTGCCCGGTTGGTTCGCATCAGTGCAGCTCATGAGCTTTTTTAAATAGATTTCCTTGACCGATATTCATTCCTCACGAATAAAATATATTAAGAAATATTCCCGCTCGTTCTACATCTGTGAATGTATTATTTTCCGGGATCGACCTGAAGACTAAAGGAAGGAGATATGTTCACTCGAATAACTCGGGAGATCCAGATATGCACGGGAAGAAATCCGACCATCTCTTAAGTCTGTAGGATATGCGAGTGATATTTGTCGGGGAAAAGGAAATACTCATAAATTTACATATCTTTTGATGATTATATAGTACGAAGTTTATAATTCTCTATTCTGAGAGCAGCTAACGAGGAATAGGTCAAACAACTCAAATTGGGCTTGTAAGAGTAGAATTTCTGGTCCCAATCACACCCAATAAAAAAGATGAACGAACTTAATTAAATTGAAATGAAATTGAATTATAAAATCCTATTTTGACCTCGTCATTGGGAAATTATTTTAAGATTACAATGTTGCAGTTTGATAGTATACCTCTTTACTCGACGCGTATTACTTAATTGATTGGTAATGGCTTTTTGAAAAGCATACGAAGGAGTGATTAACTGATTTAATTTAGGGACTTTCCCTACATCTTCCAACAATCGCCTTCATGACAATAAAAATTATAAAACTTTATTGAGCGTATAGGCAATAATAAAGCATTTACGTTTGGTATAATTAATGACACTTTACTTGTAACTCCACAAAGAGCAAATATAATAAAATGTTCATAAAACCTCAATTAATGAAGGAAATATTGTGACAATGAACTACGTTCATCACTGAATGAGTTCTCTTTCATAAAAGATAAACTTTCTTTAATACATTCTCGATCGTTTCCTATACTCATTAATGCAACATCGAAACATGTATTATGATAATTAGGTAAGAATTGAGATTATAATGAATAATTAAACACTCTCTAATCTTTAACCGAGCTTTCTTATAAGGTTCCTAAACATATGAATATATATATTTTCTGACGAAACTTGAGTTCAGCAATTTATCTCTTTCCCCTTCCCACTATTAATAATATTTCAGTTTTGACTTAGAGCGCTTAATACGAGTCACAAGAAATCTCGGAATAATAAATGAAAAAAAGAAGACAAAAGGAGGAGTCTGCCATCATGTCCGCAATTCTCTTGGAAACAAAGGAAAGTATTGCAGAACTTTGCGTCACCAATAGGCTGCGGGATTAGTTTTAGAAATCGTGAGAAATCGAGCAGCAAAGAAAGATCCCATCCGCCTACCACAATACTCCTGAAGGCGCTTTCTTCGTCCAAAGGAGTTCGAATCCATTATCTAGTTTCTCGGAATTCGTTTCTCAAACGGGGACGCCGATCGCGTCTCTCTTGTTTCCGGATGGTAAAATGGCGGAGGGGAAAGCATAAGAGGAAAAAAAGAAGGTGCACGCACGCATGAACATCGGAGTATTGTTGAAAGAGGATGTCCGCGGGTCACGCAAACGTTGGATTCTTCCCTACTCTTTTAACACTTTTAAGAGGAGTAGGGAATGGAGACCACGGTCTGATAGCCATCGTACTCTATTACATTGTGCCACATCTTGTCTATAAAGTGTCTTCACTTGCTAATTTTCTGGGTTTCTTACGATTTTGCTCACGATTGGTTTGTGCGACCAATAATGCATCCGGTAATGGATGTAGAAGTTACCCTCTCGATAACTATATCGATATACTTGATTATTTGCAGACAATTAACATGTGGACTTTTACAAGGAAACTAGCTCATTGTTTCTGCCAGAAATCTTTGGAACAATACTTTTCTTATCAACAAGTAAAGCTGTAGAATATAAAAGGATTCCAAATATTATTGGTACTGATGTACTGCCATTTCATCAAATAAGCAAGGATTATGTCGTAGCAATATTTAACTTATTTAAAAATATATATTGGTCCCAAGTGTTAACAATATTTCTGCAATCAACACACATTCACACGGAACGAATAATATGGTTTCGTCTACAAATGACTCTTGATTGATAACGACAAATTAGATAGGGCGTGTAAGGTTAAATTTTACCAACACCTATATGGTGATTGGGTTCCAAGCCATATTTTAGGGAACAAGCACTCTGAGTAGTGAAGTTGAAAGAGAATAAGACTAGAGCAAAAGATTAGATTGACTCAATGTATTCCTATGTGCTGACATATTTTGATCGATTGTGTATTTCCGAGGATATTGTTGGTTGAAAGAGAGATAACCTAACAATGAAAGGAGTCTTTAACAATGAGGTATTTAACACATTTAAGATTAACCTCCAGAAGATGACGATAACTTTTGTTAGGGCGGAGTGAATAAATAATTAGCAAGTTTATTTTCATTTACTAAGCCACTGACTTTTGCATTGAAAAATTATGCATAAGAAGCCGATAACAGGGAAAGAACATATATTTCGCCTCACTCAAAACCTTGTAACGATGTAAGAAAGGTTTGATAACCATCTCCCAATAATGTTAAATTTCAATGGTGGAAATCCCTTGGTGAGGTCTACCAATCCGTACGACCGCCTTTACTAAGAAATCTCATTCCGGCATACAAACGATGACAAGTTAGATAGTCACTCCACGGCGCGGAATTCCTTAATTTGGATATAAATTACATTTTCCGCTAGATGCTCCTAAAATTTACAGAATGGCCAATTTATACCGATGATATTCAGGACTAAGAAACAGCGTTAATGAGACCACAGAAAAATCTAATTCTCTCCTATCGTTTTTCCTTATCTATCTAGGTGAATGTACATTAATTCTAAAATATAATGAAGACTTAAAATAATAATGGTATTTTTAGGCTAATTCTCTAAAAGGATTAATTATTTTAACGCATCTTAGAAACAGACAATTTCGTTGAAACATAGGTTTCCTTTTAGAAAATTTGTGTCCAGTCAGCCAAATGGATTACGGCTTTAAGAGCTTGGCTCATGAATATATTTGTGGAATTGCAGTGCTGCCTATGCAATCAACAATACTGCATTCACAATACTTCATCAACATAGAATTTTTAATTGGTTGTAATATAGAATAATCATGATATGGCATTAATTTTCCAAACTGATTGTGTACTTATTATGTTCCCTGCAAAGTAGTAGCACCTTCATTGTATTACTCAGTCTACATAAATATCTCTTTGTAATCCTAGTGGTAGACTTTCCCTTCACTACATTGAAAGACAGTAGCTCAATGATAATTCCTATCCATAGCAATAATTGACAATTTGAAGATGAATGTGATACTAACGATATCGATGTATAGGCATGAATGACGAAACCCATTGATTCAGAAAGAAGTTAAAAATCGAGTACATAGATTAATATGGGAAAAAATACATTTATCATAGAAATTGTACGCGTATAAGACAACAGTAATAATCAGCGAAGATCAAAGTATCTGTCTAACGTTGATTCGATAAAAGAAGATCCTGGTTGAATCACTGTTTCCTTTTTGTCTGAATAATTTTAGATAAGAGTTATAAAACCCACACTCTAAATGTGTTAAATCTTTGCTAACTCTATCGTGAAGAAAGAATCAGGCTCTGATATCGCAAAGGTTGAAGATATCTTTAGACCTGAAAGTACTAAAAATTCTTGGAGCGAATATTCTCCATTCCCTTTGATTCTACGATAACCTTAAGAGAATAGCTTCAAACGAATCTGGTAAAAAATGTAGATTCGATTTGTTACATCGGTAATCAAAATTAAAATAGTTGTTGGATGTTATCGATAGTAAATTATAGGAGAAAACGAGAAGATACCACTGTAGGTTTTTACTAAATATGTTGGCCATCTAAGGGCTGGTATATGCATTTATGTCAATGAATGTATTTGCATAAATTTAAAATCACAAGTCTAAACTCTTATTTAGCATTGAAAGCAATGATAAATCATTAAACCTTCCAATTGTATGAGTTCGGTAGTGGATGAAAGATGAGAAAGAGAAAGATAGGATGCCATAATGAAATCTGCATATTGTAGTCTTTTTTGGTTGTTTTCAATGAAACTCATTTAACAACGAAACAACAATTTTTCGAATTATACAATATATATGAAGGAAATTTTCTCGTAATTCACCATTTTCCGTATCAGCATTGAAGCTATACTCTTTGAGGAACATTATCGCGAATTTGATTATCTCTTTGTTTGAGACATATTTCGAAAGACTGCCATTTTACACTGATATTCCTCCTTTATAATATTAGGGTTCCTTTCCCGATTTAACGTCACTCATTTGTCTCTCAGTTTTGGACGAGGCTAGGAATAAGACGAGACAAATAAACTCTGGAAACAAAATATAGAAACGAAGGGAGTTGAAATGAAAAGACGAGAGATGAAGATATCACTTCCTCTCCAAAAGATACACTCTTATCGAATTAGGCCAACGAAAAACTTCCTTTGAAGAATCGCTTGGCACTGTCGAATTACATTACGGAGAGTGGATATTTATAAGCTTTGATTCTTTCCGTCAGATGAGAGGGTCCTTCTACAGAAACCACAGGGTGACGTATCTCGGACCCGATTCAATTTCGACCTCTTGATTTCAGCTCTTTTAAGAGAGGGCCCAACGGAATTTCCACGCACTTTTCACGGAGTATTAATACGTTGAACATTTTCAACGGCAGTATCAACCCGAGTGCATCTACGCGACCATTCCGTGATTCGATCGAAGTCGTATAAAAATGTCCTTAAAGAATGCTAATGACTCAGCCCCGACTCGCGCATTATATGGTAATTCTTTCGGAGGAATTAACGAGGCAGATGCTATCTTCGACGGTCGGCTCCTTTCATACTTCCGTCATTTTTCGTGTGGGTGCCGATCGTAGATACTGCATTTTTAAGGGAGTGCAAAAAAAAGCTCATCATGATGTTCGCGAATGTCCCAACTGCAACGGTAATGAGGGAATGCATTTGCACAACTGAGGATGGCGTAATCCTAGAATTACGGGATAAGCAATTTTTTCCGCGGGCTTTCCCTGCTCGGGTTTTTTTTTGGAGAGGATTCTTGAGGAGCCATTGTTTCGGACTCAACAATCGCTCACTCCGATTCCCACAATTCCGCGGGGTCGACGCGTGCTGGAGTCCTCGACTCCTCCCCCCCCTCCGCTTTGTGCAATGCCTCCAGACGGACGCCCTCGTAAGGGCTGCCACCTGTCCCGTGTTCGTGCCGACAATCACGGTGATATGTCCTCTCTTTATGTGATGACACTTGCAATGCATATGAACCAATGATCCGTATTTATTTATCTCATTGATAAAGCTTTTTCTTGGCAGAAATATGAGATTTTATCTAGGAAAAAATTCTACTTTTGGTTGTCTTTCTAGTTATTATCTGCATGTAGATGAAGGACTTTCAGTGAAGTATCGTTCCATTGAAATACTTTCGTGCAATTTAAGTCTTACATTCAATAGATATGTCTCGGAAGAATACTAAATCGGAAGACTAAAGCTTGTTACGACAAATCCTACGTTACAAAGATACTACTACCATTTCATTTTACACAAAGCTGTTATAATAAGAATAATTTAGTCTACAATTAGAGATATGTCTCTTAAGATACTATCCAGTAAAGAAAGGAATATCTCAAATCAAAAGATAAGTTATTCTTAATTTCCTCCCCTGTTAGGGCACTACTCAAATGTCAACAGTGATCTAATCTTACACTGTACGACTATTAGAATATAAAGACTCAATTTATAGTTGAAAGTCTCTTTCGAATGTTGTAAAAATTCCGCTAGAAACTGTTATTATTTAAAACATTTCTGAATGTATTTTATTTAAAATTTCCAAGCTCCGACTTGAATTAAGATTCGCACTTAACTATCTGCCCTGTTTCGTACACAGGCGTATTTTTCAGTACACGTAAAGAAGTATATAATAAAATAATTAAACGTAATAACCTCATAATTTAAAAATTTACGACCTGTTAAAATTTACAACTCTGCTTTAGTAAGATAATTTAAAGATAATGTCTTATATTACCCTTTCTTGAACGATAATTAATTTTCACTTTTGTTTATCTGCGTACGACTATATTTAATTGCTAGAAACCCACTATATACTCATTATGTTATTTCATTTACTGATACATACATTTAGAGAGAATCACCTGACAGTTCTGCTTAATCTTGTTTCAATTCGTTTTACTGCGTACTGCATAAATATGCATCCTGTTTAACCATCAGTAAAAAGCATCGTTTGAAGCTTTTGGTAATACTTATAAACACAATCAAAAAATTGAATATTTTATCCTTCCCCATATAATATAATTAGATAAATTGGTGCATGAAATTTCGAATAGCTCCATCAGAACTTTTGAACTTAAGCTTAGAATAAGTCTCCCTATTCCAACACCATAAATTTGTTTCCCTAATCATTTTCTGTTGTCTTTACTAATGCCCATGGAGGCAAATGGAAGGTGGCAGCACTTCCTTCACCACCATCATTTTCCCATTCCAGTGGAGTCGCCCTGAATTGCAGACGACCACCCTTTCGATGCCTTCCAGATCTCTATCTCCCCACGCTTCCGCCGAATTCATTGGACGATGAATCCATTCGTTCTTAGGCGCTCGAATTTCGCCTTATCTTTAGATCAGAAGGTTTTCTCCCGAAGCAGATGGGAAGATTTCAATGCGCGAAATTACAATTTCTTTTTCTGCTTTGTCTCTCGTTATCGGACTCAATTTCGTAATCCAAGGATACGGAGAATGGTGCTTAAACTGCTTTACGAAAGTCGGCTGCACTGTGAAAGGCTAACATGACGAAAAGGCATCGACGATTTTACCTTTTATGCATATTTACACAATCCATGATGTACTAAAACTATCTTGGGCTTCAGTTTTATTACTATTTTCGTAAAATCAAATACTTAAGAACATTCTAGCTACTCGATATCATCTACAATTCAATTGCAGTGGGGTTTATAGACAGGTGCATAGACCAAGATAATGAAAAAAACATCGTATGTGATCGAGCCTTGAACCCAGATATCCTACTTGCTGGAATGTCTCTCTAAACGAGTCATATACAGTCCTAATTTGGAGTGTAAATCGTTAGTGTAACGACCCGTGATCCGGGTTCGAATCCTGGGTACGCATCAAATTCTTAAATATTCTTTTATGGTCTTTAAAACATCCACAAAATTTCGTAATTAGCGACTTAGAAACTTTCAAAGACACTGCAGTGTTCAATGCCCTTATACCAGGTTACCACATCAAACGATAATTTTTTATAGCTCCCTAGCAACAATACGAAAAATTTGCCTGAAAGTTAAAATAAATAAATTGATGACTGTTTTAGAGAATTTATGGCGCCTTTCAATGCAAGTTGCTATGACATAAAACAGCATGTTGTATTAAGAGCAAGGTTAAGCAACGTGTGGAATTATATTATTCATAAATCGCATCCTACGCCTAATAAAGTCCTACGTGTGTATGTATGTATGAATAATTCCACAAAATAGTGTACAAAAACGAAGCTATTATTAAATTAACTTTCTGATACATGGTAATCAACTTATTATGAATAATTCTAAATCATTAGAAATTCAAACATAATACAAAATAATTTCTGAAGTTTAATTTATTCTTTTAGTAACTAAATTGGAAAATTTAAGCTCGACAGAATAGGTCAACACCATTCTATATCAGCCAAATTAGGATATATAGTAATAATTTCATTAAAAATAGAAATAGTTCCACGTCAAAACAATCTGAATGCTTAATATTATACAGTTCCTGAAAAGTCGCGGTTTATAAGTGTAGCTTATGACAGTGCCCGACGCACTCCTGATTTATCGCAGAATTATTCGCCCGCCAGTAGGTGGGAGTGATAATTAAGTCAAAAAGTCTCTCATGATTAACACAAATAATTAGCCAGATGCGGAAATGGCCTTCGCAACCTAAAACACATCCCAAAGTAATCCGTCTTAAGTCAGCCTTGTTGTGAAACGCTCTTCAATGCATGTTCTAGAGGATTACGCGCGCCATGGTCGGCTAAACATCCTGGTTGAAGCGGATTTCAACAAGATTATTCCTTGATTCCAGACTTTCATTAAAGAGAAATGTACCATATTTTCACAATCGTTCGCAGAAGGAAGTTGCGCATGGGGAACGGAATCTGATTTGAAATGAACGTTTCAGTACCGATCTTATGGGTTTTATCATATTTCGCTTGAAGGGATGCGGCGCGTGGGCGATCGATAGGATTTAGTATCTGAAGCTGTGTATTATCAAATGGAGATAAGGAATCGCTACTAACAGGTGAAATTATGGAAATGGGATGGAACGCTTTGTAAAAATTTTCTGGAGCACGTTATTGCGAGAAAGCTTGGAGTGAGTGGTTTGTTTTCTATATGTGTCGACATCATCTACGAAGTATTCACACTGGTTCACTGCTTAGACCTTTTTACTATGGTTTTCCGAAGATGATAGAAGGAGTCTTACCCTTGCTCTGTCATCCAAGTGTAATAAATGAGTATAAAAGTATACAGGAGTCATTTTCAAGCCTTATATTTTCCAAAAGTTCAAACAATGCTCACATTAAAATGACAGATCCTTCAACAGCTTGAAATCAGCCTTGACTTCCAAGTATTTACGAAGAATTAGTCCTCTATTTCGTGTATCGAGGATTCAATACGACAATTAACCTTGTGAAATGACACAGAGACCTGAAGATCCAGCAAGGTTGCGTAAACATGGTCGTGCAAGTATTATATTATTTCCTCTGGTTTGCTAAATATTTCAAATCATGGAGTTCCTTCATTATAATTGAGAACTTACCAGTCTGGTTACACCAGGATATGAACTAAGAGTTAACTTACTAAGTCTTGACAGCCTAATGATGACAAGAACATAGTCGAAAGCTATCGTATAGTAAAATTTATTGTGGAACTAACATTTTAAGACATTGTATTCTTTCCCTTTCCAACATTGACTTGTTTCATACATGTACACAAAGAGGAATTGACTGTAAGTGGTGAAGGTTTTCAATGAACCATGGAGGACACATATAACAGCTGAGATTCAACAACAATTCAATCGACAACTCTCGATCAAATAGGCTATTGTTTCATCCTCAACAGATACCAACAGAATGCAAACGTGAATCATTTTCAAGGCGGACTCGAGAGGGGAACGGTCTCACGATGACCGCAGGTTATTGTTCAACAAATGAAGCCGGAATTATTTTCACGGTCCGCGAGCGAATACATCGCAAAGAGTAGCGATGGGTGACCGACAAGGTAAAGTAGTTTAGTCCGTCATTAGCTCCGTTGCTATGTGGAGTGGGGAATCACTTATGTTTCTCTCACGCAACACGCAGAGGCACCTGGTGGAGGATGGCCGTCGTGAAGACGCCCTCTTCCGTCGACCATTTTGCATGAGTGCGTGCATGTCCGCGATTGTCTCCGGAGGAAGCGCTGTAGACAAAAACGACGACCGAAGAACCATTGGGAGAAAATACGAATCCAGCGGGTGCAGGAAGGGACACATTTACCAGAAGATCTACATCCGCTACCTTCAGATTATTAACGATGGAAATCAACCCATTTTACTTATAGTGAAACTGAGGTTAAATGAATTATAATTCAATCGCATTTACTGCTATTTTCAAGCATTGTGCCGCATCATTTGGCATTATCTATTTATGTATCGCAATCGAAATATCTGAATTTCAAAAACTCGATATCTTACAATCCAGTTAAAGTAGCCATATCCGAGTATCATTAGAACGAAAGAGTCCTACCATTCCTGCAAAATTACCTTCGCCTAAATCCGATTATAAGATAATGTATCTAAAAAGCCAGCTGAGACTGTTACCAGAAGATAATACGAAATATAATTCATTTGAGACGGTACGTGGAAGAAATTTTTAAAAGTGAATATAAAGATATGTAGACAAAATGTAAAAGATTGCGTTGTTGTTAACTCGTAACAATGTCGAGTAACAATATGACGCTCTTTCTTAGACTCTGAGCCATCATAAGTTACTAAAGTTAATTGACCAGAGTTTAAAATTCTTAAGTTAGTCGATATTTAGAAGAAGAATCGTGTAATAAACGTAAGCAAGGAATGAGAATCTTTCATTCATCAGTAAATTATTTTTTGAATGTTCCAGATTGTTCCATTACTATTTGATGAGGCAGTCATAAAATTCAGAAGCAGTTCAAATACAGATTCATCAGAGTAACTTAACTCAAGAAGAATTCGTTAAATGCAGAGTGGAATTTTAAAACACAAAATGAAATATATGTTGTTCATGCTCATGTTCAATATAAAGGAAATAATAATATTTTATGTTATACTTCAACGTTTTAAAAGCTCTGTGTTGGCCGACATCACTCCATAATTGTCTCTGAAAATATCTATAGTGGTACTAGAGATTCACCTGGCATGATGTTTGATATTTCTTTCCTAAAAGACTACATTAGAAATCATAATAAACGATCGCAAATTACCATACTACGGTCACTTAATAATCCCTGTGTTTCGTAAGACAAAATTACCCCTAGAATTTCGAATATATTCCTGAAACGCGAGCGAACTATTAAATACGGAAATATCCCTAATCACAACAATAAATCCACCGTTTCGGAAAATCGCGATTCAATTCCGCCTCATCCTCAATGCATAAAATACCACAATTGAGAATTAAATCTCCGCTGAAATTCCGTCCCGAAATCATAGAACCCCTGAATTAGGGCACACTTTTGTTTGGACTGTGCAAACTGGGAATCTTCATTAAGGTGGGTCAACAATTGAATCATAGTCTAGCCTCCAAATACATTTGCGACGGAAAACCAACCAAATCTTTCGCTATTTTCGGCTCCCGAATTCATACCCATTCGTTGCTCGCTAATATTGCCTTTAATCTAACTCTTCTCTCGTTTTAATCAACTCCCATTCGACTTTGACCACTTCTTTTCCCTTCTTTCCCCTTCCATACCTTACGAATTGGGAACAGAGTGGCCTGGCTATTGTCAGGATGCCTCGTCCGGTGGAATAATGACAACTACACAGTCTCCCAATGTAATAATACGGCAAATAAAACGGGATTAATTCAATTTGTCGGCCGTTTATTTACGGGGAAGGGTTGCCACGGGCGCGATGGTATTGGTGTTGCGAGGGAGGGGGGGAGTTTGTAGCGAGGGAAGGGGGGTTTTTGGAGACGACACAGAGGTGCAGACTTATTAAAGATTGTTGAAGCTTTCGTAGCGAAGAGGGAAGGAAAGGAACGGTGAGTTATTTGGGGGGAAAGGATGGAATGGTGATGGAGGACGCGATGACTAAGGGTGCAGAAAGATCAAAGTTATTCTCGCTTTTGAATTTCGGTAAGGGATGAAAGGAAATTAATATTTCAGTTGTTTCTTTTCAAGTCTTGCTTCTCTAGCTATGATCATATGAGGCTACTAGTCATTTTGCTGCTTTACATGCTCTTTTTCTCTCTAGCGTGTCAGTTAGGAATGTAAGGGAAATTCACTTCACTCCTCACCCAATCAAATTTTGGTATCCAAGCAACTTCCTCAACATTAAATTTTATTTACATTTTCAAATAATATGTTTTTCGTAGAAAGCTTTTTTGTTTATAGATACAAATGATCTTTTTTAGTACGAAGTAATTATTTTAGATACAATTCATAAAATCATTTGTGTTTCTAGCAGTATATGTAACATCTAAGAGCTCATACAATTAGTAACTGAATTTCCATTCGATATTTTGAGAAATTGTTCCAAAATATTGATTGAAGTTGAAATGTATATCAAACCTATTTTATATTCGAGACAAGCAGAGACAAACTCGACAAAACTAATGTAAAAACAACTTAATTTAGATCTAAATTAAGTACGTGATACGTAATTCGCTGCATTTCAAAATTCCAACTTTTTAAACTAAATATTCAACCTTAAAATAAAGATATAATTTAAATTGATAAATGTATAATTCATGTCACAATAAGTATATTTAAATCCTAGTTTTTTTCTTTGGTCATACCAAAAAAAGGATTAATAATTACAGCGTTGAATGAGAAGCAAAAGAATAAATATATATTATTTATGAACGTGTTACGTATTTTTATTTACATGATACTTTTATTTTCCTTCTCAAGTAAAAGAATCGCTGTAAGTATGATTACAAAGGACAACCACCGAAATCTGATTACGGATATTGTATGCCATAGAATAAGATGAGGAATAAGTAAACGTAAATTAAAAGAAGTTTTCTAGTTTCCAAAACTTTCTTCATTAACTAAAAATAACAAACAGAGAAACATGTATGCGATCGGACATATTGTATGACCACCCGTGGAAATATTCGTGGAATTCCTCCAATGTATCTGGGAAGGGGAGTGTGAAAGTTACTTAGAGAGGAGAGCCGCGATAACGGCCTTCTCCTGTTCCATAAGGGAGTACAATAAGCAGGGACGAATGCACCCGAACACATTCGGAATTTATACTCGCCAACCCCTTCAATTTGAGTGAACGGCGAGTGTTAATAAACGATAGCACTCATTTGCATCGCACGTGTTAAAGTCTTCGGCGGAGAAAGAACACGCGATTGGCGAAGGAGTTGCGATGGGGTGGCGTTATGCGAGAATTAATGGGGCGGATTTCGAAGATGGAATGGAAGGGTTGCTATGGGGATGGTATCGGCTGATAGAGTCTCGTTTATTGAACAGTCCCATATATTGCTTCTTAGCGTTGATATTAGCTTTAATAGGATATGAAAAGTTTGCATGTGAAGGCTGAGTGAAATATTTAGAATCTTAGATGATAAGTAATAAGTAGAGACTTTTCCTAAAAGAATATCCAAACCCAACTCTTTCCCCTTTTACATATTATTCCGGAATTACGAGTAACATGCTATAATAATATATTTCATAAATAAAAGAAAGTTCTTTTAAAGAGTCATTTACTCTGTTTACCATCCTTTTTCAGCATACCAGAATACCAAGACGATCAACTGACATTAAGAAACTTTTTGAAGCGAAATAAATTAATAATATCCCCTAAAAATAATAATCCGTACAAAAAATCAAAAGAAATCATTTGTATAAACTATTTTTTTATTAACTAAAATGATTTTTCATTTATGTTCCGAACTTGCTAATCTTTCAAAAAGTTACGGCTTTTAGGTTATAATTTACGTAAGAAATGAGTGACATAATAATGTGACATAAAGCTCTAGTAGTAACCAACAACATGAATAAATGTAATATTTTCACAAGCCTATTGTCTGCAAATAACAAGGTTTGGATATAACACATCATTGCTCTTTCTCTCTTTTAAACCTTTACGGTAATACGTAAACTAATTTTCTTTACTTTCGATCTCTGTATCCATAGAAAGCCATGAAATCTCGTTAGAGAACATTATTAACTGTATTTTTCAACCCTATAGAAATAGTTATCAGCTAATTTTCACCAAAGTAATATTCAATTCCATTTTATTTGTGATATTATCCTCGACTTCTTTTTCCCATCATCTCACATTGGCCTCTTCCTATCCATTCACCCTTATCTTTCCAAATGCCATACCCCTTTCTACTTCAGCTGCTCTTTATGTATTTGGCCTATTCCTCAACGAGTGCTTCTGCTAATGAACTCCGCATCTTATCAAATGTTTGCATATCCAAATACCATTTGGAAAGTATGTTTGCTTCGGTGGCGATAATAGCAGATCTGAAGTATTTATTGGTTTTTCCCGTGGCTATTAATGGAATTGATAAGATCAAATTAATGCTGACGCGTGTGAATTCGACGATCGACGAGTATTTTTTCTCGCTGAGAGCATTAACCGTTATACAAAGAGAGAACTCCCAAAAGAGCGTTCTTATTGATTCCCACGTATTGATGCATACATTTGTCGTTTCCACCTGCCATCTTGTATATTTGATCTGTTCGTAGGTGAATTGATGGCTCGAAATAGAAGTCAACCAAACTTTAACAGAACTGCTATCTGAACGTATACTCTGTATGCTTATTCTGTAATGTATTAACATTTATTATACTTTATCCGTGTATTCATTTGTGGAATTTACGTAAGCCAACGTGGCTATTGAATAGTTAACTTACACGTCACATAGCACTAGGTCTCCATGGTTGCCATGCACCACTCTATATAAATAAAGATGTCAATGTTTACAGCTAAAAATGTAAACCAGATATCACTAGTCTTTGGACAAATCTACAATGAAACATTATTTGCAAATATGTTTTATAATTTCCATAATAACCAGATACTCTTTAGAAGACTTCTAATAGATCTTTAAATAGATACCGACTCGAACCTAATGGTACATTCGAGTATGCCTTACGAAGATTACGAGTATATTATTTCGGCCAAGTAATATATGAATCAAGCCACCAATCCATCAAGAATTTTATCTCAAGTCAATGTTCTTTATAGCCAAATGAACATGACATATATATTTCGCAATTGATGTAATTGCTTCATTCACTTATATATAATCATAATAATAATGAATATTTTATCTTTTCTGCTTTTCATTTGGGAGGATACCACGTATAATTTAAATTTTACTTAGAAAGTAATTCAAATAAAACACACAATTTCTTAAACCTGACTTCAAAGTTACTGAAATAATATTTACTTCACTAGTTTTGCATCAGAGCGTTATACAAATACGAACAAGGGTGTTAAACAGCCGCGATAAACTTCGCAAGCAACACAATAGCATCCGATCGGTTGGTCATTAATTGCATCCGATACACCGAACGTCTTCGCCGAAGGGGGACGGGGAAACGCTTGCTCGTGTTCGTAAGAAAATAATCGAAGTACGCGTATCTTTTCTGGCGATAATTGCGCGTGGGTTCGTTAGTTGAACGCTCTTGGGAATTCCCCCGTAGAAGCCAAATGTATCCGCGGAGTGGAACGGACTGGCGGGGAAGGAGTTCTATAAACACACGTTTAAATTATATGATTCCCATTAGCTTAATTGTCGAAATTAAGGGGTGGGGGGGAGAGGCCGTTAAGAAGGCTGCCGGTTCGTGGGGGGGAGGGCGCCTTCCTCTAAATCAAGCCTTTCTTTTGGCCTCGTAATTGTTTCTCGGGGTGTATTCGTCGGTGGATCCAATGGGTTTTGGGCGTTCCGCTATGCCGAGGAAAAAGGGTTGGTGATGCACGGCCGAGGGTGGAGCTGCGAAGGGAATGCGGGGAGGATGGCCGAGTAATTTCGAACCATTGAGGATGCTGTGAAATAAACTCTTAGTGTTATTGCCACTGGGGTTAAATGTTCTGGGAATCCACCACCACCATCACCCCGTTAGAGACTTCAATCTTAATTTTTTTGGTGCGTAAATTCTTACTGGTGATCATCTGGTGACGACTGCAGTACTCCCGAATGAGTCACAAATTCCTGTTTTGCATTTTCTGTTGGTGTTCTGATGATTTAAGGGCTGTCATTTCAATTCCCCGAATTCAGATCCTAATATTAACCCTGGTAACAACATTTCATTATTTTCTCTCTCTCTCTAATGTGGTTATCAAGCAATCGTTCATTGATAAATGCTGAATAAATGACAAAAACGTTGGAATAAGGAAGGTCATACAACAATTTCTATTAAAATTTATCGACACTTAAATATTACTCTCCGCGGTGCATAATGTGATGTATTTTAATGTGCTAAACAATAACTTAAACGAAGATACGTTGCTCATTTGAGTTCGGTTTGTCTTACATCGATAGTCTTTGAGTTCCAAAACTATACTTTTTGCTTGGAAGACATATTTACGAAGGCACCTGCAGGAGATCGATTCGATCATAAAAATATAATCAAGAAAGCTAATTAACCTTACAAGGTAACTCTTGATAATTCAAAATTAATAGCACTAAAAGATTCCTAATGTGTCTGTGTTTGTTGAGGTAATAGGAATTAGATTATTCTCAATCACATCAAATGTACCTTTTGGGTAAAACCATCAAATAACTCCGCATATACCAAACATAGTTGAGGTAAGCCTACGAAGAAAACTATCGATTTTAAGTATAGGAACTCATGCATTCCGAGCATCAAACGGGATGATTATGGAAACTGTTAGAGGAGGCCTTGAACGATTATTTATCGTAGAACGTAAAGAATATAACTCCAAATATAATAAATAAATATCCTCAAACATAAATTTTCATTTAACGATTCAGCAAATTGCTCCGCATTTATTTTCGCTATATTCAATGACTCGAGGCATGGAACCATAAATTTACGATATTAAAACATCCGTCCTTACGTAACCTTGGAGGTGATATACATTCGGGGATAGATAGATAACAGATAAATCATCTACATTCATCCGCACATTACTCTCCCGCTCGCAGTGTCCCCCATCCAGCATCATGGACCGATTAATCGCGGAATGGGACGTTCCTTTCCAATCCAGGAGGCGGCGCTCTTTTTCCGCGAACTCAGCTGGAAAAAAACTCGTAAAAATTGTAACCGCGATAATTCAAAAGCGAGGAAAGTCAGATCGGCGATAAGGTATTAAAATTCAACGCACACAGAGTCCATTATTAGGGCAACCGAATCCTGAGTAAGGGAATCATGAACAAAAGGTGAAGAGGCTCGTTATAGGTTGAGTGAAGTATGAGCAGCAGAAGACAAATGAAATATGTGGAGGAGGTGGTCGGCGGACGAGGTAAGCAAAGAAGAAGAAGATGCGAGCTGAGATACGGTTCCCATGCGGGGGGAGAAGGTCTGTGGGGGAGGTTAAGAAGAGGTAAAAGGTCTGAGCTAACAGAAGCACCACAATGGTAGCAAATGTCCACCGTTCTACCACTCTATATATTGGTCGTTTCCAGATCTGGGCCTTGAAATGGCCGGAAACTGTGTGTTACTGAAGGAAAGTTATGGCTAAGATTTCTATCCTCTAGGAATGGCTACCTTTAAATGTTGAAAGAAAATCTAGGCGTAGATCTGGAAAATACCTCAGAGATTTTGAAAAATCCTACCCTCTGTTAGGGTCGATTTTATAAGTCAGTATGCTACAAACCAAACGCTCTCTAACAATGGTACATTTTAAGAGACGATTTAGAGAAATGAACAAATATAATTTAATATATCAGGATTGAAAATAAGTATATAAATATACCAATCCAATGTGCATGCTCGAAATATTACATCTTTTATGCCTAATAAATTACAATTTTTCATAAGTTTAACTGTCGTATAATTTATCTCAAAATAAACATGCAATATATAGATATTAAACAGTCTTAAATCTAAATTTTATTAGAAGTTCCCGAACTTTATGGTGAAATAATATACAAAGTACGATCAACTCAGAACTCTATTCCAATAAAATCTCCTCTCAAAATTAGTTTCCGACTCATTGAACTTTACTTCGTATGAATAATTACGTTGCCAAGCAAAAGCATGAAAACAGCGTACAAAAAATTTCCATAGATATCCTTGACAACGAGGAAAAATAACGCCGTGTTCTTGGAAATACTCTAATAAACTCGGCGGAGGAGTAAAGATCGGTCACGTACGGATTCTTATGATCTCAGGGATCAGAGAAGAAGGTAAAGATAACACGTGTAGAAAACTTTCATCTCTCGACGACCAGGATTCAAAATTTATACATCTCAATAAATTACGGAGCCTATGACAGGAGTGCTATCTCTGTCATCAGACCGTTTAGATGTGCCGAGAGTGGAGACATCAAACAAATACTTTCTCACGGACGTGCTTACGTGAATAAACACATGACTCATTCGGGAAAATCTTTAATTGTTATTCTCCGAGAGCGATCGTGCGTACCTTTTTTGCCGGATCGTTTTTTTTTCCTTCCTCCTACACTTCGCTATTCCATCGAATGGGGATGAGAGGGACACGGATGTAGAAACCTATTATAGGAGACGCTATGTCTACCATGCACGGATCTCTGTCACCCTTATTATGGATTCAAAGGTAGGGCAACCAGAAGGAAAAAAAAGATGCTATCTTTTAGGGAACCGAATTTTCAATGCGGTAGATTGCCATCGAGCAATTTCACTTGGAGAAAGTTTTTCCATACTTTTTTCAGTAGAATTCAATTACTTAATTTTGCTATATTCTAAATCCGCTTGGAACTGCTCCAAAAGTACGTATATCCAATCATGATATAGACTTCACGAATCTGTTGAACCGACATAGGATCCAATATCTATCTCTCCCACAGATAAGCTGTAATGCATTCTTCATAAGGTATGTAATAGTATTCTCCAATACGTTTAAACGAATAATAAGAGATCGAACCTATCTAAAAGCTATCAAAACGTGTGAAATTCTTCCTTCAATACTTTTCTATCGTGTTGTTACGCAGATTCAGTAAATGCTTAACCAATCTTTTTTCAGTTAATTACTAAATTATTTTTCACATATTCTTACATTTCAATTAGGTACTTATTTTTAGACTATTGCGGCATCAAATCAATTTTCAGACTATTCTTCTTCATTAGTTTCTTCAAACAATATTCCATAACATTTAAACCATCAATTTCCAGCCATTCAATCCAACAATAAGTAATTATAGTGTATAATAGTGGAGGTTCGTACCCAAAAATCGTGGATACAGTGGGTCGAATTTTTGGCAAAATTGAATCGAGTATTAACCTCTAACAGTGACCTCGCAGAAAAGGAAATCAAATGAAGTTATTTTTATGGACTCGACACTCAATGTATGTTACTTTTATGGGAACATAAGTCTAAGATAAACAAGAAAAATGCTGATAGACTCAGGTGATATGACAATCAGATAACCCAACCATTCTTCCATCATACTCTCGCATAGAGTTATCAGATCATCAAATCAAAGATTCGCTTTATTGAAATATGTTTCAGAGCGTGTGACCGCGGGATAGCGAAACTCAGGCGGCGTTCGTTTATTCGCTTACCGTTTACGATGACTGCTTGGATTATTCCAGGGCGTAGTACATTCTCCACAGAGGAGATACCCTCGTAAAAGACGACGTGACAACAGATTTAGGATAAGAGAGATTTCCTCTTAGGAAATAGTCTCCCTCTCTCACCCAATAGAAAACGATTCCAAATTTGTCACAACTATTTCCTGTTTTGCATCCTAGTATCATATTTCTCAAGAATGAGTTGAAAGAACTCCGCCATACGTGAGACGAATGTGTCCTTTTAAAACCTCTAGAGGCATATTCACTTTCTCCGGAATGATTTCGAATCGAAAGAGGCACTGTATCGAATGATAATTCAAAAAGGAATTCATAGAAAGAGAATGAGTGCGTTTAAGTATTTAATATTCACATCCGGGACCGTTCGGTCACGATTTTGCACCCACTACTCACATAGGATTTAAAAAAGTTAAAGGGTAAAAACCTAGACATCTTCTAACACACCCCTGACGTGATATACTCCAATGCGTCACCCTGCTGAACGCGTTATTCACCCTTCAAAAGCTCAAATTAACTCGACCTGACGGATTAAGATAATAGCCTCATCATCAACCCACGATCTATCACCTCCTGAAGGCGCTGGGAAAAGGAACCTTAAGAGACTTCCATCCTAATCCCAGAGCAATATAAATGCCGCCTCCTTCTGGTCACGTAATCGATTCCCTCCCGACCGGCTTAGGAGCGAAAATTTAAATAAAATTCCCGACGATTTTTAACCGGATTTAGAGCCACCGTCTCCTTCTGGATTAACCGCGGAACGCATCCGATGGCTCTTTCCGGCGGGGACCCTCCTTAAGACTACGGCGGCGGGACCTGCGGCCGTCGTTGCCCGCACCCGAAGAGACCGAAAAACGGCAAAAACGAACACAGCGTCGGAGAAATATAAAGACGTAGTCAGATTAAGATAAACCGATTCACGAGGGATAAAAGATATGGCTGCCTGCGCAGGGGATGACGACCAGTCACTCAGTCCGCCCCCTAGAGGCCCCGGCTTCGACTCCCTCTCCCGTTCGGTTCCTCTTAAGAAGATCGCCCGCTTCGTTAGGTATTCCCCACGCATATGTTTCCAGCCTTCCCTGTAAATCCCCGCTTCTCTCTGGGATATCTCTTTCCCAGACCCACTCCACTTCCTTCCTCATCTTCTCTCCATTCGGAAACTTATTCCTTCCCCACCACCCCTTTATACGAACCGTTCCTCCGCCTGCACCTGTCCCTCTTCGATACGTGTTCACCTCCCGCTCGCATCACTCTCGCAGACTTCCTCCCTTAAAACATCCCTCCGCACCCATTCCGCAGATCTTCCGAAGGTGATCGTGCGTGTCTCGCATCGCTAAGGTCGCGGGTTCAAACCTCTTGACCAGATGCTCTTCCGAAAAAGAAAGGATGTTTCCTCGCTAGCCTCCTTTTAGTTAAAATACGTCCCACGTAGGGGCGCTCGAAGGTTGCCCGGAGGGGTAGATCGTGGTCGCGGAGTTGACGTGCGCCCTTCATATCTGCACGCACAAGACCACCGCTCCGTTTCCGGGCATTACTTTAAAGCGATTTTTTGTCGCGAGAAAATGATATCTCACGTCTGTTCGATGAACCGGAGGACTCTTCGAGAAATGACTTTGAATTCTGTGCACCTGGCCATGTTACTTCAGTCCGAGTCAATTTACGCTCCCTCTTCCACGAAATTTTTACTGGATGATTCTTCAAAATGTCGTTTTATCTTTTGATTGAATTTAATTAGCTCCGTTCCCTCTCAGATTCGGGATGGTGACGGGTGTCAAAGAGACCTTGGCTCTTTTCCATTACTCTCATCAGAAGTTCCTCATATGTGCTGTTGCCACTATCAGCCATTATATCGGGAAGACTTAATTGATAATCTTTTATTGTCTAAGAATGCATATCGAAGTCTTCTAAGATCTAGAGTCATAGTACTAGTAGATCGATATAGCTATCAGTTCGCGTTACATATATCAAATAAATAAATTAAAAAACCAGAAAACCAAAAAGATAAAGGAAAATAACTAACTATTTTTTGGGACCGCTTTCCGTCAAAGGTTGGATTAATAAATAATTTTTAAAATATAAAGTACTTCGTCAAAATGTAAATATTTGGTTTTATATTTAAATATGCAATTAACTGTGACATCATGTTCACTCAACTTCCATCGTGTCTCAATAATCATAGATTGGCGCTTATATTTTAAACTACCAATTAATAAATACTTATTTTTTGGAATCTAGTTTACCTATCAATTTATCTATGAATTGATACAAGTCTTTACTCACAATTTCCAATACAAATCCAACATATACTCTCCCAAGAAATAAATAACAAATCCCTCTGTCTGGCTAGCAAAAGTCTCAAGATCTTTATCTCTTGAACTCCCATAATATTCATCCAATACGGAAGCAATGAGGTCGTTAACTTAGAGAAAATAGAGTACTTGGCAAATGTACAGGACTCGTAAACAATTCAGCTGATACTCGTTTCTATTCGAGTTGTTTCCGGGAAACTTCCAAACGCTGCGTCATGGCAACGTTATTGGAGGTCTCAAACTAAGGATTAGACATAATAAGACACTTGCACGATGCGAACTACATAACTATTCCTCTTTTCTCTCTAACATCTGCCCCCACCCCTTCCTTTTGAAAACATTTCCTCTGTGAGGGGTCATTCGCAGACCGCATATCCTTAACCTGAGGCCATTTTTACTTTTCGTAAAAATCCCTCTTTGTCTCGTACTCTCTTGTCTCCTGCGCCAAACCATTGCTCCCTCTCGACCCACCTGTCACTCTCCCCTTTGCTCTAAAATATCACTATTTTGTTTACCTTCATCACGGCTATGCTACGGTCTGATATTTGCCTTTCCATTATGAACAGAATTTTAATTGGTCTAACCATTCATTATTAGAGATTTTATAATGTGCAATTTAATATTTTCAAGATTTTTAAGGAATCTGACTGAATTTATGTTCACAATAAATTGATTAACTACCTATTAATACTACCTAAATTAACTGAATTACTTTTTTATTAAATCCATACATAATATTTACATTTTTATCAGCAATAAAATGGAAGTCAGTCAGGCTTAATCGTTCATCGAATTTAGTGATATATTTTTTCAAATACGATTATAATTTTTTGTAAAATAGATAGACAATCTTTAACCATTATTTCGTTCTATGGATGAAAATTTTTTACATAAAAATGGAATTATTATATCAGCAATAGTATAATATCTGTTCGGTAAAATACTTCCCAAAATACCAATAACACATTCATCTTAGAAAATCTCACATTTTATCAGTATTTATGTGAGGCTTTAATGAAATATTTACATTTTTACGAAAAGCCCCAGCACTAGCTTAATATTAATAGAGAAACTAAGAGAGGTGCTTACAACACTAACTATTATTCGAGATTCTCGGAAAGTTCATCAACGGAACGAAATTCTCTATGTAAAAATTTTAATACAAAAAATACACAGCCAAATAATTCAAAAATTAATTTTTTTTGCTTTTCATTAGCGATACATCAAGTTTTTATAAAATATATTTGAAACGGTTTCCAAATTTATAAAATAATATTAACAAAATAAATCCTGCATTCAATACTGTCAACACTTTCTCCTCCCTACAGACTCCTATCACAGGACGTGTATTCTACTCTTGGTTCCCTGTTGCTAACTAGAAATAATTCGCAAAACGTTATTGAAAAGTAAACATCCTTAGCTACGTTTAAAAATCGCCTCTATTGGATGCTCCTAAAGCTGAGGTTGTTCTGAAACTATTAGAAGAATAAACCATCGCATCCTTTGAAGTAATAAATTCACAAGAATTCAAATTCAAGAAATTCACGTGAGTTGGAGGGGATGATACTTTTAATACCTCCAGTTCCCTCTCCATTTTTTCTCCCAAAATCCCTTCGTCTTCAAGCCTTCCACCCCGAAAACTGGCCTTATCCGTCTACCTCCCGCCTAACTTCGTAAATCATCCTTACCCACCCGATCTCCTCCACTGTCGCCGTGTATATAAAATAAAGGAACGGCGCGAATATCAGACGCGGCTTTTGCGAGGGCATTCATTGCAAACGAGGCAAAATAATATCGCATTCCCTCGCTTCCACGGAAATACGATCGATATCTCGATCTTTGTACAATCTTCTTTTGCCGCCCCTTACAAAGGGGAGGAGACCGCCTACCCTCGCGGTTTACATGTAAACTTCCTTCGTCTCAATTGGTGCGTTCTCATGGAGTACGTGACGGCGATGCTTTGATTCCCTTATGACCCTCTGCGGCATTTTTCGTTCGGGGGTGCGTTTTTATGCGACATACGTGACTATTCGGCTTTCCTTGCGTTCGAATATGACGGCCTCTGTACCAGCCTCTCTTGGTTTGCCCTTTGTGAAGAGCGACGAGGAAAGATCCGAACTTAAAATGTGGCGAAATAGGATTCAGTAGTTAAATATATGCCTGATACTAGAGTTAACACACTAAGAACCTCGTACAAATGCATAGTTTTTCTACAATTAATTCAAGTAAATACTAGAGAAGTATTGTCGTTATAGATTATTAGTATATACAGTTACATAGTAATCAACGCGATATTTTTTCGTCTTTAGTGGTTTATGGTCCAGAATTTCGAATTTATATCAAAATTTTCTCCAAATTCTATCTCTACTGATTGATGTTTACCAAGGCACCGTAATTGGCCCATGCCATTTACTGTTTTAAATATATTTAGTCATACGTATACCTGCTGTCTGGCGAAAACTGATCGTAGATTCTGTATTAATACTGACTAGTAAAGCTAAGTTCTCTTACTTATTACTTGGATTAAATGGGCACGTGAGAATCCTTTGATGTATATACCAGAAACCAATATCGCACTAAGTATTAGAGTTTATTTCAAATAACGAAAAAATAATGTAACAATAAATTTTAGCCTCTGGATTTAACTCGCTAATCTTTAAATACAAAATCGTAATTATTAAAATCCAATAAAATCTATCCTCTCGCAAAATCAAATTCTGGTACAATATGAGCTTAGATACGTCTCTTAATATATGAGACATAGTAAATAAAAAATGATTGTTAACAACGAAGATCTCTATGCTCTTAATAGTAGAAAACTATAAATACCGAATTTCCTATGATCATAATATCTTATCAAAGCAAACCTCGCTAAGAAGTTATATTTCCTGACATAAAAATTGTGTTCGTAAATTTTAGCCCATATCTTACTAAATCAAAAACCTAGCTCAAACAAATACTTTTATTGATGCTTAAATAATGAATTCGACGGATCTCGTAATAGTTCATATTTCGTATCTGTAAAAAAGAGGTCCTGTGGAGTTGATTTAGAAAAGAAAGGAGGTAACTTATTATTTTTTATCAAGGACAGCGTATTTAATCTCTCCTTCATAAACATAAATGTTGGAGTGGCTGTTCTCTCATCTGAGATTGCCGTCAAAGATTGGGAACTGAATTTATTATTCTTTACGAGAGGTAGATAATCGAAGTGGTCTTTTTATTCTAAGTCGCGCCTCAGTTGTGCCGAAGACTGTGGGAACAGTCCGTGAGTTACGGTCGAACGAGTTTACGATATTTCGAGAACGTATCGTTTTACTCGCGGCTTAATCCTACGAATGGCTAATATAAGGGGAATGACGTGTGATAAATACGACATTCTCATGTTATAACTCAATTTTCTGCCGGGTTTCCCCAAATACCGCTCGTTGGAGCTCGGAAATATGATGTGGAAAAATGTTGGGTGTGTTGGTTCATCTGCGTTGTCCAGGTGGACTGATGACTAGGTCGATAAAAATTTCATCGAATCGTAAAAATTCTTTTGAAGTTACTGTCGACGTATTATATTCAATTGAGAAATTGGAAGTGATTTTTGTCCATTATTCTTGAAGAAATTCACTTTACCAGTTCACGGTCGTGAGCTAATTGAAAATTTGTACTTTGTATTGTGGATGGTGAATGTAACAATCGTTTCATTAATTCACTAAGTGATTCCTATTAGACTGTTTGCGTTAATTAGGTTCGTGTATTGTTGAATGGCGATAATTACAGGGAAATGCAACAATGAACGATTATTATTAGTCCAAATATATCTAAATTATGTTTTCTTTTATATTATATATTTAAGGATACATTTCCTAGAAACATTACTAACCATTATATTAAATTTAAAAATTTAACTGCAAAGTAAAACTTTCGAAAATCATAAATTATTTCCCGACAAAACTTTATTTACAAGCAAAATAATAATTTGCCTTAATATCTGTTCTTCACTAATGTGATAAAGTATTCAAAAAGACGTATGCTTGATTATTACATACACTTAGATGTCTTGAGCGAACATTTAGATTATTGTACTTAATCGCCTAGAGCACAGTGAGAATGCAAAAACTGATACTATGATCTTAAGAGAGATCTAAATTCATAATATACGCAAACGCCTTAGAGGTATTCCCGAGCATTTTCTTGTTTACGAATGCCTCTAAATTCGTTCCCTAAACGGACTCCTAATCTCGTGAAATATCCGAAATAGGTTGAAGGGTGAGGGTTTTGTGACAAAGAGATGGAAGGAGGCTCATTCCCTCTTGTGCGCATTCCAAATGCAAACGCATTTCGTTTCGGCCGAAATACCGCCGTGCGGTGGGAGCTCTCATCATGGTCACGCCCCTTTTCCCTTTTTCGGAAGACGAAAAGTATGAAAAATAAATAAGCGCTCTTTTTGAAAAAGGATTCCCTTCCTTCCTCTAAAATCCTCACCCCTCTTGCTTACCGAATCTCCAAAGCGGCCTCCGCAGCATAATGTTCCTTCCTCCCACCCACATCCATCTTTACTCCATTTCATCCCCCAAAAACCACCTACTCCTATCGCATCCCCACATTGCGGGAAATGAGTTCAACGGGGTCTCCGGTTCGAATCCCGGAACACATGTGGAACTTGTGGGGCATATTTAAGGTAATAGTTACACTCACTTCTATCTAGTAACTACAATCCATAAGCATATTGATTTAAATGAGTAATAAATCTATATTGTATCTGCATAACTACCCTTTAAGACGTCTAACGGAGTGAGGCAGGGGATGATAAAGCTGAATGTATTTTATGGTAGTCAAAGGAAGGGAAGTTCTATGATCTTTCTCGCTTACGTGGATTTATCAAATGCTTATTGTCAAATTAACTTATGATTTAATCACATCAAACCTATTTATTCTCTCTATTCTATGCTTTTCTAATATTTCATGAGTTTTCGAAATTTTTCAAGCAAAGAGAAAAACATATATATCCATTAATTTGTACGAAAATTTTACTGTTCTATTTTACCTCTATCAATGTTATTACCATTTTTACAATCGATTCAATGCAAAATACGTTAAGACTCCCTAGGTACATTAACATGTTAATTATATTCATATATCGTAGAAGATACAGTTATGGATTGATAATATGTATAGAAAGTATCTATAGGTATCTAAAACTTTGTTTTATTTATTGATTTATTAAAAAGTTGAACTCATGAGCTACTTTATCGTTCCTTTCATTAATTTTATTCATTCAAGCATTATTGTAAATTGTTTCAACAATTTAATTCGTTATATTCTTTCGATCAATCCATTGTTTATTGAATCTTTTATTCCTTGATTACTTTCCTTCAAAGTCATTCCATCACATTTCCAACTACTATAAAATTCTTCAAAGACTTATTGTCACACTCATGAATATTCTCTCCACGCTCCTTGGCTTCGGTATCGTGAAAATAAATTGCTCTAAGAATTTTGGACTCTCGGTTGAGTGAAGGCACTTGGCTTTAGCGCCACTTAGATTCCTGTAGCACTAAGGTCCGCGATGATTTTTTCATCAACTCGCTCGCTTTTGTACGGAGAAGAAAAATACGAGTCCAAGAGAACATTTCAGCTCGTTTTTTTTCTCTCTCTCAGATTCTGGAAAAATTACCTGAGGCACTTTGAAATGCCGCCTTTTAAGGAATTAGGGAATCGATTAGAACATTTTTACTGCCCTGGAAATATTTTGGGGGGCCTCTTTGATGCATTCGGGTCTCTTTTGTGGTCCGCATTGTGGAAGGAAATTTTTTTATTGCTGTTTTTCTGCTATGTGAAATAATTTAGTTGCGGGCGCTTAAAATAGGACTTAAAATTAAAATGTTTGAAGTTGTGAATTGTTACTATGCACCTAAATATAATGTAACCAAACCTTCGGCGTCATAGTACAAATATTTTAGAACATTTACTGAGTTATTAGTTATTTTATTCGATCATTATAATCTTAAAAAGTTTGATCGTTTATGGCCTTTATTAAAAACTGTATAAAATTTCACGAATGCTATCTTTATCCATTAATTACAAAGTTCGATTATCGTTAAAAGTCATCATTTCACTAACAATTAAAAAGCTTTCTTTGTTCATTAATATATAATTTTGGAAAACGATAAAACTCATTGTTTGTTGATATTTTCCCATTATTATTAACGTAATTGTTGCGATTGGAAATCAGTTCAGTGGAAACAAAATACAACAATGAACTACAAAATGTCAACTGAACGTTATGATCAACAATGGTTATTCCTACATTGTATCGCAAACAATAGGGTTACACTCCCCCGTATCCGTTCCATTTATCCAACAAAATACGTACGAAGCTTTATCCGAGTCAGTGGTTAGATGGACATAGAGGCATATGATGGAAAGCGGAAAGAGTTTCGTATGAAATTAGGGTGACGTGCAGAGGAGGCTGATGGCTAAACGAAGTCGCTTAAGGATGGCTTAGATTGCTTACTTGGTTAATGAGGCGAAGAACTCGGCAAAGCGATGGAAGAAGAGTACAAAGGAAAGAGTACCTTCCAGCGAGAAAGAATGACAAATTGGCCGGTGGCTGGAAAGTGGATGTATACGCTCTTGGGGACAACTCTGCGAGGTTCCCTTTCAGTTATGACAGCCAAGTCAAGCCTCTGTACGGACTGCGTTCATTTTACGCTGAATTTGTTTTGGAAGGATTTATGCGGACACGTCATTGAGAATTTGTTGGGATACCATAGCCACTTCATTATATCTTTCATTTCTCTATTCTTGAAGTGATAATTTCAAAGTTTATGAATATTTAATAGCAGGGTAAAATGCTAATGAAAAAAGTGCGAGAGCTCACATAAAGTTCATAACGACGATTGTTATAACGAATGATAATTGTTTTAAAATTTTTATTAAGAGTGAAGACCCCTTTTGCTGTAATTAAAAATTAAAAGAAGAGTTTCTCGTAATCGACGACGAACGTATAGCTGTATTCTGTCAACCATGATTGGACGAAAGCAGATATTCAGTTAATATGGATATTGATTCATCGTTCCCTAAGAGTACACAACCTGTAGAATTTTGAAGTTAAGATTATTTTATGATAATATGTAATGTTTAGGGAGAGTGACAGGGATATGTGTATGATACCTTATGATATGATAGTAAAAAAGGGTCTTGCTGAACTAGGTCTAGATAACTCCTTTTTAAAAAATGTTTCAACTACAATTTGATGTCTGTACAACTTTGCTAGTGAAATTTAAATATTTAACTTAATGAAATTTCGTTACTGACTACTCTGAACGATTTTTTTTGATGATATTGAAAGATTGTTTAGTGAAAAGTAATGTGTAATGTACCAAGAGTATATAACTTAACTAACTATAACTATATTATTTGAACACTATTTTAAAGGCAAATTTAACTGTTATAAACTCAAAGGAAACGTTTTAATGAAGATCTATTAGAATGTATATACCTTATAATCAGATTAATAAACCATATTAATCTCATGCTCATCCAATTAAAAATATGGACATCTACAATCATCAACACGGAATAAAATTGTTTATACGATGAGGCTAAAATACTTAGAGCATAATGAATGAGCTTCATGCTTGGATAATAAAATTCTTCAGGACTTGATTTTATAATTTAAAAAATTGGGACATGCTCTTATTTAAGCACATTGAATTTTCATTTTATCGTTCTATCAGCCCACCTGTTTCATGAATGAGAAGAAGATAATGGAAAAATGTTATTTAAGGGAAAGTGCGAAAGCCATCTGATAAGTTACCATGGTAGCTCGATGTAAATGTCGAAATGATTAACGTCCATACGTTTTTCGTACGCTGTTTACAATCGGGGAAAGATATTAGTAGGAAAAGCCATATCGTTGAGCACTAATTAGGCAATAAATAGACAGCCTATCAATCAATCAAAGATAACGAGGTTCATAATTTCGCTTTCACGTTATCCGAAATCAGGCGTTATTGTCCGAATTGAACTTGACTGGATGATTTATGATGTGATCGTGTTTATCCTAACATGAAGGTTAATCTTAAACGTACCAAAATTAATTATGAATAATACAGGATGTTCGAATTCGCCATGGATACGGTATTGACCGTCTCGATTGTTCACAGTAGCGTTCTATAATCCTCATGCAACATTAACTTGATTGTTCATGTGAAAATTTTTAACATTTTTGGGGGTATTACAGTCCATATTTAGGATTAAATTAAGGAATGTGTTTTCCTGTAGGTAAAAATATTACCTTCTTTCGTGATTTGTATCGTTAATAAATCGATGTAATGTGAACCTATAGAACTATAGTTGTATGCAAAGCTAATCCAAAGAACCAATGAGTATAATTCGTAAGTTTCGGATTGATCTACACGTTTAATTATTTATCTTAACAACATCGTTAAATAATATGAAAAACTTTTAAATCATTAAATCATGCCTTTCATTAAGCTGAGAAAAAAAATACATTAAAAAAAATCACTTTACATAGATAGAAGTTAATTAATTTTCACTGAAATGATTAAAACTTTCCTCGGCAATATTGAAAAGATTTAGTAATAAGGTTATAAAATGAAAACCAATTTATATTCCCTTAAAGTGAAACTCCTTACTATTAATTTCATTAATTCATATCAACGGTAGATAATCTTGCGAGCATTATAGGTAACATATTAATTTTAGTTTCAGGATCCAGTCAAAAACTTCTAGGAGTACCCTTGTTTGTGAAGCAACACTGCAATTATAACGAGAACTTATCGAATATGAACACGATACTCAATATCTTCCGTACCTAAATGAATAAACGACGTGGATCGGAGCCTTAATACGATATTTTTCATGAAACCCGTCGAAAGAAAATTCTTAACCAGCCTTGGATGTACTAGAATCAAGATGAGCTTTGTACTCACTCGTAAGCACGCCCCCATTACAAATACACGGAGAAAAGTATTGCAGGGTTCAGATAGCACTTATTGGAATGCCTCCGCAGACATCTCTTCGAGAGGTAAAATATGCAAATGGCTCGACCGCATCGCTCTGCCATCATCCAGCCTAATATATGCCTTTCATCCTGTCTAATGTGAGTTATCATTTATTTAGGGGAAGAACTAAGTGAAAGAGAGGTTATGGGAGGGAAATCTATACCGTTTGAGATAAGGAATGGCATGCATTTGATGGAAGCATCTTCAGATAAGACGCACTGCTCTTGAGCGAGTTTACTTAGATGCTCCTTCGATAGGTTCACCATCGTTAGTTTCCTTTCTTTTGGCAGATCGACGATTATGAGCGGTATCGAGTTATCCATATCTTGAAGTTTCCTGCATCCCAAATCCTGATTGCTCTTCCCTTAAGCACGGACTTTATCTTTCATCTCAACCACCTCCGCATTTCCACTCATCTTTGGCATGATCTTCTCTTCCTTAACAATACCTCTCCCAATAGGGCACGAGATTCTTATCGTTATGACTTCTGTGGCATATACGCTTATTCTTCATATCTTCCCAATCGTCTATATGTGTACTATTATTAATGGTTCCGCTTCCCATCGAAGAATTATGATGCCTTTGTTATGATACACCCAGAAGCTCGTTCCCTATCATAAGTAATAATGTGTTTATAATCTTGATCTTGCTCGGAATTAGACACGTATTTGACCACTGTGGTGGATGTTCTAGATCTAATGACTACGTATGCACTTCGATTATTCCAAGTATGTAATCAATACATTGTGAAGTTTCTAACAAGAGTGTGTTTTCTAATGATAAAGCTATACTTTACGTAAGATAATTTCGAGTTGATTCCCATAGCAACAGCCTTTATTTCACTATATTGTCAATTGTTTTCAATCATATTTGTAATCCATAAGTAGTAGTATATCAAAGGAAAAAACTGTAAACATACAGTAGAAACAATTTTAAATAACTTTACAATCAAAATAAGCCCGTAGTGGTGATTATTACGATGTTCTTGAATCATTAATATTTGTGGATGAAACTAATGAAACTCTTCCCTGACATTTCCATTCTCATTAAAAGGGTATATTAAAAATCAAATCCATACAACACATTCACCACAAAATTCACTCCCCATATAAATGAACTTGTTTACTCTCGCCTGTGAAAAATCCCATTCAAGCTCATCGTCCCAATAATCATTCAAACTCAACCGTTTTGGTGGAATGAGGAACGGATTGAATTGCATAAAATTTGAACCTCTCTCCTTGATTTAGAGACCATGAAATGAAATGCTACAGGCATCGGATCGCTTAGAGAAAAAAAAGGTCGGAAATTTTAATGAGCACCCAGATCGGTTACTAAATTAAGACATCACCGCCTCGTCTCACTTTTGCCTATCAATTTCTTCGAGAGGAGACCGGAAGCTAGTTATATATATATATATTAGACGAGATGCCCTCCCTTTCCGAAGATGCATTTTTTCTCGTTCGATGCCATCTGCCATATCGCTCATCGGTCGGTGGGAAAACTCCCCCATCAACTCCTTGTCACCCCATCCACCTTCATCTTTATATATTTATACAATTTTTTCCCTCCTTAATTCCTAAATCCGTCGTAATGCCGCATCACTTCGCATCTCCTTTGAGAATGGCGTGTTTGACGGTCCATCAATTACGAAACTGGATACGTGGAGGAAATCTTAAGGGAAGAGTGTGTGTATGAATAAGAGAGGTGAGGAGGGAATTCGTAGAGGTGACAGAAGAGAGATATGGGAGGGTAAAGGCGGAGGAGATCGGTGGATTCGATAAAAAAGAGCGCGTTTTTTAAGGGTTACCCTACGCGAATGGTAAATATAGTGCTCATGCTTCGAAAGTAAAGCTACCAAGGTTGAAGGAGTTCGCATGTTTTAATGAGACTGTCCAATATGGCAACTCTATCCGAATGCATCAAGCACTAACTAACGTAAGTACTTGGTTTATAGTCAATTCTTGAAGATTCCTTTATATTTTCTACTATGGCCTTTGGTAATTCTACTGGGGATGTACTAGCTAAACGATCCAAACGAATATCGATGCGATATTTGAATTTTGAAATGATTCAGGATTCAGATCAAAATCAAAATTAATGATTCAGGCCAAAAGGAAGCATTAAATGAAAAAATGATTTATACAAAACCAATAAATGGTAGATATATATCTGTTAAAGTAAATTAAAGATTCAAATTTCTTATAAACTACTTCAGATTCTAATTTACCAAAGATTTATTCTAACCTAGTAAATTTTTTAATAACATATAATTAAGCACCGTCAAAATGAAATGTAAGATGGAAGTTTCTAAACAAGCGAATTTAAATATAAAATTCTGAACATTTTTCCTTAATCCTGAATAAAGTAATCTAAATAAAAATCATCATCATCGTCTGCCTTCTGTCTCTCAGCAAGTCCGTAAGAATAATTATGTTGTATTAAAAAGACTCCAATGGAAGCTTGCAGAATTCCGTCAAGTGTTTGTATTCAATATGTTTGTTCTGCGCCCAAAATGTTACCTCTAATTCAAAAAAGTCATCATTACTTGAGCGAACAAATATCGGAAAATATCTAACCTCGAATTTGCTTCATCATCACCTCATCTCACTCGTTCGAACCATTCCCTTAACGCCATGGATTTAGGAGCTGGACATCTTTTAAACACATAAGAAAGCTTGCGATTGTGCTAAGACAATTTTTGCAAACATGTGGAATAATACATTACTTCATTGTAACAATACTTAAAAATTAATTCACTCAAGTCCTGCAAAAATATTTTGGTGTACGATATTTAAATACATAGGAAGGAGGACTTTTACCAGTATATATCGGAATATTTATTTACCAATGAATATAGATAAGAGATATTAAAATTATTGATACGAATACTAGAGCAAAAAATATGATTTTATTATTTATAAACATTTAAAAATTTGTATTCTTAGTTGCGGAGAACACGATTTCCATAGAGAGCGTAAGCTTATGACAGTTTTGCTATTGTTTGTTGTGGGATTGAAATATGAATATTGATCAAGGAGCCTTAGGAATTAGTCCTCATAAAAAATTATGATTATGTCACTCACGGTGATCGATGATAATAAATTAAAAAATTATACGTCATAATTAAATTCAACATCAATATTAAAAAGGTATAGTCATCATCAGCGATGTTAAGGACACGAGGTTTAAAATTTGTGATATATATGAATATATACTCATACGTAATATAACAACATAGGAGAAAGGAGTATGAATTTCTCGCATACAAAATACGCGCCGAATAGCTAAAAACGCAAGGAAAATCGCCGATCGAGTGAAAAACTACGGCAATGCGCGAATAACCAGAAAATGACGTGTCTGTTATCTTATCTCAAACATTCGTAGTTATTCAAGGGTGGAATGAAGAGAGAGGAGGATGGCGGAATAAGTGAGCAGCCTGAGTTGAAAATGATGTATTGCTCCAAGTCATATTAAAAAAGGGACGAAGGAAAAAAATCGGTGCTAGAGTTTATCTGGGACGGCGAAGGCCATATATACAGCGGGAGTTGGCATCCGAAAATGACGGAGGGACTTCGAAAAAATTCTCGGCGGCAAAAAAATGCATAAATACGCGCATCATTTCAATAAATATGTGAGGAGTGTAATGTGATACGGGACTAAAAGCGTCAGTCATTCTGCGCCTCGAGGCATGTTGACGAATGTACTCGAGAAGGAAATTTTAACATTGGCTCGTTCGAATTCATCCCTAATGGCTTCATAAAATAACACTTTCTATGAAGTGCTTAACGGAAGGTTTTACAGGGATGAACGCGATGATAAAATGTCCGCCTGGATATGAGGGGACGGCTGGATGTTCTAAAAGTATTGTTTTTAATCGCCTTTGTTTTGTTCGTAGTATGAAGAAAATGCGTCTCACTGTAGAACAGATCTGCTTGTGTTCGTGTCTATTGAAGTCACCGCGAAATTGGGGTATTGAAGACTTCCTGTCTTTCGCATGAATAGATATTATCTTCAGGAACATCAGAGTAATTAAATACATTTATTAAAGAGAAATCAATTTTTAAAACACCTGAAAACTTTACATGAACTCTCATATACCATCAATTTACAATTACTAGGAGGGGAACAACTAATTCGCTTCAACTAAAGGCTACTCTCAGGTAATTATAGCAACATTCAGCCTCATTGAAATAATTCATATAATCCTTCTTGTTTTCCTTTTTAAATTCAAAAGTATAACTGTTTAGGGTATGTTTATTCAAATTTTTATGCTAATAATGCTATCATGGTGCAATTAACATTTGTGTGATCAGCATCTTTTATCTAAGCATTTAACTAGTAGTGTCTTACTTAGTTTAGGTAAAGCATCATTCTTTACTTTTTCAAAATTGAATTCCTTTTCTCAATAGAAAGCCACATGATGTGGCTTCGTAATCGACTCACAATTGTTAGTATTTTCTTGGTTCAAATTTTTTCGGTATTTAAAGAATTAATGCGATACCTGAGCCTAATGTTTGAAAAACCATACAGCAATAGATATTCGGTATTTCTGTACCATTAAGAACAAATATTTTTACTCAAAACATGTACAACTTAAAAATTATTCATAATAACCATTAATTCATAGTAATCTTTACCCCTTCGCAAAAACATCTTTGACAAAATAAACACGAAGAAAAAAAATACTAAGATTCCCATGAACGGAGCAAGAACAATAATACCAAATAAAGACAGGTAGAAAATTTAGAGAATAAGAAAAGAAACGAAGATAGTTCGGAACGTAAAAATTTAACAGTTCGGAGGGATTAGAAATAGGGCACTGATGACCTCATGATCGGAGACGAATCGCATGATTATGGACCGTTTGAGTAATTGCTTTCGGCTTCGTGCGGAGTTGTGCGGCTACTGGAGGTGGGATTATCGAAGGGGGATCGTTTGGCGGGATGATAGCGACGGGGAGCGGGGATTAGCGGGAGACGTTATTCCACGCAACGAATATAAACGAACGAGAAGAGGACGCGTTTGAATAAATACGCAATTTTTCTCTTTCTTCTTTTCCGTCCCTTGCATTTCATTCTCTTTTCAGTTTTCGTAATTCTCTCCCTCGACTTTTAGATCCCACAGTTGTCATTAAAGCCATTGCTGAGACATCGTTCTATTCTTTCGAAGAAGCTCTCTTTCGACTGGTAGAGGTGTTAAAAAGAAATCATACTTCGGAAAACACAACCTGTTTTACTTTATTATGAGCCATAGGACTACGTTTTTGAAGTCTCCTTTCGTAACCTAGGGAAAATACGTAAACAATCAGGACTACGTTTTTGAAATCTCTCTTGTTGCCAAAGTAACATATGTAAACAATCAGTTATGCGCATTTTGAATCTTTCTAGAAACATTATTAGGAATTCGAATGAGTATTTTACTATCGATTTTTTTATTTATATCAATAAAATTAGATTAAAATAAAGATACAAAGGTTCAGAAATCGACGAATAATATTGTCAAAGTCGGCCATAGATTATAGGTACCACGAAGTTGTTCCTACGTATATAGATACTTATGTGGATACGATAAGTAAACGAAGATATTTTTTAACCTCTAATCGTCAAAAATAGAAGACAGAAATATCAAGAATGAGTCTTTATATCAAATTATCTCCCGGGAAGACAAATATAACGTTCCCTAAATTTATATTCTTACTAGTTACCAATCGATAACACATGTAGAAATTTAGTACTAGGCAGTTCAATGAATAAAAATAATTCAGTTGTCCATCTCATTGAAATATAAACCTTCAATTGATAATAAAAAATAACAAAAAATATTTGTTTAAAGTAAATTCTTTTTCTGATAGATTCTATACAGTAAGTAGCTTCGTAAGGACGATTCCTTTGGATCTGGAATAGACCCATTAAAATATATCAGTAACCGGAAGCTCAAGGTACGTGCTACGTAAATCACAGAGGTCATATCTCAGCGCGTACCGACAAACCATCAAACGTACCATTTCCACGGCTAATAAACAAAACTTGTCTCGGAATAATGAGACTAATTTATGAGAATCGTTACGTGTTTAATAAGGGTAAGAGATATTCGTGGAAATGACAGTTGCTAGGCAGATCTGGATCGAAGTTGAGCGTAACTAAGTTCATAACACGTGAGAAAACCAAGGTGAGAATCCTTGGAGACGGTCATTAGTTTTCTATTAAGTATGGGCGAGTTGCTACGACAAATCAACGTACTACTCGCGATGACGCGGATATATTCTATATACAAATGGAAGGGGAGTGATCGCGAATTACGTCACGCAACTTTTTATTCGCAATAAGAGGAGATGACGGCGCGAAAGTAAAAGATACGTATTCGGTGACTCCTCGGACGGGAAGAATAGAATTTCGGGTATGGGTCGCGTAGCGACTTTGATTCATTTCACGGAAACTAGTTGCCACGCGAAAGGTCATCTTGAGAAAGGAAAATCCCAGCACGACTTTATTATAATGGCTTTTGATGACCATCAAGGTTGCGAATTCCATTTTATGGTAAGTGATTTCGTAACTTATGGCAACGACAGCTGAAAATCTCTGAATCTTGTTTTATGTAAAAAAGATCATTTTAGTGAAATGCTAAAGAACGTTATCAACATTCTTCCATTTTGAGAGAAGCTAAAGGTTATTAAAACCTCTGAATAAATATTTAATTTAAAATACAAATACCTCAAATAATTAGCTTGGATGCCAATTAATAACAACTGTCTTCGAAACAACCTTAAACAATGACATGATTGTTTAAGTAGAGGAAGGATTGTTGTTGTCATGTGAGAATTCTGTCACTCTTTCTAAAAAGATAAAATTAAAATTTGGGGGAATTCATTACCGTGGATCGATGGATTTCTATAATCAATAATAAGGCAAATAAATTTTCTTTTCTACCGAATGGAATGTTAGATTCTTGATTATCATCCGAAAGAACTTGGACTAATGTTGCTGAATCAGCGCAACTGGACACTTATGTAAACGAATCCTTTACTTCTCGATTCCAATTCAATAGGTTTACATTAGGATGAGATCATGGATTTGATATTGCCATTGAAAGATTCTTCATCGCACAAGCTATGTTATGAGCTTAAGGTAAACATTGGAAACAGTAGATGACCAAGGAAGAATTGGAGGATGGAATAAATTATGAGCTGAGTATAATACACCTCATGAATCAAAATTGAACTCAAGAATGAGCTTTAAAGACTTTAAATCCTTAGAATTCATAATTAAGCTTCTTTTTCATGGTCGAGAACATAGAAGCTAAAACGGTTACATTAAAACATTATGTACACATTAATATCATATCATATTTAAAAAACCTCTTTTTCAATTATAAATTTATCACAAAATTCAAAATTCTTGACACTGTGGAAAATTTTCGTTAGAAAATATGAAATTTAAATTTTACGAATTATCTTAGATATTCAGATAATAAACTCAAATGCTAAAAAAAATCAAGTTGTCTTTCTTTCACATTTTTCGTTTTTGATACCTTCCACACCACTACTATACCCTGCAATGCAGACTTTCCTAATTTATATGGCTATAAAATTAGGTCAAGAGAATCACAATTCTTAGTTTCCGTGTTATTTTTGAAAGTGCGAACGTACCTAGCCAAGTAACATCTCAAAGGCGTCAAAAAATTAATAAACGCTACGAAATTATTATTTCGTAGTTCTAAGTGGCATCCCTTAAAACAATCTTCTATACGGAAGTCAAATGATTTATAGCTATAAGCTATTCGTGTATTGCCGGAAAAAGGTGAAGGTAGCACAGCACTAAAATCTGTGAGGCTCGATAACATTTCTTGTTTCCATGACAATTCAAAAAATTTCTCATATTTATATAACGAAATTGTGCATACAAAATTGATACAAGTGGTGGACTTATTCTTGCACTATAGTATGTAGTATATTCAATACGTAAACTCAACTAATTTATCAAACCATAAGGGATAGATTCAGCAAGACTTTATCGTTTTTGAACCAGAATATTCTTTCCGAATGAGCCTTATTTATGGTTAAGCTATTCACGCATTGCTTGAGAAAAGGCATAAGCGCCAAAAGCTGTGTTACTAAATAGCATTTTTTGTTTCCATGACTACTGAAATGTCTTGTTTCCATGACAACTAAAATAGTTTCTCATATTTATGTAACGAAATTGTGCGTACAAATTTGATACATATGGTGCACTTATTCTTGCAGTATATTGTGTAGTATATTCAATCCATAAACGTAACTAATGTATCCAAATAATAGAGATAGATCTAGCAAGAATTTATCACTTTTGAACCTGAAAATTCTTTCCGAATGAACCTTGCTTCCCAAAAATTCTCTGGAAGAATAAAGAGGAAATGTAGATCGATTAGTTTTCTTTAGAGTAAACGATGTTAGCGTTGCTGAGTGTAAATTGCAGAAGGGGGTGGGGACGGCGACTGGGACCTTCGTTAAGGGATTCCGCATCACTCAGCGCGGGTCTCATAACTCTTAACTACTCTCCTGACCCCTGACGGCGGCCACAAAACTCTGCTTCTTTAATTCCCCTCCGACTGCTAAATCCTCCCTTTTCCTGTGTCGATTCGCTCCGAATGTACCGCTAACAAATTCAATTCCAGAAATCCACGATTTCTTGAGCTTTTTACCATTTAAGAGGGTTCTAGGCATTCGAGTATTTCATCAAATCCTAAGAATTTAAATGTATTGGGATTCAGACTTAAGTTCAGTGTAACATCTTCTTATAAAGATGCATTACAACCATGTTACGTAATAATTGTTTATTTCTTCATAATCATGCAACAATCAGAAGAGCTACATCGAACGCAATTTGAACCATCACTGATACGTAATAAAAACAGTAAAGAGGGAAATATAATAGGAACCCATTCTGAATTTATGATTTCGCAGAAAATTTTATATCTTCCATTTAACAGCATAAAAAGCAAATATGAGATATCACTAATGTTGATAAATGCTTCCTTATTGATTGAGATATTAAAGACATAAACACCAATTCGCTTTGAACTCATTTGAGCCATTCTTACAATCACTATTTTCGCCTATAAGGAGAAGGCTTATAGAAACGTTTAGACATCAGCTGCTGGAAAACTCCTATTTCATAGTTTTCGTGAAAATATAACTATTTCTATTATGTAGAGGCACGTTTAACCTATACTAAATGAATTTATAAACGTAAATATTTGTTTTCCCTATCTTCTTCCAAATTTCAAAGTCAAACACTTAATTCATAATGAGAGACTTATTCAAAAAAGTTTCCCTACATAGTAGACATAATAAATTAAAAAGTTCGAAGTTAATTTTATAAATAAACAGAATTAAATCTCACATAGCACATCAGGAAAACTAAAAATTAACCATGTTGTATCAGCACCATAACAACATAAGAATAGCAGACTGTATGAGACAGAAACTAGCTAGTCACAAGTTCAATACACGAAGACACTTTCCATCGATAAAACGTTTCAATAATAGTTCGCATGTTGGATTGTATCCCAGTTAAACACATTCATAAAGCAATACCATCGATAAATCCACCATAAATCACGCGTGTCGTCCTATCGTCCAATGAGAACAGTCGCATTTTCGGGCCAAAATAATTCTCCCTCGCTTGTCACTTTTCTCATGCGACACCCACATTTCTTCACCCAAATCTTAGCAAGTTTTATGCATGCAAATGCAGATAGGTATCTTCGACTTAACTAGATTCGCGTTTTCAAAAAGCGCAGGACATTTTATTCTCGCCGACGACTTTCAAACGCTGTCGGCATTCATGTAACGCGAACGTTAAATATCCCGAACCAAAACGGAAAAAAAGGAACCGAGTCTCACGGCATTTACCGCGCCCCCACCTTGCGCTAAATTGCCAGAAACGTTCCTGTATGCAGATGGATGCCCGGAAAAATCCTCTCCTACCTCTTAGATACATACGAACACATTTCCCATTTTTATATGGCGGCGGTACGCTACGAAATTCGCTTCTCTCCCTTATCGGAAGCCCTGAAAAAGTTGGAGTTTTCTCGGATCCGCGTTTGTCGCACGGTACGCTCTCTGTTGCTCTTTTGTTATTTTATATCGCATGCGACTCCCAGGGCCGTAAAGACGGGTCCCGGGTGCAAAGGGGGGGGAGGGCGGGGGTGGGGGGTTCGGACGAGATGGAAAGCGGAATGATGTCTGCCCGCCATAAATCAGACAGCGAAAAGGAACAAAAATGGCGAACGGAGCATGAATAAAATAATAAAAGAAGGGAGACGCCGCGTGCGTCACCTCCAGAAATTCCTCCGTGGATCTTTTACTCCGGTGAGGGCGCTACGTACCACAAGACGCTCTCTTTCCGTTCCAATTGGCTCTCCGATGGCCACCATTTTGAGGGACGTTTGACCCTCACTCCTCAACCTCGGGTCATCCTTCCTGATTAGACTCTTTGCGGAATTAATTGCCGCGCATTTCTGATGGTTAGCGTCGCGTAAAAGGGGAAAGAGTGCTCCGAAGTTTGCGACTGGTATAATTATATGACGTCCCCTCCCGATATAGTCTCTCCAAATGGATAGTGTGGTCCTATTGGAACGTCGACTACATAGTCAGTATGTGGTATTTCTCGCTTAGAATTCCAAAAAGGCAATATTATTCTTCAATACCAATGAATTCTATTGCTATTTGGAGAATGGAATACTGAAATATTACTTTAAACCAACAACATATAATTTTCGAATATTATTTTCTGACTGAAACAGAGTAGAGGTATGTTTTTAATTGGGAATGTAAATCTAACAATTTTACCAAAACAACGGATGCTAAAAAGTTTAAAAGCTTGGTTTGATGTCCGGTTGTATAAGTCTATAACTGGAGCATAACAAAAGAACATAACATAACAAAAAATCATTTGGAGTACATAAAAATTATAAATATATATTCAACTGTATGAGACAGCAGCCGTTTTGTTAATTCTGTTCTTAAAGATGCTAAAGTCTGAACGATGATTTGATATAGACACTAAGGTAAGCCATCAAATATTTGTCAAGGTAAAAGAAACCATTCCTACGTTTGATTCCTTCTCTATGACAAAAACAACGTAAGTGCTAATGAAGAGTTTCGAGAGCGATATATAGAAAAAAGGTAAAAAAGAAAGAGCAACATCAGTTATCACTTCTGTTTAGCATTAACATCATTGTGATTGGATACTCCATTAAGACTGAAAGACAATGCGAAACAGCTCTTCAGTGACTGAATAAAACCATTATTGTATTGTTTTGGTTTGATACTGATAATGATACATCGATACTAGTGCTGACTTAAAAATTTCTCTTATTCAATCTATAAATCAGTCTATCATCAATTACTATTCAAAGATATGATATTAGAGTTAGATGTAAGAGGAGACTTACTAGTATCAAGTCGTATTATTATTAGTACAATAATATCGAAACGAGCAATAATTGTGCTATACACAACCATAAAACTCCTGATGAACTTAAACAACGTTTCCAGATGCCTTTAAAAACGTTATCTCATCCGAAAGCCGAGTTCTCCACGATATATTAGCGAAGAACCCCTCCAACCTTTTATGACATCCGTTTAATGTCTAAATGTATTAGAACAATAACTCCACCCGGAGAGGTCAGTTATCAGCACGGAGTCGGGAATGAGTCACGTGGGAATTCCGACGGTGATAGCGCTGCCATGAAGAAACTCTCTCTCCCACACACGTAATCTTTTATTCCGCTCCTTTTTATGCTTTCCCTCTCCGCTGGTGCTTTATCCAGAGCCGCCCCTGGGATCTCGGCCTCCCGCCATTCCGTCGATCGCTTTGCATTGCAGAAGAGCCTCCCCAATTCAACCCCACGCATTCCTCTCCCTTCGTTCTTCAATCCCATTCTTCAACGAGGAGCTCATTTCAAAACAACGGAAACACACCTTCCACTCCCGCCGAAGTGCCTCGTCTTGTCCCCTGTCCCCCCCCAACCTCCGTTGCCCTCTTTTTTACAATGCAAAATGAATGAAATCCGACTTTCTTCGGAGTAAGGCTAGAAAACAATGGAGCATCACCTTGCGAAGAAAGAAGTGGGTGAATGGGTGAAGGGGGAGGAGGGGGGGTGGATAACGAGACACGGTAACAATGCCTCTACACGTGCAAGCGTGCTCATCCAAGGAAAGGGTTACAGGAAGGGAGCTTCATTCTTAAAAAGGGTTGGGTGCTCTTTTTTTCCATTGAATATTTACATCGAATGGATCGAATTCCTTTCCTTGGATACGATCAACTCTGAGAGTTGCTACTGAATGAGTCACCGTGTTGCTATGGTGAGCGATGTTTAATGAATGAAGTAACGCACCTAATCCACGGGATTTCTGTATGGAATAACAACCGAAGTAGCAAATGTGGAATTCCATCTTATTTCCATACATTGAACTTAACGAACGAAGAGCTTCAATAGGCCATATGCTTAAATGATAATCCTATGCAGTCATATAATGAAAAATAATTGATTAAAAGTATTAAATAGTATAGAAGAAAATAAATATAGTTACAATTACGTATTTCATCATTAAATTCTATCCATACTTTCAAAATAAATTCGCGATAACGGGTCTTATTCACAAACTATTTAAAAACTAAGCAAATTTTTAATTAAAATGTAACAAATATATTCATATAGCATCACAAAATACACATACGAACTAACACCCACAGAACTACGAACAGAAATGATTTTACCCATAAAAAAAAAAAAAAACAAAATAAAGCATCCATGGACCGAAAAGCTAACTCTCCCACGTCCAATTTCAGCAGCTGTTGATTGATAGATCGAAATCTCAACTGGTTCGTTTCTCCATCAGAACACGCGTGGGAAAAACGAGGAGAACAGACACCAAGTGCGATGATACAGCGATGACATAACCGAGAAAACAAACTCGGAAGTCGCCGCGGAAGCACACAATCGAGTGAAAATTGGACGAGGGATGGAAATTAATCAAGAGCACTCGAAAATCGGTTAGTGAGCCGTTAACGCGCCCTTCTTTTTCAAAAGCAGTCAACAATCGAAGCGAAATTGTCCTCCCCCGTTGATCTCTTTTCACCGTCGTCTGGCAACCCGACGGCAGAAATTACGGCGGATTTTACACGGCCGGATGGCGGTGTATGGGAAATCACGGCGTGCGTACGCTCCCCTTCCATAAAACACGCATCGAATGCGTTTCCTCTTTCAAGCTGCAGGGACATGTCCGTGATACGCAAACATTTGACGGCTCTCTCCTGTCGTATGAAAACGTTCTGCTACATCTAATGAGGTGTCCTTACGGATACAGAATATGGACAAGAAGTTTGAGAGGTAGTTTTAGATGCTATAATATGATTATCAAACAATTTTCTACAGAAATTATAAGTTTCGCTAACATTTACTATCATATTTACGCTTGAATTGATAATGAATTGAATAACGAATAGAAGTTTCATTAATTATGATTTTATTTCCTTCACATTCTCACATGTTGCCTAAAGTAGATTTATTAAATTACAAAAAATACTGGAATAAATAATCACAATAAAAACGAACTAAATAATATCTGTTCTGTCTCTCTTTAATAATACTTGTCTATTAAACCATTCAAAGAAACTTATAAATACGACCTAACCTAGACATCTGCCTCACCTTTCACATAGGATGAAATGAAAGGGGAATCCTAACCCTACAGATATTTGCGTTAAATGTTCTTTCATTTTCCCCGAGATTATTGCAGATTTTATGAAATACATTTTCTTTTTAATATGTTTATCAGTTCTAAAGAGCTAAAACTAAATAATTCACGACAATTCAGGAATAATAATAGCATTCACCTTTGAAGAAGAGAGTCTATAGTTCATTCATCGGAAAGTATCTTATAATTAAACGTCGTTTATAAGTATGTATATGTATGTTAACTTAATTAATCTAAAATAAATATAGTCTAATTAACCCTTTTCTATACATTATCCTCAAAATAAATTAATTTATTTAGTATGGTTGAATTCAAATGAAAAACGATTGGAAAATAATTAGATGGAGATAGATAGATTTCAATAAAACGAGATGCTATTATTTGCATAAATAACCATTGTATAATCGCAAAAAGGGTTAGTCTAAAACTTTTAGTAAATGATTAAAAAAAATAGAATAAATTAGGATACTAAAAATGAAGTTAAATGGAACTTTAAGGAAAGCTGATATGACATCATTTACGTATCAAACAGACGACTAAATATCTGCAAACTTTAATCGAAAAAACGGAATCTAAATGGAAGGAAAAAGGTCAGATTGGGATAAATCATTCCATATCGCGTTGTCATCTTCATTTCATTTCGATTTGCGTTCATTCCGCTGTCTCTTTGACTGTTCCTTTCATATCCATCATTCGTCGACTCCACAGTTTTGATCCTCTGTCACCGAAAAGGTCGAAAAACGTCGAGCGTTCAATGTGTCCGAATCCCTTTATTTCCTTCAATTTTTTTATTCCTCTCATTTTTCAAATGACTCTACCTCGTTATTCTTTTTTTTTCACTACCGAACAATGATCGACACCCCACCCACGCGTTCCCCAGCAACGATACACGCTTCCTGATCCTTTATGCTCCTATCGGTGGATGCAGGAAGGGGATTCATCAAGTGTTATTCGCACACCGTCCGGTTCTTCCTCTTATTTGGTAATTAAATTGAGGTCATGCAAGTGGTCTGATTTAAGTATTGTTAGGAACTACTTAAGGGTGATTTAAATCTTTTCAGTTTTGATATTTAAAGATAATGTATAAACGATACTTGTAGTGAAATCAATCATTTCTTTGTTCTATCATCTATTGACTTAAATTTAATTTAACATTTGAAACTCATCTAATGATTTATTGTATAGCCTACGCAAATCAAAGTATTTATTAACATTAATTTTAAAATTTTCTTTTGAAATTCGGCATAAATTAAATTAAAGTCAGATAAAAATTATATTAATGTCTATCTACTATCGACAATTTATTTATAACCAAGCGTTATTTCTGTATACGTTATTTTTACATCGAAATTTTCAGTGATGATGCCAACACGTCTGTCTAACATGTTATAATTTTCAGAGATGGCATTATAACAAAGAAAAGGATTCTAATACTTTGAAATTTAAGTCTAACTACAACGCATTATTTCGTAGGTAATATTTCTTTATTAAACATCATTTGGCTCATATTATAGGCAAAAACATACCATCAATTAATATAAATACTAACATATATGATTCTCTCTAATAAATAATTGCAATATTTTAAAATCATTTTTACTTCAAATCTCGAAATAATACTATATACTCGATATACATATATATGTATTTATAATATTCGAAATATTAAATATATATAATATTTGTTAGAAGTAATATAATAATGTAAATAATATATGTATATTAGGTAAGAAGAATTTTAATGATTGGATACGTAAAAGTATAGTGGATGTGGTTAAAGATAAACGAATAAATTGAAGAGAAGAACGTTAAAAAATGATGCTTTTTGAAATGGGGAATGGGGCTATATAGAGACGAAAAAGGGAGGGGGGTCTTTCGCAAGAGGTAATTCGGTGTGTTCGATGACTTTTGTTTGGAATCTAATGAATGTGGAATTGGCCCCTTTGGGAAGTAGCATCTCTCGATTACCAGGAACTGATTCACCGGCGAATTATAGGTCTGATTGGATGACGGAGAAAAATGACGGTGGTAAAGCGCATGGGGAAAAGGGTTATGGATGATGGGTTATGAACGATGGATTGAAAAATGCTGTCTCTTTTTCGCGATTCCAAAAGTCGTCGCATTTTTTCGATTCGCCTCTGTTTTTTTACCAAAATGTATCCATTCATGGAAGCTTTCAGAGGGAAACCAATCTGTAACAATCGTGGCTATGGGAACAGATTTAGAATTTTCCTTCTGGATGAGATACTATATATATAAGATGCAGATTAGTTTTATAAATTGGAATTTCATTACTTTTTTGCGAGTAAAAAGGTTTCATACTACCTTGGTAGATTCTTTCGTATAATTAAACTAAAGTTGTTTAGAACCATGATTACTAGGCTCCTCAGTCCTTATTAGTTTAAATATATATAATTAATATTTAAACTTAACTTGTTCTTTATGTGTCAATTAATGAAAAGATTTCACTTGAACTTTGACTGCATGAGAACAGAGATTCAATTAAATAGTTTATATTTTATAGCATATTATATTAGGTACAGCAGCATGAATTTCTCGAATTAATATCATTTTCAGAATCATATTTTTAAATATTAAAAACACGACACTGCATTTCAATTAAATAGTTAACTAATAAATTAATAAACTATGATTTTTCTCTAATTAAATTTGTCGTCATTTATGATATTCATATTTTAACAATAATTTTTAATTAGGATATTTTTATTCAATCATAAATTTAAATGATAATTATTAAATTAAATTAATCATTTAATGATCAATTAAGTTAATAATCGCGAGTATCGAAACATCTGTACGCGTAAGAATAAGCATCCAATTTCCTTGGTAACGCAACGCAAATCGAATCCGAAGTGAGCGAAATCGCAGATAAATAAATACGGAAAACGAAGTCACGATAAAAGAATTTGAAGAGTCGAAAAAAAGGGGGACAAAGAGATGAAAAAAAACGGGAGAGGTGCGGTTGAAAGGGTCACCAACGAAACCGGGGTTCAGGAGGCGTGAAGATTGATTTTTAAACTCACGAAACCATAGCCAACATATCAAACACTCACATCGCTAATCTCCATTCAAAAACACGCTCGTGGAATTTTCGGTATACGTAAGCAAGCAAAAGAGTGGGGACTTTTGTATCCGAATACTAATGACAGTTCGTCCCTATAGCGAACCGAGTGTACCTTATACGAGCGGATTAAAAAAAAAGGGAAGCTTGTCGTTATGATGAATGGGTGAGAGGACTCTCCAAGAGAAAGGGAGGGAATTGTGGTCGGAGAGAAAGGATTCAATTGGAAGGCCGTGGATACCACCGAAAGGGGATTAATAAAAAACGGGAAAAAATCGCTTTCCCTTGTGGGGAAAGTGTATCCCTGGTGCCGATGCCCTCACTCCCCCGCGACGTGGGCTTCCGATACTCCCCCACACCCCCTCGGATGTCCCCTCGGAGAGAGCCGCTTTTCGGTCAGGGATTTATCCCCGGGTAACGACCATTCGACAGTGGAGTCTGCCACTTCATAAGTCATTAGGTACGGGAGAAAGGCGATGAAATGACAGGTTATGAAGTGGCGTTCAATGAATCTCTCTCTTTATTGTTTCGTCCTATGAGCCTTAAGTGTTCGGAAATGCGTCGATGAGAAAAATGAACGGATTTCGAGTTCCACTGAGGATGCAGATTTGAATGTAATGGAAAGAGAACGGATGAGTTTTTACGCTGGAAATTGTTTCATTGACGTTCGGAAAATTTTAATCTTTTTCATTCACTGTTCTCTGATTGATTACTGAATAAAGAAACGTAATAATATATAAATAAAAATACGTAGCATACAGTAAATACAATTAGTACCATATTATTATATTCCCTCAATTATGATTATAATATAATTTCAATAATTAAAGGTTATATTCATGTATGACTAAATATCATAATTTTATAGAAATATCTCTAAAAACATCGCTGTATAGCCTACAAAAATTTAAAATATCGAAACTGAATTATAGTCAATTTTCATATTAAATTTTGCGTAACATCTAATAATTAACAACATCCAAAAACGTAATTTCTCGGGCTCCAAGACAAGTAAGTTCTATACGAAACACTCACAGATATTCGCAAGTTTAACGATCGTATCTGATTAGACTGTTTCGAAACTTATTCCAAGTAGTAATATTATATCCGTATGCGAAGATGAATTTCATTTTCAACTCCAGCGTTCCCTTTCGGTAGATATTTATCCTTGATAATATGTTTCACACAGATACGCACGATGATTTCCAAATGCCTCCATAAACCTACTTTCTTGTCAATGCATCATTTAATTGTTTACTTATCGATTTATATCTTACGAAAATTTCCTTAAATCTCCTTCGACTTTCAATAATGTGCTTAACGTCAGGAAGTAATATCTTATCGCCTCGTCAATTTATCTCGATTTATAATCCAGTAGAGGGAAGTGCGAGCAGTTTTCACTGATATTCTCCGACTATGAAGCCATTAAGTTTCTTTATCTTTTTGAGCAGATGTTATTAAAATCCCATCAGAGCTTTTAGTGTAAGAAAAGGAAATGTAAAATTCGTGAAAATAGGCTCCAGTTCTGCTGTATAGCTCTAGAAATGATTTCAATTAATTTTTTTAATAATATAAATTAAGGAAGAAATAAATCGGACATCTTTCCCCGAATCTGCGTTAATGCATTGACGTAACTGACTCGAAAAAAAATACGTTGAAGCGATAGCATCTAAAGTACGATACTTTTTGAAAAGAGGATGCTTTTAATTCCTGGAAACGTATCTGTAAAAATTTTTTGATCAAAAACCGAATTCGTAATTAATCCCACAATCTTTTGAAACCCCTTTGTTTCATTTCATTAAATCGGAAATTCATTATTTCTTGGAAAGTTTGGGAGCAAACCCGTTCACCTTCTTTTCCCACGTGCCGCTATACGTGTTGCTATAAGTAACACGTAACTATGACCACTTGCAATATAAAACCATACGATCGGCGTGAATATTGCACATACGAAAAGAAGCGTTTGCTTAACTCATCGAATCGCGTTGTGAGCGAAGAGGGAAAAATCTGATCGTGCAAGTTCTCCCGGAATACAAAAACACGTTGCATAATCCAATTCGATTCTTCTTTTCGGAGCTCTCGCGCCTTTCGCATATTAATTACTCTAAAACGCGGGAATTAATTAAATGGGATCAGAGTCGAAATTACAGCGCCGACGGGAATGAAACCACGTGATCGCAATTCGCAATCGGTGGGCGAAGCAGAACTAATTCTTCGGATACCATTCTTATAAAATGTGATGAAAACTTTGCTCAAAATACGTCTCGGGTATAAAGAGAGAGGGTTATGAAATCAAAATTTACGGGTACCTTGGGGATATGTTGAACACGTGTTCAGGTACGCACGTAGCTACAAAATAATTAATATTTATATTGGCTAATTTGAAAGTATTCGCTGAATTTTGATTCTTATGCTTCAATGGCAAGACTCCTTTAAAAAATTTAACAAGCTACGAACGTATTTTAGCTAAGGAATTTGCTCTCGGAACATATCATTTTAAAACTGCGATATGTTCTAATTTCCTAATGATTGGATAGGTACATTAATCAGTCCAGTTACTTATTTTCCTATCAATCTAGAAGATACCATCTTTTTCTACCTCGTGAATGCCTGCCCTCTGAAAGATAAATGTACTTCTCTCCTTGTATGTTGTACTTTCGGAAATTCCTTCTCTCACCAATTTCTTTTTGGCCTGGCGTCTTGACCCTTCCTACTCCACGCATAGACGTACTTTTTCTCTCCTTATCTTCTCTTTTAGGACTACCATTTCATTGACCACCCTATCTACTCCCGACTCCACCCAATTCCTTGACCGCCCCGTTTCACCTCCGGCACTGTCCACGGGTGTACATCAAGCCTTTATGCCGGCACTTATGTATGTCTTTTATCAAGAATCAAAGGCGTATTACTTATCCTGTCAGACTGGGCTACCACCGACGGCCCTCCCGCTGCCCCCTCTGCCATCTGGATGCGGCCTGACGAAGCTGCCGCCATGACCCCTTGACGTGAGCGGAATACCAATAAAAGAGAGAAGAGAAATGTGGTAAGGAATCCGTTCTTCTTTGCCGCACACACATCCCATTTTCCGCCATGTTTTAAAACCGCGTCTTTTTTGTTTTGGACGCACGCACGCTCTCCACCATTGGGTGCCTCTTTTAGTGAAATCTCTCGGAAAGAAAGGGCCTTGGAGTAGAATCGCTATGATATGATGGTTATTTTATGGAATTGATAAGAAATTTACTTTTTTGGAGTTGCTTATCAAGGTTGCAATTATTTTTAATAAGAAAGATATCTGCCCCCTCATGGAAAGGTTTTAATTATGAATAAAGATTTTGAAAACGGAGGTGATGAAGTAATGAATCTACCAAAAGCCTCTCAGTTCAATTAGATGTCATACAAAAACCGAGGTTTTAATTTGTTTACATACATACTATTTCATCTCTTCGTCACGCGCTAATATAAAACAAAAGTCTATGAAATCAACCGTACATACCTCATAAAGAGAAAATTATGAATTTACTTTCCAATTCCACTAATTTCTTTATCATATAGAGAGAACATAAGAATGAAAATCGATTTGAATAGTATGGAAGACAGCACACCAAAAATACTCAAGAAAGATATAAAAATTAATTTAAATTTTAAAAGGACGATATATGTAAAACAACTGATGTTAATAAATTTCAACTAATGACAATCATTTTCATTTTGGAAAGATGATGCGAAATTCTATAGGTTACATAATTTGCTCCTATGTCCTATTCGGTTCATCCATTAGAAATCCTTAAACATGGACATTCCATTCTCATCGAATACCTATGTAATAGTACTTTCCTTTTTGGACTTTTCGGCAGATATTTCAGTATTAGATGTTACATAATCCTAGCACCTTACGCTTAAGAAGTGCTCTACGTTGCTAGGGAAACCAACTCCGTACCAACCGTGGCGAGGCAGTCATTAAACACCGGCGGAAATTGTATTTGTGAAGATCGACCATAACTCCCATGTTGGTCTCATGCGGTTTCGTATCCACTGCACACCTGCCAGAGCTCCATCTCTTCCGTAACCTTTCCCCCATTTGTATTCGCCAAAGACAGCATCTCCTATCCGAACTCCTTCTTATCGTCCGATACTATCCGCCGTTTCTATTTCCCCTCCAAGAGGAGACCCTCAGGTCCGATCTGTTTCCGTGTCGCCCGGATACACACGAGAAAGCCATTCTTGCCTTTGGTTGCAAGACGGAGAAATATGTGAGGGACGAGATGGGGAATGGGCAACGAGATATTCGCGCACAGCTATCTCTCGATTACTTTTTTAGTGTCGTCCAACTATTCGGCTGTTCTTTACGGTTGGCCATTTCTAGGATTTCGCTTCTCTTAGGATCAGATTGATGTGGTCGTGTAGTACACATTACTCGCCGTGAGTGATAAGTAAAATGTATTGTAGTTATTTTAATACTTTCTTTCAGCCTAAAGCTGTTATAAAGATATTTCCCCTCAGACGGCTGTGTAGGTTTTAAAATATTCGCTAAAACTTTCCGTAAAAACCTACGAGATTATCATAGACCGTTGTCATGGAATTATCACTATTTGTGACTCTTCATAAACAGTCCTCTTATCACTATTTGTGACTCTTCATAAAGTCCTCTTTTAAGTTCATCTATTGCAAACGGAAAGTAGAGCAAAAGCTAGTAAAAACATCGTCGTAAATTTAAATCGCAGTTGTAAGAGGAATTTAGGAGAAAAAAAATCTATTGTGAAATAACCATGGCTTCAATTCACGGGTGATAATTTAAGTTACCTCGGAATGGAATATATCAGTTTAATATTTAAATAACAAACTCAGAAGATAAGTATATAGATTGTTTCTTGCTCCTTTTACCATGAACGTTATGGACAATTATATTTACCACAGCTTTAAATTATACTAAGTCATGCCATTGTATTCATATCTCATTCAAAGATTAAAGTGGATGTAGTTAGAGAAATTTCGAAACGTAATTAATTCTATATTAATTTTTCAATAATTTTATTTTATTCTACATTAATTCATTGTTAACTAAATTACGCACTTTTAACTGGAAAAAATTCATAGAATTCAAGGAAGGTTATATTGGATGATGACGATGCATTAATTGATAAATTATGTGGAGTAAGAGAAAAGTAAGTTTAATTTTAAGAACCTATTGAGAAACTATGCCTCTCCACTAAATTACAGATACATATCAGATGATACTTCTTGGATACAATACCTTAAAAATACTGAAAGAAAGAACTGATTTTTTATACCTTTTCTAAAGAAACCATACGACAAAAACAATCAATAAAAACATTCTTAACTCTCCAACAACTCATTACGCATTAAGAGAATCAATTCGTACGCGCAACTCTCTACACGTCTTCATCTCAAACAGCACTCTACTCTGAGAATCGTTACTTATTCATAACTCAGACTCGCTTCGTTGGATTCAAGGCCTCTCGATTTATGAGCTGTGGAAATTCCTTCCCGATCACCCTTTAAAAAAAAATAAAAAAACGAACCGATTTGGTTCCCCTCAAAAACTAGTTACCCCTAACCTTCACAATTAGGCGTTTTAGAACCGATGATAATCAACCCACACTCGAGCCTATATTTCCTCGTTAACGCGCATCAACCACAACCAGAGACGTACGTATATGAGGACAAACACAATCCGAAAAGGACCAGAGCCAACGCCTCGAGATCAATCAAGAGAGTATACGGACAATCGGGGGAATGCCACCTCCCTTATTGTAATTCGGGGATTAAAATTCACACGCCTACTCACTTCAGCAGGAAATGACTCACTGCTTGATAATGTTTATTTTGCGGAATCTGCGGGCGTGGAGAAGAATTATGCGATTGATTTATCAGGAGTGGTCCTCACGGAAGTGGTCTGCGGCCATCGATCACTTGACTCCGTCGGTGAATCTCGCGTTATGAAAAACGCACTGCCGACGACGACCCGCCTTCGTCGTTTTTTTACCCACCGGAAGGCGGGTCCTCCGTGGAGAAAGAAGAGGAGAAAAGGGTGTTTATTTCACGGCGACAATATATTTCGTCTACCTGGGCGACTTATGACCACTCCGGTCCCAAAATAGGTCGCACGGAATTAAGAGGAGAATAGGCGTGGGGGGGAGCGGATGTTGCGGGGGGGCGGCGGCAGAGAGGATTCGGCCAAGACTCGATGACGTGATAACGCCGAAAATTATGAGGAGCGAGAAATCATAAAGGGAGAAAATGGAGGCCGAACAAAAGAAGGCGATAAAGCACCCTTTCGGAGGGTAAAAATGCCGGGATCGTGTTACGTGAGTAGGCGCCGCATCAAAACAGTCGAAAGACGTAACGAGGGAGGACGGGGGTGGGATTCGGGGGCGCGTGGCTGAGGACAATGAGGGTTGATGCCGTATGTGGAGGGATGTGCGGTGCCATTGAACATGGTTACCGTGGTTGGGAGAGGCGGAAAGAATGGTATACATGAACAACGGGTAAGGGAATGCGGATGGGTGCAACGGTGATTCGAGGGATATCGGATACGGTGTAAAGTCCCCGATTACGTAGAGAAGATCTTAAAAATTAAAAAAAGCGGTAGTTAGCTCGCTAAATAAGGAAAAGACAATCCAGGACCTGTAGACGTTCATGATATTGGAAGATAACCCTATGTAGAACCGTCAAAAACAAATGAGAAATACTGAAAAAGATTGAAGAAGAAGTCTTTTGGACGAATGAACTCATTTTAACCAACTATACTCTCTTCTGCTTCGGAATTTTATCGAAAAAACAAACAGAAAAATGATTTTATTTCTTCAGCAGTATCAATCACTACCATCGAATGAAAGTTTACTCGGAAACATTCACGAGATCCGAATAAAATTACGGCATTATTCAAGCGTCAGAAAGTAATCTCCGGAGAAGAAAATACGTTCGGAGGAGATGTGAAAAATAGAGATGAAAATGGAATGGAACAAAAAGGACCTCTTTCATCATGTATCTTGAACGCCCCTCCCTCGGAGCCAAAGAGTTGGCTACAAGGAAATTGGCCAATAACAATCACTACCGGGAGGCTACTGGAAAAGATCTTATCGTTGCAGCGATTGGAATCTCCGGCGCTGTGAGGCATTCAGTGAAGGCGTCAAAGATCGATGGACCAAGAGGAACAATGGATTCATTTCCAGGTGAATGGATTCTGGGATAATAAAACTATAATGGAAAGGGAGAGCGATAAATTGTGGGATATGAAACAGTATTTCCATTGATATCAAAAAGCCTTCTCGCTACACTTTGAATGTTGCGTAAGAGAGTTTCTTCATTACCGAGGATCGTAAGCAATTATTCATTTGAAAGCAAGTACAATTCATCTCACCATTGTTATGAGAGCTTTTTACATCTGTTCCTTGTTGTTTTGTGTTTTCTTTCATATCATACCTTGAGAAAGAAATATGCCTATTTGTAAGTTGGGCTAAAAGAAATCAAATTCGCAATGAGTTAGAATTAATTGATCTACGATTTCCAAAGAAAAAAAATAAGTGCTTTCATAAATATATCTCAAAGCTTTAAATAGCGTATTTTATTTCCAATTTTGTGGATTTATTTCAACTTTTTTTCTAATTTTCTTTCAGTGAAATTTCGATGAAGAGCTGAACTTTGTTTCCTACAAAGAAAATTGCAAATGTTATTGCTTCAGTTTCTCCATAAAGCAACATTCATTTATGAATATTGTGCTTAATTTTCTTGGAAGAATAGTAGCTATTTTATTAGACTCATTTAAATTTACGCATCTGCTGTTTATCACAAAATATCGACCTATCTATTAACGAACTTACTTGCTCCAAAAGAGAATTCACTAAAGTGAATCCTAAATCCAATCCCCAGATTAATGCCATCTCTGCAGGAAGAGCTCATGATTGCAGCGCTCAAACCGATTGGACACCCGCGGGATTGAGTAACGCCTTTGAGAAACATTGAGATTTAAGAGGAGAGAAAGAGTGTACGGAGTTGATTCCGATCTCCTGCAGATACGAACGCCGAAGATAGCGCACAACTTTTTCTCGAGCGGCGACGGTCCCATTTGCAATTAAGATTCCCGAGACAAGCGAGTGAACTCAAACGTATTCTCTGACGAAGGCCATTTGTTATGGAGCGTGATTTCACGACGGCTTAAAAAATGCGAAGTTGAATTCCGGGATCTCGACATGGTGGATGGATGCGTAATGTAAGAACGTTAAAGATTCGTAATATGGCGTAGTGGCGGTAAAGGGATCGGGGTTGGAGATGGATGGAGAGTGGGAAAGGGGTTTTTAAGGAGTGGGGATCGAGTCAAGGGACAAAAGGAGGGATTGATCGATTGTCTTTTATTTAGCGTGGAGACCCACACAGAGTTGTCCCGAGATGCGTAGGAGGGCAGGAAGTGGAGGCCGGTGGAGGGGGGGAGGTGTGGGGTGAGGAATAGAGAATGGGGGAAGGAATAAATATATATTACCGCTGAGGAGATCGCAATATGATTGAGGTGAAAAGCATTTGGCACACAATGGAGTGAGTGTGGGTGGGCGGGTAGTGGATGGGATGGGTGATATTTACAGTATGGAGATCCAAAAGAAGTCAAGGTGTGGGAAAGGTCTAGGTATTGGATATGTTTGCCTCCACAAGTTCAAAGTATATTATTTAATATCGCTTGAATATGAATATCGATAATAATCTTACGCTTTTCTAATACAGTTCAATAGGAAGCCTTTCTGATATTTCAATTCCTTAAAAATATAGCTTCTAAAAGCTATTCTCAATTTTCCCTGAAACGTGTGAAAGTAAAAAATGATTAACGATACGTATAATCTATTATCCCTATAATATAGTCCTTTAATTATCTTTATTTTGGTTCATATTAGATACTATTAATGCAGCTCAGAGGGAGGGGAATAAGTAAACTCGCTGAGCACTGTTTCCTAACATTCTTTCTACTCTACTCTTTGTTTATTTTCGTTTTCAAGTTCTTTAGAACTGACAATAAGTCAATTAAAAACAATAATTAAGTACATATACTAAGATCGAATCTTAAAATACATCACCATACTTGAACGTAAAAATACACACAGAGATCTCACAGTTATATTCCTTGTGATCGAAGAAGTGAATACGCAGTGGGCGATGGGATTTGGATGGGAGTTCGGTATTGGACAAGTGCTTATAGGCATCCAAGCGTCTGGACATGGTAGCAGGGTGTGCACGGAAAGAGGATATCATCTCTCGAGGAAGTAGACGGGTCCCTGCACGGTGCCTTGCGGGACTCCACCCTCTCCGGGGAAACAGGGCGTGTGATCGACTGTTCTCCTCCTCTAACTCATAGCACCACGTCTCGTATCTATAAATAGTCACCCGACGATCACTTACTTCAAAACTCATATAGTAATGCGTGGAAATTGGGAAACGTGAGATGGTTTCGGTAGAATTTACGTTCGCTTTACGACCCTGCATTAAGAATCATCCTCTGGCACAGCCTTCCACCTCATCCGTGATGGATTAGGAACTTCGCGTTGCCTTGGTTTCCTCTTGGAAACGAAGTCGAAGTTCGGCAGCATGGTAGGCCCACGAATTTGGATTTCATCCCTACCTCGAACGCCGTTACTCATCGGGAAAGGGGAATCCATAAATAAGTATACACAAAAGGTTCCGTCCTTCTCCTGAACCCTTTTTCATTCTTTGCATTCCCTACGTTTCTCAATCTACCACGCGCTCTAAATCATTTCTGACCTTGATGGGTTCCGAGGGCTGCCCTGTCCATACCAATCCTACGCAGCTTCCTACCCGAAGGCATATTCCTCCCCTCGTTCGCTATCGAAACCTTTCGACCATTTAAAATGTCACGGAACCCATATCACGTCGACCGCCTTCACCGTCGTCACAGATGGACAACATTCCACGGGTCAGTAGCCACGGGACTCGCCGCCCTCCTCCAAAACGGACACACCTCTCTATCCCTCGTGCATATAACCTTATGGCGATCCGAGTCGATAAAATTTTATTCCATCTTCGGCTATTTTTCCGCGAGTATCCGGAGAGGTTAACGTTACTCTTGGGGGCATCGCCTTTTCAATGGGCTTTTATGGCTGCGTGCTATCGTTCGGTGGTTTCGGACACTGGGAGGGAATTCTCTCTTGGAATATGGAATTGAACACGTGATTTATTGGGGATTTGTCCTTCAGATTTTTATAGTATCAGGCAGCGTATGATTTGTACCACTGTTGACTTATACCTACGAGCCTCTTCAGTTATTGTTTTAGCTCAAGCTGTATCGGATGACAATATTAAATATTTCATTGTTGTCTTTTATTTTCAAAATACTGGTTGCCTTTTGGTGAAGTATACTACAATATTGGAAGCCGATAATGTCTATTTGTTCTCTAGATACTCCTTAATAGATCGCAATCAGCTTTATTGAGGTTCAAACAATCTTAATTAGCTTTGAACTCAGCGATTTTTAAGTTTGAAGTAATCAACCGCAAGCCTGTTAGTTAAGTATTCAGTTTTCATTGGCACATACTATTTAAGAAAGCAACTCCTGTGATACTTCCAAATATTTGTACAACAATGAGTTTCCAAAGAATACTGAACAAATCGCATGCATCTAAAATTCATGAAAATAACCTTTTCCCTTTTAGAATCCATTTTCATAAAAACCCTTATCGCTCGAGGAATTTTGAAAAACGTCAATACTGAGAAAACAAGAATGCCATGCGAAAATTTGAAGTGAAAGGTGTGCTATTTTTAACGAGGATAGGAATGGTAGAGTAATCTAACAAACCAGCTGAATTTTTTGAAGATCCGACAAAAAACAATAATCCAAATCGAAAGTATTAGAATCAGGTTCGTTACACCTTTCGATAAGAAACTTAACTTTTTCTCCTCCCCATATCGGACCTATCTTTTCACAAAAGCATACGTCTCCGAGAACAATTCTAGAGATTGCTTTTTCTATCTCGAACCTCGAATCGCGAGCCTTCATTTCACATTTCACTGATTTCGCATCGCTCTCGTTGTCCTTCCACCGTAAGCAGAGAAATCCATCTTTTGCCTCGAGGTGGTTTATTTATTCCGTACGACATCTTTGTGAAAAAAAAAGAAGAGGCAGAAGGAGACGTCCGAAAAAAAACGAGGGGCACAAAAGAAGGAACTTCGCAAGGAGACAAAACAAACAAACGAGAAACGCCTTCATTTTATTCGTTTCCATCTTAGGCTCTCGAGCACGGTAGGTGGGGGTTGGGCGCCCAAAGGCTATTTGAAGGGTTCTCCTTATGACCCGACGAGGCGAGCCACTCTACTCCCCTTGCGATAAGTGTTCGTCGTCTACGTACGTCTCCTCCATAGGATTCCCTTAAGACGTGCAACCACATCACATCTCGACGAAAATATTTTCCCTTCCGTAGTTATTATTATTTTAAATGTTTCCATGGCGTCCGGAGGATTAGGTTTTTTTTTCGCGGGGTGGATTTCTTTCACACGGACCACTTGACACGGTTCTTCCGATCTGCCCCTCATCTTTCCCTGTCCTCGACTTGAGCGCTACGGCTCACTCTCATTCCCGATACGAAACTCTGGAGTGACGACTTGAAAATCCCTCGACTCTTGTTTCTTCGCCAAATAATTCGTTGCCGACGTTCCTCATTACGCATCCTCTTAGGATGAACCTCGTGCAGATGCAACCCAAATTTTCTAAAATAACTTGCATTTAATTATATAAAAATTAGTACATATTTGCCTCTGCTTGTCTGCTAATTGCGTAACTAATTTGTCTGCTTATAATCTTTCTTTCAAGATTAATGTTTTAATTTAGATTCGATTCCATTTAAGAGGGTGGAAATGGTAGTGGAAAGAACCTAGCGGAAGACTATTACTTAGAGTAAGAAGTATACGAAGGGTTATATCAATATTAACAAGCTCATCCAATCAATTTATTAATGCTAGATTTATCTAACATGTATTTCTAAGATCCGAGTCAAAATTCAAGGTGGTTCGCTCACCATAAACCATCGATAATTTCATAAAATCAGTAATCGATAATCATATATTTGTAGACTCAATGGCAAAGAACATGTGATAGATTAGCATATTCATATTTTGTGGACTCATTTTATTTCATAAATCGATTCGATTCTGAAAAATAAAGAGTAGACAAAAATGACAGGAAGGTTTATTGAGATCCCACGATGATTAAATAATAGTATGCTTCTTAATGAATTCGCCTTATAATATATTCTTGGAGATCTCTTGTGAAATCATAAAGTTTAACTCCTTTCGTAAGATATAACCTCCTGGAATGACATAATAGAAGGCTGATATCTTTATGAACTCTGGTAGAATTACGTTTCGAAACTGTCGAGAAATCGAGATATTATCGTTAACTACTACTGATGAACATAATCCGATTGCATGTCATTTTCTTAAAATAAAGATTAGATTAAATGCTTGGCTTCGTTGTAAATGCAAAAACTTCCTAAACTTATGAAAATTCTTAAAATTCAGTCATTTTCTTTCAGTGCTTTATTAACACATGTGCGCAACGTATTTATTCATTTATGGATGTACATGTATGCAATGCGTAATTATACTAAAAGGACTCTTATATGCAAGTATATCTTAACAAAAGGAAAGAAAGTTAATCCGATTCTGACGCAATATCAAAAGATCTACAGCTCTCAAAAGATACTTTTATTTTATTATTTGCACAATTTTATAAATTCGTCCCTATTTCTAAGCTTAACTTAACACGGTATTTGAAAATTTTCTGCCGAAGTTCAGCCAACGATAGATGCTGGCTTATTTAAGAGAGAACAGTAGAACCCCTTCGCTTAAGTATAATAAATACTCAATAATTTTTCACCCGTAAGCACAATGGTACGGACATCATTCAAAATGCACACACTGTATTCACTTCGAAAGCAGAGGTAGCAATGGAATCAGGTGCATCTTTATAGTTTGCCCGCGGGGTTAAGTGGAATATCCCATTCAAAGAACCCGGCTCACAGATCACGTTAATCTTAAGTTGATATGTATCTTTTTCCATCCTTTCTTTTCCGTGTTAATACCCACATCGCCTCTCAAGACCACTCTTATTTTCTCCTTCTTCATTTCCTATCGTCTTCCCCTGCAATCGCCTACGGGCTAAAACTGCGACCGTCTTTTGTTCCTCATTATTTGTTTCTCCTCTACGTAAACCACGGAATGGGGTTTTTCTCCGCACGTCACGCTCCTAAGAAGAGGAATTTGTTCCGATGTCACGGTTATAGCTTAGCGAGAACACTTGAAGCAGTCAAGATGTGAGATGAAGGAAGAATTAAGATTTCCTTCGCTTTTTTATTTAACGCGCGAGAAAAACCTTCTTCCGTTCGCTACTACTGGGGGTGATGTGTCGGTCCTTGAAGACGCTGCGTCTTTTTTAAAAGGAATCGAACGAGGATACGTTTTATTAGTCTCTGCACTTGTGATACGGTAGATTGTTCTGCCATCTCATGGTGTACTCTAATACGTGCGAACAAATGGGATCCTTTTCGTTATTATGGAAAAGAAGGCTTCAAAATCAAAGATTGAATGAGCTCTTAGAAACTTACTGTACTCCATCATCCGACTATAGCTCTATATTGGCTATCTAATTCAATTATTTTCTAAACACAGCTTAACTTGATCACTAAACCTAGCCGTATGTTAGAGAAAAGTCACGGTTTTAAATTTATTCAGTGTAGTAAAATGAGCTTATAACCGATAAATTAACATACTAAATCAGCTCTACTATATTGCTAGGTTGACGCAAATAAGACTATGCACTTAAGTTATATTTCTACTCCTGGAAAATTTTAGTACATTCCTTCATTTATTATCTCAATAACAGAATTCCGTTTCATTCATTTTCTAAACAAAGAATTGAGCAAAAATTATTCCAGTGAATGGATGTTACGGGCTATTTGTTTCTCTATTTCTAAAAGATATCTCAAAGTGAAAAAAGAACTTTTGATCATGTTTCCTCCCTACATTGTCCTCTGTATGATTAGCAAGAAAATAACTTTATTAAAACATCTGAAAGAATTATATATTTACGGTATTTAACCTACTCTATTCCCCTTCTGTTTAATTTAAGGTTATAAAGCTTTCATTGCCACTATACTCGACTATCCTATCATAAACAATTCTGAAAAAGAGTAGCTGATTTGTTTATTGAGTAACTGAATTGTTATACCATAATTCCTTATTTATTAATACATAATTTTCTCCTATATTGAACCATTTACCCAAACAATCAAAAAATACCATAAAAACACAAGAGAAGAATAAAAGACAAGAATAAGGTTTACATCAAAACATTTCGAGCATTCCGAGAGATTCCTTGAGGTTAGAGTTTCGATCTCTTCGAAGTAAAAGATGTGTTCACCTCACAGCGCTCTGTTTCTTCGCTCTAAAATTTCTGGAAAGAGGGATGGAGTGGCTCGCTGTCATCTCGGGCGAGAATTTCCTTCAGTAATTCAAAACGTAGCATCATCGCCGCCGGTTTCCTGTCAATCTAAAACTGTCGCTCACGTCCTTCCCCTACTCAAACATTTTTCCACCATCCTCTTCCCCTCCTCGTGCCTCTCCAGCATCCCTTCTATGCTTTTTTAGCGGCACCATCGCATACCGTGCATTGCCATGAAGATATATAATAGATATATAATAAATAATGCCATAGAGAAAGTCACGTCATACAAAGTAGTTGTACTGTGTATCTATCTCCATAAAAGATTTCACTCAAGTCTTTATAAACCCTTTTATAATATAAAGAGGAATATGCTCGTATCTAAAAGGAACATGTGCTGTGGTTGGTTATCTTCTAGTAAAGATAGTGATCAAGTCTAGTAGTCTACATATGTTGAGAATAGTTGCGGCTCTGAAAAGATTAAGCTTACGATAGTGCTTTTGATCGATCAAACATTTTATCGTACATAAAATAATCTTACATCAATCTTTTAGTTCTTTTTGATTAAGAGTATATCTTAGAGGTCTACAAACAAATTATTTTTATTATTATTATTAATAATAAATTAAAATATTAACTACTCTTTAGAAAATTAAATTAATTAATAAATCGAAGCATTTGGCTTACTGATATTAGAATTCATAAGAACCACAAGATATAAACTCTTTGCCCTTTTAGTCTCACTCTAAGGAAACGATTTTATCTAATAAATTTTTCAGTTACCAAAACTTTCGATCTTTGCCTTCCATTAAAACTCTTATCGATCAAACAAATCCATATATATGAAAAATACACTTAAAAATAAATCCATACGCTCCCTAAGCCATCATCTACTTCTCAACCATTCCCGATCTTTCCCATACGAATATGAATTCACAGTTCTTGAACTTTTATGTATCTGAAGCCCTTCACCGGGGTCTCCAATTAAACGTCCGTGGACTCCTCAGCTGGAGATCTCTCGGTCATGTCTTAACATTATAAAAACTATCTTCTTATTCTTTTATTACCACCGAAGGAGATGGAGCTAATTAGACGAAACTTAACCCAAATAAATACTCAATGCGAGGTCTCCCTCTTCCTGCTATAGTCCCTCTTTGTCTCCGTCACTCCCTCCAGTTCATCTGGAGAGACCGTCTCTACCCCCCCCCCACCCTCCTCTTCTGCTAATGAGGCACAGACCATGGCCCCCTCCCACCCTCCCTCTGCAATGGACGGCCTCCCCACACCCTCCCTTCGTTAACACCCCAACCACTTCGATGTCTCCGACTGAGTGCCTTACCCCTTCCCTCATCGGCCCTGTCAATGCTCTCCCATGGCCCTAGGGTGATCAGAAACAGCTAAATTCGAGCACCGACCTCTTCTGGAAACGGAATCCTTCCTGTCGAACCCTCTTTTTTTTAAGTTCCAGAAGAAGCTATGGGAAAGGGTGTCGTCAAAGACTATCCTAGGATGAGCCGGAAATACTGAATGATTCAGACGCTTGATATGGATAAAATGGTATGTAAATGAGGAAACGGAACGTTTTGTTTAGTCTCGACGTACCACCAGTATCTGGATAGTGTATCATCAAACCCCCTCTAAGTTCCTCTATGGACATACATATCTAACGAATTAATATAAATTTAACAATGAAAATCTATTTTTCTCAAGGAGGCTCCTAAAGAAAATATCCTTCTAGATTTCACGTCTTAACTTCCTTACTGGAGTATAGCACAGCATACATGCACTACCATATCCTTTCCGGAATATACATACGTTTGAGTTTATTTTTGGATCAATTTTTACGAAAACTTTCGATGATTTATTGATTTTGTTTTTCTATATTAAATAAGGTTTGATTTGGATTTTTTTATAAACTATAAATTAGAAGTAGGAGAATTCAAAAACATTCTAAGTCAATTTAATTCTTAAAAATATTTCTAAGATACGGCAGTATCAAGGAAAATATACTTGAATGATAATTAATCAATAATATAAAAAGAATTAAATATAAAAGTTTACTTAAAGAAATATATCAGCCATTTACGTTGGAAATTCAAACGAATCATTTTACCTCCAGACGTGTTCTGTAAGTGATATGACATCTTGGTATATCAAATAATACGTAATATGCGGATATTATCAATATTTGACAATATTAATTGTTCTACAATACATAAGCATTATAGCACATATGAACCTTGAATCCTAACACACATCCATAAATCTAAATTTCTTAAATCCTGCGAATATCAAGGGTTTCCCACGAACGGAGTCAATGCTTCATAAACCCGCGCATTCTCCCGGAGCTCGTCATCCTGTCGCCGTCGTTCACTCCCACACACGTGTCCGTCTCTTCCCTTGTTTCCACTCCCAATTCCCTTTTATTCAACCCACGTGCTTCTCTCAACAGTCATATTGATGAGGGAAGTGATTAGGCAAGACCATACGTTTTACGGTTAATTTCTTTTTATTTTGAAAATGCTTTCTCGAGCGTGTAGCGTCAGAGTCTGGGTTTTCCGGTTGTTCTTCCACGCGTCAAACGCTTTTAAGACAATCGAGTGCATCTCTTCTTCACATATTCGATCAACAGTCAGCTCACTTCCTCCTTGATTACTGCCTCGTAACAATACGGACTTAATTGCATGAGATCGATTGTTACGTATTTATAGTTTTACGTAGGTATATGAAAAATTTAATAATGCATATACCCTAAGGACTCCTATTGTTACTGGATCATAAAAAGAATGAGATCTTAGCACGACTCGAGTGCTAATAGCCGAGTTTATATTCTTACGTAATGTATGTTCTTTAAAATGAAATCGTAAGAAAGGAAGATACGTTCACTGAGATTTATTATTCGTAGCATTAACTTCTTATATAGTACGTATGGTTGAAAGTATTTAAAATATTATACTAAGAGGTCATTATACTGTAATTAGTCGTACGGGATAAAAGTCACTTAAAATAGGGAAAATATGTAACAGTTTTAAACTACGAGATATTCAATCAATGCAAAATTAATATTAATGAAATATTTTTCGAAATTAATGCTAATTTTGCTTTCATATATCAGACATATGTGGATCATTTTAAAAGCGATATTTTTCCCGAGTTAAGTTCTACGTTTCCTCTCTCCAGAGACGAATTTCTTGAACAATTGCGAGATATAATTAGAGCTACCTAATACTTTCGTAACAGACACTTAATCTCGTCCTTAACTGTCATGTTATAAATGCCTCATAGAATTAGGAGCATCAAGTACTAAACTGAACCTTATTTTACACTAAAGGTTATAAATTTTTCAAAGAATGGTAACTTAAAGACTATCGATATAAGATAGCTCTCGTATGTAGCCCGTATCGACTATACAAACCAACACTTTATGGGACAACGCACACGCATTTCATAGAGTCATAACTAATTTAAATCATGCAGAACTAAGAGCCTACACTGCGTTCTGAATTTATTCAATTTAAATATGAAAACTCTACTCGATCGATGCGGACATCTTATGCATCTCGCCAACTTCCTTGTACTTGTACGCGTCGGTTATTCCGTCAACTGCATCGATGCCCCCTCCATCCGCATAAACAACTCCTTTGGGTCATCAATAACTGCGGGTGCCTCCTTCAACAATGGCCGCGACTCCCACACGCGCGCACGCAAGAGAGGGCACCCACGCGCCTCCCCTTGTCGAGGACCTTCGTCGATAATATAAGAGCGCAGACTCCATCTCCGTGGAAACACGTACCGCGGATGCAACTGGCCGACCTACCTGTCGAAATTGACTTGTCCCTCCGCTAGAATTCTATCTCTCCCCTCTTATTCAAATAGCTTTCCTTATGGGACCCCCCATCTTTTACTCTCCCGAATATCCGTGGAGTTTTGGTTGTACGGAACAATGCTGTATTTGATTTTCTTTCGTCTTGGCAGTGACTTTAATAAACGAGATTTTCAAGCATTGAAATATTATGCCCCATGAGTGCATGATGGGAATTTTAACCCACAATTTACGTAATTCTAGTTGCCACTGTCGGCAAGCAGACTTTTAGTTGCATATTATACTTATAAGAATATAGCCATTCGATTACGTATGTTAACACGATCGTTTAGAAGTTAGAGCGATATGTTTTTATCACAGGATTTACGTAAGATTTACGTCATTATCAAATAATTAAACGATGAATCTAGGTTCATAAATGATATTATTTTCTAAATGAAATGCTCAGAGTACTATAAGTAAATTATTTTCATCGTAATAACTCCATTATATGAATAATAAGCGAACAATTATTAAATCGTTCCCTCTATTATCTCTATAAAATGTTCAATTTAATCTTTTTAATTTAATCATTTCTTCATCGTTTAAGGGCTTTTAAATCCTTTTTATACTGCCTAACAATATGAATTTTCTGAAATAGTTGAATAGACAAGGTGTCAGGCTGAAAAGGTGATGAAATTGAAGCCGAACCAGTAAATGGGGTCGAGATGGTGTGAAACTTTTCACGTCCTATGTCGAAGGTGCAAAAAATCTTTTGTTATCGGTGCAGCTCATGAACTCCGCTGCATTCAGTAAAAAAAGGACGAGGAGACAGCTGTAACCTGATGCAATCTTTGTTCGGAGGTGTGACTTCGTGGAATGTTACGTAAATTGACACAATGTTGCCTCTATTCCTCATAAAGTACAGCCTCATCATCGATTTTAGAGAAAGAAAATGAAAGACGAATAGGATTCAAACGCTTAAAGAGAAGAAAGCTAAAAAGACAAGGTAAAAGAAATTCTTGAGAAGCCAATGTTTTATGCTAATATGATCAATTTCCTAATTATTTTTGAAAATTGTAATTATTATTTAAGTGATCGCATCGACGATTTTTATCGATTATATATTGTAATCGACTTATTCAAGTTATGCATTTAACGAGAATTCTAAGTTTTTTTTTTTAACTCTTCTTAAATGGTATCCTTATTATGTTATTAATACATATTTTACTTATTTGAGTAGATCCGTAAATAAATAATAAATTAGAATTTAAAAGTAAAAAGAATATTTAACTTATTTAAACGTACAAAATTATAGAGAAATTTTTAATTAGCTTAAGTAACGAGAAGTTTATGATAGATGTTATTTAGGTATATGGTTGCAACTATACGTATGTGCAACAGAGATATTTTTTATTTGACCTTTGATGATATCATCTTTATCCCACTTCACCTGGTGACTTAAGTGATATCCATCATAAAAGCGAACATTTGTAAATGCATAATAATCTGATCATAACATGAAATTGGATAGACTAATGATTCTTAGAAATCTATTTCACAAAGAGTAACAACCATAAACTGAACTATAAATATTTAATTAATTCACTCAGAAAAAATCATTATTTCTGAACGCATAACGCTGAATAATTACGAACACATTTCTAGGCATATTGCTCAGTAGATTTGAGCGTTAAAAATCATTATTAATATCCGAAGAAACCGTCCATTCATCATGAAAACGCGTTGGAGCAGTTTAAAAAAAATATTTATCTAACAACAAACCATAGTTCTGCTGCAACCAGTAGATACCGTTGCCATGTTAATGGCTCACTGTTTAACGACCATAATAGGTAGATATATGTTTGTATCACCATCGCAAGTCAGCTTAAGTGGCAGGGACATAGCGCCTCATAAATAAAGTTAGGCTAATTGAATAAATACATTAACCGCACCATCACGATCTCTCTCTCTACCGCTTCGAAAAATATCAAGAAAACAATATCTTCCTCTGAAATTAATGTCGCCCGTAGTAACGCTTCCTGGTAATATTTCCCCCAAGAATAAGAGGAATATAAATCGCCACCGATACGGCTCGTATTAATCAAGGCACCTCTATGCAAAAGCATTTGCGTAAAGCCGATCACGGATACCCATCTATGGGAAGGCGATGATCCATCAGGGACTTAGATCTTCAAACGTTCTCGCGGCGGGGGGGGGTGGAGGCAATTTTTTAAAAAACTTTTTCTCCTTCGCTTCACGCCGTCCGCCATATTGCCTCACGTGATTCGTCATTGCCATCAGTCACAAATCCCCCACCCCCGATCTTGGCCTCATCCTTACCCACCTGAACCCCAGTTCTTCCTCCGAAACATCACCGTTTCCTCGTCCATCTCCCCGGGCGATGGAACACTCCTCTCTCGGCTCTTCAGCCCCTCTTCTATTCCCGTCTCTCACAAATCCATGGCCCGAGGCGGTCGCTACCTCTTCACCAGCGACTCTTCCATTGTCACTCCAATTTTTTTTTATATCCTCCCTCTCTTCGCTACGATTCTTTCCTGGGCGACAGATGGGTGTATCAGAAGGAGATGCTCGTATTCTTTTTTTTCCCTTTTTTTTCTTGATGCTCGATGCCACTCGACGTGCTGATGCTGTGTGCTTTCGAGAATTAGGGAGACGTGGAGGGGCACCGATTCCTGCGTTTTTCGAGGGCCCAAGATGAGAGGCAATTGTCTTTTGCGACGCTGTTGTTAATTGGAGCGAAATCCGTCGATCGCACGTATCGATGTTTATGTTTATAACGTTTTTTAAGCATCTATGGCAACCTAACAACACTGTTGAATAATTATATCGTATATTTTCGTATTTACTGATTGTGTTAATGATAATCATCTTACTTTCTCCGAGCTAAAAGTAAAACTGCGACCAAAATACTTACGAGAATTTTCTGGATTATAATTAGTTGATTATAATTCACTTTCTCTCACATTTTCTTTGTTTCTAGTTCACTAACTGATGAAGAAAACTCAAGGAGCAACGGGATGCAAGAAATAAGCACAGTTGTTGGATAACTATATAATCTTCCGTGAATAAAAATACGAAGAATACTATCGGAAAATATGACTTTTTTATTGATTACTATCGCCTAATCAATTTCGAACAAACCTAAATGGTTAAAATATATTTTTGGAAAATGTCGACATTAAACAAGTTCTTAGTCTTGATTCCAATCCTTTTCCAGCTAAATATCGTGTACAAAAATTCCTCTTATCAGAAGAAAATTAAATATTCCATCATTCTTCAGTTATTTACTTGAACGAAACGAAATGAAATGTCTTGTTCAAGGAATCCAAGTCAAAGTAGATGCAAAGAATTTCCATGAAGGCAATGAAACATGTCGTTACCAAAAAAATAGATATTTTTCTTAATTAGCCTCAGTTATAAGGTCAGAGCATCGAAAAAGAAACGACAGAATCAGACGTAGCTAATTAGTGACGAAATAAGAACAAAATTTCAATTTCTGTGAACGACGCGTATTTTTATTGGACGGAGAACAAACGTCAAGGCATTTCAAAGTGGTCGAGGAGGACCTTTCATGCGATGTCTTCCAATAGTAATTATAAAATACAAGTGTCTCTTTGTCTTCCATATACTTCGATTACTCAAAGAGAGGAAGTTGTTTAAAATTCTTCAGAAGTTCCTTCTCGAGTGATATTTTATCCCTTCTACTTCATACAAACGCATATTACGAACGTGATAAACAGGCAATTAGCTTAGATATGCGATAGTCCATTTTTCTTAGATGAATTCCTTTTCGTAAAGAAAGAAGATGATTGATTAGATGCGAAAGAAAAATTGCTTAAGATAAAAAAACAAGCCCCTCTCTCTCTCTCATACATTTCCTACTGCATAGTCGTTTCGGAAAAGTAGTCTTTGAACTTTTGAAATACCCTTCCGGTCTCATAATAATTAAATTGAAAGTTTACGTATGGAAATGTTTCAGGAGCTTGGCGCTTGATCTCTTCCAAGAATTCTGCGCATTATTCAAATGCAAAAGGAGGATGACATGTCGGCTTCAAAGCGTGAAAGAATAGAAGCGACTTCCTCGAAATATGGGGGCACGAACCCGGGACCCCGGAAAGGAAAGAGCTTCATAACTGGCACCCGCGTACCCGCGGATGTCTTGAGTAGAATTTATATGAATTGGTGTCTCATTTGTTATTCACGATTGTCATTCAGTGGCTCCGTTGCAAAACACGGAAGGGCTGTTCTAGTCTTGTGGAGAGGATGTGGGAAAAATCAGATAGGCTAGAAGATAAGATTTTCGAAGTGGAATCTATTATTTAAGAAAGGAAATAACAACGGATGTCGTCCTGTCGGAAGAATCATCAAAATTCTACGAGAACGATGATTAATTAGTGTGAAATTCAGGTTGCTGTTAAAGCCTTGAGTCGATAAGAAATATGAGTTCACATATATCTATAGATAGACATACGTTTCTTATGCATATAAACACTCATTTGTATGTATTATCAAAAAGAAGAACTACGTAACTTTAAAGTTCGATTTCCCTATAGCTGTATCACCTTCTTAGCTGAGGGTCGACAATAATTTTTATATTATTTCAGTGTCAGTTCTGCTATCTTGGGATTCATTAAATAAAATAAAAAATTAATCCTGGAATAGTCAGCCAAAAACCTCTAGCAAAATAATATTCACTGAATCAGGCGAGGTATTGTGATAATCCATAATAGAAGGTATCATATAAAAAACTTTTAATTTTAGTGGTAAAAGTACAAAGTTTTTATATGAATCTTTTAATACTCAAATATTCATCAACCGATGATTCGCTGATATTATAAGATCTATAATTTCGTAAAACCAAGGACTACGAGGCAATTTTAAACTAAATTTAAGATATTTAAGTCGAGGGAATATATTTAAGAAATAAGTAGCGATTAAATTAAGTTTTATCCTTCAATTACATTACAATTTTGTAATTAGAAATTTTCCGATAATTTGTATACAGCGGTTGCTCGGGATAAAAGGTATAAATTAGAGTCCTTGTGATTACTTATTGATTGATAATACGTAATTATCTTATTAGTGCGGAATATTTTCCCGGAAATTCCAGAAGATAAAAAGGAAATAATCCAGATTCCAAAATTAATTCTGCATCGATAGACGAGTTGGTATCATACGCGTGCAGAATATTGGAGTAAATATTAAATGTGTGGAAGGAGTGAAAAAATAAAACATCCTGTTCGAGTAAGGTTGAGTGAACTGACTCCTTGAGGAAGTCGTTGATGTGGTGGGAATCGTGAAGGAAGTGAATCCGTGCAGTTGAAAACGTCTAGTGGCCGCGTGCATTGCGCGGATGATGCAAAATAAAAGAAAAGCGGTGAGCGAAAGGTTGTGGAGGGAAATGAGGAAGAGATGTGTTTTAAATGTACAGTTATGGAGATTCTAAGGAGAGAAAGGGGAGGAATCCTTTCGTTGACACGAATTCGCTTTATAATAGTGTTATCGGAAAGATGGATGAATTACTGCCATGGAAACTCTATCCGTTTCGGGAGGCATTTAGAAAGCGCAATGGGTCACGTATATATCTTTCTTCGATGTAGCGGTGTTGCGAGTTAAGGTCGCATACATCTCCAAAACTGATCTAAATATTTGAGCCGTTTCGAAGGAATAAAACAATCAATTTCGCAAACGTACGTAAAGTCTTACTAATGTAAAATAATCGCATGCAGTTAACCTTTCAAAAAAGGTAGGTTTCCAAAAAAAATATGAACTAATATATCTAACTAATTTTAAGATAACAGTAGATGAATAATCTTTAAATAAAGACCAGTAAGTTTTAAATCCTCTTTTGAATTTATTTTCCCTGGTAGAGTCCAAGAAGTTTCTCTTGGTAATATTATGATTCGAAAAGGTCCATTTATTTCTCAAACGAATTTATAATATCTCAGTTTTGAGCTGGTATTTAATTATGAGTACCTTTAAACATTTGACGCAACGCTATTTTAATTAAAGAACTATTTCTACTAGAAATATAATAAACAAAAACTACTATAGGACGTAAATTTTGAATGACGACACGTCTCGGAGACAGTACCGCCCTACGCTCAATAGTACGAGTAGATCCGTCAAAGACAGGCGGTGATGAGACATGAAAAATTCAAAGCAGACGCACTTGAGAACCCATGTTTGCTTGAGTTACGTCTTGATATGGGCACTCAAAAAAAAAACTTCTCCATTTTTATCACGCAATTACCGTCGCTCTTAATCCGCGACTATACTCGTAATCCTCAGCTAACTTTCATCGCCGTGTCCTACGCCGTTTTTTTTCTTCTCCGGGTCGAGAGGCGGCTGTTGGCGCCCCCCCGCGTCGAACGGACGGGGGCAGAAATAATAATCGTCGGTGGTTGGGAATAAACGGGGAAGGTGGGTTTTGAAGGGGCTTCTGCGGGAACAATGGAGAGGCTCGGGGGGTGGATCGCCTACGGCCACTCCACGCGAGTGGGGATTCCTTCAGGAGTGGACGGTGTTCGCGGGAAGTTGTGCAATCTGGAGGGTGCTGTTGGGTAAACCGGAACGACGGTGTAGCACTGTGGGGAATGTTTAACTGGACGAAATAAAAAAACGGGAGAGGATTGGGTGCGCGCTTTCGGACGACACTCAACGACAGTGTTTTTATTATCGGGGACAGTTTTTTCCATCGCGGGAAATGTTCAGATCCTAATTGGGGTGGAACTAGGCACGTACGTACTCCGTGGTAATTCGTTAGTGTTGGAAACAGAAAAATAATGACCGAATCGACGGTTGTAGACGGCGAGCGAGTGTGACTGGGAAATATAATTTCGGCGACGGAATGCACGGGATGTACTCCCTATTGTGATCTAATTTGCTATATTGAGAAACGTTGGTTTTTCTCCCTATTGTTGATGAGATGGTAATTGCGAAATAACAAGGGTCGTCAACGGTGACGTGAGGTTTGAGATTCAGTAGACTTAACGCGATATAATTTATTACTTGACCTCCACGTACCTACCAACACAGCATCTTCGTGTACGTATATGAATTATGTAATTAAGTATACGAAAAAATTTCAATCATAAGTTTGAATACTAGCAAAATATTTCATCATCACCTCAGAGCTAAAAAAAATACGTTTCCTAAGGTCCATAGTAAAACAAATATCTAATTCAGCGATTTATCATTATTTTCTGCATTACGTAATTATTCCTCACCAGGTCAAGAGCGTTATGGAAAGACTTACGTTCTGCATTGTAGAGATTTTTCTCGAAAAAATACGTATATTGTACATGAAGATGTCCTTCCGAGAAATATTCTGAATAAAGCGCTCTGAAATTGAAGCTTTCGTGGAAAGTACGTAAGAATGGAAAGTGGCTAAGCTTAAACTCCGTTCTTAGAATAATAGGTATCATAATGATGAGTTATTCATTTGATGAACTTCTATTAATTCCTAAGTTTGATTGAATTAATCTATTTCCTCTGAAACTTTGCTGTAATTTATAGATTGAAATGGTGTTTTTCGAACGATTTCTTTACAGCTATGAAACATTCTTATATTTTATTATTATTCGTATAAAATTACGTCATTATTAATTTTTATTTGACTGCGTTTTAACCGTGAACTTAATGAATTAAATTTTCATTAAACTGTTGCTTGGTAAGATTATTTTGAAATTAATTCACGAATATTACATTTGGTTGTTTCAAAAATTATACTCGCTGTCAGTTTCCTCTTCATCCTCTGATCTGCTTCAGCTACCTTCAGAATCCTTTTGGAAAGGATATCTGCGAGAATAAATTGGCCAAGAACACGTTTCCGAGTGTCGAGCGAAAGATGGTCGAATGAGTGCTTTAGGTTTTTTCCTTCGAGATGGAAACCTTTGGCGCGTCAGTCACTCTTGTCAGCTCAGCTGTTCGGGATCCTTTAGCGAACACTTCTGCCATTGTCGGATCTTGGAGTAGAGGGATTATTCGCGGCCGTGTATAGACATCGCACGCTCAACAATATCCCTTCAAAAGAAAACTCACGGAAATTTTGGAAGATTTCAGAGGCCCAACTCGCTTCGGCGAGCGGAAAATCGTGTTAAATCGTTCAATATGATCCTATTTCGGGATTCGCGAGGATTTTTGGTTCTTGAAGACCGATTTTGTTGAACAACGCCTGTTTCGTATTCGCGAACAGCAAGCCCTTTTTAACGTTTATTGGAAGTGCGAAAGCGTAGTATTCGCTCACAAAGAGAATTCAGTTCCAAAAATAAGATAGTGAGAGAGGAGCATCGATTTCAAAATTACGGGAATTATATCTTAAGTTTTTAATTATAACTAAAATCTGTTTCAAAGTTTCACTTGCTCATTAAACAACTATTTTCGGTTATTTTCTAAGCATTCTCATATTAACTTTCACAGAAAAATCCAGTTATACATTATCTCCATTTAATTTCATGTGTTTCGTCGCAGTTCGAAATATTGGTCGTTGATCTCTCCAAGGATCAGTCACTATACTTTGGTAAACAAGCACTCCTAATAGATCAATTAATAATGGTTTGAAGTTTTTATAAGTAGATATTATTTAAATAAACTTCTCCATTATAAATTCTTCTTTAATATCTTGCTAGAAGAATTATCATTTTAAACAAATATGATAATTTAAGTTAATAATGTAAGCTCTATTTATTCATCACTCCTATCCACCCTCAACGTACAGTTCAACCAAAATCTTTCCGCAATTTGGACATAAACGAATATTAAACGTAATGTTGAATTCACAATGCTATTACACAATATCATTGGGCCCTTAGTAATGGTAAATCCAATACATGGACCAATCTTACGAGATTTTGCCCATTTAAAGTATTAGTAACCATGGAGACTACAATATCGAAAGCTAACTTACAGAAACAGGGTTTTTTCTCAAGACCACCCTCAAAAACCTATAACAATCATGATCCATCGACAGGTAACCATAGGCTGCCATTCCAACAAACCGGTACAGAACAAATGGCATATTCCTTTGGTCTCTCACCTTGGCTGTCCACTCACCCCATTCCAACGCCCCTTAGCATACACTCACCTCTCCAATCGGCCCACCCACCCTTCATTGCCTCCCTCCACTCGGTGGGCGGAGATTCTGGGTCCAGGTGGGCGTGGTCAAGAGCTACGTGAAGCGTCACCGACAAGCCACGCCTCATCCCTTTCCTCCTTCATAAATCCATCCGCCTACGCTGTTCACCTGCGCTCTCGACTCGATGCATGCGATCTGCCTATACGAAACCCTATTTAATCAAACTTTTACCCAGAACAGCCTCCATCGATTTTTCCTAGCCCTCTCGAGTGGGAACCTTCAGTTTTTTTACGGTCCGTGTTGTAATTGGAAGTTGCTCCATTGTTGTTAAGGTATCCGCCAACAATGAGTGTTGACACTCGACAAATACCTTCGTGCGGCCGTTTTGAATCGCTCTTTGTATTTATTTAAATGTTCCTTGTTTGGGAAATGAGCTGAGAGGCCCCACTAGAGCCCTTATAGGTTGATGTACTGTTAATGTGTTGGGCATGTTGAATATATCATTTTCTGTAGACGTAGAGGGCGATGTGTTTTAACGCTTCAACTGGTTAAAGATTTCGTTTCTCGAAAAAGCGAATCTAAAGAGACGGTTATCATAAGAAGGTTCGGCGATTCCTACGCCTGGTGAGTGACATGATGTACTGCCTAACCTACAGGAATCGTTGTATCTCCGCTATATTGCATTGTTATAACAGCATTATTATTTACGAATGAATTTTAATCTTGAACTTGATATTTTCTTTTCTAAACTATCTAAAGTGGTTATAATTGGTTGGACCTCATTGAAAAGAATTACGTTTCATATTGAAATAAAGTGAACCTAAGTTATATTGATCATGTGCTCTGAATTTTAGGGAGACGACTTGAAAAATTATACCCAAGCATATGATTTAGGTATTGAATTGCATGTTCTGAAATTTACTGGAAAACTTTACTATTGATATCCGATTCTTATAGTGGAACCATATTGAAAAAAAAGACTCATTTTTTGTGCAGATTATACACTGTTGGTACAACTAAAAAGTAACGCAATATTTAATGACGTAACTAATCTTCCTCCCATAAAATTTAACTGTAAAATACATGAAGAATTATGTTATCTGTTTTTTATAATCTCGAAAACAGTTGACGTGTCATTGAAATATTGATGAACCATGCAACTAAACTCAACCCGTATCGATCAAAATGTAAACACAAAACATTATCTATTCTCCATCCGTTTCCTAATGGAAAGATATTCCACATAAAAATTTGAACGCATTAGAAGCTTTGCTTATTAATTGATTTAAGTGCTCCCAAAAGTGTAGCCATCGCAACCTTAATCATACCATTTGAGAATATGAAAAGGAATCGCGCACCGAAAATTAATTAGGCACATTTTCCGCTTGATATATTCGCTCTCAAAGTATTCGTTAATTCATTAGCTACCTCAGAGTTATTTCGGAAGAGAAAACTTACGTTTATTAATTCAGCATCATCGTCAGCCTCCGAATGTGCCCGTAGCACATGCACATCCAATCCTTCACGTAATTACGCGAAAGGTTCGTCTAGATCCCAATCCTACAAAAGTAGTTTCCTCTCCGCTCCGGATAACTCTTTCAAAGCTTTACGGAAGAAACCATAACCTAAGGGCGAGTCATCGTGGGGCGGTTCGTAAAAGCCTTAAACCGATTCAGGAGATATTATTTTTTAAAAAACCTAAATCGAATCTTGAGGAAAAAAACGCGTTTTTCCATGGGCGAATCAAACGGCATTACGCCAGGGGAACGAGAGAGAACAAACAGGCCGCCTCCCTAAGAATATTAGGGTAAAAAGAAATAAGTCAAACACGGAGTGGCGGCGGCCCGGTTCGTAATCAGTCTCTGATTGGACAGGTTTCGAGACCCAACCCCGCACACACACTGCCCTCTCTTTTAATTCTTCCTCCCCTTTTTTTCCTCCTTCGATCCGCCACCCCACGCCTTCTTTCCAGGGAGAGAGGAGAGATATCCCGTAATTACATATGCATCCTGCCCAAGGGCTATCTCGGGCCCCTTACTTCTTCTCCCTCTTTCTCCGATCCATACTTGTGTAGCGCCCGGGAGTCCATCTCACACGGGGGGGTGGTGGTGCGTTCTTTTTATGCGGAAGTGAGGGAGGGAAGACGGATGGGGTGGGTCGAGTGTATTTATATTTCAAACCGTAATACGGTGCAGATTCCTGTGCGGACGTTGCTGGGATCCACCTAGCGGTCAATCTGGGAACTTTTCATTTGGTTGTCGTGGTGATGGGAGCGAGGAGGGATTATTGAGGAAAAGGAAAAATCTCTCACGTGGGGAAAGAAAAAGGGCAAAGGGGCAAAAGAAAGGCTGTTGCGGTCACGTGGGGGGAGAGAGAGATTGCGGTCGAAATGGCCAAGATTTGGATTTTCTATGCATGAGAATGTCCTCAGGGGCTACGCTTGTATTTTTATCGCGCTGCTGCTATATAACCTTTTGAGCTACGAATAGATTCCCGCTTACGTGGAAATTTTCGTTTTTCGGGTGTGAGTGGCGAGAATGGACGGCGATTAACGTATTCCTTCAGCGAGGAATGTGAATTATGTTTCGGAAAAGTAAACCTCGTTTCTTGGCTTACCTTTTGGTCATTCTCGTTTTCAAAGGGAACTGAATTCGTAACGAGTTGCAAGCAATTTTAATAGTTAAAAATTTTTAAACATCCCCTCTTTCCTGATTTACGCTTCGCATTAATTATTACGTAATTTATTATGCTCTCTCTATTGGATAATATGAATAAACACTAATTAAATCATTAATTTTGCATTAGAATCTTAGAAGAATCAACGGAGAGAGATAAATAATAGTAGAAATGGGCAATTAATGAATAATTAAATGCATTAATTTCGAGATTCTGAAGTATTCAGTAAATACGTCAAATATCTGAGAGAAAATTAAATTTAATATTACCTAAGTATAGTTAAAAACTTAATTAATAAATCATTATATTTATATATTAATATTATTTTCTGAATGGATATTACTTAAAAGTTTAATGCGTTGATTACGATTCACGTTAATTAAATTTTATTGACATTGGCTACGATAATCAAGTTGAATATTTCTTGTTATTAAAGCACGAAGTACCACCAAACATCGCTTACTAACATTTAATTCAATCTCTTTTTCTATTCTTCAAAATGGATTTGTAAATCGTACGTATTTTATCTTAAATATCACACATCAATTTGCACCTGTATATCTGTAAATGGTTATGAATATGAAATACAATAAGGTGTTTTAACAACATTTGCAATATTTAAAAATAGCTAACATAATATCTCCACGATTCATAAATTCAATTGCGACGTATTTGCAATTCCAACTATAATAAAAATTCGTTCTCATAAAGCATCGAGTCAAGATAAGCTAAAATAAAAAAATTAGCATTTTCGGAATAATCAAAAAATTCTCGTAATGTGGAGCAATGTCTCGTATGTTCGACTCACAAGAGAGAGGGAGAGGCGAGCCTTGTCTTTGCGCCCGGAATTCCTTTGCGGAATAATAAACTTGCGCGGAGCAAGAAGAATTAGCATCTAAAAATGAAAGAAAATCGGAGGTATAAAAGAAAAAAAGAAACTTTCCTAACGAGACATTTCGTGGAAAAGGAACGACACGACGTGACTGTATGTGTATGTATGTAACATGGCAGCGTATTTTAATAGGATAACGGAGCGTTGAAAGAGATTTCACAAAGCGGCACGAGAAGAAGGGAGTTCGAGATGAAGGATTAGAGAGGGGTTGGAAAAGAATGGAGGAAAAGAATTCGGATAAAAAGGGAAACGATGGACTAAGTAGATGAGTGGTTGAAAGAAAAGAGCCAATATGGAGTGGAAACGAATGGAAATTAAGTCGAAGGGACAGAGACGTTCGCCTAAGATAAATCCACCATGGTCGCACTGGTGTGCAGGAGGGTTCCGGCAGATTTAAATGGAGGAGGAATACTGAGAAGGCCCCAGAGAGAGCTTAAATACTCAACTTATTCCAGAAGAGAGACGAGAATTGAATATCCATTGTCGTTGCTCTACGGCAAGTGAAATATTATAAGATACGGAATCATTTGGCATAAGAAAATGATAATTACTAAAGTTGTAATGGGAGAATGATGAATATATTATCCCTATCGTTGAATTGAGAAGGAGTATCAATCAGTTTTCCTATTCTCTAATAAAACTTGTCTCAAATTCCTTCTATAATTCAAAAATTATTGCTAATGATGAGGAAAATACACCACGATCCAGTTATAATGAGAAATTTTGATTTTAAGTAATTATCTTTTCAACATACGATTGTATGACGTATGAGAATATTATAGTAACTGATAAATTTCTATTTCACTATAATTTTTTGTAGCTAAGGAAACAAGCCGTGTTTTGCAGGTGATTAATATGAGAATATATGTATGGAATATCAAGAAAAATTAATTAAAATATAATAAAAAAACATAAGAAAATTTCCTGTATGACTTGGAAATATAACTGCATTCGTCTATATTGCTAAAAGTTTTTTAGCCACATTCTTCATTAGATTCGACAGGAGTGAATCATTTAATAAAATAATTCTACAACTCATCACGAGTTAACTTTAAAAATTACAAGTGAACAACTAATAAGGTGCTCCATCTTTTAAATCATTATAACACGTATAAAAAATTCCATTCAATCATTCCACACACCTCAAACACTTCAAACACGCATTCATACTCACCCATTTAAAAACCCCAATAATTCTTAAACGTTCTGAACATAGCCGTACGCGGAAGAACCCTGAGAAACGGCGAAATAAGCGCTCATCCTCCGGTTACTAGGATACCTCCTCCATGATTAGAGATGGAGAACGCCGTAAAGAAAAAGAATGGCAATGAAGAGAGAGAGGAAAAGTTCTCCAGATGGAAGGGGAGAGACGGTTTTGGATTGCCGAGAGAGAGAAGACGGGAAGGGCCATGGAGAGGAATTAACATAGGAAGCCCACAGCCAGCTATGCAATTTTAATTATTTCATTACAGCCGAGGAGTGGGAGGTTGGAAGATTGAAGGGTGCAGGGGTTTTTCCGGCACCGGTGGGGGAAAAGTAAAGCCCTGAACCTTTACAGGGAAAGCAAAATGTAGTTGGGTGTGTGGAGGTCAGGGGGTGGAGTGGACACACGGAAAGGAAGCTAAAAGACACAGAGAGAGAGGGATATAAGAGATGTGTGGGAAAGATAGGGACGTGGGGAGTAAAGAATGCCGGGAAGGGAGTGGGGTCAAAGTTGGAAAGCGAGCATTCCGTACAATGGAGAAAAATGTAATTCGTCTGAGATTTCTCGTTCTGTGATATAACGCATATGTTAGAAGATGAAAGCGTTTTTGGGAACGAATGTTATTCCGTTCGATAGCTTTTGAAATGAAAATTATTTTTTTCTCGGCTTAGATGGAAGAGATTCTTTGTTTCAGATCGGTGAACACAAGAGAGGCGTATCACGATGACATTCTTGTGGTGATTTTTTTTTTGTTAAAGGCGCACAAGTCAAAAGTATGTTGCGTGGAAAATTTTGTATGATCCACAGGTATGCAAACTCATAGAGATGTAAGGAAATTCTGATTTTTTTATTCCCTCTGTCCCTTACAAAAACCCTTTTATTTCTCCGCTTGATGAATGAATTCGTTCTGAGGAAGATGTTTCTTTCAGCTAACGTTCCATCTCTTCCAATCTTATTATAACGTACACAGATGAGCTATATTATATAACAATTTAATTGATATATTAAGGAACACGAATAAAATTAAGGGCGTGCTCTTTCACTATCCAGTAAAGTCTCCTCATAGCTTGGTTATTCCATACACAAAGGTTAGTGTTCTATGTCCTTTACCTCCAAAGAAAATATTACTCACTGGAAAAGATTCTTTTCGTTATCTACAGAGAAGAAAATACAATAAGTCGCTCCTAGATACGAGAGTAGAAATTTTCATCTAATATTTCTTATACTAGTAGCAGTGATCGGAAAACAATGAATGTTACCTTATCCATCCATCATTTTCAACTTCAATTTGAGATAATAAATGATGTTGCTGATTTGTTCAGTTAAGAATAGTTTGAACAATAATACTTAAATATCAATGCAACATGAATATAAATTACAATAGACGAATGTTTTTAGTTCCTTTTGGAAAAAATAGAAGCTTATCATCATTACCATAACAGGTCATATGCAAAACTTCATAATCTCAATCTCGCCCATAAAAAAGTCGTATTATTATTATTATAACTCTTCTATTTTAGTCTTTAATGTTTATTACCTGAAAATTGTATTTAGTGAATCAAAAGAAACAATCTATTCGTCAAATTCAGTAATTCTGGATATTCAAGTCTCATTTTAATTCAGATCTAAGTGTTAAGGACACAATATTGTTGATATCAATCCTCAACAACCAAAAGACGATAGAATTTTCGATAAATCCTATGATTGCGTAGTAAAGGGAAGCGAGGAATTTGGTAATGGGAATGGAATTAGAGTCCAGAGAGGGAAAGACGATTTCCGATGGCTTAAAAGGTACGGAAGAAGTGTTGATGAGAGGTTGGAGAAGTGGAAGACGCGGAGAAAGGGAAGGAACATGGTGGTCAGTGGGCAGCGAAGCGTAAAATGCGGGAGATTGCCGTGCAGAAAGAATGGATAAACGCGGGGGGAGAAGAAGAGGCAAAAGGTGGTGAGAGGAGGAAGTATATGGAGGATATGCAAAAAGAGGGATAGAATGCAAATGAGCTCTGAGAAGGGGTGGTTAAGGAATAGCAGAAGATACCCAAAGGATTATTGTTAATTATGAGAAGCGGAGGATTTGTGACGGGTGTTTGTAATAATATAGAGTACATTTTAAAGACAAAAGGACGAACGTTTTTTTTGAAAAGTCGTTTAAATTATGTTGAGTTTTGCGAAATGAGATCGTCGAATAAAAAAATTTGCCCGTCGCATAATGTCAGTTATGCGAATTACGTTTAACGGGCGGATTCTTTTTTTAAGAGCTAATTAGCGCATTGTTTTTAACACATCCCTGAATTTGAATGAATTAATTCACTGACTGACCCATTAGCGGACATTTTAATTGCGACTTAAATTCATGTAAACTAATTAGAACACGGTAAAGCAGAGGAACGACGCATTATCCGCGGAGCGACGGCAAACTGCCCTTGAAAATATTTTTAAATGTTAAGTCGTTAAGTGATGACAAAATTGCTAAAATGGGAGGATTTTTTCGAGCTGGTTTTCGGATTGGGGACATGCAGAACGCATTTTGAAGTATTAGCCCTCTCTGGAGATCCATATGTCACGGCATTACCTTCCTACAACCCCCATGGTCAATCCTCGATGGCCACCCTTTAAATGTATAACATATTGCACATTATAGATTTACCTATTTTTCTGTATTTGCTAACTATCTGACACTAGCGAAGCGTATTATTTCAAATCTTGTTAGTTATACAGCTCAATATCAATAAAATTTCCTTCACTATTATTTCAAATAATATTTTACAAAATAAAATTCCAAATACCTTTCATTTCCTCTTTACTTCCCAATACAGAAATTCCTCATATAATCAGCATTAGAGACTAAGAAGTAGATTGTAATGATAAATTATCCCTAATGCTAAAATATATTTTCCTCGGAGAATGAACAGACAATAGTACAATAGAAGTAAAGGTAGGCCGTCCGAGAGCTGAAACCTGAACGCATTAGACTTAAAAATGGTCCTTAAAATTATATTCTTTTCGAAAGATTCCAGTAAAAGGAAAAATTAGCGATATAGAGAAAGGAGTGCAGGAATTAATAATTCCTATCATAGCATCCATAATTCCACGAATCGGTGAAACAGCATGCGACAAAAATAGTTAACTAAGATATACATAACTCATCCTTATCTTCAACCGCATAAATTCGGCATTTTTATCCAACATCCAACCTAAACAGAATCATGGGAAAAGAACAATCATCGATATGGACGCAATATTCCATCCCTCATATTCAATCCTCAATAAAAAGAACCACGCAGTCGATGCGAATTCCGTAAGAGGACCAGAAAGTGGTGAATAAAAGGGAAGAGGGGATGCGGATACAATCTTCCTCCATTTTGCTTATAAGCCGCGGCGTATTTGCTCAGAGCGCAGACGGCGACAGAGCAAACAGCGGCGGACGAAGGATGCCCTCGAAGAGGTCCGCAAAAGAGTACATCTCTCATAAATCCAGAAAGGAAGAAATGGAGCGAGGGATAGTCAATTTGAGGGAGCGGTTAGGGGGGGGGGGGGGGGGTGAGGAAATGGGATTATGGGAAATATGGTAGGAGAACGCATGGGAGACGGGTGGCGGGACGTGAAAAGAGAAACCGGGCTCTGGAGATGGCCGGGAGATAAAAATCGCAGGTACATGGCGGAATAATAAGAGCTCGGATTGATATTCCACTCGAAGAATGGTGGAAGAGGCTCGTCCGCTTCGATTTTAGTGCTTAAATCACAGGGATGCTGACGGGGGATCAAAACAGGGGATTTAACCCCTTTTGGGGGGTACGCCGAAGGGTGGGGCAGGGGTTGAAAGACGGGTGTGGATTCGGGGAGGGGTCCGTGAATGCGGTAGCGATCGGAGTGCATGGAGATTTCGACGCTCGAAGGAATAAATGCGAGCTTTGGATCGACCTTCTTTTACTGAGATGCCGTTGAAATCTTTGCATGACCTAAAACGGGGTTCGAATTCAAATTCTTCTCTATACGGAATACTTCACTCAACAGCTGAGCAGCGTAATGCCTAAACCTGTTTACTTTTCTGTCAGCTTTACGCTTTTAATATGTGCTGAATATATCTGGACCGTTCGAATTAAATAAACTGTTTAAAAATAAGTAATTTCTTATAAGATAACAAGGAGTGTACACACTAGCTTACGTGTTTTATTCTCAATTTAAAAAATTAAATCCTATTTACTTACTTTACTATTTTGAAGTTTAACGAAATGCGAAAATGTTCTGCCATTTTGGGTCCACAATTTTATTGATTTTTAACAATAGAATAGTTTGTTTATAAAGTTATCGAGCTTAATTTTAATAATAAAATATTTTGAGATTCGGTAAAGATGAACCTTCTAAAGATATGGACCAAAAATGAAAGATAATTCCTACGTAGTTGAATAAGCAGAATTCTTCAAAGACTTCAAGAGTAGATTTTAATTTCTTTGCTTTGAAATAATGTTTGTACGTAATAATCAAATAACGTTAAAGTAAAAAAAAAAAATAATATTCAAGGCATCAGAACAAGGATTAGGGGTGAATAAAAATTACGATATATATTAAAATACAATTATATAACAACAACCCAAGTATTTAATCTTTAATATATGCCAAAGCATTCCAAGTATTATAAAAAAGTGATCTAAATAGTTTTTATGTAGTTAAAGTCGATTTCTTTTCTATTATTTTCAGCGTTCTTTAAACCTGAGAGCTTCAAGGAATAGAACAGGTCTTTCTAAAGGTTAAATCTTCTAAGAAAACGGACTTTTTGGAAAAATTGTACGCGAAATATGGTTATAATAAAAAAGTAGTATTTTTAACAAAACAAGTGCAAAATTCCTTTGCTAACTTTAATCATGTGCTAGTGCTGTAACGTAATATTTAGAATTAAAAAACGTTCGCTTCAAGGACCGTAACGAATATAAAATAAATCGCTTACTGTTATGATCTATTTATTATAATCAGTCCATTCACGCGCAATGTCCACGTCTGCTTTGCCAATAGAAGGCCATAAATTACAGGGAAATGTGTAAACAGAACCATTTTCGCGAACCCAAAGTTACTCTTTGCTTTATCGCAACATCTGTCTGCTCACCACATTTGGGGGTCACATAAAAAAAACCACAGGTATGAGTGGGAACTCCTATGAACGAACTTTCGAAAATTCGTCTGATTTATGAATTGAACGAGAGACGAGAAACTGTTCGGTCTGCTGTGTAAACACTTCTAGATCGGTCAAAGCGTTTTAGAGGATATTAACGATGGTCGCTATACATATGCCCCTTGTGGAGCAATCGGAAAAATGGAAAATAACTTTGCCTTATTCAGAGAGTGGGTAAACATTCCTTCATTCCCATACCCGATGGAGCCATGGCAAAGGGATAAATATTTTTAACGGAAAGAGGTCCAAATTATCATTTATTATAATTCAAGTCTTTTTAAATGCTATGAAAATGACTCAAAAGGAAATTTTGAAAAGAGTAATATTAAAATAGCAGTTAAAAATCATACAGTTAAGAACGATTCACACACTGAAAAATCTATATAAAACACATGGAAGTAGAACAGCTTTTTAAAATCTCTATACTTATACTCATATATGATATCAAGATACAAGGTAATAAAATTTGAGTAGTACATTAACAAAAATATGAAATACTTTCTGAAAGAACAAATACACATATTTTGTATCGTAATTGGGATTACCTCAAATATGGATAAATAACATTATTCGGGGAATGTTCTTGTTATATCTTCGGTTACTTTTTCTGAAATTATCACAACTTTTAGGAATAGGAAAATATTTCCTGACTCATTTTCATAAATTGAACTCTTTACTAATTCATTTTCCTATTAAAGAAACGTTGCTTGCTTATATATTTTTCAAACCTCACTGGAGAGTTATTTTTGTTTTCCGAAATCTTTCTAAAAACCGGTGTAACCCTATTTTTACATAGCCCCTAATTTATAATGATTTCCTTTTGTTAATTCTTGACTAGATAAAAACACATAGCTTCGGAAGCGGTACATTAATTTTTCAATAGAAAATAAAGGCAAGTTAAAGTACGTAAAGGGCTCTGAAACGCTTTCAACACTTCTGTTTGCAAATTAAACACTGCTCATGTTCGTGTAAAAACCTCCTTGTTTTTATAAATCCACACGATTATCCATCAGCTAAACAGCAATAGCATTAAATTGAATTCCTTCGCGAACAGTTTTCGATAACGTGCGTTTGATTCATGGCAACTCGTGAGCGATACACGGCACGCCATTATTTCTTCCTTGAACAGAGCCGCTACCGGCAAAACTTATTACAAGGAAACCCGATGTGAATTTACTCCTTACTCGATTTACACACACCGTTGGAGAGATGCTGTTACGCGATAAGATATCGATCCCAGGATGCTGAGGATCGCGGTGCGATATCCTACGCTTCTTCCCGGAACACATATCACAGAAAACCGCCTCTCTTATTCACCTTGGCTCACGATTCGTTCCATGGTCGCACTCCATCATCACCTGCAAAACAAACAAACGAGGACAGACGCGCCCACCGTCTCACTTCCCACACTCCACCGAACCCATTCTCATCGGATCTCCCCTTGTGCTCGCGTCGTCCGCACACAACCCATTCTGCACCCGCCACACCCACTTCGACTACGCGTGAAAAGACTAACGGCGCCTGGGATATCGAGGAAAAAAAAGGTCCTTCAGGTGCAGGGAAAAATGGTTGAGACCATTTCGATTGTGGAGGGCTATTGGGAAGGGAATGGAGAAATGTTGCGGCCTTGCGGGATGCGCAGATGAAAAAATATTGGGGGTCATATATTTATATGGTGAAGTGTCAGTGTACGGAAGGGCAATATGACCAGTTATCTTGATCTCGAACACGGTGTTATGGGTTTCGTAAGGATATTTAGGGCAGTACGGGGAACCTTTAGTTACAATTTGGAAGTGGGTGGAACTTCGGGTGGATTTATTGGAAATAACGGAAAGAATTTTTAGAAGCTGAAAGAATACAGTGATGCGACATTTTAAAAATAATTGAGGGATGTTATTCAGTGTTTCAAAGTCCATAAGCGACAAAAAACGTTTTTAGTTCAGATACATATTTCTAAAATCCTTCCTTTTACGTTCATTTTTTTCAAATCTCATCGACTTTAGTTCAATGATCATCATTATATTGCCCTTTAAGTACAACTAAAAATTCGAAGAAGAGAGAGTAACCTTATCCATCCTTCCTTTCCGATTTCATTTAGAAATATATGGAGAAAGATTCTTTTTAAATAAAAATAAATTTAAAATAATTTTAACTATTTTTTACCGAACTACTTTCATAATATGTTAGCTGATAGTTCAAAGGAACATCTAACAATGTGATTTACATCTGTTCTTCCCATATTTTCGTATGATCTCTAATATTCCATGAATGATGATAGCAACCTCTGTGTTACGTCAAAAAGATAATCATAGCCTCATTCTTCAATCAAACACGTACAAAAAAGATTTTTTTTTGCACATCATTGGTTTTTTCCATCTAAAATAATACGATATCATCCATCTCTGCATATCCTTTATAAATATCACACAAAAGTTTTCATATCTTAATATATCTAAATAAACTTTTGAAATTACTATTTCACATTCATACTTATTGGAGACTTTATTTAGCTGCAAATTATCGCTCCTGGTTAACAATTTTTTTCAAACAGTGAATTTAATATGTCATTTCTATTTTTTCTACGCATTTCCTGTATAAATTCTTAGGAAGAGTGATAAAAATCATCTCCGTATATTCAACGATCTTTTAAATTTTTCATTTTCATCTCGAAATATTGCATAGATCGAACAAATTAAATCACACCTCCAGCATATCACAGCAATGTTATATTACAGATATAATGCAAGTAGCCTCCATAAGCCTTAGCAATATCGACACCCATCGCAATCCTACGAACGGATTCCAACGGTTGCAAATCACTCCTGCGAATGCCAACATTCTGCGCAAACAGAACGGATTTGTCATTGGCAGAAGACGAACGATCGAACCATTGAAAAGAGCAGTCGAATAAAAGACAGGAGCGGAACCAATACAAATAATAGCGTTCGAGGAGTCGGAAATACATAAATCGAGGGATTTGAGAGCAGTAGAAAACATGAAGTGGTCGCTGGTTGACATATTTGGACCTCTTCGACCGATTGAATGGTTTCAGAGTGGCATTGTGGGGAAGGTGCAGGTGTGTGCTTCTGCCGGAAAGGCGGGTTGCCAGGAGGATTATGGGTAAGGGTATCGAAGAATGAAAGAAGGCTATATGCGGGCCTTGGATAATAAGGAAACTTGAGCGATCGGTGAATGGTAAGCGGTTTCAATTTGAAGGCGGGGAAAGAGATCAGGGCGTTAAGGGTTGAATTCGAATCCATTGACAGGCGAAAAATCCTACGCAATTATTATTCTTAGATATATGCAGCTTAGGTTGAATGAATTATGAACGTATATACATAAATCCGTGATTACTATGCGTCTATACCACACCCATCCATTGGGTCTACGCAAAAAGGTTCTCTTAATGTATGTCAAATATTTATAAGCACGTAAAGATTTATTGGTGATGAAGAGGAATGAAATTTGGTCTATTATATGTTCGCATGAATCGCATGATCTAGTTTCGAAGCGTCGAGTTATTTTATTCCACTAATAAATATTCAAAATTTTTAAATTATTGTTTAATACGGTATATGGCGTTCATATAGAAAAATAATTCTAATAAATAAGGGATTATTATTTAGGCGTTTGAATTACGTTACAGAAAGTGGTAGCATTAGTTTGGTGCTGTAGGAAACTAACTCGTGACAGGAAAAAATAGATGGAATACGAAAATAAATAAACTAAAAAGAGGAGAAATCCCAATACATTACTCGGATAGATACGAAAGTGCATTTTCTAATAAAAATTTATATGATTACTTAAGAGTAAGGAAATACGAGGTGTTCTCTGAAATAATTCGATAAAGAAATCATAGAATTGAGCGTTAATTCGCTCATGGACAATCAGTTACAAATCTAACGAACGGTTTTGTTTATAACAATATCTTTTAAACTAGCGAGTTTTTATTCTATTAAAGAAAAAAATTGATCTCGCCTCTTGAACATAATAAATCAACGATAACAAAAACGTAGGGAATTGAAAACTGTACTTCACGCCTCAAAACTCCTTTCCTACAGCGATAGAAGACACGATATCACTAATAGAACATGGCTCCATTTTGCATCCCATAGAGCGTTCACCCCCGATATGACAGCCATTGCATCCTTTCACAACCGCTTCTAAAAATAAGGTCGGGAGGACGATCTTTAAATTACAATCCTGTGGGATTGTTTTAAAAATGGAAGAGGATGAAGGAAGACGTTGTTTCCCGGGAGATGTTTGTGGTGCCGAGGGGTCGCCTAACTCATCCTTCCCTGTATGCGTTTGCCAAGCAGCAACTATCCACGAAATTGACGGGGTCTCATCTCGTTCCGCCCCCGACACACCTGCTCTTCGACCTCCTTCCAGAAAGTGCGTGCCCATTCAATGCATACGGGAGCAGGGAAGGTCGAAGGTGACTCCCGATGGTGACGGAGGGCACCCCCTTTGGTGCAGCAATTCGCTCGGATCATCCGAACGGCGTCCCCTTGGGTTCGGGGCTCCATGAATTATAAATAAGAGGTGGTGATGTACCGATCTGTGTCGATGCCGAAGGCTGCCGCCCGATGACGTCTTTTATGGTAACTGACGAAGGTGCCAACGCTTCCTTTTTTCACGATAACCGGTTTACGATCCTCGATGGAGTTGGGTGCCGATTTTTAATCAGACGAATGGACTTCGATGGTTTGAAATCTCCTTGAGTTTTACGGCGAACGCTGTGCTTTTACTTCATACTTCAAGAATAACTCATATGAACCTATCTAGTGCTTACAAATATTAGGAGAGATAGTATTATTGGTAACGTATTGGTCTATTACACAACCTACTATGAAAAGTCTATATTTATTATATTTTCTCCAATTAACAGACCTATTTTCAATTAAATACCTTTATGCTTACACGTCCGTACTATTCTAAGTACCTTCCAGCTAAAGTTTTAAGCATTTAAGCAAATACAAAATGTATAAATCGTAATTATTGGGTGTCTATTAAAAGGTTATTGTGAAATAACCATCTTACAGGATAGAAATTTGACAGAAAGGATGCAATAGCAGCAAACGATATTATAGAAGCACAAGATAAAAGCAACATTCCCGCATATAAATTCCCTAGCTGTATACATAGTGGTACATTTAATATCGAGTAATTGAAATGCCATAGATAACGCTTATGCGTATTTAGTAACAGGACTTATATTTAGGAGTGAGTAAATACATTACGTACCTGCACTCCTTTTAATTTTGAATATTAGTTTAACGTTCTATGCATTATCTTGATAGATCAGATGTATGCTTGGAAATATGAGGTCATTTTGTACCTTATACACTAAAGCGATCTTAAGCTTATTTAGTTTAAAGGTGGACGCGCTACCTACTTGGTTACTCGAAATTGTGTTCAACTTTAGTTTAACTTCAACTCGAGTTCATCTTTAAAGAATCCACAACTTCGTTTTATCTCCCATACCCCAACTTTGAAGCTTGAATGGTTATATTCTTAGGAGAATATATGGAACAATCTATGTCATAAATTATTACTAAAAAATTCAAAAAATATTTACCATAACTTTAAAAAGTACGTAAAATTCTAGTATTTTTTCATTCGATTGACAAGCTTTTGCACTATTTCAGACCAAAATAGTTTCTCCTGCTTTGTAAGTCCGTAGATTTCTTTATTAGATCATCAGCTCCATTATTAAAAACCTGAAATTTCAATACGCAAAACTTCTTACTCTACAGTAGCAAATAATTAAACAACAAAAACATCCCGAAAGGCAACGGTTCGTTGGCGAATTTTAATAAACTAGCATTAGCGTTCTATCTTTGAACGCACGAACAAGGTGTTTACGCCAACTCTTAAAAGGGCCTGCATTCTATTTGAATGTCTTTGTTAGCGAAATGTAAATAAGGCACGTGGATATATTCTGAGACCGGGTACCGATGCTAAACCAACCAACTTGTCGCATTATAATGAAATGGGAATTCGCGATGGGCGAGTTTGGATTCGTCTCACGTGTAATTATGTCACTGTCGTAATTTATGGATGTCTTTTCTTAACGGATGATCTATCGTTACGGCGCATAAATCTTCATATCCTTTCTAAAGCCTAATTATCCGAAGTCCTGAGGAATAGTGCCAGTGCCATCGGAGAGCCTTTAATCAACGCGAGTGGACGTCTATCGGCAAAGAAGACTCTCACCTCTTTTTAGCTTCTTTGTGAGACTCTATTTCTGATGCTAAAGCGTTTGAATTAAAAGGCGTGCTCTGTGTAATTTGTGAGCGGTGGACCATCGCCAAATCGACGTCCTTTATCGACAAGTGCACCTGTAAGAAACCACTCAAAGGACACTCCTGACCACGCGTCATATGCGTGCAAACTCCTCTAGTGCATTTAAAGTGTTGCGGAGGCATTTTGCACGGAAATACCATCCTTTTCAATACTAAAACTATCTTAAAACATTTTATGGACTGATTTTATCAATGGTTTAGATCAAATGGTTATAACAAATGATGTTCGCTAGTAAGAAGGGACCATAATGCATAATGAAGTTAGCTGTTCGACAAAAGTTATAGTTACCACTTAGTAAATTTGTATGTAAAATAATTTCGTTTTGTATAAAATGTACAGTTTTTAGCAATATTGTTACCTTCAGTAATACTTAATATGAAGTTAAGAGGATATTTATGTCTTTAGTTCACTATTTGTGTGATATTCGGAAGGCATTCGAAGATGTAATGGAACTGCCATTGTTTTCCTCATTTGATATGTGATACATAATCTTTGATTAATGAATTCAAATTTATACTATTATATTTAAACTATTTATACTAATTTTTGATTGAAAATCTCAGTTACAATTCGAATATTTCAGAGTATTTGAGTCTGTACTACGTCGCGTTAATTCTATGTTGGAATACCAAATTTACTCTTAGCTTGATGCAATTATATGGAGACCTTTCATAAAATCGTTCCATCATTGCATTATCTTCGAATTACATTTCAACTGAATGTATATAAGGGAAAAAATCAAAGGTAACTTGTGATAAATGATGAACTAGTAAAGCAATTGAACTCCATAATGAAATAAACAAGAAATAACGTGGAATCGAATTTCACAGTATTTGAGCGTTGGTGCATAATTGAAAGCTAATATTGGAACTGTACGATGAAAACTGAAGCTATAGTTAAGAAAATCTTGGAATAATTCTGCTCTAAATCAATGATTATTTAGTGAGATTATTACCATGAGTAAATCAGACATTTATATCCAATTCAATATATCTACGATGTAATTTATGTGTTATTTCTCTACTCTTAACAATTCTCCTACTCTACCACCAAAATACTTACGAAAACGACGAGTCACACACGCGAAACAGCGCAAAAACCGTAGGAAGAGATTCGCAACGCGATCTCGGAATACAACATCCTTCAAAATTTCAGTAGCATTTACGAAGGAATAAATCATGCGACATCCTCTTCGCGGATGAATATTTAATTCGATGAATCGTCATTTTTGCCCTTTATATTTTCTCGCCTTATTAGAATAACTATTTTCGCCGAGAGAGAAAAAGGATCCCTTAACACGCCATTACCGGGAACGATTTGAACTCTTCCCTCCCCAGAACGTCATTTGCGTCATAAAAGGATCTTTTTGATAAATATTTAAAGCATCGGCATAGGAAGAGAGAAACGGTGACGATCCGAGAGCTTCCGGGAGATGGAACAGGGACTTCCGCGACCGACTAATTCTCATCGTCCCGTCTTAGCGCCGGCGAAAAAAAATTGACGAGCGAATTCCGTAGACAACAAGTCATCACCATGACAATGAATAGGTTCGGGAGTCCCGCGGAGGGAGAACAATTCTTTCGTCCTTCCGTTCTGAAAGATATTCCTCTCCCTGAATTTTTTAAGGCGAGCCAAACTGGGGGATGATATATTAATAAAACGAAGAGCTTGAGAAAAAACGTATTTAAGTGGGGGGTGTGGGGCGTGGAATAGGAGGCTTGTGGAAGGGGGCACGAGTGGGTGCGGGGGGCTAGGCAGAACTGAAGGCAACGCCCGAAATACGTCGCCTCGCAAATCCATTATGATTGTCCCAGCCATTTCGACTTGTTGTTATTTTTTCCTTACTGCCTCGTCACTCCTGCCATAAAAATCCTCCCTTTCATCCATGGCGCATATATTTCTTGGCCTACTGATGATTAACTCGAATGGTGAATGGTAATTTGTTGTCCTGCCCGAATCGGCTCGTGTGTGTCATAAATTAGGCATGAGAAACTGTCTTACACGAACTTAATGGAAACCCTTCTTAATTCGTGCCGATAATAATCCGACTGATTTTCATATTGTTTTGGAATCGAACGCCTTTAGGTCGCGTTGACCGACGGGATGGAGTTTAATCCGTTCGTTAACAATGGGATTAAAAATTTCGTGGAGTGACTTTGCTGGAATTGATGTCCCACGTAAGATGGGCGTTTCGGAGTGCCATATCTTTTGGGAAACTCGAGTAGAAATATATATAAGATTGATATGACAGGAAATTATAATATTCATTAAACCTCTGGAAAAATGGAAATGTACGTCTACTTCATAAATTCGACGTTTAAAAGCACTCAACACCATTTCCTTGGCCACCATTTACATAACAAGCAAATTATATTTTTGATTCAGTAATTGTGATTGGTACTGCATGAATTTTCAGGGTTCGGAAGTAATTTGAAATAATTCCTTGCGAAGACAGAAATGAATCTGGTCTTAATAGTGGAAACCTGAAAGTCATATTAAAACATTCTTTAATTTTTCTAGAGTATAGTACCTTCTTCATATTGAGATGAAGCACATAAAACCATGTATGATATATTAAGGAACATTCATATAGAATATAGATCGACTTATATATTCGACAAGTTGAGCTAAAGATTAATGCACTCTTACGATACGATATAAGTTTAAAAAAGTCTTAATAAAGGATGTGTTGCTAAGGAACAACCGTAACTACAATTGTCGCTTATTTTTTACGGGTTCAAAGTGCATTTATTTGCACAACATTACTCCTCATAATTAATTTTTAATTTATAAAAGACCTCAAAGTAAGGAATTCTGTAAGTACGTCACACGTGGATATACCACCATACATTCACGTGAATCTCTCGTAAATGCCTCTAGTACGCCAATATTCTCGAGAATCAATTCCACTCTGCGGCGAAACATTGTTCATTCCGCGGCAAAATGGTCTTTCGAGATACCGCCATTAGTTTCATCAATTTTTGCGTCAGAGAGCTTTTTCCACCCACCTTTGTACAATGCCGTGCTTGGAATCGTCTCTCCATTTACAAGCAGCCCGTGTTTACTCTTTTCTCGCTCCGCCATAACTCCGCGGACTCCTCTCTCTTTCCTACCACTAAAACACTTCTGTGCCTTCCCCCTTATCCTTTTTTTCCCTCCGCATTTATTTTTCTGTTTTATGTATTTGCGTTAACTCGGCACTCACACAACTCATATCGATAATTCCTGTCGTCTCCCTATTTCAACGAATCCCTTCTTGCCGGAATAAAAGTTGGAAGGGCATTTTTCCCTATTCAACTTATTTGGCCCTATCTACTTGTCGCCATTCCCCCACCCACACACTCAACCCCCCCCTCCCCTTTCCGAATTGCATGTTGCCATATTTTCACCGCTGGCGTAATGCTCTCCCATTATCAAAGGGATGGCTTTAGCCGAGCATGAATTATGATAGACATGCCTTTTATATAACTTCTATGCTAATACCGAGGGAAGCGCATCTTTCAACGCCTCCGTGGGAGAAAGTGGAGGGCACAAGAAGAGGGAATGAAATGTCCTTTGCCTTTTCTAATTGCCTAGTGTCGACGTTGCACTTCTGCGCACCGTTATGGTTGATTACCATAAATATATACTTATCCCTCTTCCGCTATTAATTTTCATACAACGGATGATGTCCTTTTCCTGATTAAGCCAGAATGACAATGGGTGTGAACTTTTTGTTTCGCTCAATGCCTCAAAAATATCGATGTGAAGAAGAACCTATTTCCAATGTGATTATTTTACTTTTAATTAAGGCACAAAGCTTCATTTGTTATGTAAAAACACTCTAATTATTGAGGGGATAAAGAAAATATTTTTCTCTTTCAAAAATTTCAATGGAAACCATCTTTTAACGATGTATTTTTAGGACTCATTAAACATTAACAATTAAATCAATCTGGAACAAATATCGTATCAAAAAAATTCTGTATCTTATCTTATGATATATCATTAAATGACAATATTGCTATATGTAATATACATTAAAATATTCGATAAAGTAACTTAAATCTTAAAATACTTTGAAAGAAAAATGATAGAACGAAATTTTCGATATGTACACTCGTATTTAAAACAAATCAATAAAAATATCTTATATATATGTTAGCTTTTGGGCCTAAGAATAACAAAACAACAGCTACAAAATGAATCTCAGGTACAGGTTACGTATATAATTCCAGAAACAAATACGTAACAGACGTAACGTCCCATTCTTATAACATTATCGCTTTGGTAGCAAGACGGGGACTATTTGGGGGTGCTCAGGGCTCTAATAAAGGGATTTTTTATGTATTCTTCCGCCCGTTGTTCGACCTTCTTTTCTCCTATTTTGGTAACCAGCTCTTCCCCTTCTATCTCTAACAATCCGAGCCATTTTTCAACCTAAGAGGACCCCCTCATACTCCTTTTCCCAGCTCTTGTATCTGAAACACCAATAATCATTAGCTTAGAGCGAGATGGCCTCTGGAGTAGGGATCCGCCGAAGGGTGCGATGAAAAATGTGAGATGGGGAGGAAACACGAAGGAAAAAACTCTATTCGATGCTTCTTACGCGTTCCTCCGTTTATCAGCACCGTGAGGCCGAAACAAAGAGAACTGTTTTTGCTCTCTGTAATTGATAAATTACGTCACAATGACGCGTGATTATATTATCAATCATATACGTCACAATGACCAGTCATGAATAAGTAGCATTATTTTGTATGTCTTTGAAAAATGGTCGTGTATTTTAAAAACTCGATTATCTGATTAAAAAATGGTTTGTTGTTTCGTAATAAAATGTAGTAATATATACTTTTTAGCGTTATATTTACACGATCTATACTAAAAACTGTAATACTGTATCCTAGCACACAAATATTCTTCCACTTATAATAATTATACATATTCGGTCAAATATTCGGAAAAAGTCAGATGTCAGCTTTGGATACTCTTATGGTGGGGTTGGCAGCATGGCTATCATGAAATTGGCTCAGCAAAGAGAATGTGAAAAAGGACTTCCTAAAGAGCAGGGGAGTAGGAAGCCATGATGAATTTAATTAAAAAATGTATTCCATTACGAACTGAGTACCAGAATAAGACGATTTTTGAGTTTTAAAAGTACAAATGAGTGACAGAAGAGCAACTATGAGTGAAGATGAACACGTATTAAAATTAAACGCAGAAAAAATAAATGGTGGTGATAAAATAGTAATAAATAGTCGAACTATACCTTCTATATGCTATGACAGCAAGACTTACTCCAGAAGAGCTGAATAAATGTCACCTGAATGAATTGTGACACACGTATTCTTTCTATTGTTCAGCCTGTCTCACAGTTGCATAACAATTGGACAGTAGGTGAACGGAGTATTTAAAATGGTAGCGGATTCATCTCGATCACCACAGCTTAAGCGCATTGCACGTCATGAACAGTGATGTACCTGAATCTGAAGACAGCTGAAGTAGAACTTTAAAAAAATTCGATAATAACTGAATGGACATTGATCTGTTCAGAAATAAAGAAACACTCGAACGTGTACGTGCACAAAGAAGGGAAAATAAGCCGTGCGATACAGAGGTTAAGAAAAAAAAAATCTAGTTTTGAAAGAGGGGATATGAAAGGGTCTGTGCTAGGGTGTGCGGTGTGCTAGAGGGGAGGATGGAGGTGGTCAATGGAAGGGGTAAATAGAACTGGACCACCCCATTGGACACTAAGGTTGGAACAAATGGACGGCCACTGACGTTTTTCCTGTGGACGAATGGATCGAGTTTAGTTCCGGGGATAAGCTGGGACACAGGAGAAGGGTAAGTAGCCAGAGATGAAAAGGATTGCCAAAGAAGTGGCTTTTTTTCAAAGGGGCGGCGGAAACAAAAGACGAACTAGGAGCGAATGAAATGGCCGAGCACGCGCTATATATTTTAAGGAAGACTAATCATCCGTTATGTCGTTCAAAGAAATCGACTCTCTAATCCAATATTCTTTAGATATGTTTTACCGAATCTTATTTTATTGAATCAGGAATATATTATTAGTTATGATCACGTTTACTCCTTATGGTATAGTAGATAATTGATCATTTTGTCTCCTCATTATTTGTTTCATTGTTTTCTATCCTGATTGTTTCTCAACATAACAACGTACATAGCAACCATTGGATATTGAGGAATTTTAGCTGAGATATTACGTACTTGATGGCGTAACACAAGAGAGGATTATGAACATCATACAAGCGAAAGAATTACGATCTGAATTAAAATAGGCGATAAGAATAATTGTAATTATACAAGACTAGTAGTAATGGAAGCAGCTCTTTAGATACAAGTTTTCAGCTTAAGTTTGTTAACAATCGTATTACATAATTCCACATTACCATCACCAAAATCCCTCCTGTGAATATGACCATATTCGCGATACAGATGCGATAAATCAACATTCAAAGCCGTTAGCATCCGCTAATGAACAGCGTTTTAAATTCCCCAATCTCATTCTGAAACATTTCGACCGTGTACCGCGCACTCGTAAATCGAGCATTTAAATTAACGAACTAAACCGCTCGTGCGATAAGCATTTATGAACCGAAAGAGCGCGTCGCTCTGTCAATATCAACTCGACGATCTAAGCGCTCGTGTAAAATGGCTGACGACATCAGAGAGATATTTCCACACACAAACGCCCCCTAAGGCGAATATCCGTAAATAACGCTAATATTCAACGCGACAAATGGCGCGGATCGCGGAAAAATCAAGCGAGAAGAAAAGTGAGATCCCTCTCTTCCGCTTCCAAAGTGGAAACGGAGAAACATATTTTAAAATATCTTCGTACGGAACCGATGGAGGAAAAAAAAGAAGAGGATCGCAAATGGGGAAGGAAAAAAGTTCGAAAATAAGGGAAATGGGCCGTCCTTCAGTCAGGAAGGCATAAAGAGGCGGAGGGAATAAAAACAACGAGGAATAAACTTAAATAAGGATATATTAATGCGACACGCTGCTCCGTGGCGAAATAGCGTTGGAAAAGACCGTTTCCCAAACATTTTTTCCTTCTCATCCCCATCCCTATAGAATCCTTCGTTTCGCCTTTCACGACAATAGAGTCCATAGCAACGCGTTCGAGGATACGAAAGCAGGGATTTGGGAATAGTGAAACGATACGAGCAGAAAACAAAAGAAGGCGGGGATGCGAGGTGTCGATGACGACAACCGAACGAGATAACGGCAAAAACAAGCGGAGAATAAATTAAATAAGAAAACCATCGTAGACGAAATGGGCGCGATAAAACATTTCGCGAGAGAGAGAAAAAAACGCGTAGAAAAAAAAGCTCCGAATGTGCTCCGAAACGTTTTTATCAAATAAAATAATGACTACTTTTCTTTAATTATAAAAACGTATATGCGCGAACACGTGCTTTTTGGGCGAAAAAAGTTTCCTGTACGGGAATGGCTTGACGACCGGATCGGGCGTGTCGTAAATAAATAAAGATAAATAAAGTAATTGTTGCGTAGAGAGGAGGGGGTTGGAAGCGATGTTTCCTATTTCGCGCGGAGGTTTTTTTTAATATTTGTTTGTGAATCGAAAGGGAAAGTGGGATGGGTGGTGGGGTTGGGGGAATGACCGTTAAAAATTATCATAAAGTATGGAGACCATCCTCCGATGTACGCCATTGAGGGCGCAATCTCCGAGCAGGTCGTCGCAGACTGAGAACGTGAGCTTACATTCGCAGTGGTGATTGTTTGAGGGAGAATAAGAGTGGGATGGGTCCTAGGAGAGTTATGTGAGATGAGAGCGGCTCCGGCGAAAACTCTTTCTCAGGGAATAGTTCCGAAGAAGAGAAAGGAACCAGTAAGGCTGAGTAATAGAGCGAATTTCGGTACAGCTGGAAGGGAAAGTTTGATACATTCTCTCGAATTAAAGTCAGGGATATCGCAAATAATTTAAATCTCCGGAAAGGAAAACGTTTGAATTATTTAACGTTCGATGTACGCCTGTGCCGAAACGCAGTGGATTAGGTTTTATATACGATCGGATTTTTTGTATTAATACGATTTTCACGACTGAGATATTCGCTTTCCGCGTCGTAAAAGTAGAAAGTAAGACGAGGAAATATTTTCACGAAGAATATACGTACGAGGAGGAAAATATTCGCTCCGTAATTCCGTTTGTTTTTAGGAGCTTACTTTTTATTCTTTTTATTAGAAAGGAGGAAGGATTTTGAAAAAGGTTTCCAAAGGAGAAAATATTTAAGATTGAATTTAAAAGTGAGAATTTTTCTTACTTTGATCAAGTTTGGTATCCAGATTCAGTAATGTAATTATTAAAAATAAGTGAAAAATAATACGTTACTAGCCAAAAAACATTGAAATACGTGTATTTGTAGCTTCATTCGTCGAGAAATAAAATATTATCATCGCCTAAGTGATCATTTGATCGATTTATTTTGATGCAAAGATTTTTCCGTATTTATTTTATTATTTTAGAAAGAGCATTTATTCATTTTGCAGATCATTGTGCATGAAATCTTACAGATAGATCAAAATTCCATATTTTTACGAGCTTCAAACCGTCCCAAATGCCCAACACACATTCCAAGAGATGTTATCGAATCAACACGGACTTAAAAACATTTAAAATGCTGATCTTGCGAGCGAAGGTGAAACGATAGCAAAAAAATTCAGCTCCCAAATAAACATTTCATACCTTCGACTTGTGTGTTCTGTTTTTTTCCCTCTTTTCGGCTGAATTTTTCCGAGTAAGAACGCAATTGCCGAAAGTGAAATGCAAAGAGGAGAAAGTCAACCGAGTGTCCACTATCACGATAAGAGTGGTCGCACTTCCATATTATATGGAGATGGTTGGTAGGCGATTGGACACGCTCCGAAACGCGAAAAAAAAATAAACAAAAGGAGAGAAGCAGCCCAATAGCGAGTCCAGAAGCCGTTTAATGATTCTTTGCCGTTGCTATTTAAACGCTTTCTTCCATTGCGTCAGTTTAAGTTCAGACCATTAACGCATTCGGAACTCGGGAATATTCAAATTCGTTCCAAGAATAAGCCTCTCTTACTCTTTTTGTTAATACTTGGCCAAGATCGAATCGCTACGTGTTTAAAAGAGAAAAAGTCCTTTTTTTAGCATTAAGAGTCTATCATTATGCATGCCAGCAGTTTTCATGTTATCAGGAGATACATTTTAAATGTATTTAAAAAAATAACGCTTGTATTTTGGGTATTTCTCTTGTATATTTCTGACGCAAGTATATAGCATACTACTTGTGATCTGTAGGAGTAAGAAACAAATGTATGTCTCCCAGAATGAAATTAATCCTCCACGAACGTTTTTTCGACAGTATGCCAATATAGTCCAGTGATATTGTTCCTTAATAGTATGAATGTCTACATCGAAGGTACATCGGCTATAGTATTAGATAGATATTAACAAATACATTACGGACATAATCAACAGCTCACAATCAATCTAATGTAGTAACAGTAACGTAGCAACTGAATAAAAAATTCTTAATCTAAAAGCAATTATCCTCAAAAACATTAAAAGTTCTCGAAATAATAAATGTATGCTATAAGACGACACAACATATCTACATCATATACGACACAAAATATCTATCAATAAAAAGAAGGAATATTTAACTTAACTCGATAATTTAGACGTAGTAGTTGATCAATTCCCCGTTTCCCATTAAGGGCGCTCATCTCGGGCTAAGCCTATGTTTTTAGGGAGTGCACGAATTGAGAGATGAGGAAAAACACTTTTGAATGTGCTCCTTGTACGGGTGGTTCGAAACGTCGCCGTCTTGGACGGCGCTACGCTCAGGCGCCTAGGAGCACAGGCGCCGAGGCGACGAGGAAAAATCGAAAACCGAAGAGGGTAGGGATTCTTATTTTGTGGTGATGAAGGGATAGTGGAGGGGGGTGTCACTAGGAGATATTGGAGCCAAGGAGATAAGGAGAGAGAAGGAAATGGAGAGAGATAAAAGGAGGACAAGAAATCGATAAAGGAGAAGGATGAAAGAGGGTGGAAAATTTCGAATCGAGATCCGTTTTATCTCACGATGGGATCAACGCTGAACATACTATCTTGGTAACGGTTGCTATGGTATTATATAGTGATGCTAAAGGGAATGCTTATTTATATTTACATACAACGTTCTATATCCATATATTGTAATAACGTTCGGTAACAATAACGGTATTTATATACAACGTTCATTATACATGTTTATAATAAGCTTAATTGTTGATACACATGGACAACAGTAGCTCTAACTTTTTAAAAATTGTCACTGTAATATGTATAACATTATGTTTATACTCTATATATAATATACATTTATATCAATTTTACATTCTAAATTTATTCAAATTTTCCTTAATTTCCAATAATCCTTGATAGAAACCCTAAATTCTTAATTATATAAAGACAAAAATTGAAGCAAAAGTATAAATATAAAATATAGGTGCTTTTCTGGGTTCAGGAAAATTCTCCGGCCTTTTCTTTCGATGGAATGATCAACTTGAAAGATCTTTTTAGTAAATCAGCTATAATCTCTAAACACACACCTATCGCAAATAATTATTATATACAAATTTCCAGGTTTTTTTATATTCACATTGCTCCTATAACTAAAGTTTGAACATTGATCAAGTACATATCGCATCAGAGTATCAAATTGATCGAATATAACATTCTTTTGGAACAATTCCTATTAATAACCATTATATAAATTCATTACGAGCACAATATCCAGAAAGGAACAAAACCCATAAAACAGATCTTCCACGAAAACGAGATTTCCAAAGATACCGATTCTTACGAGGACCCCAAAAATAGACCCTATTATAACCCAGCGGGATATATATTTTTATTCAATCCCTCACAAAAGGATTAAAAGGGAATCTTCTCATAGAATTCAATTCGGGAGCTCAATTCCTGGAAACGGTGGGTGCGACGTAAATCGAGTGTGCGATTGGAACAGAAGAATTCCGAGAGCAAAACCCCTTCCTCCGTTAGCTCCTCACAGCGCAGCTCCTTCCCCACCCTCAATGCTTCGAAAATCGAACGACCGATACCCAATCAGGGCGAATTCCAATACCCGCGCCGACGCAAGCCTTACCCTTATCATCGCCTATTCCATCGGACGCCGCTTTTTTCCTTCGAACCCTACGCAACCGCTAACTCACCCATTCCCGGACGGCCCATCGATAGCTGCCCGTCGATGGGAACCTATGGAACACCGATACCGTATATATATTCCCCCAATCGAGAGCGATTTTTTCTCGGGTCCGGTCCCCTTTGACACCGTCGGGATTGGTCAACGGATCCATCCCCCTGAGCCGAAATAAAATTCGGAACGCGGGCGGAGCCAGGATCGATTGGCAGGGTTAAGGGGTATACTCCCCCAGCATCCCCAGTTTCCGAATTCATCCCCCGATATTTTTTTCCGTTTTTTCTCCCGTTGCCCCGACAACCCCCTCCGGTACCCACCGACAACCAATCGCCGCCGCCCCGCCGACCAATAGCAGAGAGTATCGGCAGTTGGGGAGGGGGTGCAGGGGAGAAAAAAGTGGAGAAACTGTCGATGGGGAAAGAACCCCCAACGAAAGGGGTGGACGCCCGGGAAATATTCCCTGGACGCCTCCCCGTCCCCTTAACCGACCGGTCAGGGGAGGATGGTCCCCCCGCGCGGACCCCCCCTTGCACACACTCTTTCTGCCAACCCTTTCAGTCCACCCCCTGCCACCCACCCCTCCTTTCGATCACCAATAGGGAGTGGAGCGATTGGAATCGAATGAGGAGAGTGCGCAATGTCGGAGAAGTGCGGGAGAGGGAAACCGATCGACCAATGATTTGGAAAGGGCGTTCGGAAACAGCCGATACGTTGAGGGAAAAAATGCGTCGATTGAGGAATTGTGAGAGACGACTGCGCGCTGAGAAAGTATGCGCTGGGTTTGCGGATATGACGCTCTCCTCTAATGGACACTCATATACCTTTCCGATACACAATCGAAGACTTCTTTTATCGACAGAACACGATTCAATGCATAATAAGTGCTCACTACAACCCCAACGGACGTAACTGAAATAGATCACAGGATCATCAAAGGGATATATTACAAATAAAAAACCGCGAAATATGGAAGAGAAAGAAGTTTAATTTTAATTATTATCCTAAGAGGCATTTTTTAGCTAATTTAAAGTCCATATTATGCAAGCCATAACGGTAAATTTGAGGACAAAAATTCCCGATACTTAATTCTTTCCGTACTTATATTGATTATTCTATTTTCAAGGAACACAGCTAATAATATTGTTCTTATATTGATAGAAATAGCATTTATTATAGATGTATCCTTGTTTTTTTGTCCGGGAGGCTCATAGTTTTAAATCATTGGGGTATATTTTAAGAACATGTAAGTATCCCTATATGTTGGCAACCCTAAAGTGAGATAGCATCTTCTCGAACACAATTATGTGATACGTACAATGAAAGAATATTGAATTATCATACGAACCCTTAATGTACAATATAGTATTAATGTTACAATGTGTTACTATGACTACTGTTCTCAATTCCAATTTTATTTGTAGAATATAAGTTCTTTTCTTTTTCCTCATAAACATTAAACAATATTTTCAAGGAACGAATCTCTTCACAGCATATCCTAAAGTAAGATGGAAATATCATATCTCTCTTTAAGGAAGTATACGAAGGGGAGAGTTAGGTTTTGAGAAAACGCTTTAATGCAGAACAACTACGGGAATTCCATATTGTGCGAACAAGTTCGATTTCAATGATAAAGAATTTAAGTGATCATCCGAGCATATTATAAATCGCTTGAAAATTACCCAATTGCTTAAACTACTATGATAGAATATACATAAAAAATATTATCAACATCACAACTTACTATATTGAAAGGACTATTATAGCATAACTGCAGCATCATGTCATTGGACTAAGTTACATCTTTTGAAATTATGAAGGCAGTTTGTTCTTTTACATTATTTATAATAAAATTTGTAAATATTTAATAAGCTTAAGAAAAATATTATTGATTGAAATATACCGAATTTAAATTGTGTGGGACAGGTTTCTATGCCAAGTCTTTCATATCTTTTTAAAACTAAATACTGTTTCATTTTCCAGTTAAGAACTGTAATATAAATGCAACATTTTATATGAGAAGATCACTTATTACATTACTCAGAATCCTAAGACATCGCTTTTTAAGAAAGAGAAATGAAGCTTTCAAATACATTCCAACTTTGAGAATTTAAACTAAAATATAGAAATTAATCGGATAAAAATATAATTTTTATTTATAAGAATTTTGAGCACTATTCAAGCTTTTACCATTTTTAAGTTTCATCAATTTTTATTTTAACATAGAATTCGCTAATTCATTTTTAGATATATTTAATCGATTTTAAGAAGGAAGGTTCTTTAATCAGCGTTTGATGATAAAAAAACTAAATTTAACAACAAAAATGTGCAATAATAATCAATTAAATTATGCACGCATTACTAGAAATATATTAGAAAATTTAAGTTCTTCTTAAAATTATTTCAAATCTTATTCGCTATCATATTTGGCACATTCGCGAATCTGCAGCCATAAACATCCGCAAAAGAGGTCGAACAGGGGCTATTTTTATTATACGCCATCGTGAATATTCCTTTTAAGTTTATTCCGCCTCGTATTGCCACATTTCATCGTCAATTGGACTCGAGAAATAAGTCAGAGAAAAATCGTGGCTGCTTCGTTGGTCCAGTGGCCACCCGAGAGGTCTGAGATAAGTAGCTGGGACAAATAATGGCTATTTTTTGCCCGAAGAGATTGGGACACCGGCATTTTTTTGCATTTCGGAAAAATCCGGCCAATTATTCAAGGACGTTTTGCATGTCCGATTTTTTGTTCGCCTTTTCGTATTTATTGGTTTTTGTCCTCCCTCCGGGGATCTTTTTCCCGGAATCCGGCCGGAAAAAGACGATTCCTTTTATTTAAACTGCCCTTTTCCAAAGCGCCAACAAAAAGCGGAAAAACGCTCTCTCCAATTAATGATAACCGAACTGGGTAATCAATGTTTACCGCCCATAATTTCCGCGAATATAGCCGAGGAACGATCAAATTTATCGCCCTAATTTAATTCCCATCCTCCATAAACATCGAATTTCCTTTTGTTTCGATTCCGGCTGGAATTAAAATTTATGCCGGAGTAAAACGTTTCCGTGCGCTGGAGTGGGGACCGGAGGAGAATAAATTTCGATTAGCATTGGATTTACGAGAGAGAGTTTAAAAAAAAAAATTCTTCCGCTCATTTCCAGCGGATGCATCGTCCGGCAAATAACGCTTTAGCGGAAAATTCTTTCGTTCGATTCTATTTTTGATTCGAGGCTATTTGTGCGCGTAAATGACATTAGCGTTGGTTCGCAAATGTATCCTAAGTTACTTCCTTTGTTTAGTAGCACTCATTCTTAGGATCCTCCCTGAATGCTAGCGTCATATGGGACTTAGAGGAACATTTTCGAAGCCAAACAAACTCATAGCACCAGTGGTGTTAATTCTGCTATATTGGTAGTATAGTATCACGCAATCCGAGCAATTATCATTAAAATTAAGTTGTATCGTAATGATTAATTTGCTTTAATTAATCTTTAAAAGGTTCGAGCACTCACCCACTAAAATTTTTCTAAAATAAAGTAAAAAATACGTAAATATCATGTTCATTTAAAATTACGTACATTTTATGTTAATTTAAAAATACGAAAAATTAATTTATAAAATCAAATTATTTTACTGCATATGTTTATCAATATATACAAGGAAGTTTATTACAAATTAGATATCTGAGTTCTCGAGCCTAAGGCTAGAATAACTGTGAACTAACAACCCGACTAATGTACATCCAAACTATACAACAAACTAGGTCCTATATCTAAATGATATTACAAAGTAATCTTTGTTTCAATATTGACTCTATACATTAAACTTTACATCAATTTATTGAATTTATTGAAAGTGTTCGGTAAGTCGTGATACTCAATACCATACACTGGAGTACCGCTGCACGTAGTTCGGGTGGAAATAGTTCGAGAGATGAGAGGGCGTGTATACAGTTTTCGCATCTTCCGAATTGCTTTCCGTGAGGGGGCGTTGTCCGATGAAACAATCCCACAAGAAAACGTCTTCCCGTCCGGAGAGGTTAAAAGTGTTGCCTTCCATTTGGGAAACGGAAAAGCAAGGGGAAGGATATGGCTAGAGTGCTATGGAAGAATGGTGGCGAAGGGGGTGAGGTGATCAAGGGACACTTACGGGGGAAGGAGGAGAGAAGGAAAGTCGAATGATTTACTCGCAGCAAAGGAAGGCTCGGAATAAATGTTTATAGCCGAAACGAGGCTTTGTGCCTCTTGCCCTCGATTCGTCTTCCGCCCCTTCGCTAGGTGGATTCCTTGAGAGCGAATCCTCCAAACATTGCTGCGGATCGAACGTAAACAGGAGTGTATTACGGATAACGGGACACGATACTCAGTTTATAAGTCCGTTACTCACGTAACGCAATTTTACATTACGAAAATATTATCTAAATTAAAGAAATTTTACCTTGGTTACGTATTGTTGTAACATTTAAATGCATGACGCTATAATAATCAAAATACATGTCCAAAAGAAAAACCAAATCTAGATAGAAACTAGAACCTTTTTCCTATAGGAAAGTAAAGGTTAAAATATTACCTACATTTAAGACTGGATTACCCTTGGTTACGTATTACGCGTAACAGTGACGTAAATAACACAATAATAAACAAAATACATGTCAGAAACAAAAACAAATCTAGATAGATACTAGAACCTTTTTCCATAGAAATTTAAACGTTTTGATAAGAGAGAAATCTAGCTTAACTAACAAGAATTTCCTTTTTTGAAGTTATATGCAATACTCTTTATACTAACCTAGTAAACATTTTCACTTATTTGTGATATTTTTTCTATTCTTATTATTGTTTACCTCCCTATACCATTACGTCTATGAATCACTCAGTACATACTTCTAATTTAATATCAAATCTTCTTTATTAAAAATAATTCTTTATATTATTTATTTATTTGTTCTTCTTGTATCATCTTGTATTTTATCTTCTTGTAGTATATATTTCTAATTTTATGTAAAATCCACTTATTTCATTAGATTCCTTAATATACTTTACTTCTTTATTCGTTTTATTTTACTCTTTAGCCATTTATTTCGTCGACTTATCACATTTCCACTCCTTTTTCCTTAAGCGAGAATGTTAGATTGGAGTAACTCGAAGAGTGGATCGCTTTTTTACAAATACGAGTAACTCGGAGAATTCCATTTTCGAAGACGTTCCACACATTTCTCCCACCCCCTATCCATTTCTGTAACTGCGAGAAATTCGGCACCAGGGCCACATATCACCCTTGCTCGTAGCGCCACTTTCTTCAGAGAACGAACTCCATATATATTATTTTTTCCTCCCCTTCAACTGCGAACCATTTTTCCCAGTGCGAATGGATTCCCACTTTTCCTTGGATTACCATTTAAGCAACTGCGCCATTTTGTCCTCTTTTCTATTGTGCCTTTTATTTATGGGAGGCTCCGAAAGGCAAATCAATATGGCGAGAGAAGAAAAACGTCTGTGCTGCTATTGTCATTCTTACAGTACTTTGAATTAGGAATTGTTTTTTAGCAATAAGGAATTACTACCTGATTTTTACATTTAGGAGTGTATTTTTTGTAAGTAGTAGATGGAACCTTTAAAGAAGAAACTGTAGAAGAAACAACTAAAGTGTATATAATTTTCTTCGATTTGAAATCTGATGTAAACTAAACTGTTTAGTACTACGTTTGTATGGGAGAATAGAGGGTCAAAGGCAGTGAAAATAAATTAAATTTATTCGTTAACATATACAAAAACGAACAAATTCAACAAATTTTTTTTAGAATCTTAATTTATATATTTTGGAATCGATAACCGTACCCTCTGGATGAAGAAGATGATAGAAATTCTTGGAAAATATATTCTCAATAATTATGGAGCATTGTAGATGATTCAATGATAAACCAATTGTTGATTAAGAACATCTATCTTCACCAAAATTTGAATACTAATTATATCAGTAGTTGATCAATAAATTAAATATTGACAAGAAGTTAAAGTTAACAATACGGGAGCTAGTATAATCTTACAATGTCCAAACTGGACTGAAATAATAACTAGGAAGCTATTTGACACTATCATGCAATACAGCTTCATTTAACCTCATCGAACCTATCGTTACAATTAAATCTACTCAATGCATTGACTCAAAAAGACTACACATCTTACGGTACACTCGTCTCGGTACCTTTTAAAACGAAGAGAGATACATGTACACGGAATTAATACGCTTCTCACGTACACACCCGTATTTCCAAAGACGCACACGATCCCAAAACGAAACCTTCGGAGAACAATTGACCCGGGAGGACCAAGCCCGATAGCCTGCCGAGACCATCTCCATATGAAAGAAAAATTTTAACCATCAATGATTTATGGTAGTGGAAGAATTTAAACGAGACTTTAATGCATCCGCGTCTCCATCGACGCCTCCTTATTGAAAAACGAACAAAAACAAGCGAATTAATTTTCGATCATGCCTTTACGGGGTATCTGGTACATCTGGCTAACAATTCATTCGACGAATAGTTCATCAAGCGCGCAAAACACCTTTCTCCCAAGAAGTTCCCCATTGAGAGCAAGAAGTTGTGAAGGGCGTGGCGTGCCCAAGATCACCCCTCTGTCCCCTGCGCTCTTCTTTCGGGGCCACCCCCCGAGGGACCGCCGCGATCTCATTCAGTCCATCACCTCCACCCCTTGGGCGATACGCCTCACATACATCACCTCGGTGCGGTCGGGTTTCCTTAACTCCCAAGAAGAGAAGGGTTTAAGATTATGGCCAGGATCGCATGAAGGATGGCGAAGGGGAAGATGTACTCCCCCCGAATTACTTCGGAATGGGTAACCGAAGATGCTGTGAGGTGTAGTTTCCTCCTAAGATGGTGATGCGCTTATAAGTTGTAGTACAACCGTGAAATAGCGGGATGTCGAAGATTGAGGATTTTTGTCACGCGCGGAGAATACTGAAGGTGAGTATACTTCCACTTTAATATTTATTAAGCTATATGAAGAGCTTTCTTGTTTCGGTATTTCAATTGATTGATTTTTACTACTATATAATTCCTGTTATTTTTGATTTTGTGCAACAACTGAAGTTGTTAACGTATAAGAATTTAGGTATGAGATATTTTCTTCCTACTTTTTCATAATTATTTATAAATAAACTTATAGTATTTCTAAATATTTTAGTCCAAGATAGAAAATACTTATACACCTTATAAATCAATCAAAACCCCTAATTAAAAATCGCTCTAAACCTCGATATTCAATTCTAAAATACTTAGACAAAATTGACATAATTCATCTCTTAAATAATGAAATAAAATAGCATGAGTTATCAAAGAGGATGGTAATATTATTTATTTATTTCGATAAAAATTTAATTCTGTAATTTAAAAACCATTAATCAATGAAAATTTATTGGTCTTTTATTAATTACGAATGAACAACTGGCTATTTAAAACTGAAATTGTATTGATTTATTAAAATTTTTAGCTTTATAAACAAAAAAATTATACTACTTTCTTTCAACATTTCCAAATCTAAATGATCGTTTCACTTAAACATAACTAATAACCTTTATGTAGAAGACAAAAACAATTCTCTCTGGATACAGATACACACTGATCGTTAAAATAATACGGAGCCCTTCGTATGTTTTTAATTCGACACGAATTCCCCTTTCCAGAGCTTTCTTGGAAATAGTTTCCATTCGATCAGCGTCGCCTGGGGCGAATTGCTTTCATTTATATGTTTGGGTCGCGATCAAAAATTTAATGGAAATATAAAGGAGTGAGAAAAGGTTCTGGAGGGTGGGGGCAGTGGGAGGGAAGTAGGGGTGTGGGAGGGGAGTGGAATGGCCAAATCCGGATCGATAGGCACCATCAAGACGCCGAAACCCCTTTCAACCCCATTTCAACCCTCTTTCTTGGTTCCTCCCAATCGCCCACACCCAATAAAACACACGGACTCTCACGAAACAATCCCGCAGAGAGAACTCCCTCCATCTCGCGGGAGACACCCATTATCCATTCCCCTTTCTCACTTTCTATTCGGTCCAAACTAGTGCTGGAAAGGGTCGCTAGAATACGAAGCGAAATGACGCTGATATGTGTGAGGAAACGTAAACAAAAAAATCAAGGGTGTTGTAACGGAAAGGCTGAAAATTTTATGTTCTTATGAGATGATTTGCGGTCCAAGATAAAACATACTTCAAACCATTCCAAAAGATGACTATGTGCTCTTGTAAGGAAGTCTGCTTCTTTCAAGAACCCGCTCTCTTGGAAAGTGAACGTGGATTGTCAACTACCTACGTCAAATATCGAAAGCGAATTTTGGTAATGGATATGTGTTGTTCTCTATAATATCTGGAGCCAAGAAACAAATATATTTAAAATATTACGGGAATTGTAAATAACATTTTTAAGTTATAAATAAACTTTGAATACGCTATCTGACATCCTATCTATGTAAAGTTTCGTACGTATTTAAAATGAATTTCTAAAGTATTTCATTTAATTTCAATTATAATTATTACCATTATAATATCATAAAAACTGCTTCAAAATGCAATGTAAATGTAGCTTTCGATATCAATATAATTACTGAAAGAAATTGATAATTTAAAATGCTAAATGTACGATGTATAACGTACTATATAAATAAATAAATAAAAGTATATAAATCGTCAATAAAGACAAATAAAATTAAAGAATACATAAGAATACGAAAAAAGTTTTAAATGACATAATGAACTCGTTTATTGGGACAACAATCTTCAGGAATTTCCCGAAAATTGATTCTCCTTGGGGAATAAAGACATTGACAAAAAGAGGGAAGGGTATTGTTTGGATTGGATGAACCCTTCGGAGCAAATATTGGGAGTATCGGATTGGTTTAAGTGGAAAAAGGGGACTTAGAAACGGCCGAAAGAGGTCGAAGATTAAGGGAGGAGTTGGAAATTCGTGGGGAAAGAAGTCGGTTAAGTATTTTGCGGACGATAGGTTTACTGAAGGAAAAACCGGCGTGAAGGGAGTTTCAATTTTCGGTGTCGGCATTAAGTGGAACACTTGGGCATCCTGACGAAAACACTTGCAATCGAGCTTTTTCTTTTTTATCGCCTGCTCATCCGTGCCCTTGTTACAATATGACCCCATCCACTCCTGCAGATTCCAATTTCCCATCTTTTGTGAGCGAACTTTATATCCCCCGACATCCATCTCCTGATTGAAGCGCCAAGAGACAAAAGCGGTCGATCCCTGAGTTTTCTATTTGGCGCAGACAATCAAATTACGTTCGTCTTTTGTTTACTTATTTATAAAAAGGCCACAATCAATCGAGAAAATTATTTTATGGTTTCATAAAGGGAGATAAATTTATTCATATTTCGTCCATAAATCCTTTATTCTGAGTATGATCGACATTTATAGATAGTATATTCATTCTATTCTGTATTTTAAAATTTATTTAATCTTAATTATTTTATGACAATACGCCTCCGTATCTTGAGTCCATAATTTCATTCGTTTTTTATATGACTAATATTCATTTTAACGGATTTTATCGAATAAATATGCATCTCTATGACTGGGATATTATTATAAAAAATTGATATATATAATTGATTTCATATCTACTCTTTCTAGGTTTCGTGAAGAAAGATCAAAAATATGTAACAATTCAAACAATGAGATGGCATTTTCTCCTGAACTTCTTATCAATAATTTAAGAAAACGAAAACTACAGTTGCATGCATTCTTTCGAATCCCAAGTAAATAGGCGTACTGTAACAATCGAGTTTTTTCGCCGTTGAATACAATAATTTCTCCCTAGTTACGTGTATTATTTAGATCAAACTTTAAATTGAATATGGTAATAACAATCATCAGCTATACTTAGCAGCAAATCAATAATTCATTCATATTATTTATCCTATTCTACCGTTCATGAAGGTAGAAGTACAGGAGGTACCCTGAATTCCTGCTACGGCGAACACCTGCAGTAGCGGGAGTTATACAGTTATACTGATTTATACTAGAATATAACGTCAACTCTTGACCATTGAAATCTTTTACAATAATGACCAAATCAGCTTTACGGGAGGTGATAAGATAGTCTCTTTGTTGTAAATCACCCTTCTACCGAACTACTCCAGCAGCTTGAGGGTTGAAAACGTAAATGTTAATTGTAAATGAGACGAACAGGTCGTACTTTAGGACATCCTCAACATCGTAAAATACACGATATCATATCGAAAGCGTAACGGACAGTTTTCCTTGTGGAATCCCATTTGGTTAGGTGACTCCCTTTCCTTGAAAAGCGGAAATGGATAAGGCATTCAAGTGTCAAAGTCTCAAAAAGCTTTTAAACGTCCTATCCCGAAATACTTTTACATTTTATCACAAAGCACTGTCGATGCGTGTGACTCACTTGTCCGTTTCACTTCGGCGTCACGTAAGGAAACGCACCTGCTCAGCTCAGAATTCCCCAACATAGGAGTCACCCTAAAAAAAAACCTTTTAACTGAATCCCTTTCCGCAAAAGCGACCTTCACACCCGCGTCTTTTATTTCAACCCCCGAAAAATAACAGTCCCTCCTCCTGCACCGTAATTCCCTTCAATTTGTACCCTTCCTTTTGAGGGCGCCACCAGTCTTCCGATTCTTTCGCGGCCTTAACTATAAACCCTTTTTACCGCCCTCGCGTCCCCTTTACGAACGACTTATCCGACCACTTAAAAACGCTCGCGTAAGAAAGAACTCTGTTCTTACGGAAGCTCCTATTTAAGAAGCCTTCACCTGCCCAAACACCTTGCCTTCCTCGATGCTTTCTCCCGGTAAAATATTTCGGCGTTTCTTATCGTGAAATATGTGGCGCACCTGGCGGCTGAGTGTCGCACTACCGAAACCAGCGGTTCCTTCTTTTTCCGGTTCCCCCCGCGGGCGTTCAACTTCGCCGTCGTTTGCTGATTGTCCGCCAAAAAGTTTTCGACGTTCTGATTCGAGAATTATCGTCCATTGACGAAATAAGTCTCTTGGTAAATATTACGGTTGAGAATAATGAAAGGCGTTTACCGCGTTCGTTAAAAGGATTTCAAACCGAAGAATGGGACCACTCATACTCAATAAAGAAATGGTTGGATAATTGTTGAATAGCGGATAATTCTTTTTCGATAACTACATAAAAAGTACATAAATTATATACGTATCATATAAACTTTCGCTAATGTATATGTAGGTGATGAAAAGAATCCGCCTATTAATATTATTTGGATTGATAATTTTCACCAAAAGATACAATACGATACGATGATACGATATCATCAATATGAGAAATATTTGCTAGAAAAATCAATATAATTTACAAAAGAATCGGTTTATTTATTCTTCTCTATTCTGGTTTTCCTTGCGAGTTTATATATTGTTAATTACTATATAAATATAAACTAAGATACATTCATCGAATTAAAACCTAAAACAAATCCAAATTAAAAGATTAAATACATTCTCTGAAAAGAATAAACCTTTTTTTGATGCTTTATTGTTTTCTGAAGCTTTGATTGTTGTATTCTGATGTGAAAATATTTAATTACGAAATAATAGTTACAGATGAAGATTTGATTTAATACGTATTTCCTGAGATAGACAAGATACCATAAACAGTTTCTTTCCAGTCAATGACAATAGAGGTTATATTATATCAAATATATATAATATCAAAAACTGTTGTAGTAAAACGAACTACCGATTACATTCCTACACAAAAAATATTATATAAGAATAACCTTCAGATTTTAATTCCTTTTAGAGCAAGACAAAGAGTACAACTTACAAATTCGAATTACGTTAGCCCAGCCAGCACCGTTTAGTACGAGGACAACACACAGCGTTTGATACCCACATAAGTATTACAAACCCTCCACACCTCGAGTGTTACCCAAAGACAAGAAGCGTTGAACTAAAAAAAATAAAAGACCCCTGAGAGCACACCTTTATTCCTTTCCTTTGTCCATTCTCTCAGACGGAAGATTCCGGCCAATAACTTGGACCATTCTCTTCAGCAATGCATCGTAATTGTGGTTCCTGTCACTCATCCCTACGCCATCCCCTCCCCCCTTTCCTATAAATTACCCCAATTATTCTTCGGGCACATACATTTCCCTTCAAAACCCCAAGTGACTTTGAATTTCGCCCCAAAGTGTTCCCATGTCCCATTCTTAATTCCAGGAGGAGGCAGGGGAAGCGCTGGAGTGGGAAAAATATGCAGTGATTACCGTCGAAGGAGAAAAATAGAATGGCTCCCCGAGCAATTGCATTAATCCGGGCGATGAATATTTGCCCATTCACGAAAGAAAATCTCGACGGGAAGTTTCGCGTCGCATTTGGAAAATTTGGGCTTTTTCGGTTGAGGGGGAAGTCTGGAAAGAGTTCCACGGCTTGAGATTATCGCTTTGGACGGACTTGTATTGTGCTGTAATTTCTATGAAAATTACTTTTCCCCGCTGAGGTAAAATGTATAAAAGGCGATGAGTAATCCCACTTGAAGAAAAAGTTGCTCTGATTTTGATTGAAATTCCACGAGCCTTCGAAACAATATATAATCAAAGTCGGTCTTCCACGAAAATGGAATTTAGTCGTTTGGTAAGAGTTTAATATTTATCGCAGTTTTGGTAGAAGTTTAAATGAGAGATTTATTTCTATAAGAAAGATTTGTTTCATTAAAATGTTGATTTCTATCTATTTAACTTTCAGTCGTTCTTTGTAAATAATACATATCTACTAAAATTAATATGCGTACTAAAGTTCATTTAGTAACATTTCCAAATGAACTATTTTTGGTCGAAAACTGTATAAAACTGATAAAGCAACTTTTTTTATAAATATATAGACTCTTGTAAAAATAAATAAATATTCGAGGAAATATTTCTTTCTTCAACAAAATAATTGTCAATCAACAAAAATCTTTCAAAAAACAGATGCTCCTAGTTTGTTTAACTAAGAAAAGTATTAAAAAGTAGCTACTTCCTATAAATAAGGCACAACAGGGTAGCATAATTTTTCCTTCTTTCCTAGATTTACCAGAAGAGTGAAACATATGCTCCTTTTGATAACTATATACTCAACTAAATTCCACTTTGGACAAATTAAAAGGAAGAATGTAAGAGCGAGACAAATTTCGATATAAAAAATTTTCCTAATGGTTTTAAAAAAGATTGTAAAAAATACATAATAAATTAAATCCCTGTATGAACGAGACAGATTCATCAGTAACTCTGTGGTTAACAATAAAATACACTCTTTCACGGTTAAGCTACTACGGTACTAGTTCACATTTAAACAATAATAGAATCACCATGGTTTTGTACCTTAGCAACAATTCAGTTTAGTACAATTTAATCATAATGTAAATCCCTTTAAATGCTCGTTCATCCAATAAAAATTCAGCAAACTAAAACAGACTAAACGTAAACGTGATGATATCAAACAAAAAACAACTTAGGAATTCAACGCACTTCTCCCTCAAATAGTATAAGACCTTTAAAAATCAATTTCTCTAACACGCAAATCATGGCGATGGATTCGTTAAGCCACACTCTAAACTACATTAATACTCTTCCACAGACATTAACTTGAAGTGCGTGGCATCAGAGATTTCACGGTGAGTGAGCGTAAGAACAAAAGACTGAGTTAAGGGAGTATGTTAAGATTTCGGGACTTCGCCCCGTGTACTCGCCTACCGTCGGCGGCCCACGCGCGGCCATCGCAAGACAATGGGCGGCCACCCGATACGCCGAAAGGGAGGCGCCATCCGCAGACGGAGGCGACCTTTTGGAAGTACCACGGATTAAAGGGGCCGACGGAAACAAATTCATCGTCCTCTCCAGTTACGCTACGTCTACATAAAACAGTCGTAGTGTGCCTTCCTTACCGTCGGAAATACCCGAATCTCGCCTTGTATGGATCTTCATTAGAGCGGTAAAGATGCGACGCCTCTGTTTCATTTAGGACGGTAATTTAGTTTCGTGTCGTCTGGTTTATTCGAATGTGTGATGAAAATTGATTCAAATGTTTTTCCTGTGAAATATGAGCCTCTCTTTTGCCAATAAGTATCGCCGGCCGAAAAAAGAATTATAAATCATCCATGCGATGAAGAAAGAAGCAAGAACGCTGATGAAGCTATTCAAACTTCGAAAAAAATATATTTACAAAAGCAGGTGAGAAAAAGTGAAAATTGTTTTCAGTGTTTTATTCGGTAGCCTTTTCAAACCACCTTCCTTGTTTGTGTATCCATGACGTGTTCTTTACGTAAATCAATCAGAACACATTTACCACTATAAACCATATTTATGAACTAATCTTTTAAATTACATGTATAATCTGCAGAAACCACCACCAAATATCACAAACCCTAACCTTAAAATTATTTATCTTATTTCATTTACGTGCTGCATCTACGGCTCATCATCATTTAAGATTTTGCTTACAGATTCTTTACCTTTAATAACGATTATTCATATTGATTTATTTCATGTTGATAGCCTAAATTCGTATTTGAAATTCATTGCGAAGTCGTAACCATGGTTGCACATCAGGGCTATCATACATAATTCGTAAAAACTATGGAAACGGGAGCATCTTAACAAACACTATCAAAAAAGCTAAGCCACCCTATTGAGTGTAATTGTGCATATAAATATAATTGTACGTAAAGATCATCCGAATCCATCCTGTCGAGAAATAATGTAAACGTGTAAAATATATAACGCACACCAATTATGGAAGTGTGAATACGGTACGATGTAGATTTTTTATAAAAAACATCGAAATATCCTAATAAATAAGACGAAACGGTAAACATCTCGCGTTTATAGGATAAGATGTATTCGAAATCTGCAGTAAAAAGAACCTGAAAAAAAAGCAAATAAGAGAAAAGTGTACTCACCATTTCAGGTACGGAGACGGTAGGCGTTGGATGATCGAAGAGATGCTGGAACTCCTGCAGATCCTCTTCCGCCTACAACAGAGCACAAGTGACGTTAATGTGACAAGAAAGAATTCATTAAAACATTGTTTTAGCTTTCCCGAAGCTCAATTTATCATCAGCTTTTAAATTTTACAACCCACTTTTGGATTCTTATTCTTATTCTTAGTACCTGTAGACAATGGTTATATTTACGTTTTATTCACTTGAATTAAAAAATATGAATTTCTTCTGAAATTTCCTTTATTATATATTAAAATAATTAAAATAACTTAATATTTATTTCTAGAATCGTTTATAAGAAACCTTTTTATATCCATAGGATGACAAATTTAACTTCATCTTATAGCTTTTTTATTATGCTATGATATATAACTTGTACAATTCAACGATTTATTTTCATAGAACTTATATGAACAGTTTGAATTTATTCATCTAATAGCGTACTGCTGTTTAATGCGAGGAAAAAACTTGATTTAAATCTCACTGTATGTTTTTAAAAAGGTTTAATTGATAATGCCATAAAAATTTGAATAATAAATATATTTATACTATAAATATAAGTATTTTAGTATATTTAATGTATTTAGAGCTATTTATACGTGTTTTTATTGAAAATAATATCTATGCAAGCTCAATATTTTATCTTCAGCTACTGATTTTTTATTCCTACTTTATTCAATACCACTATTATATTATTATCATATTACAGAAAATAATAGTTAAATATTATATGCGATTGTTCATTACAAAGATAAGGTTTTGCAACAAAATTAGTTACAAAAAACGAAGCCTTTATACGTATTCCTGACAAGATAGATATCTCTTGAATACACGTACGTATTTCTATACATGACGACCATCATAATAATAGATTTCCACCGTCATACATTCTCCATCTCTTACAACGCATCCTCGGAGATTCACGTATAAATTAAACAGACGCGATTCGCTACCAAGTGCATTGTAATTGGAAGGAGACATTCCTCCATTTATCCAAACACCTTCGGAAACGAGTTCAGCCGGGGACATGCCAAGGAGAATCGCCTCTTCAATTATTTAGAGGGACTCGGCGGTGGTAGATGTGATCCACCGATGAAATATGCACGCGCTAGATGAACCGAGCGATGATTTAATCTGTCCGCGAAAATCAGCGCACATCCAATGGGAGGGATTAATCCTGTAATCGGGACATGAAGGGTGAGAACGGGATCTAGTTAACGGTGTTAGGTCGTCGATCTCTGGGTTACGCGGGGTGTGAGTGAAGAAAGGCGTTGCCTTGGTGCGTGGGCGGCTGAGGTCGCGACCTTATGAGGAATAGGTGTGTGAGTGGAAGGACAACCGATTGGGAAGAGGTCGTTCGGCGCCGACAAGACACCATTCCATCGCCCTCCGATGTCGTCTGCATTCACGGATCACGTGGGCGGGTGCGAAATATCGTGTACGCAAATTCCCTTAATTCTTATTGCCTACGTATTTTGACTCTTCTGTTTCTTGGTTACTATGGCAATCAATTCTCATTAAGGGATATTTAAATGGTGAGAAACTCTGGAAAAATGGCTGCTACTAGATAAAATTGTCTCATAAAGAAGTATTGGGTTTGTTTTTATCCACGTAATTATCTTCTGAGCAATGTTAATCTAGAAAATAAATAAACGGATACCGTTTTCACGATAGTTAACAGCAAACAGCTGATAGTTAGATATTAGTAATCATTGATGGTACTTTATTGTACGTTGATGGCATTAGAGCACGTACGTACTAGTAAGAAAATATATATGAATTCTTAAATCAAGTATCAAATTTGGTTGTTTTGTCTTACTACGTTTCACCTTCCCAATAAAATACCAATAAGCAAACTAAAATTTCTAAGATAATATCCTTCTATCAATAAAACAATATATTTAAAAATTTCACGAATAAATTTCTTTAAAATTCTACATATATTTTAGATTTATTGTCTCTAAAACAACTCAATAGCGGAGAGTGCCCAAAGCAGAGTAATTTAATTCATTGATTTACTCCAGAAAATCGTTTTCCATTCTTTGCGTACACGAAATACGAAATGCGATTTGTCATATATCGCTTACAGTAAATTGTGAGTAATTGATAACTTACTCTGAATTGAACGAAACACTCAATAACGCCTCAAATAAAAGACGTTATTGGGGTCATAAGAACGATGGACGGCCTTAATGGGGAAATTCATCAAAACTCTAATTATTGAGGTCGAGTAGAATAGACAGAATTAAGAAGAATGATCTCGCTTTGATCAAACGAGAACCGCGTGCGATGATATCTGCTTTAGATCTACGAACGAAGAAGCATTCCAAAAGCTAAAAAAGGGATTAATTTCAACCCTGAACTTAGCTACAAACCCCATAGCTTATATTACATGTGTAGCAAAGCAACGACACAATTTTCCATCAACAAATACCATCCAATTGAGCAGTTCAGCAATCTGAATATTTATTTCGTGGTCGTACTTCAAAGATAAAAATCCTTCCAAATGGAATAGACACAGATATTCCATTTAACCGAGGAAGTAATTAAGACTACCATAAAAACGTTCTCTTTTCCAACTGCACCTGCGAGCTATGAAAGAAAATGGAAATGCATTCATGTTTATGGCGTAAATCTAATGCATGACTTTAAGTCTCCGATCCTTAGCGATGGATGGCATAGCCCTTAGCAAAACAAACCGCCTTCCAATCGCCGATTTCCGGTTTACTTTTCCACTCTAACGACGCGATAGAGCTGCGAAATATTTCATCCTTGTCTTTGAAGGTGCGGCTGGGAGTGGATTCTGCGGTTTTGATTGTAAAGAGCATCAGTAAAAGCGTACGAGGAGAAAAACATTTCAATGACCGTATTTATACCTCAATATCCAATTATGACTTTGTACGGACATTTGTTTTAGAAGTATTTATGCCGAGGGCAATTCAAAACCGCAATCTCTCCACCATTAGAGAACATCAAGAGGGAATGAGGTTTGATAACCAAGATGAGGAATTGGAAAATTTGCACTGCGTTGCTAGGGAAACTAAAATATATTGGCGAGAAAGTTTACAGTGCATTCTCTTAACGATAACATACTTAATTATGACTGATAATAGATAAGAATGATTTATTGACAATGTCAACGTAATAATAAATAACATACGTAACACTAAAATCATAGTTTACAGTGATTTTTCTCAGAAGGATAATATACTTGCGTCTGATAATAGATAATTATGATTTATTGACAATGTCAATACGTAACACTAAAATCATATTACATTAATAATAATAATAATTAGAGAGTCAACTGTTGGTATATTCACTGCAAATCTATTGACAGCAATTAAGTGTTTTCTTTCTTGTGTAATAGAACTGTTCTCACAAGCCAATATGAAACGGTCTGCGAAATATAGGGTTATTCAGCAAAAAAAATGCTATTACATAATTTTCTTTCTCTATATGTAAATGAAACGATTTCTTAGGCGTCATATTTCTTATTAAAATAATCAAAAGAAATTTTAAATTCTCTTCATTTGTTATGCACGAGCCTGACAAGCAAAATCTTTCTCAATCTACGTTGTTTTGACGGAACACAAAAATTTGTTGTATTACGTAAAAGAAAAGGAATTCTTCATCACCTGGTCAATGTTCATTGATATCCTGCTCTATTGATGACGAATTTTAATATAAATATTAAGAGATATTTATTATTTCTAAAATTAACCAAATTTTACATATTTTAAGATGGATAAAATTTATCTCAGAATAATTGTGAAGAGTATTATAGATTATTGACTTGTATAGCTGATTTGTTTTACACATAAAAATATAAAATAAATTCATAAATAGTGATATCCATGGGATCTAAATGACATCTAATTATTCCAAATGTCATACATTAACAATAATAGAATACCCATTGGAAATCAGAAAACCATCTCATTCACCGAGATGAAGAAAGATAACAAGAAAGTATATCTCACGAAGATTGACAAGCACGTGAAAGGCATACACAACAGAGTTAACCATTAATACCGTGGAAAAGTTGACATATCGTGAGTTAAGAGAAGATATGAGGGTTCAAAGAGAGGAGTCTCCGAAGGCGTCACTTCCGGTGCGCGCCCCTCCAATCAACGCCTCTGCATCGGCCGCGCCTTTGCCACCTCCACACCCCTACCCTCATTGTTCTCCCGAACATCCCCCGTGACCTCAGATCCCAATCGCTCCCTCTCTCGATCAGACACCGTATCAATAGGCATTCGGAAAGTGGGAAGTTTTCCAACAAAGATTCGATTCTCCACTGCTAAATATTCATGCGAGTCTCTTGTCTGAAATCTTGGACAGCTAAAAAGAAATGTAGCTTTAAATATACGATGTTCTTTATCTATATGTTGAATTAGAATATAAACAGAAATGTTTTTTTTTTATATTAAATTCCTCGTTGCTATGACGATAGTAAAATCAACTCTAATCCTTCCCTGCAACATCATGTTACGTACAATTACGTATAATTTTCATTGGTTAATCTTATGGATTAATTCCATACCAGCCTAAATTAGTTGATAGATTAAATAATAATGATTAGTCGAGAGTTTTATGCATCCCTATCTACGATCTGAAAAGCATCCAGACAATGATATACAAATAATCAACACGTAAAGTAACGAAATATACTTATAATAAAAGTTAATGGGTAAATTTTACTTGAGATTGATTCTGAGAATCCTGGTAAATATTTATTATCCAAGCACTACTTATTAGTAGGATATAATAATATAGGATACTTTTAGACTTATTCTTAATGTAATATAATATATATAAACGGAATTTAATCCTTGAACTGATTCGATGAGAAAGCCTGTATCATTCGCAAATGCATATTAATGAGGGATAATATTGAGATGTTCCATTTAAAGGGAGACCTGGATATTTTAATTAACGATTTATCATTATATTTGCAACACTTCAGAACTAGATAAAAATATTTATTATTTTTAGATCAATCCAGAAGTATGAATTACATTATATATTTCTCGAAACGATTCCCAATTAGATACTTCATCTTCATACAACCCTGTCATCCATAAACAAACGACGCTATTCCTGAACGGTTGATTTGATTTTATGAAGATTGATAATGCAAATATTTCGAAATACCGTACGGCAAACGAGTTGACCATTATTTATTTTTCAAGCGTATCTGTTACTCTACTACGAAGCGGCTGTCTAGGTTTTAAACCGAGGCAGTTTCTGATCTACCGATAACTTCTCACAGCCTCTCTCAGAGAAATGCAGAAATCACTAATCCAAACGAGATGCAATATATCAAAGTAACACTGCCTTTGCCTAACAATTTAACACGTCATTAATTCAGGGAGGTTATCCGCGAGCAGTGTCTCTCCTTCACGAGAACCCTTTCCATAACTGAAATAACTTCGCGAATCCCTTTTCCAAACACGCCTCCATCAGGTAGTGGTGCTTCCACCTAGAGGGAGGGATGACTAATCGGAAAATTGACAAATGATCGGACGATTGGAGGCAAGCGTTCAGAATAATGATTTACTCGCTTTAGGTCTCTATGGTAGCGGTTGCCGTCCGCGAGAGTAAACACGCCCATGAATTCTTATATAGGTAAACAGACGCTAAAATTGCTCTGCGGGCGATCCTCGATGCGATAGCTAGGAATGACCTGTCTGTGCAAGAAGAGCGCCACATAAATTTATACAAGAATGATTCTGCGAAGAGCGACTCGTAAATCGAATCCGTTTCGAGTGTGTCTCTCGAGTATTTTAGCCATTGCGTCAGCGCATTTATCCGATGAACTCACTCATCCCTAATTTTACTTTCTGTGTGTCTCGGAATTAAATCGGACTTGTCCATCCGCAGCTCTTCCTTACCACAGTTTTGCGGAATGTTATATTGCTGTTTTCGATGTTTTCAACAATTCCTTATGTAACAATATAGGAAGTTCGGGGGTTGCTAAGAGTCTATGCTACGACTAATGAACCTTGCGCATTATAAATATATTATGTATAATTTAGGATACTCTATATGAACCCTGATTTTCTTGTTATAGTTGGATGGATGTACCGACCCTTTATTAATAACACAAGAAAAGATATTCCTCAATCATGACCATAAGACGACAGTATAAAGATAAGAATTATTTTTCGATTGCATATATATGGTACTTAAAGTTTATATTCATGATATAATTCAACCAAATAATTTCAATTCGAGATATAATTGATTACGTAACGTTTTAAAGTTTATGTTGCACTTCCGTTGAAATCTCCATTCGTTGTCACAGGCAACAACGTTTGATGGGAAATCATAATAAAATTCTCGTTGCTATGCATCAAGAAGTAATATGGAAAGTTAATAGAATAGAGAAATTTTGAAGTTCTCGCATAAAAATACCACCAGCTGAAGGTAACGTATCTAATTCGTTCTCTCAATGTTCATCAACCTTGATGCCAAATGATGAGAAGCCAAAATAAAACTTAATTCCTTAGCCCATCTCTTTCAAGGTTTGGAGAAATCGAATTAACATTTTCCCAATCATTCCACTAAGGAGTAATTCGATTTACGCGATCGCTCATTCGAACATCGCCTCCAAAACAGACCACGGTAATGACTATTTAAAAGTCCCTCCGAAATTTCGCATTACGTAGCAAAAGGATTAGCACCTTGGCTAATTCCCTCCTGACAAAAGCGAGATCCACCGCCTTAATGGCAACACCACCACCGCGCTCGTAGTTACACGCACCATTTCCTCTCCCAAAGCGGGCACCCAGCAATCAGCCACAAAAATCTTTCGGAAAAATAATTATACCGGAAGGGGAGCCAATTTGATCTTGTCCAGAGATCACGAAGTTGTACGGAATCTTCAACACCTGTCCTGCGGCCTTGAACCGTCTTGCTTTCCGACGAAAACACTCGTAAATCCGAGGTCCTTTGGTAATTCGGTTCTAAAAGAGCTGTGGATTTAAGATGAGCTGTCATTATGCTCGTTCCGAGTACTTTGCTCGGCGTTTATTAGAGTCGGAACTATGTTCTACTCTTCCATTCCCATTTCGAGCCACCTCTTTCTCTCCCACACTATCCTCCGACTTCGACCGCTAATTATGTCCATTGCTCAAGTGAGCCTCATGAAATATGCATTTGTTGAAACTGCTAATGCTCGACGGGGGATCATCAATGTTACTTCCTGCTCCCGAGGATTAATCGTGTAATCCGTTTATGCATTTCCTCAAATATCTTCCTGTTTTGTAATTGTTTCTTATGCACTCGGTCTTGCATTACTTTTTTTTAAAGATTTTCCCCTTCCCTTGCTATTACATGCATCACGAAAGGCACTCATCAAAGGGAAAATTATGGAAGTTTTGATTTTGAATTTGGAGTTCCAAATTTATAATATTCACATTTATTTTGGAATCTTTTTTTAGATGTAGATGTTTATTATTGAAGAGTATTTTATTATATTAAGATGGTTATGACTTCATACAAGATTGCGTGGACTACGTGAAACGATGAGGTTGAATTGGAATACTCTATTCCTAACAGTTTGACGAGAATATATTTAAAAGATTTTTTGATTGAGTTCTTTAAATTTTGAGCTGATTCTATCACCTCACGATACAACGGCATATATAATATCCAATTTAATAATACGCATAACTGAGAAACATTCCTACGCTTACTGGAATTAAGATTAACTCTGTTTTCATTCACGAATGACAATCTTATCTCAAAAGTCAATGTAAGTCAAAATTTTTCTTTCGGAAAAACAAAAAATAAGATAGATTTGTCACCAACTGGTATGGTGTAACAACGGTAACACTCCATGCTATACATTTTAAATTTCTTTAAGGTTTATTCAATCGAAGCAGAGATGTTCTATAAGATACTAGACCAACTTTATATCTACAGACCTTAAGAATCAACTAGTTTAATTTTTAATTACACTAAATTAACTCAAAGTTTTGAATTTTAAAATCCCGCACTCTGAAACTAATTCTACGTTTAATATTACAGTATTTTCACGATAGCTTTCAATACTAATTGTAAATGAATCTTTCCCATAGTTTGCGTATATTTAGTATAACATCAGCATTATGCTATATTTTAGCGCTGATTTCTATTTAATAATACACTCTTCTTAACTTATTCTTCAACTTCCTCAAACTCTATTTCCTCTAGAACAACTCTTCTTTCATTCCAAAATCTTTTCACTGATTTTCTCTCCTCACTTATTTCCCCCACCCACCGCCATTTTTATTTCACTTTACACGGACGAACATTATTAATCGTTCAGTTCACGGCTGCCCGCCCCCGTCTGCCACGCCGCCCTGACTATTCTAATGGCCTTATTCTTGCGAGACGCGGCTTTCAACAATTCTCACGCGAGACTCCCTTCAACAATGAAGATTCGTAACGAGGTCAATTTAAATAAATCGAGGGAGGAAGGCAGTCTTCAAAGGCGCATCCTCTGCTTCGGAAGATCTCAAAGGTGGAATCGGAGCCGATGTAAATATTTACCGGTACATAAGAGGAGATTTGTGATGTGCGAGGATTAAATACCGCCTCGAGAGAAAAAATCGCCGAACACGAGAAAAAAAAGAGAAAACACCCCATCTCTAGGCTCTTCCGGAAATCACATAATTCCAAAACAAACAAAAAAAGAGCGATTTCGAAATGGGCATATAGCTGCGTCACTTCTCATGACAAATTCGAACGAAAAAAAAGCGTTCCCGTTCCTTTCCTCCGTCGGTGGAAAAAATGTGTTAACGGGAGGATTTTCATAAAAAGATCGAAATATCGCGAAGACTTTATGGGAATAGTTGTGTGGCACACACAATGGAGGAGGAAGGGGATTCTCCCATGCGTGACTAGCGAAAAGAAGCAGAAAAAACGGTAATGTTATGATTGATATGCGAAGGGAAGTAAAAATCGCCGGAGAAATATCCGACGATGACGGATGGCGGCATAAAAATATTTGCGTGGCATTAGGAAATAAGCAATTGGGAAATCAAATAAAAACCCAAACGAGATGCATTATCCATAATTCTTGTCATTATGGAAGATGATGAGTGGAGTGGGAAAATTGAAGGGAAAAGATGAGGAAGTGATTCTTGGGAAGAATTGGACGAAAGTAGAGCTTCGTCGTTTTTTGTTATTTGAAGGGACCATTTATTTGTCTTGTCCCATTCGTCTAATTCTATTCGTTGTTTCAATGCATTAATCATTCTGAAAGTATAGAACGAAATTGCTGATTTCCAAAAGATCGATTTGGAATAGTAATAATCATATTTTATTTTAATTTCATTGGAAAAAAGGTAATGATTTATATAACTTTATCGATTTATCTTTATGTGATATAAATAAACCAGTTTGCATAAAATTCTTTCCTTCCTATCTCGTGCAGGTAAAGAGAATTATATATCGATGTACGTAAAAGACATTTATTTTTTATGTTAAATAACATTTGGATCAATTTCACTCTTAATTGCGGAGTTAAACAGCATTCATTATTGTTATTACATTACATACCTATATAGAGATATCCAAAAAGAAAAAACTTTAAAAATAATCAAATTTCAGTATATTCTAGTTTGGTTTATTTCAATGTCACTTGAGAATTAAGCAGTTTAACTAAAGATTAAATTATAAAGTTTAGGTTTTAATAGTCTATTAAAGAAACCGTCAACTGTGTACGTTGGATTGCGTATATAGTTTTGTGAAATAATTCTTTTCGTAACTTTAATGCTCTATATATTTAATCAACATATAGTTTTACGAAAATTTACCTTAAAGTTCACATAAACTGAGAGAGAAATAAAAAGGAAATAATTCATAATTCCTTTTGATTGCATCCTTTAGTCTCAATTATTATTAGAGATAAGAAGTTGAAAATTCAGTCAAATCATTTCAATGGCGTAAGTAGCTCAATGGGACTATTAATTGAAAAACATCATTACGAATACAAATCACTGCGTTACGAGTAAATTACTGCATAAGTTAGTCCATCTTTCGTGTAACTCAAGACGAAATTCCACAAAATATCCGGAAGTCTTCACAGTCATCAGGAGGCGTGAATTACATACGTAATGATCCGCTTTGATAACTTCAGATTCCCCTAAAATTACCAACGGTAATTACACAAATTCGGTTCGATAGTCCCGAAAAGAAACTTTAAACTTCTGCTTTTTGTTACGAAACAAAGACCACTCGGAAAATAAAAATCGAGAAAGGAGAAAGTGACTTTGGTAAATGGTTCTTGTAATACGATCTGTCGATTGAGAGAAGAATGGGTTGAGTTTCGAACTCCGAAAGAAGAAACCCAGACATATTTTCCCTTTGATGGATCGCCGAACCACTTCCGAAAAGGAATTTACTTCGATTTATCTCGATTTTTATAGTCCGACTTCCGCCCTTCACGAATACTGCTCCGGGACAAAGGATGATCTCTTTATGAGAGGAGGTGATTTTCCCGACCGTCGATACGCCATCGATTCGAGGGTGGCAATAAAATGAATTAGGGTCTCTTCCACGCCCTTAACCTGCGGTGTTTTCTTTTTGAGGCCATGGAAATGATCAATGAATCGGTGTGGGGCAGAGATGATGGAGAGGGTGCGAATGCAGGTGTATCCTCCCATTGGGAACACCTCCCTTGCTGGCGACAGCACGAGTTATTTACTCCCGAAGGAGGATAAATAAGAAACCGAAGACTGTTTCAATAAGTGCGGGGGAAATGGAGGCTGCAAATTGAAAAGCCCTCTTTCATTATATCTGATGCTGAGGACGTGAAAAATGCTACCCAGTAAATTTTAACTCTGCACGAGCGGCTGATTCGAATACGTTCCACCATTAAGGATCTTTCATTGATATTTTATTTCATTAGCTTTAACATTGGTGTAAATTTAATGACATCGCAATTCGGTTCTTATATTTCAAGTCCATTTTATATCAAATTCAATAAAGAATATTATTTATAGTAATATAGATACTAGTAATATATAAAACTTCACTATTTGATGTAATATAAAAGTATCATAAAATTTGCTTATATGTTTCTATGGCAACAGAATTTATTAATTTTGACTTTTAATTCATTCGAGTTATAGATGTACCATCAAGACTAAAATTTACGTAAATACATAAAATTAACGAAAAACCCGATTAATAGTTCAAGTAGATTAAAATTTCAACAAAACAATTTTGAAATTTCGATAATTTTTGAACCTTCGTAATATGAATATTTACACTATCGATTCAATTCATATTTAGCTATTCCATTAATAAGCGTCGCGATGCATCCATTTACTAATAATTTATTATATTCAATACTAAAATTTCTATTTATCTGTTTCCTATATATAGTATTAATAAGAGAAAATGTATGTTATCAACACGCTGATTGGTGCTTATTAATACATTGTATCTTCGAACTTGTTCCCCATTATATTCATACAAAATTTCTTCCTTGAGATTATAGAACAATAGTAGAACTCGATTGTCGTATATTTACTTAATCTAAGATGTCGCTTATATACCGCAACGAGTTTGAGGTAAACCGCAAACTCATACCACAATTGATTGATTGAGGATCGGGAATATATTCCAAGTTATGTTCCACACCTTTAGAGGAGATAATTTGTGGTTTCTATGCTCACTCAGTTGCACTCAGCAATGGAAAACGTTGACGTAGAAGCTCCATTCAGCAATCAAGCTGCACAATTTATCGCATTATGTCATTATGACAGGAAATCGCCTTTTTTATTGAAGAGTCAATTATTTACCTTACGCAATGAAGATAAATGTAGGGAGAACTTATTATCTCTAAGACGTGGTAGTATGGTGGAGGATTACCAGTTTAAATAGATACTTTGTAATTCATGCATACCCTTACTCTGATGCTTAAAAAACAATTACTAACTCTATGATTATCAACAAAAGAGACAATATACGAACAACTTCAACAAGTATTATTCACATATTCACGACTATTACAACGATATTGCATTAGAACAACGTTCAAGGAAGAGATTTTATTAGAATTCAAAGTTTTAAATACGGATTTGACCATTAGATTTTAGAAAACGAGCTGCTATACTAAAACTGGTGGTAACCGTATTTCTAGCTCATAAAATTATTACGAAAACTACTGTAAAGTCTGCGTTAGAATTCGTTAAAGAATAACAATTCTTCTGCTATATAGACGGGTCTATGGCACAATGAGAGACAACAGAACCATACGTAAATGCATATCGGTTTATAGAGGCTTGCCCGGTTCCCAATCTCGGAAACTTTATCGACGAAATGGATACGTTTTTTCTGACCGTATAATTCCCTTATTCCGCACTGGAAACGAAGCGTTCCGAGCAATTTCGTCACCATTGGGAAAGTCGCGAACGATCCTATCGAACGCGATATCCATCCGGAGCGGTAATGAATCGAACCAGGCTGAACAATACGCTTTGACGCCTCTCGAAGGCGTTGTGTTTCATCGCGTACAGGTGGGCAAACGAGATGTGTATCGAAAGAGTGCCTCATTCATAAATCAAGTGGCGAAACGGCGCCCTGAAGATGCCGACTTCTTTTTCAATTTGACCGCGTTTACAATGTCCCCCGCACGTTTTAAAAAAGGCACTGTGTGAGAAAGAGTATTACCATCTCGCGTTGAGATCGGGGTGAAAACGTCTCTTCGGCTTAACCTACTTGAATGACATTAATTGCAACTTATTGCTGACACGGCTGCATATACCCACCGCCGCGTAATATACATATACCATTCGTCTCCTTCAAGCGTGCGCGCATTTTATTTCATCAATCTTGGGCTCGGATGACACGCAAAGAGTGTTGATTTTATTTGGTATTCAATCGAGGTGACACGTCCTTGAACCGCGCGTGTGAGATGCAGATCGAACGCGAGTTATGCAAAACTCACGGGAGAAAACGTGACTTACTTGTCTTTGCGACGCCTACGAATCGGAGATATGACGCGCGGGTAAAATATGGCGTTAATATTGCTGCTCATTAGTCTTTGTGCAGGCGTGAAGACCATCGGTATGGGATCTTGCAAAAGAATGCGATTTGCTACACCTTGTAAGGGAGGCTTTTTAAGAATTTCATGCGTTCACAGCTAAAGAGCTCGAATATGGTTGAACGCCCTCTCTACCATCTCGCTAAACTCGGGTTTAATCAATTAACTAATTTGAGTCGTTACTTAGTTACGGCGTATTATTTTCGAGTAGGTTGTCCTTCGCTCATTTCTGATTTGAAATGGATCGAGTTTGAATATATGTGGAAGGGTTAGGAATTAATAAATCCTGTAATGCTCCATAGTTCTACTGTAATCATCTAAATGCTCCTAGTTTTTTAAATTTGAAAGCTTTGGAAGAACTGATTAAAAATGCTTCCTTTTCCTTTATATGCTTTTGAATTGGTCTTTTGGGAGGATTCTAACAGATGAAATAAGATAATCTGCAAAATACAGGGAAAAACGAAGGATACAAGCTAAGTGAAAATAAGAGAGTTGATAACGCGGTGGGACATTCGAAGATTTTTAATTCAACAACGTAGATTTTAATTTATGTAATCTTATATACGTACATATATATATAATATCATATATTTATATAATCTTATATTCGATTAATTATACTAATCTTATATATTTAAATAATATTCATAATAGAGGAAATAAGTAATTTTCAGGATGCAATGGCATAATTGTAACCATAGTATCATTACAAGATTCTATACTTCTCGCTATAGAATAGATATGAGATAATGCTGGAAATAATAGCTCTTTTTAATTACTCTTGACATCTCTCATTCTTTAAATATCGGAACTATATTAATTCAGGAGAACCGCAATACTTTTTAAATTCGTTCGATCTCTTCATTGGAACTCAACACAAGTGCTCCTATAACCTTCCTATATAGTACAGTATCATTGCTACAAACAAACAAAGAACCATGGTCGCAACAAGATAACCCATGCTAATTTTCGCATCGAATTAAACGTGGGCAAGTTGCGATTTGAACGTGGCCACTCCCAATCTACTATTGAAGACCGTGACGCTAGATGAAAGGGTTAGATAGAGCAAGAAAGACGCCAGGTGCTGAAGGGTGTGGCGATTTGAAGATGTTCGAAGGGTATCTCCGCTGAGAGGGTAGTTATGGTCCTGGATTACGAAGCGGGAGATAGGAGGGTTTGGTACACATTCATTTCATCCATCCCACACACAAGAACGGTCGCGAACTTTTTTTTTATCTTGTCTCCTCCCTTTTCAATTGAATTCTGGTTCGATAACTGGAGAGGCGGTAAAATGGCAAAGGGCGGGGGGTGATAGAGTGATAGAGAGGAAAGGAGAGATTATAAGGCGAAGGAAACCTGTTTGAGATGCCGACGACAATGGTTTGAGAGAGAGAAGGTTTTTTGAGGGAGAGGAAGGATTGATAAATCGTACCGTAGTGCGGAATGATTATTTAAGAGCAATGATTAATTCTGACCGACGAGAGCAAATAATTGAAAATCCGTTCAGGAAGGTAAAGGGGACAGTCTAAATTCATTCCTATAAGGGCTGCAGTCTCTCCTGTGAGCGATGTACGTCGAAGGATGGCCGATAAATATCGAGGAGCAAGATTCCTTTGATGTCGATGGATCTCATAATTTGGCCATTTGCTTTAGTCACGGAGGCAAACAGGATGAGTGTGTGTAATTAATGAAGAGGCCGCATTTGGTCGTATGTTTAATTAGTCCCCATCTCGTGCATTAATCGATATGACCTGAAAATTTGGTGCTTCCGATCGTTGCTCGAGGATGAATCTGTAATACGCATCAAAGAAACTGCGTAGAAGTTTAATATATATTTATGAGGCATCAAATATGGACCATATAAATGTAATTTTATACCGTATATGATAAGAAATCGAACGAATTAATACTTCAAATGAATATAAATGAAAGAATACGTAACAAATTCAATCTACAAAGCATTCACTTTTGGGAATGCATCCTAATTAGGAAGTGCTATAACCTCGCGAAATTCCCCTATAGTATATAATTTATTGCGGTAGGTTTCTAACTAAACGTTCATCATCACGCAAAGTTACAGTAAGTAATAAGTAATTATATAACATAAGCGGAATTTTGCCTTTACTTTGTGGGTCTCCATCCTCATCCGGAAGGGCAATAACTTATCAAAATTCCACTTACATTATATAATTTATTACTACGGGTTCAAACTAGATGTTCGTCATCAGGGACAATTTACAAGAAGTAATAAGAAGTTATATAATATAAGCGGAACTCCGCTAAGTTATTGCCCTTCCGCATCAAATAATACGTATAAACATTTAAGACAAGAATCCTTTTCTTCATAAAATTGCGCAACTCGACCTAGTTGACATTAAGATGGAAGATGTTATCTCGCACGTAATTTATTAAAGAAAACATTTTTAATTGACATTTCTGAGAAATCTGAAGCGGGTAAACACATGCGGTATTGCGCTATCAAAAACAAATTCTCAACGCCTCTAATGAGCGGGAATTCATGCCGAACCGCGATAGTAATATCAGCGGGAAATTAAACCGCTATCGGAAGCGTTCAAAAGTACTTTCTCAAGAGGTGGAAAGTTGGTTAAGCAGAGGTTTTTCTTTTTTCGGAGAACGACGACAGGTTTGATACGATTCCAGGGAATGGGAGTGTTGAGTAGGAAGTGAGATTTTGGTTTCCTTCTTATCAGGGCGCGGGAAACACCGGCTGTCGATTGTCAACTTCTTCCGCGCTCCGTACATCCGGTTCTCTCGGCATCTTACTTCCTGCTATATTTTCTCTTTTCGGGCCAGATTAATCCCGCAGAGAGCGCCAAATAGCATCTGTAAATTTTCTGAGAAAGATAACCCCTCTGGTAATCGACATTTTTTCGTCCTGTTGCCGAGATTATGCCGCGGCGATCAAAGAAAAAAAAACAAAGAAGGATCGGAGAGCGCAAACATTCGAGTTCCGAAAGGTATTAGATGCGGCAGCGATGAACGAATTCGGCAGATTTCAAAGGCTTCCTTGGATTGGGATGTCCATGAACTTCTTTTCGAGTATTTGCTTTTTGCACTGAGTCACCGTGGCCATTTGGAATTTTAATTCGTTTATTTTTCGCCGCATTGACATTTGTTTGTCAGCGTTTTTCTTAAAGAGTGAATTCGAAGGGTTTTTCGTGAAAATTTTCGACTCGAATACGGAATACGCGGAATTAATTGTGCGAATAAATTTTTTTTCGATCCTCTTCAAAAGTATATTGGGTTTTGGTGTCCATGAAAGAGCTCTAAAGTGAGCTACCAATTAATTCTTTTCTTCTTTTGGACATCTAAGTTTTGGAGCACAAAACCTTTTTTTAAAGACATAAGGAACATATTTAAAACCGAAAAGAGGTAAGCGTATGTTACATGACCTCTGGGTGAATTAACTCTAGATATTGACTTATATACGCTTCAATGGAACACAATAATTAAATTGTACGTGATATAAAACGCAAAAGTTCGAATTCGAATAGAACAATCTGTTTTTAAGCTGCAATAATTCAAGGCAGAAACATTTTCTTATGTTACATTAAATACAACTTAAAATAATATCTATAAATTCACAAGTTTATGAATCATAAATGTACATTGATAATTAACTGATATGTTTCAATATATGCCTTTCGAATCCTTCGTTTACAATGTATTCACGAAAAGACATCGAATGGTAAAAATAATCTTACAGTTGTCCTAATACTAAGATAACCTCAAGAATTACTAAATAATATATGCTTGCATGCATACTTCTGTATAAGTTTAATGCTGAGTAAAAACCCAACCGTCTTTTAGCTATAGTCATGTAAAAACACACTATTATGGGCACGAGAATCACGCATTTCTATATAGACTATCCTCTCGTAAAACCAAACATTCCGATACAACAACACATCCCAAGAACGTCTGCTATCGTCAACAATAATCAGTCAAGTGCACTTCAATTGGCGTGTCTAACCCCGTCGTCAAGGCAACTCAGATCGGACTAATTGTTGCTTCGATAAGCGAGCATTCCCTCCGCTAGCAAATATCGGCAAATTCTTTATACGTCACGTCTTCAAATCGGCTACCGACATATGCGATGATCTGAATCTTGCTCCTTTGATGTGCCGCGCTTCTTATCGCCCGAACGCACGACCCCTGACGTGGACTTCCAATCCGTGACGGGCTAAATGATCCGCGTGGAACGCCACCTGTGCACCGACACAACAAACACACGCACAAGAAAACAAGACGCTTTAAAAAGCCCACCGCCTAATTCCGGATGACGTGGGAGTCGGCATCGGAAATGGGAGGTGTGTGGCGGGGGGTCCTAATTGGGAACAAGACGTTATCGGACCTCTCTTCTTGGTAACCGAAGGTCCCTCGTCTTGTTCCCACGGCCAGACAGGTTCCCCTTCCACCATCGAGGGTGAAAGAAGTTATTCCATAGGGAATAGGGGAAATTTTTACGGAGTGGTAATCGGAAAGGCATCGATAAAATTTACGTAACGGAGGATTGGGAAAACTTCAGTGCGAATTTGCGTGATGATTCTGAAGGAATTTATTCTCAATTTGTGGAACTCTAAGCACAGCTGAAAGGTCCCCAATTAGAAATAATTGCTATTAATAAATGTTAATAGATTTCCTATCCACGTTAAGTCATAATTAAAGAGGCTGCGTGATTCATAGAGTAGTATTCATAATATTCCTTTTCCGTTAAAGGAATACTAGCATTATAAACAATCTGGGTGAGCATAGTTCGTATTTATTTTCCTTAGCAACGTAAAATTATTTCATATTCGCAAAGCACGCAAAACGTTGCTTTTCCGGGGAACGTAACGTATTATAGCATAATACGGGTAGCAAAAATCTTAACGAATATATAAATGTCAAACGTAATTTAATTATTTTGTGAATACTTCACTTTAAATTCCAACAGTTACGTAGCGCTCCGATATCTTCTGAAAAATTATCATTTGCAGGGATGCTCGTCAGCTGATTTCAACATGTAACAAATAACCATTTAAGGAATTATTTCGCAAATGTATGCAATAGCCTTTCCTGAAAAAGCATTTCGAGTAACCAAGAGCGTCGAACCCTCCATATCGGCTTGTTTTCATCAAACATCTCCTCTGGCTTATTTTTCTTAGGCTCATTTACTATCTGGAATCTTTTCCCACTCACTGCTCTCATAACCTCTAATTTGACTTCCACCGCACGTCTGATCATACTTTCCCTTCTCAGTTGATGACTTATCAAATTAGCCTTTAATTTATTGTTGCTACAATTTTTATTGCCCCTATTTTCCTTAGCAGTGACTCTCTCTCTTTGAATTGATATGAGTTTCTAAGAGAAGATCTAGATATGCAAATGTTTTTGCGTAATCTCATGCGAAAAAAGAATTCGGTTTTAATGCGCTGGGATTTCGTCGATGCCGTTTACGATTGTACAGATATGACGCAAAACTATAATTTGGAGGGTAACGAATATTTTTAAATTTGAAAACGTAGAATCTACTTTTTTGTCCTTTATTTTACTTTTCGTGTTTAAATAATTAGCTTCTCGGAAAAGATTCAATCAAGCAACCATCCTCAAAGTAATTAATGAGTTGATTAACTTACTTTAAAACGTTTAATTGGAGCTAAAATCAACATTGGCGTAGGTATCTTTGTTAAAAGTAAAAGAATTTGTAGTTGTAAATATTCCATACAATTTTTAAAATGCCTGAAGATATACATCTACTCTAGTCTACTCAGAGAACTTGTCGCAGAGAAAAACTTATGCGGAAAATTTAGTGTCTTATAATTAAACGTAGAACCTTAAATTTCTTTATAGGCTGCTTAAGTTCATAATGTAGCTCATTTCAAAGCTATAATTTAGGTTACATTAAGACTTTTAATAGAACGATAAGTAAAGGGTATTTTATTTAATGATATTAAATGACTGAAACCTATAAACCTAACAATTGACAATTGATTACGTTTGGTTACAATTAAGACTCAGTGACAATTTTTCGTAGGAAGATAAAGTAAACTTTGAAAAATACGATTTTTTTCAAAGAAAGATAAATCGAAGTTCTGGAATGCATGAAACGATTATTTTTCGTTCATATCATTCACAGGATGTAGAGAATAGTTTTGGTCGAGCGCTACTCAATTATATTTCCTGATGAATAAATAATGCACATTATCATAAGTCAACTTTAAAGGAGAGTGGGTTATATAGCCGCGTCATCCTTTTCGGAAATACCGCAAACTTCAAAGTTAACAAGGCCCCGAACGATCTCACCGCCTTATTCATACGAATCACCCTCTGCACATGCACTTAAGCCTTCATTTGTCGATTATGTACGTCTCTAAATAAGAAAAAATCAAACGTACCGTTCGAAAGGTATTAAGGATGGGAAAGGAAAGAAAAAAGTAGTTCGTTGACTGTTTACAGACTCCATTTAATTCTGAACTGATCTTTGTAAAACGAATATAGATTAATTATAGATTTTGCTTTATATATCTTTTGAAACTCATCTGAACTAGTGCTTGAAATTTCGCAAACATTTTCCTATTAAAGTGAGAGCTTTAACGCCTTTATTTTTTCTGATGACACGATTACTAATATAATTTTTTTCTAATTAGACAATTAAGAGATAAATATAATTTTCAATCTATCTCTGGTAGTAATATCGAAATTAAAGAATGATACTCTTGCCTAGTAAGAAAGAAGTTATAGAAGAGAATTATAAAGGAATAATACTGTCCTTTAAAACCATGTACAAGATTCTAATGTTCTATTCTAGAATATGCAATGAAAGAATAAAACCATCCAAAATTTTAATCTTCTCTACTTATTATATATCTTAGCATATTTCATACGCATACTCTTCTCGTTATGATCACTATAATTAGTTTTCTAGAACATTAAAGAAAAATCCGTTACCACCATAATGTATGCAACGTAAAAAATGTAGGGTGTAATGTTCCGATACAAACACCAATAGAACAAAATAACAACAAAAATTGAGAATGAAAAGAGGTTAATTTCTACGCCGAAACCATCAACCGAACGGAGTAGTAATCACATCGGAAAAACATATACGTATGTAAGGAACGCCAAAAAGGATAAACTCAAAACAAATTCATCAACGCCGCGCAGTTTATGGGTGCGAGGAGGAACAACAGCAATCTTTCGAAGTATAATAAACGCACTTTCTGAAAGGCACAATGGAGCAATTCAAACTATCACGTCTTTCTTCGCCGATTCAAGTAGAGTTTCGAGGGAACTTCTCCATCGGTCGATAAGGTTATGGCGCAAAAGGGGAGAAGATGTTTTTGGGGAAGGGTTAATGGCGTAGAGAATCGAAGTGGGGGATTGGCAGCGGAGAAGGGCTATTGGTAGCCATAACGCCGCGGGGCCAAACCGAGCGGCGACTTTGATGGAACCGACAAAGGCACGCCTAAGGATCACGACTCCGGAGGAGTGGGGGGGGAGGCTGGAATGGGTGGGATGCCTTCTTCCTTTGGTGAAGAATAGAACGCCAAGGTGAGGACGTCTTAGGTACAGCGTTGAGGGGCATTTGCATTTCTGAAATATGGACCATTTTCGACCCATTATGATACCTCCGGGATGCAATGTGGGTGGTACTCTTTCTCAGTTATTGGTTTATCTTTGGTCTTTAGGATGTAACTTCAAAGACTTTTGAAGGTTATTGATCGTGAATCTGTTTGGAAATCTCTTTTCATCCTTTTAGTGAAATCGCGTGCTCATGATTCCTTTTAGACGTCGATCGATGTTTAACTATCTTTGAACTCCTTCCTTGCCAACGGAGTTAATGTCTTCTTCACAGAAGGAATTTTTCGTAAAAGTGATGATAAGTATTGTATATAAAACCAGACAAAAATAAACTATTAATGCCAACTTTACTACATTTACTTAAACCGTAATATACTGTAATAGTTAATTAAGAATGAAATGTATAAAGTACCCTCCTACGAATATTTGTTGTCCAACAATATATCTGACGTAAAATCATTCTTGCAGGTTACCAAGCTCAGTAGCCTTTATTAGGATGTATTCTCATTGTTTGTAAATTGGCTTATATTGTTACTGTAACAGCAAATTTAACAGTTCGACAATGTTAATAAAAATCACCTTGAAAATTTAATTAACTTAAAAGCGAGTTATATCGTTGGTAACGTTAACTATGAAGCTATCATTAAACAAGTAAAAGAATATAATTATGACGTTGAATAAACTATAAATTCAAGAAAACAATTAATTACGTAATTATGTTATATTCATAAGACTATTTGTGAAATATGTAGAACTAACACTCTCCACGACGATGAGTGACACACTACATATCTACATCGGGTCGCGAGAAATTCGTTCGTCTTTTGTCACATCTTCCCGCTCCATCCAAATGACGCGCTCTCTAAAAGTCATTCGTTTTCCCGAAACGAGCGGAATATTACCAAATACGGTTCGGAGATGTTTGTTTTTCCCCGCGTTAATCAACCACGCCGTCTATTCGGAGAAGCCGGCGAATAGAGTTTTAGGACGAGGGGTTTTGGATTGACGCAGTACGTACGCACCACGCGGAGGGCATGTGGGCGCGCGACGGAAGAGGATGGACTAAATGGTGGACCCCGATTGTTGGCGTGGGGCGAGACTCATTGCGACTCAAAACTTTATTACGCTCCTTTTTTGTTTATTTTTCGATGTGGAGTGCGCAAGAGAGGGTTTCGCTCATTAGGAGTGGACATTACAAGCTCCCCCTCTTGCACGCTATGAAAAGGTCATTATGTGAATTCGCGAGGAGTACAGGTGAGCCGACGCACGCACCTGAATCACGTCGGGGCCATTCACAAAAACGGAGAACATTCAAACCGGTTGGTCCTTTTCTACACAGCTACTTAGCTGAAAATATTAGTTTCCACTAATGAGTCTCTATAAGGCGACTACCTTTTGGGATGATGTGTACTGAGTTACGTTATGAAGTATGAGCTGAATAGTCGTAATTGCACCTCATTGTTTTTATCCTGAATAATAACATCGTTGCTCATTTTACTGTAATGATTGCTTAAGGAAACGCCAGACACTTATAAGTGATTCATAACTGGATGAGTGAGGTATCTATGAGGCACAATGTGAGAATCCTGAATTCTTTTTATTTCAGGAGCATTGCCATCAGTCTATTTTACACCTTATTTTAGCAATATTTTGGATTAAAATTAGCATCTATCACTGTTTATGGTCATTAGCTCTTTTAAAGCAGACAGCAAAAGGATATGGTTAATTCTCCTTTATTCATTTCTTGTAGAGCTAAAAGTTTTGGCAATTTACAGCAACCAATATCCATCAATAACTGAATGAAGATTAAAAATTGAGAGGGTAAATTATCATAAGTATTTTGGCTATTAAAATTCTGATATGACATGAAATTATGATATGAATAGTTCAATCGTATATAACATCATCTCGATTACTTAATCAATATAATTCGATAGTAAGTTCACTTTTCGAGAAGAGAGAAACTGAACGTATCTACAGTTTTAGAAATCTGAAAACTAAGACATACATAAAAAAACTAAAACAGCAGAAATTCAATTACAAAAAATGATTTAATTCGTCAGCTCACATAACACTGTTCTCCTCATTCTTCCATTCTATGATATTCACCAAAATATTCGGAAACGTCTGGAATCTTACATCGTACATATAAAACTGAACACAATTTCACGCCCTTTTGAATTTCGAGCCAATTTTCGACGCAGAAAGCAAACAAAGAATGTTCCGGGAAATTTCTGTATTAAGAGACGTATAAGAGAATATCATGATGTAAATCAAGCTTTCAGAGACATGAAATTTTTGCCGAGAAAGATTACGCGGTGGGGAAAACTGATGATGTTCTTAAAATCGGCACATGGTTCTCGTGGAGGATTTAGAAAGAGGGTGAAATAGACACATGACGTCATCTGGATGGTGGGGGGATGGAGAGACAGTTGCATTCCTTGCGATGTGTACCAAATGCGGAAAAGAAACCAGATGAAAGTGAGCGTAAGGGATGTCGAAGTAGGGCGAAACGTATGCCTTAAAAGGAAGAGAGAAAGATGTTGAAATATGTTTGTCACTCTATTACGAATCTATTGATGAAAGCGAGGTAATGAAATTCATAGAAGTAGCATATAAATTATTAATTAGAAACTAACGCAAGAAAATTAAAATTAACTTGTAAGGGAAGAAGGCATATTTCATCGGGTGAGGAATTTCTTGAGAGGTGTCTGGATGCATCGACATTGTCAGCGGGATGGGTTTCTCTAAGTTTATCTTCTTGTCTTGGAGAAAAGCCAGCCAACATATTTCCTTCCACGTCTCAGATTGAATAGTTTAATAAAATGCCAGAAGGCGATAATATTCTTAATGTTCTGCGATAGATGAAATTAAACATGCAGCCAAGGTATATCTTAAGCTGGAGAAAATAAAAGGCTTATTCTTAGCCAAGAATTTACAGTGAAACATCTATACTTTTGCATACTTAGAAGCTCGAAAAATCTTCATCATGTACGAAAACAATATAAGGTAAAAGTAAAATAAAATTCCTGTTCATTAATACTATCTGGAATATTTTAATGCTGATTCTTTTAATCCTTTAACTCACCGCTAATAGGAGTAGAACATTATGAAAAAAAATCAATAAGATAGGAATCTGTAATTTAATATCCATTTGATTGATTGACTGATAAGTGTTTTAGAACAACCTCATCTTTTTTCACAAATTTATTAGTCCTTTTAAGAATTTAAATCCTTAAAAAACATGTTATATTTATTGAGTTGAATGATTGTTAATATTTATTGCAAACAAGTGCTTAAGAGTTCATCTAATACGATTAACTTGGGAATCGAAAAGCGAGAAATACATTTTCATTCGGATAATACTCTTAACGAAAGAAAAATAAATTAGCTGATCTGAGTAAACCGAAGAATGATTGGCTGACTCTTACATTTCTCACTTAAGAACAATATACTGCTGAGTTAACGAAATCCTACAGAAGATACGGTGCACAGAGATTGGGTACTTGAAGAAATATACGTCAACTGAACTAAAGTTAGTGGTAACCATTGATAAAGGAACCTTAGAATAGCAAAAAGAGCGGATTAGCTATTCCTTTCCGAAAGAAGTCATACGTTGAAAAATTCGCTTCGAGATGAAAAATTGCGGTGCGATAATCCAGAAACGAGTTTGAGAAGAAACAAATGAAAGAGGAAAAATGGAGACAAATGGTGGAAGAAAGGAGATTAAAAAAGGAGAGAGAAAGAGAACGTGGAAAGAGGAATGTTAGGGGAGGAGAAGGAATGCACGATTATGGGACACAGGAGAGGATGACCTTCCAGAATGGAAAGTATTCGTATTCATTTGCGATGGAGGAATTTTCACTTAAAAAATAAACTCGGGGAGGGAAATGAATAAATAAACGGGTAATGATAATAATAATGAATGTTGGAAGAGCGAATGATGAAAAAACTTAGACTGGGGCAGTGAGGTGAGAGTTAATAAGTGAGGTCATTGGATGGAGAAGAGGGCACTTCCAAGGGAAGAGGTCATTCCGAAGTTCCATACTGGAAGACATCACTCGCAAATGTGAATTTATTTGACGTGCAAATTATAATGGTGTCTAATTTAATCGTGTCCTCATACGACCACGTACACCCGCGTCTTCCAGTTGTTAAACAATGCTCTAATATGGTCACCCTATTGCCCATATCATGCGAAGAGGAATATAAGTAATGTAATTATGTTATGGATATTAATTATGGATGTTACTATGGAAACAAATGATGGGAAAAATAGATGATTTAATTGGAGGACTCTTTGCTCTGTGATCCTTCAATAGAAGTTGCTCAAACTGAATAAATATCTTCGTACTTTCCACGGATATTAACTTTATATCAAGTTCCCCAATTATTGCAGTTTTACGCGATCAGTATATTTAATACCTGTTTTAGATACTAGTTAACATGTAATATTTCTTTTAAAGATCTGATAAGATTGAATTATTATAATTTCCATATCACTTCATTTGTTCAATAAGGCAATGGCTATTGTAATGAGTAATTAGGTGTTTTTACGTTGGACTTAAAAAGGATCGTTCCGAAATTTTCTTTCCTTAACTCAAAACCTTGTCTTCACATTTAAGATTGTTACATGTCTTTCGTAGCCTAGTAACCATTTCATACTCTTGGTAATAATAGTGATTGTTTATGAACTATATGTTTATAATACAAACAAATAAATATATTTTTTATATATTAAAAAGAAACATTTACATCATCCTAAAATTAATTAGTCTTAAAATTATTCATATACAGCATCTTTTTACGTGGAAATATTTATTACGAAATAAGCTTGAGGTTCAAATCATTCAGGTTGACATTCATAGGGAGTAATTTTCCGTATTTAAGGAAACCTTTTTCAACCCAACGACGTATATTTTCCCTGTTGATTATACTTAAAACAGGACTGAGCAATATACATCATCGCGCCTAGAAATTTCCTATAGGAACACGAAGATAGTGAAATGGAGTGGGTGCAGCGGAGGGAGTGGCCCGGAATGGGCGAGAGAGCCAGTGGAGATTGCTACAGGATGGCCGGTGATAATGAAGAATTAAAAAAATAACCTTCCTGGTTTGGGCAAACTAAATTAAAAGTCCGAATGGCTAAAGAACAGTGTCGCCGTTCCGCGGGGTTGACTGCAATTAAAATGCAACGTGCATAAAAAGAGAAAAGATGGGTGGGGGCAGTGGGGGCGTTGGTGGGGGGTGGAGTGATGAGAAAAGTTTTTTTGTGGCTGAGAATCCGTAATGCGAATTTTTCAGTGACGTAACTCAGGGAGGGATGGGCAACGGACCTTAGTCATGCGGCTAAGAGCTGCTTTATATTGCACGATTGTTGACGAATACAACAAAGTTGCATCGTAATTGGCGAAAATTGCGAAATTTTTCAATTATTACGTGCTTCGGACATTGCTTTTGTTTCCGAGTTGCCAAAAATTGTTTGTTTTAACGGAGAATGGCGCGGAGGTTGTAAAGTGCGAATCTGCACAACTCTAAAAGGCCACTCTTTCAAATATGTGGATTTTTTAGGCTTAATTTACCTCTGGATTTGATCCAAAGGTGATGTTGGTGGGAGAAAAATTGCAACAATTGAGAAGCCATAGTTTATGAACATTCTGTTGCCTAGGATTCTTTCTTACAACTGGTTACTACTATGATATAATAGTTTTCGGTTTGCGGAAACACTATACGTTGTTGCTAGCATTGTTAATATGTGTAATTACATAAGAAAAGTTCAGCTGAAAAGAAAGGTGGTCCGAAATATCTCAACTTATTTATATATCTTTCAATTGTGGACTTTTTCATCTGCAGCTGTATCGATAGTGGCTTAAAAAGAAGCAAAAATAAACTGATAAGATGATGATTACGTTTATGATTCTTCAATTCTGGATCGAGAATTTTGCTTCTGTTTATTTTACTTTGTCAAAGCCTAAATATTCTTTTCAGTAAAAATATACACTAGCAAATAGCAGTGGAAAGAAAAATGTACTTAATATATCCACTAATCTACCTATATATAAAAATTTGCTCTGATTTTGCTAAAAGTTAGTAATATCCAATACGAGAAAATAAATTTCCAGAAGATTTTTTATACAAAAAGAATTTTGTACGATTAATAGCAATTAGTAATGTGTATATACAATGACCCTTATTCATTTGGTCACATCAAACTGAAAGGGAATAAAGTCCGAATTTAATTACTGCTATTTACTATACCAATTTCTAAGAAATATTCTACCTGACATATATCACTGGAAAAATAATTATTTCCATACCAGAAAAAATGCACAATAAATCGTTGCAATTCTACTTCACCTTAAATTATGAAACAAAACGCGATGCAATTTTACGTATTAATGGGACGGATGTCTTAATCGTTGTAACTCATTCAGAGCACTGTGACTCTCCTTTCTGACACTAGATTACAGGTGGAGCTAGTGCTGCGGGTGAGGAGTGATGGGCAAAGCGCGTAGTTTTTGGGGAGAGAAGATGGGTATTTGGGGATGCTCCTGAATGTGCCATTCCAGCCTTATGGAAAGGAAGAGAAAATAAAATGAAAGAGGGGAGAACATATTTATACGTTTTCATACATAATTAAAATAAATTTCATCGTACGCCATGCAATTAGTTTAATGAGAATTTTTCTTTCGACCGCTCCCCGACTCCTTTCCACATCGTCATCTTTCTCCTGTCCTTTCCCCTTCCCATTTGACCCCCCATCCCTTCCTTCCCTTTGGATTCCTCATCTCCCCCTCCTCCTTCCTTCTCTCCCTACTTTACACCAATTTTCCCATACATCTCTAATCGCAGTGATACAGAAATACTCAATTTCTATGCAAAAGTATTGGAGTTATGAAATAAATAACATTTTACGTCATTTCTTAATTGAGTAATGCGTATATATTGTGAAATAAATCTCTAGATTCCGCGCAAGATGTTTACAGGACTTCTATTGAAGTTTTTTTTTCTTGCTGATTTATCCATCTCTTGATAAAAAATAGTATAAAAATACGTGTATTTACTAACCTCGTGAATGAAGAACAAACAATAAAAAATGAGAACAATAAATATGATAGAAGAAACATTACGAATTCGTTTCAAGTTAATTTTACACGAACTAGACAACCTCTGAAAAGCGTTATTGCAATATATGATAGTTATCGGCTATATTTTACTGTGGAAATAAACAGATAATAATCGAAAATAAGCACCATTTTGCTTAAGATAGGGAATAATAATAAATAATCAATGAAAATAAAACAGATATTATTCTGATAGCTATCAACTCTTATTTAATACTTTCAGTATCAAAGAAATCTGTTGAGGAAAGTATCATAAGCTTCAGGGACAGCAGAGATTAATAGAAAATTTTACAATCTTAAATCTGACCTTCTACTTAAATAAATCTATCACAATCAATCTTACTATACATAATAGATGGTAGAGAATGTAAACCCAGACTCATTAGACATTTACATTCTATACTTTCAAAGAGTAAAGATATCTTGTGGCGCTTTTTCCTTGTCCCCTTCACATCCCTCCTTCATTTCACTCTTTCCCATCCTTAATTCAAAAAAGACCCTCTCCACTTCTTATTTTTTCATTAAATAATTTCTCTTCTGCCGTAATATTATTTCATTAATTTATTTCCCCTCTCGTGGGGAACCTCTCTCGAATTTCACACCTCTATACTCGCAACACGCATTAATGTTTCTGAGGCACTAAGAATGAGTCTCTCCAAAAATCCCCATTTCCTCTCAAAACCCATCCCACATTCCTAACTCAATCTTTACTCATTTTCCCGCTGATTTTTCCCATTATGCAGCTTGTTCTCTATGACGTAACGAATACATTTCCACCCTTATAATTACCTCTTAAGGATAATGCTCGGTGCTTAGCAACCCTTGTATGTTTTTCTTCCCAAACATTATAATCAGCTACTTAATCAGTTTTTTTATCAGAATAATTTCCTGCTGGTCATTTCTTGTTATGCTCACGTTCTGAAACTAGGATAAAAACCTAGTTGACTTATTGCATCAAATTCTTGTACCTTCGGATTACTGTCCAGGGTTATGTCTGTTTAAACGTGGTGGTTATCTCAACAATATTACCCTTTATATAATTCCAAAATTCATCATACAACTCCTATTTCCTTAGAGTAAAGACTATCTCAAAATTTCTCGTTAAAATTATCTTTAAAAATCAGATATTTCGAATGCGAACATTCTAATGCTCTGTTGATTTTTGAATTGTATTCCAGACGTAAGTTTTGTTACAATCTTGATATTCTCTTTGATTCTTTATTCAGTGGCATGTATATTAAATATCATAATCAAATTCCATAATTTTTCAGGATCCTGATGGAAGAATATATTTATAATAATCTTATTAATTTAATTACGAGTTAAACGGACTATTATTTGGTCTATAGATAACGTATTTGTAAATATATATCTATTAAGTTTATTAAGATTAACTCTAAATCCATATTACGTTACCTATTCTGGGGCAATTAATAGAAATAAAATCCTTAAGTATTCCTAAATAATTGTACCCTGAAGACATGGATCCTTCAGATTCCCAATCGTCTTCCATCCTAGGATCACACTCTCCTTCTGTCATTCTCTCGTGTATTCATAACTTCCTTTTCTTCTCCTCTTCGCCCCTCCTTACCCCACCCCCTTGACCCTTCCAGCCCGCCGGGGATGCGGTCAACATTTTCTGCTATTAAGGGCGAATAATGCGAGTATACGCCTGTGCCATTTACGCTAACAAGCAAACTACGAAATTATCAACATTTCTCTTCCCCTCCGCGTCTTATTACTAACGCAAACATTGCCCTATTCCACTCGTTTAAGAAAAAAATCGCGCCTCGAACCGGCAACTCGCTATGGTGAGGATAATTTTTGCTTTTGACCTCGCTTAGGCCCATTACGACGCCTCTATTGCATTCTCTTTGAGTTTTTTCTTGCGGCCGAGGAAGGAGTTGGAAGATCCTGCTTTCTGGACCGTGCATTTATCGGAAGCTGCGTCACGCTTTTGTGTTATCTTTCGAAGCGTGTTTGACGGGGAATTTGGGATGAGTTGCGATATTGGTATCTTTTTTGTTTCTAGTACCCATCTAGTCCAATATTTACGTAAACACTATGCATTCATATTCGTATTTATTTTCAATTAACATTACCCAACCCTCTATGCTTTTGTTTTTTAAATGCAAAGTACAGAGTTTTAAATGGAATTAGTTATATTAATGGAGAACCAATTAAGATGTTTTTACTCATAAGGATACACGTTGAATGCCATTGTCCATTAATAATGATGATATATTGCTTATAGATGTTTGTGGAACAAAAGAATGGACATTGTTTGCATTGCACAAAGTTCAAATATTTCTAAATTCGAAGATTTAATCGATTTAACGATATTTTAACTTTCTAACAAATTTCATCCAAAATGTAGGAAAATATTCTTTCACTCCTGTTAAAATTGATAAATAACCTGTAATTCTACATATTCGTAAATCACTTAAATATAAGGTTTTAGAAAATTTACGGAGGATGCTTAGCAACAATTCCTTTGTTTACATAATTTAACTTGTCGATGGAAATAGAACCTTGATTTAAAGTCCAACTGAAGAAATATTTATTCATTTATTCATATTTTTTACGAAAATCGATCAAGAAAGTATAAGAAACTTCATTATTCCTTGGTATTCATACTATCATTAACTTTAAATGGCTCATTCTTAATAAGACAGAGAAATATAGGGAAAATGATATAACAGGGGGAATACTAATTGCAAATTTGAATCAATAAGGAATGAAGAATGGTCAAACAGAGAAAGAAAAGCTATCCATTCATATGCAAGGAAACCTTCATCTTTTCTCACTTTTACTAATTGTGGAAAAGCGCATTGGTATGCATCAAACCGTTATGTCGTCTGCGACGGTCGAATCGTATGTTTCATAGCTTTCCAAACCCTGTCTTGTGCAGTGTGAGTCTTGTGCACGCCATTCATCATTTCACGCCGTAAATCTCGTAGAGGTTTCACGACTCGGGTAACGGCGCACGAATCACTAATTTTTGTCTCATCTTGTGCAAAACGTACCGATGTTTTAGTGCCAAAAGGTAATTAACTTTTACACATCGGGAATTTCTTCGTTCATCAATCTCGGTTGACCATCTTTGCCTTGTGATTGCTATTGTTCAGAGGGGTTTTCCTAGCGTTCAATTTATTCTGCCGGTTTCCACGAAACGCCACAGCCATACTGCGCTCTCCCATGAATGGAGACACTTGTGTTTACTCATGAGATAAGGAAATAGGAAAATCTCCCTAAGCGTCCTTAATCAGCCCTTTTTCCTCGAAAGAATGAAAGTAAGTTTGAGAATCACAATTTCTACTAAGTATAACTATGTAGGAGTTTTATTTAAACTTGATTTTCTAATATGAACGCGTAAAAACTTGATTTAAACGCCTATAAAATAGATGTATTCAAATAATTAATCAAACGTGCGCAATATGATTAAAATATCCTTTTTAGAGTTACAAGATCATGTAAATATATACATAGGTCAACAAATTTCATATACAATCCTTTCTTGAGTGTGTATGTCAAACGTTATATGTATTCTACTTCTTTAATTAATAACGGAAAATACTTAATTAAGTTGGACTGGGTCATTATTACTGTTCATAAAATACTGAACAAAGATTACAAACAAAATATATAACCGTAAATTGAGAAATCAAGTATATGCTCTTATAAATGCATACTTTACTGAACCGTTTAAGCACTAATTCTGATATATCTTCGTATTTATCGCATTGATTATATATTTATTTATGTGCTAAAATCGGGACTTTATTCATTCTCAAGATACGAATTCTCTTCCATAATAGTAGATCTTATGAAGTAAAATTCTCATATTGGTTCATATTTCCTATATCTCAATAATAACGCAATAAAAACCCCATAACTCATTTGAAACTTGTGAAAAACGGGAAATTATTCCTGTAGATACGTCCATAAAGTAATTATACTTATGCGTAGAAAGTGAGGATTTTTGCAACAGTGCATGACATTCTGGGATGATGTTCTGGGAAGATGGAATGAGTCAGTGGGTCAATTTCATATGGTTATGCATCGTATCGTCTTCAGAAGAAGTTTATCATTTGGTGAAAGTTGTACGCGAGATAAGAATTATAGCTAACTTAAAGAATATATAAATATTTCATGGAAAAGGAATGGGGATGAAGCAAGACCAAAAGTTCTTAAGTTATGCAATTACACAAAAAAGAATTTAAAATCAGAAATCAACACATATTCACGACCTTACTTCAGTCATAAGCATTTAGATACTAATAATTTTTTTAAAGATAAAGGTGGCTATATATTGTCAACAAAAAAATCTTTTTCGAATTTTTATTATAACTCTTCAGTGTATTATTGTACTCTCTTGTTATTGTACCTCCTTACAATCATCCCACCGAAATGATGTTACTTAAATCAACATATTTTGTATGTTATGTCTTCGAACCAACTATCATTAGAAATATTTCTAAATGCCCAAATATATTTATGAAGTAAAATGATAAATGTACACAATGAGCTATCTGGTCGTTCGTTCAACTCGAAAAATCATGAATTGTAAGATACATCTACCATTTGAAATGACAATGAATATTCATCTAACCGAGAAATCAACCTCAATTGAAACAAATAGGCGCAACAAGTCACTGAACTTGTGAAATGCATTAAAATTCATAGGTAAGTAAAGGCATAAAATTATGGTAACATTCAATTAACTATATCTGTATCTACATCGAACACATTCCGCATAAATTCGCAATGAAATGAAGCTTATCTCATAAATTGCCACAATGATGATTTCTCAACCGCTTGACTCGCTCTACTCAGAGACTATCATCTCAATCAAGATTGCATCCTTGCGGATCTAAACTTCCACAGAAACTGTTTGCGAAAAAATGAGTAGTATGATGAAACTGTTCATCCCTGTTCATTGTTGTCGTGAAGAGTGCATTTCACTCCCTACCAATCACGAACTACCTTCTCCTAGAAGTAGATGGGTGGCGATTCTTGGATAACGAGCAGATGTGTGAGAACTTATCGCTTATAACACATTTTCGAACCATTACGTCATAGCGGCTGTTTTCCTAGCCGCATATAGTTCCTCTAAGATAAATGTATTCGCGAAAGTTTGACATCTATTCAGCGATTTTATTGTTTCATACGTAGCAATTTAGACAGTTAATAGCTGTAGATCGATTTTATATTTTTCCTTAATGGTTACATTTTAGCACGAAGATGACAAAATACTACGATGATAATTATCAAGAAAAGTTTTCAAGAAGGAATCGATCCTAAATTTTCAGAAACGATTTAAAAACTAAAAATATATAATGAAGTAAATAGCACAATCCTTCAATAGATACACCTATATGATATAGGAGAGTATACTCGAGAAGAAATACATATGTATAAGTGAGGGAACAAATTCTAGTAATCTGGATCATAAAGAAGACCTATGATAAATGATGTTACCTATAATAACTTGATTGGAAATGTAAGGGTATATGGCAATTTCTGATTAATTTAATGAAAACTGGATTAAATTATCGATGTTAAACATAAAAAATTCCCATGCCTTTCTCAAATATTCCCTAAAACAAATTCAGACAAAAACTGAGCTGTTGAACTAAGCATTCTGAATTGTTCTATCAAGCAATGAATTATTGAAGTAGCTGACTGATGAAAAGCAGAATTCAGACGGGGCTGACCCGAGAACTGTCTTCAACAAATCACACACCTTTGTCGGTTTCCCTCATAATTCCATCATAGTACGCTTAGCCTCTATTGTCATGATTCAGAGCATGTCTCCATGGTAAGTCTCCGCGATATCTACGTGGCTGAAACGTATCTTTTCCAGAGAAGCCATGAATGGCTGGGCGGACCGTAGGTCGCAGACCTATAGCTACTGTAGCTTTCCAGCATTTTACTTAAATCCATTCCGGCGAGCAATTTAAGCCGCAGTTTAGCTATTCCAACACAGCATCTCCCAACCACTCCCTCCTGGACCACTCCCACCAGCGATCGGACGCTACTAAGATCCTCTTCGCATAGATAGCGCACAACACGATGAGATGAATGAGTTTCGGATATGATCGAGGCAGGGCTGCATGTCCTCCCAAACCTATCTCCCTTCGATCCCGGCACGCCTGCATCGCCACTCCCTTAGCGGGACACGCGTGCCACGGCTGCAGCGTGACTACGCATCCCGACAGCCTCTCATGGACTCCCACGCGCTGCCTCTTGTTGCTGCTCCCTCTTGCCACCGGGATTTAGACTCTATGGAGAAAAACACCTGATCCCCGCCCATCTCTTACATTCCTTCTCCTTCGACTACTGTCTCCTGACTCCCTTTATCCAATTCTCGTCCTACCACCTTCTAAGGCTGACTTGGCTACAACATACAGGACCTACCATTAAGGTATTGTTAAACATGACATCATGAGATTAAGTATGTAGTATTCATTGAATCATTTTTGATTTAGCTCTAACAATTTTGTCAATTTTTTCAAGGATATTCCGCTAGATACAGCTAAGATATCAAAATTCCATTTTTCGGTCATAAGAAGAGTAGCATAAATTAAATACTGATACGAATGGATACTTCAAATAAATAGGATTGTGAAATTCAGGTTTTAATTATCATTTGTATCATATTTTTTAATCTTCCATGATTATTTTCATTCTGGTCAATGGTACAAAGACTAAGACATAAAATTTTTCATAATTATTATCAGTATATTAGTTATTACCCATACACGTATGATTAATGGTTTAGTAGTTGAAATTAAATAGAAAATGAACTCTAAATTTCAAGATGTATCGAAACTTAGGTAGCATTTTTCCGTACTTATGAAGCCAATTTTTCTTTTTTTACGTTACAATTTTGTATTCCAAATAATATATGAAATAGAAACAAGAAAATAAATAAGAAATAATTTTTAGCGGTCATTTATCATACGAAATATTGCTATATCGTTTAAGTCAACTATCCACATATGATTTATTTTTTAATAGTAGAAATTAAATAGTTAATGAACTCCAAATTTCAAGATAACTCGAAACTTATGGAGTATTTATCCGTACTCGAAAGTTGTTCTTTTCTATTTTCACTTTAAAATTTTGTATATCATAAAGAAATTATTTTTCAACGGTCAATTATCATTCAAAATATTGCTATATTACCAAAAGTTCTTGTCTTCAGAATTTTTATTTTTATAACCTAATCTGTACAAAAATATACAAAGGGGAAAGAAATATATCGTCCATAATTTGTCTCATTCTCGAATGCGATTGTCTTTAAAGATAAATAAAGTAAGAGCAATGCATATGGGGGATTATTTTCAGAATCGTTACGTAGATAAAGACTTCATGGCGGATGAGAAAGATCGCTATCTTCTCCTGCTTTTATTACTTTCAGGAAAACTCTTGTCTAGAATCGGAGAGGATATTTCGAAAAGAAACAATTAGCTCTGGAAATAACCTGGGGACTGTTTAATGTTTTATATATTCACCGCCGCATAAAATTATCCTTCGGGGGAAATGTCAGAGGAGAGATCAGCATTTTGATCGAGAAATAAGATTAAGAATTAAAATTTGCGAAATTCCGCCAATTGGATGGATTTGCGAAGACGAATTTGGCGATCTTTTTGTACAAATCTTACGATCCTCTGGCCTCAAAATCGCTCCATTTTGCAAATCTCCATCGCCTTGTTCTTTCCGCAAAATGATTTCGTCAACCCCACTTCATTGTTTCCCCAAACTTTTATGCACCGCGTAATAACAACCTTCAGCGTGATTACTATCATTACGTGGTGGAAAGAAAGACAAAGAAATAGCTGACGAAAATTTAACCCTTTCCACCCCAAAGAACATACCCTAAGACGCTTATAATTAACAGTGGGAGGATATTTTGATTATCCCCTTCTACACCACTTTTTATAACGCAAAACTAGTCATTTTCCTCCATCAGAAAAAATACCCCTATCTCCCTCTCTCCTTAGTTTCTCGAATTTCTCTCAAAACGAATTCATCGTTTCCTGTCGATAAGGATTGACGCTAAATTACTACCTTTGCCTTTTTCGGCGCTTCTCGGATAATTAACCTCGGCTCGTTTTGAGGTCTGCAGAGGGGATTAAAAAAAAATAAGTACAGCGATCTTTTTGGGCGCGTAATAAATGCATTGAGCAACCGAGATCGAGCGAATTTCTTATAACGCAGGAAGTTCACACATTCGCCTTTTATTCCTATCCTCTCTTTTATGCATATCAATCCCCGACTCGCCCATTGTCTTCCTTCGCAAGTGTGCTCTGCCAATCTTGGTTTCCATCGAGACTCGACTTTACGACTATCCGTGGGAGTGTTTCAAAACCAGTCTGAACAGCGCGATTCTGCAGATAGCAGTTAACGGTTCCGCGTAAAGACTTCATAGCGAACCGGAAACCTATTTCAAATACGGACGCAATTCTTCCTTTTTCTGCACCTTTTTCGATTCTTATACCGATCGCGGGTTTCCAATCCTCTCCAAACTGAACCACCCTCAAAGCTGATTCCGTATGGGTGTCACACAATAAGGGTCTGTTTGGGAATGTTATGTGCTTTAAAGTATCTTATCTAGTCACAGTGTGAAATAGAGATTGCGGTAAGGATTGGTGAGGTCTAGAATTATACAACTTATTTTGTGCAAAATTAGAAATTTGCAAAGAGAATTTTAAAATGACGAAGGTTTGGAATGAGTTGTAAAATAAACTCTAAGGAAAGATAAATAATTTTTAGTAAGTTTTCTAAATAGGTTGATAATTAATCATAATAATCAATATATTAAACTTCTATTTTGTTTGCTATTAAATTGAAAGTAATTAATCACCTTTTATCAAACGAAAATATTGCTTTATCTCTATATTATTAGAATATTGATAACTGAAACATACGACATACTATGAATAATATAAAATTTAGATAATTATCAGTTTAAATAGTTAAAAATACTTCAGTAATAATAAATACATATTATGAATACAAAAAATAAAAGTAACGTGTCGTTCGACAGCCATATTTCTCAACCATAATTTATGAGGATAAGCATTAAATATTCTTTGATATTCAGTGTTATTATTATTTATATTGTTTACTTTTCACAGTTAACTAACTCAGCGAATAAATATATATTTTTCATATTTAGACTCCTTAAAACCTTTTGTAACCAAGGGAGATTTATGACCCTTTACCGTTCCATAGAAGCTTGTACCAAAAATATTCCCATCGATGGACATCTTTACCCGTTGTACACGAAACGCCTACACCCTTCCAAGATAAATATTACTCCCTGTCAATGGCCATTATAATAGATAGCTCGTTTACCGGTTGCTTCCCTGAATTTCACCAACGCCATATTTTCCTCAACAATCCAATATTTGTCTTCTTGTGACAGTATGCCCAAACACCCAATAACCCGAGTCACCATCCGTGAAGAATATTCGAATAATAACCGCACGTAATCGAGCGACGTAGAAGCATGATTTATTGCCCTCCGATCTCTCGCAACGCCCAGAAAAAAAAGAAAGTCGAATCTGCGTTTGCGATCTGAGCGTCAAATACGATTCGACATTGGAATAAGCAGCGGAATTACTCCCGGTGCCATAGACCAGTCCCTATGACAAGTTACATACGTTCGCGGATAAAATATTTACATTCTGATCGCGATTTAATTGCCTTTATCGCCGCTCCTCTGTGACTGTCGCTGCAGGACATAAAGGAAAAAAGAACTGCGCCTCATTTGTGACCTAACAGGCTCTTTTGTTCAACTCCGGCAGATTCAGTCCCCGCGGAGGTGAAAGAAGGACATGTACCTGCTAAAGGAGTGAGTTGTTGTTTGACAGGGCTTATTGAGTAATGAGGGTTCACGACGTTTGACTCTCTCTCGTCCACAGAGGGCTGGTGATAAATAGTTGAAACGCGTTTAGCGCGCGCTGAGGAGGGAACGAGCTCACGACTTTTTTTTTAATCCTTCCTACCTCATTTTACCGTAATCGCCTAGATAGCTGGATTGAAGAATGGAGTAGATGAAACACTAGTGAGATATTTTGCAAAATATGGAAGATTTTTGCTAAATTGAGACTAAATGAACGTATAGATTCTTATGCGATTTTAAGATTCAATTCGAATCGCATATTGATAAGGAATTAAACACCTAAAATTCCATATAATTGCAACGATTTTTATGAAATCGAACTAAAATAATCCTCTGATACTAATGGTTGATCAATTAGAATTCTGGTCATAATACAAAGATTCGAGTTTCAGATAATCACCTTAAAGGATGATATGAAATCCGCTAGTCCTTTAAGTCTCTTACTGCATTTAAAAAAAAATATTTGTTGTTAGAGATATCGAAAAAATAATGTAAAAAATGTAATAAATCTAGCATATATACTACATCTCAGCCTTAGCGTTATCATATTTCACGTTAGAATATATTACAGTATTACAAAATTTTGTCTGAGAATCTTTTTGAACTTGTAATTTTACGTATGTCTACGGGATGAATATAACCAGAAATTCCCTCCTTGTAGAGTCCAGTAGTTTGAAAGTACCTTAGCTCAGTGTTAACGAAACACTTCTAATCTGAAGAAACATCATCCAAATCTACAGCGCTACTTGTGAGACAGGAGTTTTCGTAAGAGAAGATTCCCTCGGCGGTACCCCAAAAACCACGTGATACATATGCGTATATGTCGAGTCGAGGTTATCTCTTCGGATAATAAAGCTCAGGATAAACATTTAGGCCGTAAAAGTTAATTGTGCGCAACTTCTTATTGGCCTTTCGAAAGCGGCTCTCTCTCTCTATATAGAGCCTGAATATAAAATCTAAATTCATTAAACTCTAGGCAATGGCTTTTACGGTTTCCGCTATCCAAATGTAAATCTTCACCTTTTTGATAGGAGCCTCGCCCATTCCTAATGGCAGGCAAATTTTTCTTCGCTAACAAGAGAAACGCGTTAAATGAATTATCCCGGAGTTATAACGCGAGCTATAAAGTGTGTACGCAAGCGTGTGATATGGCAGCATCTACGGGGAGTTTGCCCAGCGATAAGGGATTCTAAAGCGTGGCGCGCGCGTATAATTTTTCCTCCATTCATCACAATAACCAATCTCGCACTTGATATATAGACGAATTCGAGAGGGAAGACTTTAAAAGTCTCGAACGATGAAAATGAAGCATAAAGTTTCGTCGGCGATAACGATATCGAGATATTTATCGCGGAGCCTTTTAATGGGAGATTTTAACGCTCCCCGCGATGGCCAACAGTAAGGCCGATCTTACATGTGTAATTGAGGGGGAATTATAACCTTTTCCCGTTCCGTCGTAGTATATCACTCCTCGGAAATTTATCCGATACCTTCCGTTTAAGGACCGGCACTTTAGATTCCTCGGAGGACGTCCTTATGCTGCACAAAAATTTTCGAGTTACGTCGACTGCCTTTGGACCCCGATCGTCCCTCCGCATCTCGCGTGCTTATGAAGCTACGCCCTCTATCCTCCCGTCGACTTCCTCAAACATCTTTCCCCATCCCCTTAGTCGCATTCCGATCGCCATGACGGCATTTACGATTCTTTATATATTCCCCACCCAGCGCGTTGACGCGCCTTTAAAACCTACTAAATAACTTATCTCCCGTCTCTTGCAAAAGGCAAGCTTTAAAGCCGTCGATCGCCACTATTCCTAACATTCACTAATGTTCGATGTTTTAGAGCGAATATCGTGTTCTTCCTAGATGGCTCTTTACCGTAGATGTACGTATTTTATGTGTGCTAATGGAGAAATTATTCCAGACGTTGTAGGGTTATTTGAAATAATTTGATCTTGTACTGTTATTTTTTCGTAAACGTGCCTTCAACTTCTAAGAAATTTTTGTGCAATTAGACATAGATCTATTTAATGGAACTATAGCAGAATCAATTAATTATAGCTCTGAAAAATTCAAATTCAACTATTTAGGTGTAATTTTCTATTTTTGTGGAAAATTATACTCGAAAGTGATAACTTAGTTAGAGCGTATCGAAGATCACTAAATAGTATACCTTTCTTTTGAGTGATATTTAACGATCAGATAGTAAAACGTAGTACAGACGTAATTTAAAATAATAACTATTTTCCGATCAACCGATAAAATGTTTCGTTACAAAATAGAGACTATTATCGCATACTTTAATGGAACTATGATGAAGTTATTCAATCGATGCTCTAACGTTTCTCTTATTATAGGATATAACAATGATTTCATCATCTCTTTAACTAATTTTCTTTAGCCTTAGGGTCTCCTAGGTGATATCAGCTCACTTATACACTGTCTCCAAGAGGAATTGAAGTAGTGGATTCGAATCCATAGACACTCCAAATTGATACAGATATATGTGAATTATAAATATTCTCTAACTCTGCTATAACCTCCTTGGTTACCATTATAAGTTATTTTTACAAATTAATTTGTTTCATGAGGTCTTCTAAATTATCTTTAATATTGGACATTATTTACATCAATAAATCAGAAAATGTAGCTTGAACTCATACTTGAAAAATTTTCTGCTCCATACTCTCGTTTACCATTTAACAGCAAGACTCTAGTGGTTCATCCTACGTACCTCACATTCCGTTCGTCGGTCATAGTAACAAGTGGAATTTCACGTACTAACAGGGCTAACGGTCGTTTAAAATATGTTGTACCCTTTCAAAGGTGCAACGTTACTTATCTTGGTAAACCATTCGCAATTGAATCAGACCTAAGTAAAGGTAATAGTCACCGTGACTCTCCCAACAACTGAAAATGAGTTATGTAGCTCGTAAATGTAGAAAAGGAAAGGCTTTCGTGGATTTTCCGCGTTGTAACTATTCCGAATGATATATGAGTTCCATTTGGCAAAGTGCCTTCGATGTCCGTCCATAGATTATATACGGCTTATTCCCTCACGTCGATAACATATTTCAATGACACGGAAATCGCTTATAATATGATAATAACCATTAGGAGAGATATTACATAATCAAAACATTCGTGGAACGTCTTCAGCTCATTGACGCAAGCGAAGAGCTAGAAGTGAATGGAAAAAAAATCTGCTTAAACAAATAAATTCAATAGATACACGAGTGTGTCGAATACAAGTCATTCAGAAATGGTCAATACAAAATTTCAATATACAAGTATAAGCTGGAGATAATTTTTACAAAATTTCCAATTTTTGGTATCTCATATTTGATTGTAAATTATGTGCTGGAATTAATGGTTACATGGCCAAGGCGATAACAGCTGAAGATTACTAAAACAAATTTGTAAGTGTTCCATTTAAGAAACCAATAAATTAATCTGAAAGGGAATAGATCTTCGTCCCTTAAATGTTAGTTGAGAAATTAATGGCCAAAATTTCTTAGAATAGACCTTACGTATGAGGTGATAATAATGACATATCTAACAGATTTATGGTCGAAAACCAATTGGAATTATATCGAGTCATCCTACTACCATTACTAAATAATTTGGAAAGGCTTAAATGCAAAAATTAAATTGAATTTTAATAATTTTCGACGATTTCCATAATCAAGTTTTAATTAATTTCATTATCTTGTTGAAAATATCACTACGCCACAACCACACAGTCCTAACCTATCATTTTGATTAACCTTTTAGGGACTTAATGAAAGTCATAGTGGAATCGGATCGGCCTTCATAAAACACGAGAACGAACTATATTCTTGTCTATATTAGACCTCTATAAAACAGTATCGTATTATAAATATACATTCAACTTTCAATACAGGCTATCAATTTAAAATATATTCACCAAAGGCAAACATATTGTTTGCATACCAAACGATTAACAAGATTTTGTATCATGCATATTATGTTTTCCATTCTATGTACGACGAATTTAGAGGTGACAATATATAGATTCACTCTTTCGTTATTAACCTATCATCGAATGAAAAACCAAAGAAAGATCAAAGAGTGGACTTGAAATATGAATAGGGAAAAGCGAAGATAAACACTGACGGGCACATGCAGCAAGAATGGACAGAGGAAGGAACCAGAGAGAAGTATACACACAATGGATGGGCGTGTGAGATTCGGTCCGAAGAAGTGTCGTGGGTGGACACATCGGATGAAAGGCTGTTTGCCTAATATTGAAGCCTCTTCCCAATACCGTCAATGCCTTAGACTTTTCAACTCATCTCCATCGAATCTTACTCCCTTTGCTTTTCCAACTGTCTTCGATTTTTATATCTCTCTCATGTCTATATTGAATTCATGCTACAAATGATTAAACAAAAAACTATTTCTATTTTCCGGTTTTGATTCCTATGAAAACCATTATTCCAATTTACGGTACATTATTTCAAAGTTAGTGAGTCCTTCGAAAGACGAGTTTTTCCTATCCTTCTTTTCTTTATATGAATCTAATATAGGTGATAGTTCTAAATACTTAGAAACAGCTAAATACATTGATAAATATTTCCCGTATTGGAGCATATTTAAAGAAATTATCTATTGTTTAACTTTACAAAATTTATTAATATATGGCATACATTTAGGCCCTTAATTTTCTGTTTGCTTCTAAAATCCTCAGAAATTTCATCAGATATAGTTACTATTTCTATTAATCTTTAGCTTATTTGCTTAACTATTCTTGCCATCCTCTCATAATCTTCAATTTTAACACCTCATCTACTAAAGAGGAGATATTTTGCAAGAAAAATTTTAAAGATTTTCATATGTTGATTCAATAGAATACTTTTCTATAACTTTTCGATACAAAAATAACAAAGTAATTTCATGTCTGAATACAAATTAATGTCTCAACTTAAAATTTACTCAGATATATAACTAAAACCTTAAAATATAATCAAGCACGGTTCTTAATGATGAATGCATATTTCGTACAATGTCTCGAGAATCTTATAGAAGATAAAAATCTTCAAGTCCCTCTAAAAACATTCAGCATAGTGCAGCATATATTCCCATATAGTTCATCTGTTTTTTCTTATATTTCCTTCTTCTTCTACCACTTCCTCCATTCCATGCCTCACATAGAATAAAGTCATTTGTCTGACTCAGTGCCTTCCAATCCTCCCCCAATTCCACCCAGGTGGCCTCCTCCTTCAAAACCCTTTCTAAACACTTCTTTTTCACACCCGTGCGTGGGGAGCCCTCACCCCGATCGACGTCTCCATCCTCTCGCACCATCATAAACTCTCATTCACACTCTGCACCACCGACCTTCAATTTTTTCTCAGCCATAAACTCATCTCTCGGCCATCCATTTCCCCATCTCTATCTCTCATAGGTGCTCGACATTAATCGCTTGTAATCCAGGCACGGGTACAGAATGAGAGCAAGTGAGGATGTTACCTAGGGCATACGTTCTTATCTCATTCGGGGTTATTAGAATGCAGTTACTGAAATTTTGAAATATCTCTCCTTCTACTGGTCATATTGATGTCCATGATAAGTGAAAAAAATCTCCTTAATCAATATGCTTCTCAGATTCCTCCATAAATAGTACATAAAAGTATAAAAACAACAAAATTATCTAACTAGTATTTCGTAGGCTTTAATTTATTATTGGAAAACTGGTTTGCTTACGAATTTATGCATCAAAGTGATGAATTTTCATGATACTGTAAAAATCCATCCTTTTTTATTATTCTCGTAAAATATTGCGTGTTATTTCTGATACAATTACGAATCATTTATACTTATATATAGTTACAGATTAATATATCAAATAAATTTCACATTTCTATATGACAATTAAGTAGTTCTAACATTCATATATAAGATCGAACTCTACGAAATATGAATTTTTTAGGTACGATGTATATTCACTTCCAAGTATCATCGGCATATTAAAAGATTACAAAATAACAAGAAGAAACGGAAATATTTGAGTAATTTATTACCTTAAGTTTAAGATAGCGCACAGGATGAAACCTCCAGAAAGTAAGAACCTATAACTATTAGCGAGCGTAGGTTTGGAAGTGGAAGTCATAAACCTCTCACTTCTGAAAGGCACAGTCTCTGAACCCTAGTGAAATCATAACCGAATTCCTCTTCCCATTCTCAAAACGCTCGCGATTTTATTATCGCCATTCAGTTCGAAACAGAACTGGTTTCCACAGGTGATTTCTCCTTCCAAAATGAATAATCGATAACATTTTCGGAAGGATTAAGTGACGTTTGAAATCAAGAGATGCTTTTTTAGACGTAACTCATTGTCGACTTGGAGAACACGCAGATAGGAATAACGACGTAATTTATTGTTTCGATTTTTTGGCTCGCGTTAAAAGAGGGAATTTGCATTTGATTATGATTCTCGTCGGGGAACTGTAAAAACCCGTTTTCTATCGCAGAATGAGGCCTAATTGCCGAGTTGCGAAAAAAATCATCGAATAAATTCGAGAGATATTTTCTCGCTGATTTTTCGTGATGAATTATTCATCAAAGTAATTGATAAATTCCTTCTCACCAGCAAAACTTATCGAAACGGCAGAATTCAGAATGAGATGATTTATCGGCTACTTCTAATGAGATGCTGGAACTGAAAAGTATGAAGTAAACAGCAACGCAAGATATAGTAGAGAAATTTAAATGGAAAGATACGCAATAATACTTCCTTATATTCTTGCTTCAATATCTGTGATCATATTATGAAATATTTTGTTAGGATGAATAATTACCAACTCACGATCAAGCAACCTTTAGAAAGTACAAGTTGGGTTTTCCAATCCAGTACTGTTAATTTTCTCGTGAAGAAGTTAAAAGTAACTGTGCCTTTCAATCATTGAATTATTCTTCAACTTATAAAATCAAATTTTGTATATATATGGAAAGAAAAATTATATCTTAACAAACAATATTAATATGATTGATTTCCATATTATTTAACCAAAAAAATAAAATAACTTTTACGTAAAAAATACGAGATTCTAATATACAATATCGGAATATTTTTCTTTAACATTGCAACGAAAACATCCTCGATAAAGGGGATTGAAAATTGTGTAACCTTGTACTTATTTACTGCTTTGTACTAATATAATACTAATATTGAACAACTTTAATATTTACACACTATCAAAAGTAACACTTGAATGGTATGACAATTCTTGGAGGTTCGAAAACAGTTCAGTCATGCCCTCGTAGCACAACGTGTCTTTTTTCTGAGGTTTCGATACGAAGACGTGAGGGATAGAGTGCACACTTTGGTTCCCCACTCAATCACTCCCATCACGGAGGTCCACACCCTCGCGCCTTAATACATCTCTTTCCTTCAAAAAGATGACTCCACCCTTAGGTTCCATAAAAGCCTTCGATTGGGAGAGTGAGGTGATGGAGACGTAGAAATACGAACGCCAATGAGATAAAGACGATGTGAAGAATCAGATAACGTCAGAGATTATATGATAATATTGATTTTTTATGAATGAAATCGTTGATTTTATTCTATACCATTCTGGACTATATTAATGCAAGGAATTAGGAATTAAAACGTCATTAAAAAGTTCTTATTCCGATTTATATATAATCTATCTTCAAGCATTAAAAATGAAATATTTTTGACCAGTGCATAATATTTCTAATTTTCAGGACTTTTTTGTTATGCGTGTACTTAATAATGGATGGTAAGAAAGATATTGGCTTATAAAATTAGTATCGAAGCACCTTAAACTATTGTTGTTATTAAATTGTTAAATTATATAAATTATTAAGTTGTTGAATTATATACGCATAAAACAGTCGATTCTTCTCTAATCATTTACTCTTACGAATTCTTCAAAGCATGTAACTACCAATTTATTAACACGCACATTAGGAAAAGACTCAATTTAAAATTAAAGCGCTGGAATATTATGAATCTCGAAAAAATTGATGATGAAATTGAAAATATAAATCGAAACAGTACTTCAATACTGTTATAGGTTTAGCTTTTATAAATATAATAAAATAAATAAATAGTGTTCTGGCATTAAAGTGTTGACCTACGAGAATTTTTATTATCCTTCAAATATAACTGGAAATAATATATACCATTTAAACTGAATATGATTTGTATGGTGATTTATAATATACGTTTCTACCAAAACATTACAACTCCATGGAATCATCAAGGATCATTACCTTGGATAAGTTATATAATATCATTACTCATAGAAGTGTAACCCACAACTACCAAATCTAAACTTAAACCCAATGACATATCCAAAATTTTCCTCCCTTGCCTTCCCTTGTTTCCATCGCAACTAAATCAAATAAGTTTACACTAATATAAGCCAATGATTTAGAGCGATAAACAACAATCTGCCTGGAACAATAATGAAGAAAGAGAGAGTTGGAATAGAGAATGGAAGGAAAGATTAAGTAGAAATGGAAAGTAAAAGGAAGGAACAATGGGACCTAAAATTAATTGGAAAGGACTCGGCGTATTTCAGCTGGTCCGAATAAATGTGAATGATTTGCGAAGTTTTCCAATATGAGGAAAATTATAGGCTGTCATCTGCGAAAAAAATGTCTTAAATTTGGAAACCATACGCAATCCTTGGGAATGTATAATTAATTTTGCTTTACAGAATCCACTTTGAGTAAGTTTATTGCCACTATTAAGAATAAATATGCGGAAATGTTCTTGAACTTTGTACTTCGTAGAACTTTTTGAAAGGGTTAAGTCTTGCCAGAATGAAATTAATTTGGAAGAATATTTTAGATCAAATGAATAACAAGTTATAACAGTGATTTTATATTTAAATACCTCAACGACATAGAGATCATTCCTAAATAATTTCATACTAATTACAAACATATTGTAAAATTCGTAGAAGTTTTAAGGTTTATATAAAAAGGTATTGGAGGAAGGGAAACCTTTGGAAATATTCGAAGATTGTATGAAAATCCTGTCTTAGATTAACCCACATCATCTCGACTAGGAAATTAAATGCATAAAAATTTAGTCAAACGACTGAATATATTTACTTTGACATATGAACCATAAATCAGATAATTTCATAGCCCACAGGTTTTTGCGTATTTCCTGCAAATCGCTGAATAAATTTTATTTCTAATCCTTTATAATTATTTTAAATACCCAAATTCAAAGACATATCCATCGTAGGTATTTGGTGGTTACTTATTGATAACCCTTTAACTATCAATCCACATTTTGCCTAAACTATTATACTTCCACCCTCTTAATCGTTAACAACCATACTAGTAAACATTAATTTCCATGACGACCATCCAAGACGTCCCAAAAAATCTTTTTGGGGGGTGCGACGTCCATTCCGATGCAAATGAAAGCTCGCGCATTGCGCGAATGCAGTCACATTAGAAAAGCAACTTCGCAATAAAACAGCGAAATTCCACTCCGCCAAAATTAGACTCTCTCTCGAGAAAACCCCTTTGAGAATGAAAAGGAGTCGCGAGGATCCGCATTTATTTACAACCCATTGTGAGGGAGGCCAATAGACGAAAATGGAGAACAAAAGACGATCGGATGTAACGATTGTGTTGCGGAGAAATCATATGACGCTGCGTGGGAGGAGTTACGAGCATCGGGGAGCGTGGCCGGCGGAAGGTGAGTGGGTCACGGGGATCCTAGCGCCGGAGTGGGTGGCTGTCGGAATGCACCACGTAGGTGCGGGTCTGTCGTGACTCAAGAGGACAGGTTTCGCGCCCTTTCCGAATGAACATCGGTAGACAAAAGAGGGTGGAAAAATAAATATATTGGGCAAACAAAAGAGGGAGGAGACGACGCCCACTCCGCGTTAAAGCTCGGATTTATAGCGAAGTCAGATTCGATTTTCTTAAGAGACAGCGGATTCGCATTTGAATTTGATACTTATTGTTCGAGCGGAGCGTGGATAATGGTTCGGCATCCCTATCGAATCTCTACGCGCTGAGTGCATAAATAATCTTTTCGTGAATCGAATTTAAGCCATGGAGTTGGCATGGGTTTCAATAAAAAGTAATCAATTAGTTTGCGTTCCTGTTACTGTTAGGAAACCAAAATTAATTTGCATTCCTTGCACTAGATGATACAAAGGAAATCTGTAAGTAATTGATAGGCCAAGAAGGGCTCAAAAGTCGATAATATAGCAATTAAAAATCATGCTAATATTCCTGTCTCATGACGGAAAATCGTGTTTTGTAAAGATGTTTCCGAACTCTTAGTTTGGGGGTGAATGTATGAAAAAATAAACGGATATAATATGACAAATAGATACGTACGTAAATGTAGTTTATGAATAAGGATTAACGAGGAAAAATTTTCTATTTCATGGAATAGATACATAAGTGATTAATGTAAATGATATCTCATTTCAGTGAACTCTTTTCCCTATGACCACAGTGACTAAAAGTAGTGATATGAATTATTAAGTCCATCTTCACATTTTACTTATCATATCCTTCACAACTGAATAGGCTACCATGCACAAAACTACAAACTTTACCAATTAATAAATTTCGCGATGAAATTCCAACTTTCTTTCTGAAAAAAACTTTCACTTTTCTTTTGGAGTTGTCCCCGTCTGCAGACTCCTTCCTACTCCTCAAGAGGCGCCGTTCACGCCCTCTTGGCAAATCTTCTTTAGTGCTTCTTCCTTACAACACCCATTCTTTTAATCCCACATCATTGCTTCCATTAAACCTTATCTATATCACTCATCCTGATCTGCTATTATAGTAGTTACAGCTCAGTAGGCTTTAAATAGAAATTTCAGCTATTCTTGCGTGAGTAGGCTTAAAAGTCGTATGTTACAAGATGCTGTATGGATTTGGGTACATATTTTGTCTGGATCTATTCAAGTACTAAGATTCTTATTATTGTATCCAATTAATTATGAATCGAATATAATACTTGACTACGACTTAATTAAAGAATTCAGACAAGTGATTAAAAATTAGACTTAAATAGATAAAATATATTCATTTCAAGTAAGTGTGTGAAAGGACATCATACTTTGGGTCAACAACAACAGAAAAAAAAATGATTTTGACTGAATTGACTTGATAAACATTTACACCAAACATCAATAAAAAATTCTAAATAATCGATAAAATACAATAAATTTATTTAAAGATCCGAGCAATCTTTAGTTTTAGCTATACGACGACAATTTGTCAGTGAGCATCAACAGAAATGTATTTTGGAAAATATGTCATTAAAATGTTAAATATTTATTCGCAAAAATTTCATTCCTGCGCAAAATATAATGACAAACTTTCTTTAATACAGCATTTATGAACACCTTCCTGAATACCCTAAAGCGTTGAAAATAATTAAATGCTTATTTACGACTCGAGAATTTTACTCCGACTCTTAAAACCATATTGGCATTGAGGAGGCGATACAAAAATAGACAGAGGAATAAAATTACCCCACGTTGTTTACAAAAAGAATACGAGAAATATATTAATAGTTTCACCCACCCTACCCCAACGATTATGTCTTTGAGGCAGCAAAAACATATTTCTAAAATATGTAAATCGAAAGGAAATGCCTGTGCTAGAAGCTAGGAGAAGGGATAAAAACAGAGAGCGCAAGTAAGTAGGAAACGGTCCGGCATCTATAAACGTCATGCAAATCAAATGGAAATGCATTCGCCGGAAACACTTTCTCATAACATCTTCTGAGGCGTGTACGTTACGCGATTTTTTTCACGCCGTTCCCAGAAGCATCTTTTGGAGGGAATACGGAGGAGTGGATGCGGAGGAGGGAGTGCACACGTTAAGGGATTTGGGATGCATCGCCTCGATTACGTGTGTGGAAAAGAAGCAGTCGTAAAAGGGGTGGCGGTGCAACTGGTTCGACCGATCGTAAATTGTTTTTCCACGTAATGTGCAGAGACGTGTGTGGGCGTGGGTGGAGAAGGAGGAAGATTAGGGGGATCAAAGAAAATGGGATGGGAGGCCTCCGAGATGAATATGGCGAAAGTCCTTCGCTGTCCTTATCCAATCATCTAATCAGTGCCCACAATAAACAAGTCGTTTAGAAAAATTAAACAAAAGCTCGTGTCTACGTAAATACAAATTCATCTTTCCTGCCATATTTGAGAGGATGTTTTCTTTTATGAAATATTAGGCCTATCGATGTCTACGTGGTCTTAACTAACTCTACTAACAAATCTTTTGGAATGTAACTCTGTACTGAACCCTACAAACTAGCTATCGAGTGCATTACAGAGTTCGTACCGCTAAGATTACCAGAGTAAACAATACTGTAGAAAGCGAAATAAGTACAGGGCAAGAATTCACTAATTTACGTTTAAACTGAAATAAAAAGAGTTCGAAGTCAAATCAAAATTTTCAATAACGACCCTTTGAATAGAATGTATTATCCTCTTTTTATGCTTGCAAAATCAGCTTGATTCATAAATTTAATATTAAAATTAAGTGAGATATGAATTCTTTTCACTCAGTCTAATCCAGTCCTATAGATTTTATCATAAGTCTGTTTCTGTAAATTGCTTAAACAAATTTGTTAATTCCTCATTTAATTACAAGATTCACAATTCCGAAGAAAAAATAGAAGAATTTAGAAAGTTTTACATTTGTTCCTTATTTATACGGTACGTATACCTGTACATAATTTACAGTTTCATTAGGTATTCTAATGAGAGATAAAAGCTCTAATAATTCGCATCTCGACTTTCACTTTGTTCTTCGCAATCAGTTGCCTAATCGACCATAATGATAGTGAAACGTAATAGACAACCCTTCCCTATAACATAATGCAGGGAAGGGTTGCCTTATCAACCATACACCGTTTCAAACATACTCATGTTTCTTCCCTAACACTCGTTTCATCTTTACAGTCTCAATTTCAAGGTGTAATAAGAAATCCAGTCTCATGGGAGTGATTTATCCTATTGCACCTACGTACGACTTAATTACCATTAGCTTCAAACCGAGATGTGGGGAAACACTATGAAGATAGACGAGGGAATAGATGTCTTAATAGAGGGATCCGAAACGGAGCGAGCCACGCCTAGCCATTTACACCTTTGATATTTGCGGAGCCATAAATGAATTGAAATTATTTTAACCTTCGGAGATTAATTACGCCTTGGGTGAAATCGTAGATAGGAGACTATAGTGGATTAGGGAAATCCAAAAAGATGCAAAATAAATTTATTAAGATTGGTAAACTGCAGTAATAGTTCATGGACACACAGGGAATTATAAAAGATTAAATAATTATATTACATTTTCAAAGACTTGATTAATTGTAATTATTAAGAGAAAAAATAACGATTTATTTATATCATAAATAATTTCTTTGTTAAGAACGTGCTTTTTTAAGAAATGTCTTCTTATTCTTCGCATGAAACAAGAATTAAATTCCCGAGAATGTAATAGACAGTAAAAGATAAGTACTCTTTAATACCTATCAAATAAAATTTGAAAATTATGTGTGATAGTAACATACTGAATGTAAAATACACCTATTTAATTACTCTTCAATGATTTGTGGACTTATATCTTTTAAAAATAACTCCTCTTAGCAGGCACATAACAAATCAGCTCCGTTATCATGATTGTTAAAATCAGTGGGTAACATTCGTGCAAAATCAAGCAACGTTTAGCGTATACTAATCCAGCATTACCGTTTTATCGAGTTAGTTCGTTCACTATAGTATGGATGGAAACATTCACAGCCATAAAAAAGTTACGATGACGTCTTCTAATGATTCTATAACCTACGAATAATCTAGATAATTGTTAGCGTGGGTACATAGCCACAGATTCCACCTCTCGCACTGATACTGATTGTGAGTAGGAGTTTAAGGTACTTAATCAGATAGGGAATACTCGCTCCGGAATAGATTAACGTTTAGATCATAACTTACGATCACGATAACAACACCAAGTCTACATCCTTTACGTAGATTTAGGTCGATATGCAATAAAACATTAATAGATGCACACCCTGTGACTATTGAATATGCAGATGGGGGTGTATTTATTGGGAGGAAGGCCCGTTAAAAAGGGCTGGGCCCATCAAACGCTTCGTCACTTCGATTGTGTCCCGGACGTTCGATCAGCCACTCCTATGGTTCGTATGAAGGTGTTCGGTCAAGGGCAGAGCGTCTTCACGGCTAATGAGCGAAGTCTATGGAGGCACAAAGAAACACGGAGACGATATGGGGGCGCGATAGGGAGTGGTGCGTGGGGCGGGAGATTGATACAACCTGTCAATGGAGACGTGTGTTCCCTACAACCTTAATAACACCCATTCGCACTTTTCTGGATTCCTTTGTTACATAAAACGCTCGTTTTTTTCCCTAAGCGTATGCAAGGGCTCGTTGAAAAATATCCTCGTATCGAACAATAGATTTCTCTTCCGACTCCATTTCGTAATGATTAATGCAATGGCATCGATGCTGGAAACGGTGAAAGGCGCATTAAGGCGGGAATCGTTCCATAAACCGATGTAGAGGAGAGGGGGTTTTTTTAAAAAAAAAGACGAACGATTCATCATGTTCGGAAAGGTCAGCTTATATTTATCCCAACATAATTATATCGGCATTTCGCGTCGATTATAATTTTTCTTGCCGCATCGAGATAAACATGCACGCTCTCTTTAAGAGGGATATTGAAGGATGAATCCACGTGAGTGGAGAGAGAGCTGATTTTCAATGAAGGACAATGGGATTGATACTCTCCTCTGGCAGATTTCATTGATACTGATGTACGGCGAAACGAGAGTGATGTTCTGTAAGGCACGAAGCGAGCAATTCATCAAGTTTAAATTACTGAGAATATAACGTTGAAAAATACTCCTAATGATTGTCTTTAACCGAGAATCGTTCTACGACCGAGCGTTCATTAATTCAAGAAATATATCAAAGGGTCGTGTATAATGATATCCTTATACCCTTGGACCAATATGTACCGCCCATTTCAACAGAATTGAAAGCCGAGTCGTCTATGGTTCTAGAGTAGTTCTCACGGCATTAATAAATAGCAAACATTATCTCTAATCGAAATCCTCCACTGGTCTAAATGCTAATAAATACTTCTCTTATAAAATGAGGTCGAATCGGAGAAAGTGGCCGTTTGAAAATGGAACGCGTGATTTATTGTTAGTTATACCAAGATACTTGTTTGTTTCTCATTTCCTGCCGTTACGCATTATACTTATCATCCATCAATATTCTGACACAAAAGTAAGAATGATTCATTAATTTTGTAAGCTTAAAGTTTTTAAAAAACAAATATATGATGTCGGTGACTATTTACTATAGCTATACCATTTTCCCATTTGAACCTTTTTTGTTTAGAAAGAGTCCTTATATGTACAGTTTATTTAGGCAAATAATTATATTTGCATTCCTTTACTTAACTCAAGACTACATATCTAGTCTCAAGTAAAAATTTAAAGAAATGGACTATATTAATTACCCTGCTTTGTTCATCGCAATTTAAAAAGAAATTTTACTTAAATGAAATAAATAATATTTACTTTTAGTGCGCAAAAATTAAAGATGATAACTTGTGTTACGTAAAGAATTCTAAGGCAACATTGAAGGTTAATTAAATAATTCAATCTTATATTTTTTAGTTCAAGCATATGAAGAGGTGACAAATATCTTGAGCGAAAAGACTGTTTGCCTCGCTTATAGTTTAATTAGTACGGTTTTATTTTCTTCTATCATAACTTCATTCCACAAAGTTGTGTTCTTTCATGTCAAATTTAGTTAGAGAAACTCCGAATAAATATTTTCTATAGATGCAAAAATTCCTCTTTTTCTTCCAGATATAATATGATTGATATAAATCTATATACAACCAAATGCGTAATAGATTAATAAAAACGAGATATACTATTTCAAATGGGAAAAAGTTCTTTAAATGATTAAATACACTGAATTAAATTGTAAAACCGCAGGTTCTGAGAGGGAAGCCATGGTTGCGAGCTAGTGCAAACATTTCCGAGAGAAATCGAAACTTCCCAGTGTTTTCATCAAACACCTGAAGTAAACATTTAATGGCACATGATTCCTACACAGCAAAGCCACCAAATTGAGCAACTTTCGACCGCAGACACCTATCCAAGGATCTAACCCGTGATTTTCTCCGTAACAACGCCTCTTTTTTCCACGGAACTGCTCTCTCGCGCGAGTGTGTGGTTTATTTCTTTGGTGAAGGTGCTCTTGAGGTCATGAGTATGACAGGAATGATGGGATGGAATGATTCAAAGGAACGTGATTGGGTGGGGCTGGTATCGGATTGATTGAAGGGTATTAGAGGGTCCGGGTGGGTGAGAGTGCGTGTGTGGCCCATGGAGGATGAGGGCCATTGCCGATCGAAGGCCCTTTCAGAACTATGGAGATTTCGGATGAGGGATAAGATTTTGTAGACAAGGGTGGTAACATAGTAATGTGGAAGATCTGTCATCTGAATACTATCTATATAAATGAGCTAACGGTGAAATATCAAGAGAATTACGTACCGTAATATGTCAATAAAGCTCATTGAAACTATGGATAAATATCCTTCTACCTCATATTAATATCGGAACGAGATTTACAGATGTCTTGCCATGATTTACAAGAAACATTTGATGAATTATTTTCTCATTTTACTAAAACATCGTACTTAAAGAAAGAGTAATATAGTCTGAGCTTAAATTAATTTTTAAGACGATTGTTATTCTGTTCATTTCTCCTTTTGTTTCTATATTGCTTTTCATTAATTAATAATATGTTATTTTCTGATGCTTTGGGAAATGACTATATATGTAGTTCTGAACGAATTCATAAAATCAGCGATGATATCGATACTTTTTGAAGTATCCATCAAATTTTGGCCAAGATTAAATTTCAAAACATTCTAATTTTTCGTACCGAGAATTCAATTTATTAGGTGCAGCGCTTCAGAGAAGCCCTAAACTTTTCGTGCAATTTTTTTTGACCACTTGAGTTCTAGTGCATTCCCTGAAAGCGAAAGCCAACTTTAGTCCATAAACTAGATTTGTATTGTATCAAACTTTCAAATTTTGAAGAAATACCCAACAACGTTCAAACACTTTTTATGGCATTTATTAGTTAATATACCATTTAAATTCAATTAAGTATACAGTGCCAGCAGCTGATCTTACACGATTGTTAGAGTGTGAACCAGAAACTTAAAAGGAGTTAGAGCAGAATATCACAAGAAATATATGGAAAATACCTAGAGAAATTTTTTCGCGATAAAAACCAGCAGAAGACGTTGGCAACTTAATAATTGTCTTTGAGATAGGTAATGATAGTACAAAAATAAATGTATTGAATTTATAATTTAGAAAACATCAAATGTAAAAGACATATCAAAAATGAATTCAAAGAAGCACCAATAAGACGCCACGAAAGCGTTCCTTAGCAACCCATTCATGAACCGAGAGTCATAGTAAACTTATGGTGGAGGAGTAGGGGGGAGGAAAGATATCCGATAGAAGACGATGGGTCATAGGCGAAGGGGGCGTGGAATTCGATTGAGATAAATTAGGCTTTAATTCCAGACGCCTTTGGAGAAGGGCGATCGCGTGGGCGTATGAGACAGATGGAGGCAATGATCATGATTGTCTAGACCGCGCCCTCTCTCAATTGAAGACCCTTCGTCTCACGAGAAACAAAGGGAATCTCGAGAAAAATCGCCGTGTCTAAGGATTCTCGCTCCGGAAATGATAATGCCGACGAATTTCGTGTTCTTTGCGCAATTTCCATATAAAACAGTGATGGATTTTCGGAAAGAAAAATATCCCGCGATGATTTTTCCAATTAATTCAACCGCGTCACGAAACAAAGGATTTCTCGTTGTACGTAGCAACCAGAAAACAATGGAAATGGAAAAGTGGCGTTTTTTCCCAACTTACTCTTGTGGTCCATTAAGAGAGGGCCTTACCTAACTTTGGAGACTTAATTGCCCCTAATGAAATATCGTATCCTTAAATAATACTCGTGGCCATTAAGGCTAGATACATTAGATGCCGTGAGAACAGCAATGGGCGTGTATGATTCTATCATCGTCTAAACGTTTAAGTTACTGCCCTCGGTGATTAATTGCAGTTTTAACAAACGGGGAAGAATGATTCTGTAATGACCACTATCCGTTTCTTTCGTGAATAAGCAATATTAAAGATTTCGGAGACATTTACGCAAAGTAGGAGTTAAAAGTTTCGATAGTTTGCATAAGCAGAGGGTATGAGATTTCATCAGCAAGACGAGCAAACACTATTATTTATGGCAAAGAAAGAATTAAATTGAATTATTGCCCGACCGCATCCGGAAATTGATATTCCTCTACTCTAATCGCATCAAGATAATATCTAACGATATATTCCTCATTATCGAACAAAATATTGAGATATATAAATATATTACAGTTCTTACTTAGCCTTTTAAATTAAGATGTATTTGAAGAAAATTAACATTCTCTCGAAATTTTCTACGGAAATTCATCATGATGAGAAAACTTATTTAATTTGAACAATAAAAATTTATAGGGGAAAGAATAAAAATTCTCTCTTCCTCATAGAAACGTATTTCTTTACAGAATTATAGGATATTTTCTTTTAAGAATAACAGTAATGAGTTGACGGTAACCAAGAATAGACATGATAGATATGACATGTTTTGTACAGTTATTTTCAGAATTTCAGACTACGAGATTTAATCCACCATTAAATTTGTTGCACTTTTCTATCTGTAGGTTCAACATCGATAGTGAAAGTAGCACCGGAACACTTTCACTGACTGATTTAATGTGACACATTGATGTTTCACTGGTTAGCAACCATCTGTTACACGAAAGGAAGCCTCGAGTTCGTTCATAGATGACTCTAGCTCTCTTTATGGAATGATGTACATTAGCATATTCCGAAAACAAGAGAAAAAACTTTCCACGACAAAATTTATACCTTCAGATTTACAGGGTAGCAGAGTTTTCGCAGTAAATAAAAAAAACCCAGATTAAAAGCTTCCAGAACCGTACGAGAAATTAGCACAAGAAAAACCTTGAGGTAGTTTCTAATAATATGTTCCGTAGCATGTTTAAAAAATCATTCGTGAGACTTGTGATCAATTATGTTTTAAATTGAATAAAGCAGTGGAAGTTTTATCTCAAAATGAAAATTTTACGCAAAGTTTTACGTCAATAATATACAACAATGAAATCAACAATGATTTCTTTGATGAAAACAGTTGAATTTCTACATCATTTCAGTTCAACTTCATCCTCGTATATTAAATACATTTCCGAAAGCCATGGCAACGAAGCCAAAATAGCGGTCCGTGCAAAATCATTTTTCGCGCAGAAAGCTGTAATTCTCTTCACGGGCTATTTTTTCGTCGTTCGAAGGAACGGATATCTTCGAAATTATAATTCATAGTGTCGTGGAACGGCAAACAAACCCTCGACCGGCTGATAATTGTGAGCGATGGCTTTCCGACTCCGCATTCGAGAAAGCATTTTCGTCGCATAACCTTTATTTATGCGCACGGATTTTGAGGGGGCGTTCAGAGGGAGTGGCGGTGATGGAGAGCATTTGACGACAAAAGAAAGAATATCGGAGAGTCCCTTCCTTAAAAATCCGAAGGTCCCAAGCAACGAGTGGGTTGCACCGTGAATGGGGAGACGAAGGAGTGGGCAAAAAAAGAAGAAGTTCAGAATAGTATCGACGAAGATGTTCGACATGAATGAACGGATGAAAAATTCCCGAATTCCAAGAGGTTTGACAATAGGAAGTTTTCATGTTTGGTGGTCTTATAGCGCTGATGATTGGGAGTTTCCTGTTATCTGTTCAGAAATCTAAGTAGAGGGCTATTTGGAGATGTAACAACGACAATTTCTGGATGTAAGGCATCTAATAGAATGACATTGGTGTCCGTTTTCATCCAGAATCGACTAACGATGATTACAAAAACGAGCAAAAAACCTGATGCAATAAATTACGATAATTCATACCTAATCTTGTTATCATGAAGGATTCCATAGCGTAATTTTGAATCAATAAATAGAGAACGGAAAGATATTTCACTAACCCTCACGTTATTTACCAAATAACTCATTAAAGAATGAAATACTGGAACAAACGTATATTTTATAATATCTATATTTTTATACATTTAGACGACCATATTACTTATTGCCCAAGATCATCATAAGTGAGCAACCCAAGACACTACTTTCTTATTGTGTAATCATTCCAAGAAGTTAGAAGGAACCCGTTTGCTATTAAGCAGATATAGTATACACAGTATATATGCAGAATTTATTTTTTTAGGAATGAAAAAACTGGTGGGTTTCCAGCAAGCTCTACGATATGATTCAAATTTCACTTAACGGTTGAATAAAGAACATCCGAGATATTTCATCGAAAGCAAAGTAGATGCGTAAGAAACTGAAACAATCTATTCATAGCGCTAAATTCATTCGTAAAGATCAGAATAAGTGATTAAAATTTATGTAATAAAAATCAAAGAAAATGAATTCATTGACTTAAATAAATGCATAACATCAGTATAGTAATTATCATAAAGTTGCATCTTTCGATGGATTTGTTTCTCCTTAAACTCCACAGAAGTTACGCATTCTTAACAACGATTATTGCAAGTGACTCTTCGAACAGTAGACTGATTTCTTCGACGGACCTAAGGATGCATAGAGAGCGATGCAACGATAGAAATGGATCTTTCGATGGAAGGTAAAGTGAAGTCCGCAACGAGGTCACAGAGGATATGTTCGCTATGCGGGTCATTGGGTTAATAACGACAGTTTGGATTGCGAAGCTATGAGACTCCTCCCATTTCTTGTTAGGAAGCGAGCCCGAGGCTGAAGAAAACGGCTACCTAGAAATCGAATCGGGATGAACTGTCGTTTCCTTTTTCATCTTGCTCGGGGTACTTGGGCGTGTGTTATAATTGAAAATTATGAGTCGGGAAATGCTATGGATATAGCTCGACGTGTGGAATGGCATTCCGCACAGGTGCCCTCGCAGATCTCTATAAAGAATGGAGATGGTAATAGAGGCGGACGGGGACATACGAGGCACAGGTTGCTTCTCACCTTTGATTTAAAATAATTGAGCGACTGTTGTATTGTATCTGATTCTATTTCAAACGGCACGGGAGCAGGTTTCTTCAGTAAAAAACGTGAACTTTTGAAAGATGCCATAAGGGAATAGTTTAGAACTAAGGTATTCGAATGGATACATTTACATTTAACTAAGCTATAGCCAGAATATTCTCCTGAAATAGATGTAATATAATGTTTTTCTTAACCACAAAGCTAATAACACATAAAATCGTATTCTATGAAAGCAGAGAGTTAGGAAATAAAAATTTCCTTGATAAGAAACTAAGGAAATTAAAAGAAACATAAGCACAAGCAATTGAAACAGAATATCAATCAGTGTATACAGTATATATGTATTACTATTCCATTAGATATACTGCAGAGTAAAAAATCAAAAATGCATGTGGAGAGAAAACTGTAAATCATATACGAATAATGGGATCGACAAAGAGTAAGAATAAGAAGAATATAAAATCTTCGAGTAAATCTTGAGATAGACATTTTGGCATAATAGTCCATAATAACCTCAATACATGGACACTGTCCAAGTCTGATGAAATTATGTGGGACAATACATACTTAAAAGTCATCTTTACGCTCTGATATTGAAATCTAAGATTTGGAAACCTAGAACTTTGATAGACCTGGATGAAATATACTTATTAATATGTACTTACTTACTTATAATATTTCGAATAATAATTTCATTCGTGGAATAACCAGACTGATAATGGCCTAATTAAGGTTGAAAAGGAGGTGAATAAGCAGGCTCATATTGAAATTGAGTGGGTGGGAGAGATGAGGAGAAGAAATGATACGCCCCCGCAGTTGTATGATTATGAAAATTGAATGACATCGTTGGGTGGGAAGAAATGAATGAATTGAAACAAGACACACGTCTCTCAAACTGAGCTGACAGCATCTATTTATCGGTTGTTATTAGACACAGCCAACATTAGCTAATAGCTAATTTGGAACGAATGACAATTTCTTGATGGTAAAATGTCAAATAGCTATAATCAATCGAAAGAACGAATCAGAGAAAAAGGTTTTTGTACTCGTCAGAAAGTCGATTAGCATATGCAAATTCGATAGATATGATGAATAAATGATATCATACTAAACTAGGCATTCCGTTACTTGTAACAGATTCTTTATAATTTAATAATTATTTATTAGAACACTATTTAAAGATTATAACGTAATACTAAATGAAATTTCCCTCCGTAAAGCATTCCATGAATATAATACTTGAGTATGTAATATCATGAATACATGCGACGAATCAACTTAAACTTTACGAAATGTTTACGTGAAATTAATACTTAATTTTAAATGTCCGTGAAGGAAATACAGCAGTATCTTTGCACATAATGTTTGATACCAATACTCAAGTGTATATGTGAGCGTTAATAGATTTCCTTCCGAGGCAATTGAGGAAGTGAGCGATTTATCAGCTTCTCTCACCTCTGCCTCTTCGACCGCAAGAGGCGTCTGCAATGGTTTACTCCTCCGAGACATGATCGAGTTAAGAAGCTAATGGAAGACTAGAGAGAGGGCAATAGAAGAAATTAAGAAAAGTGGAAGATCTAGGAAAGTGGGGATTGATTAGAGAGTAACAGAGAAGAAATATAAGTAAAGGTGAAAGGTGGATCCTCCCAGAAGCAATGGAGAGTAAGGAAGCAAAAGGTGAAAGACAGGTGAAAGTACTAACGCTCCGCTGCACAAGAGGGCAACAATGCAGTGGTACGGAGCACGGAAAAAGAAATTAGAAAGATCGCAGAAGCGGGAAATTGTACCACATGCCACATTCCTCAGAAAAAAAGAGCATGTGGATGAAGATTAGAATGGTAAACAAGAGTGAATCGCTTGACGAGCGTAGTTCATGAAGTAATCCGCTCGGATAGAACGCAAATACAAGGAAGAGAGCTTTTTTTAAAGTGATGTATTAAGTCGAGAAAAAGGAATAGTGAATGAATAGTTGTGCCTTTAATGTAACAGAAATTGGAGTCATTTCCTATGCATGTATTCCAATTTCGAGTTGAATTTATTATCTATTATTTGGCGATATAAAAAGAATAGAATGTTTATCCGTAAATTATACTCAGTATTAATGGAATTTCACGCAAAAGCTATAAATGGCATTTTTATTATTATGTGTATAGCTATTAAAAGAAGCAGATTCTAAGATGACACTGAAATGTCAAATACGGAAGCAGTAATTAAACTTACGGAGGAAAGACCAGGGAGTTTTATGGATCTTGCGTAATACTAAACATTATATTAGAGTACGCTAGAAGGGGATATACATGTATATGAATCTATCATTCCTCATCATTTTCTACGGAACTCACGGACCCATATATTTTCTTCAAAGGTTAAACAATTGCAAGGAACTTCGTTCTGACGAAAATTAAGTTAATCTTATGAATATTGATAGTTGAATTGATCAATATTCCTGAAGATTTTTGTTTTAAGTTCATTTGAGACACATATGCCTTAAACTACGTTTATACGTATAATACACATCTAAACTACGTATATAATAATTTCGCTAGCATCTATTGAAATTATGGAGGTAACTTATTGACAAAATCTCCTAATACAACAATCTGCATTATTTCCACTCATTACATATCTCATATACATTTTTCTCCTTCTAGTACAACTTAAATCAACACTGTTATGCAATTGACTGAAAGCCTACTGATTTATCCGCGTGCAAATTCGATCGCATTGCACGTGTCGTAGTCAACTACCGTGGATATCAGAGAGAGATTGAAAGGGCAGTAGAGATGCGTTGGGAAGTGACCGAGGAGATGGACCAATGGGATACACGCGTCCATAAAGCCCGCTTCCTTTTTATTCGCATTCCCCTTCTGCCGTTCGTACATTCGAAAAATACAATAAGAATAACGTTGCAAATTCCGCTCGAACGGCACGAATTGATGCGACGAACACACACACACACCCCTGGCGTTGCTGGGGTAATATTCCTTAATTGTCGCACATCGACTCAATTGCACGACTAACCCTCTATCCGCGGATCGAAGCTATCAAAGTGTCAAAACCAATTGCGATCCTTTTTAGTGAACACCGCCGCGTAATTCTTCGCTTCTAACACTCCCTTCTCTTAACCCTTCCGTTCATCCATTCCATCAGCACACTCACGCCCCCTTTTATATCCTATCGAATGATTTATCAAATGTATTCATTCCCAGATTAGAAGACAAGAACACGTAAATAAATTTTTATGGATACAACCTAGTGTTTCTCATCGGAGTTATGCATACATACACACGTCTTTATATTATATTATGTTATGTTTATAGGGATAGGATACTCTACGAGTCTATTGATGAAGTGTTGCTAAGAAACGAAATTTGTAGATGCCAGTCATTTGAACTTCATATACTCCTTCTTTCTATAAGTTTCAGGTTTGAAAAAGCATCTGATTACTCATTACGAAGATATTACTATTGTTATACTATTACCATTAGTGCGTTTTAAGTTGGAAACTTTACTTTAAAAGTTTCCTTATTGAATCTACGTATCATTTCCCTTCATATTCTAACACATCTAACAACCCCCTCTTCAAACTTTCCACTTTACATTCGTTCTATTAATCCTTGATTTTATTAATCTTTTTGGGTGTTACGATCACCAACTGTCGTCTTCTACATGCTTGTACATACATCACTAAAGCTGCCAAAATTAGACTAAAACATCCAGCTATTCTGTACAGCACCAATCCATCTACATCCAGACCACAGGAATTTTTATATTAATTAGTAACCAGGGCGTGACTCTCCCTCAAGGCAATTTTGCACATTTAAACTTCGCGCCATTTTGCGTATCTAATCGCTTTAATCCCACCTACAGCGCCAACAACAGATGTTTGCACACGGAGAAACTAGTGAAACGTAATGAAGTGGAGGCCTATAAGAGAGGGACAATGGCAGTGTGGCTTTCCTCCAAAAAAAGAGGGAATGCGCGGCGTCTGAAGGGGGGGGTTGCTTTATGGGATAATAAATCCTAAGAATTCGAAGTCCGAGGAGGGCCTATGATGGCGTTGGTCAAGAACAAGTGGGGCCCAAACACCTGCCGACTCCTTTGACTAAAAATTAACGGGTGTCGATTTCCATTTCGAGAAGGGAATTTTTAAGAGATGGCTCTTGCAGGAGAGGCGTTAATTAAGAGGGTTGAAAATTTCAATTTGGAAAAGGAATGTGGAATATTTCATGAACGGAAGCATATTCGGGGGTGAGCTCATGCTGGATTCCCGGCCTCTGCAGATTTTTATGTGCCGAAAAAAAACAGTTATGTCGTTTCGCATTTCTATGTCTATCGATACTGAAAACGTTATTTCTATTTTCATAGTTTTATGGACCTTTTGACCTCTTCCATTTTTAATAATTAAAAGTGATTGCGCTGTAGACCATTATGAAAAATTCACTTATTATTAATTCATAATAGATAGTAAGTAATTACTACCTGTTATGGATGCTAAGTAATCTGGATAAGCAACAACATTAATGCATTCCAAAACAATTATAAGAAATTCAAATAGATCAATCGACTAGCCAATTTTGAAAATATAGTTCTAAAAAGTAGTAAAACAATAATAATTATACAAAGATCATTAGCTTTCTACAATGTCACTCCTAAAAAATAATAATTTTATTTTAGCCTACTTTTTTAGACTTTCTTTTAGCAATAAGATATATAAGAGTTTTAGTTCAATTTACAGTTGATAATCATTGTTTGGAAAGACTGACAGACAGAGGAAAATACGTTATTGGATAACAAACTACCAAAATTACTACAACTTCAATACTATATTTCATTAAATAAACTTTGAAGAGTACTTTACATTGTTCTTATTAAGGTCAATATTGCTTTTTACGTAGTTGTCTATCGATTAAAGATTAAGAGTAAGTTTATGCTGATAACTACTTCAACGGTTCGCCATGTGTATATAGCAATATGAAATTCGTTTGCGTCAACGTATACTTTCCAATACTATATACATTTTTTTAATATCAATCTTCTTTAATTATTTCCCCTATATTTAGGCATATATTACTTTTTGTAATTAGAATATTCTACGTTAAATTTCCTCATCCTTCCTTACTTAAAAAGTTTCGTTCCCAAAATTAAAATACATTGACGCAAGATAAGGCTAAATACTTTCCATCACTATTTCATGCACGAAAAGACGTCTCCTATCCATATACGTGTCAACGCTTAATTTCGGAAATCTTCATGCATGGTGATGGAATATTTACTCTTACTAAACGGCGCCGATTGGGCAGCGCGACTCTGCACGCATTCCATCTCAATTGTAGCACAGTGTCAATTGCGCACAGCCCCTCTCACTTGTTTCCATCCTCATCCGGTTGTCCCCTTCTATCTTCAGATACCCTTCTGAATTGAGTGCTTCGGATCCCTTCCTTTTATTCCGTTTTTATATCGTTTCATTTCCTTTTTCTGTTTCCTCATTAATCTCATTTCCCCGAAATAGGAACTCCTCGCCATCAATTTTTCTCCAGCTTTCTTCGTCTCTCTCTCGATTTCTTTCGAATTCCGCCCACATATCGAATTTCACGTATTTCAGCTCATTATAAAACGTCTACCATCGCGGCTTATGATGATGATATATGCCTCTAAGGATATGTCTCCCCCCCCCCCTTCGCCCCTTCCCAATTTCCTAAAGGAATGTGCTATTTTTGACTTGCCATTTAATCTGCCCATTTGAATGTGGAGAGCGGGAAGCTGTCTTCCGTTCGCGAACGTACAATTCATGCAAATCAACAGTTCAATTATATTCATGAGTCAATCATAATTCATTCAATAGACATAAGAATACATTTTTACGTAATATAAACGATCAATAATAACCGCGAAAGAAGTGAATCGAAACAAAACCGAAAACTTTGTCACTAATTTTTAAGTATCAGTTTTAATTCGAGGTATTTAAACGAACTTTATAGCATTATACTCCATCTAAAATTGCAATGAAACATTAGATACTAAAAATAAATATATATAATTAAACATAAGAAGATAATAAACACTCAGAATAAGGCTCACAGCACGTAAATAAACGATGTTGTATAAATCGCTTGATCTGTTGTTGTCATCGGTCGCTATAGAGAAATAAATATTTACAGAGACTAGCAACAAGTTGAAAAACACTTTGATCCTAAAAAGATAATTTTAGTACATCCAAGTTTCATACATAATAACGAAATTTATCTCCTGCACATAAAAATCAAATAAACGAAAATAAACTCACAGAACATCAATGCACATTCAACGCAATTCACTCCAACAACCATCCATACTATAATTGCTCCCATCTCATTGATTATGAACGAGTACTTGATCAACACATATACATACATTCGGCTCCATTTCAATGACGGGAAGACGGAATTAATTCCGTTCACGTAAAGATCCCAAGAGCTCCTTCTGTAACAGATACACCCTCTACGAATTTATCTTTATTGGGGGAAAAACAAGGGAATTTGAGCGTCTTAACAGTTTCCTCATTTCAATTCGTTACATCCCCCCTCCTATTCCTCCCTCCCTCACATTCCGTTGCAATCGCCTTTTTTTCACCCCATCCTCCATCGCGCATTCCTCCTCTTTTCATCTCTTTCCCATCCACCCGTTCTCTCCAATACGTCTTCTCCCCTTTCCGTAGCTAGGCAGCTGTCACTAAGGGGACGTCTTGAAAAAATTTCCGCCGCGCGACGTATCAATTGCCCGAATTTTTCACTTTCCAGAATATTTGCCGGCGCGGCAATTGAGCGTGGGCGGGGGGTGGAAGGGTTGGAAATATGACTTGTCTTCTTTCCCATGCTGTATCAAAAGGAGCACTAGGAGGACTGATGGCCATTCATTACCGTTCTATACAGGTGGAAACCGGTAGCAACGTTTGCATCTTCCGGATAATCAGTCAGTTGCAATTTTTCTGTCGGTGTTTTTTTTTTTCGTAGAAATTACCTGTATTCAATCTTAGATGCGTTAGTCTGAGTTCGTCCCTTTCCTTTCGCCGATAGACAGGATTCCTGGAATCGGTCTTCAACGTAAGATGCGTTGTAAATCCTACCACCTAGCACGAAATTCTTATATGGTTTTATAAAATATAGCGTAAATCTCTAACAATTGGTAAACTCCGAAGAAAAATTGCTTTATTATCAGTCAATAAATGTGACTTAGGGTACGAATTGTAAATAACTTGTCACAATCAGCTTCATATCTGCGATTTTTCTTAACCCGAGGAAGTGATGGATAGAACTAACAATACTTTTTTCAAGAGAAAATTGTACCAAATACAAGTTAAACTATGCACTTCTTAAAGTAATATTAAACCAAATCAATAGACCTTATACATCATGCTACATAAACTATCTCAATTCGTCATTGTTTACAGAACAGCCTATATAGGAAAGCTAATATGAAAAATAAACATAAAAGTCTTTCATAGAGACTGGAAGCACTAAAAAAGTAACCAGAACAACAAGATAATAATTAAAACATACTATGCATATAGATGCTCCTATTCACGAAATAAAAATTTAAGTAATGCAAAGCTTTATTTAAGGAAAGGTAAAATATATAATGATACATCAATATTTTCAGGAGTGAACCTTTTAGCTCAGAAATTCCTTGAGAATTCCTACTTCTCAGTTAATTCTTCCGGATCATAATTTACCGCTAATTTTATAAATGCATGTCCACCCATTCCACCAAATTCTCTGATAAGTACACCTTGATCCCTCCTTACTGAATTTCTCTCAAAACTCCTAAAAAAAAACTTACCAAAAGATGCATAAACAACCTCAAACTGAAAATTAATTTATCCAATTCCCTTCACACGAGATAGTAAAAAAACTGTTAACAATCTTTTATCGAGACTTAAGCCTATAATTTCCCTCCTCGGAAAGCCTTCCTCTGGTTGCAGTTTTCATTGCGAAGCCGCTCGTTAACGAGGCAAAAATTAAGACGCCGTAAGAGGGTTAACGACCCTCCGCAAACCGCGATAATGGCAGAAATGCATATGCATATGGCGAGTGTTTGAGAAGGTGGGCGCAGGAAGTGAGTGCCCAGTTTGGCAGCTGCTATCGAGGTCAGAGGGCGTGGGTTTGATGTCCACTTAGACGTTCTATAGCGAGAGAGAGAGAATCGCTGGAAGATCGTAAAAAGCTGAAGGATTGAGGGCAAGGAGTCGATTGGAGGACATTGGGTGGATGATGCGCGGAATTAAAACGATGTCCGCGCATCGAGAGAGGCAATAAGGAAATGAACGGACGTCGTCACCTCTTTTGAAGATGCAAAAAATTGATCCTGTGAGAGAGAGGGGATGCCAAATGCGTTCCTGAGGAAATTTCGCGGATGCCAAGATGCATTTCATTGCATGTAACATAAGGAAGTAACATTAAAAACAGAAATATATCTCGCGATATCTTGGTGCATTTACACTTCCATGAAGCCTCTGGTATGGTCAACTTACACGCTAAAACGGTTGTTTCTGTCTCCATTTACATTTCAATGCTTCGATTGTAAAATGAATCAAGAAAATACCTAAATACGAGAAAACACTGTAGGCTGTAATATCAACGACCTGAATTGGATAAATAACATCTCATCTCATCTTTGATTAATGTGACGAGCTATTTAATTCCTTACTTTGAAAAGGATAACACATACAAGGACATACATTGTACATAAGGAATCCCTTTTCCTTACGAACTGTATGACACAGTAAACAGACAGATGAACCAAACATCTGTCTCAGTAATATGACTTCCATATTTATGGGTCATCCTCCTACAAACCTGACTTTAAATCCGGAGGCGAGAGTTTTACTTCGGAGTAATAACATAACATTTCGTATTGTGATTTTATTTGCCATTCGTTCAATTACAAATGGGAATATCTTGTATTACATGTTTTCTTGGTAATGTATCGTAAAGTATGCTGGACAATGAATGTTCTGTAAAGCTCACCAAGTGGTAAATTGTCATGGGGATATTCTTATTTACGGCACACTTAAACATACGCCCAAGTTACCTTGACCTATTCACTTTCCAATGCACTTTTAACAGATCCATTTCTTTATTAGACATGTCAATGAAATCGGTAAGGAATAAAATCAGGAAAAACTCTCTCATTATTTATAGCATACTCCGAAAGTGAAAGGAAATATAATCGATACCGTGGGAATCCATTGAGGATTTCAATGAATTTCGCAAGAGCATTTTCTAATATTCTATCTACTTGTAAACCTATTTAACCTATTGGAATTATAAGTTATATTGTAAATTCACCTATCATATATTTTTCCTTATAACTGCGCTTTATAATATTAGTTGTTTATGATTATTAATACCATGTTGAGAAACAAATTAACACTGGACTTCATTATTGGAATTCTTATACTATATATTTCATGATTTGGTTTCAAGTATTCTACAAGCTCAAAAAAACTTACAAAAAAATAACTTTTACTCTTTCATTGGTAGAGAATTTTTTCTTGTCTCTATCATGTTATATGGAAAGAGAATGTAGCCATCCTTCAGCTGAATACCTCTCCTAATTGGAAAGTTAATTCGTCATGTGTGGAATGTTTTTAGTTAAAAGAACAACCACTTAATTCAAATCATCATTTCTATTCTATTTCCATTCTGAAAGCGACTTTATAGGGTATTGGAAAAGAAGAAAACAACTTTATTTATTAATCAAGCAATCAAGTGTAATTAAGTAAGTGGAGAAATAAATTAAGTTTTGATAAGAGATATTCTTTTCGTTATTGAACCCCTATCACTTGGTGATTGGGTATTAAAGTTAAGAAATTTTAACCTATAACAAATAAATTGAAATAATAATTAAATGAATCCAGCAAACCATTAAAGTGTAAAGTATGACAATGGAAATAAATATCCATAGTTTCACATATAAACGTATAAAGAATGAAAATAATTAGAGATAAATAGTCGCTTCAGAAAGTCGAATGATATGATGGAAAAATAAACGTTATGAACGAAAGAGCGCGAAAGTAGTGGTAGCTTGTTGTGGCAACCGCTCTCGGCCAATCATCGGCTACAATTCCACATGAAAACCGCGGAGTATGAAAAACGAGGCGGCAAATCTAAAGCGAGTCAACGGCGGAAAGAATAACTCCGAAACTGAGAAATAGTTAGGGGTTAATCAGCGCTTAATGCTGATTGAATGACTCCTTTCTTTTTCACGAATCCTTTTCGTTGTTCCTTTTTTTCCTTTAGTGGTTCCTATTCCCCGACGGAGGCCGACCACAGGCTGTGGTTGACTAACAATCGCGTACTTTGGCGCCACTGAAGCGAAAATTTGCGGTCGACGGGAAAAAATCGCTTTTTCTACTTCACACGATCTTCTCGATGGGAGTCATAATTGCATCAACCTCATCCATGGCTTTTCCCATCCCGCTACTTACATTAACGTACCGATGTAAAGGTTTGGTAGACTTAGGCGGAAAGTTATGAACAGAACCTGCTCCTATAACAGAAATGGAGGTCACAAAAGCTGATATACTCAATCGCTATCATCCGAGATAGTTCATTAGCTATGTTTAGCCTAAAAATCCAGCCCCATCCATCGTCGAAGCGGTGAAATTTATGGACATAGATTTTCCCAAGGTGTCAAGTGATTTCTAATCATTAATGCACCCAAATCTTAAGATTTATTTCGGTATTATTTGATCCAAAGGATACTATAACCTAAGAATGAAAATTTTTCCGATTTTGTTGAACATTTTTTTAGGTAATGTAAATTAGTAAATCACCTATCCCAAGTAATATACAGATTATGTTATTACTAGATACAATACATCATTAAAAGCACTTATAGAATAGCAAATACCGACAGATTGTTGCTTACTTTTAAAAATATTTACTCATCTATACTAATTAAATTATACTATAATGTCACTTATGTATAAAAGATTAAAACAATATAAGATAAACCTCATTCGTATACTTTAATTCTTTATCTTATACTTTCGTAACAATTAACAATATATTTTTTTTAATATGGACGTCATTAACCATATGAGCACATGTCCTCGTACAACGTTATGAATACGGATAAAGCAGGCAATAGGACAGTACCATCAACTTATTTTTACCTTAATTGCTCGATTAAAATAGTTGGGAGGTACGCACCTGTTGGCATAATTTTACCCGCGAACGTTTTTTAGCTTACCCATAATGACAAGTTTTTACAGAGAGGTTGTAAAAGAGAAAATAGAATGTAATATGTCTTAGTTTACTTATACTTCCAACTACATACTAGCTGTAATTAGCCGATAAAATTCCAAACAGCGAAACTTAAAGCCACTAATTCCAAACTAAATACTTTCCATCTCCGATAAAATATTACCGTAGAACTGGGAAGTAATTTATTCGCTTAGAGTTCTTTGAAGAAGGAAAAAAACTCTTTCTAACACTCGGTAACGTGAATAAACTCTGAGAATACGGATTCGCAATCAATAACGGTCAAGGAAGCCCTTTCTCGTCGGAGAACTTTCAAACTGCAATTTCAAAATTTACTGCATTCCAAATGACTCCTATGAGCACGAGGGGATTAATTGAAGAAATCCTCGCGCAGCTTTCCTCGGCGTTACAACGGACATCTTCCCTTTTTTTCGGCGTCCGACGAGCTCCGAGTCGAGGTTCGCTTCATCTTCTCCGCGAAGTTCTAAATTGGATGCGGCGCGCACAACACCTTTGGACCGATGTGTGTGGCTGGAGTAACTCATCGCTCGCAGAAACAAAACGATTGGTTGATTACAGCCGCCTAACTCATAACACACTCTGTTTTGTAGGAGGAGAGGTCTCTAAAGGTTGTTTGTGGATGTGAGGGAGAAAAAGCGGTATGTTCCGTTACGAAGCTCTCTTTGCAGATGGGAGGATGGGAAGTCCATTAGCGATCGAAGGCTACGGTGAGTTATTGGATGGTGGAATGGAGGATGGAGTGGGATTATGGAGAGAGATTGAGGAAAGATCAAAAAAGGATGGATTGGTATGAAAGAGAATGGATGAATCTTTATGGTATATTTTTATTATACCATGAGTCATCTGTCTAATGAAGCTACTGAAGTAGCGGTATTGTAAGTGTTTGCAGTTTATAAGGAAAATGATAGAATTTATTAAACTCGTATGTATGGCATTCAAGACAGAGCTGACAACACAGTGCCATTTGAACGACATATGAGGAATGGATGAGTATCGATATGTTAAGATTAACCTTTTTCGTTATAAACCAAGGATATAATTATTAGCTGTTCATATTTTACAACGTTCGGGGATAGAAAATTATTGAAATCCGCAAAAAGAACATAAAAATCTCTAAGTTTATTGTTTACTCTACACAATGAATTAAGATTAATAATCAATAAGATGAAATTTAAATATATACATATTATTATTATTTAAATGATCAAAATTTGATTGCAAAATTTTTGCAAACTACTCTATGGATATAATTGGGATTCTAAATCTCTTACATATAAAATTACAAAAAGTGGGAATATTTAATTCCCAATATAAGTAGATAATTTAAAAATATTAAACGTAAATAAATAACTATGGGAGAAGCTTGAAAGTATGGACTCAGCATCACAATTGATAGAATTTCTTACTTGTTAAGCTGCTAAAATTTAATTCGCCACTTATGTATTGAAATATTTACCATCCTCTGGAAATTTTATTTATAATATATGCTAATATATAAAGTCAAAGATCTGGTTTTCTTACAAATAAAGCAGCATTTCTGTATATGTCTCTCACATTGACCCGGCAGCTCAAACTAAACCACTAACCATACAAAATACAGAACGAGGAAAATTCCGAATCATGCGCCGGGACTCGATTAAAATTTCCAATAGCACCTGCTCCCTTAATACAGACATCCGTCAAGATAAGCATTCCCTATTACACGATCCCTTAGCCTCTCGGACAATTTAAATCGATACGAGAATCATAACTAACACAACTCTTCTCGACCCAATAAAAGATCGCGGGGCGATAATGTAACACCTCGCAGGCATTATAGGACAAGCTGAAGGTGAGTACATATGTAGAACTTCCCGGTAGTTGGCTGAGTCACGCAACGCATGGCGTGAGAGCGAATGTTACGGAGCCTTGCATTGACGTCAAAGTGCTCGCGAGAATGCACTCGTATTCAATCGGAAGACGATGATAAGTCCACAAAAGCGACGATGGATGTCTGCACTAAAATGCATCGGCCTATCTTGGACGACGTCGATAAAAATGTTAATGTCGCGCATCCGACCGTGATTCGACAACAATGGGTCGAGGGCGCCAAGGGGATGACAGTTGGCTAGATTCGCATTCGAAGGTGGCACTCGCATAAATATAGGCGTTAAGGCCCTCGGCAAGGATATTTGCTTTTATAATCTCATCATGTCAAATATTTATACAGACGTCGTTACTGCCTTTCGAATTTTACGAACCACTCGATAGGTTTTAGAGAAAAGAAAAAGTGCAACTCTTATTTAGTGCTAATTCGATGGCCAAGCGCCATAAATAACCTTTCGACGCGACATTTGAATAAATATTTAAACTGAGGCGGGGTTTGAAAAATAGTCGTAATCTTAGAAACCAACAGTTATAATTTATTGCGCTATTTATGCAACAGGTATATAACCGGGCACGACAAAATTAAAAAGGATACTTTCGTGTCTCAAGGTTATGCAGTAAAATTTCCGACCGTGCGGTTGGGTCCCGATGATCTTCGACTTCTTTGGACGGAAGCGTGGTCTGGAACAAAATATAAACGTGACAAAAAACCTCTTAATTATTTGAAGGACGAGAATGGAAAGGGCCAGCTCGCAGGTGGTAGGAATTATGACGACCGAACATGAGATGTCTTCATTTTTATGTCTCGATATGTAAGGGCCTCTGCACGCATTTGGATACGTCATTTTTCGGAAGACGCTGGGAATGTCAGGAACCTCTAACGCGCTCTACGAAAATACTCGGCCAATAAAATCAGATCGTTGCGAAAAAAATGACTGTGTATTACAAGGTCAGACACGAAACTCGTCCGGAAAAGATGAAGGTAAATAAATATTATATTTATTTCTCACGAACAGAACGAGTTGCTTCATACTTTGGCAGACATGTTAATAAATCATTTAGACCTATCCGGTTCTATATCGAGGGAAAGGGCGATGTTAAATTATAACTGGAGAGAGCTAAAGAGGATGGAAGAAGTGATCTTATAAATACCCTATTCTTATGGACATTACGTACTACGATTTGAAGATCCACTTTTAAATATTAGAATACAGTTGACAAAGGTACCGGACTCTACCTCATAAAAATTGGCGTTCATGGAAAATATTACCTTCAAATGTAAAATTGATTAATGAATTTCTTCTATCATTTGGCTATCATATTATCATCAAATACGATAAATATAAAATGTAAGTAGCAGTAGGAATTACACATTAATATTAGATCCCGCAAGTTGATTTCATATCATAAGTTTCGTGTTCGAGCCTTGGCTTTGCATTTCGTCCTATTCTTATGAGGAATTTTACCAGATGTATATATCTCCTTATAAATTCACCTATAACCCATTACTTAAACCAGAGCATAAAATAATTTCAGAGTTTAACATAAAATAAATACAAAATCCAAAATATGAAACTCATCAATGAATTTACATAAGCCCGAAACAAAAAATTCGACTGAAATAAGAGTTTCGCAAGAAAGAACATCAAAACATGAACTTACTGATTCGAAAAAGCTTTTAAATTCTTATCGCCCCACTCACATTTAATTATAATAAGATTATTTCCTTGAGAAACTCGAGCCAGTTACATCCTTGACTCTTATCCAACATTTAATAACACCTTATCACGATATATGATGGAAATTGCCTGTGTTAGACTTCGAATCGTTGAGCATGTACACAGTCAGCCCTTTTCCTTCCCAAAATTCGCGGGATAAGAAGTAATAAATGGAATGAAACGAACAGATACCGAGATACACTTCTTAGCTACGATTTGACACGGCTTATCCGTTGAAGATGATCTCAAAAGCGGAGTCCTTCGTCATTAACAACACAGATTGCGATTAAGAGAGAAATAAAATCGCGCAATAGATAGCGGCTACGAATGAGAGCTCGGAGACGATTGCAGAAGCGGATGTAAAGGATAGAGAATCATTCTCATCGTAAAAGAGAAATGCAGGATGAGAATTCCATCTGCCCGCAATCCGCGATATTTACAGAGAGCATCTGAAAAATCCGGAATAGCTGTACCGCAAACCAGTCGAGGAATTTTATTTTCGCATTCGACCGTTTCGATTCCTTTCTACGTCGCCGATTAAAGACTGAATCGATACCCATCCCATTCGACCATCGCGTGAGAATCCTTCTCCACAACAAACACGGATCTTGGACGGAAAGAGACCGGTTTTCTCCCGATTGGATTCCTAAAGTATCGCCAATCAACCAAAAGGTGAGAGAGAGAGCGGAAGTGACGAGGGTGAATTCGATCCGATGAAGGGACTCGAATTGATCTACCGCTCCCAATAGAACATCCGTCGGTCCATCAGGGTGGGAGAACTGTGTGCGCACTTGTGGTAGGGTCGGGCGTTGAAATCTCCGCTAAAATACGTCCTTCCTTTCGAAGAAAAGTTTGTAAAATCCTCGCCTTATTCTGCTCATTCACTTGTCATCAATCATCATCGACTCTTCTGCTTCTGTGACATGCTTTATGCAGCGGAACTAAGGTTAATTTTTCTGATGAATTTCAAGTATTTTCCCTGTTAACTGCTTGTCATCTTCCATGGATATCGAGAGAAATCTACTTTATGCATGAATGAATATACTCCCAAAAATTCTATAAATAATGGAAACATGATGCAGGATGAGTTATGAAGGTGCAGTTAAGAAATATTGAACAAATTTATGAATGTTTATGCTATTCCAAATAATATATTCCCGTGATCATGAATTGATATTCAGATGTTTACCAGCTAAGAGCAGCGTTTCTTTTATTAAACTCACTATTGCCTGTTACATCAAGAGCTTATTTATTTGCTCAGATGGATAAAAAAGTAGATAAGAGATCGTAGCTACATTTTGTAAAATAAAATATATTAAATACTAATTCCCCTTTTTTAAATTCTAAAATGCATTATTTTCTTTAAAAATATAATTTTATCGCTCAGAATGTATAAGATAGGTTTATATTCCATGAATGCGACCTTTAAACTCATTCTAATAAATGTATGAATAGAATTCGTTCACTCAACTGTCATAAATCACGTAGAAACCATGAATAACAAATGAGAATTAGAAATGATCTATTACACTATGGCAAAATGGCGTAGAATTTGACATACCCCCAAGTTTTCTTAGGAAATTTTAGAAAATATAAAACTCGGATAGGGGAACAAATTTGCACAAATAAATATTTATTTTAAATTCATCAAAATCTACGAAATTTAGAAAGTTGAAGCTAATCCTGAATCTTTATTGCAAGTGAAACTTGCAATCGAACATTTGAGAGTGGAGATGTCCAAGTGCTCAACTCCGGAAAGATGTTTCCTCTGATGTATGAGAGAAAATGGCCGAGAAAGCCAGGTTGATATAAATTTGAGGGAGAAATTAATGTTCTCTAACGTGATTATTACGTCCCAACTTTTACGATGAAGATAACTCTCGGGTCGTTTGAAAGGAATGCTTGAGTCGCAAGGCGAGATTTGCGACTGAGGAACTCGATTGGAAAAGATACGTCGTAATTTTCCCTTCAGACCTCGATAAGCACGCACTTAGACATTATATGCAAATTAGCACTTTGAAATCAGATACGACGAAAACTGATGCAGACTTCGTTAAAGTACGATGATTGGTGTTCATTATTTCGATGCATCGAGGGGAAAGTATGCAGAAAATCAGCATTTTTGGCCATGGAAAGAGTATCGATTACCTTTTGGATGACTTCAATATGTAACGACCTTTGACTATCTTAGAAAGTGCTCGTATTTGGTTTCTGCCCTTCGCGTTGAGCACAAACTGGCTTATGGGATTAACAGTGTCAAAAAAATTGTGTACCTTATATTCACTATCTAATTTAATGAGAGATTTTTAAGAAGTAGATGGCATATTAAGTGTAATTGCGGCAAATGAAAATAATACAGAACTTAAATTTCATTCAAGTTCCAAAATAATGAATGATAATATGTTTTGACCTAATTTGGCTAACTAAAATATCACGATCGTGGAAATCAAAAAATTATTTCTTACATCGTTAATTCTATGTAATATCTTTATATATTTATTTTAAAGCTTTTCGAATTTAACGTCCCATTAAGATAACCGGGATTTTTCCTAATACTTTCCTGATTTACAATTTAAATAGCAATTTTGGATAAATTTGGATTAAAACCAACCTGGTACTTTTTTATCTTCTCCGATGCAATGATATCATCCCCTTTCATATAAAAAACTTAATATGCAAGCGGAAGATTGTAATCAATAGCTCCAAGGAGATTAGAAGACCCTGACCTAAACTTGCTAACAGATATACATAATTTAGTATGGCCATAAATTTTATATAGCCACCTTAACACGGTTAAGTACGAGAATTAATAACCTTTACTGGAACCTTATGACCATCCATTCCATCCGATAAATTGCAATATTTTATCCAAAAGTATCGATAAAAAAATAAACTAAATTCAATCTTTGCTTGAAAATTTGTAACGGAACATTTAGCTTAATTTCATCTCTTTAATTCGCACATGCAATGTTTTTATTTTATTTTCTTCACGTGAATGAATTGCGTAATTGAATTCGACCTCAAAAACGTCTGCTGCTAACTTACGAACCTACTTTGCGATAGCTCTTTTACGCTGCGAAAGATCTGAATAGGTTCGCACTGCTGGAAGACATTCGAAACTCGGGGCGCGTTCTCATCGCGTGATTTCTTGATCGACACAAACATCGTCATTGGAATCGTCCGGTTTTCGCATCACTCCTTTTTCGTCGTTTGCGTGAGTGCACGACGAACATTCGTTATCCATCGCAGATTCTCGGCGTGAAATTGAGTAAAGGATACTGCGATACATAGTGAATTAAACCTGCATACATCGAAGACGTGAATCTGCGGTAAAAAGTTGAGGCGACGACTTGAAATAATCTTCACTCCTTTGCTGATATATGATTGCACATCGAGTGCATTTCGATCGGGTTCCGTTTGAGATAAGATTACTCTTTCCGGAGCCATGATAATAAAATTGCGATGGTGATGATGGATGTGGGATGAGTCTATCAAACTTTATAGCTTCGAAAAACTATAATTTCCTATTGCTCTTAATGTGCCTGAAAATTCCGTGACTGTCTGAAACAACATTTCTTCCAGATTCAGAATATGTATATAAGCTTTTCTCACCATTTTCCATACAAAATAAAATATTTAGATAATAGAAATCATACTTCAAAATTAGGATTTGATCATAGCATTTTACAAATTAAATTATAAAATTTAATGAAATTGGATTCTGGTCATTTATATAAATTTCTAAAATATGGATCTTTAAGGCAAAAATTAGTTCATGATTGCAATACGGACTCTACATTTATTTTCATAATGCAAAATTGAAAATATATTACATATAGCGTGAAGTTATTATTATTATTTAAAATATATATGCCATCAATATTTGGAGATGCATCCTTTCCAATACTATGGAGGGATATTCTGTCGATGCTACGACTGCATTTAAAAAGAGGCATAGGAATTTAATTCTCCTCTCTTACATATTATATTTTAAATTTTTTATTTTTACTGATCTTTCATTTATTGTATTCTGCTGTATCTTTAGAATACTTCGTGTTTTCTAATCGAGCCCTATTAGCCATCACTTAATTAATGAGTCTTTTTAAAATTGATCTGTTATCGTTTATACACCCTGATTTAATATTTATATCGAAAAAATTTCTCAATGAGATATTCGAAATCATTTCAAGGCACTAATGTATCGAAATATAAGGTTTCACATTCATACATAGCTGTTTAAATCCTACCTCGTAACATTCCAATCAATCTGAAATCAGTATCGTAGGAATTTCGAGCCTTTAAATCCAAAATACCATCTTTCAATATTTAGATCCCCATAAATCGAGAGTCTATTGAACCTGTTTGGGATGCAGTGGGTATTGCGTGTTGTTCCCGCAGCGAACGTTTGACGACGCACGCCTCCGTGGCTATCACTTCCAACACCTCTTCACTTCAATCCATCCAGTTCCGCTCATTTGCATCGCTTTTGCACATCGTCAATCTGTTTTAAGGGAATATATGTTACGATGATCCCGAGTTCGTGCGTTTCAAGTGCATCGCGGAGATGAATTCTGGAATGTTTTATCAACTTCACTCTTCTGGTACGCGCCTCTTAAGTGTGGTCTCTGTTCGAGTTATGTAGCCCCAGCGTGATTCCCATCGCTTCACGTGTTTTGATATACGGTTGATTATTCCGTAACACATTTTTAAAGGGTGTATTTCATTCGAGTGCAACCGCTGAGAAGATATTCGCTAAATTACGGAAAGAATTATTCCATTAACTTTGCTGACGTTCGAAATCCATTCCAGATCCTTCTCCGAGTAGTTTCAGTAATCGTACATTATTTGAGTTATCCTATTCGCGAATATATACGATACTACCCGCTATATTACTCCACCATATTTTTATTAAAGCATACAGAATGAATGGGATGAGGAAACGATAATAAATCGTAAATAAAAAAATTAGCCGAATTATCTATACAGGAGTTACTAAAACGAGCCATAATCTTTTAATAACAACATTGATTTTCAACTGTGGTGATGATTTTCATTATTTGTTTTTCAAAACGTTTTTTCCGATAAATATACTCCGAAACACAGTACGATAAATTACTTTTTATTTTAGTTTTAAATACAGTTATATATTATCTTGAAATGTTTATCGAAATAAAAATATCGTTCTTTAAAAATAATGAATTTAATTTCGCAATTAAATTATAGATTCAAATTATGGATTCATTAATAAAGATGGGAAATGGAGAAAAATTAGAGCACGTTAATATAAAATCAAATCAGACTTTGACAATGAACCCAACGGGGTTTTATAACATAAATAAGATTCAAAAATGAATAGATAGTATAATACAAATATAAAAAATATAATATTTATAAATAATACGTAATCAATGTTATATAGATAAATACTAAAATTATCACAAAATTCATAAATGTAATCGACAAAATGAACGCCGTTGTGTTGGTTTCTCTAGGCTGTAATCGACGTCTTAATTACTCTATTATCAGAGACGTTTAACGATAACAACTTCGAAATTGAACGAGTGCTCAACGCGCTTAAACACTTTACTCATCACTCTCCTCATAGTTTGGATTTAATTGATTAATCCCATGTTTTATTCAGGGAAATCCGATACCTGATTACCTCGGACGCGGAGAGGCAATCGTCGGAGAACAACTTGGCGATCGTTTATTTTTCCCTCGGACACGTACATTCGCCCCTTACACCTGTTCGGACCAATCTCAAAGACACACGATCTTCCACTATCCACAAACACTCTATTTCTTCTCCTCCAAAACAGTTTCCCATTTCCCCATCCCACCGACCTCTATCTTAACAACTCAAGTCCGAAACCAACTATAAAATTGAAGGAAATATCCCTCCCATCTGCGGCCGGGGAGGAGGGAAAAAATATCGGAAACCCGTTTTTTCCAGCTTCCAAAGACTCCCTCGCCTTTGTTTTATTTGCGGTGTTGGGTTTCGGTCCAACGCCAGTACCTTGGGGAGCCTCCTTGCTGGACCACACACGCCTGCCCTTTTCGAATCGATGATCTGTACTTAAAAGCAATAACCGAAGAGCAATAAAGAAGGGAGTGGTAGAGGTGCGAGATGCTGTGGAGGTGGAAAGCAACGCCAACAAAAGAATGTTAGATTGGGTCAGAGAAGGGGATTGCGAAAGCTGCATCGGGAATATCGTTTCTTGCAGCAACTGCGCCGAACGAGTCATTATCTCTAATGACTTCACGTGTTCGTAACGGAAACGATCAAATATTGACTGCGTTAAATCAATACTTGATGGGATCCGTTATGTACTCCACGGCGATTCAAAAAGTCATGGCATGTTTTCAATCGAGATCCTGATATGCAAATGGAAACTGAGGATGGGTGACCTACATGTATTTGGAATTAAAGAATTGATTAATTAAGATATTCAAGGAGGTGTTCATTAGCGCTCTATAATGCTTTCTTTCTCTTGTGACCCTTATTTGTGGCGATTCAAAAACCTACGAGTGATTCATAAATTGCTAACTGTATCACGATCGATAAATTTCTAAGATAATCTATTTCTATGACCTTTTAACACAAAAATTAAGTTTCAATTCAATAAAGGCTTAAGAAAAAAAGGTAATATGCATTGAGTATTCTGGAACTATGGCTTTACGACAGAATATAGAAAATTTTTTATTTCTATAAAATCTTGCATCTCATCATTCCTTTTAGTTGTTCTGTTACTGAATTTCTTTTGAACCGTTCGTCCATTTTTTTAGGACACATTAACTTAACATTCATAACTATAAGCTTTATTAGTAAGAATAGTAGAGAGTGATATTTCAATGATTATCTTCTGGTATTTGAGCTTATTGTTTTGTGATTCGATACAGAAACAAACAACCTACGAGCAACAACAGAACGTAAAGTCTGAGTCGATTCTCAGATAGTTTTCCAGAATATAGAAATCAGAATTTATTACATGTCCACAACGAAATAAAATAATAACGATCAGTTTTATAGATCAATTACGAGCAATATATCTTGGCGACATGAAATTCCTTCGTCAATAGTCTACTATCGACGTCGAATACGTACGACTCCTTACTCTGACGTAAATTCCCTCGTAGCAACGGATCGAATGGCAGCTCGACGGGAATGTCGCATTATAAATGTTCTTAACACGGATTTTCACACCCGAGCCTCATGTTAAACGGCCCGGCGAACACTCTTTTTCTATAAGATGCTACGAGCAGATAGTCTCTCCTCAACCATACATTCATAACGGCCGAAGCGGTCGTTTTAACGCGTGCTTTCAAGTTGCGAAATTGCCGATATCCGATGACATTAGTTTCTTTGACATTAGAATAAGCTGGCTTTAAACATATACAACCAGATTTTCCGGTGTCAATCCACCGTTAAAGGTCTACTGGTGAACTCTAGGGACTTGCAGAAAAAGTGACGCGAGAGATGGCGAGGTGCAACGCACGCTGGGTGGAGGGAGGGGGATGGGCACGGAGTAGGGGTACAAGCATCTTCTTATTAGTGAAACTGCATCGCTTGTCGATGCAATCGCTGCTATGTGACTCTCAAAATCCTTAATGCCTCCGTTCTTTATCTATCTACAAGATTTCTTTGCTGCTTTGAAGAGGACGCCGCGTAATTGAGTGGAAGATTCCGTTGTCTACATTTCGGGGGAATTATCCCACACTTGTGTCCCGATAAGGAGACCCGGAATGGAAATTATTACGTGGTTCGTGGGAGGTTTTAATGACACGATGGATTATTAGTGCGGGATTTAATGACGGTCTAGATTAGCGAAATTCCTTGATTAGCGGCATGTAGCTGTTGTGAAACATGGACTCTGAAAGGGAGACATGACGAGCTTAGAACTTTTTTCCTTTAGATACACCTGATAAGAGCTGATGGTAGAAGCATGGCTACACTCGAATTGGATTATGAGAAAGATGGTCACCGAACAAAACAGATGATGAAGGAATGTGACGTTATGTCGTTATGTGGGAGGAATCGTGATCAAAAATTACTGCAGGAGGAATTTAATGAAAGAAATTTGGGAAATATTTCATCTTGATAAGGAATGTTGTTCAGTCCTCAGAGAAATTAAATTGAATCCAAGAAATTGTAAAATACTGGAAAAAGAGTGAAACGATTACTGGGAAGTCTTACAAACATATACCTTTAAAAATTAATAAGAAATATTCGAGATATTAAAAGGGATATTCCATTTCATTCATAATAAAGTTACATTATTCTTACGCCTACTGGAAAAAATTGAGCTACAATGTTTCACCGTCCTATACAATCCAATACATTGTAAACCCGAGTTCAAACGATAAATTCTAAAAATATGGAAAAATCAGGCTCTACTATTGAAAATGCTAGTGATACCCAAATGGATATAATGTAACAGCCATTGAAATACTTCTTCCATTTCCATTTGAACCAAAATGCGAAATTTAAGAATCGAAAAATAAAGACGATAAACCATAAGAAATTTCAGAAAATACAAACAAGAAAAACTTTGATTTAAAATAGCCGTAATTTCCTTTCTGTATGATTGTTATATCCAGGCGTATTGGTGGTCGTAAAGTGACAGTTGTTGTTTACCTATACGTACATCCAATAAAAATAATCGAGATTTGAAAGATATCTAAGATATAAAATTAAAATAGATATCCAACTTACGAGCTTCGTAGGTGGTGGCCCAAGGAACGTTCCCTTGCCCTTTCGAGATCGGCAATGATAGCTGATGGATTCTGTGGAAGCGGGCACGAGTGCAGTGCAAGGGTGCGGCGGAGGCAGGGCGCAGAGGTCAGGCGTTGTAGTGGGACACACACACAGGGCGTGGCAAAGGCACTGTTCTCGAAAGACGAATGTTGGATAGGAGAAAATGGCAAAGGAAGTCTCGAGGCCAGTGGTGAAGAAAGCATTGCCGAGGAAGTTGGAGAAAAGGGAGGGCATGTAGGCACATACGCGTGAATGGAAGAAACGCATTCGACCATTATTCAAAGTCTGCTACTAACTGGAGTAACAGTTATGTCGGAATCCGAAGTGTTTCTTTTATTTTGGGGTCACTGCGCTTAATTTATTACGGGCGACTCGAACGCGTCGCGCTTTTATTTTAATGGTCGATTTGTCAATGTATAACACCGCCGAGGCTCGGATTATGCACGCATTACACCTTATGGGAGTAATTGTTGGGTTTTACGGTCGTAAAGAATTCAGTTCCTATTGGAAACAAGAGATAAATGCACTATTCCAATGGGTAAACAACAACGGGTTTCCCTGGATACCTAAATTAATTCGTATTGTCAATATAGTGTTTGCACTGCTCTATCATTGATTGTTGGTTACTAAGGGCATAAAATCAATATAAATTTGTTGATTAGAATGTTTTTAATTGTATCGATAAGTAAATACATTAAATTTTCATTGAATATGCAATATTTACAACCTCGTATACGATCCAATATCCGAGATTTCTTCTTAAACGTATCCCCACACTTTTTAACACTTTATCTTTCGCTTATTAGGGAGGAATTTGAGTCACTCGGTAGTTAAACAATCCGTCTTAATCTGCGAAATTCATAATTACCAACTCTCTCTCTTTTGTCTTCCCACTTAAATATTCCATTCCTTTCTGCTGTCGCTGGGCGTAATCATTAATTCTAAATCATTCTCTCAATTCCAGTGATTAATTTTACTTCCATTCTGCGGCCATTTGTCTCCGAAGCAATTCGCGCATACCACTTCTTCGTGGGACTTCACCCAGAACGCATCCAACTGCTGTGCCGGACGACCACTAATCATGAACGGTAAGGACGCATCTATGCGCGGTATTAATTGGCGTGGGATTAAATCGCGTCTTAGATTTAATTCATCCATGCTAATATGCTTTCTATGCGAGTTTCCGTGGTAAAATATCATCCCCTTAGGTTAGCTATCGCTCTTCTTCCGCCTGCATTGCCCTCAGGGAAGATTTATATCCTTGTATGGTCGACCTTAATAACTTTAATTTGAGATTTACATATGTCTTTGCGGAGAAAAAATTTAAATAGAGCTCTGGTGATAATTATGAAACCCGTTGGATGATGGAATGCAGAATCTTTGCGATGTTTTATTATCTGGAACAGGCATATGCATGGCACATCATATTTACGAGTATGTTCTTAATGGTCATCATGAAGTAGTAAAATCTTTTAATTATCTTGGTATTATACCATCGCTGGCTGTAATCGTTTTAACCTACCAACTCAGTCACCTTATTTGCTGCGAATAGGATTATGCAATATAGCTAGAAAATTATAAAATATATAGATGAATAAATCTATTTTAATTTATCCAAATCAATTTATATTCATTATGATAATTTCACTAAAATTCTTAAGCATAGGTTATTGGTAACTAGATGCAATCATAATTCAAATCAGCTTTCTATTGCCAGATAAGTAAAGGAAATATTCATATGTATAATTAAAGTTCATTACAAAGAGAATTCTGGATTGACTTGGCATTAGGTTTTAATTTAAACCTGTATATCACATGAGAAATTAGAGAATCTGAATTAACCGTAAAAGTAAGAAGGAGAATATGTTAAGTTGATTAGCTCAACATCTAGTTAAAATGTATGCATTGATAAGAGAACTGTATGATGAAGATATCTGATTTTGTACCATTTTATGGAAAAAGGATGACCGTTCTAAAACACAGATTAAGGAAAGATACTAAGACGTATATTTTTTACAGGTAAGTCGTACAAGTTATTGATAAACCATAGAGAGGGATATTCAACGAGAGTTTACAACAAGGAAAGAAAGGTAAAACAAGAACAAATATTATTCAGATGCTTTAAAAATTCTCCAGAGTTTTAGTGAGAGTACGTATTCTTCATTTGTTATTTGCACTAGTTCTTAATGATTTTCCAGAGAGTTGCATTCAAATTCGTACAATTCATTTTGCAACAGAATTAATTTTTATATAAGTTTGCTACATATGAAATAAACTTGAAATTCAGGCTAGATAGGAATAAATGATTGAACCACAACGTACTGAAAATTGAAAATCGTATCAGAGGTTAAGCTCTTGTATGGCAATACTTCAATTCGTGGCGATATATCACCTCTCACAGTCGGTAAGAGATTCCTTCCTCTGCAATGACGAGGTATATATCAACGACTTTTCATTCCTCAACGCTTTTCCATCTACATATAGAGCACAACTTCCTTGTTGAGGAACAGTTATTACTCTTTTAAGTGGATCGGTTTCTATTTGTTTGCGGCACAGCAAAGAAGCGACTGATCTGATGATGATCAATGCCGTTACGTTTAACTAGATATTTTCCAAGCGAAGGCGGATTAACTTTTTGCCGATTGCACTGCTTCCATAAATGGACATGGAATTTACTTCATATACTGACATGCTTTAAACTATCTTGGTCACGTTTTTTACCATTGTATTTTATTTTACCATTGTATTTGATGGACAATTTAGTTTAGTTAGTTCAATATGGTAACAGATTTATCAATTATCACTTCAAAGATTTTTTGAGAGAAGTAATTACGAGGTTACAATTGAGAAGAAGTAGAGATTAACATTAATTCTTAAACTTTTTGGTAAAAACTAAATTACCAAAGCACCAAAATGAAGTTTGATTTACATCTTTAAAATTTGTGGCATCTACCTTGTTAATACGAGCTTGAGGTTAGACTCTAAATTGATATAGAGGTGATTGAAAAATAGTCTTCCTCAATTTCAAACAATAATCGAAGATAAGATAAACATTCTATTAGCACTGCTGTTCAGATGAACGTTTGTCGATTATTTCTGTCGAACATCTTTAGTATCTCCAACAATATTAACTAGCCAATAGTTGAAGATTTAATTAGATGTGTTCTTAATTCAATATCAATTTATATTCCATATTTTGATAACTATATCCTACCGCGAAATTAAACGTATCGATTATTATGTACATTTTTAGTTCTAGTAGATTCAAGCTTGAATATTTTTGAATGCTGACATATGGACAAAACCATAAAAAATAGCGTTCGCTAGAACGTGCCTTCTAATTATATACCGTCCCTTCAGAGCTTTACTTAACGTTTCCCAGTAATCACATAAAATACTGAAATGCCCCATATTGACCAATCCAACATCTGGCAGTCGATTTTTTCTAATGGTTTCAATGTGCGAAATAAGTCTGCATGAACCTCAGTCCGTACTCCTTATGGTGCTATCGTCTTCATTTCCTCATGATCATCGGGAGTGCAAATCGATGCAGCATGTCGATCTCAAAAAATCCAACAACCGCTACTGCTACGAACCGCAAGATGCATGATGGGAAACGTCGACCTCGGCGGGAATATTAACGAGCGCTCTTTTAACACACATTTTCATACATTCTCATTCCGATGTGCCCACCGATTCGATGTTACGCCATCGATCTCGATCACTTTGATTGCCGTTCCAACTCTTTATCGACGACCTATCGACCTTCGCCATCGGCCATTTTAATGGCGCTATTGAGGAAAGGGCGTGTCCCGTCGAATGAAAAACAAATGAATGGAATTACCTATTCCTCTAGCGAGAGTTCCTCGAACTTTTTCAGTCCCATTCTACATGCGTCGTAACGGTCTCTCTCATCTGTTGCTTCGATCGCTAGAACATGTCGCGGAAATGAACCGAGTGATAACAATAAAGTAACCGAGGAAACAGTCCACTCTCTCTCTCTGAATGATGTAATCATATGTTAATGATTATTGCTGTATTCGGCTGATAAGGATAGGCTCCGAATTGAATTCGAGTGTTCATTGTTCCTTAATCTGATTTACATCGATTCTCTGTTATATTTATCAGAGAAGGGTTCTATTTTAATACGCTATGGATTAACAATTATTTAATTTTTGCAAGTCATATAATTCAAGCAAGTTTCTTTGAATTAAGTAGAAATTCATTAGTCTTTTATCATTAACTGAAAGCTGTTAGTTCTAATAGTATTTATTCTTTCATCGGGTAAAAAATAACCAAGAAAGTTCTACTTGAAAATAATTATTAATCTTGAGCTCTGTGCTCGAAATTATCTTCCCCTATTCATTCATTCTGATTTCTCACAATACAAAAAAGCTGTGGATTTCGAGCTTAAATTTACTGAAATTGGCTAGCAATTTTATTACATATCCCAAAAAGTTTTTAATGCGAGAATAACGTAATATGAAGAAAATTAGTAAGCAAATAGTAATCAAGTTTAACAAAAAATGTATGTTAATTGAATCAATAAGTATAGAGAGGGGAGAGCCTTCAAATTCTACTACATATTTCACCTTTTCTAATTCTAGGCAAGCCACCTATCACTTTGTGGCAGGGGGTAATATTCTATTCTACCCCTAGTTAGATTCTCACTAAAAAAATTACGGATAATAAAATTTTTATTGACAACTCGATGAATGAATAATAATAAACACTGACACATGAACTCATCAATAACGTTAAGGTTGCCCAAAATATATTAGAGGACTTAGAAACATAAATGCAACAAAACGTGTTCATTCCCACAAAGCGTATATAAAAACCCTCCCCTATCGCAAAATCCGCTTCGATACAACTGATAGCTCCATAGCACATGATCATATATGTGTATACATGAATTTATGGCGGTACTTGGGTTTTGCAAAGAGAAACTCTCTGAGGAAGAGGCAACAATGCGACATGCATAAACCGGTTGGAGAAGTGCATCGCTGAGAGTTTACATCACCATAGACCTCTTTATATTTTCCTCAGTATTTACGTCCGATATTTACAGCGTTTTATAGACGGATGTGTCCTTTTTGCTGTCTCAAAGTTCCCATCGGGAATGGGGCAGGTGAGGCCACAAAAGAGAGCAGTTAAAACGCGTCCCTTTACGGCCATTTGCCTCCCAAAGGAAGGTGCACTTGGCGATTCATGCAGATGCGCGGACCACGATGCTGCGATTTCAGTCTACCTCGATGAATCAGCTATCCCTTCGGACTTTTTCGCCATTCATCGATATCTCCCAGGCAACATATGGCACTGTAAGGTTGTATTGTGTTTCACTCTTTTCAGAGCAGTACTATAGTGCTAATAGTATACTTAGAATCTGCGATAGTTACCTATTTTCACTGCTTACATAATAACTTAAATATCTACCTCAACTAATCCCACCGTACATAATAATTTCTGATGTGTAGTAAGGGGTGTAAGTTCTCAACTTCTGATAATTTCTCTAATAGATTATTTCGGGCAATTTTTAAAGGAATAAATTATCATTAGAGTGGCCTCTACCAATGTACATACGTACAGAATGGAAACAGATAAATTGTTTTATATGGTTTGGGAATCAAAGAAAAATGCGCAATTGAAAAATAGGCGATTAAGTTGAGGAATAATCAATCAGTCTCCAAGTTAGAAACGGTAATATATTTCATCTCCATTTATATGGGATTCTAAAAATAGCCAAAGATAGGATATGATTGTTCGAACATTATAGCCGATGACTATAGACCAAGGTTGTTTTATGCTATTTAGAATTTATTTTCATTTTCCTGCCTTTAGGGCAAAAGGATGAAAATTAAAAATAAGCCAAAAGATAACTTTAAATATGTAGGTACGGTATTGCTGCAACAATTTTTTTTTATTTGAAAAGAGTAAATACAGCAAATAAAGAATTACTCTAATTTTTTTATATTTTTCAATTTATAAAAGTTAGAGTTTTATTAATTTCAAATGATTAACCTATTTTCAATAAATATTCCTCAATTGCCAGCTGATAATAATAAACATGACATTCTTTTACAGGGTAAGCCTTAATTTCAGCTATAATAATAGAGCACATTGCCTAACACACATCGATCCAAACACAAGGCCCACGGACATGAGTTGTGTAGGCCGCCTATGCATCTAAAAGGCATAAAGCGTATGTTAGGAATGAAATTTCTCTTGGAAAAAAATAAACGCATGACCCGACACACTTTTCACTATATTACATGCAATAAATTTACGTCTCACTAGTGTTAAGTTTATCCAATCGCACACGAGGGTGTATATCCTAAAGGTTATAAGTCTATAGGTAATAAGATTTTCGTTTTCTCCGCGAGTGTTATCGAGGTTAAGTCCCGATTCACTGACAGCAATAGCGCAAATCGCCCCCTCGCGTGATCAACAATTTCTATTACAAGTCACTTCTATGTAAGACGGTGAATTCACTCGTTTGTTACACCAACGACGTGATTCATCTACTCTTGAACGAGCCATCAATTACGTTCTCTTTTTTAATCGAGATTTATATTCACAATCCGAGACTTTAATAGAATTTATCTTTCAGGTCATATTTAATAGATCGATAGGTGGACTTTTAAAGAGGAAAATATTATAAAAGAGTAATAATAGGATCAGAGTTGAAAATATCTAGCTCTAATATAGAAGAAGTAAATCCCAGATATGAATAAGAATATCACCAATCACCCTAAACTTAACCTATGCTAGAATTATAATCCTTGTGCTTTTTTATCTTGGACTGTTACACACCGAGAACATAGCTTTATCAAACAGCTATCTGATTTCACGAAAATTACGAATATATGCTTGAAAACATTTCTCCATAAAGAAATAATAAGAGAATGAAAAAAGAATAGGAATAAAAAATAATGGGAATAGAAGAAGAACTCAAAACACCAATTGTTCGAGAGGAAATCTTATGATTCAACTATCGCAAAAATTAGAATATGAATTGAACGAAAGAATTATATAGAAAATGTAGAGTTAATTTTAAGCTTCCATCTAGAAATAATGAATATGTAACCTTTCAAAAATACGAATCAATTCATTCCAATCTAAAGAAACGTTTTCCAATTTATACTTATGGAACGACTCCATCAAAGTTACAACAATAAAAATAGTATATCAGCTAGATCATTAATGACTAAAAACAGCTGTTTTATGTAGCGCAAGAATTCTAAGAAATCTAATCAAAAATTTCACTTTACTTTACAAATAGTTACAGCATTGCATCAATGAAGTTTTCCTCGGAGATAATCATTGACTCTACGCACGGAAGGATTCAGGGAAAGCCTCCCTCGGGCCGTCACGTAAGAAGGTAAAACAATTTTCCGTGTATGGATGCGGTAGGCGGCTGAAGAAGGGAAGAATGAGCCGAAGGAAGACTAATTAAATCAGTCCCCGAATCGACGATGCCTTGGCGATTCTCCTCGGGAAGCCGAGGGAATTGAAGCCGGGACCGTGACTGAGAGAGAACGCCCGAGGCAGTGTGTGGGGACCACCCGGAGGCTGGTGAAGTGGCTTGGGGTAGAGTGGGCGGAGACCGGCGTGCCAAATCTTTTTCGGCGACTGAACCTGCACTTTGAGCTTGTCGCGATTTATATTTTAAGGAATGGGAGAGATGATGAAGATTGGAACAAAGAAGAAGATATACGAAAAGAAACAAAAAAGAATGGAAGGGATGAGGCTGGAGTAAATTGAAGGAGAGGTTCTGGAGGAAGCTGGACATGGAAGGGGGACATGGCAAAAATATAAAGGATCAGAGATATTGGACAAGATAATTAACGAAAAATATAAGAATGAAATATTTATACTGAAAAATCGATGTTTCTATTTAAATACTCTAATCTTGGCTGAAGTCATGTAATCTAAATAAAATATTTGTGAGGAAAATTACAATGGAGTAACAATATGGAATTATTGAATAAAGTAGATAAAATATTTATGTAAGGTATTTGAATTAATTTCATCAATTCTGAATATCGTTTTCATAATTGACAAGAACTTTAGATTTGAATAACGTGTGAATACCTCAAACAACATGATATATACTGTTTTCCGTTAAAAATTAGAGGAATTTTAAGAATGAAGATTATTTTATCTCCTAAAAAGCCACAATTAATTCTATATTAATAAATAGCTTAGTTTTAACTTTCTAGAGAAGATTTTTCAGTAAGATAAATGATTGGCCTGGAAAATCTATAAGAACTCGAAACCTGAATGAAAGTTTTACGAGTGTAAATATATACAATTTTTTCTGTGTAATTTAATAAATGATGATTCATAAGAGTCACATTAAGGTGTATGTAGGAATTAAGCAAACATATATTCATACAAGGAAAATGAACACAACATTTTAGAAAGTTTTCCGATAGCTATAAATGGATAACTCTTTCCCAAGTTCTACAAATCAAAATCGAAGGATCAAGCTTTTTGTAACATAATAAAATCCTCATCCTTTTTGCTTCTCCATCATTTTAAGGCACATCATACCATAAAATATGAATGTGAAAGTATTTTCATTGTCTGTTGTTTTATTTTACGATAAAGTTCGCCATCTAAGAAAAGGCTTGTACTTTATTGGGATGGGAAATAAAGACGAGATTGCCTTTCGAGGTCAATCGAAGGTTATATCAATTCTGCACATAAAAATATAAGGCAATTCCCCTAATGTCCTTCGTACTCATTCTTTTTTGGCGATTCTTTCTGCGAATAGCTCTTTTCCTTGTGCGAAAAAGAATTCCTATGAAAATCAAGACCACTCTATACAATCCTCCAACGACCCCGCCAGTTAGCATATGCATGCGATTTTCCTCAATAAAGATTCACGCGCAGTTCAATAACTGTTTCTGTCGTTTTTATTTTACAAGACGACGCATTATTGATTTCGACTGTAAACAACTCGACATTTTAAAACTTGTTTCCCATATTTTTTCTACGGCTTATTCGCATACAAAAATTAGGAAATGAACTAAAATACTAATTTCAAATAAAAAAGAAAACGAATTATATTTTTACTAAGCTCTTCTGTTGGATACGAATTCTAATAATTTTCATACATACACTACTGATTTACTGCATTTAAATTTTCTACATCAGATTCAATTTTAAAAAGAGAAAGAAAGAAATGATATGTTTATTTTGTCACTGAAAATATAATCGTTATACACACCACTAACTAAATTTCATAAAAGATAATTTATTATCCAAGCTATAACGAGGAACTTCGAAATAGCGCCGAGAATAATTACATATTTAAATTACCATATAAGTGAAAAGCTCCACATAAATTTCTATACGATTAGAAATAATTACGTGTACTCATAAAACGATCCTAATACATCAGATATTCAATCTATTATATTTACGTATTAAGAAATTTCGCGAAAGAATTAAGCTAAGACGAAAGTAGATTGGCTTTAGTCTCTAAAAGTCTTCCAACCCAATAGATCGTTACATTAAAGATACAGAATCATTCATAACACTAAAACGCCACATTAAGATAGACTATGGATGCAATTCATACATTAATATCAGTTACGTAATAGTTAACGTCCAAACGTACGTCGCAAAAACGAACGTCGATTGAGGATCGGCCGAAGAGCTATTCGATCTCATCGGAACGCAGACAGGGAGAATCGGCGAATAGAAATTCGCGGTGTAAAATTTTGTGGAGATATGTTAACTGCCATTTTATCGTCGAATGGGAACTGGAATGGGTTACAAGGCAATATAAAGGATATTTGTGAACCGGATTGGGCATTTCTGGAGAAGAACACGTGTCTAAAGGAAATCGACCGACAAAAGGATAAGATCACAATCGCCAATGATAGAGAAAGAATGTGGACGGATATCGGATGTAAAGGAAATAGGTCCGGTGAAGAGGTGTTCGGACGATAAAAGCATAACCTGATTGTTGATCGCAACGGCTTTCAAGAGGGCCGTTACGTCGTTGATGGCGGAGTCTTTTTCCAAGACGCCCTTTATCCGCGTCTTCGAATTATCGAGAGCGAGTACCTCTTGTACTGCGTTAATGGAGGTTGAGACGTTTGAGAATGAACATTTATGGAAGTGGAGAGGATACAGATGGAACTTGGGAGTGGACACGAGGATTGCCGAGTGGGTAGTGCTTCCGTCTTTAAGTGAGACTGGCTACGGGTTCGATACCGGATGATTGTGTATCTAATGCGTTAGATAACCTGTTGCGTCTTGAGAAATACGTTGTTGTTTCTCTCATATATACATACTGCGAAGTGTGACATTATTTCCGGTGATTTGAACGCGCTCTGCTCCGGAAACTTCTATTTGTCGTTTTTAAGAACAGGTGACTTTCTTTAACACAAGTATTTTTTTCATAATAATCATTTCCGAATACAAGAAATCTTAATTTATGAAAGGAAAGTCTTAACTTTCGTAGAGAATTTGTAAAGATAATAATAGCCTACATTATTTACTGGACGCCAGTTGTGCTTAATTCACAAAAAACAGGCTTCTAAATTCTACTTCTTATTATTTCTTATTGATATATTCTATTACATTCATTAATCATCAATGAAAGGTAAATTTTGTACTATATAAATATAATCCTTGCAAATCTGCTCTAATAGCGGAGATGAGAATATATTCGAAATTAATTCTTTTCAAATATGTTCACATCACTCAATCATAAAGTCGGAAATAAGATTTTATACCTATAAGGTTTAAAATATTTGAAGAGGATAATAAAACGTTCACGAGTAGAATTTTTCCTAGCGTAGCATTGAAAAAGACAAATCATAAAATTTAGCTGAAATAAAATTTAGAAAAATGTTCCTGTACATTTGATAAAGCATTTAAATTGAAGTACAATGAAATAACGTAAACAGTACACTTACATTGCGTCCTCTCCCGCAGAAACAGCCTCCGGATTTACGGTCCATCCAAAGTCTTCTCATGAATCAAATCCAGATACCGATATGAAGATACTCTGAAAAGGAAAGTTCTAAAATAAATAATCACTCAACCTTTCTTATTTTGACAGATAAAAGAAATGGGTAATAATTTATTTTCCCAATAATGGGTTTCAAATTGTAAATCAGAATAAATTTTAAATTCCCGGAAGTCGTCAAGCGATTATAGTACTTAGCTCAAATTATCATTATATATAATTCCTACATATAATTTAAATGCATTTTTATTATTCGATAGAGAATCATTAAAATTGATCCAAACTAGGATGTTAATAATAGAACAGATTAATTTGATCCAAAACTATTGATTTAAATTAAAATTCCCTCAGTGACAGGAATTTTCTCACAAATTCCCTCCATAATATATTCAAACCAAATCGTCACTTGTCAAATAACTATAACGTAAGTGGTTTAAACCCTAAAATCACTTCATTCAGTCCTCAATTAACTGCTCCTCCTCATAAACCAAGAGCTGAATCGACTTCCACGAAATATTGACCGGAAATTATAAACAGTCCTCATCATTCTACAACTCCTTCCCTCTAAATAGAGGCGTAGGCGTGACATTCGGAAAAAAAATTCCCGAAGAAAAAAATCACGTTATCGAAAGCGAACGGAGAAGAGAGTGAGAGCGCGTGACGAAATAGCCACACGTGTGCAGTACACTCACGACGAAAAGAAATGCTTCGAATACGTTTTAACGACCGCTTCGGAACTGCGACACGCTCATCGAAGCCTTTACGACGCGTCCCATTACGTTAACAAACGTCTTTAAGAGATGCCATCCCTTTTTATACCACCCTTTTGAAATACGTTCGAACTGGGAGACGCGACCAAACAACCCGAAAATCTATTCACATCTCTTATATAAATCACGTCCGCTCGTAATTGTTACGATTTCGGATGTCCTGAAGAGGAGGACACGTGGTCCGATTGGATGCGCCGCTTCTAGACCAATAAGTCGATAGTCGAATGGCGAGGAAAACAAGCTCCATAAATGTTCCGATGCATCTCCCCTTTAAAAAAAAACACGTGCATAAATTGTCTCCTTGCACCCAGACTCGTTTCACGTATAAATAAACATTAAAACGCCCCGAAGTTTAAAGCATCGTTCTTCTCTTACGTACTCGACTTAGAAGATAACTTATGCGGGTAACATAAATGGATTTTATGCTCGTAGATTGCTCCACAACAGCGTTTAACAGGTCTCGCTGCGTTGTTTTTAAGAGCCTTCTATAGGATGCTTCAAGTGAGCGTTATGGTGCGTACGCACTCGGTTGCGTGCGATAGACCGATCAAAAAAGACGTTCGGTGTGCGTGTGGAACGACATGCTGTCAGCTGTCGATGTTACGGGATGGCAATCCGAAGCAAGGAACGGATGTGCGGGTTTTATTGCTTTAGGGATGGAGTGGAATTGACAGCTGAAGAGGAGCAAAAGGAAGAGAGAATGAATGGTGCTCATGCCATAGCACAAAGTTTCTCACATAAGGATTATGTTGCAGTTGGGATAGAGGGCGATTCATCGCGGGAAATTTCGCCTGCGGGACTGACGCTGGCGTTTCTCAGGAGATGGATGTTTCCGTCGATTAGTGTTGGACATGCTTGTTCATAAAGCCCTCCGCTGGGTCGATATATACAAACAGGACTGAGGATGTGTTTATTAAAAACTGCAGGGTTAGAAAAACTAGAACGGGATCCCAATGATTTTTTCATAGTCTTCTTATTGCGTAATCTAGGAAGATCTCCTTTCATCATCAATCACTTTCCTCAGCCTTTTTCTATTGATTATAGTCCAACCAGTATTCATCCATTAACTTACATAAGAATTGCTTACGATGTGAAAGTAACAGCCATTTAAAGATAATTCGAAAATCATTGGAAATTCCCTTCGGAAAAGGGATGGAAAATAAATTTAATAGTAATGGGGTTGTGCAATCGCTTTTAAAATAAGATTCACTCAGTTCTCCCTCCGATATAACGTATATTTTCCGATAATATTTTATTATAGTATATTTATCTGTAATTCTATATTTTTAAAATAATCATTGTCATTAAAAAAGCTTTATTTAATCGCAGTTTAATATGTTAACCCGCAACATCTTCAACAGAAAATCCTAATTCATTCTTGAAGGTTGCAAAAACATGTATTAATTGCTCTCAACCGACATCAAAACCACCACGATTATGTTCGCATACGTTGCTTAGAAACGAGAGTAAAATTAAACAGATATTACGTCCTGGAGACATGTTCTTCATTTCAATCAAGGATGTCACTAGTTTACATATTCATCAAACCATCAGTATCGAGTTACCATGTGTACATACCTCCTCAAACGATAATAAATGTAAGGACGAGCGTGTGGGAAGGGAAGAGGCCGGAGTGTGGGCCGTGAGACGTGCTTAGTAATGGCGAACGTGATTGCAAATGGATCGGCGGGAATTATTTATTCCGGTCTTCTTTACTGGCCACATGGCGATCTCTATGCCCCTTTCAGATCCGTCGATTTCCTCTCTCGTACTGCGTCACATCCTCTTTATATTCAATCCCTTGTAAAGTCAGCATAGCTCATTATTCACCCGTTCATTGTTCTGCAAGAGAAATTCCCTTCGATTCTAATTATCGGTCGGTTTTCACTTTTCTTCATCACGATTTCTATTCTCGCCGAATTCATCTTCATTCGCCGCCGATTATTTCTCATAAAACATCTCGAGATAGAGAATGGGGGCTGAATCGTGACCACGATTTCTATCGTGAATGAGTGTCAATTAGTTCCCATTTAGATCAAGCCTTGTACACTCATGGGGAATAGTCCTGCATTCCTTTGTCGTCCATAAAGCTGTGTCCTTATAACAGTTGCATGACCATCTTCCTCGGGTGTATGAACTGAACGTCTATTCTTTATGTTCCAGGAATGGGATAGAAGAGGAAGAACTTTCCAACGTAAGATGCGATCGTGCTTATGAAGAACGACTAAAGTACGTAATACCAGACTTCAATATGAAATAAGGATAATGACGAGATTAAAATTAATGAATATTAGTTTCTTCAACTTATGTCTCGTTATATTTGAAATTACAGAAAAATCCAGCGTATAAATTTATGAAAGTAATGGAAATTATAAAAATGTTTAGTTCCAAAAATAATGATTTTCTTTTTGATTATAAATTTCTGACTCAAACTTCTTCCAACTTCCTTCTTCCATTACTTCCCACTTTCTCCCATTATAATTTGAAATATATTAATAGAATCCAATTAATTATATATTATCTATATTTTATACAATCGCATGGAATCAAATATATTCTTTAAGGGTAATAATTCTTCACTTTCAAATTTAGAGGGAGTAAGTACAGAATATTTCACTAGTTTAACAAACTTAACTGTAGACTTTGATTGAATTTAATCCTCAACTATCCAGTTGATCACCTCTTTAGAATTTCTATTGAACAATTTTGATAGTATTCATCATATTTTACATGAATTCAATACATGGCTTTTAAGGACATTTCCAGGTTTCTTACGAACTACACCCGTTACTATTCCCTTATGACTCATACCGTACAAATTACACCCAGCAATACAATATACAATTCCAACCCGATGATTCGACAGAAGCCTTTCAAAAATCCATCCTTTTCGTGACGTCATGGCGAAACTCGACTAAAAACGAGAATGATGCTCGAAAATCGCGAGCGAATGTAGAAAATTGAAAAGCTGCAAAAAACCCCTTTTACTCCGACAATGGCGCGCAATCCGTACCGCGAATGGGCAAACGATTTGCAGCGTTTTATTCGGACCGGACGTGGCTTTTTTTCATCATATTCCCACCCGATCCCCACAATGCACCGTAATCGTAAATAACCGATTTTTGCCTGAATGGCCGGCATTTACGATCGTTACCTGGGCTTGAGTAAACACGGATGTCGAAGGGTCCCGAATGACGGTAATGCGTTGAAGAGGCGCCCTTGGGACGAGTGCTGCCAATGAGTCCGAGCGGGGGAGGAATCTGTAATTAGGAGTCCTCGAGCTTCCAGTGTTTGCCGGAAGGACACAAATATGTCGAATGGCTCCGTCGTCGAGGGTTGAATAAACATTAATGGTGCGTTGATGGCCTGGAAGATGGATGGTTCGTGGATCGACGGGCGTGAAGAAGGAGAAGCAAAAAAAAACGAATGAAAGGGCCGAGGAAGAAGAAAATATAACTGTCATTGTGCTTCCATATTATTCTTTGCCCCGTCCTTTTTAGCTCCCGAAATGCCTTCTTAGTTTTTCCACCTTTTTTTAATTCGTTTCCGAAGCGTAATTCAAGGAGGAAGCTGAGGAGACAGGTGACTCTGGCGCCGCGTCAGTGGCTGTCATGTGGAAGAGGAGGACCTTTTTTCTTCTGATGATTTGTGTGTTTGTGTGGGAGGGGTAAGATGGGAAGCGAAGGTCGCAGGGCATGTTGGGAGCACAAAAGGAGTGAAAGAGTTGGGATTAGGGCGAATGGGATAGGCGTTTATATTATATATTCCGAACGTCCGAACGTAAATGACGAATAAATGCGTCTGCGAACAATAAACGCGTTATATGTAAAAAATGGACGGGAATCGGTCCGTTTCTTAAAACCGATTAACGGAATCGTATGGAAAAGAGATTTGAATCTTTGGATATTCCATTCATGTGAGATCTTATGAATGGTGGTAGAAAAATGAATCGAAGATGTTACACGTTTGTTGTGCCCTTTTGAAATGGATGGTCGACTTATAATGCGAATAGGTTCGGGTCTTTGAGGAGTGACGACGGCGCAAGAATCAGGGAGCTTCCTTTTTGATTCTGATGAATGTGGTTTGATCGGAAGATGCTACTCCTAAATTAACGCCCCCGAAAAATTGGGTTCGTCCAAAGAAGGAGTGTTTCTTGGAAGGGGAGGATGGATAATTGCCCACGGAATTTCCTGCCTTTTGAACCAAGGACTTTTCTCCTGGTAGGAAAAGCCTGCTCGATGAATAATCTTTGTGATTAGCTATTTACTCCCGGAAACAGGATTTAGTTTTGTGAAGAGCGTTACTATGGGGATTTCCAAAGTCAGTGCTCAAGTCCTTGAGAAGGTACGACTCTTTTATTGTATTACGATTTATCTGCAGTCATTAAATTATTTAAATGCAATTCATATCTAAAATAAATACGAACGTGTATAAATATAAATACGAAAATCAATTATTTTTCAAGTGTTAATGTGAAACATTGGCACTGAATATTTTAACTCCTTAAACTGCCCTAAAAATATGTCTTTTTTCGTTTTTGGGGCTGTCTTCCAAAAGTACGAGCTGATGCCTCTAAATAAAATACTAACAATCGGACAAGAGAAACCAAGAAATTATTGAATATCTAACTCTTTTATCTTATATACAATAAAATACAATTTAAGTGTATAGAAATATGATTAAAAAAGACTCCTTATTTAAATTGAATGCATCTTCTTTTAGTGATGCATTAACACTATAAATGTTTTAAATTTCCTTAAAAATAATCATGAATAAGTAATAGAAATTGGATAGGATTTTAGTGAAACACGATATGAACGGAGTTTAAACTAAAGTAAATTAAAGAAAAATTACTACGACTCGAACCCAGTTCCTCTACTTCAGAAACAATGTAAACTTCGCATGCGCAGAAACATAGGTTCGAGTCCCATTCATCAGCTAATTTTTACTCTTTTATGCAACTCTTGTAACATAGTTGCACGAACTTATCGCGTTAAGTTATCCTCACCTTCCCTTAATCCAACGATCAAAACGAGTTTGAATAATTATTTTTTGATGAAAGAATTAACATTTCAGAAGCCTATACAGAGAGAAAGAGCTGTTTTATATTCACACACATCCTAAAGAGAGAGATCCCTTGACGAAGCGACCCCAATTTTCTTTTCCACTGATTCGAAGTCCTCGCCATCGACGAAAGCTTTGAAATCTTCAGCACCGAGCACAGAAAACTGTTCCCGCAACCCCTTTCAGATAAAAAAAGAAATAATTCCATCTCTTTTCAGGAGGAAAACGCCTTTTTCATCCGAAACACACTAACGCCATCACACGAATCCTTTTCTGCCCCGCGATACGGATCGCCCTTCGCTTGAACCTCACAAAGAAAATCAACAGGAGCAAACCCTCGGGAGAATTTCCTTATTAACCTCATCGCTGTCTTTGAGTATCCTCTAACGAGCATACTTATTACCCTTTTTTATTCAGGGGGACATCCCCGATACCCTGGAAGGGCTAGGATGTCGGAAAGGTAAAGAGTATACGTGTATATATATACGAAGCTGGATGTCCTTGTTGCTCTTACAAGACACGATGGATTCTCCTCCATTCTTCATTTTTTTAAATACATCCGTTATATCTCCCAATTTTTTTCAGCCCGCCTTGTAGGGAGGATACCCCAAAAGCCGCAGTGCCCTGGGCCCCACCCATTTGACCCCTTCTCTGGGGGAAAAAGAGCAAGAAAAGGGTTGCTCTTTTTCGTACGTACATTCCCTTTGTCCTCCCTTACTTTCCTCCACGTGTCACCCCTTGCTTCATCCCTCCAGGGTCCACCGACGTCCCCCGCTCATCTCATTTATTTATTTATTTTTTTTTTTAATTCTCTCCTACGCTAATTCCTTGCCTCTCAGTTTTTATTCCTGCTTCGCCATTTAAAATCTCCGGCGATCTGTTCCCCGACTTCTTCCTTTTCCCAAATCTCCCCAAGATTATTTCGGCAGCCGAAACCCCCTTCGGTTCTTTTTAATCCATCCCTGTAACCGAAGATCAGTGCTGGGAATGGGAGTGTATCTGGAAGGGAACATCTGTGTCCAGATGTAGAGGGGAATCTCATTAATTCTCCCCAGGATATTGGTACCCTTTCGTTCTCTTTTATTCGTGTTATAAGAATTCATTGGAAAAGTTTTACCTTAGAAAAGATGATGCATTTATGTCCATAAACAAACGACAAGTATATCTAACCTTACGTAGAGTTTCCTACATTTTCTTTGACATGTAAGGAGCTATAGTATTTTTATCTTTACTAAGATAGGATTTAACGAATAAATACTTTTTTACAAAAATCACGGTTAGCTTAGATTTAAGGCAGGTTTCTACAAAAATATTCCAGAATTATTTGACATGTATATAATTTTTAAGATATTATTTTCGTAAAAATTAGCTTGCGGAGTTTTGTAGAAATATATTTATTTCCGATAACTTATGACACGAGTAACATAGATCTTTATCACCTAATATCGCCGTAAAACTATCCTAATTTTCAACATAAATTCAGGACACTCAACCTATGTTTTAGATCAATCGAAAGAGATCTGCATCAAGAGTAAATCTCTTCTCTTTATTACGTATTAATATTGAACGCGAAAATGTTTTGGTTTTCCAATTTCAATAGAAAAATTCGACATCTTCTATACTTCTATATATAGGAAGTAATCACAATCACCATTGAAACTTTCCAATACAGAATAGTCATCAATACCGTATCACCTCAGAAGCAATCATTCTTTAAGAGCAGAGTAGCCAGTACAGAACTATATAACGTCGACTTCTTTTAAACTCAAAAAGCGTAGATAAACGATCATATTCTCGCGAACAACCCTTTCCTTTCGCATTCATGAAACGAGAAAATACGAAATTCATAGAAAGCAATCGCGAGATAAGTTCTCCCAGAAAAGCCATAAAGCAACATTTCCTTTGGCGATAATAAGAGTAACTGCGGACGAGAAAGATGGTAAATAAAGAGAAAAGATAAGATCGGACAGGGCAAAATCCCATGATGTGGGCGGGATGAGTTTTTTGGGTAAGGGTCGAAGGGCGGGGCGAGGATAAAAAGGGTTTGGCGGAAAAGGGGGAAGGATTTGTCCAGGGGAATGTTATGGAGGTCTGAGGATACCGGAATATCTAAAGCTTTTGATGTCTCTCGCCTTCTACTCCGCTGTTTTTTATATCTTCCAATCCTTCCACCCCACGGAGCCACATTCGCCCGGAGGCTATCCTCCGAGATGGGGTGGTCAGCTGAGGGGGAGAGAAAAAGGTGGAAAACATAAAAGAATCGGGGAATTCGTTTGGGAGGTAAGTAAACGCGGAGAGATGAATTGAGCTCGGGGTAAAAGACAATTCCGGCTTGGCTCGTTTATGACGAGTTTTCATTTAATTTCCAGAAGTCGAGGAACCAGCCGTTTCGATCGCTGGGTTATTTGCGTGAAATTCAAGCGAAGGAAATGAAGAAATTCGCTTCCAGAATTGGATGGCTCTTTCAGATTGTGTGCTATTTTTTTTCGCCGGAAAACTTTGATGGAGATGAAAACGTGGAGGGTAAATATATGTAATGAAAATGTTCGTAAATCGGAGGACCAAAAGGGATAGAGCGTTAAAATACTTACGATAAAGTTCAAGGAATAGAAATAGAAATTACCTGAATTTATTTTAACATTCGATTACCTTGTTTTGTAAGAAATATAAGTAATAATTATTAACTTTAAAGAATTCTATGAAGGAAAATAGCTTTACTTGAAAAAAACGAAACATTTTCGCCTCATTTCTGATGTTTTCCCTTGTGGTAAAAAGACAATACATTCGTTGGACACGAAAGAAAGTACAGTCCAAACATAATACGGTTTCTATAGATACGTACGTTATAGCTCCTATTCTGTTTATTTCTTTTCCTTACTGAAATGTTTCATAAAGAACCCGGAAAAAAATATTTTTAGATTTTAATACAGCTCGAAGATTCCCTTAAACTCAAACACTTAAATAACAAACGTATACACTTCAGAAGCTAGGACAGCTTGTTGCAAACTATCGCACATTTTGTAAAGCATTGAAGTTTCAATATCGACTCTGGAAGTAAGTGTAGTATTCAATATGAAAAAAAATGTTCCGTCTTAAAAAGTCACAGTGATACAGTTAATTCATCAACCATACTTCCTCGTTAATATTTGCTCATGGATGAGATAATATAAATATAAAATGTAACTATGAAATACGTAACAATGACGTATATTAATCGCAGTTCCGAGAGATACGAGTGGGCAAGAAGGAGATGCATGTGAGGAAGACGAGTACTGAATAACAAGAGAGATGGGTCCTTTATCGCATTTTGGGTTCGCCTCAAAAAGTTCAGCCGATAGACGATATGTCCGCAGAGGGCAGTAGTAAAAAAAGTGAGCGGCGTAAAAGAGGTTCCAGAATTTTTCGAGGTGCGCTCGAGAGGGCGGTTTTATCGCCTTCCTTTGTTTTAATTTTTTTCTCTCTCCACGGTTGCCTCCGAGGGCAAGCCGATTTTTCGGCAAGAGAGGATCTTGAGGGTGCGTCGATAGGAAAGAGTATAACGTCTCGCTTCATTTCGCGCGTTTTACTATCCTTTTTTTTCGTCTTTCTTTTTTTTTGGTCGAGAGATGGAAGTCCTTTGTATGCGTGTGTTCTTCTCCTGGAGGCGATGCGGCGGTCTCCCAGGAAAGGGAAATGAACCTCCGAAAGACACCATCTCGAATAGTTGTTCTTCCCTTGTAAGTTCCTTTTTCACCTGCTGTCGAAATGTGCCCTTCCTTTCTCTTCTCCTTGGAGGAGGTATGGGAAGTGACTGCTTGAATTACCCCTTTTGGGGTTTACGTAATTTTTGGTGCTTACGTATATATAAACAGCCCATATAATACATTTTGTGTATCATATGTAAGATATGTATCCTTAGCAACGGAAGGAGGTATGAAGATGTGATTTCATCGTCGAATCATAAATTGATAAAACTATTTCTATAGACAAATTTAATTCTAAATAAATATTCGATAGGTTTTGAAAATCATCAAGTACAAATACATGGATTTCCCTACGATATTCTAATAATAAAAAAATTATTAATGAAATTATAACATTTCATATCACTGTTTACATTAATCATGTTAATGAAATACTAATTCTTACTCTAATTTTGTTACAACAGTGGAACAGTTAGCCTTCATTGAATCTAATTGAACTGAATTGAATTTAATCGGATTTGAATATTTATCAAAGAAGATAATAAGTCCTGATATGTTATCCCGATGTGCTATCGAATGTTCTTTTTTTCCATACAAGTTGGCATATATTGAGAGGTTTTCATGAAAGGCATACTTTTTATCTTTCATATTTTACGAGTTTGGATCGAAAATGTCAGAAAATTTTTCATTATTTGCTCCGATTAGTTCCATATGATCAGGTAGCAATGAATAAATTTAACGGTTAAGACATGGAAACTCTAATTATAATAAAAACCCAAAATTCCGATACTGCAAAGGAGTTCAAAGTCGTGATACAAAAATCATTTTCCCCATTTTTTGTTCCGTTAACTTCCGTCATTTGTTGAAAAATCCCTGTCAAGAGAACGAGTTCTTGTAGACTTTAAAGTCGGAGAAACGTAAATTAAGGGAAAACGGAATAAAATTGCGGAATCGTTCTTTCGTTGGCCTGAATGCTTCTCATATTATGTTAAGTCCCTTTTTATGAGTCTTTGTATGGAAATTTATGAGAAATACTCACAAAAGAAAAAAGGGACCCCGTTGAAATGAATTGCTTGACCATACTTTTAAGATAACATTAGCTACGATGTATTGCAAAATAAAAAGAAGTCAACGGGACATGAAATTGCGTGGAATGTGTTACATCAGTTTTAATGTACAATACGCGTCTAATTATTTCGCAAACTGAATTTTAACCAAGTCTATTTAAAAGAATTAGAAGCCTTGCAGGGAAAGTTAGAAATTGTCAAATTAAATTGACAAACTCAATGGATATCTATCTATCAATGAAAGTTTAGCATTTATCAGGAGTCGATTGTTGCTGAAACAATAGCTTCTAACTTCTTCATAGGAAAAATCATTAATACATTGACTTTCTATGCTCTAAATTAGATATTCATAAATTTCTAACATATTAAAACATGTTGTAACTCCTATTTGGCGAAATAATCCATTTCAGATTGAGTTTCTCATTTGACGAGAGTCTGATGTGATAATTACCAATCATCACTTCAACAACGTTGTTAAAAAGAACTAATGGGAAACGTGTTAAATTTGATGCAAATCTCGGTTTCGCACTTGGAAGACATTAATAAAACATTAGAGCGTTGAACATTATGGAGTAATTAAGTTCTACACAGATAACAATCAAAAAAGCTTTGTTTCTGATATTGCTGATCCTCAACAGAATTTCGAAAATTATATTCATTTTTGGAATGGAAGAGTGAATGCTAACGCAATATTCTGATAATACCTTTTTAATTTATTATTAATATGCCCAATGTTATCTTTGGTTTCAGTTCCTTCATTCTTATTTACATTTTAATTTTATTTACTCATCTTTATTATTACTCATGCATTTATAAATTCTCATTTTTTATGCTTTTTCAATATTAGCCCTGAACCGCGAAGGCCTTGGTCGAAATGAATATCAATTTACGTCAAGGACAAATTTGGTGGAGCATCACCATTATTTGGCTGTATTAATATAAATTCTGATAGAGACAATGGAAATTAGTTCTTTGCAGAAATAGGATGGTGTAGCTGAGACACAGATCCTATAAAAATGTTACATCCAATTTACGTATTCCTATTAACAGTCCTACGACAATTATGCGATTTCCAACTGGGATGCTACCGCCAGCAATCAAACCAAGGTATGGTAAGGTATTTACGATATATTTTTCCTCCTTTCACATACGTAATTCTGCAGTTTTATAAATAAGTGAAAGTTGATACGCGGGTCAACACTAAAAATATCGGGTATCGGAAGAAAAAATTACAATATCTTTCTCAGAACGCGAAAGAAATCAAAACAGAAATTCCTTTCATTGGCGTCTTTGTAACTTCAATCGGAAATACCAATCCAGCCTCCTGGTTAACTTAACAGTTGGAATCGGACCCTTAAGACTCCAAATATTTTCATCAACTCCAATCCAAAAGAGGCGATCATCCCTCCCTCTTTACGAATCCCATCTTCGGGAGGAATTTACGAGACTTTGATCAACTTCTTTTGCGGGGAACAATCGCGTAGCGGAGGCTCATATCGGCGCGGTTTGTGCAGACCGTAAAAGAGGATTAACGCAAATTCCCAGGGCGATAAACTTTTCGTGGGCCATCGAGAAATCTGGAATTTCTCCGGTTCGAGGCCAGTTTTTCGAGGCGATCTTTGACTCTTACGAGGAATTTATCGGAGGCGATGGAATCCGAGGATGAAACATCAAACACTTCCCCACAGAATGTCGATGCGAAGGGCTAAAGTTTACAGTCGGTGGAGGGATGCAAAATATGAGGCGATTACTGAAGATACGCCGCGAGAGGTATTTCGCGTAGGAAACGGATGACCTCGTTGCCAGGATTTATGAGGCGAGATGAGAGCGACAGATGGTAATATGAGGCGAAGGCTGATCGAGTTGCTGGGGAATGATATGCGGATGGAGAACGGCCTCTCTCTCGGCGGCGATAAATCAGAAATAAAGACGCGTGTGCATCGGTTGGGAAAGATTTTTGCAACTTGGGTTACGTGGGAATCGCGAGCGATTGACGTGACAATTGGGACAAAAGGGGAATGAATCGAGTCGTTTGGGTTTGAGTGTCGATCTCCAGAGTCTGATTGCGAGATTACGAAAGTAGAACGATGTGAGCGCTAGAATCATTTGACAATTTTTACGGACATCATTATCTCATCAAACGGGTTTTTTAGAATATGACCGTTCATCTTATACTTCGATAAATAAATTTCGTTAACAGCATTAATCAGTATTATTTAATTGAAAAAAATTCATGCTAAAACGGAACGATTATGCCATCATTTTAAAGATTTAAAAATACTGTTCCATAATTACGTAAATTTTTCAGATACGAAAATAAATTAAAATGATACAAAGTATTAAATCTGAAGTCAACTTCTATATTCTTCTATTTGGTACTCATTCTCAGAATAATATCATTCCTAAAACAATCAACTCATTGTGTTTTCAATATTTAAAAATCGTTTAAGAGTTCGTTATTTCTTTGAATTCACTCCTTCGAAAATAATTCCACTCTAAATGCTCAATAATATTTGTAAACTAACGGAAAATGAATGTCAAATTCTATATTAAAAGCACATCGACCTCTAACTTCTATACGACAAAACCTGCAACCATTAAGTTCGGATAAAATTCGCAATGAATCAAAACAACACAAAAGCCCGAGAGCTATGCCTCTTATCACCATGAGCGTTAGCAGAATCTGATAACAATTATAAATCGACACAGCTTCCTTCACACCTCAGCTTATGCATGATCACTTATATGGTGCCTAAGAGAGTATTTGCAGATTTAATTGTATAGGGTTCGGTCATCATCCGGGAAGATCAATCGAGTGAACTGGATACCGCGAACTTTATTGACATTTGGTTCCAATTGAACTTAATATTCAACACTAAACCGTGAACTTGTCGACGTTCAACATCGATTAGCAACGAACGTAAACGATCTCTCCGCAATCAACAACCACCGTCTTCCGCATCCATGGTGATTCTCGGGAATAAATCACAGGAGATAAAAGGAGTACGTCATGGGATGAGGCATGGTCTCGGTGTGCAGCATAAGATAGCGGGTGCGGTGTGGGGACGGAGATCGGTAGAGACACGTAGCTGAGGAACAATGCGTCGGCGGTGAGAGAAATATGGAAGGGGCGGGGGCAGATAAAAAGCGGTTTAGGGGGAGGGAAGGGATGAGGTTGGCGGCGAACGACTGATGAAAACCAGGGGGCGCTTCATCGGATATTTAGCAAGAATTTTGGCTCGCCGATGGATCGTGGCGAGCAAAGCGGTTTTTGGGTTTTAGTTTGTTATTCCTTCCTCTTTCTACCACCGCCGGAAAAAAAACCTTCTTCCCCTCTCTCTCCCCGTATTTCTACTTATCCTCCAAGGAGAGCTTCCAAAAAGCTTGGGAAAATACTTTGTGGAATATTTGGAATTTCTTATAGCCCTTCTGGAAGTCTTTCGATGTGGGTGATGAATGGATTGCTCGAATTGGGTGAGAACGGGAGCTAATGGAAAAACGCAAGGAGGCCTTCTGAGGATTCTGTGGGAAAGGTTATCGATACTTTGAATGTTCTTTGGCATTCATATTTGGAAAAGTCCCGTATTCGTTTTAATTATCCATCCCGCTAAATCTATATGCCGGGTTGTAATATTAATTGAATACTTCCATATGATAAAAAGCTTTTGGAAAGTTTTTCTTACGGAAGGTAAAAATTGAACATATTTTTATCGATGTATTAATTAAAATTGGTATTTTCTACGTTAATTGTAGCCTTAAGGTCCTTATAAGATAAATGTAACTAATTATGATAAATATGTATTACATAAAAATCACAAGAATGTTCACATTAATTAGTAACGATATTGAAAGACTATCGAATATTAAACTTATAAATTTAAATTATAATAATTCGAATTTTTAGATACAGATTTTTCAAAATGAAATATAATCTGGATTTGATGATGAAATGATTATAATCTGTGAAGACATATTCATTTTCATTTGATCATTTAAAAAAATGCCATTATCTTGTATAATTTCTATAAAACCTTTAATTAATTAATGAGAAGGTATGATTGGTACTAAAGGACAGTTAAATAAATAACATTTTTAATTGACTTCATAAAATTGATTCCTTTTATTACTCCAAATAAATAAAATAAATCATCTATATCCTATTACATATCATAGTAATTAATTGGAACGGCGTAAGCATAATTTTAATTACTCCTATTTACGTTGCTACAACAACGTAGCCCTCAGCTACCTATATCCACCACACATCTCCAAGTGATCTCAACTTTAAAGCCCTTAAGCAGGTGTTCGGTTAAATACTTAAATGCGCGGTGACAATCGAGAACGTCAATCGGAAATCGTCACTTAGTTTCCACCTCTTGGAAGGGGGATGCCTTTTATGGGAAATTCCAACCGAGTAAAACGCACCTTGTGACGGAAGTAACATATGTCTTGAGGCACTTGGAACGTTCTTGTAGCCATAAAAGAAGGAAGGGATTTAATGCATGCATAAAAATGATTCCCATGGATGCGTAAGAGGAATTGAATTCGATCCCCCTCCGATACGTAAAAGATAAATATGAGAAGAGATTTCGATTCCTCCGGAATTCCCGCAATGGTTTGACGCGTTAACGACTTCAGTTTGTCGGCGTCGTCCTTGTGCGCCACCGACCTCATACCACTTCTTTTCGGAAGGCATTCGATATTTTCAAACGGCTCAAAGGAGACCGACTCCGCGGGCGATGTGATCAACCACCGCCGCTGGGGAAGAGGGCCTCAGTAAGACATAAGGATCGGACGCTAATGGGCCATGTTCGAACTCTTTCGGCTGCAAGCGGTTGAGGCATTCCTCTCGAACGACTATCTCTCCCTCGGAACGCCAAGAATTCCACGTGTAAAGAGCTTTCTCCCTTCCTTAGGCCGTTGGGGATTGATCCCACGAATTTCTGCCAAAAGGAAGTAACGACCTGATGGGGTTGTTTTGAGGAAAGCTTGATCACGGATTTGCTTCTTGGAGTTGTGGAGGGTTGAGAATAGGTACTGATAATTGCAGATATTGAGTAGATACTAATTTTCCTAATTTTGATTGATTTTTTTAGTTTGGTAAGACGTAATTAAAAAATCATTAAATTAGATATTCCAAAAAATACGACGCAATACTTTCTGCATTATTTGAAAAGTTATTACGTCTATGCAGTTTCATCTACAGACAATAATATGTACATTACGGCATAATCAATTATTGAATAATATTACTGCCAAATTAATTCTTCATATCTTAATATAAAGAATATAAATTAATCTGAAGATAAAATTTTGATACAACTATTCTCGCTGAGTTAGTCAAAATAGTCATTTTTGGAATATATAACTCGATTAATTAAGATTTATCAAAACTAAAATTCGTAAACCAATTATTCATGACAATGAACTTTAATCAACTCGTAATTATTTCCTCATTTAATCTACGATAACAATCAAGGAAGTTTTGATTTCTGACAGCCATATATCAAATTTTATGAATCAGCTACGAGTTTTCCAATAAGAATTCTGAATTTAAACCAAAAATTTGAATCTCATTTGCCGAGATTTATTACCTGATTAGTGTCCTACATAATTACGTGCGATTTTAAAGATCCTCCATTGTTTTCCCTCTTCCTACACAAACTTATATCCTTTGTTCACCGTACATACAAACAACAAGCAGCGAGCTAAAATCAAAAGGCTCTTGAGTAATTAACTACATTCCAAACACCGATTCCTGATTTTAGGCATCGATAAAGTTTATTCAATTTCGGATGAGACGGAAATTTCATTTCATGAATTTTAGAAACTTAATCACGCCTCTGATATTTTCCTTAGAAACTTTGAAAACAATGGTGGATAATTTACACACAATCGCCTCAAATGAGACGCAAGTTATTGGGTCAAATTAAGAAAAATAAGCAAACGACTTCCGAAAGAAATGAGAAAGGGTGGTGAAGAATATAAAATTTAAGACTGAGTGAAAGTGAATGCACTAACAGTGCATAATAGATTCTTCGTATTTCCTCGAGTAAAACATTTGATAGTTCAAATATCTTAAATAAGAATTAATTTCCTTTCTAATCTCAATTTTTAATTAATCAATTCGCGATAAAAACAATCATTTGATTTCAGATTAATATTTCGCACTCTAAACTTCTTATAAAACCTTTTTAAACTCAATATTACATAAAATTGGTGATTCAAGTTAAAATTTAAATAGAAAACATTCAAGATTTATATTTTTTTCTTTCAAAAGAAGATAGTTTCTCCTATCATCGGAATAAAATTAAGAAATAAACTCGTAATATCGAACCCGCTCTCTCACATGGACCTTCGAAACCGATTGCCTAACGTTATTAAATAATGCTTCCCATATTCGAAATTAAGCATGACTTTGAGAAAGTAATTTAATAATCATTTCATAATACTCCTATCCGTTCACCTGATTAAATCAACATAAATCTCACACTTCAATACGCAAGCAGATTTCCCAAACCAAAGATACAATTTTCTTATGAGAACCTTTTAAAAAGATTGGAATGCAGGCAGAATTTTAAAAGTACCACAAGAATTTTGTAAGCAAAATTCAGCTTTTTAAATGTACTTGAAAAATTTTCTCATCTGCAATCTTAAAAATAATTTAGATTAGCTACCATTGATTCTTGTTTGTGCTTTCTGATGAAAATTCGTGAAGTACTGGTTTTCAATAAGTCCTCATTTTTAATATTAAGTGAATAAAATAAGTTATTTGCGTGATATTTATGAAAAGTGAACTTTTTTTTTAATTTACACAATTTCGCACTTTCCCAATAGGAATTATAATATTAGTATAAATATTAAGAATGAAATATACACGTCAGTGTTAAGTGGCTTTGAAGCTTTGCGTCTATTTCTGGAAATATGTTTAGTGTAAACGAAAGCTAATTTTAAAAGTTTCTGTTCCAAATCAATGTCCCTATAGCCAATCATTCTCATTTCAGTTAATTGCACTGCATTCCCTTGGGAGGGATTGACATGAAGTCATGACAACGAGAATAAGACTTCGGAAGAGAAATTCCTTTGAAGGGTTCTTTGGTTAAGTGCGACATGAGGGATGATGTTCGATTGAGTACCCTGCTTTCGGGATAGGGGACTGAGAGAGAGGGTTAGGGGTAAATTCCAGAGGTTTACCTCCAGGGTCTACACTCATCCCTCCGGCATCTCTTCCCCTTTGAAAGAGCTCTCCCCTTCTAAAACCATCTCGGTAAATGTCTCTCCTATCGAAAAAAATCTATAAAGTAAAGACTCGGCTACATCCACCTAAACACGTAATATATGTATATTCACTGAAAACTCTTATATAAACTAATTGATGAACTGTTCTTTAAAAAACCTAAGGCTAATCATAAATCCGAAAAATCATTCAGTACCTAATAGAATATTCATTATTATTTAGATACGTGCACGTATATGTATCTTACGCTATTTCTAAAGAAATCGATAACCCATTTTCAAAATTAATACAATACATAATAATATTTTTAAATTAAAATAACTGCCATTATTAAATTTTACAAAATACTTGGATTTTCAAAAGGAAAACAAACTTCTTCAGAAATAAGACACTATGCTACACTCATTGTTGTCGATAAAATGGTAAGCCTTAACGTTTATTGCCCAATTAATCCTTAATCCTAAACTTATTGTCGATAAACACCACCTTGGATTTTATTCTCAATAATTACTTTCAATAATATCAAACTATTTTATTCACTCAACCTAAATAATAGATATTGATATACTTGAAGCATTCGGTCACAAATATTTAACATAAGTTGCCCTAACAACCGTATCCAAGGAGGTACAGCTCCCCATATACTCTTCGATAGCCAGATTAATATCTCGAACTTTATTTTGACTCATCAGAAACATTTTGGAGGAAACTTCCTTAATTATCGCCTTATTGATGACTTTCTGAATCAAAACCCTTGTAATACAAAGTCTTCTTCATCCATCATCAAGACTCAAAGCACGAATAATTATGTTAATGTCTTTGAGTAGAAGCAGTCTCTTGGAAACTTCAAAAACCCCTTTCGCCTGTGCGAACCAATTGTTATTTTTTTCAAATCTACCCTTTCGATCAGCGTCCGCAAAATTTCGGTGCGTTCTCCGAAACCGGTTGCTTTTACGCCTCCGAAGCATGTGAAGGAGTCCTATTAAAGCTAATGAAGTGCGCCATCCGGTAAATTACTGATTCGGTCGTTTAGCGACGAAAAAAGCGAGTGCAGAAAGCTAATAGGGGCCAGGGAAGTATATGCTGTACTCGCGTACGGAGGTCATGTTTTTGGTACAACTTCTGAGGAACCCATGTCCCTATATAACCATTAAAACTTAACTAAGATATTCTGTTTATTGGCACAAGTCTAATTGATTGGAAATTGAATTAAACTCACAAGAAAGATTATTTTACCTATTACGATGATTCCTATGTTTTAATTTACGAGAACCTTTTAAATTTCTAGTACAAATAAGTATATACTACTTATCGGGAACTTTTCACTCCCTTTTACATCGTAAATATAAAGAATTGAAACGTTTTTTACGTTCAAGAAATCCACTCGATGTCTCTATTTAGGTAAATAATTATTGTATGTATTTGAATATTAAACGACACTCTAAATTCCATATTAATTACCATCTGCATCTTTTGCCAGCATAAAACACTTACGTACTTGCTCAAAAATATCGTAACAGTGAGTAACTTTCATTGATTCATTTTAAAGTTACATTGAAAAATTAGCAGAAATATTTATTGAACAAACTCCTTCTAAATAACATAAAATACCATAAAATGAATTGCGCTAAATCCAAAACATACGAAATAATACCACATCTTCCGCTGTACATCAACAGGTCGCTCATAGTGAACCGTTACGTAAAGACAGTATTTAGCCAACCGCCAAACTTAGGCATTTAACAGCCAGGATATAGAACCCAAACGGAATCTAACGGAAAAAATTAATATACGGGTTTTAGGGAAAATTTAGGAGGCGGTTTCCGATACGCACGCGGTCAATCTAATTGAATCGTTGGTAGGAAAATTTCAGGTTCGTCTCTACGACAATCCACCGTGAAATATTTTATAGAAGAATAGAAAAGCGGCGAACGGCTGAAAGTCGATCCACTCTCTTATCTCCGCCGCCATATCAATTTGTTGAAGGGGGCCTAATTGAGGAGCTGATCATCGGGCCCTGCGTTTCCGCTGCCCCAACAGGTGGCCGACTGATTGGGAGGGGAGCTGATGACCCTCCGAAGGAAGACTCCTCAAAGTGTGGATATGGAAGCAAATGCTTCGGTGTCCGGATGTCTTTTCTGTTTCCACTCGGAACGAAGTTCGATACAAACCATTGTTTAAAAAGACCGATGGGGAATGATTGGAAGCGAACGGATAGTAATTCCATTTGGTCGCTATAGTAACGCCCTGGACATGATAAGCCTTTCAAGAATTTCAATTATCATTTAAATTTTGGGAATAATTTTGAAACTGGATGGTTAAGTAGATATGACTGATATAAATATTATGAAACAGGTGTTTCTCTTCACACATTTCAGTTTAAGCATACATTAATCTTGCCTTTGCTCTTAAGACGAATGGTTGAAGTTAACTTTTAAAATTTGATGTGGACGTAGGTATTTCCTTCAAATTTAAGAACCGCTGCTAAATAGTATTAGGAATTGTTGTTTTTTATAAATTAGTTTATAATTGCAGCTGCTTAAAACGATTTCAATTAAATTCAAATGATAATAATGATCTACGAAACTGTGGTATGAGATGAAAATCAAGTTCGAGATTGAATATCTGCAAAATAGCTCCTTTTAAGGGGTTCAGATCAAGGACAACATAATGGAATTATAAACCAGAGCTTCATTAGTTCACCTTTAGAAGTAGATAATTCAACAATTATTTTCTCTATGAAAAAAATTGTGATATTTGGAAAAATTCCAAGCTTATAAGCTAAGTCTAAGCTATATATTCATTTCTCACCTTGATGATTTCGATCAATTTCTGTAACAATTTCTGTAACAAGAATATTTTTTGTTGCTATCGTTATTTACAGAGTTGTCATAGAGATTTAAAACCGATAAACACCGAGAAATTATAGAAAACTCCAAATCGAGACAATACAATTCATGACGTAAATCATCCATCGAAATGGCCTAAGATTTTTATCATAAAAAGCATGAAGTTAAACGCTTATGAAGCCGATCTTATCTTTTCAAACTAAAAAAATTTCTCTCTTCACTAAAAACAACGGCGAAGCTCCAAATGAGTCAAACGCGGAAATTTATTCAAATTTTCGATTCCGGATATGAGCTGAGCTGAACTGGAAAACTTTCGGAAACGACAAAAAAATGCCAGCAATTTAATGCGGTCTAATTATTTGGAAACAAAATTTAAAATGTAAAACAATTCAAGAAGGGCGATCCAAAAAACTGGCCAAGAAGCGCTCTTCCGGTTGTTTCTTCACACGCACTTTCGTGGTCATCGGGAATGACTCACGACGTTGCGCGAGGAGAAAAAATTATATCCACAATCTCTCCATCTTTTTTTACACTTTTAAAATCTCTTTCTCTCTCAAAACATAAGATCTTTCGATACACTTCTTGAAGATGGCAGAACCCCATGACCTCTTACCGCATGCATAAACATTAGAGTAGCAGAGGATGGTATTTCAGCGCAACAGAGTACATGCAGACATTTAGCACGTTAATGACCCGCAACGCTTTGTACTACTGTTTAATGATTGACATCCGTCGATGATGCCTAGTATTATGAACAAGATACTGCTAAGTTAATTTTCTATCGTGTTTTATAGTTGAAATTAACGAAAAGTTCCTTAAATTTTCGCCAGAACATTAATAGGTAGATTATATTAATATTAAGCTCATCATGGTAAGAGCATTGATTGCATTAGGACTGTGAAAAACTACATTGCAATATCTCTAACCATATTAATGTAAGGAAGTTTTATAGATATTTTTTAAGTATAGCAAGGTAATTGAAACAAATGAGGTCCCAAGGGACCGGCAACGCAAATCATATAAAGGTTGTCAACGAGCGAGTAAATAAGCAAACAAACATCCTAATATAACCATAGTAAACACTAAATGAAAATTGCTCGTGAGAGAAAAGCTTATAAGTTTTATCAGTATATCAGGCTGAAGTTGAAGCTAATGAATTCATTTAACGGAAATTTTGATTAAGATATTTGTTTCTTTTCTCTACTACTCTACAATCACAACTCAATTCATCGGTTGGAAAATCAATAGATCTAACCACAGACAATTGATACTCAAATTAGTTTTGAGTTATATCTCAGTTTTCTCCGATTGACTTTAAATTATTCCCATTGTTATGAATAAGATACAAATTCAGACACAAGCGCACCATTTTCATAACGCATGATTTACTTTTATATATCATTCGCAAATTCACTCCTATAATTTAACTTAGATTTAGCAGTCACAAATGGTTGCCTTTCTTCAACCATCAAACCGCTGCTAAAAAGGTATTTCGCGATTCATTTTCAAGGTGTTGAACCTTCGCGATGGATCGTTTGGAGAAATAATTTGATGAGAAATGGAATTAGACCAAAATCGAGTCACTGCTTTAATCTGTTCAAGAAATCTCCGAGAAGAAAATAGCGAGTTTCAAAACTCTCGAGCGTCAGTTCCGTAACATTTGAGTATTTACGATTCACCCTCGTGTCAGATTAATCTTAACGACAATTAAATGACGGCCGCAGATTCTAATTCGAGATAATGAGCCATGGAAACGTTCAAAACATTAATTATACCGAGAATCTCGAACCCAAGTTCATGCGAACGTGAAGCGGCAAAAATTTGCACACAATGGAAACAAAATATTGCGAAGTCGGGGCTTATTATAGACTGCGTTTGTGTTCTTCGGAAGATAAAAAAATATTGGGGTTATTCATCGTATTTCTGGAAATATGCTTAGTCAAGAATTGAGGCCATTTCATCGAGGCTTATAAGGCGGTGGGTGGAGCTGATAGAATCCTTTTATCCTTGGAAAACCTAATGGTTTTTCGTACGAGACATACCGAGCAACCGTTGATCGTGAAATGAATATGAAAGGGAATACTGATTTAATATAGAGTAAAATATATATTTTAATTTAATTAAAGTACAATTTCAATGGACATTGCTATGAGTCAGTGGAACAGTTCTTCTTCGTATTTATACCTCGAACAATGAGACTTTCTCTGACTAGGATATACTAAAGTCAATCTTAATTCATTTAAGGAGAGGGACTGAACCTTCATTCTTGTTTATTTGTTTATCTTTTACGTATTCTAGTTTCGTGAAAATCTCTCGATAGATCGCATTTTATCGATACCTCGAAAATATCGATACTGAAATCGATATCGAAAATCGAACTTCGATAGATCGTAGAAGGTCAAACAATCGAACTTATAAGACCCCACACTTCGGTGGTCACTATGGTGGGATTAACACCTTCCGAATCACTTAACGGTTAACTTCGGCAGGTTCATAGAGAAACCAGCTGAGGTGAGAGTGATGTGCTAAGGGTTGGTGCGGGGGAGGCACCTCCGCCGAACACCCGGAAGCAGCCGGCAACCGCTGATGGGAAAAGGCGGCACAATTTTCGACCTAAGATGGGAAGATTAAAGTTGTAAAGAGAGCAGAGAGAGGGGTAAAGAAAATGGAATGGGGAGCAAAGATCGAACGGTGAGATTGCGGTAGGCGTGCATTATATATTATATAAAAAAAGAAGGATTTTCATTTTGGAGGAAACAATGACCAAACGGGTCGGACATTAAGCTGTGAGAATTGACAAGAGTTTGGGAATGAGGCCATTCGAAAAGAGAAGAAAATCCTCCGACGCGTGTTTTTTTTCCTACGTACTGATTTTTATCGCCTAATGTATTTTCCCTTATTTCCGTTTCTTGTATTAGCGGAGAGGAAAAATATCGCCGCGCCTACTTTTTTATGAATCCATTGTTGCATTCCGGATAATTGCTTCAATTCTGCGGCCGAGGGATGAAGGAAACTAGGATTTTGAAATACTCCCCCTCCACTTGTTTGGATATCTCGCGGTTAACAATGGTTTCATCAGCGGGGAGAAAAAATATATGAAAATGCAAATACTCTCGCGAAACTTAATGAGGGAAGGAGATTGGAAAAAGGAGTGCATTTTATTTGGGTTTAGAAACGACAATGACGTATCGATCTCAAATGCATAGAAACGCGGATAATATGGAATTTTAGTTTCTAGGAAACAGTCCCTTTTGTCTCCTACTGCTTTCATTGTGTATCTTTACATTGAAAAGAAAAATTAACGATAATAAACACATAAAGTATAATGTAATAGAAATAATTGTTTGCGAAATACTCATTCTTGATTAATTTCAAATCAATCGGTTTCAATAAATACGGACATCATCTCCCTTAGACATAAATGTATATTTCTTTTCTTTATTAGCTGTAATCAATTGATTTAATTACATCGTTTGATTCCATTGTACTATAGTTGATACGAAAAGAAACGTAAAATTAGGTGCATTTTCATAATGATAGCTATGTAGAATACTATAATATGCTATATTTATCCATAGACAAACTATCTATAGATACACACTATAAAAGACTATCTATAGAATCCAAAGGTAGAAATTGTAACAGTGGGGAACTCGGTTAACGAACAAATAAAACACTATTCTTACAAAAAATATTGAAAAGGGATTCGGTCAATATAAATCCGATCCCCAACTGACCGACTGCGTACAAGAAAAGTCGGTTACAAACAAATCCATAGACGGGAACAAATAGTCGTATTTAATGCGCCCGGAAGGCCTATCGACGTAAAAAATAATAATATCACTTCTCCGAAAGAATTCTATCAATGAGGAGGCCACGCGAAGACAAATACTTGGGCGAAAAAAGAAAGAGGGCCCTCGGCTTAATCACAAAAGCGATGTATAATTTTTGCTTCTCGTAATTATCCTACAATTTTTTTCCAATTAGACCACGTGATCTTGACGCGAACCTCATAATTATCAACTCCGATTCCCTTGAACGCTTCCCCATTAATCCCCATCCCAGTCCCTCCCTAATTCATATTTCTCAATTTGGGATCCTCAGTATTTTGTCATTAATATGATTGCGTTTTCCCTTCGGCCTTCCCCCATGTAGGTTTTCGTCCCATCCTAATTGAAGGCTGATGACCTCATACCATCCCTTTTTTTGACGTGAAATAATAATGATGGGTCCTTTGCGTGCTTCGAAAATGAGCAACGGCGGAGGTCATAAGACGGTGGTGGTGGTGGAGGAGTCTATAGGAAAGGGGAAGAAATGACGATAAGGATGTTATATAGGATTGAGTGGGAGTATGCTGTGGGGATGAATGGGACTTTTTGGAGGGCTGTGAAGGAATTGATTGAGGGGAGGGTTGGGGGTAGATGGTTAAGGAGGGGAAGGTGATTGGAGGGGGGTGTTAAGGAGTGGCAAAATAAGAAGGAAGAAATAAACATTGAGAGAAATCTTGAGAGGGGAGAGTCTCTGAATGTAATTTAAGGGAAGGGAAAGAGTGAATGAATATCGAGAGCGGATCCGAAAATGTGAGAACGAGGATACGGACAATAGGCTTTCAATTGAGTGGTTTCTATTGAATTGGAACGCGTATGAAAGGGTAGCAATAAGAAGCGACGGAAATATTATTTGGATCCTATTCATGATGTTGTAAACATGCCCACAAACTGTGAGATTTTTAATTTGTAGTTAAGGGAGGAGGAGTGAAAAAAATACATCGTTAAAATCTTATTCTGTTCATTGCTTCTATAATAAGATACCCACTGAGCTCAATTGATTGCTTTCTAAATTCAGTAAGGCATTGGTTTGGTGGATATAGTTCCTGATTATTTTATTTGAGAGTATAGGGTTGACATTCAAGTATGTATTGCGTCCTAAAAGATGTTGTAGGAAACACAGATTTTTCAATAACACTTGTATGTAATCAATGGTTAACATAATGTTGGTCTAACTTCTAAGCAAAAAATCAATCATTCACAAGAATACGTATTTTTTATTTGCTAACCTTCAATCAATTAACAATTTAAGCCATTACTATAAATATAATTCGTGAATTGAATATTAGCTTTTAATATTGATATCTGGTTGAAATTAATGATTTAATTACCAGAAAACTTTACAAAAATTCGTACAATTTCGCAAATATGAAGCTTGAATTGACCGAACTAAGTGCAAATTAATACCAACCCCAGAACGGAGCTTTCACTTCGTAAAATTTTCCGCTTATTGAATATATGAAACTGAAATTTGATATGCCTTTATAATAAGACAAATAAAACAAATATAGAACACCTTGAACAAACAAACTGTCCTAGTGATAGATTCGTTGTACCCAAATAACAAATGAACAGCTCATCCTTGAGAAGTAACAGCTGTTGGAATTTCCCTCGAATGGTATCAGATAGACGATTCGCAGGAAAAAAAGAAAGAATGACGTAAATTCGACCGGTTTTAAGAGGAAGGAAAGCTTTAGGATAACAAATAAGAATCAAATCAGTAAATAGAACAAGGACAATAAATATAAATCAAATCTTCTGAGGTTGAAATTTGGAGTTATTTATGTATTAAGTCGAACACAACGTGGACAGGGAAGCGTAACCGTAACTTTGAGTTGGTATTCTTTTGAAGATGCAATCGGTTTAGATGTGAAAAAGCCATCCTTAATGAGCGACTCATGGCGGGTGGAGGAAGGCTAATCTTCCCGAATTCACGCACTTATGAGTTAACTCCACAGCACATGCGTGGCTGCCAAAATGCGTCATTGGGATATCCTTTGAGGGCGATCACACGCGGCTGATAATTTTGCAGAACAGAATATCTCCAAGGACAAGGAACTAAATATCGTACCAAATGAGCCTATGATAGCGATCCGATAAAACACGAAATTAAAGAATTTAAAATATTATTTTTAGAGTACCGAGGTAATTATTTAATTTCAAAATAAACCAATAGTAAATAGCCTATGCATGCCTTAACCTTCCACGTACCTAAGGGAAACATCACTTTCGTGGTGTTGATTAGATTATCAATATTAGTATTTTGTATATATAGTTCCTAAAATATCATAAAAACTAAATATTTATTTGATATAAGTGACTTTTTCTCTGATTATACCCTTATAAGTTTGTGTATTAAAATATATGAATAAAATGGGAATTAAACAATTTATAATATATAGTCTATCACTGAAAGAATGAAATTCGATGACTTACAGAAAAAGAAAAATCTCGGTCTTTAATTATAATTTTTTAATATTAAGAAAGTTAATTACTATATAAATCAATTTTTTAACCTTATAGTTCAACTACCTGATGACAATTAGAGATAATCGTAGTTAATTATAGTTAAATTATCATTGTATAATTCGTCTATTTTATAAATGTATATTAATTAAAGAACAATTTTTAAGCATCAAAGTTAAAAAATACTATTTTATATACTATTAGTAAAAATACTATTTTATGTACTAAAATATCATTCCTTCAGTAACACTCAAATTTAGCAATAAATATTTTTGAGAATACGCTCGATTAGAAATAGATAAGCGGTACATTTTTAACAATGAGCTGAGACAACATTCCAGAAATCAAATAATTGAAAAGAGCTCCGGACCGAACACGTTACCCTGCGGCACACCAGCACCCCACGAGGTCTACGTCAAAGAGTAAAAAAGAACTCGGACTGAAGAAGTGCAGTCGAATTAGAAGAAAGGAAAAAAGGATATAAAAAAGAAGCTATCGGAAGGGAATGGAACAGGGGGAGGGGAGAGAGAATGTGTGTGTGGGAGGGGGTGCCGTGGGAAGGCATGGGCTGCTATAGCGTGGCACTCTCCCTCTCTCTGATTGATTGATTAACTCCTCAGGTTCTCCGTCAAGGACGCCCAGATAAGATTGCTTGTGGGAAATTAAAGTTCGGCGGGGAGGGATATTTAGCATGACTCACAATCAAAAGAAAGGACGGAAATGAGACGATTTAGAAGGATTACTCCTCCGCCTTCGGAGATTAATTTTTAGCCCCGAGATCGATTGAGAAGTCAGCCGTCGTGACGTTTGAAAGGTTCAAAATTCGGGTTCGGCTACCATAAAAAAGAAACGGAGTGATTTTAATTCGGCGTTGTTAAGGGTGGAAGCTGATAAATCGAGACTTTTTTCTCCTCTTTTTATACCTCATCAAATTTCAGCCCCGACGGAAGTAAATTAGTACGATTATTTTCCAGTCGATGGCGAATGCATTTCCCATTCGAGCGGTCGATCTCCTTTGATATATCGAGTCCATTTGGGTCGATATTATCGAATGGGCGGCTTGATATTGAATTTACCTTCATTAGGACCCCGAGATATATTTTGTATCATCTGAGGCCGTTTCTTATTGCCCGCTATTGAATTCAAACTCAATCTTATTTATGTCCAGCGCCTTCGCACGATATCTCATCGTCTTCTTGTTCTATCGTTATATCATACCTGTTTTTTTGTGTGAGGCTAGAACTTTCGGAACTACTGGTCAATGTTGGACATTAAGGGGAGCCACGATGCAGGACTTATCTTCAGGGAGATTTCCCCTGTTCCCTATTTAATAAGTAGCCATACATTGTAGTCTCCTAACTCACAATGCGTTGACCTGGGTTACTATATATTGACCTATTTTCCCCAATTATCTATCGCTTGTCTAGAAACCCACACGGAAGTTCATTTTCTTTTCCTTCCACGAACTTTATACCCAGAATTTCTTTACGTTTCTTTTTGAATTTGTTTTTGAGCAGACCATTAGGTTCACTTAATCTTATAAGTTAATGATTATAGTATAAATTGACTTGAATAATAATATAATCCCGTAAGCTCACATAGTTTGTTCGAGTTGGGCCTTGTACACTCAATCGCACAGTAAGCAGTGACTTCGTACAAAGAATAAGGGTTACTACACAAGATGAGATGCAAGGTAATACACCTCACTGACCCAGGATACTATGAACAGACTAATCCTGTGCCCTTCGTTAATTTTAAAGCAGAGGGGTTAAAAATTCCTTTGAGTAACTTTATCCATCAGAGCCAACTTTGGTATTTTAAAGCCATTTCTTCGTATCCTTTACACAAGAAATCCTAGTACTATTACGTATCCACAAATCAATACTGCCTAATAAATGTATAATAAATACATAGGCATAAACAAATCCCTTCCGAAGAATCAGAACGAGACCGTCACCCGCGAGCTATTGATTCCCATTCACGTCCTCCTATTCCATTCCCTTTCAAAGGAATAATGCTCCGTTAGCGGTAATAGAACACGCCGGCAAAGACACAACTGTGAGAGAGAGAGGGGGCAACAAAAAACACTTCAGATCTCGCCGATGGTCCAACGACGGAGGGCAACTAGGAATTTAAATCGCACTTTTTTGCCGAGTCAAAAATTGGCCGCAGTTGGCAGACATGTGGTAAACCCAATTGGTTGATTGTCTCGCGGAGAGAAGAAAAGGTAGCCGGGATCAAAGGGGGGGGAGTAAAAAAACACAAATACATATAGGAGAGAGGAGATAATAAATTGAATAGGGCGTCCAATGATGGAAAAGGGGAGGGAGGGATTGATGGGGAATATATTCCTACCCCTTGTAGGAATCCATCATCTCCCCTCAACTGGAGATTGCCACCGCACGGGAGCCTTCGTAATTACTCCGCAGATATCCTCCGCCTACCACACTCTCATCGCGTGCGCCCCTCACCTCTCTTTAAATAAAAGTCCGTCTATTTGTCCTCCCACACGGAGATGGCCCAATAACAAACGTGCTGCATTAGGCGTTCTAAAGTCGATTTATTAATCTTCATCGGTGGGCGGTGGGGGAGGATTAAAAGGTGCCGTCTCTACCTCGCACCGGCGACTCCACGGAAACCTGATGGCGCCACTAGATCGACACCGATGGTCTTATCTAAATTGAATGCTTCTCTATCAACTTATACTATGATTAAGTCTTATAATTTATACTAAATCCGGACTTTATGACTACTGATAAAACAGTCTATCCAAACAGTTCGAAGCAGTAATTATTAATAGCAACGAATCAATGGAGTATCAAGATACTACGTTCGCAAAGACTCGTATTTTGTTCTCTATTGACGAATTAATTTAAATCGATTTCAACCGCTTTGTCCGTCTTTTTGGTTGTCTTGAATCATACTTCTAAGGAATCATTTTTACAGTCTGTATTTAATACAGAATCTCCCCTGCTTCTTTGTCTACTGTCACAGTTCATTATCTTGATATATCTCTAAAATCGTGCTCAATTTTCCTCCACTTAAACGAGGTCATGATATCAGTTTTAAGTTTACCTTTCATAGCTGATATCACTGATATTTTGTAATAGATAAAGTACAATACCTATCAAAATATATTCCTCTTCCAATCATTTAATTTAATATTTAAGCTTGGATAAATTTTTATTGATTCTTTGCTAGCTACGATATAAAATCGCTTAACTGTTGAATGTGCTTGGACCTATAATGACGATAAAAATAGCCCCTTTAATCAATAAAACGATAGAAAAACGATTGGAGCAGTGTAATATGTACTCTTTCATCTCTGTATTAGCTCTCTCCCCTATTATTTGTTTTACATATTAAATAAGCACTTTCGATAAAGCAAAACTCTTGTAGGACTTTATAGATCATCGAACAGAATCTACATTTACGATAAAAATAAATACCTGTCATTTTCGTAACCCAGCAACAGAGTTTGACCGACAAAGGAACACGGAAGCGAATTCAAATTCCGATCATCGATAAATATTTATCTCGGGCGAACGATTTTACCTCAAGAAGGCGGTCGCCGGCAAAATTCAATTTGTGAGCCCCGCTTTAACCGAGCGGTAGCATTTATCCGATCGATCTGAGGCGATACTATATAGGCGACCGAAAAAATTGAAACACTTCGGAAACGTTTTATAAAAAAGCCTTTAAAAAACATATCGCTACCCATAATTTGAGCGGGGTCGTGTGACATTTGGGCGAACCAATTCGCATCCGAATAAAACGAAAGGGATTCGTGAGCTGGTTTTTGATTCCCTTCGATAGCCACTGGAAGGGTAATGGACCTCTCTGAAGGGAACCCGAATAAAATTGACATGAAATCGACGGCTTATCTCGAACGCCCACACATGACCCTCCATCCATAACTGCCCCGTCCGCTTCGATTGCAGGCAAATCGCCTGACCGCCTCTGCATCGAGAGGGTCCCTAAAAAGCAAACTGCACGGAACCTCTAAGAAATCACAACTCAACACGTGGGAAAGGTTTCCCCGTGGGATCGCCGGACTCGAAGTCAAAGGGGCGGAGGACTTTATTACTGGGAATGACTGGGAACAGGAAGGAGAGAGAGTGAAAGGCTGGGGGAGTGGAACGGGAAGAATTATACATATACTATATATAAGTATAGGAAAAGTAGCGATCGCACACCGCGATTTTGTGCCGATTTTTTTTTCATTAGCATGGCCTCCGTTCGCGTTTCCCAGGGATCTCATTGTTTTCCAACCTTTCGGAATGATTTTTAACGACCTTTCTTTCGTCGGGAAAAGAGGAAATTTTTTGGAGTGTGGGGAGTGATTAGTAAGCGAGGAAAATATTGCTTTCTCGAGAATTGAAGGAAACCGGGGATCGGTGTGTTCTAAATTGTGGGAAAAATTCCGAAGAAAAAGAAGTGGTAAAATATACGTTCGTGGCGATTAGGAAAGAGGCAAAAAATTTAATCGATTAATTGTATGCAATGAAATTTTTTTCCCACCAATCCAGGTGGTTTGATAAATTATTTTTCTACAAAGAGACTTTAATGTCTTCTCTGTGTAGTGTTTTTTACTCCCGTGTTATTTGATATTCAGAATTCAACTCTTTTGAACCTGATATTAGTACACTGTAACTTTGATTTTCGTGCGGTTTTACTACTTTTATTGGTAACTAGAACCGGAAAAATCACTACAAACTGGAAATTTTTTAAGCAACAACACTGAATAAATAATATGTTTTAAAAATCAACAACCTAATCGATAAAAATCTCACTTTTTATAGTAGCGGATCGAATTAATTTCTTGCGCTACTTTCACTTGGATATGCAAAGAGAATGTACGCTGTTCATACGACTAAACTTGCGTGCTGAGGCAGGTGAATGGCTTTGAGGAGATGAAAACCAGATAAGGGTCAGGAAAAATAGCGGTAAAAAAATTGCAATTTGATTCCGAAATTTTTGTATCCAACAACACCAACCAACATCGTGCGTGTTTGAAACAAAAGAATTTCTCAAACGATAAAAGTAACGGAAAACTAATCAAAAGCACGAGTTCAACTAGCTTATTTTCCTACACCCTCTTGTATACACGTATACTTAGTCCTTGCGAGAACATCTGTCGAATTACATTTGTCGAATACGAAAGATCGTACATAGTGATTAAGGATGACAATTGCATACGCCCCAGTTGGTCATCTACTGTACGCGATCCCGACCCACTTTCTTAAACAGCTGTTGTCCGCACCACAAAACAAACTCTGCTGTTTTCAATTTCAGCTAATGTTTTACTTAATATATGTATTTCGTTTCCAAACTACAATTAGATGTTCTACAATCGATTAACTGATCTGTGTTCGTTGCTCCTTAAATCGAATCAATACACCAGAGCGGGAAAGTAGAAGGAATTTAGCAACTGTTTCTATGGATTTGCCAGCACAAAATATAAAACATTTAGATGTGTAAATCATATGTATTTGTGTTTGCAATATCTACGAGATATTATGATTGGCTTGAAATTTATTTACGTAGATGATTGATAGCAATAATTACTGAATTATTGGATAGGCTGTCAGTGAAACATTGGTGCCTCAAAACCCATCGATAGTTTCCCACGAAAAATTGACGGCAACAGAACATCAAAATAATTCAAGCCACCGAAAATTCGCTCCGCTTCAACGACCAATACCACGGCGACACACTCGGTCACGCGTTATCAAAAAGAGGACTCGAACTCCGGCCGAAACATCACCCTGCATTCGCCAACACAAACCCGGCGCATTAATAAAACATTAGAAAAAAAACCTAATCGATCACCCCTCGTGGATTCGATCTTGGCAATCGATCACGCGGCGTTCCGGCATTAAAGTCTCCAGCGACGGTGATTGAAAATTCCATCGGAACGCTATTAAGGCGTCTAATAGCCTCCTCGGGTTGCGGCGGGAACTCTTTGACTGCCTTTGGATTGATCGACCGCTGCCAAATGATATTGGGATCGAGTGACCACGGAAGGGACTTACGGAAGCATAGCTAATGACCACACCTCCATTAGCGCCCCTCTAATCGTCTTCGGGAAATCGACCAAGGAGGAGGAATCAACGGGTGAAACAAAGGAAATCTATAAAGAGGCAGGTGTTCGTTTCGTAACAATGGCTGCTCCTTAATTCCGTGACGTCGTGGCTGCACGCAAACTCTCCCACCCACGCTTTCAGCGGTCCCGATACTTCTTCAACCCCCTCCTCCTCTTCTGGTTCCGTTCTCACGAGAGTATTAATACCCTCGAATACCGCAATTACGTTCCGTTCGGGTAATTATGCCGACAGGAATCTACCGAAGACAATGAGGAAGACGGGGTGGTTCCGAGGGCGTATTTCTCTGCGTGTGGTGTTGCGGTCGGAGGTTTAGACGTCTGCCGGTGGATGTCATATTCTTCATGCGACAGGTCCTCGCAAGAAAATAATGGGGGATGTTCCAATTGCGGGAGCGAATTTGCCATAAACGACCGCGATGTTTGTCTATACTCGAGGTAAGAAAAATGCGTGCTCGGTTGATTCTGATGCCTCTATCTACTGCTTTTAATTGGTTCGTGCTCACGCAACTTGTTTTCATAGGAAACGAATCGAGAGAGTAGGAAGTCATTATATTCTCAATTGACTTAGAGTGCTTTTAACAGCTTTTCTTATTCGAAAACATACTCTGGAAATATTTCATTCCTTATCTCATCTTAATTGTTTAACAAAGTATGAAAATTTTTCCGAGGGGTGAAAAATTACGTAGGAGAAAAGCTATAATATCCAATTAGTGGAAGCTCGTCCAAACTTGTAACTTTCGACTGGATTTTCCGAAAGCATTTTTTCCTCGAATAACTATGCGAACGATTTTGATCTTTGAATGTTAAGTGGAGATAATATCGAGGAGCTAAAATTCATTTCGGTAATCGTCCTTTTTGTTCTCGTTTCAATATTAAATAAATTTACATTTACAAGTACTTTAATGTCTGAAAAATTACTTCAGAATTTTAATGCTAATCTTTTCTTCGTTTTCAGGAGCATAAAATAATTTAAACATAAAATTTATTCCAACATTAATCATACCATGCTCATAATGTAGCTCCTTCACATCTGCATATAACAATCATTTACTGAATTTTGCTACTACTTCTTATACTGGATACCACCATACGTATGCATACCGAATAATTTTATAGCCAAGTACTTTTGAAGAGTTTGAATAAGAATGACTCTCAACAATCATTAAACGAAAAAGAAAACAATGATTTAGCTTTAAGGCCTCTATCAAGTTTAATAAGGTCAAACCATTCTTGATGAAACCGAGAGATTATTCTAGCTAACGTGAAATATTAAAGTGAAAGCAACAATCTTTATGACACAATATTAATAGCTTCTGTTGGGGTAAACGTAAAAGTTATTTAGGGTGCGAGCGTAAAGAAGTTTATTTAAGAATGAGAAGCATTTTAGATTAACTTCATTTTTCTTTACGTTAATTACCCTCATATACCTTGAATAAGATGTACAGATATATTCGTTTAAATGCTCCGCATCCAATTTTAGCCGGTCAAGAAAATTGGATAAGAGTTTCATATGCCTTTTGTCCTTTGCTGCCAAAGAGATTATTTTTAACATTGACTCAAGAAACCGAGAGTAAGTAGAATTCATTAACTAGGCAGATGTTCGTCTACAGGGTTATTTAGATCAGTAAAAATACATCGAAGGGGATGTATGGCAAGAAAAAATACGATGAGAATTGCACGTATTTATAGGCCCATTTGAATCTTCAATTTATTCGTTAAAATTTACTAATCTACGCTGTTTAATGCTAACTGACCAATTTAACTAAAAAATTTAACTGAAAACTAAAGTGTCTCATCAATTAATCAGCTATATTTACCGATTGGCAGTGTCCTTTTATTTCAATATAGATTCATATCCCAAAAATAAAATAGGAAATATGACAAAGTAATTTTGGACCTTAACAGAATAATCCTAAGCTGAATTATACTACAAAGCTTTTATGCGTAAACGAAGATTTGCCAAACAGGAAAACATGTGAAAAAGTTTTATTAAATTTACCTCAAATTTATTCTTTGTTTTGAAGTTGTCATCTCATCTTTAACGCAAATGATTTCGGATGGTTTACTAACATAAATTTCAAAATTCACTAATTTAAGACCATCTCTCGTCAGAATTAGTCAAATGACGAAATTTTGAAAAGCTTCTCTATCCAAATAAAATTCGCTCCGATATCTGCGAGTCGGGAAAGCAAAAGTAGTTGATGGATGTTGGAATAAGACCAGTGACGGCAGACGAGGAAAGAGTGGGAGAAATGAGGTCGCATTTTACTGAAAATCCGCTCGGATGAAACATTGGATCGGAGGCTCATTGTTTGTTCGGTGGGAGTGATTAAGAAGTGAGCAGTCGAGGGATCGCGTGTGGAAATTAAGGGAAGAAAGACGAAGATTGAGGGAGAGGTCAACGGGAGCACAAGGAATACCGTATGCCCACGGGGGTGCCAAAACCATCCATCTCAAAAGAAATGGTACCTGTTCGAAATTATGAAAATCATCATCATACCGCAATACAAAGAAAGAAGACATCGTGATTTATTGACTTATTTATTTCATTAATACGAAATTAGGAGATTAAAAATAAAAATCGTCACAATGAGAAGACGTTTGTCACTCAAAAAGAGTAAGAATTCACGTATTCTGATTCAAAACGTGTATTTCAAATTAAATATTAGTGTTCCAGGGTTTGGTAGAACACGAGAAAAATTAAAATCCCATGGGGCAGCTTATTTCTTTATATTTTTGTACAACGGACGTGGTATATATCAAATTATGAGACTTGATTCTGATTATTATAAACTATCAAGATAATATATAAATAGAAATCAATCTAAACAATGAATTTTTAAACAATTAAATTATTTAAAATATATATTAAATTCTGTTATGAATAAAATATTCGATCTATTTCATGGTAAGATTACTATATAAGAATATTATATCAAAAATAAGAATAAGATTTCCGAGAAATTAATGATATATTGTGAAGAAATCAACCTTTGATTAAAGAAAGATAATTTCACATAAATGTAGCTACCAATCAAAAATATTAAGTTAATAAGTTAAGTAAATTTTGTTCATTCGTAATTCGGTAAATAACTTTTTGGCGCGCAGTTAAAATCATTATAGGAATAGAATTAGCTATTTGTGAGCTTAATTTGAAAAAAGGGGTAGGTTTTTGCTATCTCATTTTCTTAGTCTGACAGATTAAAAATATCATAATCTAGTAATATAGTCCTGAGTTACTTTACATTTTTTAAGCTGTGCAATTCAATGCACTCAGAATCTTAATTCTCGAATGAAATTTAAAATCATGGGATTTCCAAGGAAAAGCTATCTTCATAAATTAATGATTATTAATGCATACATGCATATATATAATAATTTATAAATGCAGCCATGCAAACACATTTAATTGGAGGGAGAGAAGATAAACTAGGTGTTGGGATGGGTGGAGTAGAGAACAATTGAGAGGGAACAAGTGTTGCTTAGCAGCCTGATGAATCGCCTTCTTTCGATGTCTAGCAACGTCTCGCTAGAACGCCTTTCCACCTTCAACATTTCACACCAAATCTTCACTTGAACAAATTGCAATTCTTTCTCAATAACTTTTAGAGATCCGGCATCCTGCACCAAAACACTTCGAAATTGCATCGTAATCTCCGATCGAAAAATTACAAAACCCCTTCCTTCCGATTCGAAGATATCTTCCCTTTAATCTCGTCCAAATGAATGAATTCAGTCTTAAAATAACACATCCCTTACGAGGGCAACCCATCGATGCGTGGAATTTTATAAAAGTTACAATCGTCGGAAACTATGAATTTTCGATTAATATTTTAAAAATTAATTGAATTTCGGATGAAATCAGTTATATATTCTGCGAGTAATTTCAATTAAATAATAATAAATTAATTTATATATATATATATATATATATATATATATATATATATATATATATATATATATATATATATATAATTATTCCGAGGATACAAAAATATATTATTATTCACTATTTAAGTTGGCACGATAATTATAATAATATTTAAGACAGCATACAATATCGGATTAATAAACATAACAGCACTATTGCAGGATTTTTTTTTTTAAGAGAGCGTATCCCAAAGTTTGTTTGCATTAATATTTCTTTTTAATAATCCTTTTTTAATTCGATTTTCATGTTTAAAGCAAAGGATCACCTTTTCAAAAGTGTTCAGAATATATTTAAGAAACATATAATTTTTCTGTTTTATATTCTTATAAATTGATTAAAACTATTGTCCACAAAGGCAGTCCAGCTTCAATTGACTTAATAATTCAGAAAAAAATTTAAACTTTATAGCAATTAATCTTTTCGAAGTTTAAACTATTCTCTACCTTAGTAATGAAATCGAAAACCAACTGCATTTCTTAAATATGTTCCATAAAAGTAGCCAAAAGTAATAGATGAACAAGCATAAGTGAGTATGAAATGGAGTCATCTTAATGAAAGAATACCAGATCTGTTTCCTTCTTTTTTGAAAAAAAAAATCGCTTTGAAAAAACCTTCCTAAAGAGCATGGGGTTGGTTTCTTTCAAACATAAAACCGATCTATTTTTATTCCTCCTCAAAATATTTAACGATGTAAAGAGAGGGACAGATAATTCCCTGAAGAATCAGTGAAATAAATCCTTGCACAAATGTAATGATTTGAGGTTTGAACGCAGACGCGATTTAACATGGTTGAGTAAACAAACCTCAACAGTTTGAACCGCAGCAAATGGTGGACGCAATGTTGTCCAGTGCACGCACCAGAGAACCGCCCACCGCACAAACACCATTGATAAAATATATATCTGGCGAGAAACTTCCGGCCAAAAATTGTTGAAAACCTTAATGAAAAATCAAGGAAAAATACGAAGCTATATATGTAAATTCGGAATCGATTCATGCGATAGACCAGTGATAAGAGAGTCCTTGTAATAATGAAAGTTTAGCGCTGTAGAGAAATTTGCATGAGATATATCTTTTGTTTTCCGCAGCTACTCACAATTTTGGAAACGTTAAAGTTTTATGATCCGTTCACTATTTAATTAATTATAGAGCAATTTTCTCGAGTAGCTTTTATAAAGGATCCGCGTTTTTCACAAGACGCCTTCCGATTAAAGGTGAGAAAATTGAATAAAGAAAAGCGGTGTGGGGGTTAGATATTACACGATACAATTATCAACTCGTACGATAAATTTTAAAGGCTTTCTTCTTACGATTATTTTAGAAAGACTGTTCGAATACATCTTATACAGAAATTGAGAATAGTGTGACTGTGTGCAATAGCTTGGATGTGATGTTAGGGAGGTAAGACAGGGTGTTAACAATCTAAGAACCATGTACAATTGTTAATGAAATAGAAATAATACAGACTTATCAAACACAATGTTAAAAAATACTAAAAAGTCGCAACGGAAGGATAAAAGAAAAATAAAGACGTGAAGTATGAACTGAGTGTACCCATACTAATGCAATTAATGCCACGAATTAAATAATACAAAGGAATAAACATCGCTATAAATATACCGCATAAAAATAATAATAGTTTATCACAGATAATAATTATTTTCCCATCAACAGCTACAGATTTTCTCTTTCAAAGCTTGAACTAATTTCTCCTACGTATACTCACTCACAGCTCTTCATAAAACATCTCAGATCATAACGATACGAAAACGTAGGCAATAAATATAAAGAATAATTAATAATTCTGGTTTGAATATAAATTAAAGCGAATCAAAATATGTGCGCAGTGGAAAACTCTTTAAGAAGAAGTTGTTGATTACGATTGTATCAAAAAGAGAGATATGTAAAATCCCGCGCGAAGAAAAACCGCTGACGTCATTCTGTTCACATATTTCTTTCGACGGAACAATCATGACAGATTCTCCCTCAGTCGGAACCGGTGCAGAATTCGGCGCCTTTCTTTTTGCGAGGGAAATTCGCGGAAATTTCCGCGTACTTCCAAAACGCGGGGTAATATTTTTTGTTTGTTTTCACGATTCAAATCTGCCCCCTGATACTCGTCCATCCTTCCGCCTGTCTGTAGGCGCGTTAACTCATGACGGAGGGCGATAACTGTACGTTCGAAACAAAGGAACATGTATAAACTTGAGTGCAAACTCTTGCCCTCCGCTTGCCTTTTCCACATTCACGCCTCTACTTTAATTATCTCCGTTTCCATTGGTATTCCTCTTCCTCATGACATACGGACGTAAGGAGTTCGCCCTTTGCCCAAATCGCAACATCAAAAAATACTCCCTCTCCTTTAAAATCCAACGCGAATCTTGCACTCATTTCCATACAATGTGCGAGGAGAAATTCACATCGCTTTCTCCGTGCATTCTGAGCAACGAGCAAAAAACTACTCGCTTTGATTGCGACAAAAAGTTCGCTAGGTCCTGATGTTTTCACCTAATCGTTTTCTGCGAAATCTGAGATTAGTTACGAGTTATTAGATCTTGAGTGGAAGGTTCAGTTATTTTTTTAAATATATGTTTCTTAGCGAACACTTTAAGTATTCTTATTCCAAAACTAGGCCTTCATATAAAACATTAATCTTTTGAAGTTGTAAACATTTTAGTAGGAACAAAATTCTAGAAGAAACCGAGATATAAGTATCGAAACGTTAGAGATTAAATATAAATTAATTCCTTGAATGATAAATGCTATTTATAGGCACACTTCCACGTCCAAGAAAGAATAATTATTCATGTTCAGTAGCTGGATTGCTAAAGGAAAAGTATTCAAGTACATTAAACTTACGTAACTTATAGCTATGACATTCGATAGACTATGATTTCGTGTTCAGAAAAAGATTGTAAAGGTGCTTTTTATCCCAGCCGGTTAAGGCGAACATATCAAAGAGTTAAATATAATATATTCATTTACTTCGGGTATCTTAGATAGGATTTCAGTTCCATTCATCAAAGAATTTAAACTGCATGCGTGAATCATACGCGATCGCATGATATATGAAGTGAGTCATGTTCCTATCAGTCGGATGGCAACCAGGCATTACGAAAGCCTTGCAAACAAAATGTTTCACGTGAAGAGGAAAGGAACGGATATTCGAGACGTAATATCGCGATCATTAATGTTTCTCTCCTTTTTATAAATACTGGAGATGGCGGATGTGATATCGTTTTCGAAGAATGTGCAAAGAGGAACGAACTTTCACAAGGATGTCTCGGCTTGAGAAATCCTCCTTTGAATTCGCTATTAGTAAATTCGCCCTTGAGTCGAGGATAAAGAGGATCTTAAAAATGACCATCTCGCCATGCACCGATGCACGCACCCACACTGCCCTCTCGCAGGCGGATACGCAAATAAAATGCTGCAAGCGAGTGCATGGAAATTCGCATAATCATTAGCATTTTAAATTCTTTATTTAAATCGTGAAGAGTTTCTCTTGAACAAAAAGTTGCGGAACCTCAATGGCTATCTTTCATTTCGTTTTTTGTCTAAAATATAAACAGGTTCACCCTTATTTTATAATTATTTCATCCGGAATTAATTTTAATTAGAGATTAGGTCTTGAATTTGTAAATACTTAACTTGTTCCGCATGATACGAATTTTGTATGATTTGCTCTTTTTCTATTTTCCCTAATTTCTCAACGAAATGAAAATGAATGAAAAATATAGAATTAACCGTTTAATACCTAAGGTTCATAATATTATTCCTCCTATTTTAGAATGTAGTAAAAAATATAATTAGAATGTCAGGAACAAATAATACAAATTTATTTAGTTATAATATGCATATTTACAAAAATCCTTCATGTTTTAATCGATAATCTGTTCCTGGTATAAAACCTACCCTCAGATATTATCTATCTATTCACTTTGACGTCACCATATTATAAACGACCCCTCTCTATTTTGGTTTCCAGTCACGCCTATGAATTTCGCACAAGTGCAGAAAAGAGTTGCGCGGTGGGGAGTTACAGGTGGAGTGTGGGAGTCGAGGGAGAAAACCTCATTGCAATGGCTAACTTCCGGCGGAAGGAGAACAGAAAAGGGTGAGGTGCATCGTGAGGGACACAAGGGGTGTTTGCCTCGTTTCGCTGCGGAATACGAGCTCAGAAAATGCTATTAACCCTACGTAAAACGTAAGGGAGCGGAGAGACAAATAAAAAAAAGGATCCGCATAGGGGACATAATTACCTCTGTCTCCATCGCAACCTCCCTCTATCTCTAAGTGGGATCTGGGGAAGATGCACACACACGCACGCCCACCCACGGGACACGCGCACTCGATCCGCGGACGGACGCGTGCTGAGATGCAACTCGCGGAGACGCCTCTATCGGCTACCGAAGGAAACAAAAAAGACGCACAGATCAAAGGCAACGGTGTATCAACCGACCGCGCTTGTCTTACTCGATTCATATCGGCTGAAATTTATTGAGGGGTAAAATATAATTATCGCGAGTTAATTGCTGCGCTGGTGATGGCTCCGGGATGAGGGATTGCCGGGAGTAGATTATTCTACCGATGGCTCAGCGCTTTTCAACGTTTTTTGCCTCCCTTAATTAATACTATCGTCTCGATTCGTGATTTTTTTGGAAAGGGAATTAAGGTTTTTGTGTGATATCGTTAAGAGGACGCTGTCGCGTGAAATGCTGCTTTCCAGTCGGACCGAACCTCTCCCTCTCGAACGTTGTGGTACTGACGCGGTCAATAAGTTCAACTGAAGAAACTAGATCTCACTTTCCAGATAAGGATTTCTGCAGCCATGCTCATCGTATTTACACCCTTTTTTTCTTCTTTTCCCACTGCTTTGAATACATTCTACCTTTCTTATGCAGCTATAAGAGAGTCCTGCGTCACTAATATCTACCTTTAATTGCACGTAATTATTGTGTGCTGTTTTCTCTATTTTTTCTCCATTCACGGATATTTCCCTTTTCGTGTTTTCTCCGTCAACCCTCAGTTACCATGGTTTTTTCTGTGAACGAAACCCTTTCATTTTTCTACCGTCTCTCGATTTATGTGCAAATTCGAAGAATATTAAAAAAGTAGCCGGACGGGAAAATGGGGTAAAAACAAACCATTATGTTTGCATTTTAATCCTGCCCTGCTTTTTATTATAATTTATGAAAAATTAGTGACGAACTGAGTGCCTTCTGCCTTGCTTACTGAATTACTAATAAGAAGAGAAAACAATTACCAATTCAAATAGAAATTTAGAGAGATAGTACCGCTTCAATAACCATTGTATCACGGTTTTCGAACAAATGAAGATGAAAATTAGTTCAGGCTACAAATTAGATCTGAACAACCTGGACATCGAACGTATTGTAGATTTAATATATTTACGTTTACGGTATAATTAGGGACCGTCGGTTTTATGGATGAATCGAGAGCTTCGCGTCGCTATGGCAACCAAAACGATCCGAACTATTTTCCAGTTCACGGACATTTGGTCAGACGGTCAATGTGTGATTCTAAAAGAAAAAAAACTCTTTTCACGTTTTATATATGGCACCGCTATTGAATCTCGTTCCCATGGCAGTAAAAATCGAAATTAATCGCGCATTAGGCCCGAACGTTGCCCGGGGGAATTGTTACGTTGGTTGCTCACTCAATTCGTGGGAAAGGCGGAGGGGGCAGTAGAGTCGACTGGGCAGCGGAGGCTGAGGATCGCGAAGGCCCCTCTTTTTAAGCAGTCTTAGAGGAATGCTCTTAGCGCCCCACGATCCGACAAATTGTCTCTCGTCCAAGGGCAACTCATTCTACGAATTGTCGTATTTGCGTTGAAGTGCGTAGTCATCGTGGTCGTCGAATTTCTGTTTCTCGAAATTCACCACTTGGAGGCGCTTCGATCCTCCGCAACATATCGGATGTAATGGGAAGGAGACGAGAAGAAAAACGAAGTCCCAAAAAGGAGATGAATTCGATTTGGGCTTCGAACTGAGCGTCCTCGATGTGACCAAAAAGAATGCAATCAGTTTCGCATTTGTTTCATGAGACAAAAACGAACGTGCTCGCGTTGCTGGGAAACATATTTATGCTACTTTTTATGCAATTATATTTTTGGAGGGTAGTTACAAGGAGGATAGGTTAAGCTATATGTATTAAATATATATGTAATAAATATATACAATAAAAGTGCCTTTGGTCTAAAATATAATTCTCTAGAAATTTTTAATGCAGACCAGTTACTCTGAAAGCATAAATTTCAGTTTCATGTCCTCATCTAACTTAATATTATACCAGGCGCTAAAAAATCATGAATTTTCTTATTTTTAAATATAAATGGATTCATTACTGAGGTAAATAAGGTATACATGTTATGCAGGTGGTTTATCAAAAAATTATTTCTAGAAATGTTTTGGAAAATTTAACTGCATTGAAGCACATTGAAAGAACTTGATAAAGTAGATAATATGTTTGATATCTCAATTACTATACTCCTCAGTCAATCCTCCATTGTATTTATAACACTACATTAAGCTCCTATTCTCAAGCATCTATTACGCGAAATTCAATCTTCCACTGAAAGGGATAAAATAACATGATTAGAAACGACAGTAAAAATCAAGAAAAATATCTTCATAGAGGACGAATGTTTTGAAAAAATAGTGTACTTATTTTATTCCTAAATATCTAACATCTTTTCAGGCGAATTTATTCATTCACTACCTCCTGAACACTTCTCTAAAACAAAAAATTTCTTCATACTCTCTTAATCTCTATATATCTCAAATCAACTTTTAAGGGAGCATTGAATAGTAATGTAGAAGAATGGCATTTTAATGCCTGCATTAATTCTCAAACTATTAATATTGGAAACCTTGTTCTAAAAGGATTCATCAAAACTCTATAGGCATCTTGGTTATCGTGCAATCGAGAATATCTAATTCCCCATCGTTTCATAAAATGGAACGTTTAATAGTTCTGATGCACCTCTATCCCTTGTCGTCCATGGCAACTCTCCAGCCCCGTAGTCCAGGCGATGGGAAAAAAGTGAAGAAAAAATTACACGAGGACATTAATATGAAAAAATATAATGAAACAAGCCCTAGCTGGCTAGGAGTTTAATTACGACTCTAAGAATACTAATGGATTGCGCTTAATAATTCAGAACGGAGAGAAACATCGTGGCACTTCGCTTACGACCCTCGCTAGAGGTTCGCATTTTATCATCTCTAAAACTTCTTTTTTACGTCCATCTTCCTTGTCCTTGTATCATTTCATCCTTCTAAATGTTAATCGTCCAAAACCTCTTTCGAATTTTTTTATATTTGCGTAATCGGAGAGATCTCAAAACCTTCTGCAAATACGCATGCATTTCCAACTCGATTCTGCATTCGCAGTAAAAAAAGGAACAATAGGCTGCGAAGGCGTTTTTCAGCTTCGGTAATAAATTATGGCGCGACTTATGTTAAAATTACTCAAAATGCGCTCTGAAAATTAAGCGTATAAAGATGGTATTTACGATTTTAATCTAGTGGGTAGTCGTAAAAATACTCCCTCTAGAAAAAGTTGCGGGAGATAAACCCATATGATCTCTTTTGCGGAATAATTGCGTGGAACGACTTCGGAAGAATGTCTAATGAGAGTCTCCGAGTTCTTGGTTTCCCTCAATGAACTGATGGTCGAATCTTTCTATCATTTTCATCGTTCTATAACCAATAAATTGGCAATATACTTTCACTGATTTTTTTTAATTCGTAAATAAGGGAAATTCTGCCACGCGAGTAAATTCAGGCAGAAGATAATAATGGATCATTATCATTCAAAGATGATTGTAAAATGTATGGTAAATTTTGTTTCCTTTTCGTGCTAGATCTATTCAATTCTTTTTAAAATACATCAATGTAAATCAATTATGAATAAATAGAGGGACTGGAGCACTATTCTACATTATATTATTATGTTTTCAACACAGAATACTCTCAACGAGAGCTGCTTTGGAATAAAATTATATTCTTTCAAAAAAGCATAAAGAAAATCAACGAAATCTATTATAAATAATCAACATAAATAGAGAAAATCCAATATTTACTTCCAACAGACAACTGCAATATACTCTGTAGACATCAGATGACAACGTAATTGAAAAACAAACAATCCAAGACAACCGTTTCCAGGCAAAAAAAAACAAGTCGAAAGACCATTTAATTTGCATTGAAATTTTCTTCAAACTGAGCCAGAAACACTCGAGCTATTTACGCCGAGAAATAAATCTTCGTTTATATCACCCTACAGAATTCCGCAGCTCTACTGTCAATTAGCACACGGACACAGAAAAACAATTCTGAAAAGCATTCATTCGATATCCACGACGAGAATATTAATCGCGTCTCGTTGCTAGAGTCGGGTTGGGATCCTGTTTAGTGAATTACTTATTCCACTCGAGTTTTTCGCTCTTACGCTATCGCGTTGTCACGATGTAAATTAAAATTTTAGCCAAATACTCGCATTTCCCATTTTTCCACGAACTTAAACGAACCGTTTTCCGCTAATTTTCTTATCCTCCACCGAAACACTTCTCCGTTTCCTCTCCCCTAGGCCGTGCTACGTATTCATGAGTTGCACTATCCCGTATCGACTATCCATTTTGCCTTCTCGGTGCACGCTGCACCGGTTGCCTACTCCGCCCTCCCTCCTGACAACCCGAAGGCAACTTCATCGGCCTTATCCGTTGGATTTATGGCTTACAGATGTGGGCAAACCGGAGGGACTGCCGGGTTCTATTTCAAGGATTTAGTCATTTGAATATGTCCAGGATTGATAATAATTGAAATGAACCTTATAAGACAAGTGCTCTCTAGCTGATTAATCCGTGGTTCGCTATGTGCAGTGGCAATTAAAATTTTTAACGACTCCTTTGCGGAATAAAAGAGGTCGTTAGACTTAATGATTTTTCGCGGAATTAAAACGATAATCGATCTTAAAGAAGACAGAGAATTAAATTACGGCCGATTTTGCCGTTTAATTAGCGGGAATTACGCTCTCCTAGAATAAAACGACTGACTCGAAACGATTGATTGCGATTTGCATGGTTACCGAACTTTAATCGCGAGGGGAGAGATATACGTAACCAAGTTTCACCTTTCTGCCTTGCTCTCGTTGCCATGGAAAATATAACAATTTATGAATGGGAAAATAGGATTATAATGTATATCAATGAATCCCAATCCGATATTAATGAATAACATATAAGTATTTATTAAAAACATTGTAATAAAAATATTTAACGTAATATTCTTTTTATCGCATATCATAAAAGTTGAGTTTCTATTATAGTTCTAAGATCAATTTTCATATATTTTGAATTCCCTATCTCAATGCTCGAGAAAATCCCTAAAAGGTAAGTTAATACAGAATATCATTCTAATTTTCTTTCGAATATGCTTATATTGATATATTTCAACTTAAATATTCTTCAAGATAAAACATAAGCAACCCGTTAAGAAATTCAAATAATTATCAAATAATCATGATTAATAGCTTACATATTTAATCTAAAATAAGACCAAGAAACATAGAGAGTAAAAGCAAAAGGTTGAGTGAAAAGTACTTATCACCTTCGGTTTTCATAGCCACGTTACTGTTGTCAGCTAATCTGATTGTGAGACAAAAGTGTGACGAGTTTCTTACTTAATAGTTAATAAATAAAAATCATTCCGTTTTTTTTTGGCTCCAAATATATCTTAAATAAAAAGACCTTTAATCTAGAGCAAAATAACAGTGTGAAACGTTAGCTAAGACATCACTTTCTGTGTATCACGATTGAGAATCTTTTAGCTAGTGAACACCACCTTCCTTTGACGCAAAGTGAGCACAATAGCACGACGTAATACGACTGCGCTATCTGTCCATCCACTCCTTCTTGGCGTAAAGAGACGTATCTGTCGTCGATACCAAAGAATTTAGAGCACCACTCCACCCGTGTATATCATTCGTGCAGTACCAAGAGCCGATAAAACGAGAAATTTCCCGTATGCAGTTCCTTCGCTGTGGAGACGTAAATTTCTCCGATGGTTTTTCTTTCCCTGACCTTCACTTCATAACAAACTCCCTCTGATATCCTCTACTGGTGCATTGCGTGCATAATGCCCGCTCATATCCGCTTTATTTAGCCGAAGTGGTTGAGGGTCGGAGGGCCTCGCCACCGCCTTATCCCACCGGTCGATGAATTAATTCCCCCCTTATTACTTTGACTTAATCACTCTTCATAAACAAAAGTCTTGGGGCGGTTATTTCTGGCGACAACATTCGGGAGGTTCCGTTGCCATGGTACGTTACCATAGTGATAGGAAGTTGAGCTACATTTAACCCACTTTGCCTATGAAAGGATAGGATAAAACAAAATAACAACACCGTCCGCAACAAGTAAGCCTCAAGATCGCTCATCCATTCGTAATAATTATCAATTCGTTCCTTTTGAGATAAACATTCTCGTATTTCAAACTTCTTCTTCGATAACATAGGTCAAGTTATGTTAATGTAAAGTCAACGTTCCTGGCGAATCGTTTTCCTTTTTGTAGCTCTTGATAATCCAGAATAAAGTAGATGATGGAATGTATTTAAGCTCTAATGTTTCCTTTATTCATCTGATACTGCTACTTTGGAGTTTATCGGAATTTATGACTGCGTGTCCCGTTTTGATAGCATCGGGAGTAAATAATTCAGTGAAATGAAATCGGCTCCCGGTTAAGAAATTGCGTTCGTTTACTTTATTAACGCTACCGATATTATTTAAGTGCTTTTTGCTCCTTTTTTAAAAGCAATAGTCGTGCATATATTAAGAGAATATAATGTTAATTACATTTGAAGCGAATGCATAATAATTTACGCGATATTTTTGCGTATCTGAAAATACATTATCGTCAGTATTCTTAAAATATTCTTCGTAAATTAATTTACATTAATAAGTCTTTTATTCGCTATTACCTTAAGCGAAATCCTTAAATAATTTATTATCTTAAGATAAAGATATACCGCACGGATTAATAAGTCTTTTCTCGTGAATTAAACCTCGTTAATTTCTTTATTTACAGAGCAAACGTCATAAGAAAGAGACACGAAATTCGTACCTGGACTACGAGACGTATAAAATCGTCGAATCAAAAAAAAAGTCGAAAATTTTCGTGATTGATAACGCTTTTAATCCAATGCAGACGTCGGTTTTGAAACGGAATTAATCAAGAGGAAATAATTAATAAATACGAGTCGGAAACAAAGAGCTTTGTGACAGCATGCCAAGCCTTTATCTTCAGATCGTCCTTTCGCTACGTTTTTAGAACCTTTTCCGTTCCTTAGCACCGCGTCTTTCCTCCCGTTCCTATGATGTGACAATCACGGCTTGCGCGCGTTTGCGTGTACAGATTGGTAACATGCGAAGGGGTTGATGCACGTGGAAAGAAGGGTGAGCGGAGTGCACACAATGTTACGTGCATTCGAGATTCCGCAATTGCACATGTGTGTACCCGAGTCTGCTTAATTGTGACTCGGTAATTTGCATTTAAGGAGTATGTTCCCAGGGTCATCCTCTCTCTCTTTCGCGGAAAGAGTTTGTTCCCTTTCCCTCTCCGACAATTAGTAGACCCTTTCGTGTTCTCCTGAGAAAGAATTACTTTGCCAATACATCAAGACTTCGACCGAGTTTGCGGTGCGTGTTTCAGCGCGATATTGCATTTTACTTCCCCTCCGCTGAACTGCTGCAGTTGCGTATGTTCCGAGTAGACGAGTAAATTTAAAAGAGGAGGGGTTTTTAAGAGATACGATAGTTCGTGCGTTACGGTGAGTATCGACCTAAAGTACATTTTCAGTTCTATTAACATTAACATACATAGTCCAACCAACGCAAACTCTACTCTGATTAAGTTTCATTCATAATATGTTCTTTTTCTTCCATAAGTGTTCTTCCGAATATGATATATGTAATAGGGAACTGAACATGTCGATAAACATGGGATTGAACATGGGGTACGTCTAACTATTTTAATATGCTGTATGATAATCAAATACAACCAGAAATTGCAATTAAATTTTATCATAATTAGGGAGGATTCTTAGATATAAATGGAATTTTTGTTAAGTTATTTCCCTCCCTAATTGGAATTCAGTTTCACAAAGTAAAGAAAACATTTTTTCAATCATTATGGAATTTATCTGTTATCCTATACTGAAATTTTTTCTTTGAATATCTAGCGTATTTGTAGAATTTAAAATAGATATGGGGTTTCGTTCTTAATAATACATTACTGCATTTTTAATTGATTTAAGCCATACATTGGAGTCTGCGAAAGGAAATATAAAATCAGAAACTCTACTTCACGCTACAATGGTCATATAACAATAATTATTTCTGAATATCACACGACTTAATACCTTGGTATTCGTAAGTCCTTATTAGTTTCACTCCTGAATATTATATTTCTAAGTTAGTTCAAATCAATCATTAACAAAGAACTAGCTAGAAGAATAAATATAAGACTGTGAATTCCAATATAAGAAGAGCCAAAATGAGAGAAATTAATTAATTTAATAAAAGTGAAAGCATATATTGAATGCAAGAGAGATGGTGAGACGAACTATGCCCAAATAGATGACGACATTTCAAATAAAAATATTCCTATTCAATGGTAATTTCATTCTCCAAACACAATTAAATCCAATTCGAACACAATCCACTTTCAATCACTGATTCTATGTTTGAAGAAGTCCCTAAAGTCTAGTATTGGCATATCTGAATATAATTGCTTTGCTGAATGCGTAGTGATAATTGAATGGCCTTCACATCCATCAGTAGATTGAAGATTGCTCTGAATTAAGATCGGACGGGAGTTGTGCTGATTCACTGAGTACGATGCACGAGTTTCGAAATGGTTAGTCATTGAAAGCGATGCATTCCCTCCAGTTGTGATTAACTTTTCGCGATAGAGCACTCAAAGAAATTGCTTACTCTCCTCCGATTTGATTTATTGTCATACAACTGTATACGATGAAACAGACATACCATGGAAACGCTATTCTAGCGATCTTTATACTAATATACTCGGAATAAGACAAACAAATTTTGTATCAAACTAGAAAAACAATAAAATAATTTGACTAATGACTTTTATTGACTATATCAACCCTTAGTATTGTCTCCTGATTACATGAAATGGATTCGTTTTATTTCGGAACGAACATTACCAAGAAAATTTGATGCTAAACATAATGATCTAGATATGTACAATGAACTGAAAGGAAATAGTGTTATAATGAAAAACGTTCCTATCAAAAAAAAGAAACTACTATTTGGAAAATGAATAATTCCAGGAACAGACTACGGTCTATGCTTACAAAACTAGAAATTGAAAAACATTCATTTGTCGATAATAAGAGTGAAGATGAATATTGATTTCCCAATTTTTAAAAATGGTATATTACATTACAAGATATTTGGGTACTGTGAAATTTTTACTGCATCTTTAAAATTTGGTTACTAGCTCCAGTATAAAGTTCCTAGATAACCCCGTTTTATTTTGTAGAAAAATTATTTTCGTCATCACCTGACATTATTTATAACCGTATATTATTGTGTAATAAATATATAAAAAAATATATACTTTAAGTAAAACATACTCGTAACATACTCACGTAATACAGAGAAAGTTTAATTTACTTTTCCTTTCATAATGTACAACAGAAGGCTTCTTTCTAGATAATTCTATTCTATTTTTTAGAAAAAATTAACATAATATTCTTTATCTACGATTAACCTAATAAGTGGAGGAACGAAGTAGACAAGGTAGTTTTTCGGTGTTGTGATTGATATCAAAAGCATAGATTTGAATATTTTCCTCACTCCATAACATAAATTCCTCATCTCTAGATATGCTTATTAATACGATGAAGGTATATGACACTCATAATGATTAACATAACAGAGAAAAGCTATTTGCCTTAATTAACAAACTGGAAGAGGGAGCAGCGGCTCGGAAACTTATTCTAAACTCCCTTAGAGATGCAGGAAGCACCGAACAAAGTCTTGTAGAATCTGGATTGTTTAACGAACCCGTCACTCCACACAAACAAACACAACGGAAAGAATGCCATTTAGAGCCGTCATATCCGAACAATATAAAAGAACAGGAACTTTATGCGCGGAAAAATTCTCAAGCATTAGTGGACGCATATCGATCCTCAACGTAGATTATTTACCAAATTAAATAGGTAATGGCGTTGAATAACGAGCGCTAAAAACCAGTGCCTCGATGGTTATCTCCTTCCGAAAATGGAACCCATTCGCGCACGGCTTCAATTCCTCCACCATTCGTGGGCAGTCACATGTCTGCGGCCTCGGTGATTAATAATTCCGGATCGGTTAATTACTTCTCCCTTTCTCGAACCATCACTCAACTGGGCCCTCTTTCCTTCCCATTAATTGATGCACATTTCCAGCCGTTTCGAGCGAGCTCTTTCAATTGGACTTCGCGGCGCGTGTACGTCCACGAATCCCGCGGTCAATTCCGGGACGAGACGGTGAGTTCAATGCCTGAGGGGAATCCGGTCAACAATGGAACACTGCCTTTCTCAGGCGTGCGAAGTAATGGATTATGGATGCTACCCTTCCGCTGATTTATGGAGACGTCTTGGCGTCGTTCGCTGTTTATTTTTGAAGGTGAGGATCCGAGAATGCACCGACGGATCCCACGCCGACCTATTGCACGCCCCCGACGCTATTCTGAGAAACTTGCGCCGATGATTAACTATTGCACGCGTTCGCTTAAGAGGGATACTATTGCTGCTATTATTCCGCAAGCAAATTTGGTATTAAGACATGGTTCGCTACTAAAGCCATCAAAGTTAAAGTAGTCTTTCCCATCTAGAATTTTAATTAGAATGGTCAAAAATAATCAAAATCTGGAGTCAGGATTCAAACTTCATAATCACAATTCGATGAAGCTAATGTTGAGCACTATCCATTATATATATTTTATTAATTATATCTTTAAAAATGTACAATTAACATCCAGCTTAAATGACGTTAGCGGGCTGATAGCTCAATAAATCCTATTATTAGGATTTAATCAAGAATTATTTTAATCTGAATCATTAGTTCAGTTTTACAGCTTCAGATCCAAATAAATAATATACTTATCTAATGAGATTGCCATAATGAATAATTTCAAAATTCTCAACACGAGACAAATAATGATAAACTAAATGGGTCAATATATCACCATATTTTCTCGTTTTATACAAACAATTACCAAACTGCTTATTCATATTTTTGAAAAATTTTAGGTCATGTTAGATTTATATATTTACCAGTACTTCACTAAATATGGCAATATCGTTCACCTATTATTTAATATCTGATAACAATATATAATATCTGTTTGGAAAGCAGCATAATTTATTTACGATTTTTACGAAGTGCTATTTAATATTTACACGAACTCTACGAAAAATATAGAGGATATCAATACGTACATAAAAGTATAGGGAACAATCTCACGTAGGAACTGATACCATGATTCTTAAAAAGCCTTCACTGAGAAATCAAATCATTTGACTCTGATTCATCGATCGGTTACACTCTTGAAGAGCCACTCAACAACTCCTTGTGTTCTCGTTGTGATATTTCCTCCAACACAAACGCTTTTTGCTTTGAGTGGAAGACGGAAATGGGGAAATAAGAAGGAAGCTTCGGTCAAGAGGTTAATTGTGAGGTTGAGTGTGTGTGAAGTAAAGAGCGAGAGTTAAAGGAGGAAAGAGAAATAGAAGGAAGAGGAAATGGTAAATAGACGGTGGAAATCTTTCAAGAGATACATTCTCACACATCTCTTGATTCGGCCTTGTATCGATTACTCATACCTAAATTTTCTAGATTCAAAGCTTACGTCATCATTCACTGACGTATAATATTTCTTTCTTACCTTATAACAAACTGAATCATCGTTTCCTAAATGAAATATCGCTTTCCCATAAGGTAACAAGAACTATAATGAGTTAGTATATAAGCGTAAGTAATAATAGTTCAATATTAGTATCATGCATAAATCGTTTGTTATTATCTAAATTAATATAATTTTTAATACGATAATTAAAAGCCAAATGAATGATTCAATGGATAATGGATGATCAAATTATAAAAATGGAATTAATTGATGATTATATTTAAGAGGGGACAAATTTAGTTGCCTGCCATGCTTCCGATATTCATTTTTCAAAATACTATGAAATATCCTTTTATGAAGAAATAAATAACGATTTAAAAATAATTATTACTCTTTGAATTGAAATTTATGGAAAATCCTATACATAGAAGACCTATTTTAAAGTCTTCTTAAAATGTGGAAGTTGGTAAATGTTGCATGCAAGTGTGACTAAATTCACGGGTTTCATAATTAACCCCTCATAAGTATTGGAGCGATGTGCACGCTTTGTATATAAGACTTCTGCTTGTATTTACGTAAGAAGGTGATTCTAAAAAGGCACGTGAGAGTAAGACCTAGAAGAGAAGCTACTCTTCACCACAACTGGTGTCCTCCGGACATGGATGACGTTTCGGTGGAATGGTGATTGAGTTTGCACGGAGTTTCCAAGTTGTTGTTAGCGGGCAGATAGAGCGACTGATGAATGGAGGATGGAATAAATCGGGTATATACATGTCTCGTGAAGGGGTTAGAACGGGGGACTCTGGCAAAAGAGGAAGTTGGTGCGATAACAGTAATGGAAAGCTCTCCGATCTCTGCACCTGCCCCATCCTTAACCGCTGATCGAGAATCTGACAGCGGTATCTAGCAATATTGCCGAAGACTCTTCATCAAGTCGCTTTGGGCAAAGGGGAAGCTCCGATGTGTGGGAAATTACAGCTGCGTTTTCCTTGAAAATTCCCTTGCTTTAAGGAACGGATGGAATCAATTGAAATTGTCTCAAAAGGAAGAAATTGTTACCAGAGTATTCATATAATATTCAATTGAAGGTATTGAAAAGTAGGGATCAAAATGAATTAAGGGTGTCCATTGATCCTTAAAGTTTGTTCAATACATCCAATGGTTTGATGTTCAAAAAGTAAGTTATTTTATAATAAAAATATGAGTTTATGATTGCTCGTTTTAAGCATGAAAATATTTATTTTTTGAGAATAGTTGAATTATTGAAAAGCTGCCTTATTGGTAACAAAAAATAAGGGCAATATTTATTATTTCATCCAAATGTTTAGGCCCTTAATTAATTGTGATTTTCAAAAATTTATTTTCACAGAGAATCCATACAGCTACTGCAGTATAAAACGATTTCCTTCTCTTCTTCTATGCCATCGGTTCCTATAATTATAAATTCATAGACTTAATTTTGTAGGTTCCGAAGCGCGCTTTACAAAAAAACTCTAGGCTAAATCCCATTTTCCATACACCCAATAATTATCAAGTCATATTTGAAAAATACGTCAGCACCACCAAACAAAGAAAACCGCCTCACTCATTGTTCCAAATGAGCATTATCTTTACGTTTTAAGACGACCAGAAATTAAAAAAAAGAACATCGCATAATCGATCTTTTAGAGATAATTCTTAAACTCGTGTAACCACAAAACGGTCGAACTTGAGCTAATGATGTGCATTTGGGGATCCCGGCCAAGAATTCACCCCACGATCCTTATCGGAACCACCGGCGGGTGAAATCACCACTCGTGACGAATACCTTACAGCCGTAATGGTCAACGCAAACGTTTTATGGCCCTGACGTTTCCCAAGCCCCACCATTACAAACCCAGTGACGCGGAGGGCCTCTATTAAAAATTTTTGGACTATTTATTTAGCTGCTAATCTCTGTTCTAGATTTTGTTTATGGCCCCGGGGCGTGCTGTTGCTGCGATCTTAAATTAACCTCCTAATATGTCGGTTTTCAACGGTTCCTGTAACTGCTTCGATTCCTCGTTTCTAGGCGAAGATTTCAACGAACGAATAAACAACATCGAAATAAACAATAGCAATAACGTATTCGGAGCTGCAACGCTTACGTACCCAGAACGTTACGTAGGCGACTTATCTACGACTTGTTACCGACCAAACATCAGGACCGAGTTACGTACGTCCCAGGACCTATTGGCAAAAGTACGGGTAACTGATTGAAACCGAGGAATCCGGACACCAGATCAAAAGGCTACCATCTTCGGCCCTTTTCTTCGGGGGCCTGTTGGTGTGGGAGGAAGGTGTGAGGGGCGAATAACACCTCATTACCTGTCGCTTTGATTTATCCGCTCTAATTAGCCGCTGCTCACGGGAGCACCCGGCAACAATAAGGGGGCGGGAACTGGTTTCCAAGGAGGCGCGTCAGATGGGGTTACCCGCGCTTCTCAACGGATCCCTTATGAAGATCGAGGAAGAAGATACGGCCACGTGAGGAATAAGTTGGGGCGTGGGTGGGGGGTCGTGGGAAGCGGAAGACGCCGACCACTAGGTGCTCTCGGAGATAGGTAATTCCGGAGGCATTTTGCAGCTCTCTATACTATACGATGGGCGGTATCGGAAAATCACGCTTTCCCACAAAACAATGGAGCGGTGAAGGAGGAGGTTGACTTTGAGCTCTGTGGGAGCGATCGACGAATGTATGGTATTGAAAGGATCACGATATGCTATGGGTGCAAGGACTGCTTTATCGGTGGGATGGGTGAGATGCAGTAACCAATTTTGTATAACAATGGACTAGGAGAGGAAAGGCAATTGGAACATTCAATCCTAGATATTTTCTCTATAGACTGTAAAAATTTCTTTTTAAAATAAAAGTTGACTGCGATAATCTACAAATTAATTATATTTAGAATATTCAATATCTACTTTTAATCTAATATTAAGAATGCCAGTATTTATAAATGAGGTTGTAGACCCATCGAGTTGAGAATAATAATAATAAAATAAATATTTAGAGAATTGCATCCATGTTACTATCAGTTGGTTTTAAGCTTTTTTCTTTGTAGAAAGAATTATTTCTTCATTCTCGATCCCAAATGAATGAATATCTCTTTTTAAATGTACGTTAATCGTACTGAATCCTTTATGGTATGTGAATCTTAGAAATGTATCACAAGCTTGCCATGGCTAAGGGGTTTCAGTAGGTATAGACAGAAGAAAATCACTATAGTATATACAACAATAATATATAGAAATATGTATGTGTTAAAACTCATCGAAATTATATCTACAACCACATAATAACCTGCAAGCCGCCTTTCAAGTGTGGCAAGGGGTGAAAACACCACGATTCATATTTAAATAAAAAGGTATTATTATCAATTACATTTACTTTCCTTAAATTTTGAATTAAAAAAATCATTTACGTAGGCTGATATTCACAGAATTGATTAAGAAAAAAAGAACTTTTGAATCCTAAATAATCAAAATAAAAGTACGTTAGATGTATTCGCGAATACAAGAATACTAGAGGAAGGAATTAAATTCAGATGGTGAGGAAACGAGACTAACGCTCTCATTACGAAATAAATCCGGTGGCGAAATCAAAATCTCTCGTAAAAATATGCGACACTCTGAGCTGAATTAATCTTAAGAGCGCTGAAACGTCGGCGAACTTGAGTATGTAAAAATGCGTTTATTAATATTTTCGCTGCAGGAAGAGATTGTGTGTGGGAGATGGACGGGAGTGGAGAGGTGCTAAATGAACGCGAAGTCCAACTTTGTGATCAAGCGGAAGAGATTACTATTTGACGCGGAGTTCAGCCAGGAAGCCGAGGAATGAGGCTTTAGTCCACGCGCCGGAAAATGCCCACTATAAGCATAATTATTCAGCAGATTTTAAGCACGCTGCTCATAAATTAAGGAACCTGGAAGGGGCAATGATATAGGTAATGGGGCATGCGAAATATTTTATGGTAATTCGTTTAATATGGAGGGAATGAAGGCGAAGCTAAAGCGTAGTCCATGCGAAAAGGAACCCGTTTCTTTTTGCCTTTATATTCTTATTGTTGCTCTACGCGAAGTTATTTTTTTAAACGATGCATAATGATGCTCTTTCCCCAAAAAAATCTGGCGGAAATTTTGAACCAATTATTTCGCGAAAGACGTTACGCAATTCATTATATTAAAATAGAAATTGAGAAGAAACTCTGATTAAGTATTACTCAGATATTAAAATCATCGAATCCTAGAACCTTGTCGTTAGCTAATTAAACAATCATAAGAATTCAACTAAGTAATATCAATATTCAACAATAATCATGCAATGTAGTATCTAATGCCTTAGATATACATTTGCTACCTAAATTAATGAATATTTTGTTTTTGTGTGAATCAAATAACTTAAGTTGAAGAAACTGTTTCGATATAAAACATGAGACATGGATATGAATGAAAAAATAACATACAAGGAGCCAAGTGGATTATGTTAGCAGTCATAGAAAAGATTTTTCCAATTAGGGAATAATATTCCCTCTATTTTAAAACTTTCTTCCTACAGTGAAAATTTATCAGAAAATTTTACAGCCACACTAAGTAAATAAATACAAATGAGAGTGTTTACGCAAATTCTGAAAGTATTTACCACATAACACATTCTACTCTTATCTGCCTTCGTCATGGAGGTTGTATCCAACTACAAATTACGAATGGGAATTATCGTAATTTTACACTGAAATCCATATTTCTCAACATTATCATTGAAATTAACTAAAGAAATAAACAAAGAAAAACAATAGACTTTTGTGACACATAATTTCGAGGTCTTTTGGCTCGATATCATGCTTGGAATTGCAACTTTATTCACTCTATAAAATCTTTGAATCAACAACTTCATTCGAATTAGATCAACATCACCATAACAATTTATAATCAATAAACAAACTATCCGCAGTCTTAAATCTGCACCAAACCTTCCCCAGTCGCTATAAAAGACAATCAATCACCAGCCCATCCTTCCGGGAGCACCGAAAGAACGTCATATCCCTTTTTACATCGCATGCTCTTCCGCTGCAATTCCCTCCATCAAAACAAATAGCGTGACCGCAGAACTCCTCCATCATATTTTCGCTCCTTTGGCTTTAATACCCTTCTTTCGAGACGTGCAATCGTTAAAAAAGATACGAGGATGCATAAGTACGCGAGTGGTACCACTGCGATTTATATATATCCCCCTTTTAGACGGAGGAAATGCATGTCTGCCGGTTTATCCCTCTCCCGCGTGTAAACGAAAGAAAAAGTGTCGTTTATCGTCGGTAATGCGTGCATAGCAACGGAAAAAGGGTTTTTGAGGAAAGAGGGTAATCTGGGATAAAATATATGGCGGGGATTTTTATTCGTCTGCAGCGACGCTCTTATCATTGAGGACCTTTCCTCATGAAATTCGCAATCGAGAGTTTTTCCACGAGAATGCAACTTTGGTATTAAATCATTGGTCTGCGACGTCCGATGGTGACCAAAAAGTCTGCAAAATCCGTAAGCGGAAGATTGGAGATACCCCTACCCGAAGGGTACCACACAGCAAGACCTACCAATATCTCGTTACTCGTGTGCGAAAGATAACGTACGCTTAATTAAAACTTCGACCCTATCTGCATACCACTCCACATACCAACTTTTCCAAGAACGATTATTTTATTCGTTCTTGCATCGTAACTTGATTACTATAATTTATTTTGCGGGTAATAATTCTTTTTTCTAATTAATGAATTTAATTACTCTAAATTTATCTATAGGATAATTTTTTTTCGTTAAATTTTAACTAAAATAAATCATTGATTGTTGGTAATGCTACGCATAATTTACCTGAAGAAGTTAGAGATGGTTTAATCACTAAATAATTCCCCTAACTTAAATAAGTTACGTGAATGATTTGTTTAAAAATATTTGAAATAAACGTGGTTTGGCATTTTTGTATAGTAAAGAAATCTAAGGATTCAGCTTATAACTTAAAATTATTTCCTATCAAATAGGAAGAGTAGAGGTCAATTTTGATACAATAATTACTTAGTTTAAAATTTCTTCATTTTGTCAAAAACAATAGGAACATATCGTATTCTAAATATTGTGCGAATCAACGTATCATTCGTAAAACCAAATCAATATAAGACATTTGGAGGAACATTGGGTCCTTTAAGTAATAGAATTGAATGGAAAATAGAGGGAACACTTCTTGGATAAAGCTTCGTAAGGGTAATAGAAGGAATCATCATCATGCCGTGCGAATCGTAGACGGAAATCCTTTCCGAAAACAAATACCTTTAAAAGCTCTATTCCATATTTTTTCGCTACTAAAGTCTACGCTACGTCTGCAAACTAAACGTCTCTTTAGCAATGATTGCTCAAGGACTTCACGCCTTTTCTTTCGTGGGTAAATGCACATATGTTCCTGCAAGCGACGATATACGCTTTATGTTACTGTAGCTGTGCTTTTTCTCTTTTTTATAGGCCCAGTTTCATAGTCTACGTATTTTTACAACTCATGCAAATTCCCGTTTTATTAAACGATCAGCCTTGTAAAATAACTTCTGCGTACGGTTTTCTTCGAAGTTTTTATGGTCTGCAGTGACTTGAGGATAAGGTTCCCTCCTCGTTACACTCCGTTCCGAAAAAATCTGCTTATTTCCATAGCATATTGATCGTAAAAGTTTTTGCAGAAACTGCAGCGTTTCCAAGATATTAAATTTGCACTATGGGAAAGGCTTGCAGAATCATCGAAGAAATAATTTGCACAGCGTTTAAAACTTTGGCCTTCGAGATTATGGACTGCTGCATTATCTTTCTGTAATCTAAACATCCAATTATTTGCGATTTTGTAAAAATGATTATCTAGAACTTTAAGAGTTTACGTTCATTTACTGTGCATAAACTAGTCGGACGACAAGGAGTACTGCATGATGGTATTGCTAAGAAAATTAAGATTATTTAGGAAAGAAGGTGATCCCGAAACGATTTTTATTCCTTTTCCTTTACAAATGCATACAGGGTATTATGATTTGTTTGTTTTATCTACGAAGTACTAAAAGTAAACATATATTTAACAATTTTCTATGATAATTTAGCATGCGTAAAACTGAATACATTAAAATATTGATCGAAATTAGCTTCTCAAACTTTCTTTATTTAACATTGCGAATAAATATTTCTCTTTCTCGAAAAACTTTTAATCCTCATCCAGAATGAAGGTATCTACAAAGAAAACTTTAATATTCCATAACTGGATTTTATGAGATATTTTCGTTTTAACCAAAACTTCAAATCAGGATTACCCTTTACATTCTTCTAATGAACTAAGATATAAAATTTTAGAAGCTGTACAGTATCTAGTGAAATAAATTTTATTACTTAACTCATCAGTATTTCCTTCTAAGTTCACTAACGACTTTTCAACGCATTTTCCCATCTCCGGAAGGCAAATTAAATGATTTATTCTTATTGCAATTCTCTAAAAAGAAAACAGCTCTTTCATGTCACTTTTAAGTAGAATATACTTTCAAAATATTATATTTATGATGGAATCATTTTGGGCAACAGAAAAAGATTTAATAAACAAAGACTTCTGTAATTATATGTACAAACATGGATGGATTAGCATAATAAATGAAGGTAAAGTCTATCGTTTGACCGAAGAAACACAAGACAATATTCTCTGAAGGTAATGAACAAGAGCAAACAAAACACGGCTATAGCCAACATATGGGGACACTGAGAAAGGAGCAGAGAATTAAGATATCTCGAATGACATGGACTGCTAAATATGTGAAATGAGTGAAACAAAGAAAGATCGGTGATCGCTATCTCATTATGTCACAAGGAAGCTAATAAGACACGTGGAAAACCCTTTGAAGTCGACCTTAAAAAATTGAACAAGTTTCCTCGTCCCTGCTCGAACATACTCCGCGTTCATCTTAATTAAAAATAATGTTAATTTATATGAAAGCGGAAAAAAGTTGAATTGATAGGAATTAATAAGGGCTTCTTCTGGGAAATTTTCTAAAACGTAAGAGATGATGAATTTTCCTCATTCTGTAAATAACTGAGTAATTTCTTCTTAAGTTGAATTTTAGCTGAGTATTAATGTATAGGTATACATAGCTACTGTAATATATTGCTCGTTTTTCTGTATACTATAACCTGCATATTATGGTTAACTTAGAATCATATGATTAAAAGTATTACAATTAAAATTCTACCAAATTTATAAGCTCCCTACCAACAATAAGCATTAAAAATGATAGGTTTATTCGATTTGTTATTTGAATGACTTCTTTACTTGATAATAATCGTATCTTTCTTTAATGTAATGCGATAGCTATGACGCTAATTGAACACTATTAGTAAATATTACATAGAAAATAAAATCTAGAGTATCCTTTATTCGTCCAGTAAAATAAAGTAGGTACTAGGATAACATAATCTACGTATATTTGAATATTTTTAAGTTAAAACCTACTCTGAATAAAGTTTTATTCCGAATTTTTCCCAATAATTTTAGTCCTATATTTTAACTGATTGATATTCAATATTAAATATAACAACTGTAAGGCATATCTTACATATATCGAGATGGAAAGCTTAAAAAGGAAGATCTCAAGCAGTGCGAACATCCATCCTCTATTAAATCTCCCTCCTTCTTCTTGGTCGATGTTTGCTCTTGATATTCAGTTTTGCGTTATGCGGAATCCAGTTTGCAATGGGATTGTGTTTCTTCAACCTTTTGGCCAAATTGGGCAAATTCGGGCGAACGGAAGTTCGAGGGAAGATCCTGAGGCCATGAAGACTCCTGTGGCTGTTTCTAATCTTTGCCAATTAAATCCTCGCAAAACGACGAGCGGGGCCCGGGGCCCCTAACATCACGGTTCGCGGATTCTAATGGGGAAAGGCCGTGTATGTACTTATATATATACGCGTTTGCGAGTACGTAAGTTGAAGGAGTCGAAGAGAATTTGCCCGATTGGGCCTCGAGACACGGCGAAGTCTCCGAAGCGAACGATATGCGATTTCAACGGCTCTTGTTAAACAATTGAGCCTGTAATTGATGTTGATGAATTGCCTCCGTGGAAAGATAACATCCTAATTCTTATGAGGAGCTTCTCTTAATGGAGATAATTGGTATACAGAACAAGCAAATATTATCACATCCATAATGGATTGGAACTTCATTTTTTCGGCTCATTTAGGTTGAGCAATATTGAGGAAATCTCTGTCTTGAAGATATCGTTAGGATGAATTTTAATTCAGTATTTAATGCTAAACTGTATCATAACTATTTTACGTTCAATTCTTCAGATGAGAAGATTCAAAAATACGTTAATTCATTTTGTAATAGTAAACAGTTCTTCCAAATGTACTGTTAAAAATTAATCTGATTGTTTTATCTAATAGGAAGGATTTTGCAAGACAAGGTTTCTAATGTTTTTCTCAAGCCAAGAATTAAAATATGTTTACCACAAATCTATGAGAAGTACTTGAATAATGGTTTCAAAGTAATATGCTATATAATACGAAAACATGAATTAAAAATTAATAACTTTTCTTCGCGTGTATTTTCTTCATTAAATATGTGTTTCGGATTATAAATGCTCAATTAATATTCAATAATAAAAACTATTAAACTCCTTAAAAGTAAAATTGATTAAATGTTGACAAGACATAATGAAAGAAGACGTGATAAATTCATTCGTTGAACTCTTAATGATTATCTGTTATTCTTAATGTTAGATTGATCTTTAAAACGATATTTCAGCAAATCATAAAGTTCGTACATTTATTACAATCTATCTCTCTCTATAGTAAATAATTTGAAGCCACCGAGTTATTAAACAGATTATTACCAAGTCTTCCAACAATGGATATATACAAACGAACGCTCGAACAATTGAAAACAATCAACCGATAAAAATTAATTTCCACAGCCCCATAAATTGATAATGAGGTCACTGTGTAAACAAGACAAAATAGCAACGCACATTTCATTTGCATCGAAACGCCGACGGGAAAAAAGATCGGGAATTCCAGCGATGTTTACCATAATATCTCCGAGTAGTCCAAGTCGATTTCCTGGAAGAACTTCGTTGTTAAGGAGAGCTCTGAATGGTATTGTTTTGATTGGAGCGAAGGAAGGTATATCATTAAACAGCGGGAGTGTATATATCGAGAAAAAGAGGGGAGAGGCACCTCTTACAGTCTGTTTACATTGAGAACCCATTTTCGAATGGATGATGTGTTTCCTATGAGGAAAGATGGCAGTCTACCGCGGATCATAACACAGCTGCGGTTGAGATGGAGCTAGGGTTTGATGGGAGATGGGGTAATGGCGGTTGAGAATGGCAAGTTGTGAAAAGAGAGCTTAAGAGGTCTTTAAAATGAATGTTCCGAAGAATTCACGGTATAGCTCTGTTATGGGGAACTGTTGTGCGGCTAATGAAATACGGCAGCGTGGAAATTTCGCGGAGGAATTTCTGCGGGAAAATACGTCTTTTTAAAAAACGTACGCTGTTTTTACTTTCGGTTTACCTTATTGGGAATTATTTCAAGAATATGCATTAGTATTTTCATAGTATCAACTACTACTAACTAATTTATAAATTGCCTCTGAAACTTATCGCGTATTTATTTCGTGTTTCGTTGTTTTAACGAATTCTGATGAATGTTTGTCATTCTCAATTGCAGCTATAAATGACGTAATATATTAGTGATATTTTAAAATCTATTAGAACTAAGATTTAAAATGAACGTAATAAATTATATTCGTAAAAAGGGGCTTTAAAAGCTTTTAAGGAAATAAGGAATCCATCCTAGTACGAAAATCAATACTGAAATATTTGCCGTACAATTTAAGAGCTGGGAAATATCTCAATATCATCAAGAACTTCTCATTACGATCGTATTATTTCGTAGCATCTTTACGTCGATTCAACTCATCGTTTACATATATTTCCTCACAAAGGTAATAGAAGATAATATTTACTTTCCTTCGTACCTCCGGGGCGGTCATTACTATTAAGGAACCTAATCAAGATCAATTTCATCCGAAAAAATATCATTCCGAAGTTCGCATGAGGATTTGTAGCCACGGCGGCTTTCATCTGGAAGCAATGCACCTCCGAAGGCCTTCAATTTGCTCGCATCTCCTTCTTGGGGGGGAGGAGAAGACGTCTTGGAGGAGTTCGCTCGCGGCGGTCGCTAGGGAACGAGGGACTATCTTCCGAACACTTACTCTCTGTTTCCGTTCTGCATTGAACCCCGAATCCATCATAACCCAGATGTAATTGAATAATAACAAAGATAAGGGAAATAAATTGGAGAGGAAGGATGGTGGTGGTTTCAAAGGAGGGAGGAAGATGGCACTGCAGGTATGAGGAGGGGGAGCTAATTTTCACTTCCTTACGAGACGATATTCCAGATATTAGATCTCAGACGTCGGTTAATTTGGTTATTAAACCTTCTATTTGTGTACGATTCTGATGGGCTGAAGATGACGGATCGAGGAATGGATTATTTACGTTCGATGTAAGAATTATCATTGAGTGAAATGGTCGATTTATAAAGACGAATGGTCGAGTAGATTATAATGAAACATTGTGGTTAACTGCAATTGATAACATTCAGCAGTATTTCAAAAATATTCCTTTTTAAATCTACACAAATAATTGAAACTGATAAATTGATTGACATGACTAAAAAAATGAAATTATTAATTTCAAATACGTGCGTATTGGTAACATTTTACGTCTGAAAAAGATCATTTTCTTTCTAATGAATTAGAAATTTCTATTCACCTTTTCTGGAATTAAATCATCCCAAATCATTTTCACCATCCCAATAACATATTTTAAATAAAAATTTCAAAATTGAAAGCATAAAAAGAAGTTATCGAAAAGAATTTGAGGCGATTGTGATACAGAATTATTTCTTATAAAAATAAAAGATTATATAAGCTCTTTATAGTACGATTAGCTATATTTAGTCGTAGAAAAAGTAATAAAAATTATTTATTATTTTTTTCTATCCGAAGTCAAAGTACTTAAAATACATTATCGAGATCATATCCACAGATATATGTGCAATAAATGTTGTATCTATAGAGCTTGAATAAGAAGTACGTATCAGTTTGGGAACAAAATCATCAACAACTGGTGATTAATAGACAAATGAATCATAAATTAGAATCCTTTGCTAAAACAAAAAAAAACATTCTTTTAATGAAGTACGAGAATATAAATCGTCGATTATTGAGATACAAGAATTTTTATCATCAGCTCTGCATCTCTTTAATAGAGACAAAAAAATCCTCTGATCAACACGCATTCTCTATAAGGGAAATACCCACCTTGTATACGATTACCATTAAAAAGTCTCACCTGTCGTTAAGCATCCCCACACAGAACAGCATTTGTTCCCGAACATACGCTCGTATGTATAAAGACGTCTGCGTGCCCTTAATTAGAATCCCAGTTTTTCTCGCGGGGCAAATAATCATCGGGAGAGGAATAATCGCTTAATTTTCGCAGTTTGATTCCTCGGACGAGAGGAAGGGAGGGGTAGACGAAGAAGACCCATAATGACCCCAGAACTCCTCTTCCATCGGAATCCTTGTCATTATTACAGTCCACCGAAGGATTTTCGTGCTGAGCGAAAAGGAAAATTGTTCCCCCCGACCGTACGTAATAAGAGTAGCTGAGGAGGGCATCAAACGACCGCCGACTATTACTCCAATGGCGGTCCATTCGCAATCACCAGAGCGACGGTCCATCTCAATTGTGAACTGTGAGCAAATAACTCGACGTGAATAGGAAGGCCAATGTTCGCCCGGGGACACGTTGAGATTTGAATAACGAAGGGACTTCGACCACCAGATGAGAGAAAAGGGGAAGGCGCGATAGGTGGGCGTATGGCGGAGGGTGGAGGATACCTGGGATATATCCAGATGAGGAAGTGCGACGTGGGGTGACGGGAAGGGATGATGCCGAAGAGCACCTTCTCCCCAAAAGGATACCAAAAGCAAAAAACCGGCGAAAATGAAAAAAAGACGTAAAAACAAAAAAACTGACGCAAGTCGCACACCTCCGTGTGATCACCCGCAAAGAGGTTCGAACCGCGTTCCCCTGCATCTAATTCCAAACCGATATGAATCGAAAAGGACAGCGGCGTGGTTTCGGAAGCCGGTTGTCTTTTTTTTTCGCGGTAAAAAAAAAACAAAAGAGAAACGCGGGGAAAGCAAAATGGGAGAAAAAAATAGACTCGCGTAACGAATCCGAACGGAAAAAAATGGCGCAGACAAAAGAGCGACGTCCCGCGGGCGTGAACGAGACAGAAGCCGACGTCACAAGGCGGGCATCATGTGATCAGAAGGAAGAGCACGTGTGTTTTCGAGCCGGTGGTACGGCAAAATGCGACTTTCATTACCTACGTGTGTGTGCATCTCGTCCTTTTTTTTATTATTAAAATTTCCCTCTGTGATCATACCTCTATGTTCGTTTGCTTATTTTCCACTATTCAGCTCCGATTCGCTTCCATTTTTTTCCCTGACTTTGTCGTTTATTTGTGCATAGCGGAAAGGATGCGTCTCTCCGAAGTACTCACAGAGACATCTTCGTTCTTTTGATCACCGTTCGAACTGTCAGCGCTCAGTTCGCATTTGTTTTGCGTGCCGATGAACGTTTTCCTTAGACGTAAAAAAACACGTCAATTTCCCGCACAGAATGAGACGTCTTGATTCGTATTTTTTTATCCCTTTATCCGGATCGGTTCCGCCAGCGACAACCGGGGATAAAAGTCGGAAAACACGATTAAAATACAAAAAGTAGTTCTTTACGCGCTTACGAGTATATATGGGGGCGATAGTCATCTGTTGAAGGAAACCGCCCGGTCGCCGAGCGCGGATAAGAAATATTCAAAAGCGCGGCGAATAATTCTTTCGTTTCCCGAACGATTCGAATCTCCACGAATCCCTTGGAGAGATAAAGACACGTGACCGGAAATGGGAATATTTTCGTAAAACGAATGCGATGGGAGGGCGTGCGATAGTCGGATCAGAAGAAAGATTTTGGTTATTAGGAGCGGAGGAGGGATGAACACAAGAGTGTCGTGTGTGCGTGATCCTTAGAAGATGCGGCGAAAGGAAGTCTTTGGCGGCAAAATAAGGACAAAACGAGTCTTTTTAAAGCTTCAGATATCTCGGTATCTCCGGAAAAGCACGATTTGAATATATTTTTTCCATAAATCCTTTATAAAAAGAGAAATATCGGAACATAAGTTTTCGTAATCAAAGATATTATGCGATTGGGCATTTTCGGGGGGATGCGTAAATTTTATGGCACAATATATTGATAAAGTAATATAGGTAATATTAAGGAAACAAAATGGTGATAAAATTACTAACGCAGGAATAAAAATTATTTAATTTCTACACAGGTACAGCAAGACCTTTAAAGCAGCGAAAGCAAACGAGCAGTTTTTCTCCCAAGAATGTCAGATTCAAATGGAGATAGAAAATAAAAATTTCCGCGTACTATCCTTGTAATATAATATATCGACACGTCGATGTTATGAAAATATTTTTAAAATAAAAATCTACGAAATAGTTAATTTATTTGTACTTACCACCGATGTATTCAATCCTCCTTGAGAACTTTCGAAGAAAAACGTCCTCTCACGTTGGTTTGTTCTTCAACAAACCCTGCAGTCGGAACCTTTTCCAACCTAAGAAAGGGATAAAAACCATGAACATTATTTGTTGGAACATATATTTTATACTTTTTGTTTATTATAAAAAGAATGATCTCTCTATAGAACCTATATATCTCTAAATATATAAATTTTGTTTCACAAATACTTCATGTGCATTTTCCACAAAATAAGCCAATTATTATATCTAAACCTTTATTCTTTTAGAATATATTTCTGAAAATCTAAAATTATCGTCGTAGGTACCAGAAATATTGAAATTTATGTAATTCGAACTTATTTATTAGCGAATAGTTTTTGAAAAGGTTTCCAAACCTTCATAAAAACAATCTTCGGAAGTCTATTTCAAAAGAGAGAAACATAAAATTAATTCCTTCTGAATATAACACAGCCCTGAAAAATCAGAACTGTTTGCCAGATCTTAAAATAAAAAGAGATAATTCTAAAAACTAACTCATTATTAAGTTCCAATGAATTTAATTTAATATTTCTGTAATTTAAATACTGCAGACTATCGGAATATATACGAACTACTCCGAGTAAATAACACATGGTAACTCCCTAGCGACCACGAACAACAATTTTATTAGCGAGCGATGCCAGAATAAAACTCGAAGTAACACTGGGGATTAATAAAGGGAGCTGACAATTTGATTCCAGCATCATCCTCCCTTTCACCTCTTTGACCAAAAGGTCCTCTTTTCACCAATACCTTATCTCTCCTTTGGCTTCATCCATCCTCCCAATTCTCTTCCTACACTGGTCTCTTTCATTTCCTCTATCCTTTTTAAACACTTATCAGAGCTCGCTATCGAGGCTTCCATCAAAGAACATCCGTCCACGCACTCTATGTTGCAGCTCCTTCTGGCTATTGCCAATCTTCCCCATCTAAATAAATGGCTTATTGAGTTTTAGAAGTCCTGCAAGTTCCTAAATTATCATTTCAGGGGTCTTTGAGATTCCAACGGAGATAAATTCTTGGGTTTTGAATCCGGACTTGTATTCTACCGATAAACAGAGACATTCCTTCGTAAACCCGATGACTTCAATCGAAAAGGAATTGAAACTTTGGATGGAGATTAAAAGTGTTATTCTTCTCTCTCAATTGTATACTTTCTATTTCTCGGTTTCTGTTGAGCGTGATAGTGGGTCAAAGAAAAACAGGGGCAAATATTCGTGGGAATACATGTAAGAGAAATGCCGAAATGAATTAATTTAATCATTAGTTTTAGGATTTATCTTAGCTGCTATTTCGCTTCTCATTAGTGCAGAAGTAAATAACTACAGAATAATCTTAGAAAAATTATAATACTAATCCATCTACCATATAAATTTATGCCAAGAGATTGTAGAGGTAATTTACCTTTAACTATTAGTTTTGGCAGTTGCTTAATGAACTTCAAACATGGTTTACATAGTAGAGATTTACATTTATATATGCAGAAATCAGCAAAACTGTGGTGTGAATATTTATCTTTACCTCTTATATTTAACCAATAACCGTGTAAAAGGTGAAAAAGGAAGTTAGCAAAAAATACAAACCGAAGGCAAGTGTTTTCCACTTTTAACTTAAATAATAATTTATAAAGTTTCTCTTCCGAATAATCACGAACACGAATGAATTTTAATCTTGTTTACATATTCGTATTTATATTCGATCTTGTAGGAGTGTTATTTCTAAAATCATGTTTCATGTCTTTTCCTTTGTGTGTTATATGTATATATGTAGTAAAATTTTCTATAGGTTATATATAAAATTTAAATAACGTATAAAATTTTGATTTCATAGGTTATTTAAGTGATTAAGACTGCATCGCCTTATATTGACCGTCGAAATCATGTACGAGTTGCGAGGAAGCTTTGTAGATTTTCATTTCTCAACAAAAATACGTAATTTCCTTTTTCAAAGTATACCTAATAAACTGCTTTGAAAAATAAAGGCATCGGATAGGAAATAAGATAGGTGGTTGTGAAGGTAGGCGACGAAAGAATGGCACCCAAAAGGGTCAGAACGGGACGAGGATTTAATTATCACTTGGTGTTTTGTTTTTCACTCATCCGCGACGCACTCAAACCTCCTGAAGGTCCACGCGCATGGACTGCCTCTTTGTCTTTGCCCTCAGAAGAGTGGACCTTTTTGCTACTAAACGGTTTGTAATTATCTTCGTTCGGAAGAAATGGGGGCAATTCGAAGAAAGATTAGTGGATGGGGGCCTTACGATAAGATGGAGACGGTAAATAATTCGGAGTAAATTACAAGGGAAAGTGAATTTTAGCCTCTTTTACACACCGCTAATTGATGAAGGGAGAAAATGAAATTTTACGAATGACAATCAATTACTTTACGTTATTTTGATGAGTTTTCAATTACTCAGGTCGGGTTCATATGTGCTATAACGTTCATGTGATAAGTAAACCTTTGTATCACAGGTGAGTGAAATGAATTTTCCAAGTATGGAACGTATTATATCCTATATTTTGAAATTGTATATATTTACTCCTTATGAATAATATATATGTGATAATATCACGATAAAATTTTGTTGGGTTGATTCTGAATTGAATGTAGACTTTCTCTGATAAATCTGTACATGAAATATTTCGTCATTTTTTGCTAACTTCATAAACTTTAATTCTACAACTTGCTCATCAATAAGTTTCGGAATTGTTTGAAACAGATTTGCATTGAGATAGATCATAATTAATTGACAAGAACAGGTAGCAATATAATGAAATAAACATTTGTTAAAACCCTTGTTTCTAATTCATTAGCTACGTAAGAAAATACGAGAATTGTTCATATTCACGCAAACCAATTTTTTAAGGAACTTACTATCAAAAAGTTGACCTCTTGAGAGTACTTTTAGTTAAATTCCCATTTAAACTGTCACCGATTGAGTTATTCAATCTTAAAACTCTCAAATGGGCTCCCATTACTGCATCAAATGGCCTATCACGCGGCGCAATCAGTACGAATGAGCAAATAACAGAACCAAGAGATGTAAATGAACATGATACCACGAACCGAAACTGTAAACTCAAACCAGATGGAATCGCCACTGAAGGTTACCTCACGAGGAAAGCAATTATAACAGTAAGGCCCTCAATTTATTCCAACAGTTGGCGAAATCGGGACAGATGAGAATTTCCTTGGGCTTATTTTCCGAAGATTAACGGGACCATATTTTGGAGACTAATGGCCAAATGATTAAAACAGTCGTTTATTTGACAGAAAACTCACTGCTGTCACGAACGGAGCCGCTACCTGTGACTGAAACCTTCCGGAGTCGGAGTAACTCACGGAAACGAACCGGATAAGTATTTTTCGGCCTTATTGAGTTCGGTCCCCATGGAGACGATGCCTTATAACAGTCAATGATACGCCGAGCGAAAGATAAAACTCTCGGCAACACATCGCCTATTCGTCAACGGAGAATTCGTTCGAGCCATATCTCCCGCGGAAAAACTTAAAAACAATAAAAGTCTACGACATTTTCATTAAAAAAGGAGTCGTTTAGCGGAGTGAAAAATCGTGTCCGTTTACCGCTCTTTCGTCAATACGTAAATCATTCCGAAATGCGAAACTTATCAAAGGTCGTTTGCGCTATCAACACGGAGAGGGTATAAACGGAGAAATATTGAAACTGCCACGTGAAATATTTAAAGAGGCTATGAACGTGGCTCGACAAACGCTCTTTCGGGAAAAAAAGGACGCGGAAAAGGAGTAGAGAAAATGGGAAAAGTTCATGAGCAAGATAATTAGAAATAAGGACCAATCTGGGGGAGGGAAAAAAATTAGTAGCGGGGGAGGATAAAAAACAATTCCCTCCCCCGCTGGCCTCGAAAAGTAATTGTTTTCCTTCGAAAGGAATAAACACTGGGAGGGAAAGGATTGGGTGGTTTAAGGCAAAGATCTGGGCGCGGCTTTACAAAGGTAAAGAGAGTGGAGAGTGTGTGGCCTGAGGGCACAGGGAAAGACGGAGGGTTTAAAGGTCATCGAATGGATTGAAGGGGGAGGATTGCTTTGGACAAAGACGAAAAAGCAACGTGTGTGTGCTCTCCCTTGCTGAAGGGCGACGGAGAGCGGAAATTTGGAGCGTCACAAAGACGAGGCGTTTTGCGGAGGTGGGGGTCCTTCATCACAGAGGACAAAGGAGGCTTCGAAAATATGGAGCCGCTCTCAATAATCCCCTGGAGATGATTGGATCGAAAATCGCGGCGATTGGCTTCTTTAAAGTACCATTAGGCCCTTTAATCAGATTGAGAGGTCGTGGATTGGAGAGGATGGATGTTTCTCGATGGTCAATTGCCACTGAATTATGTCCGGTGACAAAGGAAACTTGCTGAAATTTCGTTAGAGGTAAAGAGATGATGCTCAACTTCGCATAATATTGAAGCGTATTTAATCATCGAAAGAGGAAGTTCGGCTGTCTACACTCTTCTCTTTATGAAATGAATGTGATTTTAAAGATGTAGGTTTTGCAGGGTTTTACGTATATCCCTAAATCCTGGTTGTAAAATATCTAGGGAACACTATCTCCAGGTATTCACTCTCGCATACTCAAGGTTTTAGTTATTTTAAATGGTAGAAATTTCTCTTCTGATTCCTATACGATAATCAATATAAAAAGTTTAAGTCATTGCTTAATTTTATGTTGTTCTTAGGATGTCCGTAAAACGGTGCACTGTACCAACTTATGTTCAAAGATATTACCTTAATGAACTAATACTACTCAAATGCGAAAACGTAACAGAGTTTCCATAATAAACTACACAATTATTAGCACACTATACATTTATAAGTCCCTAAAAACTCATAATTTACGATCAATAATATTGTAAGAAGTAATTTATAAATATATAGTTGATATTGATTTTTTATCAACATAAATCTGCATCATATGTTCACAAACAACAGAAAGAATTATTTATATGTATGTATTTCTTTAATAAACAACATATGGTATGATGAAAATGTCCTTTTAATTTAAATATATTCAGTTACTATGACTGAGAACGTAAGTCTATCTCAACAATGATCAATACTTCTTTGATTCAGCGAGAAATCTTTCTGTTGACGTAACAACCAGTCATCAATAAAACTTGCTATCGATGTAACTTATTAAGCTAAGTATAGTACTTTTCCATTCCACTTCCATCAAACCTCATAAACACTTCGTAATTTAAGTGGACATTTTCAATAGAACCTCCGAACAATTAAGAACCGTTTGAGATAAGCGAATAAATAAACATTTCTCTCCATTTACCTTCTCAAAGCCATTCTGTTCTGTATCACCGTTCTCAGTTTCCTTTTCGATAAGACCCGCGTTTATATAAAAGATACCGTACGATCAAAAACCCAACCCTATCGGACTTATTTACGGAAAATATTTCTTCGGGGCAAAGTAAATTGAGTCGAAAGCCTTCCGTCTCCAATTCGTTCCCTCGGTTCCTCCTGTATACGTAGATCAAGCCGACCGAAATAAAAAAAGAAATCTCAATGAAGATAAAAAGGAGGGAAATGAGAGAGTGTATATATATATTTTTTTCCATTTTAATCGCCAGAGATGTAAAAATAATTAATCTCCGCCCAGCACGAACAATGTTGGAAAACGAAACAAATCGTAACGAAGACTCGGAATAATGATAAAAGTTTTTCTTTTCCGAGTGATAAATGCCGTCGGTGCGTGCCGCGAGTCTGTACGTTAAATTAACGAGCTTTGAGGCCGAGAAGACCAGTTCGAGAGATAAGTCGGGAAATGAAAAAAAAAGGATTCGAAGGAGGCGAAGATATGATTTTTCATTATTTTAGTATACATTTTTTATTTCGAAGGGTGGGAGGGTAATTTAAAAACGAACGGCTTGCAGAGGTCTCTAATTGTGCGAAGGAATATCCGAGTAGAGGGGGCTCACGCAAGTGCTGTGGAGGGCACGCGATTTGGATCGCTTCATCTTCGAGGATTGGACAAGTATTGCAAACGGTGAATTCATGGAGAGAGTACCAAGAAAATCATATAAAGAAAGAGCTATAGAACGTTATAATGTTCGGTAAAATTTGTAAGGGTAATGAACACGAATTTCATAACCTAAACAAAACTCGTATACGTAGATTAGAACAACATATTAAAAACATACATATATGTTATGAGACGGGTTTATGAAAGCAGGGTTATGGACACAAGTGCTAAAGGCACAGTTTCGAATAGGTCGCATAACGGAAGTTGAATAGTTCTAAATCAAAATAATCCCTCATCTGTACTCACAAATCATTCTCTTGACTTAAGTCCAATAATATTACGCATTCCTTGCGGATGATGAAGAATAAGCCAGTTCAGCTTACATAGAATAATTATGATGGCCTAAAAATAGATGTGAAACTAAGATTGTAAATTTTAGTGTGGTACAATAATATTATGCAGAACAATTTTAAAAGCCCTTAATATAACGAACAGCTTCAAAATAAATGATAATATTTTATAATTTTTCTCCTTTAAATGCCTACTTTTGTTTCGTGAAACGAATATAGATTTCAAAAAATTTCCACAGGTAGTATTTTAACTTGTCTTATTGTATAAGCTTGTATCGCTTTCTTTTCATCAGCAATCACAACCATTAAGCACCAATACTCTTCCAAAAGAAGACTATAATTTTCTTAATGGTGCTTACACAGTAAAAAGTATGGATATACTTTACATGATCGAATTTCTTATTATAGTTCGTCAATATCAATTTCTAAGATGGAGACAATCTGAGATGATTTTAATGTGAAATGCAATAAATGATGCGATATTTGAAATACAAATCTCATACTGAGCTAAATAAAAGGCAAGAAGGACTAGCAGACAAATATTCATCGGTTGTTATACTTCGTACTATCGCGGTTAGAATGAGGTGCCGACAAGAAAAGATCACACAAACAGAATCCTTTTCCTTATTAATCTTCGTTTCTATTTGACTTGAATACGACGGGACAGCTCAGGAAATACTGCTCTTTCACGGCCAATCAGAGTATCGGTCCACTAATGACGAAATGACAAATCACCCACTCATTTGCCCTACTTTTAAAAACCACGGAACGAGTGGAATTGAGGGAAAATAAGGGTGGGATCGACGGATGGAATTAGAAATTAAGAGAATGATGGGACTACGTCACGAGAGTCGATCCGCTTCAATTTTACGAATCTTCGAACGGCCACAAAAAGCTCGGAAGACGACACGAACCGTCGATTCGATGGCTGTCTTTTAATGCAAACTCATTAAAACGAATGCCTCTTCCGTGGAAATGAGAGGATTGATCCCTGGAGTGAAAAAAAATCATTTTCCAGCACGATGTCTCTGTCCCTTCGCCGTTCGAAATTATGGAGGGACGATAAATCGAGTCGTGGAAAGTCAAAGAAGCATAAATATGTATGCGCGTCGCTTAATCTTACCTATCCTTACGACCACATCCAATTAGAGTTAACCCAGCACGCTTATCAACACCATCTCGTAAATAAAGCGTTCTATAGAGCCGAGGGAATAAAAGCTTTCGTGAGGCAGTCGTGAACCCTGAAAACGAAAATGATTTCTACCGCCGTCATAAGAAATACATTCCAGTTTTTGACTTTTTAGCGATGTAATTCTGAAAAGTATCGCAAAAGCTACTTCACGTAATGTGCGTGCGTAAAATACTGCTTAATTTTCTGGAAAATTCTTCGATATCTGCTGTCCGTTCCAATAAATTCAATCAGTATTACAGGATAATCTATTATTAGTAACATTAAAAGACAAATTTAAATTTTATTGGAAAATATTTCGTTTAAAGATCCTGATTTCTCAATAGCTTTGAGCATAAATGTGTAGCATCTAAATATATTATAATAAACTCCGTATATTCCTTTTTATTTGCAGTCGATGTTATTTGCATATTTTAAAACATTCGAAAAGATTTCATTTGCTTGATATTTTGTGCTTCTAATGCTTAATTTATATTAATTCTTTAGTCCGCATTGCATTGCATTAAAAACGTTTTCCGTCGATGCTAGTTACCCTATAAAAGACATTTAAAATCACAGAAATATCTTCCACTATAAATCAAATACGATTCGAAATAAATAAATTTCACTAAATATCTGCACACACCTTAATCCTACTACCAGTTTTTCTTTCAGATTTCATACTTCCACTAAAATACGAAATAATGCATTATCTTACTCATATAACGTAAAAGTGACCATAGAAGCCATGATGACGTATTGTTAGTATATTATATGAGTCCCAGTTCCCGACCATTCCCCTTTCTATCGAACCCACTTCCTCATTCCCACTCCACGATTATCCCAACCTTTACCCATGTTTCGCACATCCAAGTGCGTGAGTCTCTTCTCGAATATTTCACTCGTTGCAAGATTTCTATCGCTACCGAAAATACTTCCGCAGTGGAATGTTTAGCTTTTAATAGCTTCATAACCTCATCCTCTCAGGTGGAAACATTCTGATTCATTTACTCCTTGATTTACTCAGTGAGTATTAGATCGGTAAGGGGAATATACCATACAATAATACTTATATTATACAATAGCTATTTATGAATCATTCATAATTTCTTTAAGAGCTATATTTTAAGTTGAATTAACCCTATTACGTTAAAAATAAAAGATAGTATTAGAAACCTGTGTTCTGATATAACGACTTGTATTGAATCGATAAGTTACTAACTTATATATAGATTTTCATATAATAATTTCTCTGTAAATTATTCATTATCTGTCACATTTTTTGCGTTCTTAAATGTATTTTATAACTACCTTTGTTTTGAATTCAAGATAAAGAGATTTTTACGTAAATAAGATCGATATACTAAGGAAAGTAATAATGCCAAGGTATTCACCCAGCTTCTTTTCCAAGAAATCCTACATTATAGGTAACAATTAACCTACAATGACTCAGAGGATCATGTTGTCCCCTTCTCTATGGCAACACGAATGTATTTTCTTCGTATGAGTAATAACGTAACGGTTGAATCCCGTCTCTAGGATGGAATTCACCCAAAGCAGCACCGTCATCTCCGTGGATGTATAACACCGAATGAACGCATCGCTTTGACGAGCTAAAAATCGCACCACTACTTTCTCTAGCACTGTCTTTTTAGCGAACTTTGGCAAATCACCGTGTAATTCGAAATTTTACGGAATAATTCCATACACTTTAACAACGGAGAAAGTTAGCAGGTTTTCAATAAATGCCATGCTCTCTTAAATGGAAGCGAGGCTAAGGAATAGGGCGTAGCGATGTGACACACGGCAAAGGGGTCAAGGAGCTGTCAAAGCCGATACGCTATTTCATGCTGGTACACATGCAATTTTCTTTCATACGAGCGAATACATGCAAATTTCTCTCGAACACGAGCCATTGTGGAAAGTTTATGATAACGAGATGGTATGCGGAGGTGACAATAAGTGTTGGAGCTATGAAAAATGGTACACTCTATGTTCTACAGTATTTGAATCATGTCCTGGAAGATATTTCTATGTTCCGGCAAGCAATACAAAGGGTATGGGACAAGAATCGAACCCTGAAGCCCGCCCTACACTTAGCTAACAGCGGACTCACGCATATTTTATTTATAAGGAAGTTTTTCGTAACCATGAATCATTCTACTCAAACTCTATGACATGGGATTAATATAATTACCGAGAGTTTTACTTACACTCTCTCTTCATTCACCACGTACTCATACCTGTTGAAAACTTTAAATTTTGCGCTCGAATAAGATAAATCGGTCACCGCAATGCTCCGTAATTATCTCTTAGCTTTCCTCATGACTAACCCCTTGGATTATAGAACATGACTCCTCTCATAATATCAACGGAAAACATAGGTTGTCGGAGCGATTAAGTTTAACCGTCTTTCAAAGCGAATCGAGTTAACGATCGTGCTAATGCTACCGATGGCAGCGGTTTCCATTAGCACCTGTTCGCGGTAATCTCCCAACGAAATGCCCCCACTGTCTCCAGTGAAAATTTTTGGTTTCTAATTCAGGCTCGCGACCTGATTACGGGGCGTGCCTGCAGCATGCAATGCAACCGCTCTCGTCTTATGAACATTATTTGCCGTGAATTGATCACGAAGACACCGCTGCGTTCGTTTACATAACGACGGAGTGGCATGGAGGAAATTTCTACCCCTAAATCGTCGTTTCCATGACTTCGGAAAGGACAGGTGGGTATTCGTCGCGTGTGGGGCTTTGACCAAGGAAATTGAGACCTCCACAGTTTATACGTGACTTGTATTAGATGCTGCCGATGATAAACCTCTGGGAAAACACTTTTACGTATAATCATACGGTAGCGATAGACGTCTTTTGGCCATTATGCTTTACGAATGAAGAGTAGTGAAAGGGGAGGGAAAGTTTGAATAGGTTTCTGAAGCAAATGCGATGATTTCGTGTACGTAATTAATAAGACGGACAGATATAAAATTGAGAGGTTATGTGTTTAGATGTCCAAATACGCTGAAACTAAGGTTACGTTCAGATACCTTGATAAAGATTCTAAGCTAAATATAGGTATTTAAGAATATTTGAATTTATTACTGCTGAAAATATTTAAAATCCATTCATTATGATAATTCTCCTTCCATAGGATCATTTTAAAAAATTTCTCTGCAATAAGTGATTGGAATTTTCATTCAAAATAAAATTTAAATATACATAAATTAATATTTTAAGTAATGACGGACTTATACAACATAAACGAAGAGTGATGCAACATTATATTAAGAATGTCTGATATTCTTTTTATTGTTGATGCAGTATCCATAGACCTCATTAAAATACACTTAAACGAAGGTATTTTCATAAATTTTGATATTTTGTATATTATTTAATTAGCTTTGAGAATACTTATAATTTAACAAAATCTTTTAATGAATAAAGATTTTAGCGTGTAATATATTCTCGAGTACTTAAGGGTCTTGGTTTATTACGATTATCACTGATAATCTCGCCGTAATCTCTGTAATATAATAGTATTCGCTAATTATAAATGATATACATGAATTTATATTCGAAAAATCATAAGAATGTATAATTTTTAACTTTTATTTTAGTAATTCTACTCAATTAAAGCAACTTCGTTCTTTCTCTCGAGAATAATAGATAGAAAGTTCGCTGTATCGCTAATCCTTCACAACAAAAATTTATATTCCGCTCTTAATTACACTCATTTGCACTTTTATTGATAAACGGCACAGAACGCGCGATAAATCTCGTTAGCGAAAGCAATGCAATTTACATGAGCAATTACGATGGCATATTTTCTAACGCATTTCACTCGATGATGAAGGGCGATACAGTATATAGCATCTCGTATAAAAAAGAACGAGTTTATTATCCGCGATTATGACGAAAACTGAAACCTAGCAACGCTTGAAAACGTTAAAATTTAGAATCGACTAATTAAGCATCGTTGGGCGAGGTGCGCGCGTGAGTTATCTTGAAAGATATTAAATTGCATTCAGGCGGGCACTGACTTCCAAGGGAATCTTGGTTCAGCCTTTGCACCCGTAATGAGGAGAAACCCAGAATAAAGATTAACTAAGAGGTAAAAAGAACCTGACGCGATAATTTAGGGCCTTAAGCTCGAGCTATGAATACTTTATGATCCGATAGCGAGTGTTGACCAATTCTGAGGCGAAGTTTAGCTCCTCTAAGAAGACGGTGATGGTGATATATGCGTGCGTGTGTTTCGGTCATGGATCCCAATTATCCCACTGATGAGTCATAGGAGGTGCATACAGATGCGGAAAAGATTGCGAGGGAGTGAGTAGATGATGATTTAAAGAGAAGATTTGATGAGTATCGGAATTAAGAATAAGGAATACATTAAAATTGGTATGAATGAAAACTATAAAAGCCCCGAAGCGAATTATATGTCACGGATAAATACATTACGCAATAGGATATAAGTAAGAGTAACGAATCCCAAATTCACCTTATCCACTATCATTTAACATATTAGCAAAAGTAAAGTTGTAGCAATAATGCGTTTTTATATTGATCCAAATCATACTTAATTAGTATAACATACATTTTTAATCAGTGTTTTGAGCAAATCTGATGAGCGTATGAAACAATAATGTCTCCCTAGGATTGATTTTACGCTTGTGAAATATTTTTCCTTTTATTTAATATTACTTATAATAAATATATTAGTTTTAATAGGACCTGAAGAAAACTAAATTTAGCTTTTCAACATATTTATAGTCAATGCATTAGTAAAATATAAACAATCCTAAAGAATATTAACTGATCTGCTAAAATGATCCAAAATTAATTTTTTGCAGTTTTTACTTTGAAAATTTCTTCGGATATTATATTTATGTGCAAATCAAATTGTAACTGCTTGATAAATACGAATATTATCATAACGGAATAGAGTTATTTCTTTACCTATGTTAACGACTCAACTAACGAAAAATAAAATAGATCTTATGAAAAAAATACGTATAGTTGGATCAATTAGTCGTAAAATAAACGATTAAAGTAAAAGCTTGAGGAAGGAGTACTGAAATATCACGAGGAATTCCAATAGAGTCATAATTTTCATTTTCTGAATCGTTATTCACTTAACTGAGGGCATTCATTGTCGCACCTAAAAGGTAAATGCCGTAAGCATATATCTGTCCTCTTCAGATGTTCTACTCATCCAATAGAAATTGCTATTGATACCTAAAGATGCCTTAAGGAGAGATTGCTGTGTCATTCCGAGGAATCAAGTGCTGGTAAAAGGTCTGTTCGACCAAACGTCGAACGTCATTCCAAATCATCCTCCTGCATTATTTGTACGTCTTTTCCCGTCACTGCAGTTTCCTAGGTAACTGTTATTGGCTTACAAATCAAAAATGCATGCAGAGTTCATTACCACTCCTCTTTGATGAATCGCTTGGGACCATCGTCCTTTAAGATAACTGGGACACTGAACCGATGGTTAAGTGAGTTATGGTGCAGAGATTTCCTCGAAGGAAACGCATTTAATAGCCATGCGAGGACGCGGGAGAAGTAGATGATACAAAAAAGAAGATGCAGCGTTCTTCGCAATCGATTCCTACTGACTCGGTTTACAGAAGTCGGTCACAAAACCAAATGAGAGTTTGGAACAAGAGATTTAGTGTACAGGTGCATTAGAATTTCCTTCTATCAAATGGCATATCTTTATATCAAACCAAATTTTTATGCGTATTACTAAGTTCTTATTCATGGTAAAGATAATAGATTATATATCAATTTGTAAAACTCTTTTATTGAACTTGAAATAAATATGCATCGTGAAGGTTTTGAAGAGCTAAAAGACTGAGCTGAATTATAATGTCCGTTTTCAAAACAATTGATTTAAATGCTACATCACTGACTTCACGATTTCTAGATCGATACTTAGTGTATATGATCATATCACATAGAATCATTATCATTTCACTATACTGCTAAAAGTTTTAATAAACACTTATTTTTATAGCGATCGAGCACTTCGATTTTGCATATTTTTTATCATAGAGAAAAAATCAGTACTTTTACCTATAATAAAAAAAAATTAAAAAAAAAACAACAAGATGTATTTTTCCTATTCTCATCGGAGTTCTACGATGAAAAATTACGAAAAAATTGAGTTCAGTTAAAAACTCTCCCGAGAAGAATGGTCATTTGAGTGACAGAATACACAACTACACATAATTTGCACATAATTGCACAAAACACGACGAAATCAACCTACTTTTACAATATTTTTCCAAAAAAACTGTAACAGGTAAATCTAAATCTTGAGCAAACCCTTCGCATTCCTCTTTATGAAATATTTAGATCATCCTTTCAAGCGAAATAATTTACGACTCGCCCTTTTGATAAACCACGCTTCGCCGACGATTCTTAATTTTTTGACACAATCGTTCCGCTTTGAGAAACGTTCCTTTGAGATCAAGAAAGAGGAGCGCTTATAAAACACTCTTGGGTCATCAGCGATCAACCGCGTCTTGGGTATTTCCAAATAACGCTTTCCAAACGAGACTTCACCCCCGACTTCCGCTCAACTCTTTGCCTGTGTCGCATTCCACATCCGCCCCTTATTCCTTGCAAGTGTTTCCTGCTCCTCCACCCGCAATTACCACTTCATCGCCGAAGAGATAAGGTGCTCGGAAGGAATTACACATGGCTAGTCGCATCTGCCGCCCCCCCAACTCCACCCACCCATCCCCCCCTCCCCACGCCCCGACACCACCCCACACTTACGTACATACTTCTCTCATTATCCAAGAAAGATCATTTCGTGAGTTAATACGTCAAGAAAAATTTTCTCAACTCTTCCCCACCCATCAGAAGAGGAACAAAAACCGCAATCAAAGGAAGATAATGAGAATATCATTCATTTTTTATTGCCGCTAATTTATTCCGAAGCGAGATTGACTCCTCTGATATCGTGGCGTTACGCTCCAATCGCTTTTGTTACGGCGATATTATTTCTCGGACGTAAAAATTAAAAGGGTTTAATTCGTCTCATTTGAGTCCGAAGCGATTATTATGTTTCTCATACTCGTAAATAAATATATATGTAAATATATATCGGAAGGAAATCTTTAAAAAAAGAATGTTTGAGAATCCTTTTCAAATTAATTGAACCAAATCAAACATGAGAATAGCTTTAAATTTTTTTCGCGAAATCATTAAAGCCCTATTGTGAACACCATCTTCGATTACGTGATCTGCCTCAAGTACGTAGGAAGCGTAATTATCTGATGTACCGATAAAAGTTATAAAGTTAGAATTACCAACGCCGATGGAAGAGCTTTTAAAATGATGAATACGTAATTATTATTTCATTTCTTAGACAATCTATTGTTATTCGAACTCTTTTTTACGACCTAAAGTTTCCTTGAAATTGTTTTGTCAAGCGTGCATCTACAGGACTTTGTTTTTTGAAAAGACCAAATAGAAGAAGATTTAACATGGAGGTATTCTGTTGTCAAGGAAACGGATTTTATTTTCATTATAATTAGATGTTTCATAAGATAAAGGATTTATTATTCCCTTTATAAATAAGAATGTAGCATTTTATTCTTTTACTCGTGTAAGCGGTTATTATCTCTTAAGTTTTACAAAACCACAGATTAAATTTTATATTTTTAGCGGATGATTATCTTCGAAGACTTCGGACGGACTTCGAAGTCAGCCATCGTATGACGAGTAGTTTTTATAGACCACTGTTTAAGTACATAACTCTGCAGAAAAGCTTAATTTTACAACAATTCTCATTAATTTTATAACTTGTGTATTTTTTAATTTACAATACCAATGCACGGTGCAGATCAATTCCTTATCATCTCCATGGAAACAATATAAAAGCTATAATTTTCCTACATACAAAGAAGAATTAAATAATTCAGCTTCGGCATAAATTATATTAATGTTCATCGATATGAAATACCATAAAAATCGAGCTATTAGTCCAGAGGCTCAAAAGACAGACCGGAAGAATATTTTTAAAATACGTCTCAAAAGAATTTTCTTGTGCATTGTTCAACTAACTCTAAATTTCTTTCCACAGATTAATCATCCGTCAATACTCCTAGACAGACTCCACCCAGACCCAGTAAAGCTCTTGTTGCAGACACATCAACGCACTCTTCCGAATTCCCAATTATTAAATGGAATTCATTAATGGTAAACCTCGGCGTAACATACCTGCGCTAAACACCCTGTGAGAAGAGCACCAGATGCAGGTTGAAGGATACATTAGTTACCCTTAAAAAACTCTTAAAAAATATTTGGATGGGAGAGAAAAAGAAATCCATGCTGGGGCATTAGGCAGGTCGTGGGGTATCAATATGAATACTCCACTCTGGAAGGAAAAGAGATAAAATAGAAATGGACAAACGTTATAAAAGGGATGAGTTATTGGGGATATTCCGTCACATTCCGAAGCTGCCTTTGTCGGTTCCCAGTGTTGTGTTTCTGGTGCGTGAGTGTGTGCGTCCGTATATGCGTGTGTGTCCTCCTGTGACCGGTCGGAGCCATTCCATTTGTGTGTCGATGGAAGAGGTTCGGAGGAACGCAGAGAAACTTTCGAACACCGATGACCATAAATCAGATGCGAGGTTGAACGGAATGCTGTAGAGGTCAGGTGGGGTTGGGGGGGGGGATGGCGTGGAAATGCAGAGGGTAAAGAAGGCCGAGAAAATGGTTGCAAATCAAACTGTCATTTCCAATTGCAAATATCGAAAAGAATACACTTCCAGCAATTTATTCGCAAAAAATCGATTGACCCATGCGGACGATATCCGACTTTGTATAAGTGGATTGGACAATGATATTTAACTTTCGTGCTGGATGGCTATGTATCGTAATTCAGATTGAATTATACAATTAAATAAAAAAGATACATTAAAAATAAAAATTTACGGCTTTCGATTTATGTCATATATATTTCTAGTTATATAAATTGTTTGCTTAGCGATCAAAGCATGTGATGTGTTACGTATTTCTACCAATTTATTTTGACATAAAAATTGGATGAAAACTTAAGAATTATTTATATTATTAATTTATTATAAAAATTATGAATATTCAATAATTAATCCTAAAATAGATTAATATTTATATACACATACATATATGTATGTATGGATGAGATTAAGGAGAATGTGTTGGAAAATGAACTACTCTCAGAAATGAAAATTATTCCCTTTATGTTGTATCTTCTTATGGCTACTACGGGAATTATTTATCCCATATTTATTTATGTACACAATACAGGAGAAATATGTAGTAATTATACGAATTAGGTAGTTAATCAAAATAGTTAAGAAATCATAACCTTAAATTTATTATTCACTCATCAATCAGCTACGAATATAAATCTACAATAAAAATAACTCTCTATAGGTTACTTGAGAATATTTGGAAATTTTTCCTTACTCTTTAGAGTTTACAGTGATGGTATGAAATAGAATAAATCACTGAAAGATAGTTCTAACAGATTCTTCCATCCTTAAAGTAAGTTCTTCGAGTACATTTTTACAAACCGATCAGCGTTACCCTTTATCCACACAATAACAATCTTCTCATGCGAAAAACATATTATTCTAGGTTAGCTCATACTTTTAAGCACTTCTCTCATTTCCATTGGATACTCTCTGATCAAAGTAGACAAGGCGAATCCATCCACACAAGTGAGAGTCTTAATTGGATTTTCAACATGAAATTATTCACAGTTAGGACTAGAAATGAAAACGTGAAACTGACATTTTGAATTGTAGGTCTACGATTGATTAGGTGTTAAGAATTATCAAACAGTGAAAGTTACTTGATTCGCCTTTAACATGAAACATGCCGCCTGAATTTCTTTCTCGTTAGTATTAAATAATTGCGAAACTTGCTTTTAGAGGGATCAAAGGATTGCGAAAGGTTCATTTTTTCCTTCTTAGCTGAGAAAGTTTTAGATAACTATACTGTGACGACAACCGTACGCATTTTTCAATCTAGATATAGAAGTGATGATTAATGCTGATTGAATGTAAATGTATTTAAATTGTGACGAATGTATAAAGGAAAACCGTATGCTACAAAAACTGTTAGATATTAAGACCTAATTTATTTTCAGTGTCATTCACTTGTAAGTGAATCATGACGTAATATTTAATTAGATATTATCTGATGAATTAACGTTTACGTTTTATTTGGTATTTAGGAGCGGTTCTTCACTATGATATTAAAGTATTAATAAATAAACTCTACCATTTAAATGTCTCTTATGCAAAATTATCTTCATTTGTTATTTATTTCTAACTACGAGTGATGAGTTCATAATTGACAAATAAGTGAATACTTACGAAAATTCGTTTAGGGTAAAATGTACATTATCACAATTTTTACTTGATTTCAAAGGATTTCGATAAGTTCAACTATTAAGTTTAAAGATTGACATTTTAAGATTCAAGACAACTTTCACGTGGCTAAATAAATTTTATAGGCGTATTAAATACTTCAAATACATAACTAGAAAATGGAACGGCTTTCTTTATGATGTATGTTATAAGAGATAGAATCGTTAAACGTTTGATATTAGAAAGCTTTTATTTGCACTGCTGCACTAACAGTATATGCAAACAATTTCTCGCGATATTCGCTACATAGTATAAAATTAGGACGCATATGTGTTAAAGCAGAGTACCATGAAATATTGCAACATATTTAAAATTCTTTAGCGGAGATTATTACTTTTAAAACAGAATGAATGATAAATTAGATTTAGAGAATCTTTAAACGAGTAAAAAATACGTACTTAATCGTTGTATTCAAGGTACCACTCGTTGCTCACTAAATTTCATACCCTTCCATGCTCCTATGCTTTGCTTCACATTTAAATCTTTAGTTTTTTTAACATTTGGTTGCTAATTAAGATACCTTATAAAATTTATATTACGATGCACGTATTGGAAGAGCTTCAAAATTAGGAAAAATTAATAATGATTTTACGTATTCCGTTGAATTATTATGATATAAACACGAGTATGTACCAAATGAATACTAAAAATCCGAGAGAATAAGAAGAATTTATCTATTAAAAATAATATAATATTAGATAGTAGAAGAGAAACAGGAACGAATAGAGAGAGTTCATTCGAAAAGTGAATCAAATTAAAGCTGATTAAATAAAAGTTCAAATCAATAGAATCTTTTAATAAAAAAGATAACTGCTGATATGGTACCTCACGAGAAAATTAAGAATTTAATGGCGTTAAAAATTTAAGGAAATAAGAACATAATGTACCAAAAAGAAAAACGTAGCAACATTGATGAATCAGTTAGAAACAGGTACAGACTTCGATAAGATTATATGGGAGCTAAGACACGGCGCTGCACGTATCGGGAACCCGCGTGTTGGCGCGGAACAGCGGGAGGCGAATCTGATACGAATGCAGGCGATTGCCCACCCACTGATCGAATTATTGCATCGGCAGAGTGCACGGGACAGCGGCCGCTGCACCCCTCCTGAGACTAATGTCCCCCCATTATGGGAGATACACTTTTTCCTCGGATTTCTTTCTCTCCGGTTGAAATGTAACCCGTGGGTAATTTGTGTCAGCGGATAATAGTTTTAACGGTAGCCGTCCGCGATTAATCTGAACGCTAGTGATAAAGTTCGCCAGTGATGAACGCCCGTTGGGAAGGAGGCAATTCAGGTTCGGTGAGTGGGGACGTCATCGAAGCAATGCGGATATTACGCCTTCTGCAAGAAAGCAGGACGCGTCGCGGCGACCTTTCCACCACTCGAACTTATGGCGGTGAATGCCATTAGTGCTTCGCTATGGTCGATCAATTCCTTGACTTTCGACATTCATTCCGCGAATCAAAACCTTAGTGAACTTCCCTCCATAGCAACCCCGATCCTGATATTTTTTTCTCTCTACACACTATTCCCGTTTCGCTTCATCATTAATTATGGGTTTTGAACTTTCCGAATGCCATTACGTCCTTAATTCTTTTGAAAGCCGACACTCATTCCTCAATTTATATCGTTAATACTTCGTTCTTTCTCTCCGACAAAACTTTTATCCCGAAGACGCGCAAGCCCGATAATCATTATTTATCGCGTAAAAAATAAATAAAGCTCGTAATTTATTCCGCGACTAATGATTAATTCTTTGCGTATGAATACAATCCGAGACATCTGTTAGTCAATATCCAAATTGGGAATATTGATTTAGTGCGCGTATGCGTAAGTAATATTTTCATCTCGGTTGCTTACGTAATGTTGAATGCCATAGAAACCACTCAGGTTACCGTGTGCACAACCATATACGGCGGACAAATGGTTGTGACCAATTTTCTTTTCGATATGCAGCATCTGAAGCGTATATTTAATGGAGGTAATGTTAAATTTTGTAGGTTATTGATGTCGATTAGTTCCTGTGTACATTTTTTCTGCGTCATATTATTGGCATTTCGGCTTCTTTGGGTAATGCATATACGGTCACTATCTCTCGATAATATTTTTTTCTGAATAAGAACTTCATTTTTTATTTGATTTCGAGAATGTTCCGTAAAACAGTATCGATTAATTAATTCATAAAATAAGAATAATTTAGAATACTTAAGAAACTTCTAACCAGGCACAACGGCTTCAATTAACATGAAATTCATAGAAATATATTCTCGTAAATAAAAATAAGTTTTCGATTGCCATTGCGTGTATAAATTAGCATATTTCGACATTCCTTGCCTTAGATGCATATTTAATAAATAATTAATGAATAAAATAAATTAAAACAAAGTAAAACAAGTCGCAGAATAAATGTATCCTGGAAAGTACGAATTTTTTATCTTCATTTTATTAAGTCTTTCCACCACGTTTCGTCAAACACTATTCATTTTTTATTTATTCAAATCAGAACACAAAATTTAATAAATGTAATGAAATAAGTTGTAACTAATAGATAGCAATAAATTTGATTTTTCCTTAATAGAATATATAAATATAATTATTGTAAATGTAATATCGCGTTCGCATACCTACAATTATTCCATTTATTTACTCTCACTTTTCACTTCACTTACAGACCCGCAGTAATGCGTAGAGGGTTATGAATTCCGCTCATATTCTTGCTCGTGATTTATTCTTTGCATTTATCTCTCCCTTTGATAAATTATTTATTTACAAATAACGCTTTGCCAATACTTCCCTTGTCGTTATCCTCCCAGTGGATGGTTCCAGTGATTGAAACCAATTAAAAAGACCGGCTGCGATATCGTATTTCATCTTTATCGACGCATCATTCAGAATTTCCAATCAACGCCGGCGGTCGTTTGTCCCTTAGATACGCATCGTTTACCCTTCGGAGGATAAAAATCCAATTCCGAGATCGAAATATAAAGCGGTTGTCAAAGGAGAAATGCAAATGTTCGCATTTATATTCCGCGACCGATTCCATGCATTCTCTATCAGATATCGATGTGGAAGGAACAGAAGGTAGCACACCTCCCTTCGTCTCCAAGAGAGAGAGAAATCCTCATCGATGGCACGGGTGTCGATTCCGCAACAAGGAAGGTCATACACACAGTGCTACTCTTTGACTACTATAATTTCACGCATGAATAAATTTCATTCGCTGAAGTGTAAATAAGATGCTATATTACGTGGCTTACTGTGCATTTCTTTCATAGAAGAAGGCGAAGTTAGAATGATTTGCGTTACTATTTTATTTTTCACGTAAAACATGATACGTCATACACGTCATACCGTTTAAGATATATCCTTTCTTCTATTCCTATTTTTTCGGTGTTGCGTTATTATCTGACAAGTTAGGGAGAGAACCTAAAGCATGCCTCTACAACAATGTTTACTCTGGTTACCTAAGTAATCTAGCTTGTTTAACATCTTTAATATTTACGTACTAAATTGGTCATCGTACTTAAATGCTGTTATTCTTCGAACTATTATTCTTTCGCCAAAATGCAAATATTGTTATTAATTACTCTATCAATGTGACCTATAAATTAAATAAAATATATACCATTTATTTATGTATTATAATTATTAATTTATCCTCAACAAGGATATCTGTCGAGCATTTATACGTATCAACTTTTTCGTAGCATTTCAATCCTAACTAAAATTAATTTGACTTATAAGGGAGGTTTTTCTCACGTAATATCAATCGTAATAATCGGAATGTAAATATTACGTTCAGAATACCATAGAAAAACTTCGTAATTTAAATCTCTCAATATCAACGGAGACGAAATCATCTTCCAGATTAACCACATCAAAGCGTGAAGTTTAAATTTCTCCACACAATACTTCTATTCATAATCATCCTCATCTAGCCTCTGAGGATTCTACGATTCCGCTGCGTAACATTAAATCCTTAAAGAATCGGCTCTTCAAGATCCTCGTACCGATAGCGCTCCTCCTCTTACATCTTCCTTTTTTTATAGAGAAAACATAGGCACTGCATTTATTCTTCTGAAATAGTCCTTCCCCCCATTCCAACATAATCGGAAATGGTTGAAATTCTTAGACTCTTAGGCGTCGACCGACATCATGCGTTCCGTTCGGCAGTCGGTCAACTATAAAGGAATGCCATCGATTTGCCTTTCGGTGAATATTAGATTCGGAAAGGAGCAGTACATCCAACGACATCTGCGCGATATAAATTTGCCATTGACGTCAGCAGTCCGATAGTTTTTTAAAAGTCGGAGCTAGAGTTCGATAACGAATGACGAAGATATTGTAGGTCGGCGGAAACAGAAGGAGCCTGGATTCCGCACCACCACCGCAAAGAGGAAAACTGGATAAGGCGCTCAAATTGATTAGCCGATGATATTTTATGCGATCAATTTGCTTCGGTACATTTAGAAAGGAAGTTTCATCCGAAGGTCTTCGAATACCTCACAAGCCAATCGCATTAAACTTATCGAGAGTCTCCCAAATTCCATTCTGCCGCCAACGGGTCTTTCTATCCCTGGCGTTCCCTTTTTCATTCCTCTCCCTTTATTATTCATTTCGATTTCATACCTATAATCGAACGGAATTTTGCCTCGGCGTCTGCCCTCCATTGCTATTCATTGGATATCGATCATTCATTGGATGTGGAGTGTTTGTTTTCTGAATATCTCTGCTTTTCTTTTGAGTTCTATAAATTGGCCATCTCGTATACGTTGGGTGGTGCTTTTGAAATTTCTCCTTGATATTCAGGCTTTAAATACGAACTTTTTTCTTTTGAAACGCATTCAGTAATACCTCAGGGAGTGTACAATTGCCGCATTGGAAAAAAAAACATTCTCATAATTAAAACTATAGCGTTAAAGAATAAATATTCTTTGTTTATGATAAAATGAGAACGTAGGTTTAATATTTATCAACATAACTTCAACTAATTTGCATTGTACGAAAGGGGCTATTACAATTATGACGAAGTTTACCTCAACTTAACGCTAGCAGATATGATAGATATCGAACTACTTAATAGACCTAGAACGTCATTTATTTTATGGCAATGAATTTTCGTAAAGAGCCATTAATAGTAAAGAGGTATTAGGCCACAAATAAATCTTGTATGTAAGCAAAGAATTTGTATTGTTAGTTCATAAAATTTTTCATTCATCACTGAAACTTTTGAAGCTTAAAGAGAACTTTGAAGTTTAAAAAAATAAGTTTTGAAAGTCGAAAAACTTTCTCCAGTACTCAAAAACTCTACTAGATATATATTGTAGTAGGATAATATCATCGTAAATTTAATAAAATTATTCTCTCTTCTGGTCACTCAAAATTCATAGGACAACTAATCCATAACAAAGTCAAGTCAGTACATTGAATTGATAAGAATAATTTCTCGTAGGCCTCAACAGATCCCAAAACAAAAAACGAACACGCGCGTACATAAAATTAAACTAACGCACCGCCACTCGAACAAATATTATCCTGGCGTGAAGTAGCACCTCATGGTGCAAATCCCTGGATCCGTGTCGATGCGAAAAGCTCTGTACACATTGGCTCTATCGTCTCTCCTACATTCCGCGAACAACTCATTTGAGCCGAAATAGCCCGTTCCATTACCCGCTTTACTGCCCTCTTGCAAGCACCATTGCTCTCTGCGCATCGAGGGCTCAACAAGGGTATCAACTGCGACCCGAAGAGACGAAAAAACACAATCGGCAGAGACAACTTCCACTCGTCAAAGGATATCCCCCCAAGAACTACCACCGAGGATTGTCAAAAATTCACGCGAGTACGTGAAATACTGCGTGCGTGCAATTAACGTCCTGGTCCCACCCAAAATATGCTCGTCTTCTCGAAAAAAATACATATTTATATTCGCCCGACTTCTCCTCTACGTCCACTTCGGAAGATAGCGAAAAAAACATCGGACGGCGATTTTTAAAAATGGCGAGGGGGGGAAAAACACCTCCCACCGGAGAGGGCCCTCGAAAAATCTGCCGGGCCAGCCATTAACCCCAGAGTAATCATCAAGCCGCCAAAGCGGGGGCTCTTGACCACCGCCCCCCACCCCCGAATTACACCCCCGCTCTAACCCTTAACCGAACACCCTTTAGGAAGCATCCCTAACTGCACCGCCCACGCACCGGGAAAGTCGAGGGGACTTCAGCATCAGGGCCCCTTGAAAAAATGCTGGTCGCGGGAGGGTGTGGGGGCCCACGGAGACCTACGAGGTAGGGGGTTGGAGGCAGAGCTCTTTAGAGGGGGTGGAAACACGGGAATAAAAAAATCTCGGTGACATTTAAAAAAATCCTCACTTGTTTATGCGGAGCTAACCCGAATCTGAGCTCTATTACATCTACCGATGTCTCTGCACTCAGTGTCGATTTAACGGGGAGGACGCGTGTGGGGACACTTGCTTCGAATTGTGAAGAAGAATGGGCAAGCTCCGTGTAAATGGCAGCGATGAGACACTCGGTCCGCATTTTGGAGCGCGATTATTTCATTCCGTATGCTCCACGGCGCATTTTAGTTCGCCGAGTGCTTGTTGCGATTATACCAAGTTTCGGTAATAATTTCCTAACATTTATGCCCGAGTAAACTCCTCTTGAAAGGGTTAAAACGCGAGGGAATTTCGGTTTGAACAAGATTGCTTGGCAACGTTTTCGGATTATTATGCGCCTCTTGAAATTTATTTCGGCGACCGGTTGGAATTAAGGAGGGACTAGTGATTTTATAACGGACAGGAGTGGGTTTGGTGACGATGTAGCTTGGTAGTTGTGCAGGATCGCTGTTCGCGGTGGATTGAATTGTAAATGCGTTGATGATGGGTATTCGCGCGATGAGTAACACTATCTTTTTATGGATGTACAACTGCATACTTTTAAAAAGGTAATATTTCATGAGCGAGAAACTTATTCGAACGCGTGCATTTTATTATTCATTCGATGGAATCTGCAGTTGTTTGGCTGTCTTCGAAACTTCCAAAATAACATTGGACATTAATTTTACTAGGGAAAATTATCCAAGGTATTCTGATGTTGATAGAGCTATTTTCAATAAATTTGAAATACCAATAAGAGTCTACGTTGTATAAATATTTGCTTGAATGCGTGATCTATTTTACTTGAGGTAAGTTGACCCCTGGAATAATATCAATACATATTTGGTAATTACCCTACGTTATATATTTCATTAGAAAACTTCATTTTTATTTATAATTGAACATAAATGGTCATAGTATAGATTTATTACTTAATCTTCATTAAATAATATTGAATATTGGATTGTAAATCAGAAAGGAATACCAGCTAATGTGAAGTAGTACTTATTGGAGTATGTAGAAATACACGTGTGTGGCTCAAAAAATTGTTGTGATTTTATATTTCATATACTTAATCTTCCATAAAATATTACTATATTTCAATGTTGATATTTTATTTTTAAATCGTTTTTCATGATTCAATGCAATTTCCTTTCCTGGCTCTTCGCGAATCCAAAATAAATAAATACAAATAATGCAGAGAAGGCCTTCTGAATGGAATAGAGAGAGTAAGTTACGCTTGGAACCAAAGAATAAATATGAGAAAAAAAAAGAATGAGTTATTCAGGCGCCAAATTCTTTCCGGTGTATTTGGAAAAGATTCAAGACCTTTGCCATGAATGAAGTGTGAGTAGAGATTAATTTGATATAAAAATGTGTAATAAAGGATATATTTAATACTACTTTCAAAATGCACAGAAACGCGTGAGTAGAGCAAAGCTGAAAATAATGGTGGGATAACAATTTGTCTAGTACTGATCCAAAAGGTATGACGTTCTAATCTGACGCTCCGACAAATAGGTAAATTTGAACTTTCCTTTCGTATGACTTGCATGATCACAATTGTGGGAGGAATAATGCAGCGATGGCATGCAGTTCTGTGTGTATAGTGAATGTGAAATGACATATAGATGGAGAAGTCCGTCAAAGAATGGATGAGAGAAGAGTATCATTGATGGCTCTGACAAAGGAAGCAAACTAGTTGAGGCATATTGTACCATCCGAGGTCTTCAGGGAAGAACCCCTTACCAAGTGAGATGCAGTGAAAGACTTGGGACAGAGCGAAGTGAGTGATGTAAGGTGTCAAGGTATTAAAAAGTGAAGTAATGAAGATATTAGTGAAGGACAGAATACCTCTTCTCTACAGATACCAAACTGAGGCCCTGAAACTTTTCAGCGAAGAATATGCTGTCAAAAGGTGAATTACGCTACAAAGAAAACACCTGAAATCACTTTATAACTTGATAAATCTTTCCTGAATTTCTCTTTTCAAAAGTAATTTTATTCTATTCATCACTCTAATCCGCTCTTAACTTTTTAACTATTTCTCTAACATACATACCGTACTAAATATCTCATCAGAGAATATTATGCATATTATTTCCATCCAGAAGAACAATTTTACATTGTTTGCATGTTCAGAAGTTGGTTAATGATCAATTCCCTCGGTTATATTTCTAAAAATTTCAAGAATTATGATGTGAAGGTTGGAAACGGAAAGTGAGGAATTCAAGGGGGTGAATTTCATGGTCAATGTGAAGTAAGGACATCCAAAAGCCTAAATCAGACTCACTCAGCTGTTCTTACGAATGAGTTGCGATATTACTCCTCATAACGAAGTGTGTGAGAGTAGGAGTGATGTAGTTCAGCAAAGGGGAGCAAAACTATGTAAGAATAACCGAATAACCAAACAGTAGATTCAGACATCTCGTGAGAGTTAATCTCATTAAACGGAAAATAAAAAATATAAAAGACGCCATAAATTATACTAAAAAATAAACGAGCTAAATGCACATAAAGTGTTGAATATGACCGAAAACCTCCATTAAAGAGCGATTTTGCTAAAAATCTAAAATTTTCCCAAATATTCTTATCGTAAGGCTCTAGTATAAAACAGCTCCTCGTAAAAACCGATATCAACACATTCCTGCCTTTAGGCAAAACAAATTTGATCCAAAAGAGATCTCGGCCATGAGCCATACTCCAGAAAATAAAGCCCAAATAAAAAAAACGCGTATAAATTAATCACGCTCGGAAAACCGTATTTTTTGCGCGGCCATCAAACTCCCAAAACCACCGTTTTCGAACTGTTTGTTTTTCCCTCACGCAAGTGGAATGGAAAAAGCTCTAATGCTCTTATCGGGTCGCGAATGTTACGGACTTGGTCAGTCGTTAAAATGCTTTATGGGGGCACGCCGAACGACGCATTGCCTTGGAAACCGTAAGTTATTTGGGAGCAATGCTAATCTATGGATGGGATCCGCCGGAAGACAATGGAAACTAGGCGAAGAAGCTCGTAGTTCAAAGTAAATGGAAGGAGAGTCGTTTGAAGGTGGTGTGGGGGGGAGCCATCCGGAAGGGAGAATTAGCCCATGTACAAAAGGGACGCGATGCACGGTTCGTTAGGTGGACTGGGCGAGTGAAATGGGGTGGGTGACCCAAGCAAGGGTTTTGCTCAAGAGCACTATTGTGAAGGATGGCGCCAAAAAGGGGCGAAGGCGGATGTTCTCAAAGGAATTGAGCGAAAAGTTGATGGAATTGCAAGAGGTCGCGAGACGACCAAAGCCTCTAATTACTTCGCTGCGTTTAATGGCTGTGGAATATGTTTATCGACCGACTCTACGTATGTTGAGGGATTAGAAAGAACTTTTGGAACGACGGCTTATCGATTTCCTTCGCTAATATTTTAGGATACGAAACAAAAAAGCATTGATAACTTTATCGATCAATATCTATCCTTTGACTCCTAATTAATAGATATCAGAATGAATTAGGTTCGAAGAATGTGCATTATAAGGTAAGAGACCTGGGTTCGACTCCCAGTCGTAGCTATTTTTCACTTCCGTTTAACTTTATATTTAAAAACTTTCGCACTCATTATAGATTAATTTTTAAATTTATTTCGCAAAATTATAAAATAAAAAGATCTTAAAAACACTTAGAATGGACAAGTGGAAATACGATTTCAAGAACTTTTTAACACCTAAAATTGCTACGAAAGTAAATAATTGGGTTTAGGATAACAAAAAGTAAGTTAAGGTTGGTATATGTCATATAATTTTACAAGCGTAAATGTGTGACAAAGTAACTGCACATCAGAATTAGGAAGTGATATTAATGGTGACAAAATATATACAAATAAATCTCGTAAAACAATCATGTAAATCCCGTCTGACGGATTAATACGCCCCACCTATATTCCTAAACCCCACTTCTGCACCATCATAGTTCAAATTGAATCATCTGATGTAGAACACTAAAACCGTAGAGCCACGGAGCATAGAAGACGATTTGGAAGCGATGATTTGATTCTCACCGTGACCCTTCTTACTTAAGTCAACAAATGCACTTTTCTTTCCCTTAAGCACTCTGATGCGCTAGGCTTCATATTAGCCACTAAAGAGGGCCAACCGCCCGTGACGAAACCAGGAAGCAGCACAGTCGGTGCGTGAGAATCCAAAACAGGAGGAAACGATTTACTGCATGTAGTGTAACCACCGTTGAAATCTTTGGAGACACTGTTGGGTGAAAATGGAAGAAAGGGTTGTTTTTTGTGCAGATTATTATCGGGTGAGGTGAATAGAAGACGGGAGGAATCGTTTGTTGACGTCAGAATCGCGTTTAAGTGGTGTGAGGGACGTAATTCTTTATGAAACCCTCTCTTAATTTAGGCGCACTCATGCATGGACGCATGAACCTCAAAGTGTCCGTGTAGTCCAAAGTTTCGCCCGTCTACTGTTTTTTATATTAATATCCAAACGAAAGGGAGTTTTTTGTCGATAACGAAATGTGGGAGTTTCGTATTAAGAACTTTGACTATCGCCATAGCAACACGAGTACACTTACGAAAATAAAATAAACATAGTCATAGAAACATCTTTTTCTACGTAATATAACACTTTCAAAGATGATAATTTAAAAAATAAAATAAACGTAGTCATAGAAACATCTTCTACGAAATATAACGCATTCAAAGACGATAAAAATATTCATTAGATTAAGAGTTATTGTTTTATCAACCCTTTCGTACGATAACTCACAATTGAATCCTTAAACCGATGACAAACCAGATACGTGCGATTTTGAGAGAAAATCTCTTTAAGCTTTCGGAATACTTCATATTTTACGAGAATTTTTTGCTCTATAACGAGCGAATTCGAGAAGAGGGGTTTAAAGAGGAATTCTTGGGGAATTCGGAGTAGAAGATTGTCATTGGCGAAGGTGACAAGAACGGAGGGGGGTCTGTTCAGAAGCAGTCAGGTTTGCGGGAGTTTGCGAGGACAACTTAACGAGACTTTCGCCTAGTCCCTTTCGCTGTCAATTTAACAGAAATGTGGACAGCGGCTGCTTCTTCGAGACGCCTTTCTCGAGCAATTGAAGCTTTGTTCTCTCTTCGAATCAGTTTGATAATTCAACCGCCTTTTCCTGGACTCGGATGAAAGACGTACCATTTCAATAATTCATTTACTCTTGGATCAAACGATGAATATGTAAATGCGGAATATGAATGCTTCTTAATTTGTCCGAAACCTGTCTTTTTCGTGTGAAAGGTGAAAGATTATGAAGCATAAATGGAGTAAATGATTACGGAAAGGAAAATGCGACTTCTGCTATTCGTTTTTATGTACAAAGTATTTTTAAAGGGTTAAGTATTTTTATAAGGTTGTACTTTGTTGCAAAATTATCTACATATATATTTTTATATACAATACTACAATAAATGATGAATCATTATATATTACTCTATTATTCAACTTTTAATTATTTACGTATTTTACAGTTTAAAATTGACCATACACTCATTAATCAAGTTATAAATCCATTCTATACAATCTAATTAAATAAGTTCTCATCAATGTCCAAATAATGAGTCGTCCTACCACTGATTAAGAGTTTCTTACAAAGCTTGGCTATTCTTCTTGGGATGATTCTTTCTACTTTTTCTTTTCTTTCTATTTCGAGAGCTATGATTATACGTATATTAGTAAATACATTGGAGAATTTTAATCTTATTCTGTAAACCTTTTCGAATAAAATATTGCTTGCATATCAGGTTGCATTACAATTTCATCCCAATAACTTCCATCAGCACGTACACATTTCTATAGAGAGCCGGATGTAGTAGAATAGTATACTTGATAAAAACACCATTTGAATACAAGTAATTTGCTGTGATTGCAGTTTCGTAAGGCGCTACCAATAATTGCGCATCGTGTGAGTGGATGTGAACCCGCGGTGCAAGCACTTGGGAAAGACGCAGTTCACACGCTAACAAGGGGACGACAGAAGAAAAACACGATAACTAATTGCATCCCCATGGCGTCGAATGATTTATTCCCCATGATGAAAAAAATGAAGATGATTTTCTCTAGAAAAAATCGACTTCTTACTCCTCCTTTCCTAGAATTGAAATGAGGAAAAAGTGACTCGGTAACGGGGATGGAGTGACAGATGAGCGAAAAAATAAATTGATGTTTGTGAAGCGGAAGGGCTTTCAGTACGATTACGAAGCGGATCGGAAAGCCGGAAGTCAATCAGAGAGGTCATGACGTTCCAGGTCGCGCGACGCGGGCGAACTCTGGCGACCTTTAGAAGAAATTGCCGTCTACACGGTCGCGGAGCATTGCTAACTCATCAGTCAAAGAAATGCCGAAAGAGGTTGGAGGAATGATTCGAGAGCGCGTTCCGATACGAAAAGGAAACTGATTTCTCTTTCGGAGAAAAATAAAGGTATTCCTATTGGAGTAGTGAACGGAATCTATGGTAACCAATAAACTATTCGAGTAAAAGAATTATTGGGTAATGAAATTTGGTAATAGAGGGGGTAATAATTACACCAGAAGACAAAACTTCAAACAACTAATTCATTAAATTGTCATGTGTCACTCATGGGGAAAGAAGTTCGTTTCATCATCCAGCTGTTACATCCTTATGTTTGAAATTGCAGAATTATTCCAATCAAATCGGTTCATCCTATTTAAATTATATACACTATTCTTAATGCATCATCTTTTTTTCCATTTAAAAATGTTTTTGATATAAACTCGTTGTCGGGCTTATGCTATAATTAATGCAGAGAAACAGAAACTTTTTCTACGCCTAAGATATATCTCAAGGTATTCTACGTACAACATTTTCCCCAACATAAATTCAGACAACTCGTTTACTTTAGGAATTTTATCCTTATAAGCCATCATTCAACTTAAATATGCGAAATATTTTTATTAAAATCCATTTTAATCTATTTGATTACAAATATAAAAGACTTAGACTGAAAATCCTATTTATTCTTCAAATGCTTAAGCTTAAGAAGAATTACAAGTAACTGTTTTCAAATTTCAATAAATAAGGATATATTTCAATAAACTAATTCATTTATTAAAGAAATGAAATTTTAGTGGCTGTCCATCCATTTAATGTTGAATCGAAAAATATTTTCAACTCGTCAAAAGGAACTTCAGTGGAGACATTATTGAGTACTGGAAATATCCGTCAATTATGATACGGCAATCCATCTTTGGTAAACAAATTGCGTTATTTTTTAACAATATATTTTTTCATGCAACGATATAAAAAGTTTTGTGCAAATATTATTTAATTTAGTGACATACGTTAAAACAAAACTTTTTCGCGAAAATATGGACCTTTACAATCGTTCAGGTTCCGTTTCGAGAAATCAGCGAGCCTTTTGATTACATAGAACGCAGAATTAGGAACATGAGACATTTTTTAATATACAAAATTTTGTGTACCTTCCTCAGGGAATATTATTTACAAAGACCCACTTTTTTGTTCGATGTAGTTCATTGTGATCTCGTTTCTTGGGTCACATTATCTTAAACCTCCTCGATAACTAATAGGACAAAAATAGCGAAAGGGCTTCCCTAGCTAAGACGATGCTTTTAATCACATTAGAAGTGAATGGTATCAATGGTTGTTCACATGCATCGCCTGACTAATAGTACGAAAAGCTAGTTACGGGGAGCGCTGCCATTGAAATCCTTGGCGGACACCAACTCAGCCGTTGTTAACGTCCCCATTGCAAATCCTCTTTGCATCGAATCGGTACGAGAACGTTCTTAAAAGGATTTTCGTAGTCATTTTACGCAAAAAATATCTTCTTAGTAACCGCATCTCCAACGCAACGGAAAATTCCCGACACTTCGGAAGCGATGATGGACGGATTCTCAGATTTGCGATCACGATAATTGGTTTTGAATACGAATTTTGTTTCTTTTTGTCCTTTTTGGAATGAATTCCCCCTATTGAGTATTGGAAGAAGCCTTATTGTGGAGGATTACGAAATCGGAACCCGCACCTCTGATCTTCTGACTCCAATTTTAAAATGGGAATCCTGGTAACCAAATAAACGAATCGTGCAGATATTTGCCTATTCTATCCTAAAGGCTTAAAATAGCGAGGGATTCGACTGAGACTCTGCGTGTCGACGAACGAGAATGAGAAAAAATTATATGCAGTAGCAGGTAACATCACGTAAGGAGAGAATTAATTCTAAGAGATTACGTTCGCTAACAAATATTCAGAGGGTAGGAGAACACTGAACACTCGAGGCGAATACAGAACTATTTCATAGATTATTTGTGTAAAATTTAGCATGAATGCAACGAATATTCTGTATTCATAATGTTATGTGTTAATTCCTAAGATTAGGATTTATAATCTCACCTCATTTACGAATGACATTTAAATATTCTAATAAATAGAGACCCATTCATTGCTCATGTCTTTCATGGATACGGTATGTGTAAAATAAAAGGAAATATCTATAATAGGATGAGATGTAATTTCATAATAGTCATGTTTTAGAATACTACAGTTTTACATTTTAAGTACCACTCTAATTAACGGAACTTTTAATGGCAAGATCTTTGTAAATTATGCCTTCTAAATCATAGCGAAAATCAATAGCATTTTTACTTTTGGATTAATATTACTAGAAAAAATATTTTGATGGCATTTGTTCGTAAAATATGGCAAAAAGGACTACAAGAAAGAATATATGTAAAACTTAAGATTTTGGAGACTTCGACGAGCGGATATGACAGTAAGGCAGTTTTCGTCAACTAATCGGCCAATTTTCTTAAGAAGACTCCCAAAAACCGTATTAAAATCTACTAAGAGTCCGTATTTTATCGGCAGTTTATATGTTATTTCCTGTTATTCAACTAAAATCGGGTTATTTACGCCATACTTAGTTTTACCTGAAAATATGAGTATCTGAACAAACGCTCATAAAATTTCTAATAACTTTAGAATTAACGCTTTCTTTAGAAACCAAAGAATTAAAATAAAAAGAAAATTGACAGGTTTAAAAGAAGAGGATAATACTGCAGTACTTGACTCAACACTAATTGAAAAAATACAATCCATTTTAGGTTGGCCATTGATGCAATTCCTCGACAGAAGGTTTGAGGCTATCTCTGCGAAACGTTGATTAATGCGGATTCTACTTTTTCTTATTGAGAATCAATAAAAATTGCATTTATTTACTTCTCTTATTCGTATTATTTATTTGGAAATGATTGAGAAAATAACTGCAAAATACTTTATCTTTCAATCACGGTTTTGATGAAATTATCTCCCAGCACCAACATTGCTTATCAATTAGTTAAAAATCTCCTATTTTAACTTTGTTGTTAATATAGAATAAAATTCTCTTGGAAGAATTACCTTCAGCATTCTCGTTTCATTCGATTCGAGAAAATTCTAGCGTGCGAACGTGGAAAACTGTGGTCATAAATAAGGTAGAGAGGAATGAATGATTTTTACAACAGCTGTTAAAAATGACATCATACTGTGACTCATTGAGTTTAGCGAGTAAACACTGTAATGTGCCAACAGAAGTTACACCTGCTATACTGACAGTGCACTTAAAAGAAGTGATTTGAGGTCTCTGGCTGACGTTCAAACTTCCAAAATTATCTTCCCTTCGAAAACAATGCAAAACCTAACCCTGAGGGTGATATATCGACATTATTGCCACCAGAAAGTAAGCAGGATTAAACTGTCTGATGACTTTGTAAATTTTTTACCACATAATCAAAATTACGAGTCTAAATCAAAAGATTCAACAAACGATTAATGAAGTAAGCATGTGAATGTTTGGTATTTCGTAAAATTAAGAAAGAGCAAATGGAGTACAAAGTGACTCATTAATTATTTGGGCACAAAAATTATTGATTTTTACTTCAAATTAACGACTATCGTGCACGAGGAATAGGTTTATTCATAATAACGTTCGACCTATTTCCAAATTACAAGAAAAAACACCAGCAGGGAAATTCCAGAACGCTAAGTCGGAATTTTAAGGACAGTTTTTATCTATAACCAATGAAGCACTAAGAATGTTCCAAAAGTATCGCACACCAATCCATCATCACGATTATACTTCATATTATGTATTGACATAATCTCAATTATAGAAAAGCTTTCTCTAATTTATAATTATCCATATCATAAAGGGAATTAAGTAGAGAGATCGACTTCATGGTATGATGGTTCACATGACAAGAACTAGTCCATCTCCAATTTAATGTGAATTGGACAGGAAACTATCTAAGAATTGTTTTCAATATTTTAACAGCTTCTATTACTATTAACTTTCACGATTAGCAATAATAATCAACAATTATTACTAAAATAAATCATGCAATAACAATTTATATAACATGATCGTCTAGTATTGGCAATTTCACATAATCAATACGAGCTTGTTGAGGTAATGAATATATATCGTTTTATTGAACATTTTCAAAGATCAAGATCAGAAATATGTGTTTAACCAAGAAATGTGGGAACAAACAAATTACTAGAATTGGAACCAATGCGAGAAATAATGAGAATATGGAAACTATGAATGGCAATCAAATTTCTAAAATCTTCATCCTTTAAATATACATTCGTATTTTTCAGGAACCAAAGATTTTATATGGAAAATATAAGAGGAAGATAGGGGTTTTGCAGAAGATATAAAGTGAAGGGAAAGGCGTTGCCCACGGTGGCATAGCAACCCTATTTCCGCATCCCAATGAAACGGTGGCAGATCTTCACTTGTTTGTCGAAAAGAGGCGAATATCGCGGCTTTTTCCATTGGTGCATTGGGAGGGGGTGGAAGGGTGACGGATGGTAGGGATTTCTTGGCATCTCTTCCAGCCTCCTGTGTCTTGTCCACTTGGGGTTCGCCCTTTAATCTCTTTATTGCCCTCCCTGGCTTTTGAGAACGCGTCCGCACAAATAGCTCTGCAAATCACGTTGATTTCTCGCGCACTGAGAAGAGACGCATCGAGTGCCAAATGCTTGTCACGGAGCAAAATTTCCTTACGAGATTTTTTACAAGCATCGGAAGTAATTAAGACGTGCTTTCCGAGCAAATGTAGAGAATGGTATTTTAGATTTTTCGGACGCGTCCTACTTATATCTCCGCGAAGATAAACTATTAATAAACTTTGTATAATTATAATCAATAGCATTCAAATGAGATACTCGCTTATTGTGTTAATTTACAAGCTCAATCTTCTTTAGCGGTAATTGTAAGTCTACAAATTATCATATAGGACGAACTAATATTATTTGTCTAATATAAACTCTACATTGGTTTGACAAGAGTTTCGATCAATTCTGAGATACGATTCTAAGTTTTGAATCATAAAATCTCATTGAATTAACTCTCGATTACGTTCCATGATGTTAAAATTATTGATTGCGAAATATGTTTTGGATATATTTGTTTGAATTGGAAATTAGATCTTCAACAGTAGACTTGCTTTTGTCTTTTCGGTTTTTGTTAAATAACCGTGTAACTAACACGATCATTCCACCCAACAACATATAAAAAGTATTAGAAGACATTTGTAGTATACAGTTATTCCCTATACACGCAAAATTAACCTCCACTTTCATAAAGAAATTGGAATTGAGGATTCTAAACGTTCACAATGTTGCAATCGGTTTGTCACAAAGACTGTTCGTTGTTTCTAAATATCTTCGAAAGCACATACGGAACTCAGCCCTTCCAGCACCAAACTTCACAAATAATTCTTCCCATAAATTTCCCATACTTCTTAGGAACGTCTCCTAGTTCCCCAAAATAACATCCATCAACGTTATACGGATCTAAGCAAAGATCAAACAAGAAACTCTGCTGGTAGCAACTTCATTAAGCGCAGTATCAAGACCAGCTCATGTTTTCGTAATGCGTTACTAAACAATCTTTGATTTTGAAATACAAAGTAAAGGTTTAATGCTCCAAGCATGAATAGTTTAACTATCAAGAGTTACGAAAGCTTGCGCTGATTCGAGAGCAAAAGTAAGTTATAATAATTAATTCTTTCTTCACTGATATAAAGTTTCCTAAGCAACGATATGTAAAGAATGTATAGGAAAATAATACGCTTACCGATCAGGCTTTTTATCGCTGAGATGTAACTAATCGAGACGATTTTGGTTGTCCGGAAATTAATGTAATACAGCCAATTATTTTCTCAAACAGTTTAAAGAAACAGCAACTGGAAAAGAAACCATACATTAAATTAATACTGAAAAAATTGCTTGTTGTTGAAGAAGGTTGAAGAAAGCTTCAGAAGGTAAAATTATCCTCCAATTCACACTTATAACAATCTTCTAAAACAATCACTTATCATAATGTTATAAAAATATGATTATAAATATGATACAAAAGGTATTGAAATACAGTTTCTGAAGTCAAATCCTTAAATGCGTCTAAAGGAGGAAGTTTCTTTCGAAATCTTATTACGTAGTTGACAATCAAAAAATAAAACATATATCGTAGTATTTATGCTTATTTTAATGAGCATTGTGTAAAATAGCATTTGATAATTTACCTATAAATAAATAGAAATGAAAATTTATATAATGTGTTAAAGTACATTAATGTTTTTAAGTACATGCTTTTGTATATAATTTTATAATCTTTTCTAGTATCACGAAGAAATGCATGCTACGGAATCGTGTTAACACTAGAACAGCGGGAAACGGACACCCCCCTAGAACAGCGGAAGGTGTCCTCAGGACACCTACACTTGCGCTTCTTTTAAATTGAATGAGGCAGTCGTATTTAAATTTCTAGTCTTTCCTTATAAGCTTAAAAATTAATAACTAAGTATGGGTACTTATTTATCGGCAAATCATGAGGTAAATAGTTGCTACATATTTAATATAGAAATTGTTGTTGAGTTCAATCAATTTCATGAGACTCATATTCCGATATAAAAATATACAGAACAGTAAAGCCAGAAATAAATTATATGAATAAATTAATATAAAGCCTTTTCGAGATAAAATAATCATTTGCTTGAATAACTTTTAAAAATTACCCGATTTTATTAACAATTTACATGGGGCACAAGAAAAAATAAACTCGCGTAATAAAACTTTACCGCTTCACGTACCTTCCTTTGATTTTATTTCACAACAAAAAGACTAGAAATAAGGTTCAAGACACAAACTGGACCTTAAATGTTATTTGCATACGCAATTTTATTAATTTTTCTTTTTTAGCACAATGATGCTGTCACGAAATAATTACTCCACAGAATCCTTCCACAAAGCTAATACATAAATCTTCTTGATGTTACAGTTTCTATTAACCTATTCCTTGCACTTCTTACACTTATCTGATGCTATATTTCACTTGTATTTTCTTTTGAACAGATATCGGTAGCTTCATTGGATGATGTCTCGTGCATCTAGTGTTTACTTAGGTCCTTTTTGAGATCTCTTTAGACAGCTTAGGTTTTACTTTGTTTATCTGCGATTTGTTGCAAGAATCTATATCTGATTATTTGGCGACCTCTTTTCTGCTTGCAAATAACCTATACATTGACTTCTGCTAGATAAATTTTTATGTAAAAAGAATGCATTAGGCAACGTCGTGAGTCTGCCTCACCGTGTGCCTACGTGCCATTTGGTCCACTACGCCGCTTTTTGTACAATTATGGTACGTCACCGCGTCTGATTTTCTTTTACTAATACTGTCAAATACGACATTAGAAAGCATCTAAATCGCGAGAAGAACATGTTTATTCGGTTTAATTTTATAAACAAGGATTATTCTTCATTTTTCGACAACATCGGAATTCACTGCAGATTTTTGCTGGTTTTCAACTCCAGCGACTCTCATCACAATTTGTTCTATGTTCCAGATAAAAAATACCTGCTTTCTTCAGCCTTTTAAATAGTTTCTTTAATTTAAAATAATTATCGGTCATTAGGTTAATTCCTTTTATATAGGAAAGGTCCCATCAAGGTCATGACAACATGGTTCAGGAAGATGGCCTATCCTCCAACTCGATAACTCATGGAAATCTATTCTATGCATATTTGAATTAAAATCCACTACTAACCGAAACTTAAGTACATATTTATCAGGTTTATCAAGAATAAATTGTGTGAATAGACATCTATACTTTCTGGGAGAAAGCTGATCATTCACCGTCACTTTTGTAACGGGATTTTAGCAAGCCTGGCAATATTCAATGAGTGAGTGTCACAAAAAGATATAAGACAAATTAGTAAATTGCGAAAATAGAAATGGAAAACGTGTCTTATAAATGGAAATATTAGAAAATATAAGGCAAAATGTTTCCAACTCAAATCATCATTAGAATTGCTACCTCAAATTTTTATACATAACAATATAATTAATTAATTTTAGAGAACGGGGACAAATAATAGCAAAAAGCAATATTATCTCAAAGTAAATTCGTAAGAGCTTCTAATATAAAACAATGAAGGTTTTATCATAAGAAATAATAGTAAATATTGCGTAGGTGTCCTGAGGACACCTCCGCTGTTCTAGGGGGTATGTGGTAGGATCTCCTATGAAAATGTTCCAATAATTATAAAACTTGGTAGAAATACGCAGAATATTAAATAATTAAAAGTCACGAAACGATTTTTTTCTATGATACAAATTACAAAAATGGTGCGTTTTTTTCATGGGCGAGGTGTCCTGAGGACACCCTCCGCTGTTCTAGTGTTAAAGCCAGAGAGTAAACAGATAAGAACTTTCCTATAGAGGATATGCCGCACTTATCACCTGATTCATTCACATAACTAATAAACAATAAAATAATTCCCTGTATCCATAGAAAAATTATACGCTTTTGATTTACAGGAATTAAAAGTAAACAAGCTCCACGGTAGAGACAAGACATATATCTAATAATATAGGTACGTAAAATATGAAAATATAATGGAGAGAGGAATTTTTGCTAAAGAATAAGTTTTATTTGTCGAAGTTCTTACTGCAAATTACTGAGAAAACCAGGTCAGAACTTATTGTCACTGGGGAAAACTAAGCCAACTTTGTTTCATATGAAACAGCTTCGCTTGTCATACATTTCAGTACTGGATGCTTAGCTATTCCCTCCTAATATATTTTGGAATTTGGATTGTAAAACCTTCATGAGTTCAAATACTTGGAGTTAAAACGTATGGGAGCCAAAATGGTACACTCCTCACGTTTTTTCCTCCAAAGAGAAGACAAAAATCCATAGCTAACTCTGACATTGATGGAATGTAGTCCACAGGTTCGAGGAGTATGAGAGAAAGATAATATTTACGTATCTGGCGACAGCGTGAGATGGAATGAGGTATATGGAGGCAGCTAGCATTGGAAAATTATACTTAAACTCCTTGTTAGCTTTCCGAATCCTTTTTAGAGACCGTCATCTATAAAACCCACCAAAAATTCTCCCTATTACATAATTTGAAGATTAGGAATATCAGTAATAACTTGTACTAACTTCAGGTATATGCAAATGTCATAGTTACTGACTGGAAAGTAGATAAGTAATAATAATCAATATATGGATAATAAATAAATAATTTATAACGTATAATTTTTTCTTCTAATTTCATCTTTAAGACAAATTTATCGAATAAAATTAAAGATTCCTGCAAGTATCACATTTACGCATCAATAGTTATAATAATTTTTGTTCAATCAAGGAGTTTATTGTAAGGTCTCTTACATTTTATATTAGGCATCTTTATCATCTATATAATTATAATGTAAGTATAATTTTCAAGGTGTAAATTATTTTAAATACATATAGATACGAATTTTTGCAAATTTTGTTGGTGTTTTTAGAAAATGATATTAAGGTATCTGTTATAACGATAAATATAAATAAATATCTTTTCGAATTTATATACATTTCATATCTATACACGTAAGAATATTAATTAATTTAAAATTTAAAAAAGTACTTCAATATCTCTATTAGATTTAATAGGACGAATATCGAGAATTGTTACATAACATAATAATATTAGAACATTAACTTTTGCAATTCCATCTTACTAAAAATTCACAGATATGGATTATCACTGACTGCAATAAAATTCGTAGATCTTGATAAGTGGACATTTAGAGCTCGCAAGTAACTCAGTATAAAAGAGCAGTACATGAGATTTTGCCAAATTACATGTACGTGCTCATGTATAAGTACTGAGAGAAGGAAAGCTATGCTTTGACCGAAAAATAAATCCGTAAACCCGTGTCTTCATGTGAAGTCGGAATTGCGGAAGTGATCCTCCCACTTAGCCCAAAAAACTTAAGCGTAAATCATCACTTTTGGCCTTTTCGAATAAACACCAACGGACTGAAATATCTGGTTGAGCAACAATCAAGCGCTTAATTTCTTGGCTTATACCTCAAGAGATTTCCAATTCCGAAGCAGCTTGGGATACCCTCATTTCTCGCATTTAATTGCGGGTTTGCGTAACAGCGTGAATTGCGATATTTACTACTGGATACGGATGATTCTCTACGTCACTATGGAATATCGAATGAAACTAGCAGTTGTCTTAGTGATGGAAAAATCAATAAAGTTTTACGAAATATATACACTTATTTATGTGAATGTTTACTGATACATGTGGCGTAACATGAAATTCCAAAGGTTATCTCTCAAGGAAGTAGATGGAAAACAAACATACTGCGTGTTAAATCTTAAAGAACAAACTTTTACGAAATAATTAAATTAAGGAGAGATTTCAGAATTCTTGGATGTGAGTAGCATAAATAATACAAATTTAAGAAATAAAAAAGTTCTAATTTAGAATAACATATATATATTTATTTATTTATTAACATATTTTAGAATTGCTTATGAGTTTCTAATTTAATAAAATATTATTTTAATATTTTATATACATTAATTTTATAAATATTATTTATAACTAGTGATTTATCGAGGCTGAATTAATTTTGAAATACACCTTCTACAAGATCTGTTACAAAAGTAGTAAAATTTAATTTAATTTTGCAAACATAATTTAATTTCGAAGGGAAATAAAGACAAAGCATACTACTTTAATTCAAAGGGAAAAATGGAATGAATTGAAAACCTTCTCCTATAGAGTATAATGCAATTATAACGGTTATTATAATTTTATGACCAACTGCTTTTTCTGCTTATTTTTTCAGATATAACATACAGACGAGCCCATAAATGCACTCCCTAACAACAGAAATTCCCAATATCCAGGATTCGAACCCGGGAAGTTAAATGGGAATATTTTGTGTTAAATAAGAAAATAATTTTTACTTTAATTTGCTCTTAACAAAATACATGAAAATACATTTCCAAACATATAATTCTTTTATGAAAAAAATCATTGTTATTAAAATTTCTTCCCTATACCGTTCAATATTACTAATAGTAAAATGATTTTTTGAAAATGTGGATAGAGTTCCCAATTTATCAAAATTGTGTTAAAAATATCTACTGTCTAATCTTTTGGCTGCAATCTGCAGAATTGAATTCTATATCGGTAACCAAGAGATATAAAAGATAATTCATAAATGTCAAAAGTGAAAAAGAAAATCAAGACAGAAACTTAACAAAGCGCCTTTCAAATTCATAAAAAAATCGCAAAATTAATATTTCTGACGTAAGATTTTTAGAAGAATTGAATATCTTTTATGCGACGCAGATATTCAATAGAATATTCTCTTCTAATGTTCATTGCACGACTATTTAAACTGAGATAAATCACGATGTAAGAGTTATGTGAAAGTAAGCACTTTATTGGCCATCAGTATTAGACATTTAAATATACTTCCTCTTATCTCTTTTAAGATTGATAATAGTTTACACCACCATGAAGTGCTAAATAAAAAAAGCTATGATTAATTCATCCTATAAGTTAATCCATCCATATAATATATTTGCGTAGATAAATTAATTTTCAAATGCTCATGAGTTTCTTCAATTGCTATGACAACTTTATCTGATGCAAACATAATGCTAAGTAATACATTTAAAATGATATCTTTAATCGGTATTACGCAGTTAAAAACTACATTTAGATTCTTTCTTTACTCCTTTGTTTTCAAGATGATTAAATGCACATGATATATTGTCAGACTCAAAGGTAAGATAAATCCTATTTCCAATGGCTGATACCTCCACCAGCATTTCACTCTCCTAATTTCTCTAAAATTTAATATCGCAAATTGTATCGAAGTTTTATTCCCTCCGATTAAATTTTAAAGTGGTTTCGTGTAGTAATGGAATAACAAACCGTAAGTTTTACGATTGGGAGGGTATGGGTAATTTTCAGAAATGTGAGCATTTCCATTCACTAGGTCAACTAGGTTAAATAGTGTCTCTAGTATTTGGAAATTCATTGAATAATTGCCCGTAATATCTTGTCTTCTAGAAAAATCGATTAAGAGTACCTTTCTAATGCATCACGTCATTTATTTAGATGATATTAGTTTACTTTGGAGAAACTGGAGAAATCCTATCACTACTGTCTCGTTGAGTAAAAAATATCATCCTTTATCAATTATTTTACATTAAAAATCATAACGCGAAAATTAAAAAAGAACATGAAACTCGCTCGATACCTGGGTTTCCCAATAATAATAAATATGCCATTTAGAATCCATTCCATTAGCAATAACTCAAACTCAAAGACAGTTTCGTCACTTATTGACTCAGGATTAGAAAAATATCGTCACAATGGTGAGAAAACAGCTATACGCGTACCCCGAGTCCTAAATTTCTTCACGCGTAACTCACGTCCATCGAAAATATCCTCTCTCTGCAAAATTTAGGACGACGAAGAATAGAAGGCTCAAGCATAACATTTACCCTTATTTTTCTTCTAAAGAGAGAGAGACCATCTTGTGACTGTGCATCAGACCTTCGGAACAACGTATTTGCTCCCTCAAAACGAGTCCACATTTATCAATTACGCGCAATTAATTCGGTACCACTTTCCGAATTAGTATCACGAACAGTTTTTTTACACCGCACCGAGGACATTTGCGTAAATTCCTTTAGCCGTGACTCAACTTAAGAGAGAACAGATGCTGAAATGGAACGAGGAAACGGGGGTGAAAGATCTTCTAGAGAAAAAAGTAAAAACAATACGAAAACTAAGTAATGAATCCTGCAACGGGAGCGATTAAATCAAGTAGGAAATGATACGTTCGAGGTAAAGAGCTGTGAGCAAACAGTTGAAGCGTTGCTAAGGGAACATTACGCTTAAACTACGTATTAATTCAAAGAAAAAAATGAAGGGGGGTTTTGCGCGTAGGGTACATCGCTTAAATGTCCTATTGCGAGGGTGACAATACCTGGATGAGAAACACGAACTCAGGTGAAAGAGTAACAAAGGACGAATGAAGCTATAGAGGAGGAAAACAGGTAAACGAGGGGGATAGGGGAGGGTAGAATGGAGATGGATTGCATTTGGCAGATAAAGGATAGCGCAAAAGAGGTTTTTAAGTGGAAGGGAAGGACAGATTGGGTTGGATCGGGAGTGGAAAGGGAATGGATTTTTTTAAGAAGGAAGAATTAAGGCGGCATCTTTTTGGAACTTTTCCACAGCGAAAGAAAAGAGAGGCGTTACGAAAGCCAATGTGTATCTCCTTCCTACGCATCTTCTTCTCATCTGTTGAGCGAGTGGACAACGAGACAAGTGATCCTTTGGGACCCCTCCAAATGTTCTCTCACTTATCCGAAGAGCAAGCTATAACCGTCCCAATGCCGACAAAAGCTATTCGATACTATGATTCTGTCGTGGGAATGGATATGCCCTTCGATAACTTTTATAAATATCTCGCTTGTTTGTGGAACTCTTTTATATTTAGATGGAGAAATATACTCATCGGATATTTTTTCTCCTATTTTGAGTGCTCGATTCTTTTTCTGAATGGGATATCTTTGTTGTTCTGCTTGTAAACGAATATTTTTTGTCATTTTTTAAAAGGCCAAACAATACAATCATCACTATATAAATAAAACTTACGTAATTTTAAAGCAAAAGGGGATGAATTTTTAGTTTTATTTCACTTGGGTAATTTGATAGATCCTTCAAAAATAGAATACCACTCTAAAATCTAACTTAATGGATATTTCTAAAGAAATTGCAAGGGTAATGATTACTTTTATAAATGAAAAAAAACAAAATGAATATATGATTTCATAAACTACGAAAAAATATAAATTCCTACAAACAAAATAATAAAAAATAACCTCATAAATAACACTAAAATTAATAAAAACAGAATAAATACATGGATACTTGAAGTTTAAAAATATATATATCTTAACTAACAAATTATTTGATAGAATTATTCCTTGATATTTTTTTTCATTGATTTTGCATTGAATCCTGACTTCTATAAATAAAACGAACATGAGAATTAATTTTTAAAATCATCCTTTGTAAATGTTCATGGATCCACTTCCTTGACTTCTATGGATACTAAAAATCTTATTTTTAAAGTCACAAAGCCTGAACTTGTTGAGGAATTTAAAAGCTTCAATACTGATGAAACTATTACGAAAATAAGAAAACAAAACCGTTACTACGTACAATTTTCGGTATATTTGAAGAACGTCATAGTAAATTAATTATATCTTTAGGTCTCAAACAGTAAATTTCAACCATTTACATAAAATTATACACGTTATGTGCACAGGGTCATGCAACGAATTCCACCTATACAGTCTTAGTACGCAATCGTGAAGAGTAACCCTTCACTTTTACACTTGCTGCGTTGGCTGCAGATAGGACACGTTAATGAATCGAGTTTATCCAATGCTTAGACGCTATTCTAAATATAAGGTCTTCGGCCAACTTACACGATTTGTACCGTAGTAAGAGGGCTGACTTTAAAAACACCGTTTTATTTTTCGGCTTGACAACTCTGGAAGCGCATTTTTCCTCAAAGGAACAGTTTCGGCTGGAATTAGGACGTCCCTATCTCCGCGTTCATCGGGAGTGATCGTTGCATTTGCAGAGGATGACGGGCAGCAAACATTTTCTTGGCCGAGAAGACGCGTTTCTTTTACGAATATAAAAGCGTATATTGGATGCACTCTTGGCGTGCGGAGATCGTCCCACGAGCCAACGATTTTGACGTTCTGATTTGAGGATTTGTACTGATGCGCAAATCACGGACAACTCCCGATGTAATTTACAATTTTTCTCTCTAATTTTAGAAGCGAGCTCTTAGACTCGGACTCCAGCGCCTTCCGTTTGATTAATCGCGAGCCAAAGCATTAAGTTTTGAGAGGATACCCAGCTCAGCTCTTCTCTCGAACTCGGGCTGTCTGATATATGTCTTTTTCGCCATTTTATTTTATTGGCAGGTTTCGGAGAGCGTGTGTCACAGGCGTAGGTGGCGTTTTAAGAGTTGCCGAATCCAGTTGACGCTTCCAAAGTCGCAATTGCGATTCCGTCATTTGAATGATGTCGAAATTTTACTCGATACTGAATCAGGTCTGTATTTAGAATTATTTTCAATTACTTTATAAATAAACGTTATGACTTTGAGCCCACCTATGAAAATATATTTGCTACCAAACCTGCCTTCTCTAAGGGATAAAATTATCTTTTAAAAAAGAACAATAACTTCTTTCGTTACTAGTATTTAAAGCTGAAATTTTTAAAGTGATAGAAGAAACACTGCTTAAACTTATTCATTTATTTTTAAACTCTTAGAGGGTTCTTGGCATTCATTTCCCCAGAATTTCAAAACATCAAACCCTTTCTTCTCACCCTTTGCAATTATGACTTATTTAGGATTAAATCATTATTTTATGTAACATTACCTTTGAAACGAACAAATATGGCAACATAATTTCAGTTATTCAAAGAAACAATTTTTACTGTTTTCATTAGAATAAATTCCATAAGTTTTGTGAAAACTTAATCATTCAAATTATTCCAGTGAAATGAAAATGCAATGAAGTTCTAAGGAAGGAAATACCGTAAGTTAGTCAAACAAAAAAATATTAATTATGAGCTATGAGAATAGAAATTTTACTGTACTATTATATTTAAGATACGATATACAGTGGAAGGAGCATTAAAATCCTAGGATATGTATGAACTTGAACAAATTATATCTAAAATTTTTGGCAGGATACGTGCAAAATGTAACAAATTATTTGGTAATAAGAATACTAATGATATTTATCACCCGATACTCTATTGATATACACGCTCTGATTTTTCGTATACTACGTATTTATTAAGTTTGATCATGATTTTTCATCCATATTTTCCTACTGATGATGATTCTTGTTTATGCGTACATTTTTGAACAACTAAAACTTTATGAATGAATGCTTTTAGGGAATCATAAATTATATAAACTTATAATAAGGAAAGGATTTTGGGGGTACTTCTTAGCACGTTAAAGCGTACGCTTTTTTACAATGTTAAATATATAAGGTAAAATAAATTTATAACCTTTAGATGCACGCTGTCGCATGGACGTTCCACGTAACCGCTTTGGATCCTTAATATCCAACGAATTCAAGTCTTATTGGGGGGTAACTAAACGGTCGGGCAAATTTAGCCATTGTTTCTTACATAGTTAGGACTCGAATGAGGTAAGCGGTGACAGGGAAAGGTGTCCGATGAAAACCAAAGTGGTCTACTTTCCATCCTAGATCTTTTGACGCGGCTATGCCTTTTCCATGTGTCTACTCTTTTCAGCATCCTTCCCGACTTCGCAATTTGTCCAAAATAGTTGGCTCGAGGCCATATTGCAACGCACTCCTTGCACTGAGAGAGAACATACGCCTTCTATAAGTTTGCCTAGAGCATCACATTGTAATTCCTCGTAAATATTTGTGCACGTGCACTATTAGTTGTCTCCCTACTATACTCACTTCTAACTACCATATACTCGTATTTTCACTCGTGAACTTGAGTCAAAACTACACTCCTACGTAGGTCTAGAGACATTCACATAAGTTCGAAATACTGCAAAGTGAAATGTCTTATCTCTTGACATCAACACTTGATTACGAAATATTCAATGTTGAGGTTGATGTATATATAAAATTTGCGGTCATTTTTGTAATGACTTATGATGCTAGGCATTATGACGTAAACATTTTTGGAGCTGCCTAACGGACTAGGTTGTACTAGATAATATAAATAGAAGGCAATAAAAACGAACGAGGTAAACATTAGTTTTAAATAATTATTAATTGTTATAAATTATTGTGACGTTTTCAATTCTAAACTTTATCCTTTCCCAAGAAAATATTAAGAAGTTATTCAATTTACTTGCTTCAGTAGCCAACTCACTACCGAGGAAACTGATAGCTTTAAAACTCTGAATCTCATTACAGCTATAATAGAGCTAGATTATTCATATATAGGGTACCATACTCTACTTCTGAAAATCCCAGGTTTAAACATCCCGCAGATTAATATACTTCCATCATCATCAATACTAAATACATTCACATAGCAGCAACTCATTTCTCAGAACAACAATTTACGTACCCTAACGACAACGAAACAACCACCAACAATTGTCATTGTCTCTCTCAAAAAACTCTTTATCCTTGGGAACGTATTTTTCTCCGCACAATTTTGATTATCGCTGCAGAAAAGGGTCGTCGGACTTAAATGCTTCAATTTTCACCGCCAACCATTAAAAAAGCCCTCCGTAAACAATCCAACCCTTTGCGTCTTTGTGGTGAAGTGCTCGATGCACCGATGTCTATCTAGTGTGGGGTGGGACACGAGGGCATGAAAATTCGATTACGTCCGCCTTACGTTCTTAAGACCCTCCGGAGAAAGATGGACGTACGAGAAAATAGACTCAAGACCCCGTCCGTGGAGGAAGGATGAGCCTCTGGATGGAAGGAAGGAAAGGGGATTTTTGTACCCCTTTTATTGACGTTCCTCGCAAATGACATCCTTTTGGATATAGACGAGAAAAAGGTAGTGGAAGGGGATTTTTTTAAACACCGAGGCAATATTTTTTAACATCTTCACGTATTTTTTTTCCATCTTCCCCGCGTCCTTTGATGATCATTTGGGTGCGGCGTACCGGAGCGATGTGAAGGGAGGTCCTCCAAGTACACTTTCAAAAGAGCTCCTTCCCCAACCACCCACACACACACACACACATTAAAAAGAGATGGCGGGAGAGGTAGGCGAGATAAAAAAAAATGTAAATAATTAAAAAAATAAGAACCCGGAGCTTCATTAAGGTTGGTCATATTGGCACACGCTATCGGGGTGAGCGGTTGGAGTAATGAGAGGGTGATAGGGGAAGGGGTGTGGGAGTTCCTTGGTGAGGGGGGCAAATTAGAAAATGGAAAGAAGAGATAAAAAGGGTTAGTTGGCGGAGGAAAAGATGTTGGAGGTTTTGAAAGGGTTAGCGAGGAGGATGTTTTTTTTTTCGGTTGGGGGGGGGGAGTCTGGCTTGAGGAGTGTCTCAAGAAGTGGACTACGTTATGGTTAATGCGTACGCATGGATGGGTCGAGGGTGGGTAGGAATTACAAGGAGAGGGAATTTGGTATTTTTTTTCGGGAAGAAGTGAGTTCTTAAGGAAGCGGGGGAGAAAGTCATCGCGTCGATCAAATTTCCTTGTCGACGTAGCGTCACAATATAGCCCCGACTGAAGGAAGCACTTAAAACGGTGGGAGGAAAAATGCTCGTAAAAATTAGACAATATCCCGGCTTAAAGGGGTTCCCTTCGCTAATTGAGCGTAAGATGTAGCACGGAGACGCTCAATTTCATATTTATAAATAACCGGATGATCGCCCAGGGCTTTCTTTTTACTCTAAACTAACGCGAAATATTATGCTCGACGAAGGCTGATTAAGGTTAGGAAATTCACTAAAGAACTTATTTATGTAGGGATCATTACGTATTATATTTCGGAAATAAAATAATAAATATACAATATCGATGCTCTTTTAGTTAATTATTGATTATGACTTACTGTAAAGAAAACCTGTATAGCACAAATTTTCTCCCAAAAAACCGAAATGATAACAATTTATAATTCTTTGGTATCTAAACTTAAGAGACAAAATCCATTGCCCTTTTCTTTTAGTCTAGTTTTATTCTTAATTTTATTTATATTTATTTACATTGGCTTAACAGAGAATATTGTAGTGTTTGCAATATTTTACTCATTATTGGCAATCCTAATATAGCATTTAAACGCATTTCATTACTATTAAATCAGAAGGTAAATTATTTTAAGGTTTTTGTTATTTTTGCTACGACACTTACACCATAAGATAGATTTCTAAAATTAAATTATTCAAATTTAAAAAATGCTTGATTCACATTTGTTGTAACCGATTACATTATTTATTTCATTTCAACTTCTGCAATATTTAAATACTGAAGTTTTAAGGCCTTCAATTATTTCAAGCTTTCTAGAAAACCTTACTCTAATTACATCTATTTCGTATCTATAGTAATGTATATTGATCTCCTAAAAAATTGCCAAGTATGAGTTTTCATTGATTTGGAAGAAAATTCCACGCTATCATCAGACAGTTAATTAGCTTCCAATTGTATTAGATATTCCGTTTCTAAATTTCATATACATCCTGCAGATTTAAGTCAATTCCTCACATACAATAATTTTATATGCTAAAATATACTAAATATAAGTTGGGATGATTTGAGGTAAATAGCTAATAATCCTCCATTTTCGAAGATATTATTATAGAGATAATATTCCACAGGTAAAAATCGTTTATCCTACTCTGCTAAAGGATAAATCTCGATTATTACTTGTACGCGTAAAGAGCTGAATATATAACCTACAAATTCATATACAACTTCTGAGACCTTTGAAAATTAGTTGACTCATATATAATTCGCAATTAATAACGCCGTACTAATTAAAAAGACGCACAAAATGTATGGATGGTAACAATTCCAAATAAGACACCAGTTTCCTAGTTTACAGCCCAGGGAACAATTAAAATCCAAGGAACGAGACACAACAGATTGAAGTACGAATTACACCTGAGACCTCGAAATCAATTCCAAAGCTGAGACCGCAGTTAATTCGTTGAGAAAGCGCATGGCGGCGCTCGAATCGATCTGCGATGTCCAACATCCTCGAGACGCGAACTACAAGCGGAGAACAGAGAGAACGGTCGCGGTCCTTCCTTGAGGGTGTGCTCCGGGGAGACGATAGCAGTAATTAGCAGACACGGTGTAGGTCCCAACCCCTTTTCGCCCCAGTTCGACAACTCCTTCCCATCTTCCTCGAGGTCTTTTGGGTCCACTCCCTCATACTCAGCTAATGCCATTTTCTTTCCTTCTTTTAGAGCACAGCTGCTTCAAGAAAGAGTCTATAGTCAGTTTTACATGCATAGATATAGGTATATATGAGTTCATTCTTTAAGCCCTTTTCTTGTAACCCACAATTAGCTTCCCTCCTCCTTCCATTGCCATCTTCTTCTTAATACCTTCTTTGCCTCGTCGCACTTGCGTTTTAAGGCCTAAAATAATTAAGGAGCCGAGTGGGTTGCGTGGATGATGGGCTCTATCGATTGATGAAGCCGAGAGAACACTTTCCCCACCCCCCTGAGACATCGTCTTACAACAACACTATTTTTTATGCTGCACTGCAACATTAAAAAGGGCTCAGAAAAAAGAGTACTGCATATCTCCTGAAGAGGATTAGATAATATGCGAAGGTGGATGCGTTTTATAATGAAATCTCGTTATTTGAATGATATAGGTGTTTAAAAGTTGTATAATATTTTATTTCAATGGAGGCGAAACGGATAATAGAAAAATTGGAGAGAAAATTATATACACCATCTAAATATTATTCTTTATTCTTATTTTATGGAAGAATTCAAGACAATATTTTTTGTTGCATAAATGTAAATTTGATTAGAAGCAATTGAAAATAGAAAACTGTAATCCGTAAGGAAAAGAAATTACTTTGATTTTCTTACTTCTCTAATCCGCTAAAGTTTTGTAATTAGCTACTAGGACTGGTATTGATATGTGAGTTGAGTAAACATTTAACAAAATATTCAATCAATTTATTATAGTAAATACCAAAAGTATCACCTTTCTAATTGAAGCAGGTATCAGAGTTTGAACGTCTTCATACCTTGTTGATTAATTTGCTATTTTAAAGAGTATTTCATCAACCTTAAGCTATTGCTAAACAGTAAAGGATGAACAGTGAAAAACAAGAAACAATGAATCAACTGGAGACAATAAACAAATAAGAACCAAAACTTACAATTGGTTTTTAATTGATTATTTTAAAAAGAAATTAGCAAACTCCTAAATGATTTACAGCGGTCAACCTGAAATTGAATCCTCTTATAACTAATTTAATCAAGCCAAAGAAAACCTTTACAAAAAAAGAATAACGAAAGTGATTGAAATAATAGCGATCGTGTAATTAATGTTCCAGAACATCTCAAAGTCATTATTAAGACATAAATAAAACCTCTCGTGATGGAATGTAACGAACCCCTCATAACGCCCTCTCTTAATATAATTCGATGAACGTGTGAGAATAAGTAAACATACCGAATCAGAGAGTTTTAATCGATTCCAACGTCCTTTTGATAGAATTACATCAACTCAAAAAGAAAGAAAGAGAGCTTTCATCGCAAGAAGAGGTAGAAAAATTAAAGACAGCAATAACTAACTAATTTGGCGTCGGAGTTAAAATACGAAAACGAAATGTCGAGGGGGGGTAGTGGAGTGACGAAGGGAAAAAAATTAAAGCGAAAAAATGGAGGGGTATTAAGGGAGAGATCAAAACTCTGAAAATGGAAAGAAAATTCCAATCGGATTAGTCGTAAACTGAATTATTTGAGAGAGTTTCCTTTTGCCATTCTTCCCCACCTTTTGAACCCCTCTCGTCCCTCAACTCGTTCTTTCGTCGAACCTCAGCATACAGACGGAGAGACTCGTATTAATCAGTTATTTAACGGAAAAAGTTGTGCGGAGATGAAAGGAAAAAATCGCGGAAAGAAAAACAGTCGGTGGAATTGAGATAGGAAAGGGTGGAGGTGTATCTTTCGAAGGAAAGTTTTAGGAACATTTGGTAACTGGTGTAACGAATGTAAGAGGAGACTTTTAACCAATATTATTTACTAAACAAGGTCGTAAGATCTAGGTAAGATTGCTTAATGAACTCTTCTATTGATACAGGTTAGAAAAACTTTTCCTTTATCATGATTTACTTTAATAAATATTTAATGGATTTAGCGATGAAGACGTTATTTTATTTTATATTATTATTATTTTATTAAACCTCATATGGTTAATTATCTTCCTTGAAGCACTTTTGTAGATACAAGAACACAAAAACTACTTACAATAAATCTATCGCAGAAATGTTAATCGACGGAAATCATAAATGATTCCTGTATTATCATATTAATATATTAGTCAATAGATACGAACAGTAAGGTAAATTATGCGCAGGTAAGAGAGCATAAATTTTATAATAAAGGTAAATTTCTTAAAATTTGTAAAGAATTTTTTGGAACTCTTGTTTATCTATTTCTATTCCCAAAAAATGTCTTTTTACCTGAGGCTAGATTAAAGATCATGCCAGGGCACTAATATATATATTCATTTGAAATAGTTAAATACGCTACGTGCAATTGCTAACTCATCATCAACATCCTCTCTATTTATAGAATAATAGTCCTTAAAATCTTATACGATATTAATATCATTTTTTTATAAGATTAATAGTTCTTCATAGGTTGGTGTATCCACGAAAGTCAGGTAATTGTTATTACCTAGAAACTCAACTAAACAATGTAATCAAAGCATGAATACCCTACATAAACCCGGACATAACGCAATTCGAACAACATATTCGTCCCTCAAAAACATACAAATTTATTCACCTGCTTTCGGCGAACTTGTTAAAAGACCTTCAGACTTCTAAGTGACCGAGAACAGCTTATTCAATAACTCCTCTAGAAGGCACAATTGACGCCGATTCCTTTCCAGAATTCAATTATTATCTCAGAGCGTAGCCTTTAATTATGCATAAACTTCATCTTTCACGGAACTGAGCGATGATAAAAAAACTTGTATGAACGAAATACAAAAAAGTATCTTAGGCAGCGAAGAGGGAACGCTTCTCCACCTCCCCCGTTCCCTAGGGGATCAACTCTTTCGATCCCTGGCAACCAATCCCCACCCTTTGAACACTCAAAAAAAAAAAAAAACACCACTTCCGAAACCTAGCAATGCATATTCCTGTACGAGGCGATGGACCCCCTACCCTTACAAGATTCGCTTGAAGTTAGTAATCCTCGATCTCCGTAGTATTTATCCTTTTAACCTTATCCCTTAACCTTCCTTCATTCCCCATCCTCCCCTGTATAGCTCCTGGCCATTCTTCTGCCTTCCCCATACGCCACCTTCTCGGGCAACTCTTCCCTGAGCCATCCGAAATATAAAAAAAAATCCCTCAGTTTTCCCTTAACCCTCCAAGTCAAACGGAAAAGAATTACTAATTCAAAGACATTCATTGTCCGAAATCCAAAACCACGATTAAATTTAAAATTTAATTTTCCCTTCCGCAGGATGAGGAATGAGATAGAGGTTCGAAATGATAAAAAAAGAACGGAAAGAGGGAGAAAAACAAGGGAAAGGCGAAAAAGGAAGGATCGCTCACTTCCCTTCTTTTTTTTTCCTGTGTCCCCTTAGCAGTCCGCCAATTTCCCAAGGCCCACGGAATAATAAAAAAGGAAAGCTTTTTCCTCTCAGCGTCTGATAAAAAAAAAAATTGCTGCTTAAAAATCAAGGGGTGGCCGCGTTGCTAAGGAACGTAAGAGAAGGAGGATTTGAATAAAAATATCGGGCAGTCTAAATTAAAACAAAAACGTGTTCTATGGAGGTTTCGAAAGTGAAGGGATGAAAAGGTTGAACGAGAGAATTTAGATTGAGAAGTGGCGAAGGAAAGAATGGGGCCATCTTTAGAGAATAGGGAGGTGTGAGAGGTTGGGATAAAGCACGAGGATGACGTACGATAAGGAGTTTAAGCAGTATATACGTAAGGAGAAGGGTACTACTGGACATTGCGTATTGACGACGGTCAGTGGTGAATTTAATGCTCTAAGAAAGTGATTGGTCAATGATGTACTTACGAGGGAGTATCACATGTTCCTAATAAGTAAGTTACATGACTCTTTGATTTATTATTCGAAAACTAACTTCCAAGAAAAGCAACTATTTATAGTAATTTTTGGTATGTAAACGCTTCTCAAACACATCTATTTATAATTTTAACAAATATAATATCGAATTTCATACATTTTTTCTTTTTAATTATTCCTCGAAACAAATCTAACTGCTGAGTATTTTACGATAAGAGAACTATTTTTGTTTCATCGTAAATAATATCGCTATTAAAGATTAACTACAGATATGAACTATCTCTTAAATATTTTTCCAATCAAACATTAAAATATTTTAAATTTGCTCATTTTTTAAATTTATTTTTCCGCATAAACAAACAATATATCAATCGAATGACTCGAGCAAAATATAAGGCGTTCAGGTATTCGCAAATAATAGTTTACATATGTAGAGATTGCTAATTCTTTCAAATAAATGCGAATAGAGAATGCTTCTTAAAAGGAATAACATACAAATTAAAAGTTCGTTAATTCATATCATCAACATATATGATGAAATAATATACACGTAACGGTTTGTGAAATGAAGACATAGTATAGCTGTGTAATTGATGATGGATGTAATATAAACTAAATTAATGTATAAGTATAGCGAGTAATATCCTATTTCAGATGTAAAGGAACGAAGAAAGAATTAAAAGTGATAATAAAAGATGGAAATAAGTAAAATTAAAAGAGGGAAACGAACAGAAATATCGATGTGTAAATAGAGTAAGGGTATTTTTCTTTGTGATTTCTTTTCTTTCCCACTCACCCTCTACCATTCCCCTTCCGAATACCTCCTGAAGCCAACATCAACTTTGGATTTGGAGTGGAAATTAGAAGCGGAAAAACTGGGCTCCGGAATCGTTTTTTTTTTTAAACTCAGTCTTTCCCTTACTCATTTCCAGAAATTCTGCTACGATTGTACGAAAATCATCCATGACGTTCAAGTCTATATTTGCGATCTTTCTTAATTTATTTTCTTTTATCACTGACAAGTAATCATTTTTAAATCTTGTAAATACCAAGAAATATTTACACAATTTTAAGTATGCTAAGAAAATACATCGATGCTAAATTATATTTTTAAAAATCAATGAATTCATTGTTATGACACTAAAGTGACCAAAAATGGTGGACATAGATCTATCGAGAAATATTTTGGATAAAGTTACTGAGGAGCATAGGATATTTATTCGACAGAGGCGTCATTTATATCTAATTGTTACTATGGTAATTACGAACTCGATAAACGAACCTCTAAATATTATACTAGAATAATATCAATGAGCAGCATATCATAATTAGCCAGCAACTACCAATAAGTAATCTCTATTGGGCTGAAATTGCTCTACTCTTCCATGCTAATAATCGAAAAAGATATCTACGATTATTTTTAGGTATTTTAATAATTTATATTTATAATATTTGATGAAAAATCATTCTAATCTTAGATTTTTTGTCAAAGATGGAATAAAAGAACCTTCCTTTAGACAGAAGAATAAATCTTATCTCTTTCAAAATACTATAACGTAGTTCTAATCAATCTTTACCAAGATGTTTGTCTAATTTCCTTAATCATTAATTAATGATATTAGTGTATATATTTAATGGATCTCTTATTTTCATTTTTTTAGGGTTTAGTAATCTTTATCGATAATGGAATATTTCTTGTATCGAGTTTCTTAGTATGCAAAAAAGACAACATTATTAAGACGAAAATAATTAAACCATTTTAATAAAATTTAGAATAAAACTAATTTAATAATCGATATACTAAATGACAAAAACACACCACACTTGCAAGAAATAAGTGATACAAAATACGTAAATTTTAACTTCCTTTAAATCAACTTAATTCCTTATTAAACCCTCTACAAGTCGAATATTTCGTTACTTAAGGAGTGTATAAAGAGGAATTTTTTAAAGGAGAGGCATTATATCGACAAGTAATTACTTTCACTTCGGTTGATTTCAGGTACACTCGTCAGCGGAAATATATATTATCCCCTCCGGCAGGAGATTCAATAAAGAGGGAACGATACGCAAATTCTGGGGAAAGAGAGAGTAAAAATTGGATTCCTCCCGCACGCACACCGATTATATATGCCCTCGAAGGCTAATTGAGAGAATCGGCCATCGGCAGAGGATATGAAATTAGAAAAGGGAAAATCTTCGGATCCAAAACCACTCAACTTTCGTCGATAAAACCGCCGATCTCATTCCCAAAAGCCCGCCCCTCCATTCCCACAATTACATTGACAATTCGCCCTATCTTCTTTAGCCGATCCTTTTTAACCCTTCGCTCGAAATTTTCATTTCCGTCTCTCGTTTCATCGCGGGCGATAACTTTCTCTTCTTTTATCATCGACGTCCCTCCGTTCCTGCCGAATCCGTTTGAAATATTCCCGCAGTTAATCCGCAGTCGAAACTGTATCTTTTCCCTTTATTAAGGGAAGTGGGATTCGCTAATGGACATGTTTTTGGAGTTCGATTTACGAAACCTGACGCTCATTCCATTGCCTGAGGGCTTTAGAAGGGATATATTTCTTTTTTTTTTCGATTGAGAAATTAATTTATGGGTTATCAGGACGATTTATGAATGATAATCACACGTGTGGGAAATGAGATTTTTCTCCGTAATCGAGAAGCATTTACCCTGCGTTTCAATGAAAGTATATTGACCTTATAATTAAAATTCACAAGTATAAATAATCATATATTTCCTTGCGATTGAATAACTAAACTCTTCATGATGAAGTTATACAAACAAGTATTTCAAAGTGCTATAATTATAATAATGTGATACTCTATAGATCAGAAGCCAAACACCCATATAGATTAGGTGAATATAGTTTATTTTCATGATCTGAATTCCTGTTTTTACTAAAAAAGAATACAAAAACTAATTATAATCCGTTGAGTTTCGATACAAATTATGAAACAACTAAATTGATATATATTTTACTAATAAATAAACAAATTACGCTGTTAATGTTCTATTCATGCCATCAATAAACAACTTTTAATTTCGGAACAAAAATACTAAGTTGCTGTGATCCCGATGATAACACAGTATTCTTATTTATTACTCCAAAATATTTTAGGGCTCTCCACTGTTTGTATGCCATTCAAATGTTATTATCTTCAATATCAATTATTATAATAACATAATTTAATAATATATTTCATATAATTACAATCGATTCTCATTTCTTATAATACCTAGTTTAAGCTGAAAGAGTTGGAAAAAATTTTATCTTCCAATATATATATCAATCTTGGGTACTATCTACGATCGAATCATTATACTTTTAAAAATATATCCTACTCATTCGGATCAAGATATTTGCAATTATAACACTCAATACTCTTCTTGTACTCCATACTTATCAGTGATATACACGCCAAGTTCTCATCCTATCAAAACACCCAAGAATCTCACTCTTCAAATTAAGCATTCTTGTATCACCCTCTGTTATTTTTCCCTCTTTTCCAGCGTATCTCGCACAATATACCGATCGTCCCTTCATTTCCACCAAATTCCCATTCCCTTGGACCCAATTTTTCCTTCCTCCCCCACCGATACAGATTTCTCCAAGTAATCAAACCCATCTTTTTATTTATTATTAATAATCGGATCTTCTCCCTTTCCAATCCCAACCCTTCATTTTCTTCGGCCCTGAAAATATCCATCTCCCTCAGCATCCCTCTCAAGGAGTCTCTTAATCTGAAGCCCTTCACCACTTCCCGCATAATTTTTAACAGCCTCCGATACCAGCCTTTTTTCCCACCACCCCTCACTCCAAACGATTTCCAATTTCATGCTTCGTTCACTTCCCCCGAAAAATTTATCAGCCGCAGCATTTAATGTTTTTTTCGTATTATCCTCGCCTTTGCAATATAAAACCGACTCATCAAATATTAAGGGGGTTTTATAAAAATTGGCCGAACTTTCCGATTTTTCTGAAGCCTTCCCTAAATAAGGGGATCTCGTCAGTGTCTTCCGATCAAGAGGTCGTTGTTAATCCGTTGGGAAATTGATTCGCCACTGTTCCCCATTTTCTTGTGAGTTAATTATTAATTATGTTCGTTGAATTGCGAACATAGAATTATTTTCGTAAAATATAAAATAATTAAAATAGACTGGGAAGTGAGTTAAAACGAAAAATTTCTTGAGTAGTATTAAGTATATAACGCTTAAAACCTTGACTTAATTAGTAAACTAAGTTGTTAACTCTCTTTTTGGTATATAAATATAACTTAGGTCACTTAGATTTATTATTAATATTTAATTTCCGGATCGATTCGCTATTGATCGATATTTATTGATTTTAATTTCCATTAATTTGTTAACTTTTAAAATTGCTACAGTTGCAATATTATAATAATACACAAACAGACAACCTAATCTTCCTTGAAGCACAATAAAAGTACGTTAGTATATATAAAACGTATCTTCTATACTCATTTCCATAAGTATACGGTTATTTCATATTTCACAACAGTTTCGTTAAATGAGACATTTCTATTTGCAATTTAAATAATCCAATTGAAATAATCATAAATAATTCCGGGCTCAAATACGGACATCGTATAGAATTTAAAATCTATTTCAAGGGACGATACTAACACAGGTTAATCTTTTAGGAGTTGATAAGTTCATCTTTAATTCTTTCCTTAATTTTAACGACTACATTCGAGAACCAAACTTAATTCTCTCAAACTCTTTCTATCGAAAAACAAAATTATTACAACCAAACGAATTCTGATACGGAATAACGATAAAATAAATACTGTTTTCTAATTCCCAAAATTCGCTCCCTTTCAGAACGTATACCAATACTCTAGAATCAATTCCGTATTAAAACACCAACAAAAAATAGAATCATCCGGAATTAGCGAGTCAAATAAGCAAAGAGGGAAAAAGCCCTTTGGAAAAAGTTTCGAGAGAAAAACCCCCCTCCTTGAGAGACGCCAATTTCTCAGAGTGGAGGAATCCCGGCAAATATCAAGAAGATATCGAAAGCTCGCAAAAAAGTCAATCAATTAAGGATACGACGTCGTCGCCGAAACTTCTTCCCTTTGAAACATCTCCCCCGCAAACGACTGAAAGATCCTTTCAATCCAAAACTTTTCGATATAACCCTTTTTCCCCTTCTTTCTTCCCCTTTTGCTTTGGTATTCCGAGGCCGAACTTCCATTGAAACCCACTTTTAAAAGACCTTCCCCCCTCACACACCCCCTTCTTAACGACATCCCTCTCTTTCCTTCCAATTTTGTCACGGCAGAAAAAATTCCGTATTCGAAGATTGCCTCAGACTCAATTTGCGAGCGATATTTCTTCCTTTTCCTCCGCCGGGATACTCCCCTTTCCTTCCCGCGAATCCCTTGGCATTACCCCTCCCACACACACTTCCATTCCTCCGTTTTTTAATTACTCGCTTCAAACACAATCAAGTCTTCGAATAATTTGATTGTAGGCGGAGATAGGTGGAAAAAGGGTTGATAATCGAAGGGAGGGGAGGGGTGTGTGGGTGGGGGAAGAGGGGAGGGTGGGGGGAGGAAGACAGAAGGTCCCTACGGAAAGAAAGAGAGGGAAATCGATTTATTTTTCGTTCCTCATTTTTTTTCCTACTCTACCATCGGTGGGGAAGGGGGATGGAGAAATATAGAAGTAGTCATCAAGAAGGAATATGCTATAAATTAATTACAAAAAAGGAATTTCTGTAGCGTTTGAATAAGGCGACTGATTGGGGGATGCATCTTAACTTTATTTACGGTTTCAATTATTTTTCTCCGAATCGCTTAATCCCGTATTTTTTTCCGGAATTCGTTCCCGGACGGAGTTTCGATGAATAATAAATCCTCGAACATTTTTTTCGGTTTATTAGGTTACATTCAGAAGTTTTTGGTGCTCGGAATATTTTAAGAGAGTCTCTTTTCACCTGTCTATATTGGAGTATTGAATGAAGTCGCTTCAGGAGTTAATAAGTTTTGACGTCCGAGAGACTAAGCCTTCGCAATTTAGTTTGTATGCTTTTGGAATTTTGCAGGATTCAAAACATTCACGGCTTACGTATAAGAGTATCTGCAGCCGAACACGTAGTCCACCATCTTTTATAATTGTATTTTTTTCCCGTATTCGTGCAGTGAAACATCGCTTCAGTAAAGCCTTCGTACGAAATTAGACAAGATTATTTCAAAGGCTGGATTTAAGGTAAAAACTCGCTGGGTGTTTGCCTCAACTAAATCCTTTTCCTATTTCCTGATTACTACATTACTTTATTTCTACTAAATTATCTTTTATCTCTTTTGATATGTTTCACGTACTTTTAATTTTATATGATAGGATTTTAAATATATCTAGCAATCATTCAGAAATAATGATTTATATTAGCTATAAACGTCTTCAATAGTTCTTCGGCAAAAGATAAATATACATATAAGTTAAATATCCATTTATCAAGTAAAGATTTCTTACTTTACGATTATGTTTTCAATATAAAACTTAATCTTAATACTATAAATAGGAAAAATTATTCATCATCATCAAAAAAATTAAATCAATAAACATATAACCTATAAGCGAAACCATTAAGTTTGAGGGCTAAATGTCAGTGAACATGTGTTTCATTAAATGGGATGTGGAGAAGCAGTCCTTCTAACTTAAGGTTGATATATATTAAATAAGAAATATATCATGATTGCAAGGAAATTCAGTTTTGGTGAATCAAGATTACAAAAAAAAATCATTCCAATCATTAAACCTTCTGGATGTTTCAACCTAAGATATCATATGAAAGATATTTTAAATTTCAAAAATAACAATTTAGGAAAGATAATCGTGCCTTATAAGCAATAATTCATGTATTTAGGTAAGACAAAATTTATCTTCAAATTGGCTCTTACTTATTTGACACAAAAAGCAAGAAAAATCGTTTCTCCTAAACAACTGAGAAACAATTGTGGACACTGATTATTAACCACATCGGTACAGAATAAATACGATACGTATTTTACGATATACTATTTCACGATCGGCGGCTCCCATAATTTAATTAAATTCGTAAACAAAAACGCCCGCACACGACACCGAGTCGAGGAGATATCACGCGATTCGTTTTCATTGATTTCTCGGATGATAAATCATGAAGATCCTTGAGGCGCCTAAATTAGAATCTTCGGGGAAAGTATTGGAGGGAAATGAAAAAGGGAAGAAATTGGAAGAAGGGGCAAATGGCTCTCGAAATGAGGAAATCTCAATAGATTAGAAGCCATTTTAATTCTCACCATCCACCTGGTTTGGAATATCGAATATCGCCCGAAAATTTCACCCTCGCATTTGGAATCCACTTGGAATCTAATCGGTGCATCGCAATGGAATGAATCGATGTAATAACGAAAGAAGTGGAAAGAGAAGTTGCAGGAATTTTTCGGAAATTAATTGCAATTTGACCTGAAGGAAAGGAACAAGTGGATGTTAGGGAAAAGAGGGCAATGATTGAGGAGTATGGGATGGGAGCATTGGGGTGTAGAGGGGTGAGATATCTGCCTTGTATTGAAAAGAATTTAACGAACTCTCAGTGGACCAGTAAAGAAGAAATCAGAACAGATGAGCTATTAGGAGTTTTTAGAAATAAATCTCATGTGACGTTCTGGAAATTTCCATTATTTTCTGTAATGTTATTCTGGTCAAATTCAGTATTATGATTGAGAAGGTATTAATAAATTCTAATATTAAAATTTACATAAATAACAACTATAAAATTGATCAATAATTCTCGGTTTTTATGATTAATATAATACTGACCTTCAGTATTACTTAGAAAAATAATTTCTTACGATCTAAATTATTTTAAAAGATACGAAAAATGTAACTCTGTGAATACAAATTAAATTGTAGTCTTTCGTAGAGCATAGGGGAAACTTTTCCGCAGAATGAAGACTTTAGAAAATCTATATATTCATCTGACTAATTACACGAAAAACACTTATTCGAAGTATTAAATATTTAACGAAATAAACAACCTAATTTTATTCGCACCCTTGTGAAATTTGAGCTCATTTCACTGCAATAATCAACAATAAATGCCCTTAACATATATTTTAAAAATTTATGGGACTCTGAAAATATCTTTTAGGCATACAGAATTCGTAATTTATACTGTAATTCAAACTTCATTATTGTAATTGATGCATATTAAATCATACTTCGTTTTATATCAGTACGGATATTTAATATTTATAATTTCTAAAACCTCTCACTTTCCTACATTACATAATTTGTTGTCCATCTCTCTATAATCAAAAATATCTCAAATCTCTCTATACATTATCTCGATTACTGGATCCATAACGAATCAACAAACCCCTTTATGACACCCATCAAAGGCCCTCTTTATCTCAGGTATTCTCCTTAGAGATTCTTTAGCTTTTCATCTCTTTCCCAGCGTTCATTCTCGCATTATTTCTCCGATTCCTTAAGATTTCTCCACTCTTTATCCGTTCCCTCCCCCTGAGAACTTTGCGTCGGCAACCACTCTTCCATTCCCAACTGCCGACTTGGCTTATCCATCGTCTTCGCAGAGCCATGCGTCTTCCCCAGGCCACCTCCCACCTCTCCATCTTACTTCCCACTACCCTCCTTTCCAGACCGCAACATCTTAAAACAAACCCTCCCCCTTCCTTTCGACCTCTCTTCTCGCTGACCCCAGAATCGCCTATCCTTACCCATCCTTCTCCCGCTTTCACCCCCCGACTCCACCACTTCTTACTTTCTCCCATTCCCTCTCAAGGATTTTGCGCGGCATTGTCTGTAAAAAGGAACGAAGTTTTGTCCTTCGGGAACGTGTTAACGCTGGTCTCAGCCGCCCATTGTAAGCTTAACCAATTCCCTCGGAATTTATGCCCGTATCAGTGGGTTTTCAGCGGGGCCTCGTATATTAGCTCAAGTGTTTCAGTTCAGAGTTCACTTGCAAATTCGATGTCACGCGGCGTTTGGTGGAATTTTTATCTTCGCTCGGCTGAACCACATACGGTCCGTTTTTTGAGAAGATTTCTTTGGATTCTTTTAGTTTCCCCATCGGAAGGGGAAGTTTCCCCCTCAGTCAGCTGATCGCCTTCTCAAAATTCTTAAGTTTTACCGAGAGAAGAAGACAACTCTGAAATTGCCACTCTAATAGGATGAAAATATTAATGCGAATAATAGCGAACCATACGTAGGTTTGGGTATATATATTTTGAACCTTGACAAGTGTTAAATCCTTTCTTTGGTCATTCTACATTAAACTCCTGCCCATTTCCCTCTAAAGGAAATTTAAAAAAAGAAGTTTATTGGTAATTTTTTAGTGTAGTATACAATGCTTTAGAAATAGTATTATATTTTATATTCCGATTAAAAAATATTCACCAATGAGAAACATCTAAAACTCCTCCTAAAGATTTTAATTTTATTGGAGAAATAAATTAAATTGAATATATCACTGATAACTGAACAAATTAATTCACACCTTACATTCCAACCTCGTGAGTTGATCCTGGAGGCGTATGAAATTAAGATGATATTAGGAAAAGTATTTCAATATGATGATGCTATCGTAATAAGATATTACAATATAATATAATGAAATGAAATATTACTTTGTGACATAATCAACTGTTCCTCATATTAAAGATAATGCAAAAAATAGCGGAGCCAATCAATCTCTTCATAAGAAATTCTCTAAAATTTGATTCCTCATCAATCTCTTTAATTGCAATTCAGTTCCGAGGCAATTTAATACTTATAATCCTCACCTCCATCCAACGTCTACTCCGTTTCCATACGAAAACTCATGCGTTTCAAGTTCCAAAAACATTCTTATATTCGGCCCGACAAAATACTCGCGGAACCCAAAGAAAAAAAAACCCACCCCAAAGAACCGCACGCATAGTTCAAGAAAAAGATATAAATTTCCATCAAAAGCATTCTCCAAAAAAATAAAAGCGGAAAAAACTCCTCTTGCGAAAAAACCCCACCCGAAACTTGCATCCCCGAAAAATCCGTCTCGCAGAGCAATTACACTCCGTGAAAAGGATACCAAACAGTCACGTAACACAAGCGGGGAGGAGGAACCAACCCCTTGCCCTCCCGGAGATAGTTCCGATGCACACAAGTGTTTCCCTGAGCAGATGAGGCCGATAGTCTCCTGTTTCCTGACCGCCTTGCATACCCCCGCTTTCATATGAACGCGTCGGGTGCCGTAAATTCGCCCGACTCCGAAAAAACGAGCGACCGCGTAAATCAAGGTCGGAGGATAAGGCCGCGACCAAAGAACCGAGTCACCTTGTGCCTTGGATCGTCTATCGCACCCCATAACTCCTGCTACGTGACGGGAAAATACTGAAAGGAATTTCCCTCGGTCGGCCCATAACGCACGGATATTCGATTTGAGTATTTTACCCTCGTTTGTTGTTTTGCCTCGAAGTCCGATAAGAATTTGTAGATAAGGACCTTAAACGCATTTTTCCAAAGTAATGGGACGGTGGACTATCGCTTCCCTTGTATCGCCCGACGGTGGGGCAATCAATATTCGTCACCTGAATCTTTTTTTCCACAGCTCCACTTGTGTTCAAGGCGGGAAATAAATCGCCTGGGCTAATGCGCTATCTTGTAATTGGTGGATCTGCTTGGAGTTCTTTCCCTTGTCGCTGCGTGCTATCGATGCTTTAGATTCGGGGCGTAAATTTTTAGCTGTCAGATACGGTGGCGGCCTTACCGCGAAATTTCGTGAATTGCGAAATGCGCGGGATTGAATTTCTGGAGGTGACCAAGCAATAGGATATAGCACTTTCATGTTCGCGTGAAGTAATCACAAATATTTCAAAGTTGAATTGAACACTTATGAATACAGGATCATAGGTGTTTGCTAAAATATTATGGCAATGTAATATTCCGTAATATTCTATAAATATTATAAAATATTATGTAATTGTTGTTTTTCATCATATAATAAATATAAACTATATTTCCAAAAATATTATTCATATAATGAACAAATTGTATCTATATTAATTTTAAATATTATCCAGCATAAGAAGAGATGTTCGAATATCAATCAAGATTATATAAGCTTTATAAAAATCGAAAAATGTTTTTCTGAATTTTTTAATAAAACATTATAAAGGAATTTTCCCTAAACTCAGATAATAATATAATAACACGTATAAGGGTCAAAATTTTTCGTAACCCATAAACATTATAGTTAATCATTGTTATTATTTTCTTCAAATCATACTAATATTTGTCAAAGAAAAAGCTATAAGATTATTAATAAATGTATTTGTCAAAGTAAAAAGTTATTGGATTATTAATAAATAAAACAAGACACCCATAAAAGAAATACACTCAGCGTATGTTTTTGAACAGTAACCGATTAAACCGAGCTTGTGCGTAATGCCCGAAAATTCAATTCGAGTACGATTCATCTTGTCCAGGGCTCCAATAAAAGCAATCGGACAAACTCCCCGCAACGAGTCAATTTGTCTTCGATATCCGGGGACGAACATTTACGCTTTGACGCGCTGGAACTATCGAATCGGAGTAACATAAATTCGCACCTAACGACTCCGATTCACAACTCCTGCATCAGATACGGCGGTTCGGGAATAAATCGTGCCGGGAATAAAGGGAGGAGAGCCCGCTAAAATCCACGGGTACACCCAAAACCTTCCAGCGTTTCGCAACGAATGTTTCCAATTGGTATCGCTAAAATATAAGGAGTCCATATTTCTCCAAAAGCAATGCCTTTCACGGTCCGGAGTGCGTAGGAGGAGCACACATCTTATTCTTCTTCGGGGGGCGTCTTAAGGAAGATGCTCTCGCGGGACCTCAAATGGAGCCACAGCACTCTAACCATTCCTCCTCCCGCGGACCGCCTTCCCCACATCCCTCACTTCCGTTTCTCCAATTTATCTCCCCTTTCCTAGTCGCATCCCTCGAAGAAATGGAGGTATTAGATGCAGGTCTTAGCAACGGTTGCTATTGATTCCGTAAACAAATCGTTATTCTTAAAGATCGTAAACTACAAAGTTATGAATGAAGACGAAATTAAGCAACTAATCGTTGATAAGTACGTTTCTATGGTAATCTATTATTTCAACTAATTTTTCTTAATTATTTTCTTATTTATTCAGTCATGTTTTTCAATATTTATGTGCTAATAATGGCATTTTTTGATTTTTAATGCAATAGTGGTGTATGTTTAAGAATAAATTGTTATGATCTTTGTCAAAAATAAATATAATTTAATAAAGATTTTAAATACGTCAGAGGTAAGATTGGTATTAGATAGTAATAAAACGACAAGAGTTAGCAAAGAAGTAATTATGAGCTAAAATATAATTTCCGAAAAATTAAAAAATGAAAAAATTTGGGAATTTTATGAATTATATAAACCAAATACGTGGAGAAATTCAATTTTTATAGTAAAAAATAACAAGCCATTGATATAGAAAAATATTACACGTAAATCTTTAAAAACATTGCGTTAACATTAATAAAGAGTAAAAAATATAAAAAAAACATTACATTGGATTAAACTAGAGAGTACTGCAGGCTTTAAGGAATATGTGGAGGAAGATATACGCAATGTGCTAAAGGAACAGCACTTGAAGTATGGGGGTTAGTAAGAATAGGAGTAGGTAGGGGAGTGCGAAGAGAAAATAGAGCAAGTAAAATAAGAGGCTACAAAGTCCTTGTCCTTCCGCTATAACACATCGAGCCACCAAATCACATTCTCCTTCCAAGTGTCTTCCATGCCTTTAAATAGACCTCGCCTGGAATTGCCATTGTTACTCGCATTACCTCCTCACTTTGCTAAAGTTACCTGCTGTTGAAATTCCGTTTTCAGAGTTGCGGATCTCTCTTTAAGAAATCAATTTATGCAAATGTTTCTGTGGTCTAGAGAAATAATTCTCTCGTAATTTTTACGTTAAAAAGGAAGTCTCCGTTTGATTTTTCTGTTGTTTGAGTGATATTACATATTGAATAAACACTATTTTTTATGGATATTAAATTCCAATTAAGGAAATAAAATACTAGGTATTAAAATTGAATCCTTAATCTTACGAAATAATGGAGGATAATTCTTGACAGACGCAACCCATATTCCAAATTATTTACCGAAACTACATACAATCAAATTTTTAATGGAGAAGAAGTATTACTTTAGGGCTATAAGTGAAATATAAATAAAATAATTTCCACGATTAATTATTCAAAACAAAACGACAATATGAGAGACCATATCTAATTTAGCAAACATAATCGTTTCAATTATTGAGGCAAGAGCAAATTGTTTAAAAAAATAATAAATATAGAAGGTTTTAAATTCCAAGAGAAAATCTTGCGAATAAATAACATCCGTATTAAATTAATTTTGAAAATATATTATACTTTAAGATGGAATTAATTGATCAAATATATACATTTAGAGTCTCAATGTATATGTGGTTTTTCTCATTAGACTAAAATCATATCGTAATCATTTATATATAAAAGTAAAGAATTCATATTATAATATGACGTTCCTAATAAAGAAAGAATCCAAAACATAAGAAATAGTACGTCATATTTTTTACGGTAACTGATGAATACTTAAAATGCTTAGTTTCATATGAGATCAAATTAAGTTAAAATCTAGTAATGAACTCTAGTGTATCAGCTTTGTGAATTATATACATTTTCCAATGTTCCAACTTAACTCCAAAACACAGAAATCCCGCCGTGGATCTAAATCATCACGCTTTCCCCGCGCCCAGATTTACTCTTGAGAGAACCAATTTGAAAAAGCATCTCTTTAGCCTTATTTCCACGCACATGATCTCCGCCCAAATTCGAACCGTCATAAATATGTTCCCACTAAGATCCTAGTAGCCGTAATGTGTGTAGAAACGGTAGTTGCAAGTAGTTGGGGCTTGTGTAAGGGAGCGAGTGCGGGAGTAGAGAGGGGTTGTCCCGGTAGGAGGCGATGGGGATGGGGTGCAGCAAAATTGGAGACCAATTTGTAACCAGTTGTCACCTCTCTTTGACAGGCGCAGTAAATACGAAACGGACTGGGCTGTAAATCAGAGGAGGTGAGGTGGGTGTAGGCAGCCTCGGTGAGCGGGATCTCCTAAGAAGAAGAAGGCCCAGACTGGGAAGGGGGAGCAAAGGTTAGAGGGAGCGACGTACAACCGAAAGCCCATGGACCATTATTACTCAGAGAGGGATTTTAATGCGTGGATCGATAATTATTGCTTCCAAGTGTGATGGGGAATAATTGCTTGCCAACGCTACTGGGTGATTGAATTGAATGCAGCGACAATCAGATGTACTGAGCTATGTTTTCTGTTCTCTACGTTTAACTCTTTGTACTTATGCTCACTGTCCCCGATACAAGTAGATAACGCCCTTATCTAAGGAGTCTTTGTCTATTTATTTTTTAATACTTCTATTCATCATCATATTATGATATATATTATATTCCAGTTTGAGAGCCAAGGAATATAACTAAACAGTTTCTTGAACACGAAAATTTTTAGCAGCTTCTCCGTTTTAAGTAAAAACTATCTTGACGTAGGAGTACAGTAACATTATATTTAAGTATTTAAATTTATTATATTGAGAGCGAATGATATTATACTTTACCATTAATGAATAAATAAGTATAATTTGCCTCTATACATTGGTGGGTATATACGTGCAAATTAGTAAATATGTTTAGTTATTGTCGTAAAATATATAAAAATCTTGATACGCAGTTATATTTAAAGGAAAGATTGTCTTAAATATTTCTCTCTTTTTAAAAAATTCTTCTATGAATTCTGAAGTTTGTGGCAACAGTTAGAATGTTTTCTGCGAACAATTAAATATGTTGGCAAATAAAAAGAATGTGTAATTTAAAAATATAATTAAAAAATCCTGGATAACCCTTTTTATATATAGCGGCGAGATATTAATTAATATTAATATACACAGATAAATAATGTACAATTAGTGTATCACATAAATATTATTGGGTATTAATATCCTTCTAATATCTAATGCGCAAGATCGTTATAAATCATAGGTAGATATATAAAAAATCGTGCATAAAAATTATAATTTTAAAAAGAAAATCCATACGGATATTTCATACGTTACGGTGTGTGTAGGTAGTCCTTCAACATCTTTCAAATTTTAAACGTAATTTTCAGCACAAATTCTCAAATCCTAACGTTTGAGCATAAACGATAATCAAATACTTGATATGAAGTACTAAAACTTTGGAGAAATAAAAAGAAGAAACAAACGAGAGCAACCATTACGATATATCTATACCTTCCCATCCTAAAAAGATCCAAACCAAATGCAAAAAAAACAGCAGAAATAAAAGTAGGCGAGCAATACTAAAAAGGAAAGGGTGTTCGAGAAAAACGGGAAAGGAATTCGATATAAACGAAAGCTCCAAATGCATCGCGAAAATGGTATCGCAAGTGAACGGATAAGAAGACCGACGCGGACAAGACACTTGGAGAGCGAGAAAGAGGGGACATTTCGCACGAAAAAAAGTAAGATCTCAAATGGCTAAAGGATACGTGAGGACGTATCAGCAAATTCACCCTCGGATCAGGAAAAGATCGAACCAAAAAGGAATCGTAGTCGACCGTGAAAACATGAAATCTTTCGATGTTCCTCCACAGACTCTGGTTTCGTCCACTTAATCCGAAGAGGAGGAGGTGAATGTCGCGAGAATACCACTTCCACTCCTTCCTCTGGACCAGACATACATCATCGCAACCTAGTGATAACATGCGCCCCATGCAAATGGGCCGATAATAAATAACCTAGGGAGTGAAATGTGGTAAGACACAATACAACATTTTAATGAGAAAAGACTATCGAACGCTTCCATCGAATCGTTTTATTTTTAAATTTCCCCACTCTCTCCTCTTCCAGAGGTGGAAAGAAAGGAAAAACTCGCTGTGAGAGTATAAATCGCGTGTTCGGCCATTCCTTTACTCCTTCCACACTTGTGGGAGACCTAGGGCGCAGTGGAGGCATAATTATGAAGTGTTCGGTGCTTTGTAGCACGGTGAGAATCCAGGACGTTATTGAGGCAGGGAATCGGAAATGAATACATGAATCTCACTCCTGTGGAGAAGGGAAAAAGGAGGAAAAAGTGGTGTATTTTATGGTCTCCCATCCTCCTGCGAAAAGACCTCTTTGCACGAGTTTTCTGCGCGACTGTCACGGCCTTCTCGTCTCTCCTATCCTCATCTATTCCGTTGCGTTGATTGAGCATTTTCGCACTACCTCAGGTAGACGAATGTCTTTTTGTTTCCAACCTCTCTCTCTGTAACTTTCCGTTTAAATCATAATTTAAGAATGCAATTAATTCCCGGTTGCTACCGTCTCGTGGAAAATTCCCCGCGGAGAAAATTCATCGCTGGTAATGCCTATTAGCGGGAATTTTTTCGAGAATAATCTATAGGAAAGAAAAGTTTGAGGAAGTCTTTTTTTTCTCGCGTTCTTACTTGGTTCTTTGACGGAAAAAATCGCTTTTTATGTATTGGTGGAGGGTATTAGTAAGATTTGACTTTTTTATATATCTTACGTAATTTGTAAAAGGCGTTGTCATAGGGATGGAACATTCGTTATTATAAAATGGAGAAGACCACATTCCGTTAATTATTATTTACTTATTCTATGCTTACTATAGGAAAACCATTCTTCGGCAATAAATGTAATTGCTTGTCGTAATTAATCATTCTTGCTTCCATTTCAGATACTTTAACTACTAGAATCAAACTGTGCCAAGTATTTAATACTAAATAAATTATAGAAATACATTAATATAAATAAAGAAAAATTCCATAATTAATTGTATCTGACTGAAGAAGAACCTTGAGTATTCATTTATAGCGAGAATAAGCTAACAAAGAAAAACGTACTTGGTAAAAGTCACTGTTTAAAACCAAAGTACAAGTTAAAATAAAAAGAATAATTTATTCTACTAATATCAGAAATTTGATTGATGCGTTTGTGTTGTAATAAAAGGACTCTTAAATACTTTTATTGAGATAGTATAAATAACTCCCCCCCTCCTCTTTACGCGAATCTACTTCGCGCATCAGGTTACCATAGCAATCAAGCATAATTAGAATCCGAACGCGAGAAAAAAACCTTAACGAATCCCGCAAGGAAAAATTTAATGGGGTCGAAATCCACCACGTACTAAATCGGGAGAGGTGTTACATTTGAAAATTAAATGTAATAAATTTACGATTCATTCTTCAAGCCACCACTTTCGAATCCTCCAGTGTATATCCTCCATGGAGATTTTTCTATTCCTTCGAGCCAATCTCTCTCTACCCTTCGGAACACCCTATCGCCCTCAATTCCTCATCCTCTGACTGCCGATATATATAATAAGAGGTAGGCGACGTCCCGTGGTTCGAGGCATGCCCGGCGTTCCTTCCTCGGCCGCCCAATCCTCAGGACTCCCGCAGAGCGAACGGACAAAAGACGAGCAAGAAAGCATCTGTGGAGGAGTGGAGTGGGAAGGTGACGTTCCTCACCGCTCTCGCTATGTTTATGTTCCAACGGCGCTCATTATGCACAGCGTTATTAGTGGCTCACTAAGGTTTGCGCAATTATATAGTCTGAGGAGAGATGGACCATGGCACTCCGGAGCAACTTGAATGAGACATTTTGCATTTTACGAGCCCACGATCCGAGTGAGTTTTCCCTTTCGTCTTTACTACAATAACCAAATGGGTGTATGTTTTGCCCTCTCGTTAGTGCACCTATAATTCGTACGTCTTATTTATCGAAGGAAACGTTTTGCTCCTCATTCGGTACTTTAAGATGTAAATATTTTAATTGAGTTATTTTATTACGTAGTTATTAAGATCCTGACTTAAAAAATATAAGTCTTTATTCATTTATTTGTTATCGTCCTCTCCGATGAAATCTACCAAACTATAAATATACTCTATCTTAATAATTATTCTTTAGGCTTGACACCTCTTACGTAACGAAAATCAGGAAAAAATAATATTTTTTTACGAAAGCTCTTTGAGAGCAAAATTAAATTAATAGTATTTTAACTTAGATTTTAAAAATTTTATTATTTTAATTAATAGTTTTATAGAAAACTTTAACATTCATATTTTATTTTGAAATACTTATGCAGCACGAATTTTCGACTGTTATTTTCTGTCCTATATAATCAAGGAGTTGAAATATAATTTAAGTAATCATCTGTTGTAACTTAAAGTTAATTTCAGCTCTTATGCGAACTTTATGCTATTTTTTGGCACAGGTTTTAGGCATGGATCACAAACCAAACAAAAATATGTGTTTTATGAATAACTACGAATCAAAACATGTTCTTCTGAGGGAAGCGATACTTTAAATAACACCAACCAATAGCAAATCTACATCCTAGGCATAATTGATAAATAGACATCGCATCAAATCAATTGCTTCATGTTTTAAACATATCTAAGGCTCCATGACAAAACGACCACCCTTTCTGGGATAATCTGCACGCTACTCCGGGACGTCCAGAGCTTTGAAAATTTCAGGAATTTTTAAATTACTACCCCCATTAATATAATGCCCCATAAATTACCCGATCCCATTGTCACTCATTTTTTTCACCGATGCAAAAGGTCCACGGCATCCTTTCTTATTGCTTTTCGAATAGTCGAGAGAAGAAGTTAAAGAATTGCCACTCTTTCCCTTCATAAAAAACCCTCCGGTCCCATGCTGCACTCTTAAGCAGAGTCCATTTTTCGACCCTCGGATACCGTTTTTGAAAATTTCGGAGTCGACGGACATCGATCTCTTTCTTCGAAAGCTCACGACCGAAGGCCTCGATACATTGCGGGCCCCACTCGCGGGTATATATCACTAAAGGGGTGTTCTCCAAGGTACTGTGTTCGCACCCCCCGCTGAGGGCCCCCTCCCTCGGGCTCTAATGCCCTTCCTTGTCTCCGCTTCGCCTAATTTAGTGATTGGGTCACATTCGCCGCCGTTCGCATCCATCGTGATCTCTCGTGATTGGACCCAAACGCACGAATTAAGTTCCATTAACGATGACGCGCGTCAGGTATTTCCAATATGGCATCCATTTATTTAAAGCTTCGTTCCCGCTGTTGTTACTCCGAGTGTTTTGAAGGGAAGCATAAATAAACGGATTGTAAAAGGGACAGATGTTTGATCACGACGAAGTAATTATCAATTGAATTCGTAAGGAGGCTCTATCTACTTAATCCTGAGGTTGCTATCTCAATATGGAGTACCTCTTAGGTAAGCTAAGCCATGAGGCACCTGTCAATATTTTAACCAAATTACGAAACAATTATTCAATAAAAAAATAGATTCATATTATGATACGGAATGCGAGAATACTGTTATAGCACTAATCTCAATTTGATTAAAATACATAACAACCGTTGTATACTTAGAAATCTCATATTTATTTTTCATTGAGTAACCATGGATGTTGATTTTGAAGTGCGTCGTCATACATCTACACAAGTCTAGAAAATAACACAATCCATTGAGATATTGTATCATAAATAATGAAATTTAAAAACCAAAATTCTTTCACCTGTTTCTTTAAATATTTGAAATTTTTTATGATAATGATCCTCAGCCTCTTAATAGAATAGATTTCAGTGTAAATCGCACTGCGATCATGTAGTAAATCCAAGGTGACTTTTAATTTTGTTTAAGGGAAAATTGTTTGGATAGATATAATATTTACATTTTCACTTCCTTTCGCACAAAAGAATATTAAAGAGAATTGTGGGAAAAGCAGTTAAAGAAGAATAGATAATAATACGTAAAAATTAGAAATTCTAGTCTAAGTTTGTTAAAATAGTATACGACTAAGACAGAAGCTTAACTACGAAGACATAGACACTTAAAATTTACAAATTAACTATTCAATTATCAAAATTTATATTTTAAATATGAGCTTTATTATACTTTATGGGTTCGGTTTAAAAGCTCAAGCGGTTGAAGACCACGTGGTATCATTACAAGATACATTTGCGACTTTCGGATTTGAAATGAATAATCCAGGCAAGTTATTCAGGGAAAAGTATGAAATATATAGTATCGGATATAATGAGAAAGTGGGAATGGGGCGGGACAAAGACGCGGTGGATGTCAGGAAGATATAGGACCATGCAGAGGAAGAAATATACGGAGATGGACGACGGCGGGAGGTGGGGAGTCGCAAGTGAAAATTGTTGGGCATGTAACGATAAGAATTAATGCGCTTTAAAGACATCCAAGAAGACGTGAGCACGGTGCACGGGCACTTACTCCACCGATTGTGGCCTTAGTTGCCGTGAGCTTTCAGTAGGTTGCGATCTTCATTGAATTTCACTTCCCTTATCGAATTAAAGGTATGGCAAGGGATGGAGATATCGGTAAATTAAGGAATGCTATTAAAAGCGACGAATTTATAGTTCATGTAGATGCGATGCATCCACGCTTCTACGAAATGTATCAAAGTGAATATCTAATGTTCTACAGATGATATCAAAAGCAATATTAATCGATATTTAACGAATGTTACGAAACGAATGAACGTATTAAATTGAATTATTGAACTTGAAGGAAAAAGAAAATAAAGCATAAAAAATCATTCAAATTGTTTTGGTAACCTAAGTAAACAACAGAGAATTTCCATAGCATAGCAATCCATCCATAGCAACGCTATAATAAATCTCTAGCTGTATAATTTTCACTGCTATTTAACTTCTTTAGGGAAATAGTTTTTCTTCCTCATTTACGACTCTGCAAGGCTATAGTTAATTTTTAAAATTTTCCAACTCCGTTATAGAAGTCCATTTAAATAAAAATACGAATAACATAGGTACGATACCGGACGGGAGTGTTGCTTAGCAACTTGTTTGTTGGCACTGAAAATAGGAATATGTTTAGAATTTTGAAGGAATAGGCGATTATCGGAACATTTTAGGTGTGATATAGTCAGGTGCGCCCATACCCTTTCGTGTCCATATTACGAGGAAATGATAACCCATGTGTTTTACACGTGAGAATATGTTTATGTGAGCTCAGGCTGTTGGTATGGAGAAGCGATTGCTTCGGCGGAAATGGTTCCAGGAAAACAGACCGGAAATAAAGAATTAATCAAAGTAAGTGACCCATGAAGGATAACGACAGCATTGGTCACAATTTATGGAAAGCTTTCACAAAAGGTCAGTGAAGAATGCTTACATTAGTTCAAGTGGGTGGAGACAGGTGGCAGCAAAGAAAGATACACATCTAAAGACAGTGATATGGAATGAAAAACTTAATAGAACGGAATGAAAAGGAAGAAGCCAAGAATCATAGGGGAACATTAGTGTCGCATTTGATGTGATCGCAATAAATTATCACCGAGTCATCTATTAAATTCAAACAAAAAAGGGTATTTGAAACAAAGAAAACTCGAATTACTAATGAGCTAGACCACTAATGATAGTTTTTAAAGCTTCGGTATGATAAATAGTGTGGTTTTGAGGAACATTTTATCGACCACATATTCATAAAACTAATTTACTGTGAAGAAAACATTTTTTCTTTGCTATCATTGGCATCTCTTGTTTCCAAAATTTAGAGGAACATTATAACGAAAAAATGGTACAAAAAAGGAATTTTTGCTCCTTTCATGGACATTCAGAATAGATATACTCTCGTGATATTCCAAACAATAAAGCAGTATAAGTTTATTCCACTGACAAATTTAGAAGTAAAAACTAAAAATTACAGTTTTCAAATCAAACTACTGAACCCATTGAAGGACATGAGAATATTCGGGAATATAAACCTTCAGGAGATATTTAAAAGAATTACTTGTTCAAAATACTCTTCTAATTGCAATTATTGATGATTGTTATATTCCTTTCTCATTGTTGATATCGATAAGTTACATTTCTAAAAATGTATAAACTAACTCTTAATCGAATAAAGTCAATGTATCCAAGGGCAACGTTCATTTAGGTTATTATTTATTTTTAGTTATCTATGTTATATAGGTAATATAATAATTTTCATGTATATCCTCCGTTGTTTGATAAACGATATACTGGTAAGATTACAAACGAAAAATAAGTTTATTTATTATGAAATATATAGAAAAAACTCGAAACCAATTTGAATACATCTTTCAATAAGATACTTGTTTAAGTATAAGATTTAAGTTCTAGCCTGAAGAGAGGCAGTCTTTCATGCTGTGTGCAGCTGTATCAGAGGAGCACAGAAACACGATATACCTTGCAGACATTAAAATGATACGGATAAATTTAAAAAAGGGATCCTATACAAATGCATTTTCGTGAGAATAAATTATAAATGGCACATATCTTCTCAGTGCCAGAAAATATCTGAAACTTAGGTGGTTTCTGCATTAAAAAATTCTTATGCAATAGAAGAACACATCTTTAAAATACAGCTCTCATAGAATAGGTGATTCCAATAAATCTCTCAGATATATTCGTCTCATTCAACAACAAACCTCAGCGTGAACATCTTCGAGTGACTATCTCGAACAGCATCATAATTTTTAGAGTGTAATTTTTTGCAAGGATCCTTTTAAAGGAAAAGATGACAATAGCGAAGTAGTATATCATATCTTTTTTTCTGCAAGAATTAAAATTCGAGCGGTCAATTCTATTTTTTTTCCGACCTGATGAGGACATCGGAACTAATGCACGAAACGTGAGAATCGGTTTTGGGAAGCACTCCTAGAAACCGTGATTACGTCACGGGTCCCTTCAGGGAGCGAGCGTGTGTTTGTGGGTGATGTCGGGAAAGAGAATAAATCTCGGAATGGTGTATCCCGAGCGTGTGAAAAGAGACCGGGGAAACGGTGCGTTCCACAGGTGGCAACAAGAGAACATTATGAAAGGGCGGTCGAGGGAGTGCATTGGGATTTCAATGAAATGCAAGGGAATCATGGAAGCACGGCGGAGAGAGAGGATCTGGGGAAAAGTCAAAGGAAAGTTAGGGAAGGACAAACTATATCGCCACGGTATCCTATCTTATTATTAAATTTAACCGCCAAGAGATTTCTTTAACGGGAGAAGTAGAATCTACAGTGTAGAAAATAAATAATGAAAAGAAGTAAATAACAAAGTGTTGCTATGGGAATCTAATAATAATAATTATAAAATGCAAATGATTGAAAATGACCGTTTTATAGAATTATATAATTGCTTATAACTGTAAGAATTAAATTGTATGATGGTTTCGTAACTGTTTCTCTTTCCAATCTATTTTTTAAAAATGAATCACTTCCTCAAAACTGTGCAATCTTAATTTTACTTACGTACAATTGATTTCCATTATTCATAACCCAATAATGGCTATCCTCTAAGATTTCCTTCTTCAAACAATGGTTGAAATAATTAGTTCAGAGAATATAATTAAATCAACGCCAGAGTAATTGTAATCTAACAATGTTTCACTAACAATAAGTAGTAATAACTTTGTTGAAATGCAGTTTAAAATGAAAGCAATTTTAGGAGGGATGCAGTATGTTAATTTGCTTCACATTTTTACTCATTGTATCATAATTAACTCACGAATATAATGAAAAATAAATTGGCTCATTTAATAAGAATTTCAAGGAGATTGATTATTTCCAAAGAGATTTTTGATTTAATATTATTATCATTGTATCAATATCGTTGGTGCTTTCTCTTTTCTCACTTAAGGAAATTGCCGTACGATTATGAGATGGATGCGAAGAAAAATATTTTTCAGCATTCTTCAGTAACATTAAGCAGAATCCAATGCATAAAACTCCTAAACTCCCAAATCCAGTTCTGCTGGAGTAGAAGAAAGAACCAAGTATATTTTCCACGCGTGACAATCCACGCTGGTTCTATGCTTCATCAAAGTGTAAAGAATTTTTCTTGGATTGAAACGAATCTATAGCAAATCGGAGGCCGGGAAAATCCGAATTAGGATCTCGGAACGATTTCGAAAAGAAATGGGTTGATTTGGTTCTCCACGATTTCTATTCGAACGGATCGAAGGGTCCTGGAAACGGGCGATAGAGAGGAAAGAATGTGGACGCGGTTATTTACGATTTTCCAGAAGACGTATGGAGCTGTTGCTTCCTGCGGAGAAACCGATCGACTTCGTGAAGAAAGGTCCATATGCGCGAGGGACTAATTTGGGGGAAACCTTGGAAGTGCTGTTGCTCGGAAACGCTTCTTCCAAAACCAAATAGAATGTTTCGACGTTTTCGAAATATCTATTCTTGTTATATGGTGGAGTTTTCACGATTGCATAACCTACACGCTTACCCAAGTACTTGCGTAATGATTTAACTTTGATTTCAACACTAATCGATCAATAATATCAATCGATATTATCAATTATAACTCGAAGGGAAAGAATTTTCCTCAGTATACGTTTTTGAGTCCTACATATTATATATCCATATTTAACATAAAAGTTTACATTGAAAGACATATATCTATTATATCGTAATTAAACTGATACTAGTTTGATTAATTTGCATTGGTTGATAATTGTTTAATAGAATAGCAATGAACTTATCTTTAATTCCCTTAACTTTTCAAATGGAGGACGCTATATTACTAATCCCACAAACATTTTACTAAAAATTAGTTTAAAATAACTAAAATTATATATTTATCATACATTGGAACAACATGTGAATACTACGAGAACAAAAAACGTATCTCATATCAATTATTAAGCGAGCAGGAATTAAAAATTGAAGTAACAATCAAATAATTATGTAGAAAGAATCATTTTAAGCTTTCGCAAAGTTATTGTTAGAGTTTTTGCGATTTTTAAGCACTATAGTAACCATGTAAACAGTAAATTCAACAATTGCTTTATAATAGACCCTAGGTTTCAATATAAATGTACGATTCTTTTCGAATGATAACAATCATCATCACGTAAACTAAGATTAATTAAATTGTATCAATCCCTTGCCCAAAAAATACTGGTTATTCAATGGCATATCATCCTAATAAACCACAAAGAAAACACCTTTCTAATAGGAAACTATGAATCCATAACAAACATTACTCTTTCAGACAGTGGGCGTTGCCATGGTAAAAAATCGCACATTCCCCTCCATACGTTAGCGCCGAGCGATCGGGTTAACATCGATGCCTATGCAACGGCGTGTTCGGAACATTCCGTGAGCAGCATAAGGTGTCGGAAGAATATGAAAGGGCGATGAATGATAGACGGGGACTGGTTATTGAGAAGATAATGGAGCGACTCTTTTGAAGGCCACGGAAGCTATACATCTTTACGATTCTTTTGATCAGTCTTTTTCCATCCCTCGCCCACCACCACCACCCGCACGGCTGGATTTTCTCCTCTTATATCTTCCACTTTTTTCCCTACGCCCAGTTCGGAGGAATTCTCGCTCCGTTGGGTGGCGTTTCTTTCATTCCTATCCGTTGAGAGGCATTTCCACTCACTTTTGAGATATTAAGGTTTGTTATAATTTCGATGGCCAATTTTACATTTCCTCGGAGCGACTTGTTTAACGGGTCCCATCGAGACGGGTCGTTTGTTACTTTGACTCGATTATACGCACAAACACTGAGCGTTTTAATTCGGAGTATTGAATATCAATGAATATTTCGTTTATTTTTCGAGGCGAAAGGATTTACATGCAGTTCTCGCCAAAGATGGTTTGATGAGTGTAAAAAGATCGGAGGGATGATGCTGTATTAATTACAGGAGTTTAGTTGATAAAAACGTGGAAATAGTTATCGTAAATTAGGTATAGTTTCCGGTATTGGGATTAATTCAAATATAACTCGTAATGGAATTTTTAAAACCCAGTTTCTGTAGAAGTAGAACCAAGCAGGCATAAATGATGGAGCTGATGAAATGTTTAACCTTTAATTGAGATTGAAAAAGCATCTTCATTTTATTCTATTGAAACTCCTCCTTTGTGGAATTGGGATATATATATTGGCACGACTTATTATACGTATCTTGAAGGGAATGAATTGAAGTGTAAATTGAGATGAATCTTCAGAGACCTTAATGTACACATTCGATCGAGAGTTCTTCTTTATTATAAAGCATTCGATGACTTAATGACATTATATTTAAAACATATAATGCAGCAAATTTATTTCGTATTCTAAACTGGATTTACTTTTTAGAATAGAAACAATAGAATTTGAAAGATTCATCAATGAAAGAGATTCATTGGAATTCATTCACAATGGAATTCGAAAGATTTATGATATCTATGGTAAAATTTCTAATAAAGTAGGAATATAAGTTAGTTATAGGAGACTTACAGAAATGTTTGAATGTATTGGGAAACATGAATGACATAATTTATCATTTGACCTCATGAAGAGTTGGAATCGACTGAATTGATTGCATCAAATTGGAAACGCGAGGTTAAATTGGGAATCAAATGTAAGGTATTCACAAGAAGGTATATATAAAATTATTTATCTCTCCCTATACAATATTTCTTTCTCCATTGTTCGCAAAGTATCACCCCCTGAGTGTTGGAGCTTATTTAACAACCCAAAAACCAATGCGAATTACTGATTACGATAAAAGGCAAATAAAATAATTTACTGAACTTTCAAATCCCAATTTAGCTCAAGGATATCGGTCTATTTTTTACTGGAATCATTTCATAAGAGAAGCAGGTGTTGCGTTATGAAGATATTTAATTTACGACTCAGAATTGATCAATAACTCAGTTATCGGTGAATAAATAAAACTACAGAGTTATACTTTGAATGTTTCTCTAACCACTTTTTAACACTTCTACCCCTCTAACCCATTTCCTGTTCTTTCTTCCCCCTCCTACCAATACACCGAAATCCTCGGTCCTCCTAACCAATGGGCCAGCACCATGCTGTGAAAACTTATTGAAAGGAAGGAGGAATCGGAACCACAGATTGTAATCCCCTTCTACTTGTCCTCTCCAGGCCTTGGGAAGAAGATGCATTGGTCGCACATGCGTAAGAATACGTCCTTCCTGCCGTGTTTTTCTCCTTCCCCGAAATCCGCCGATTCCACCCACCACGCCTCCGAAATGAAGCCAACACGTAACAACCAAACCGCCCTGTCGTTTTTAACTTATTATTGGACCTATATCCGCGTGTAAGTGTAACGTAATACGCGCGAAGAGAAACGAGTTATGGAAAACTGAGGAAGCCTTCGGAAAAGGGAGCCAATTTATAATCAGAGACATCATTATTTTCGTGTTTGTGCGTCATTTTTTCGGCGCGAAAATCGGACAAGGGAATACGTCAAAAGCGACAGGCGACGGTTCCGCCACGGCGAGCAAAAAGAATACTACGGATTATAAAACTCAAAAACTCAGTTCCCGCGTCGCAACCGGCCATAAATTTTAATTTACGGTCGGGACTCGACCAATTGCCAATACGTTTTTGGAATTAATATATGCGACCGCGCGGGGGAATGATTTACGGAGTTGTTCGATCGAAATAATTGGCGCGGGAAGTTTCGATTCCGGTTCGATATATTTTTTGGGATTTCGATATATCGAAAGGAAAAATGCCCCGTTTGGTAAAGGGCGAGGTCTTTTTGATATCGATCTCGAAGTATTTCGTAAATAAACTCTTGCGTTAAGGAAAAAAGTACTTTTTGGGCGAGGCTTTCGTATTTTTTTGAGAGTGGATTATTCGCGAAAGTGAGATCCAGTGATTACACTCGCGAATCTGTTGAAATATGAAAATAGAAGAAACGCTTTCTCGCCTCCAGTAATTAACCGCGAACGGCTTTAATAACTGTTGTGAGGATAATTACCGAGTTGGGAATAGAATGCGTTGACTATTAAAGGTCGTATTAGTCATAGTAATGGCTCCATGTCAACACTCAACACAATAAGAACGTAGGCTCTCTGGAGATCACGCGGGTGTTTTAGGTACTTTACCCCGTTCACCGGTAACTTTCACTTACAATTACCTCATATATCCTCATGTTATACTTTACGAAAGCTATTAGCTATAGCTTTCGTGATATATTGTCATGGTTATTTCAGTGGAATTATCTATGGGCAATGAGGGGAATAGTGCAGATGAACTTTTAATTAGTTAAACCGAGATTATCTTGTGGAAATAAATTTTTCTTTTGCCTTTTAAACTTTTGCTTTCCATTATGCGGTGAGGAAAATTCGAATTTTACGATACATAAGATCGCAATTGTGCTTTTTTCCCAAGCAAACTACTGATTAAAAAAATATTTTAAATACCGTTTTCACTCACAGATTATTCCACAGAACTTAATGAAAAAATGAGAGTACTGCTTTACTGAAATCAAAGATATAATGGAGTTAAATTTAATGCCTATTAATTGTTTTATAATTCACATTACTTTGCTGAAAATTTATTTTTAAAGAAATCAACTACGTAAAAAAGAAGGATGCCCTATTGCTTTGAATAGTTAAAGTCATATAGGAAGCTAATTCTGAATTTATAACCTCTAACTATGAATTAATGTTATATATATTTGGAAGGAAAAAGAATATTTAACATCTAATTAGTGATACAAATATTTCCCCATTATATACATACGTATAAATTATAGAAATATATTGGATTATATAAAATCTTAAGCCTTTTCTTGAATGATAAAATATCTAACAATTTCAGGTAAAGCTGATTCAATAAATCATCAAAATTGAAAATATAATTACCACACTGCATATGAGTCCAAAAATATACAACCTTAAAAACTGTCGAAATTATCTTTGGAAAAGTACTTGGGAATAATTTTGATAGTTATCCTATTTCCCTTTCTCAGTGTATAAAACCCAGGTGCTATTTAATATTTCGAATTGGAAAGAAAAATAAAAATAAGTGAATAAATAAATTATAGAAGATGCTTGGTTAACCTTCTCTAAGAGCATATTAATACGTAAAAATCTGAAATATAAAATATTATTGGACCTTAAAAGGTCAAAACAAGCAACTAGCTTTCTTCCTCAGTCTTTAGTTTAAGTAAATCGTACTTTTTCGATTTTCGTCTCAAACACATTCAGTTCTTAAGTTGAATACAACGACATTTCGAAAACCTTAATCTATTTCATTATTCACTATTCCTTATCATTTCTACATATACGCAAAAAACACATCAGTACCGGAGAACCGATATCACCCCTAAATTCAACCTTCCTTGCGCCCTGCTCCCTTCAGAAATGAAAACCTTCGTTGTAATTACCCACGTTGAAATCTCCCATAGTGTAACCCACACACCTTTTCCTCTACGCTTTCTCGTAAGGAACTTTGCGAACCTACGCTAAGACCCCCTCCCCCTTAGCGGAGCACATCCACACAATCGTCCGAACAGATGAGTGACGACCGGCGCTGGAATGAAAAGTCGGAACCCCTGCCGTCGCGAAACCAATGCCCGTGTTATCCCCGGCATTAGCGAGTCGCCCAGCGAGAAGGGGCAGCACAATGAGTGGAGCGCGTTCATAAATAAGAGAAGAATCCGAATATATTACGGAAGGCGATAAGATTAAAGGTGTGCGGGGGAAAGGAGAAAAAAATCTCAAAAGCTCCGATTTATGCACACCCATTGTTGAGATTTATTGCGTGAATGGTTTCGCGAGATACGCCGTGGAAACTTAATACGAAAGAATGCGTTGAAATATTTTTCGAGGAGAGGAAAAAATGCGACTCCGTTTCGAAATATGGGAACTCGATAACGCGGTTTGGCAACTCGCGGAGGGTTAACAATTGTTTCTGAATTATGAAGGCGATTAACTTCTCTCTATAAGGACACGTGCGTGATCAGCCACGCCACGTACATTCGTGTGAGTGAGGGGCTAAGAAAAAGGTAAATTTCAAGAATTAAACTTATATCAATTAAGCTAATATTGTATGATATTCTATCTATATAAACACTAATACTGATTAAATAAATAAGTGAAAATATTTTTAAATCGGGATTTATAACACAGACTACGTAGAAAAATTAAAAGCATACAAATATTCTTAATTTAAGACGTACAGATTTTTTTACGTAGGAGGTTGGCGGAGAAATGGAATACCACGCACAAGGACGAATTGTATGACTTGCAAACGATTCTCAAGGAATGAAAAAAGCTTTACATTACGTTATTTTAAAATGCAGTACATTAAAAAAGAATGCACAGACAGATTAAATGCAAGAATAGTATATTTTTGAAGATAAAACTAAAATCATGAATTAGTTAAGTACTTAATATACTGCCACACGACTTCAAAATTCCAATTCGTCATTTTCAGTAGAGAAAATATTAAAATACAATGTATGATTCAAACCTATTCCCGCTGGTTAATATCTAAAATTGCTACACTGCCATTAAATATATTTTTGTAATCGAGAATTAACTACGCCTTACTGCTCCCATTGAATTATAGCCCGAGTACGCTCACACTTGAACAGACCCTATAGCACTCAAGATATTAAAATAGATACTTGTTGAAAGCGGAAGAGTTTTAATGGCATAAATAAAAAAAATCACCGCTAATACATTAGCCCGAGAAGATCGGCTCTATAGCACGAGGAGACTTAGATGCCTGATATACTAGTTCCTCTGAAAAGAACCAGAATTAATGGTGATGATGATATTCAGTTTATGATTCTCCGATAGCGTATGAAAATTCATGCTTTAACTCGGCGATTGTTCGGGGGAATCCAATCTGGTGTCGGGGCCACAGAAGAACTCGTAATGGTGCGTCTAATACGCGGGGAAAACTCCGTTAGTTACGAGCGGATCTATTTTATATGCCACATTTCCTCACGCTCTCACCAGGAATCAAATCGTCGTCTCGGGCCTTTGGCGAAAAGACCGCTTTATCGCCGGGGTCGAAACGCGGGATAAATCAGAGGCACCCTGCGTAGTAAAAAGAAATTAGTAACGACCGCGGGACACGCCCATCTTCGAGGTCATCCTCGGTATTAGTCTCCGGCAACGGCAATCAATTAATCCAGGTATCGGGCCTCGGAAAAATATGTGTATCGAAGGTCGAAGCGTAGAGGTAAATCACTCGGGCGAAATCGGATTCTCTGGCGAAGGGGTTTTTAAGCTGAAACTAATTGCGTGACGGCGGGGGAAGGCAACGCGACCAACCCATTACCGGAGAGGTGGCTTCGAGAAATTATGTGGAGTTGGAGATTTACAGCGTGTGATTGCTGCCTTTTATGGAGCTGCGTTCCCATGATGCCTTCTTATCTATCATGCCCACTTCGAGGGGGTCTCCCGCCTCATCAGCCGTTTTAAATTGCGTTTTCATCGTATTTCAAGGAGGCGTCATGCGTTATGAAGTCGCTATTAGCCGTCCGGGGTTCCCTTGCGACTGCCCCGTGCCGGGACCTCCGATGGGAATCGTTCCAACTTTTCGATTCGGGGAAATAAAAAAATGGGCATTACCCGTGTTTAGCGCTAAGCGGGGGATTCGTAAATTTCAGCGCCTTTTAAATCCAATTTCGCCGCGTGCGGATCGCTTTATTACAATGTAGCCGAGGCGAGATAAACTTTGTCTCGCGGGAGAAAATTGTATCGCGAATGTTCTAAGTGTTCTGGATTTTCATAAGTTGTGTTCTGATTCCTATATTAGCTTCGGGGATACGTCTGTGATATTGGTTTTTTTTTGGGAAAAGGTTTGCAAAAATTCCAGAAATATATGTCTTCCTTGTAATAATGAAAAGATGGAATTGATATTTTTTAGTTAAGTTATTTCTGATCCTAAAGAAGAAGTATTCTGATTGTATATGCTTCACTGCTTTCTAGAACAAGCTAGAAAAAGAGTGTAAGATCGAATAATAATTGATGCTAAGTAAAAACTGGCGAAAATCAAAAAAATAAAGACAACCTTAACGCTATTTTAATAATATACTGTCCTCGCGCATTAATACGTTATTCTTCTTCAGTAAAATAAAAATATCTTTGTAGTAGCAAATCCTAATATATGTATCATTATCATATCGGAAATATCAGATATGTTCCATCACAAATCATATTGCAAAACAGCCATATATCTGTTCACTTCTTTAGATATCCCAATTACTTATTCCTTTCAAAGTATTATTTGATTTGCAAATCCTTGCAAGTATGAAATCAATAACTTATCATACTAAGTAGTTTTTACTTTCGTCTCATTTCGGACAATCGTCTCTACAAAGTAACATATTAATATAAATATTGATTGATGATATTTAACTCATTGGTCTAAGAGATGAGCCGATAAATATAAATAGATTGTTCCAAATATAGTTAATAGTTTTAGATCTTACATAATTGAATAGTTGTTTAAGTATATACGATTTATAAGTATAAGCTATCTCTTGTTAATAATAATTCATAAAATTCAAAATAATTAGATGTTTTAATGACTTCATTCTTATTCGAAAATTTCCAAGTTCTTTCCCTACAATGGGTTTGAGGATGACTCACTTAAACCACATCTGGAAAATAAGAATTCATGAAACGTATTTAAAACTTATGAGCAGCATTAGCATGGAAAGGAAATATCGTACCATTTCTTGATTTATGCTCGCCCTTAACGCAGTATCGATTCGAAATGTTTCTATTTATCATGCGTGTTTTAATGGAAACAAAAGTAAACTGTCTTCTCTGACTGACCAACAGATGAACCACTTTGACATCCAGAAAGTGTACCTTCGCTTTTACAAATGTCTCCTTAAACTGAATAATAAATTTACCTCTCTCCAAGAGGCAGAATCCTCTGGTCATTTCCCTGCTCTCCTAAACTCAGTGTCCGCACGTCCGAATGGGACAGGGCTATTTATCCGAGGGCATTTGACCATGAACGAGGGGTGCATTAGACGTGCCGCGAAAGACGATGGGAGTCTTTAAAATAGAAGATGGGGGAAGCGAGTAATTAGGAGAGCGAAATGCAGGCAAATGAGTCGAGGAAAACGAAAAAGGGCCAAAGAAAAGGTCAAAAGAGAAAGGAAAGCATACGAAGATTTATTACGAAAACGACTCTCGAAACTTAATCTTTCTAACGTTCATTGGAATAATGTTGTCTCCTGCACACTTCGGTTGCTAAGGTTAATTACAACTAACGCTTGTCTATTACGGAAAGTGTAAACAATAATACGATTGTTATATAGTTCTAGGCTATTAAAATTCATCGATTTATATACTTACGTATTAAAAAATTTATATAATTTAAGACATGAAAATGAAACAAATTTTATTAACACCCTTAAGGTTCCCTCTTCTCTTTGGACCAAACTCATCAATACGTATTTTGGATTCTTTGACTACTTATGTCAACCTAAATTGAGGTTTCATAATAAGTCAAGCTCTAAACAAGATGGTTACGACAAAAGAATAAGTCGAAGTAATACTAAATGTTGACAAACTTAAAATATTCGGTGTATAATTTTTTGACACTTGGGCTACATTACAACATTTAACAAACCTGAATTATTTTGAAAATGATCATTAAATTCTTATCATAATATGAACCTATCATCATCAATTTTTATCTTGATACAGTTAGATGTTTGCAATATTCGAGTTTGATTAGAGTCTATTTGGGAACGCTGTAAACATACCTTCCCGCGCCTATTGCTATGGATTAAGAATCTTCAAAGATGTCGAAACATCATAATAAATAAATAATACTACGTCTTTTTTCTCCCATGACATCATACAAGTTGGATTGAGATATTGGGAAGAAAATTATATTGAGAAAAAAATGAAAGATAAAATAGAGAAAACATAACAACGAGACGATATGAAATGAAATTTGACGGAAGAAAGCAATCTTTGGAGATAAGTAAAATTTATATGGAAATACAACGCGTAGGTAGACGGCAAATTTGGATATCAAAGGCTGGGGAGTGGTCGAGTGAAATTGCCGAACGAAAGAAGCAGTGCGAAATGGAATTGCACGGAATAAGATAGTGAAAAGGAGATAGGGAGGATAAGAACAGTAGAGTTATGAAACGGATATGTGAGATGAAAAGAGAATCGGAAAATGCGCCTAAATGTTCAATGTCTCGCTCAGTGGAATAATATTACGAGAAATCGCAGTTCGTGACTTCACGGTCAAGAGGAGTTGATGATGATGCGACTGCAGATGGGAAATTGCTTCCTTTTTCTCTTGCGAACTCAATCCAGGGTTGCATTTGTTAGCGTTGTTATGGATACATATCTGAGAGTTAAAACACACGAAAGTTATTTATCTATGTCTTAGGAATGAAGAGAATGGAATACTTGACAACATAATTATGAACTTAAAGTCCATATGCGTAATTTAATGATATTTTTTAGAAATAACTCTTGATTAACAAGAATATTTACGTAATCAAAACCAGGAATATAACCCTTTTTACTACAAAATGGATATATAAATAAAATAATGTTTTTCGTCTATATATCAACGTCCGAAATACGTATATGTTTATTAGCGGATTAATTCTATGCCTCAAATTAATGGTAGAATAAATTCAATTCATATACACTGCAAATAATAAACATAAAGTAAATTTAATATTATATAGAGTGTGTAAACCAATTTTTCTATAAAAAAGAACCAGAGAACAGTAACATTAACAGTTAAAATTCCAAAAGAATTAGAAAATCATGTAAAATCAAACCAATATTTGAAAATCTTGTTGAGCACTATAAAAGTAACAGAAATTCATATTACGTAAGAATAATAAATCACGTATCTAGGGTAATGAACAGGAATCACCTGAAAGCGTTGCTAAGAGCGACCATCCCATTCCATAATTCACCACCGGCATTCGGGGGTCGTCTATTTTTTATCCCTGTCTCAACGTTTCGGGAAACTATTACTTTCCAACGTCTGGGATATATTCGGGGCGATCTCTTATTAATCACCTCGCGTGATCAATGAAAAATCGGCATGAAATAGAACAGTGGGTGGGGAAGTAAGATAGTGGGACTGCATTAAATGAGATGGAAATGGCGATCACGGGGGGTGTGATGGATTCGTGACGAAGTGAATTGAAGGCAGTGGCAGCGAAAGATATGTGGGAGGATTGGAAGATGGGAATGAAAAGGCAGATGGGAGAAAGGAAATAAGAGGAAGTTAAGTAAAAACTAAGAGAAAAGAAAGGTAAGGGAGAAGAAGGGATGTGTATGTGGACAGACAGGGGTCAGATTTAGATTAACTACTCGTTTACTAGGGAGTTTTTAAAGGAAGGAGGAAGGGTAGATGTGGGTGAGTTAGTGAAATAACTTTGTTTAAGTTGAAATGTAAAAGGAAACATTGTCATCCTAAAGAACACAATCATGAGCCGTATTTCGTCATGCACTTGAAGGGAAATCAGAAGAGTGCAATAACTACATTTTTCATTTTGGGTTATATGAAACAAAAGTTATATTGCTGTAGAGGAAAAATTCAATTTCATAATATCTTATTTTTTCCGGTATGCTTTCCTCTTTACATGTTTAAATAGAATTAAACGTGAACGAAAACTAATATTGAGACATATTAAAAGAAAAAAATATGAAAGAGAAAGATGAAAGATTTATTCTTATTGTTCATCATAATGCGCCATTTAATAAATTATTTAGGAATTATGGAGGGAATCTAACAAAAAGGACTTTCACAAAATATCTATCTGATAAAAATAATCATTTCATAATTTTTAAGTTGCCATTATCATTTTCAAGCTACAAACCCACGTAGTTACCAAATCGGAAAAGTTAACTTATACAAGACATTATATTCAAGATTGATATTTGTAACAACAGTGGATATTTAAAACTTTCAGAATACATCAAAGCATTCGGTAGATATACGATATACGTAAAGCAATCTATGAATAGTCCGTATGTAGTCAGTATACCAGAAGACAGACAAACAACAAAAGCGGGCAATATCGAAAAAGACAGCTGTGTTACCGATGGAAACAATAATAGACACGGATGTGAGAAAATAGGAAACATAATAACTTCGCGATTATAGACCGAAAATTGCAACCGTCGAAGAAAAAAAATCCTACGGCATTGAGCGCAGAGAAAAAAATAAATAAGTGGGAGGGGCGGAAGGGTTGTGGGCGGAAAAGAAAACACGAAACTCTGATGACGAGAAAAGGGCAATGAGAGAGGACTTCGACGCCCCCATCGCTACCCGCTTGGGTGGTCTTCCATTGGACACGCAGTGCATGCTGGGAAGAACAACGGAAAAAGCAACGTGAAAGGAATCGAATGAAGGCGTCATAATGACTGATGCGCGTCATTCGGAGACGGGATGGAGGGCAGTGGGATGGGGAAAAGGATTGCTTTCGAAGAAATGAGTGCATTGGAAAAGATATTTCGATTCCGGAGACGACCGTCTGCACTGTACTATAAGATAGGGTGGGAAACCCCGGAAGAGAACAACGACAAATGCGGACTTTGAGGTACATACAAAGCTACTGGATGACATTCAATTCATACCATTTATGATCCGCGCTGTGACAATAATACCATCGGAACATTCCCATAATAATAATCCCTCCTTCTGGAATTATGGCTCGATTCTTCAGAATTACGTCCGCCAAATTAATAATGTATTTCCTGCCCAATAAATCAAGAAAACTTATATATATTTGGCAAACGGGAACAAATCGTACTCTATAATCGTATCGAATGAATTCATTTTCCGAAGCGGCCCGACCGGATTTTACTCCATAAGGCAAATGATTCTCTTTTGTCCAACGAGTCGATAAATCTTTGAAAAGAAAAGCTGCGTAAACAATGATTCGTCTCCTCGAACATAGTTTCCATTTTCATCGAGCACGGAGCAAATAAATTCCGCTCTTTTATTCCACTCTCTTGTTTATTTGAAAGCGAATAATTGGAAGCTACCGTTCCGTAACGGACGGATACAGTTGGGACGTTTCTTTATATACATTTAAGGCTTATTAGGGAGTTGAATTCAGACTCGAGAAGGAAGCGGGCATTTCAGAAATATCTCGGATCGTTCCGACCATTCTTCGCTCCTGAGGAATGGACTTTTTTACTGCAACTTCACCTACGTAAATAAACGCAAATGCCACCGAATCATTCAGCGTCTTTTCAAACCCGAGCTTTGCTCCTTTCGTTCCCTAATCCTTTCCATGGAAAAGTTCTCTTTTTTTTACGTCTGGAGAAACATAAAAAACGCCGTTTAACGAGCATTTATTCAGAGCTACCTGTTAACCGTGTGCCCCTTTTGTTGCTTGGGAAAACCCGATGTATCAAGTGCGGAAGGAAATCCCTTAGTCATTCGACAACTCCACGGCGCTGGGGAGATGTTGGAACTGATTGACTGACAACGGCGGCCCGCAGAGTGTAAGCGCGGTGGCTGCGGGCCTTCAGGGAGCCTTCTTGGATTGAGACGTCTGCGGATGGAAGGTGCGGGAGTTAATGATGGTGGAGAGAACCCTGTGGCCGTCGCACGATGACCCACGGAGATCGACAGGAAGGAAGGCCATCATTAATAACGACGCCGGGCGTGACGGGGCGAAGGAAAAAGAGGTCTGCGAGGGTGAAATGAAGAAAGGAGAGAGGCTGTCCTAATGGTTTTTGGAGATTGAATGAGTCCGTGTGGAGGACGAATGGCTAGAATGTTTCACTGCCGAGTGGAGGTTCCGTGCACGACATGCTAAGCGCTCTGTGGGTTTTCGGTCGAGGTGTTTGATCGATTCTTCAAAGCGAGGGATTGTGTCTCGGAGGAGAGCATTGATTGATTTCTGGTGTATGCACGATTGGATCTTTCTTCGCGAGACTTTTTCTGAATGCGGCGATGGTGTTCCGGTCGGTCATCCTTGGATACGTACGTGGATGATTGATGTGTTGTTGCATTGGGTTTTCGGAAGCCTGAAGAAGAAGCTTCCGGATGGTGTTAACATGCCTCCCCAGGGCCCTACGTGGGAATAAATGCCATTAGTTACGGAGTTTGATTCCCTGAGCTTTTCTAGAAAACTGGTCATTTGTTGATCATTCTTCAATGTCCACTTGAGTTGATTAAATGGATAAATAAATGGTTTGTCTTTAAAGAACGGTATGTTTCCTTCCCTTAATACTTGCAGTATATTTTGGTGAAATAAATTAATTTCCAGTTATTATTAAATATATCAAAAAATAATAAATGAAATTTTGATAATAATGATATAGTATAATTCTATTTTAAATTTTAAAGGATAGTTAAATTAAATTTGTTATATCAGCAAGAATTTAATATACTCTGTGAACATAAAAGTAATTGAAAATAAAATTAGACATCAAAAACAATTTGTGCGAGTTATTTATATGTACCATATGAGTGAATCCATTATAAACAATAATTAAGAAATACTGTAAAAGAATTGCCTAGATTTTTTAGAATGTTAGAATGTAATTAGAATTAATAGATTAGAAATGTATATGTATAGCGTTATGACAATTAACGAACGTGTATTTTGATCAATATTGATTGAAATTTATACTTAATGGAAATCAACAGTTTTAAAAATTTCCTATGATCTATGACTTAAATGATTCATGGAAGATAAACTGTATAAAATTGTATTTTAGAAAAGTAATTATGATCACAGGAATACGAAGATAAGTATTGGACTGATATATAAATAAACCGTAGATGAAATTTAAATTTGGTAAACCTTTCCACTGAAGTGTACATACTCGTACTACGTTATAAACTCTGCAAAATTTTTTCACCATCGAGTAGGTCATATTAAAGTTAGATAAGATAAGATATAATCTACTCTTAATTTTCAATGGGCAATAGAGAAATCGTATCATAAGGTTTCAAAGGTTTAACCATTCTTTTGACTTTCCCTTCTGTACCTTGAATTGAACGAGTAAATATTCAATATGCTAAACGTTATCTCTGAGGAGTCTGCAAGCAAACCTTCACTACCCAGCAACATTCGACTTTCATTCCGTTCCATCGAACACCCTCAAACGTCAACATATTCTGCAAAACATACGATTCGTAAAACCGTCCATTCACTCTCGTTAGCGAGTGAAGGCGGCAGCGGCGCTTGCAGTCTTACAAATCTCCACCGGATGAGGACAAGGCTCACTCATCTAATGATCCTAATCGATGCCCACAAAACTAACAGCGGACGGACTCCACCCTCTATAGCGGCTTTCCCATCTCGAACTTGGTCCTCGCACGCAGTCGATCCAGGCGATATGCCCGTCCCTTCATGAATAGTAATGCTTCAAAACGGAGTCGATCCGTGAATGAGATTCCTCCACTTCTCGTAGGAACCCTCCGCACCTGTAACTCTCCAACTTATCATTTCCTTTTGCCACGCCCGACCACGCCCACCCCTCTCTATACCGATCCTTTTGTGATCTCCGACTTCTAAAGGTGAGGATGCGCGTCTCTCCCTTCGAACCATTCATCGGAACCCATTCATGACGTCACAATGCCTCGTCGATAACCGTGGAAGAATGAAGAGGCGCATAAATTTTCATTATGGTCCGTTTTCAGACCTTCTATACGCGATCCTTTTTTGACCTCTAAAATACGAGGGATGTGTATATTTATACGCGGGTTTGAAACAAATAGGGTGAGAGGTGCTCTCTTTTGGTTCGTCCGTTACATATTTTTCTGGGGATGTTGGGAGAGGGACGATCGCTCCTCGAAGTCATCCATCCCTTCGACTTGATAATGGTCGCATTAATGAACTGGAGTTGGGTTTTACGTCCTTTCCTTTGAGGCAGTGGATCTTTCGCAGGACGGCCGATTATTTGTGATATCCAAAGTTCTTCTGCCCATTGCTCTGAAATGATGATTTGTGACGGTATTCATCTGGTTTTTTCCTCCAAAGTGTAATTTACAGAGACGAAATCGCTTTGAATCGGATGTGCCTCATATACTATTCGCCTTCCATTTCGATGGTTGAATTTATATAAAAATAATGTTGCAGCTTGAAACTTTGAGTAAGAAGGGGGAGAGATAAAATCTTAAAGTTACTGAAATAATACAAGCTACGAGTTTTGAGATCTTTATAGATTCATCCAATTTTAAGATGACTCACTGTTAGTTTTGCTTTGGGATCACAAGTTTTTAATCCTAACCTTAATTTATTTGATTCCTTCAATTACTTATCCTAAAACAAATTTTTTATAACTACACGTTTTTTTCTGGTATATACATTTCAGACAAAGGTATCAACCTTTTTTTATAACTCGGAAATTAACCACTCGATATACTGATTTCTTTCCCAATCGTTAATATAGAGGAAAGTTAAAGAAGAATCATCCTATCCATTAAATTAGGGATAGAAAATTAGAAATATTTCTATCGATTAAAATACCATGGTTCTAAACTTTAATTTAAAATTATGATATAATGAAACGAAATCAATAGGTTAGAGTAGGGAAGTTTTGTGAACCTTTATTATTAATCATAATCTTTTGGACGAGTGGAATGAAGAGATTAGCCAAAGGCCGAACTTAATATACGATAGCATATTTATTATATCGATTAAAATATTGTTAACGAATACATAATTTATAAAACTGACGTAAAATACGATAGGAGATTGATATTTTAATTGGGACACGAATCGGAGACTTTTCGTTCAGAAATCGTGGCTTAGCAAACACAGATATGGAGGACTGTCTACATTCATGTGGAACTTTCCATCTGGTTTTCCATGGAAATAAATCAACTCTCGAAGGTCAAAAAACTCCACAAGGAAACAAAGACAAGGTCGAATGATTCACACAAAGTAATCGAATTGGAGAACCTGTTTTTAGCCCACCGTTTCTCCACTTCTGCGTGAATTACTCCTTTCGATTTTTCTCGTCGAAGGCCGCGATTATATCGAATCGATATGGATGAGTAATGGAGAGATTGGGGGAGTAGACAAACGGAAGTGCATTGTGGGTCGGACCTTGGCTCGGGAGGATTAGGATGGAGATCAACGGATTGGAAAGATAAGATTCCCTTCGAACGCTGTCCGCAATAAGTAAGCAGATCATGGTGCGTGACCCGCCCCTCCGAAGCCATTGCACGGAGGTGTCTCGCTAAGGGTGCCACCTTTCGGTGTTTCCAAAAAGGGAGGTTTCCACTTTGGGAAACTCCCAGTATCGGATGTTATAGTCTAGACAGGGTTAACAAAAGATGAGAAGCAATATATATGAAGAACGATAAATATCAAGAGAAGAGGAAATCAAATAAATATTTAAAACTCCATCCACCGAATGGAGTATGAATTGCGGTGAATTATACTCCTAATCGAAAATGCTAACCTATTTGTTTGAATATATCATTAATCGGTGATTAGAACTTAAACATATTTTCCATAATTCAGCTTATCTTTTCACTCATATAATAACTGTATAATGAATGCTACTGAATACTGTTTTAGCTAGAATCTTAAGAAGAATAACGGGTACAATCACAGATAAGGATCATCATATTCCCTCAATAAATTAGTTTACCATTCAACCAATACGCACAATCTACAAAAATTTCTGTCATTTAACAAATAGCAAGGTATACATTTACTTCACAATATAGTACTAACTGTTTTCAAAACACGTCAAGGGACAGATAATCAATCGTCCACTCCTAGAAATGTCCTCCGATGTCTCGTACGTAGACAAATGAGGCACCAAACGTAAGGATGAAAAAAGACGTGACGTAGGGTTGACCTCGAAGGTCTAAACAAACTAAAAACACTGGCCTCACTGCTGCATCTGTTTAGCGCTTATAATTACGCGGGTATTTTTGCATGCTCATAATTTCCGAGGAAATTCGCTTTTCTGAATCTCCGGCGGTCAATCAAAGGAGACCGAAGATATCTCTATGGAAACAGGAAGCTCTGTCTGATGAGTGTGTCCTTGTTCGGGTTTTAATTCCCCTTCGTCGTGTTTTTCTGGTTTTAGAATCGAGAATGGAGGATTTGACTCTGATCTCAGAGGAGATAAACGCGTATGAGATAGGCGCATCTGTGGTTTAGTACTTTGATATCAGTTCCCTTTTAATTCGTGCGATGCAATCTTGTAAATTACGGCGTTTTCGTTTCTATGGGTAAGTTCTTCCTCCTAAATTAACATAATGATATTTAATGCGAGTCATGAATCTCTCAAGACAAAGTGAGCTTTCATAGGAAATATCAAGCTTTTATCTAGGAATAGAAGAAGAACTAGCCATAGCACTCTAGAAATATGCATTTCATTCGTTTTCGAAACAAAACAATTATTTATATTTAAGAAGCTATATTTGTTCTCGATTAAAATCGGTACTTTAAACTATGCTGAAATATATTAATTTCTTTCATATTATTATGTTTAACTGATTGTGTATCCCGTAATTTATTTCGACCTCAAATTACAGACAGAATTTTTAGGATACAGTATTAATATTTTGATTAGAAGTCTATAATAACTCTTCCCAAAAAATATGATATTGTGAATAAAAGTCTGAGCAAGTATTCCAAATTAAAAATATCAATCCTTGAATCAATTACTCCAAATATAATATAATTTTGAAGCACCATTACCTACGAAAAGTTAATCGATTATAAAATAAAATGTAAGTTCATTTAAATTATTTTTGAACAATCAATGGACAATAACTTTTATATATACGTACTAATCAGTCATATCATCTGTCTTCAAACTTGAGTTTACAAAATAAAAATTCACAAAGTATTTTAGTGCTGCAGACTAACGTTAGCAGTATATTTTTTTTAAATTAGGCATAGAAGATATTTACTTATCGTTCAATTACCTTTATTATTCGTACTTTAATGGTATTATGACCTAAATATAACAGTCCTATACCCTCTGTTTATATAATTCCTTTATAGAAGTACGCTGACTACTGAATCAGCCTGGAAAAGGGTTTTCGATTCGGGAAGAAAAGATAGGTAGATGGTGGTAGAGACAAGGGAAAGAAAATTGTCTTCATAGGGCGAGGTCTTAAGAGGTGTCTGGGAGGTGCCTCTTAGTTAGCAGAGACGGGAGCCATAGACTATCGGCTCGACAAAGGTGCTTTGGGGTGTGTAGGACGCCGAACTGTAGCGCAATGGCTATTTCTTTATTCATTTGATTTTAAATCTATTCCGCCTCCTCTTTTTTATTCCTCGAACGAGAATTAGCACACAAAGGGAAGTTGGGTTGGGGAGGGAAATGGAGAGGGCCTAACTAACCGTTCCGGGTATCTTGGGATGAGTGGGCACGGCGATGTTTTTTTTTTCCTTGTCCTTTTCTACGTCTCCTTCGATTTTTTCTCCTTCATCTGTTTTCTATCGTATGAAATTTACATGGGTGCAGAATTAGATTTAAAAAAAAAACGTCATTAATTTCATATTCATGGGTGTAAGGTCTTCAATTACTATACACGATTTATATTTTTTTAAACGAACGGTATAGTATTTATTTACTGTATGGCTATGTATTTTATTTTTAAATTTCCAAGCTTCTATATATGATAGCTTTCTATCCTTTCTTTTATCTTTTCGCATGTTATCTAACGGCCATTTATATTAAGATTTACGTATTTTCACCTAAGTGTTTTCTTATAATCTCAGAATATCACAGAACGACGAGTTTTAATGCTATTTTTCACAGTGAAAGTCTTTATATCTATCGATATTTAAAATGTTTAAAATTAGAGAAAGGTAATAAGAAATATTCTGACATTTAGACGAAGTTAACAAGGAACGTAAATGTCAAAATAATTTCAAAATGCAAACGAAAAATATGCTGTTTAGCTTTTGAAGAGAGAATTTGGTTTACATTTAACGAATGCAAACTTTAAAATCACGTGAATAAAAAAGCTTCGGTTTTTATTCACTGGAAATACAGATGAAAAAAACCAGAAATACAAATGAAAAAATACTGATTTGAGCAGAACTTAGGTTCTGATACATTATTACAGAATGGATCCTCTTTCGTTCTGAAGTTAAAGGAACAAAACTTTCATTTTAGGAATACCTCAATCAATTTGAAAGCAATCAAACATTACCACTCGAATTTTCAAGGATTTCGTCAACCATTGAAAATTTATACGAAAGGAAAATTCGTCGATGAAAGAACATTTCGCAGGCAATAAAAAAAAATAAATCCTCAATTAGCAACCATGACCGTTCCCTTCTAATTCGAGGGAGCTTTTCTCATTCTGCCTTTAGACAAGGCGCCGAAGTCCCGCCGCAACTTTTCAACAGATTGTTTATTCCCTCTCGTCCATCTGTTCACCTCCGAGTTCAGTGTGCCCTCGTGACTCCCTGATTTGTTTCCCTTTTTTGGAGGACTTGGGATTGGAATTAAGTGGGGCGACAATGGAGACTTCTCTAACAATGGGAAGAGGCGCTGTCTCCCTGGAGTCGATTGTTCTGCGACTGGATATTTCGATCTTTTTTACGGCAGTTGTTAATACATTAGATGATCTTACGGAGGGACGATAGTGAGGCGTGGGAGATGAACGGAAGCCTTTTGAAACATCTTTTTCTTATTCTCTCCCTCCACGAATCGTATCTTACGATAAGAGCGCGTCACCAAAGGAGTTCTAAGTCATCAAATTGAGTTTGGTAACTGAGTTTCGGATAATCTGTAATATGTATTCAAGGATGATATAAGATGATATGATAATTTATAAATTAAATACACTTTAACGTGTTAAATCGTAGTAGAATATATTGAGGGCGCTATGTGTATAATAGTCATGTTTTCTTACTACAAAAGTTTCCTATTTGATTAATTCTATTCATATATCAAAGACGGCACAAACATGCTTTTTCTGGACAGTTACAGTGTGATTCTAAACTTAACAACGGACATTCACGAAAATCCATACCCTGAGAGGAAAATTTCCTCCTCAGCCGGGATTTAAAACCCGCGACCTCAGCATTAGATTAGCACGTACTTAAACGTAAAAATATTTTCAATTATTCATTCGTAAAATAAGAATACAGATGTAGATTTTATGATAAACAACACACTAACGATGCCACATTCAAAACACTATTTGTGGCAAGGATTTAACATGCAATCTAATAGAACATGTCTCGATGATATATCACTACCATGTATTGCTTCCGAAAGCAGTAATAACATCCCTAATAATGGATTTCAATGATCTATATATAACACCTAACAAAGCAAGACATTTTCTCTCTTATTATAAAAAAGTTGAAATCTTATCCTTATATAATCACGAATTTTAAACGAGCCTAAATACTACTTATTTAATGAACTTCTCTAACCTGAAAAAACAAAAACATTAGCACCAGAAACAATATCTTTACTTACCTTACGTCAAAGAAAATTTACCTGGAATTAACCTATATCGTATGCTTTAATTCATTTACAACATACTTCCAGCATAAACGCATAATTGTATCTAAGTGGCAAATTACTTCCTTCAGCATGATCAGACATACAATGATATGCTTCGCTACCAGAATACAATCTACATTTTCGCACGAGTGGATATCAGGCAATCAATCCTTAGGCAATATTATATCAAGCATGAACGTGTTATTAAAGTGAATATCAATGATCCGCTCCTTACCTTGACTAGGTCAATGCTAATCGAGGTCTTTCGGTTGATTTTTGCATGCATTAAGAACGAGTGTTCTTGTAACGGAAATTACTCAGGGTGATTGATAGTTAGTTTCGAGTAGAAAGACATGCGCTGCTGTCCGGGAGATTAAACACTGGAAGTTACGACACAGCTGCATTTCCTTTAAGTTTTTCTCCCCTCATTATCGATATAAAAATAAATTTCAAAGAGTTTACTGCATCGAGAATATCGACGAGTCACGGACATTCGCTCAAGGCGAAGTATAATTAACCACGAAATGTTAAAAATGACGTGAAATTTTTTCTCCGTTAAAATGCAGATAATATACAATTCTTCATTCTCAATCGCTGTATTAATGTTATACCCCTATGATACATAAAAATGGTACTTAGGATAATGATCACAAATACTAGATTATTAAAATCGATGATAGTGAGCCATGGTCATGTCTGCATTTATATCTACTTTTGATCATGTACCGAACGAGAAGGGTTTATCAAAAAACATTTCATCGCGTGACTAGCAATTTATAGATTGAACTAAAAAACATTTAACATGTAATAATGGTTTATGGTAGTAGCAACCCCATTCGAATACGATAATAATAGAGATCCAATTAATCTAAAAATATCAAAAGGAACGAACCCTTAGGCTAATTTCCGTTACGCTGTAAATTATCTGAAAATTTTCACGGCAGAATATACATGTAAAATCTAAATAAAGGAAGAAGTACGGTTGGTTAAGAAATGAATATTCCTTAAATACCTTTAATAGCTGAGGAGGTCATCCGATGATAATGAAGATACGAGTACAACGGGATATTTTCCTGTCCAATTCCTTTCTTATGGGACGCAAATGATGCTGAGATTTTCTGATTTATTCCTCTGATAGACGCTCATAGAAGTTGATTCAAAGAGGAAAGCTACCTGAAAATGTAACCAGATACATTGATTCTAAAGTTATGTATAAACAATACGTATCAGTTCTAATAAATTAAGTTCTAAAGATATTATACGTAAAAATATCTTTATCAATCGTAAAAAACGGAAAAATATTACGTATATTTTACGTAAAAAATATGAACATAAGGTTATTCTATACCTACTACCTACAATCAATGAGGGAACTATCGAGAAACTCCTTCATAGGTATGATTAAATAAATTCCACTCAGACAAAACTCAAAGTATCGCATCTCCAAAATTCAGCATTCTGTCGCAGCCTCGTTTTATACGTAACGAGCGCTCTTCTAAGAATTCAAAGGACTTTGATTCCCTCTCCAATAAGTCCCCATTCATGGCCGATAGCAGCCATAAATCAATCCCCTTTGAGGAATTCCTCAGACCCCTCCGGAGATTTATATTTGTTCGTGAAAATCGCGAAATATTCTGCGGATCCTATGACGAGCGCATCACGACCCATTCGGATAACGCACGGCCCATTTACAACTCCCTCTACAACGCTTTTACAACCACCCACTCCTCATCCGAAGAAGACTTACGATCGTGGACACAGACTTGTATTCGGCCGTGTACCAAGGGACCAAAACTCCTCCCCAACCCACGCGCCCCTGAGTAATGTGTGTCTGATTGAGCAATATTGTTCTCTCTGCGCGCGTTTCCTTATCCCACCGAAGGGTGCGCCTGATACCCCTTCGGTTACCTGAGGGCCACGTCACGACGGCGGAGGTCAACAGGCGATGAGTCCTTGATTCGTCTTTATTTATCAATAGGATGAGAGCATGGGAAAACCCGAGGAATTAATCCGGTGCAACTTGCATCGAGTGGTGTATTATTAAGCGTAACTGAACTGCTGACGTAAGATGGAGGATATTAAAAAGAAATTAGTACGTACGGGATGAATTAGTATCTTATTTTAAAGCTGAAATATCGTTCGAAGAATATCCAGTCAACCTTGAGGATGCATTATAATGTAGTGAATTAATAGGAAGCTAAGTACTAATTATGTAATTCAGTCTCGACTAATAGTTACCTCAGAAGTTACTAAATAGAATTACTGCAAGAGGAATTACGACAAAGAACAGATCGTTTAATAATAATATCATTTAAGTAACTATTAAAAACAAAGTGCTTTAAATTGAGTATTCTAGGATTTTATTATTTTTTATTGACGAATTTACAATTGTTTTATAAATTATATGATTATTATTTGTTAACTATTCTTCTACTACGTTTGGAAGAAATTATTTGCCAATAAATTCCACAAAACTATCTAACTATATCTTATATTACTACTCCTATTCTTTAACTGCCAAAAAATATTTAAATAGTAATATTTTTCTAATTTATAATATCCTTTACTTAATCTTTCAGTTCATTCATCAATTAAAAAATCATTGACCCACTGCTCCATACGTTTCCACCATAGTTTCCATGGAAACTAATGGAAACGATAAACCACTGCCGAATGACGAACGAGAAAGGACAAAGGATAACTTGGGAGTACATTACGGCGAATAATGCTTCTCGTACTCGGAAAGATTTAATTGTTCGTGCTCAGGGAGGGAGATTAACAAGAAAGTAAGATCGATAAAGGGTCTGGGAAAAGCAAGAGAACCCATCACCATGGAAATAACAACGGAGTTTGCCGTCTCATAGATATATCGATGGATAATTAATCGGCTTGTGATTCCAGCGGGGAAATAATAAGGGAAGGGTTGGAGATCGTGAGGAATTGTAAGGAAAGGAGCGGTTAATGGTCGGGAGTGGATGCGATTTGTGAGGTACGGCGATTGTGTTTGGGGTGGGATTCGATCGACCTCCTCGGAGATATACCTTGGAGGCGAAGAATTGGAAGAACAAGGAGTTGGGGCGGCAGTTAGTCTTTGCTGGGCCCCCCTAGGGTACAGCGACCAGCACTCGATCATCTGGAGAACTTATGAAGTCGCAAACCACGACCGCTTTGCCCATTGATACTACATGAACTCGCTTGCATTCTGCAGTGCCGAAAAAGGAAAGGAGGTTCGAGGTCTATTACGATGCCCTTACTTCATGTAAATCATATCAGGAGGAAATCAAGGATAGAGACGCTAAATTTTTGAGTATCAATTTCTCATTACGAACATATTAAATATAGCTAATTAGCGTGAAGTTATAGCAATGATGAAGAGAAATAATATAATGGATTAATAAATTCAGTAAATTCCAACGAAAGAAATTGGTTTCTGATTTTGAAGAAACAAGTGATATCCATATACTAACCATAAAATATAATTAATAGCACTGTAACATTTTCGAAAATTTTGCTGATTTCCAAAGGAAATATTAAATATTCAACTTAATGAAACGAATGCAGAGGGCATATTAATATTTTAAGGGAACATAGCAAGGAAATTATATCACTTTCTGGATTTATTAAGGTATCATAAATACATTGAGTATACCTTTTTAAATATTTAGTATGCTAATATAAAATTGTGAATGCTTCCATGTTTATATAGGATACAATATTACAAACACACAGTCAGTCAAAATATATCAATAATTGAGGAGAAAATTCAAATGATAAATTATAATCATGTTTCATAATCATCGTTTCATAATCACTTACATGTGGAGCAATAGATTATATATCAGAAGATTAAAAATTATACAAAATTTTATTAGAATTTGATCAATTCAAAATCAACCGCTTAAGTTACGTAACTATAAGAAAGAAACATTCTAACGCGGATCACAAAATTCCGCAGCAATTAATGCATAAAACCTAAACGCTCGTAAAACTTTTCCCTTTCCACCAAATCCAATTCGGAAAGCCTTCCGAACCGATAAAATAAATACGCTTCAGAAACCTCATAACACACTCGTTCACAAGGCACACCTCCTCCTCTGTTCACATTCCGCCAATTGACGCTCAAACACTTTAACACGGCGTTACGTCGCGAATAAAATCATCCCGAAAATTAGTCTTCGAAGCGGAAAGTGGCAAAGGGAAGTTATACTAAACCACCGAAGGGGAATATTCGATCGAACAATAGACCCATCTTCATCAAAACATCGCTTAAAATCGATCACTTGGTGCGACGCCATTCCCCAGGCGAACGGGAATTAATTTAACGCCGAAAGGGGAAAGATGCAGAATGGCGCCCTTTTCCGAAGATGCCTAACTTAAGACTATCTTTAACCTTACACGTCGCTCTACCCATTGATCGTCTAAACAAAACGACAATCCCCATGGATCCACCCTTTGGAAGAATTTCCCTGGCGCCTCCTTCCTTGCCCTTTAACCCTCCTTCCTCGATCCCATTTGATTAATGGGCCATTTGACGCGATTATTGACTCGGCTCTGATGGGGTTTATTCAGTGTCGGAATTTTTTATCCCGTCTTCCTACCGTTCGCTAATTCGATGGGGGGAAGAAAGTGTCAGGTGGCATTCTCTCTCTCTCCTTTAGCCTTCCTTTTCTTTCTCTACCGGAAAATCACTTAACGCCCACGCATTCAATAGCAGACACCCATCCTTCATCCGCTGTCAAAGAGGATCACATTGATTTCTTTCCTTGAAGAATTAGTTTGGCCCGGAGCCAAATTCTAAGCAATATCGTTAGGGAGACCGATCACCAAGTCATTAGAGGGAAGTTATTGACGATACGTTTAAGCATGGAGATATAGGATGCGCAGTATGAACTCTGTTTACCTTGACAACAATACATCAATAATGATATTTAAATCTAATTTCATCATAGTTTTAATATGTTAAATTTCATAAGTTTTTATCACTATTTAGTTAGGCTAGTAAGATATATACTAAATTAGATAGAAGTTTAATTTATTCTTCCATTTTATAGCTAGAATAAAAAAATAATATTGTAATTTCTGCATTAGAAAAATAAAAGATATATATAAAATAAATAATAATTTTTTGAAAAAGGACTTTGTATTGTAAAAAATTACCTGAAAATGATAGTACTCCTAATAATTTTGTAATAATGAGAAAATAAAGGAATGGGTAAAGTTAAAGGTCTGTGATAAAAGTAAAATTTCTCTGATTAATCATCCTTTATTTATCATAAATCTTGAAGACGCGAAGACTTAAATACAGTATAAAGGATAATAACAAAGTCAATGAAGTAGAAATAGTGAGACATAATGATCCAAAGATTTGTCTTATATAAATGTATGTACTGAATATTTATTTGTTTATGATTCTTACTGCTAAACACTTGCGTAAGCATAACTTTAAAAAATAGAGAATACTAAAGATGGAAGGATTAGCAAGTATTAAACGAAATCATTCCTAGGTCTATAATCCTTTCGTTCTAAAAATCTATTGTATTCAAATTCACTCTTTTCCCTTCTCCATTTTCGTTCTCTAAGCACGATATATTATCCCTATTAATTAAATAATCTAAAGCAAAACACAGCATGTAACACTACAAAAGTAAATAGATCATCCGCATGGATACATTACATTCCTCCCGATCGCCCCATTATAATAACCTCCTCAACGACACCATTCAATAAAAGAACCGCACAAATTCGCGTTTTGTCATGTGTTAGCGAAAACGTCGCATTCCTTTCGCAAGAGACGCGCGTATCACTTCTCCATTGTCTCTTCTTTTTCCTTCGCTCCTTTGTGAACGAGTAAAGGAACCGCCTCCTCCTCCGCTATTGCTTCCATCCTTTGATGCGAAGACAAAAGGGCTTTGGAGGGCTTGCTATTGGGATTACTATCCGTAAGGTACATATTAACCCAATCTCACTGCCTGCCTCACTTTTTCACCCCCTTCCTTTCACAGATCCCTCGATACTCTTTCTCCCCCATCTCTACAAACACTTCTCTCTCCTCGATAATTGGCGTCCTCCCCGCAGTTTATACCCTCCCTTTATACCCTTCAACTGTTTCCCTTCGATTCCTCTTTTTCTTCATAGGCCTTTTGTCTTCTCGTTGCCATGTTTACTTTTCCGATCCCAAATGAATTTCATCCGGTTCGGGTAATTAATAATGAGTGAGCAAACGTACCTTCGATTAAAAATAACGCGGATAATCAATATTATCCTACGGATCAGCACCTGTTTGCACTTCGCTCTCCTCCCGCACCTCCCTATCTTTTATATTCCGCGAACGGGATTATGGAGATACACACACACACACACAGAGGCTTCGGAAGCGTGTATTTTATATTTCTTTTTGCGGAAGCTTTTGGGAACGAAATCGGTCATAAATAATGGATATCAAAAGGGGGGAAATATCGTTCATTAGGAGGAGGAGTTTTTTGATGGGAAGGTGTTGATGGTGAGGATTTTTTGACGATCGTTAACGAACCGGTTCGTTTGTGAGATGAAGCAAAAAATTTCTCGCGTTATAAGGGTAGAGAATTTGTGATCAAATACCGAGCGAGTCGATGTTCGATTGAGAAGGAATCTAGCGTCTCAATCGTGCTTTGGAATTTGCCTATAAGAGAGGCTTCATACTTTTTTGATTACTTAATAATATCTTTGTATCAGTTTGAAAACAAATGTGAACAACGATAAAATGTATAATGAAGGCAACACCACGTTGTTTGTCTTATTACTCTCCAAGTTTTTCAATTAAAAAATTAATCGTTGTTCATAATATCCAGCCACTTAAAGTTATTTAATAAAATTGATCAACTTAATTCAATTTAAATATAATAAATTTGTTCATAAACTAATTATTAATAATCATGAACTAATTTTATCTTATAGAATATGAAATTCATTAGAGCTTATAACAAAAACGTTAAGTAAACCTTGACAATATAACCTCTTGCTACAAAAATATGTATTTTTAATTAAATGATTAAAGGATGTGTAGATTTTTAAATTTTTATAGATGTATAATAAAAAACATGTTTATTCAACATATTAATGGAGAAAGACATTTCACGAATGAATTAACGAACGAAATGAATAAAAAAAGAGATATGTATTCACAACCCTGTATCGGAATGCATAATTCTTAAACCTATACGTCATCTTCCAATTCGAAATCGATGTATGCTCGAGGCCATCAAACGTCCATCACCTCCCTGAAAGTGTTAACAGCGATGACGCAGTATGTTATCGTGTTTACCCTTCTGGGCGGAGCTATCTATTCGGAAAAACTTCCAAAATTCCAAATATTATTAGTGTTTGCGGGTTTACGATCTATTCCCCGATTCTTCGAAGGTGAGAAGACCTTCTTGGATCCCTCGAATTCCTTCCATAACCCCCTCACGCCCAAAAATCCTCACAATCTCACATGTCCCGTACGCTATATAAATTTGATTAGCATGATTGCTCAGCTGCTTCAAATGGATGGATTTTCCATCAAACGTCCGAACGATGGAGGGATGCGAATGGATAGTAGGGTCGGAACTGCTCTTCTCACCTCCGTTCTAATTGACGGCATCGGAGAAGTGGAAAAAATATCGAATGCGTATGTGAATGAATGCTTATAAAACGGACCACCCTCTACGAGGGCGCTCGACAAAAAGGAGAAGGGAAATGTGCGAAGCGGTAAGACGCACCTCGAGCTCAAAAACTTCCTTTTATGATCGGAAAAATTTTTACGTTACCACTCCTTTGCGTGGTAGTCGGAATAATTTCCCACCTCGAGACATGCTAAATCCACGGGTATGCCACACAACTCATGGGAGGTATCGTCTAGACGAAACTTCGTTTTTGACCTTTGTCTCTTTTGGGGAGGGGGATCAGTTTCCGACCTACGACTCCCTTGGATTGGTGTGTTTTGAAAATGAAAAGATTTGTTTTGGTATCGGCAATCTTATATATTAAACTTTCTTTGACCTTTTCCTAGAATCTCAGTCGCAAATGATCGACCAATCTTAGCGTTTGTACAGAAGTTGTACTAAAATTTTCTATGCCCATTATACATTTTATACACAGAATTTTGCGCCTACATAACCCTTACACCCTACAAAATTCTATAATAAATAATATATAAAATATATATATAATTAAAATATTGATTTAAAGCAGGTCAAATGGAAGTGGATTGTAAAATACTTTTGGTATTGTCACCAAAATGCAATTAAGATCAACGTATAGCCTAAGTATTTTTTAATTCAATAATAACTGCCCCTTCAGTTCTATGGAATATCAAGGAAGGAAACATGATAGAAACTTAAATCTTTCATGAAAAAATTGTGTCCTTGAATTATGTATTCATTTTCTTGAGGAAGAATTATAATAATATAATGAACTGTAATAATCTTTTTGAAGGCCGTGTTTAATCTAATTTCAGATATGATTTTCAGAGTTTTGTTGTAAGAATGAATGCAATTCTAAATTTATCACCTAAATATTAAAAAAAAACAATTCCAAGAGAATTTTAAAATACTAAAATCTTCAAAATCCACAGTTAGTATTTGGACTTTAAAGAGATATGAATCAGTATTTGTATTATTTTAAAGGTCTTTATTACGAGAGATAGTACTAGTGCTTTCGCGTAAATAAATACGCACCGAACATAAGTTTCTACACACCACAACGCGTGGTTGATTCCACGAAGCTAAAAATAACCACGGAAGATTTACGGCGTCTAAGTAGGAATCGAACATTCGCCCACTTCCTTCGGCCCGCAGCCGCCTAACTTCTTCAAACACCTCCGCTGTAATGAGGGAACAGGTGCAAGGAGACAACCCTTTCTCCACCACACACTTCCTTTCTCCCCTTTCCATTGCTAGCTCTACTTACTTTCATATTTTCCCACACTCCCGTCAAACATATTTGCCAGAGAACCTCGAGCCAATTCTCACGCAAATGATCTCGCGAAGTATATTTAGAGGAACTTATCCGGTCAACAGGTGACTCCGTCCTTGAAATGAAATGGTAATCATTCTTATAGAGTATTAAAGATATCTATTATATGAATGATTCACCGATTTCGCGATAGTATTTCGGATGTGGTGATACACAGAAATTCGCAGTCTATTGATCATTTTTCTTCCTTCAATCTCAATTTTATTATTTAGAATTTACGATAGAATATACGTATTTACCATAGCTGCCAGACAGTCAAAAACATATGCATAACAGTAAATAAGATTATTATGCTAAACAATATTTTAATTAATAGAGAAATAATTATCTTTGGAAAAATTCACAAAATAAATAAATATATACATCTAGCTATAGTATTTATATTGGAATAATGGCTAAATATTAAAAATTCAATTTGAAAATAACATTTTATATAATTTCTATTTCGTTTATCTAACAATGACTTCCTTTAAGGTTTACGTGAAATGGAACGTTAGATTAATATAAGTTTTTAAAATGTGGATTGTTTCGATTAAATGTATAATCTATTTAGTTTCAAAGTAATATTCAATCTATTCATCCTCATTCAAAAGAACATTCTTAAAGGTGAATATATTCATACGAACACGCTTAAAGATTCAATTGAAATAAAAAGAAATGGCCCCGAAATTATTTAAAGATCCTCATCGATAATGAATATTAAAACATTTACAGTTAAAATTAAAAAATCGCATTATTTATCCTTTAATCGCTCAATAACTGCATTCGTATCTACCGTTATAGATAAATAAACAACGTCGTCCTCACATCGATAGACACGGTCTCTGACCTCTGATAAACCGCTTCAAAAATACGACCAAAAACATCAAACTTGGCATCAGGTAGGGTATCCGAATATCAGAGAATATCTCGGTAACCAAAAGGTCATCGGCTGGCTGCTATAAGTGATCCGGAGCTAAATTTTTAGTACGGATAGCTCGAGAAAGGGGAGGAAGTAACTCGGAGAGCCTTTGGAAGGGGCAATAGATCGGCATCAGATCGTCGTCTCTCGGGAAAAATGAGGCCTTAAAACACGCTTGGCTGAAGACAAAGGGCCCCCACCCCACCCACTTCCTCCACCCACTCCTTAACGACCAGAATAAGGTCCAAAAGGCCGTCCCCTTCGATGACCCACTGCACGCTCCACCGACGCACGCTAAGAGCGACCGGTCATTAATGGGCCATCGTCTTCGAGATGGGGTGGTGCGTGTATTTGTGTATTTTCCGCGTGATATGTTCATTATCAATTGTTCGCTATGCGATCGTTCACGCTCGGAGGAATTCGGTTCTTGGAATTGTGTGTGTACGTGGTCGGAACCGTCCGTGCGGAAATGGTAAACGTGAGTAAGGGGCGGATGTGGAAGTTGTCCGTCTTCCGAGTCGTTGTCTACCTCTTCTTGTTAGGACTTCATTCTGGTTTTATTGGCCCCCTTCTCTCGACGGACCCCTGAGGACATCGATGTCCCTTCATAAATAACTTATGACCCGCGCATAGTCGAATTTGGAAGAGCGCCGTGGAAACGGTTCCAATTAAGTTTACGAAAGTAAGGAAAATGCGATTCGGAAGGAAAAAAAGCTGCTGCAGTATTATGCTGAAGAAGTAACCTGTTCAAAATATTGGGGATGACCGTTTTAGGAGATCTGATACATCTCTAACGCAGGGATAATGTCTTATTTATTTTATTCCCAACTGTAAGGTGTTTCTAAAATACGTAGAACTAACAGACCTTTTCCAATTGCATTTGAAGTCATAACATTAAATAGATACAAGGGAAAGAGCACAAATGGATCACGAATACAATCCTCTAATTACCTCTGTTAGATTCAATTGTATATAAGTATATAAGTTCTTAAGAAGATTCTTAAGAGAACTACGAGGAACATTTAAGATTTATTAATCACTTTGTACTCGTTTAAAAAATAAAATTTTATAGATATAATAAAATTGAGCGTATTTGAGATTGGAAATTCAAATAAACAATTATCTGTCAAATTTCAGTCAACCTCAGAATGGTTCCGAAATTCAATCAAGGAATAAATAGGGACTTTATTGCTTTAAATAAGAACTACATTTTAATTTCTATATAAATAAATGCATGGAAATAAAGGAATGGGAATCAAGGAGTCTTTTTAGAAATATATCGATGACATTCCAGAAAGTTTTTCAAACGTTTAAATTTCGCTGCATTTTAAAAATTCATATTAATAAATCAAAAATAACTTAATGCACATCTTGTTGCGAGAATAGAGAAAATTTATTACTCTAAAATTTACTTTCGAACTGATAGGTTATCATTGCTTATCTGAGAAATTACTTCCCTTTCAGAATACATCGCTACTCCCCACCCCAGTTCTCCAACGTTACCGCCGTTCCAAGACGCTGGTTATCGTTTACTCAAACATTTCACATAAAGAACTTTTATTTATTTCCTTTTAGTGTCAAGACTTTAGATAAAACTCTCATAAAGAAAGTTATTAAAAGTAAAATATATTGATTTTATCAATATATTTTTATTTTATAATTTCCTCTCAATCTGTATCTGTCTAATTATAATTATAGAGCGACCTTCAGTTAATTTTATGTGATGAGCCTCACAGATTCTTCATTCTTAATAGTATATAAATAAAAACTGAGTATTTTTAAATCAATTGTATAGTATTTGATCATAAATCTAGGACCTAAAGTAAATGATATCTCTTTCACTAATTTTCAGAGTCAATAATGGTAACCATGGGATAGTACGACCTGATATCTGGACAATACAGCCTGTGATTTATTTCGTCTTTATTTCGTTGTTCTATCTGATAGACATGGTAAGTCTACGGACTTGTATTTCTATATTATGTTTTTTATTCTTACATTTGTATATTTGAAATTCGCATATAAATTATAAAGTTTATAAAAGCTCAAATATAAATTCTAAAAAAATAGAATTGCCGTAATTTACGCACATTATACACCATTTACTATTTCAAAGACTGTTGAGAGCTTTCATCACAAGTTTTTTATCAGATGACATCACAGCTGTCATGTTTTCATTGTTGCTCAGGAAAATTCTTTCATAGAGATGCTTTTTAGAGTAATCTTACATACAAATGGAATCATTTTTTATTAAATTTAATCCAAAAATATATGTAGAAAGAGAATAATATCTATTCCGCGAATCCAAAAAATGTAAAAAATCAATAATATAAAGTATATGCAGATGATCGTGTGTTCGTAAATAAGAAACTATGTTCAAATTTATCAAGAATATTCTCACTTAAAAAGAGCCAACCTTAGCAAAACAATAACGAATTGAATCGAACCAAATTTTTTCTAGTCGGAATTATGTTTAACCTTCGTGGGTATCATCAACATCTAAAATCAACGAAAATCAACGGAAATCTGTATTCATTCATCCACTAAATTATTGGCTATTGAATTAGCAGGAAATGTGCCTTAGGAGACAATCTTAATTCCCTTAGACGCTTAAGGGATTAAACTCTATTCCTCCGCTTGTCAACAATTAAAGCTCCCAGGCAACGCCAATCCGGGTTCGAATCCCATGTCGATGACATCACCGCGCTCTGCGCTTTGATGGGCTGCACGAGGAAGTGACTTTGGTGACATGATGCAAGTGCGGAGAGCAAATGGGCCCCACGACTGGCGCGTGTGGGAGTCGTGTCTCTCCGGAGGATGGGGTATTTTAGGGGGGGATGATGTCACGCCCTGTAATAATCATAATTGCCAATATTAGGGTTGACGCTTGATGGGTGGATGCACAGTCGGTCGAAAGTGACGACACTGATGCGGAGGAAGAGGAGACTTCTGGAGACGCCTCGATGAATTGATATCGGAGTCAATTACACGTTTGCTTGGTTACCCACACCAACCGCTCTGTTTACTAAAATTAATTAATTTAACGAGTCCTTTTTTTCTACAGGATGCTGCAAAAACAGTGGAACTATCTATTTAAAAGTGTTACGAGTTATAGAAATTACGCTAGGAGTTCCATGAGATGCTAATGGTAATTTATTCATTTATCAACTCAGCAAGATTATTCAATTTTGAGGATATCGTAGATCAATTTATCAAGAAATGGAAATTGTTTGCCGAAACACGACTGATATTTTTGGAGGAATCTGCGATTGCTATTGATATTAATTCCATGTGGATTCAGAGGAGAACGTTGCAAATATTGATGCTTTCATGCTAATTAATAGGAAATAAAAATTTTCATAGGCGACAGCTATAATTTAAATTCGAAAGATCCTGGAATCATTTAGTATGGGAGTTGTCAAATAATGAAAACTTAATGTACAGATATTGAAAATTGGCTCCTCAAAAACAAATACAAAAACTTCATTATTCCATCTTTAATAGTTAATAATATTGAGGGTCTCACTCAATTATTTATACTTTATTGAATTGTATTTTGGATTTTATACGTAATTTTTACATATATCCTTTATTCATGAGAGTAATATAATACTCTCAACAGAAATGAATAAACGGGTCGAATCCTTCTACAAATAACCCCAATGTTAAATAAATTTAGGGAATTATCCCAATAAAGAAAAGGTCAAATGGAAAGTAAATTTTATGCTTCAACATCTCACCCTTCTAATCAATTTGATATAATATATCCATAAATCTCACAACAAAATATGAACTCAAGAACAGGGAGATATCTGGAAATATCTACACAGCTGTCAGCAGCCTTTAGAGGAATTAGAATTCGACGCAATTTCCCAATAATTTACAATCCGTATATCAATAACTTATAATTTAAACCTTGGCTAACTATTCAGGTTCAAAATTACTACCACGTATCCTTCACCCGCATAGGAATGGACTATCATCGATCCCTCTTAATATTTACCACTCATAGCTACAATTCCACGTTAATTCCACACATCGGGAAATTAAGATCCATCAGCAATTTTACGACGACACATTCGGGTCCATTAGTCTTTAGGAATGAGGAAATGAGGGGATATTTTGAGAGTATTAAAAAACAAGCGAACCCTTGAGCAATATCCGGCTGAACAAGTGGTCGCGGGTAGTGACATCATCCCCTCGGTGGCTATTCCCAATTTTTTCTCGGCCTATATTAGCCGTTCCGCTCGTTTAAGAGAGCCTTGTATTCATGCATGTTTGCGAGTCCGTTTACGAGAACGCAAACAAACATTGATACATGCGTTTACGTACTTCAATTACCAAGCTCGTCACGAACCGACCGTTACATCCCCGCCTTTGAGTATTCCGTCATTCCTCATTTTTTACGCTCGTTGCCAAGGGCTACACGCCCGGATATGATTGAGAAGCTGGAAGAAGAAGAAGGGGGATTTGTATTGGAGTGGGCGATGGAATATCTTCCAGCGATGAGGAGAAATGTTAAGTAATGGTGCCGGAGCGGATGGAATGGCCCCGAGGACCTAAGGTTAGGCCCGAAATCAAAATACTGAAGTTGATTCATGTAAATTTCTAATAGACTCGTCTTGGAGCAGCTTAAACACGTAATACATCTTGCGCTAAACGGTAGCTGTTGTGGCCACCGAAGATCATTTTTTTCTTGTTTAAAGGAGCTCGTTCCGAAGATAATGGAGCGTCGGTGATACCTCAAAGGATCGGATGAGTAACCTGACTTCTCTGACCGCAATTTCGAATCAATTTTGATGAAAATTTGAATGAAAGTACCAAAATAAAAGGAGATGAATACGCTTTTGATAAATACACGTTTTCACCGAGAATACCCCGCTAAATATTAAAGTTTCAAATGTCTTCAAGAGACTATTTATTTACATAATTTGTGCGAATAATAGAGAAATTTAGATTATTTCTTAGTCTCGCTTCGAATGACTTATTAAAAAACGGAGCGATATTCACAATTAATCTCAATATTTGATAAGGATGAATTTCAATTTCCATTAGATTTTTTTATGGATCTAAATAAATGAAAGGAAAGAAGACGAAGCATCGCAGACAAAGTTTCCGAATTCAGCAAACACCTAAAGAAATGGGATTATGAATATAATACGAAAATTTATTTTAACTTTTCAAGTATACATAACAATATTTATCTCTGTGTTTTACTGATTGATACTTTATGTACTTCAAATGATTCAAATGATCTCTGAAAAGATACTAACGACATCAAGATAGTCCAAATGTTATCGAGCATTGCAAAACTTTCACTTCATTTTTAATAAACTTTCTTCAGAAAATAATTTTTTTTTCTTCTATTTAGAAGATACTGAGGAATGATGAATAGCCGCAATGAAATGGAAAAAATTGCCCTAAGGAAATACATCGCTACGACTTGAGGAAGAAGCTACTGCGGGGAAAGATTGGCGATTCGTCGCAGCACTGTAAGGAAGAGAGTTGATTTCCCAAAGGGTATCCAACTGGATATCCCATTTACTACGTCTCAATATCAGTACAAAGGTACTCTGAAATATTGTTGACATTTGTGACATGGAGAAAGAACGGTATTATTCGAAAAAATGTTTCCCATATTGATGGAATTCATTCTTTCTGTGGGCAATTTTCTTTGAAATAACCTCAACTGTCTCTCGAGTGATTCCTTTGCTGATTAATTCTTTTGAACGACATTTTATAACATAGACATGGGGCAAACGATATAATTATTCTTCATATACGAGTATAGTCGCTATTATGGACATGGGAATAAATTTGTTGAATGAGAAATCGAAATGTCTTATCATTCATATTCAAACATACCTTTCTACACTTTGAATTTACTTTGACTTTGAATTAGATCCTCAAAAAGGAAGTTAAATTTCCATCAAATCATACCGAAAATAAATATTTCTTTACGTAAAGTAAATTTGTGATGAATCAGAAATCCATTCATATAAAATCCTAAAATTGAGAGCTACGTTTTTGAATATGTGACATTATATAGGAAGTATCAATTTAGAATAAAACTATCAGCTCTTACAAAATTCAATTAAAAATTAATCATCTTACTCCAACTAATAATGAAGTATTCCTCAGAGATAAAAAAAATCTTTGGCTATATAAGTTTTAATTAAGTAAATGTGACTTTAATAGGCTTAATTCTCGGGGACAACGTTACCCAACATCATGAAGAAGTACTTTTTTGCATCCATTTTGATTGATTTAATTTCCATCTATGTCCTTATTGGGTTTAGATAATATATAACTTTTTGTCTCCAATAAAGTACACCATTATTTTACGATAATTGTTCTGCTGCACTGAGTCGATGATCTATTACAGTATATATTATCCGTTAACTAAATCAAATTCAACCTATTACAGAGTATTACTCAATTCAATTACAATATCGACAGAGTTGTATTACCTGATTGAAAATGTATTCGTAAATATATTCACATTTTCTTTCCTTTATCCATTCATTAAAAAGAAACAAATTTCCACATTATATCTACATTTGCGTGCGTTTAATTTTCCGATTACGAATCGGCCCCAACTTTTATCTTCCCCGGATGGTTACATTTTAAATGTATTTCATTCCGAGGTATTACCCGTTAGAGCTTAACGAGCCTTTTATATCCCCGATAAGTGATAAAAGATAAAAGAAAAAGAGAAACTTCGAAGCGAAGATAAATCCCTAAAGAAATTTATTTGAAAAGCGGAGTATAAAATTACCCGCGGAACGGTTTTTGAGATTTAATCGATATGCATTAAAGATTAAGAGGAAAATGAAACTATGGAATAAGTAACGGAGAACGATTGGTGCTGAAAGTGGAGGAAGGAGAAATAATTACTGTTCGGTGTCTTTAGATGTGCCGCCTTATGGGCAGTCTCTTTAATCTAACCACTCCATCGCTAACTCTGTCCTTTCCATTCTTCGGGGTCGTTTTGTCTTCTCTTTTATTTCTCTTCATCCCGAATTCCTTCTGATCTCACTCCCTCGGGCGCCTTCCTTTGCAGTCCAACCCTTAGCGACCGAGCACTGATACGTTTCCATGGCGATGCTAATATGACACGACTTATCATGCTCGAACCTTGTGAAATGTAATTTTCATTTTCTTACGCGATTTTCTCTCTTCATGTGGCTCGATAAATGCGTTTGATTTTTTTTTTCGTTTTAAAATTGAAATGTGACGGATTGAAGCAATTTACTTCTGAAACAGACATCTCCTTTCCAGATTGATTTCCATCCCGTAAAGTGCAGTGATAATATTGATTCGAAAATTTATGGAAAACGTATCTTTCATTGCATTAAATCCCGGAACTTAACTCTCATTTCTCTCTCCATTATCTCCGACATGCTATTGAATCATTAATCGGTCTCCTTTATTTTGGTATACTCATTGCATAAAAGTTCAAATTCAAAACCTATTTACGAAGCTGGCTGAAGACCTTTCATTCAGAAATCATTCCTTCGTTTTTCCATTACATCAAGTTACACCTATTGATTTAATTACAATTTCTACGCTTCAAATATCAACAGGTCTCTACCTTATATAGGTGTAAATAAACGTCTTAGATACCAGCTCTTTTGAGGTTTAATGTAGCACCAGAAAGCCTTAAAATAATAATTATATTGATTTACAAACAAATTTAAAACGGATTGGAATTTTGCTAAAGAATTGTCCTTCCAAATTAGTGTGGAGGTTTTCAGGAGTTCAAAGTGAAGGTTTCCTCAGTTGAATTTATATTCAAGTTTAAGTATAGGATTAATTACGGGACAATAATTAAATATAGTATTAATGACAGTAATATTTACATAAAAATATGAAAATTAAAGTAACTAGATATTTATTAATTTAATATTCATAATTTATGGCTACGTCACAATTTATTCATGGAACATCTCTGCAAATTCTCCGATATACCTCACGTTTAAAACATTAAGTCTTAAATCGTACATCCCGAACACGATTACAAGAGCAAATCAGTCAATCTTATTGGTCAATCAGTAATTAAGGGTCACCAGAGAGCCTTAATGAATCCATAAAAGGTCACCGACCCGAATGATCTCCAAAGGATGATCCCTTTGGAATATTTCATGCATAGGGATCGTTCCGATCGACTGGGTGTGAGATAATAAGCGAAAATCACTTCTCCGAAATCTTCATTTCCGCACCCCATCGTGGAATGACCCTCTCGCGTCGTATTCCACGAGAGGACCTTATGCCCTCAACTTCCTATCTGCCCTTTTCCCTTCTTTCCTCCCGCAAAACCGGAGACTGCGGAGGGCACGACCTCCCTGGCGGCGACCTCACTGAAGAGGCGGCTAATTAATACCGTATTGGTTAATTGGCCGAAACGGGGGTGTGTGGGCAAGATCGAAAGGGATTCCCGCACCCAAAGGCCCTCATCTGTTCGCCTCTCACGAAGATGTCTCTCCATGGCGACGCTCGTATCATTCCAATTGCTACGGAATTCGCTTATTGTTCCCTTCTAAGAAATAGACCTAAGATACTATAGTTGAATGCGTCCAATAGACGAGTGTCTACCAAAGGCTCAGTCGAGACATTAAAAAGGGCGAAATACGTTCGTGAAATTGTATTCTTATCGAGAGAACATACAGAATGTTTTCATCAATATACTTTGGCTACTTTTCCCGTTAATGTCCCTGATTTAGATTATAATTTCCTGTTTTGATTCTCTTGAGGAATGGACAGAAACATTAATGCACAAACGTCTCCCAGGATTCTAGTTCTAGATATATTTATGTTTGCCCATATTTTATTTATTTAGAAATTCTGCACTCTTCAAATCAACGTCAAAATTAATTTTTATATTGGAAGATTTTAAGTTAAAGATATGAAGATATAACTCGGGAATGATTCCTTGAAAATATAATCTCATACTAAGAATTAATAGGGATATAACTTTTAGTTACAGAACTATGAATCTGCTACTTTTTAATGCATTTTTCAAGCGATATTAAGCAAAAAAGTAAATGTACGTGTTTTTCATTTTACTACGCTAAAGATAATAGAATAATAAATGCATTAGACTATGATACTACAGTAGATTAGATCGTAGATAGATAGACAAAATTATAATCTAATAGTATGGCAAATGAAATTTCATTGATTCCTTGGGCTGTAGCTTTTCCCGAATAAGGGATTATCTAATGATGTTGTTTGGGATGATTTAAGTTAGGTTAGATTATTAATTATCATTTAATTTTTCAATTTTTGGGATTAATATATCATAAAATTAATAGTTTTCTCTTTCTTCCTTCAATATTATGCACAATCGAGCAGTTCATAAGTTATTATACACGATCATATCCCATCCAAGAGCTACAGTACGAAATAAACGACATTAAAAGTTAGATAACGGATAATTTCCTCGATCAATAAACTTCAATATTTATCAGCAACAGCTGGTAGGACCAAAAAACTGAACGCCGATATTTTTTTAAAAATTTCGACCATTTCCGCGTAATATCCGACTCATTCCGAATTTAAGAAACATCCTCCTCGGCATCTCCTTTCGCTTTACACTTTCTTCTCCTTCTCTCGGAGGGGGCGTAGCCGTCGGCCTCCCTTTGAACTTCCACGCGCAGGAATGCCTCCTTCCCTCCTCCTTGCACTAATATTGGTATTCACACAACGTCGATTAGGATCGGTGAGATTCGTGTCTACGGAAAGGACCAAGGATCTGCCAAGGTTCCTCCGCAGAATCTCCATTCTTCCCTTTGAACCCATTCCTCCATTTTCCGATCGATTCATCAAAGGAAGTGCAATTGTCTCTCTCCGTATTCATTACTATGTGACGATCAAATTGCACGAACGATCGTACGAATCGCAATTGAATTACGTCGCGGATAATTCAATATCAAGACGCATTAATTACTGAGAGGAGGAGGATGCTTTTAAAGCGTGCTTCGTGACTGAGAGCTCGTGATTGCGAGGAATAACGGATATCAGTGGCACGGAGTGAGTGATTTCGGTTCTTAATGCGCGTGGTTGCTATGAAAGAAGGGAGGTATCTTAGGGAACGGAATTATGCGTTTGTAAAGCCGTGTTTAAGGATTCTATTAAGAGTACATAGCTGTGATGTGTACGATTGGGAATGTGCATTAATATACGTACTCGTACTCATAATCATCGCCAGAAGGCAGAGAAAATCTCCATCTTAATACAGATCGATTTTAATCTATTTAGGGGAATATTAAGTTCCTCGTAAATAAATAATATTTTAGTAGATCGTGAACAGAGCATTGTGCAGCCATATTCTTAGTTCCAAAAGCTCCTTCTAATTCAACGTTCAAGGTTCAATGAAAAGAGCGTTGGATGTTTTCGGTTATGCTCCGTCTACTTCTCTGGACCCAGTTTGAACCGGATACTTTCACTATGGCAACAGATATCCTCGTACTTCCCAAACTGTGATCATATATGCGTGTCTAATCAATATCATTAATTATAATTTCAAGAGATAATTTGCGGAACAGCAGAAATAATGATCATCTCATTTATCTCTGTCTATTTGTGAGTTGCGAATGAAATATAGTACGCTAATTTTATCAAATTCACGTATTTAGGTAGCTATAACAAGTTTACGCAAGAATAATATTATATAATGAGGAGAATTTATAGATTAATAAATTAAGAAAATATACTAATCATAACTAATTTCATCATACAACCATTTCTAAAAAATATGGTCTTCTCTTTATATTTACATACTCTCATGTATATTGATGTAAAATATACATACTATCGTGTATATTGTATTAAACAGTACAAACGATATAAAAATAATAAACGTCTTTCTTAGGGGCAAAATTGAGGCTGAAAAGTCTCCTCTTCCATTTATAACAGTAATGATTAAATAAATAATCAATTGTCATTAGATTACTTCCTATCGTAAAATAATTCATTTATTTAGCAAAACATTTGGAAGACTATATACGACTTGGTGTATGATATGATGCCTTACTTTTGATAATTCATTCCAATTCAGCTTCAAGAAAGATGACTACACACCTCATCCTCGAATGCAGGAAAATTCTAGAACTGTACATTTAATTTCTAGCAAGAAAGTTAAGAGTGATTTAGATGACTCACCCCTGCAGACAAGTGTATCAAATCCAACCGTTTTTGAAAGAGCAGTTTTGAAGTGGTTTTTCCCGAAAAGTCTGCTCGAGATAAAAAAAAATTCGAATTCAAAAGTCGATCCTAAGCGTCCTTCATCACCTAATCTTTTAGAATCTCACAGCGCAACGGAATTGTCAGCGGATAAATTTTAATATTCGCTACCAGTCGAGGATTCCATATCCTTGGGTCCAGGTGGTCGTCCGTGAAGAAAATAGACACCTGGATCTTTATAAGACATCCTCTGTTGAAAAAAGCTTCGCTCCCTTTTCATGAAAAGGAACCCCTGCGCTGTCAAGCTAATACGTTTCGCGAATTTATCTGAAAATGCTTTTTTCTCGCAGGAGAGATGAACGATAGAGTTTTTTGACTCATGGGAGAGAGCGCGAAAAATTTGGATTTGGCGATAAACTTAGGGAAAGACATCTACGAAGAGCAGATTAGCAATCCCCAATGAATTCGCCGTACCATAATTCCTCACATTAATTCCTCAATTCTCAAAGAAGGTTACGTATCCTTTGAGAACACGATTCGGTCATTAATACCGCGTTTGACATCGCTCTGCGGGGGTGAAAGAGACGTACGAGTACCGTGATAAGATAATTCCGGAGAGCGCTCGATATGTATTTTTGCCGCCTCCTCGAGTAGCTATCGGGAGGTGCGTTGGGGCGTGCGATATACACTCATACGCATTCTGGAACAGGATTCGCTTCCCACGCTGTTATAAGCATTGGATCACGGAGATGAACCCCTTGAAAGTGGGAGTCAACTGGACCGTAAAGGAAACTGCGAGTATCAATGGCGTACGCTGGCAAAAGGCGTACGCAGTAATGGGACGTGGATTTATTCCATTAAAAAGCTCTTGCACGAAATTTATCCTCGACAAACGTATTTATGGGACGGCATTAGCGACTCAAACTGTTGGCTGGGCTCGTTTTAAAGCCGCTTTGCATACCAAAAGGTGCGACCATGGGTTCCTCCCCCCGTCGCATATCTGTAACTGATGCTGCTCGCATGTCCAGCCGGAGCAGGGATGCTGTATGCATGTGTGTATATACAAGGCGCGGGAGAAAGGAACGAAAGTAACTCACGTGTGTTGGGCGAAAGTGGTCTAATCCACTAGCTAGCAAGAATCGCGTATTACATCTTTGGAGATTTTTATCCTGCCTTTTGAATTACGGTGGCGAATTTTTAATACGAAATATTATCCCGTCACTTATGAAAGCTTCTCGCAGATCTGGTCTTTCTACCAATTCTCACCTTCAATTCTTATGCTCTGAAAGGTTTTTCCGTTCAAGGATTTGGATCAAAATACGCTCCCTAGCCTTTATGTTGAACGTATCAAAATATTTCCGTATTATAACATTGTACCCTGTATTCTAGAGACCGGATTCTTTGATATTTTTCCTTCCCTTTCCCATAGGGTGTTTCAACGGGTGGAATCTAGTAAAAGCAATTATAATTTCATACTCTTGTATCATGAATTCTGCGCTCCATTGGTTACATTCCTCCACTCTCATACATACTCCATTCAGATATAATATATAAAGACCATAACTGAAGGAGAAAATTTTCAATCGATAAATGAAGGATTTCGTTCCAATAATGTTTAGATATATTATTACAAATATGTAATACTACGAGATTATAAATTATCCTTTATGAAAGAGTTTATTTAAAGGTCTTAGATGGTTAAATTTTCTTAACATGCATTATTTTTGCGGCAAAATCATGATGATGAATATATATTCCAAACTGCTCTGAGCAAATCCAAATGAATAGATTAAAATAAAAGTAAGACCGTTATTTTCAATCTATCGTAGAACGATAAACTAACTCAATCCGACTTTAACTGAATTGGCGTAATATGACAGTAATCTACATACTTCGTAGCACTTTCTTTAACATAACTTTGTGAATTAAAATTTAAGAAAGGGATACATGCATGAGTTACATACGATGGGGCTATTCCATACTGTATTTTCAATGCACTAATGTGTGGGTTCGTGGTACATTTTTTCATTAATACTAGCAGAAAACAAACTGAAGGTAAATATACTCCGCTAAGATATGATTTTTCGCTTTTGAACGACGACTATTCTTAGGATACTTTGATTTGAACAGTCAAAAGTCAAAAACAGACAGCACATAATTCATCAAATCACCAATGCAATCACCTAACAGGAAGTCTATAATTTAAAGTCAGAAAGAAATTTAAAAAAAGATATATATTTCAAGTCCAACTTAACTTCAGAAAATTTTAGATGAATTTAGAATCCCTCACAGCTACTTGATAAATTATTGAAAAAATATTAGCATCTATATGTTATACTTGGAATAAATTCTCAATTGATAACTTGAGGATCAACCCACCAATATTTCTATAGATCAAAAGTTTCATTCATCAATAATGTAGAAGCAGAAGATAGAAACATTTTCATAATTACTTATAAAATCCTTCCCTCGAACTTGCGACCAATCCCCAAGAAATCGTGAACTACGAACTTAAGCAGTGACTTCAGTTAGTGAACCATCAATGTGCCTTATGCATGGAACTCCCATCTCTACATCTTAGGAAAGCCCGCCAATCGGACCCCCATACCTACGGAGTACGAATTGCGATGAACTTTCGCACGATAAGGGAAAACGAATAAGAACCTATGGGAAAAAATTCCCATCACCTGCTGCGACCCAATGTACAATGAAATTATATACACGACGTATAGGCATAAAAGTCACCGAAGGAAGGTTCTGCTGAGGGAATCCATGGAGATGGGAAGTTAAGGAGGCTGTAAGAAGGTGTTCGGGCGGGGGAGGAGGGGAGGACCACCTCCTCCAGGTGTGTTCCTCTGACAGTGGACCTTTGTCATGGTAATGGACGAGGGTCTTAGGCGAAATGGATGCAGGCTGACGGAGTAGGCCGCCGAAAAGCGAAGGCCCGACCTCTGTGAGAGAAAAGGATAACCACGCCGGATTATGGCAGAGAAAAGGGCCGCTTTGCGCATGCGCTGAAAATGTTTGCGAAAATACGTTCCCGCGATCGCGAATTTGGATGACATCAGAATTATGGGACAATTATTCAAGCTGTGAAAAATCGCTTGACAAAATGTCACACGTGTTATCGATTTATCTTCCGGCCATCGCTATAATGAAAATGACTCGTTTCCTGGCAACGATGGATTAATAAATAACGAAGAATAAAATGGAGGAAGGGATAAATTAACCGACAAAATGGAACTTATTTTTTTTAAGACATACATATTCAATTTATGACATAATTTTATTCCATTCTTACTATACTTTGGCTATTTTAATTTATTGATATTCTAGTGGGATATGGATTGCAAAGGTAAGGAGGAAAAACTTAATGTTACTAGCTTTAACCACAAACATTGTACAACCTCTAATTTCTTGCAAATAGGAGAGATTTCTTCCCTCTATATTCAACATTTCTAACTCACTACCTATTCTAAAACGGCCGTCATCGAGTTTCACCACCGAATCCCATAAAATTCGAATCTTTCACATCTCGCGCTATTAAGAACGTTCATGAAAACGTACGATCCGCAATGAGCGCCTCCAAATCGGGAGAGTGTGTTACAAAGCATCATCTTTTGTAATCGCGATGGATCAAAGCAATGGGTTTACGATTGCGTGGAAATAAATCGGCGGGGAAGACAATAAATTTTCATAAACATTGAGGATTGAATGTTTTATCGGCCATAAAGCCCATTCCGCTGAAGGGGAATGCAGACTTCGAGAACGGTTCCGCGTAAAACATTGATGATGAACGAGGTGACGCATTTACAGCCTGTCTAGCAGTCTGTTTTGGGCTTGGCAGTTGATTTGCGAAGCATTCAATGGTAATTTAGTTTGTCTTCCCCGCAAGCTTTATGAGCATCTGTTTCCCTTTCAAATAATCGCAAATTCGCTTTTGCCGGACTGACGATAACTTTTGCGAACGGCAAGCGACGAATAAAAGATGCGGACGTTTTTACGCCAAAACTAAATTTACTGCAATAAGGACTGTAAACGTCTCATAGTGGAGGGAACAAGTCAACAGGTGCTGCCATCTCCGCCATCTATGTCCTCCTCGAAGTTCCGGGAGGACATCATTTGGAAATATTTAAATCGGACTTACGGATGGCACTATTTGCAGCTTTAATAAATGATCCTTTTTTATTAGGCTTAGAGAACAATACCCTCGTAAATATGAGCATTGTTTTTCTTTGAGGGCGTAGGCACCAGTCAGCACCGCCTTAATGGCATTGCAAATCATCAACTCCTCCTCGGTGCAATAAAGTAATCTAGAGAGTTATTTTTTAAATTAACAGTCTTAGGCATAGAGAATCTGCTAATAAGCATATTGTTTACTAGGCTTTATTGCCTGTTGAGATTTGTTTAATATGTCCTAGCGGAGAAATGCGGAAACGTGGTTTGGAAAACAAGTGTAAATGGCCATAAGAAATTCATTAGAAGGCTCTCTGAAAGGTTGAGGTTTAAGTGTATATATACCATTATTTTTTAAGCAGTAGTAATTTTTTAAATTAAAGAAAATTTCTCAAGCTCTGTTCGCATCTCATAATTATGGTAAGTAATGATGAGTATATAATAGTAAATAATATAATATAGGATGAATAATTGTTTAACTAATTGTACAAATTGTTTTCAGTTTTTATATATCGTTAGTTATATTCGCAAGAGATGACTGACATCCAGATATATTTCCAGATAAATCACTCAATTAATACAACCATCATTATGTGGACTGATAAGAGTTGAAGGAAAAGAAAATAACGATTAAAGCCAGTTAAAATTACTATTATATTTGATAAAATTTCTCAGACGTCAGTGATCAAGGTTCCAAAATATTTAAGAACTGTAAAATTAACAGGACTATAAGCAGAAATTTATAAAATCACTTGCAACCCATTTCATCGAAAGTTATTACAATGATAAATTAATAAACATACGAGAAATGGTTATAGGCTACTTTATATGAGAAGATATCATTACATATTTAAATAGTTTTCAATGAATTCTCTATGTAATATAAATCAAAAACTGCAATATCATGTACTCTCTGTATATGAATTATCTATTTTTCTAAACTGGACGGCACGCCTCTTTTAAACAAAGTTCTTTTCATGTATTTTAGAAGCTATTCAACTATTATTGAAGTTATTTAACTATTCAATTAAATTTTTTGCAATAAGATTTGTGGTTAGGGCCATCTCTCTTTGCCATCGACTATCATCAATTCGTAAGTTGCTCTTGGTTATGGGATTTCTATCAATATATTGCCTTACTATTCAAAGTTCGATTCATTTTCGACACTTCATATTTACCACATTCATCCCAATAAAAAAGAACATTATTCAATCTAGTTCCGCCATGTTTAAAACGATATTCTGGCAAACAGTCATCCATAGCAACGGAGGTAAACAAAAGCATTAATCAGAAAGCTATTAAAATGATACGAAGCACATCTGAGAGTTTCGTTACAAAGCACGATCGTGGGTTACCACAAATTAGTGTCAATTCGTCCCAAGAAAAGACGAAGTCAATAAATTGAATGAAATGGGAGTATCGTCATCTGTGGCTTGTGAGCTTCGAAATATCCAATTGCGAAGGGAATGCGCTCGGCGGGAAATTTATAAAGGCGGCCCATATCCGTGAGATTCCCCACTGAGTTAATGCCCGTAGGATGAGCACAATGGAGGTAAATAAAATGTGCGGGAAAATGCTCGAAAGGGAAGAATGCAGGGCAGGAAAATTAGATGGAAGGAAATCTGGGATAAAGAAGAAATGGTGATATACCCTAAGGAATGCCATTTCTGAAGAATTCCCTTTAAAGTATTATAACTAAATTCAGATTGAAAAGTATTCTCCAGCAATTCAAAGTAATATCAAGAGCGTAAACAAGTGAAATATTTATGTAAGTTAACGTATATCTAAGGCATACGAGGAAACTTTTTGAAGTTATAAATGCTTATAAAAGAAACAAATAATTATAGATATAGATAAGAAATTATTTAGAGAAGGCATTATAATAGACTCAGAACATCTTAGTTTCAGGAACAAGTAAATTGTCTCTAAAGATTTGTATGTAGTACACTGAAGAGATACATTGACTGGAAAAGCAACAAAAACAGAAAATAAGAAACAACGCCAATGAAGAATCCTCATAGACAAATAACGATGAACATATAGTAGAATATTTTAGATATAGAAGAGAATGATTGTGCATTAAGGTTGATTATAAAAAGCATTGCTAAACAAAATAAACAAAAGAAAAGTTGAAGGGTGCAGAAAGTTCATAGAAGTTTGTTTCGTAATTACTTTAAAAACGTTACTTCTTCAACAAAAAGTATAAATTTGATAATCAGTTTAACATCGAGGTAATTCGATATGCTTTAATTCAAGATTGATAATGAACTCTAAAAATTTAAAAGCTTAAGTAGTATTTTAAGAAACGTATGATTTCATGTGTAATCAGATATTGTATGCATGAATTAAGTCAGCAGATTCTCGTATGTACCATGTATTTCATTCCTACAAAAGATGAAATCATAAGAATTAAAACATGACGCAGGAAGTTAAGATTTTAAGAAACATTTGCTGGATCCTAATAGAATAATAAGATAAGCTCAATTTTTGAACTAAATACACCGCAAAAAAGAGGGTTTGTTTCAGTTTAATACATCTAATACTCATTGAGAAATTGGTTCGATTGGTAAGTCTAGCAAATAAAAATAACATTGATAATGTGTAATTAGAGTGAACTTTAACATTTATGACACTACGTAAGTAGGTACATTTGAAACTAGTATAAAATACGTTAGTTGTAAACCCAGATCTGTCTATGACGAAAACAATGGTATCTAAAGAGAAGGGGTATATTTATAACGCGTTTTAACGTATAAAATTATTGTAATTCGACTGATGTCTCAACACAGAAGATTACGAAATAAAGGTCAATTAAACGGACTGGACTGAGTTGAACAATAGGATATTATCGTAAAACTTTACGAGTTTGAATTTTTGAAAGCAAATTATTGTGTAATGTTCCTGAATCTTTTTATAAAGATTATATGATGGGAAAAGTTAAATATATTTATGAATATACAGTTAAATATCCTATTAAATTGTGACTGAATTTTAAACTCGTCTTTCGTTAATTTTTATACGTGATTCCTCTTACGTTGCTTGGAAACGCCTTAATTCTCCGAAATAATAGCCACGCTGAAAGATACTAATTCAGACACATAAATATCGTCGCATCACATTCTTCTTTGGCTCGATTGAGTCTTAAACGCAGAGAAAACATGTTCCAGTCTCGTAAAATATCTAAAATATAATCCCCTGAAAAGAAACGGTCGATAACGGAGCCGCCTGAATTACAAAACAGCGATAATAGAATGTATTCCTGGGAACAAATCGTAAATATCTAGCCCTAATTTGAATTGCGCGCATAAATAAACTCTTAGTGGACTTCCGTGACGATCGGGAGGACCCGCCGTGGCGTCACCTATCCTCGGGCCGATCTATTAACAACCGAACGGCGAATAAAAACGTTAGCAATAGAAAATCACGAAGCAAATACGCGTAAACAAAAGACGAGCAAAACCGCGTTCTATACCCTCTCCGGCGGAAAAAACGGTGGACCACTGTAAACGAGAGAGAGAAATGCCTCCGAGTTTTCAGCATCGGCAACCATTAAAATTAGCGGCAAGAATATAAATTCCCTCGGTAAAATAACGCACTATTTTAAAGTGACGTATTAGCCTCTAAAGACGCGTTGGAATATCTCCCAGAAACTTATTGTGAAAGGGCGAGAGCACAGTAAATCGTGACGGGCTACGGTCAAATAATAGCAAATGACACGAGCGAAGGATAAAAAGAGAGAAAAAGGAAGCTGGAGGGAAAAAAGGGGAGGGGGAGGTAGAAAAGATGGTTCTCAAGGTGAAGTACTCCTTCGGGATGCTGGAGAGGGGAGGGAAGGAGAGTTTCGGAGGAAGATGGAGCGAAGCCGGGGTGGGCATCAAACAAAAACGCCACATCGAAGCGAATTTCTTATATGTAACGCCAGGGTCTTTCCTAATGGTGCCATGCATCAAGAGGGTGTTTGGGGAGGGGGCGGAGGAGGCGATCCGTGGAAGGAGGTGATGGTTGGAGATGCGACAGCGCTCGTGGGTGTGTGGGGGGTCATCTACGTCGAGGGGTGGTGCAGAGACAAAGTAAACAAGATTGTGACCAAGGTGAGCAGAAATAAAATGAGTGAGTTTTTGGGGGGGAGGGATCCACACGAAAGTTTTTCGAGCGCATTACAAGGAGAGGAAAATGGAAGATATATGTCCGAGAATTAGAGAAACTCGCGGGATATGGATGCGTTCGAAATATTTTTCTCACCTGTATCGATTATTCTACGAGATGAGGGATTATAGCCACTGCTTGAGTCGTAATAGTGATTCGAGTGGATTATAGTGTGCGAAACTGTACTTATATTTATTTCAGTCACGATGATTTTAATGCTTTTTTCACGAAATCATACAAGGAGTTTGTTTTTTATACATTCCAGAGATCTTGGAAAGAGAATTTTACACGTAAATGGGTAATAATATAATATTCGAGAAATTCGAAAATGATTAGCATTGTGTGTATAAAATGTATCTAGATATAATTGTAGATTTATATTTGTCGAGTTCTTTAACTTTTGGATTGTTGGGCTTCAATTACAATTTAAACAATGGCCACAATAATGCTCTTCAGAATATAACTGTGATGGTATTATCATGAAACACACTCTTGTCATAAATTGATATTATTGCAAGAATGTCTAAAAGATATTTAATTCGTTTTACATTAATTATACGATAAATCTGATTGTAATATTCGAACATATTTCGAGTGTGTATGTATGAATTATATTAAGGGATTATATTTCTAAGCATTATGCATTAACTATTTCCCTTATAAAATTGTGTTTATGATTGAAGATTACAGTTTTTTGCTCATGATAAGAAAAACATAGTCGATCAAACATCACTCTGATCTGTGGTTGTCTCATGTGTATATGAATAGGATTTTACTACCAGATTATGATATGAGAGATGAAAATTCATATTACTAGTCGTAATACTGATAATAAACCTTGAGATGTATCTACTGAGGATGGATACAACAATAAAAATTATTGCTATTTTAATCTTCAAGTATTTGAGATGTTTCAACATAATTCGTATGGCTTTTAAAGTTCTTTCTGATAAAATATAATTTATAGAAGACATATTTCGCTTATGAATACTGCAAACAGAAAAATATCACAATTCATACAGGTGTAAATTATAAATAAACAATGTTAACCATTTACGAATTGGTACACCAGGTTTGGAAAGCGATATTATCAATAACTAGAAATAATCAATGAAATGAAACATTCCCGGAAGTAGCTGATAACCGAAGACAGATATCCCACAATTCACTGAAAACCTCCCTCCAACCACAAACCTTAAATAGATCCTATCTTTCCGTTTAATTACAGACACATACGAGGTGAAAGTAAATGTGGAAGCGACCTTTGTGAACATGGAGACAGACACTGAATAACTAAAATTGGCATAATCTTATACATTGTTCACGGAGCGCCATGGATTGATTCAATTGTTTGAAAACGTGCGTCGACGCCTAGGGCTGAATGTTTCAGAGGAATCGCGGTGAATGATTCGTGCGAAGCGTGAAACACGAGCGCCTTGCTGTCTTCGGATTGGCTTCACTTAAGGAAAATTTTCACGCTCTTATTCGTGAAGGGGGATTCTATCTTATAGAAGGTATTCGGGATTTCCTATTGAAATAAACTGATATTCCATAGTGTTCGAATGAAGTATTTGATTTGATTCAGATGTGAAAGGTACAGCACACTGATATAACTCTGTATTATTAATTCTATCATCGAGAAAATGAAGTAGTTCAGACAACCATAGAGAAACATTTCGAAGGATTTGAAGGATTTTATGAATTAAAATTTTTGACCATCCCTGTTTAAATTGTTGTTACTCTTTCCGGAATAGAAGCTAACACGTAAAATTATTTATGATACCACTGTTTCTTCTTAACTTTAAAAATCCTCCAACTTTTGTTAGAAAAAATTAAACTTTAACATCAATACGAGAAAATGTACCTATGTGAGAAATTATAAGTGCCTGCCTGATATAACATCTCAACTATAAATAAATGTATATTTTATCTTCGTTTACCAATTGTTAGCGAGTTAGGTGAAGAAAAATATTGCTGGAACATTGATTTAAATGATCCATCAATTGAGAATTCCTTATATTTTTGATTATTTAAGCTAACATAGCAATATAAAGTTTAGCGATGTTAAATATTCTTTTAATTAGAGACAAACCTTTATTATCACTCCTTATATACTGTTTTTAAGCTACAGCTAAACGAAATATCATTATAAACAATCTGTAATCTCAAAAATCAAGTACTAAAATCAGGAATTTTTCGATTTTATATTTAATGACTCCGTGTAACAGATAGTCTAAGAAGAAATAAAGAATAGAAAGATATTTTATCGCAATAATAAATTCCAGTCGTTCCTTTCCAACGTGATACTAAAATAAGACTTCCTTTAAACAGCGTCTCAAGTTACATCCGATATCTTCATAGCACTAAACTAAATGTCACGTTAATTATTTTCGCTGGACCATATTGAATTTAACGATCGATTTAAGGGAAAGCTAACGATTCACAGAAATCTCATTTGTTTGCTTTTCTTTCACTACTGCTGTGCTCATCTCATTTTTTTGCCTCTCTTTCTTATCCCATTGTCACTTCGGAGAGAAAAAGCATCCAAAGATAAGATCACCATCTTCTTTGGTTTCATTTTTCTCCGGAGTCCATCTCTTTCATTCCGCTGCATAACTAAATAACATAATAATACCATCTGGTTGCACGCTATCAATCATAGCACACACACTCCACACCCCAGATTCATATGTAAATTCTACTAGCATCGCACTTTCACAATGTAATCGATTATGCACGGAGACGAGTTGAATAGAAGGAAGAAATACACACAGTCGATATCCTATAGCGTCAATGGGTTCGACTACTTTGAAGTGTGCCTTTTAGCTTTCTTCGTGGCTTAATATCCTACTGATGGTAGCACGCTATTGCTAACACTTAACATCAGATGTTACCTTCTACACTACAAGCGATTTCTTTTGAGTTCGATGAAGAAATTATCTGCTAAATTATCAAGCTCATCAATAATGTTGTGCGTAAAGATAATTTGGTCAACTTTTAATCGCCATTATTAGATTTTACATACATTAGACATTGTTGAAAATTAATGAATATCATTCTGGGATATTTTTCAAGGCATTACCGTGTTTCAGTTCGAGTAACGGGGAAAATTTTCATATTTTCAGCAGTGAACTACCTTTGAAATATAAGTTGCTGTTTCACCGATATATCATAAGCGGATTTTTTTCCAATAGAATATAAATGTAACCCGATATAATGAACAAAGGATCGATTGAACAGAGACAATATAAAGTAACTAGGAGTAACGTAGCAACGAGAAGTTCTGAGTAGAGAAGGAGAGCCTTCATACAGTTGGGAGAGGCCTATATCCGATGCAGGATTGAAAATGGCTGATGATGATAATGAATAAAGTTGAGAATCCTTCCAAAAATTCTATAAATCGATTGTTCGAAGAAAATATCAAACATTTTATATATATATATCTTTGAGTATATATCGATCACCATAATGGGTTTTCAAACTTTATATATGTCTTTGAGCGATGCAAAATCAAGCTCTTACTTGTCCTCTATTTTCTGCTACAGTATATTTCTATGTACAACTTTAAACAACTGATTTTTAATCATTAAACTTCGGTGAACATTGGCTTCCTTGAGACGGTCTCCGTAGCCATTTTATCACCTGTCGAAATTCCCCACGTGACGTCACACTCAGGTGTGTGGGAGAGATGTGGATACGCAGATGAGGAATGACATAGAGGGTTGGAAAACGGACAAATAAATAATCCCACCACGCGGGACGGAATGCGACAAGAATGAGTCCGAACGAACTCTAAATCATCAAGTCACAAACCCATTTAATTACAGAATAATCACATTTCTATGGAATGCTTCCAATGATGAATACGAGGTTCGTGATTTTGAACGCAATCTCCTCTAATGAATTCTATGAGATATGATGAAACGGTACAATGGAAATTCGTATGAAAGAGGAGGATGTTATTCATCCAAAATACAGTTACAGCTGTCGATGAATTTTAACCTTACCTAAGATGCTCGTTTTTAAGTTTCAAAGTGAGCTTTAAGGACCTACTAATTCTTTTGAGGATATATTTTCAACTGATGTAACTGAAGATTCAGAATTTAAACCTCATAAATTTTTCTCTGTTTCAGATATCCTCAGGAGTAAGTAAAATGAAGGGATAAGAATCAATGAATTCTCAGTTTGTGAACACAAAAATTTATCCAGAAAAAGATGCCCAATTCCGCAAAACTCTTTGAAACTTCAACGTATAATAGTAAACTTCAACGTTGCAAATTCTTTCCCTAATTCTTTCCATAGAACGCAGTTTAAAATATTCCTAAAAATATATTGCTTATGAGATGATATCTTTAATTTTTAAGATTATAAACTACTAAGAAGAATTTAATTACAAGTAGTAATTTAAGCTTAATTATATACTTATGAGTTCTTATGAGAAAAATCAAATTTTCTCTACAAAACTTTTTGTTTACTGCGAGAAATTGTGGTTAACAAAGATTTTGAATTCTATTTGACTTGAATAAATTTCATGGGAAAACCGATCAAATGCACATGAATGACAACGACCACTTCTTTAAATTCGTATTTCAAAATATTTTCATTTTAAACAAGAAAACTAAATAGGAAAATTAAATAGGATGCAATCATTAATCAGTAATCGATAAAAGGAATTAATATATCAGAAAAACATCAAGTTTTAAGTCCCTTAGTGAACGGGATGTATGAAATCAGTGAGTAGGTATATTATGGTTCTTTTACATCTTTCCAGGGAAGTTTCTTCCTTTTATGATGCTCTGTCTCACTTGAATCTTAGACGAGATTATGAAGTTAAATTTTTTTCTGATTAAAAGCACCTTTTTGCTAGATTTTTTAATAGCTTTTTGCTCATAGAATCGATTCTTTCGCATAAATAGTTTTTTAAATCACTTGGCCGTTTAGTTTGTTCGATATTAAACGTACATAGTAGAATGTCCCTCTTCTCGCACTTTAAAAATTCATTCATACGCAAATTTTTACATAAAACGAGCGATTTTCTGCAAAAACCTCGTATTTTGACGTAAGAAAACCTCTAAGGAATCAGGGATAAGAAGAGATCGAGATTACAGAAGACGGAGAGGCGAAAATGAGAGAAGAGCAAAAGTCGAGAGGCGAGATAGGTTACAGAGAAGGCGGTAAAGGGGACGTAAACGTAAAAGGGGTGTCAAAGAAAGTTAATGGAGGCGGGGAGGGGTGGGAGGGAAGTTGGGAGGAGGGGGTTGGAAAGAGAAGTTTTTGGAGAAGAAATGGTCTTACGGATGAGAAGAGAGAACAGAAAAAGGCTTATGGGAAGGCAGGATACGGATAAATACGGAGGAGAAGGGATAAAGAGCGCGATGCTGGGAAGCCACCACCGATGGATCGTAAATTTCCAAAGAGCTAGGAATAAGGGTTGAGGTTGAAGGATGGAGTCCGAGATAGTGGGGGGAAGGCTCAACGGCTAAGGATTGACCTCCCATACACACGCTTTATGTTTATTACTTTCACCAGAGAGGCTGGATGCCTCTCCATCTTCCAACACCGGTTCCCTCCCAGTCCACGGAGACGAAAGCGAGAGTGGGGTGGGGGCAGTCTGAATCATTTGCCATGCCACAGCCGCATTACAGGAGAAAAAATAAAGGTCGAAAAAGGGAGAAAAAGAAGCGATGTTGGAACGGAGACCATTTGTTATTGTTATTAAGCATTGCTTTATGGGCGAGACGGCGAAAGTTGTACGTGTTTTGTCACGGGGACGGCCGTGCGTGTGTTCGGGAAGGTACCGTAAAACGTCGGAGGGCTTAAACGGAGGGACGTTTGGCCGAATCGAGATATTCGATTGTTCGCGAGGGTAGATTCCGCGTGGGGATATGCGTGAGTTTGGACGGAAAAAAAAAACAAACGAAGGCGGTCCAGCGTCCACTCTTTTACCGGAGACGACGAAAATGGGAAAAATCGTGAAGGTAAAAGTTTTAAAACGAACCTCGTCGTGAAATTAACCTGGAAGGGCGCGCAATTTTTTTCCTAACGAGGAATGAGCACTAAAGGTTTATTCGGGGCATAAATCATAACTTCCTTGCCCGGAGAGCGCTCCGTAAAAATGCAAAATTAATTCGTCCTCTCTCTCTCTAAAGCAGATCCGATGCCGCCACCTCAGAGTTCTTCGTATTAATTAAAGTTAATCGCGTGGGGCAAGTGAACATCAGAAGGAAAAAACTGTCATCATTATTGCAGCCTTGGGTCGTGCGCGGACGTACGATTAATATTCATCCTCCGTGTCCGAATACTCTTGATTAAAGTTCCTCCCTTAGGGGGTTTGACTGCTTGGAAAAGGGAAATATTTTCGTCCGGAAAAGAGCCTTTGGAATCGATGGGGAATTAAAAATGAGACGTCACATTCCTTTCCTAGGGAAGGTGCGTTCCGCAAAGAGACGATTGGGAAATTTCATAAATATTGAATCCGTTCCTTTCATCACTTATTGGACAGATTAAAAGGAAGGACCGATAAAACGGACTTGTCTCTCTCTCTCTCCTGTCGCGTCACCAGGGGGAACGAACTCATCTGCTCACGTTATCACTTGTTGCAGTAATAATTAACAATAAAAGGCCGCGAGTTTCGAGTGCAGACATCACTGTTAGGGTTAATGAAGAGATTTACGGTGAATTGGAGGATGAATATACTAAATAACCATGCGGAGGTGGAGATTAATTTTTTAGTAAATTCTATGCATTAAATTTAGCTGATATTCTTTCAATTTGTGGGTTAATTGACATGAATAACGTTGAGCATAAACGATTAACTTAAATATATAATTATGCTGCTTATATAAATTTCTTCGTGTATGAAAAAGTATTATAAAAACAATGAACAGAAATATATAATTATGATTCTTCTATAAGTTGATTCATTTATCAAAAAAGTATTATTAAAACTGTTTGTAAAATCAATAATAAACTGATTATCACTACCCTAATAATTAATATATATTATCACATTATATTATAGAAACGCCTAAAATATATTATATATAAGTAAGCCGGTAGAAATTGGACATGATGTAAGATATATCACGCAACTAAAAGATAAAAAAAATCAATTGTTTATACATACACATTTGATACATTTGAGCTTCATCCCTACAATTCTAAACCTTTCCTACATCGAAATCTACATGAATACCCTGCAAGACTCCTTTCGACGTATAGAACAGGGTTCATCTTCTAATAAATAAATCTTAATACAAATAAACTCCTGATTATTCAACCCATTAATAATGCCATAGATGGACTAGAGTAAAACCATACAACTTCACACTTTATTAAAAGACTACGAACCTTAATTTTAAACACAGCATAGATAGCTTCTAAGATGTTTAATTAATAATAAAAAAACACCTTTTCCATAATCTTCAGAAAGCACGAGGGAGTGAAATGTGTTTCGTATCCGAGTCCCTCTCTCTCTTTTTGTGATACGGAATTTGCAAAACATTCCCCGAAGGGGTTTTGACAATGTTATTATTTTTAAGGAGACGGATAGGGTATCCAAGGAGTAACAAGAGATGCTGGAGGAGGAAGAGAAAGGGGAAAAAGTTTTTAGACGAGAGAGGAAAAACATTGCGGGGATATCGATTTCAAGAGTAGCGTTCTGACAAACAGTCCAGCATTCCACTGGCACACAGAGCGAGATCAAAGAAGGAATGCGGAGGTGTGGGGGGATCAGGTGAAGGGGTAGACAAAGGCAAGATCGCCGGAATCAGAGGTGACGCAAAACGGGACACTTCGCCGACAAACACGAGCGTTTTCGCCTCAGGTTCTATTCACATGTCTTTTATTAATGAAGGGAACTCAAAACTTAAATTTTCCTATAATCGAGTCCCACTTTTGGGGTATAAAGTTTTAACACGTTTCCATGGTGATGATTAAGTTGGGGTTATATAAATATATAAATGGAATTGGAACTTATGGATAACTCAGTAATTTTATTGGTATCGTTCAAGGAGTAGATATTTAAGATTATCTCAGAAGATTCGATTCGATTCGAGAAGAAAATTCGTGATAATATAACGTTCCTTTGATAGCATAAGAAAGGAATCTTCAGTTATGTACATATGATTAAATTAATATTTAGCAGTACTTAAAAGAAAACTGAACAAAGAATGAGAATTTTAAAAGGCAATATAAAGAGGAGATATGAAAATTAATAATAACAAACCGAAAAGTCAAACCAGAAAGATAGGAAGGAAGGCACAATGATCACCCTTGAAGTAATTATGTTTAATAAATTATCATTAAATTGATTCATTGCTTGCTCATCTCCTTCGAATAAGTTTTGGACTAGAATATTCTAAAAGTAAATTTTTATTCCTCGAATAACAACTATTAATTGTCCATGTATTAAATAAGATCTCTAATTTCGCTTGGTAATATTAGTGTTAAAGAAACCTTACATTTATTAAGTGCTTTCAGTATTATTTCAATTTTTCCAAGAATTTATAGCAATATTGGTACAATCTGTTATAGAAAATTGTTCAATACTTCCATCTGAAATGTTCTACCCAATCACGTGAAAGGCAAAGCTTTACTCGTTATCGGATTATGTTTTAATCAGTCCTAAATACAACAGGAATGGCTATTATACAGTGAAAGAAGAATAAATTATATGAAATAAATTCAAAAAGGATATAATAAAGAGGTACTTAAAAAATTGAATAATAATAATAGAAATTAATCGAACAGAAGATAGAATGACAAAAAAGTAATTATAATAAAATAAACAAGATCAAATAAATATCCATCGAGTTCCTACAGAAAACAAGGTCCTAATTGAACCTCAATGTAATTATGGCGCCTACTGATCCCAAAAAGCTATAAAACTTTATAAATAGAGATTTGACATATCCGCTACCATCAATATTTTATTACGCATCTGTCATAGATCTGCTTCGAATATTTCATATTAATAAACTGTCACCAATACTTCCGTCACCGATGTAAACAACCGCTTTCTACGAATAAAAAATTATTAATATCACCACCGAGTATAATTTAGGAATCGCCCGTCAAGAGCTCCAGAAATATAGTACTTCCGGTCATCATGCGACAACCTCGATAAAATTTTCGAACCAACTTTTTGAAAAATGGGGAGGAACGAATATGAATTTATTTCAGCGTTTTCATCGAGAAAAGTGTATTTATATATACACGGAAACCCTCTCGAATCCCGGGGACATTATGGAGGTGGAGCCGGTCGAAGAGGAGAACCGATTCGGTGAAAACAAGTTCCATGGGAAGATCGCTATTAAAAAAGATATGAGTCATTTTCTTTGAAAATATAACGCTGTAAAATGTCTTAGTGCTGAAACAAATGGAAAACTGCGAGAAAGAAAAAAGGGAGAGCACATTTCCGAAGGAATCCGTGAATGACTCACGATGGTTATACGTTCTTTACCCGTTGGTCCATCGCCAACGCCTTGAAAATAGGACACCGAGGAAAGATGTCTATTAGAATAGTGGAAAACATAATGAAAGCAAAGGTTTCCCCGGATAATATCGCTTTAAATTTCAACAAAAAAGCCCCGAAAGAGAAGAAAGGGGTTGCGAACGAAAAATAGCCATCGATTTTCCTTGGGCGGCTGAATATATATCCCGCAACTAATTTTGAAACCTCCCCTTATTTTCCCCGCCTTACGGAATCCCAAAAATACATTTAATTTCGAGTGAAAAATTTCCGTGAGAAATGTAAAAGTAAAGTTACGATTCTAAAGATTTATTCCCACCCTCACAAAAAACAGGAAGCTCCGCTTCATTTATTTCCGACGAATTAAAGCGCTCCAAAAATGAAAATAGCTGCCGCTCGCGATGCCAAAATACATATTGTTTAACGACGTGTTTCAAAATGGTGCATATTTACGGACCGGTGTTGAAGAATGGTTTGGAAAGAATGCAGCGCGCTGTGGAACGCATCTTCCTCGGATTCTTTCGCGGATCTTCTTTTTTTTTCGAAATATTTCGCTAAACTAATGCTGAAAGCAGTGAGGAGATGATCCTATCTTGAGAGTTGTGGAATGTGGAGCGAATATCTATCCAGCGGCTGCGTTGATTAAGAACGAATGCCGTGGAAATGATATCCGAAAAGTAGATTGCACGAAGAGATGGAAATATCAGGATTAAACGAAACGGTTTCACGGAAGATATCCTTTTCGCAATTGGCATTCATCCTAAATTAAGTTAGCAACGCGTACTACAGAGTCAAAGAAGGCTTTTGAAACTTAAAATGACGCAGCTCAATTAAAGTCGCATATTGTGTCTCTTTCCTTTAGCGATTAAGGATTACTCGCCGCCCGTTTTCAAAGCGAAACTTTACGTGCTCTTCACAGTTCAAAGTTGTGGATGTAATTTCTTTATTTCTATGGAGATGAAGTGCATTATTATTTATAGCTTGTGTATGAGTGTGGTTTCCATGGAGTTAAAATTCCGTAATACTCTGAAAAAAGTACTTAAAACAATGCAGTCAATTGTTCGTAAGGAGTAATTATTATTCGATTCATTGCTGGTTGTTCAAGTATTTGAGAGATATTTCAAAAGAAGTTAAAGTAGTTTGTCGGAAACAATTTACGAGTTGCTTATGAAGTCATTGTTAAAATTTTAATCAAATTATTCAATTTAATTTCGAAATAACTTGAATGAATTTCTGATGGAAACTAAGTCTTATAAAGTTCTAAAAATATGTTAAAAAAATTTTATTTCTTATTCTTTATATTTTCTTACGGATAAATTTTCACAATCAAAACGAAAAATGACATATACGTATGAAATAGAAATATACATATACGTATGTCCTGGACGAGAAGAGGTAGCAATAATCATCTGAACATTAGTTTTTGGAAAAAAGTTATGTTGGAAAAATAACTTTCTTTCCAAAAATATCATCGCAGATGAGAGAATAAAGTCAATATTAAAAGTCCCTATGTCGTTAAGACCATTATAATGAATATACTTTTGAAATAATAAGACAAAGCACCCTTCGTGGAAGAAAAGAAATAAATTAAATAGATGAGAGGCCATAACAACGCGAAACACAACTAAGGACTGTATATTACAACTAATATGAAAACTATTTTTTTCGAAGTTTAAATTAAATCATTTACATATTCCTAGGGCTGCATCTTTCGTGATGTGATTTGGATTTAAATTCATCATTTTAGCGAGTTTCATTATAACATTATCTTCTTCTAAAACGTATCGAAATATAAGTTGAGTATCAGATGGAGAAAATAATTAGTTGGAATAGTAATTCTTTTAAACAAACTGATACAAATACAAATAAATGGAAAAGTATCTAAAACATTTGACCGCCTATATCGCCAATAAGAACACTCAACTACGGCCTTCCCTCGAAAGAGAAAGTGCCAGCAGGTTGCTAACGCCCCTGGAAATAAATAATAACAGTGTAACTGCGGAGAATAGCTCACGATAGACCTCTTCTACTGGAATGCGTATTCAATCCGTAAGATGATCGTACAGAAGAAGAAATGGAATTGTGAGGGAGCAAGAATAGACGGTTGGAGGCGAAAGAATCTTCAGCAGCGGATTGAAAAGAAGCGGACCTCACACATCTCGCTTAAACCAATTACACGCGCAATTTTCCCTCTATATTAGTAGTTTGTGGCATCGCATCTCAATCTATTCCCCTCTCGGAAAAAGTCCCAAAAATACACGTTTTTTTAAAACGGATCGCGACTCCGTGTGCGGTCGAAATCCATCACGAGTCGTGCGTGTGTGCGCGTGTAAAATGGAGGGGTGAAATGGCAGCCCTCCCCATACATAGTATGGCGAGATAGAGATTCCTTCGAAAAACAAGGCGGAGATTAGAGATATTCAAAACGGATCCTAAAGGGAAGCCGCGCGCTCTGTCGGAGATAAGGAGTGTGTGTGACGGCACCAAAGTTACTCGCCGCCGAACCTTCATTTATCTTGACCACGCGTCGAATTGGGAAGATAGCGGAGGACGGTCGAATGGGGATGCTGTGGCGATAATGTCGCGAAGCTCAGCTCGGAAGCTTTTTAATATTTGTTCGGCTACTTAGCGATCAATTCTTTGATGGGAGATCGAGTCTTGGAGATTGGTTTGTGCGCTTGGAAGTGCCCGACGCGCTGAATGCCAGCGTAAGCAATTAGGATTGCCTGCGCTTTTGGATATTCTGACGGCTCCACTGTTTACCATATGTTAGTAAGAGGCACATCTCCTCCTTGTAGGTCTCGCTTGAAGCCCTTGCTTTCCTAAACTTTCTATCTTCGATTATAGTCATAACTTCCACATGTTATTTATATAACATTGATGGTATCTAAGCGAGAATCTCTGAGAAATTATCCCTCTCTTCTATGACAATTGCCAGTGTACTGTTGTTACCTTCATTGCATCAATCTTTGTAAACGCTGCCACCAATTGCTACACCATATTACATGAATAGTTACTTTTATACATACATACATACATTAGGCGAAAGATTTTATAATAACAACAATAATGGATATTATAATACATATAAGAAAATATATTTATTAGGGTTCGATAGATTATATTATAATTCGATAGATTATATTATAAGTTATAATAAGTTCGATTAAATTATAATCTTTACCATTTATTAAGCCAGAAAACGCAAGAAATTGCAATCAAAGATTCGAAGGAGGTATCGCGAAATTGGATAATATTAAAGAATAATTTCGAACGTCCTTACCAGTTCTTATTTTTCGATAAATATATTAAACTGTTTCTCGTGAATCTTTCCAGCATCATTAAAGTATTAACTCAGTCGGTACCTGTTTATTAACGGGGTTGACGAAGGATTTAGTTACACTATATATACACACACGCTAGATATTTCACCCTTTGGTGTGTGTGTGAGTGTTTGAAAATTTTCTAGGATATAAATTTTGATTCACTCTGAAAACTTTTAGGGAACGACTGAAAAGTAATTTATACGATAATGGTCCAGCTGGAAAGGTACCAAAATAAAAATCTAGGGGTTATTATTCATTTTTACGAACGAATTATATCTTTTTGAAAAATTCGGAGGGGTAAGAGACAAACACGTCGCTTTGAATGTATTCCAATGTATAAGTGTTATTGCTTGATTGTAGAATTTTATATTTCAAGCTTAAGGATGATGAAAATATGGATGAAATACTAGGATTTACAATAAAAATAGATGGTTATATAGTAATCTTCTCATCGTATTATAAACTTTTATTTAGTATTACCAGAAAGCGTGCGTTACCATGACGACTATTAGAATGTGGAGTATTTATTTGCACGTGTAACCGTGACAACTATTAGTATGTGGATATATCCGGATATTAATACGTATTTCTATAAAAATGATCCATAATGAATATTGATTGCTAGGCTATACTCAAGAGCCAATTCGGAATATTCTTAGCTTGAAAAAGCTACAGTGAAACTAAAAAAAACTCTCGTTCTTCCACCAAATTGAATTCATCAATTAAGATCACCCACCCCCGTAGTATACCACACACATTGGTGAACTTACACCCAATAAAAGACCCAGTCCGGTCCTTTGAACACACAACCTTCATTCCATTCATCTCCTTCTAGGTCCCGAGAAATTCCTGAACCCATTAACTCCGAAATTCGAAACATATCCTTTAATTCATTAAATGGGAAAAAATCTTCAGAAGGCCCTCGTATATATAACTTAATCAACCGAATGCGGGGGATGGGGGGTTTAAAAAAAAAGTCGGGGGAATTCTAAGAATGGTCCTTCGGTGGTAATTTTTCCGTGTGTGGGCGTGAAGGATCGGATGGAACGGGAGGAGTGAACGATGGAAGGCGGGCGCGGAAATTGGTTTTTAGGGAAGAGATCACGTCCGCGGTTTGAAGCTTGGTCGTGTTGCGGCGACGTGTGAGGTAAAGCGGAGGAGGTGTGTGTGTGTAGGGGGAGAGAGAGAGAGACGATGGCCCCGCATCTGCGGAGGTTGACAAAATACCTCCACAGATGGGAGGATACTTATGTGACTATGACGCGATAGATTTATCTATTTTAAAAGAGGGGCAAATATTAATAAGCTTTCACCCAGAACAGCTGGGCGGGAGTTTTTTTAAAAATACGCTCCCAGTTGCTAATTTATGGCAATCATCACTATTTTTGGTGTTCGAAGGAACGGAACCAGAAGAAGTCGATTCTGAAAGGAGGGATTTCTTCAAAGGAACGTGTCCTTAAGGAAAGTTTGTCTTTGGGTAGATTTGGGCCCTCTTCTTCTTCCGAATGATGATTATGTCGTCTTAATTCGCTCTATTCTTCGTGGAGAAGAGGAAATTAAGGACTGAATGGGTAGAAGAGTGGCAATTATGTTTAGCTGCCACATTTGCCTTGGTATACTGCGAGGGAAGTTCAAAGGGGACCACGAATTTCTTTCGTTCACATCCTTTATCACTGTCTTCTTAAGTTATAACTATAACGATGGTTTGTATAGCTGAATAAATGCTGCTTTAAATTTGGAAGCCACTTCTGAAGAGCATAAAGGGAAATACAACGGAAGATCCGCAAAATTTACTCTGATGGGCTTTGAGTGAAACGTATTTTTTATAGACAAATATAAATATTTTGCTGAGAGATTTGGAAGCTGTTCACCACTATATTTCACTAGAATAAGAATTATTATCTAAGACTGTAGGAGTAGAATCAACGAAGCTGTTTCGCTCAATACTTTCGAAATAAAATTAACGTTGAAATCTAATGAATACTTTTCGTACGCTTCAACGTATTTCGATTAATATTCTCTATTCGAAAATTCATAAAACATTCAAATCTTAATGACAATAATAATATATTTCTGATCCTAACTCTACCATAAAACTCTAACGGACTTAATATACATGTCAGGGAGGTCTAATCTATTTTATTTGTAAAATTTACAACTTACTATTTTTTGTTAATAAAAGAGGGAGAAATAAATTTAACTATAACTATAAAGATTGAATTTTCTATGGCTATAATTCAACATTAAAATACGTATTCAATTAATCATATATGAATTTTATTCTGCTAATAAATAAGGCTGTGAAAACGGCATAGCCACTGTGCGTGACACTAAAAGTGATCTTGAAAAGCTAATTAATTTGCGAACGAGAACGTTACAAATCAAAGAGGACCCATAAGTGGCCCGGATGTATCCCCCGATAGCTGATGAACCGTCTCCCACTACCGCTGGAGAGTGGGTGGGTATCAGAGTGGGCGATATCAGAGCACTAAGTTTGCGGATTCAGCGGAGGGAGCGTGGTTCGATGGGAGGTCATCGGATACGCAAATGGGGGTCATGGAGAGAGTGCTGCGGATGAATGGACGCGATGGGGGCGTCAATTTGAAAAGCCGGAAGTGGCATCGATTTATTGGATGATTGATTTCCGAGCCCATTGACCGGGAGTGAGGTTTGGGTCATCGGTCGTCGGAGGGACCAATCCTTATGGGCACCATAAGGGAGACAAATAGGCACACAAGGGAAACGCATGATGAATTATGTGGGCTATTTATAAAACAAACCCACCACCTAACAACGGTCATCTTGAGAAATGGAGTTTCAATTTTAGCGACGAATGGATGATGTGAGGTCGCCCTCTTTACTGATTGAAGAGCCAGACGTAGTGCATGATGCACTGCGTAAATAAAGACTCGCGTCAGTACCTTTATCGATGAATTATGCATTTGAAATCGATTTAATATCGTGATAGAATTTCGCTTTCTCCCTTGCAGTAGAATCTTCGCGGCGAACGATAATCTATCCATTGAATTTTAGTTCAAATTACCATTCTAATTAATAACTACTAAGGTTATTTTATAGTAAGCTCTCCAATGTAATTTTTCGCTACATATGTATATAATCTAGCCATGTGCCAAGAGCAAAACTTACTAATTTCGGCTAAAATGCATCATTAACACGAAATCTCGTAAAACACTCTGTTGAGACAATAGTGTACAACTTCAACAGATTTTAAGGATCATATGATGAATATAATGAACGAATAACAAGAGCGACTATAAAAAAAACCCGATTTACGACCGTGTTTACTGATTCAAACTTCGTAGTTATTTACAATTACTAATATATTACAGTTTAGTTCCCTAGCAACGACCTATAAGGACGATAAATGTTCCTGTGTTGTTCCCAACTTTTGCAAGTCACATTTCGATCATCAGCCTTATTGTTGTTTTTAGAAAATAGATTGATGATGAGACAGTCATGTACCATGATATTATAGTCAAACACATTTCCTTTCGAATGATATTTCAGATGATGTATCGACGCACACAGTTCGAATCACTGGATCGAGCAACTTCGATTCCTAATTTCGCAACGGCTGTCCTGCACCATTCAAAACAAGGGACCATGAATAATTCATTTCCGATACGCTGCCATATATACCCGAGCAATGAGTCGAAGGCCATCTGGTTTCGGCAGCCTTATTTTTCTCTCGCAAAGGTCGAAGGGATGACATCGATGGCTCGGCCATTCACAGCGGTCGAAGAAAAACAAAAGAATACACCGAGTTTCTTTTCAATGACACGAGACGATGGCTGAAGGGAGAAAGACTATGGTTGCCAAGACGACGATGAATGTATGAGAAGGATTAGTTGAAAAGTGAGAGAGCATGGAAATAGGACATGGGGTGAAGATGAAAGATAAAGCGCGAGATAAAAAGGAAATGACAAGTGGATGGGCATGAATAGAAATGCTACAGCCACACACTGACTGAAACTGATGAAGGAGTTTAGGTTCCTCTCCAATTATAGAACAGGGGAACCGAGATAATTTTCTGGCACAATATTTATCAGGAAGATTCAATTATAATCAAGACGGGAGCTAACGTGTGACCTGATATTTTTCTAGGTTCCACATAAAGCTTCCGGCAGTAATGGAACGTAGGGTCTCATTCCAAAAGGAATCTCGTATTAATTTATTGCGAGGACTTCATTACTACTATAATAGCATTCACGCTACTTGTTTAGCTTCTATAGCACACTGAAATACTTCTATACACATCGATTGAAATGACCTTAAGTTACATACAAAAAAATCATTTAATGAATATTTCAAATTCTAAGATTGTCTATAATTCCAAGAAAGTCCACAATATTACAATACTAACGTGTAATTCGTGGGATAGGAAATTAGGCAACTAAAAATCGATTTAGTACGTGATTGGATTAAAAAAGGAGCAGCTCAAGATACGATACGAAGTGGCAATTGAAAGAAGATTGAAATTTGAGTGGCTGTGTCTTTTGGGAGAGAAGTATACAGAGGCAATTAGAAGAGATATTAAAGAGGAGGCGTAAAAAAAAGACTTTGAACCGGATCTACTTCTTAATTACGGAACCAGAAGAAGTTCTCTAAGTGAGTCTTTCATTCTTCAGACAATGATTTGCAATTCAAGGGATAATTTCGCGCAGGTGCGTTGATCAAGAGGATTTCCAAAAGCCAATTAATACGAAGTCCACCACAATGGGCAAGGGTTTTCCTTTCAATTTGGAGATATCGTTTAAGAGTTTAAGATCCGAGGCTTATCTTGAGTGATTCCTCTACAACCGAAGATTGTTATAGGAATTATGTTGATGTAGAGTAAGACGAATCATGTACTTCAGCCCACAAATGTATCACTCAGAAATTATTTTGTTCGTAATCAAATCCATTTGATATCTTAATCGATATCTTTTCCGTGTGTGAATAAAATTTTCTTGATGGATATTTGAAATAAAAATATATAAATTAATCTCTAGACATCGGAATCTTCCTTACTAATGACTAATATTTGCTTCAATATATCGTGTAGTTGTAAAAAGACTAGAACATTTATAATATAATGCACTATATGCTTTTTAGCTGTCACAATAAATGTATTCAAATTAAAAATTACTCCTTATCTCAATCTATAACCAAATATATAATGATTCGTACTATAAGGTTCCTCAACAATCAAGTCGTTATAAACAGAATGTTATTAATTGCAATAAAATAAATATGCAAATAGTTAGAAGTTAGTGCAATTTGAGCTCCTATTCTCAATAATAAGGGAAATTAGAAATCGCCACATAAATATAATTCAGTTTGTAATCTATTCCAAGTAATTACTCGAATTAAAGTACACCTCGAGTACTTAAGACATTCTAATTCTAATTTCTGAATATAAACATCGATTCCACATTTCTAACGAATCGCTCTAAGAGGATACAGTCAGAGGTTATTTCATTAACTTCCTTAGCAACTCGCTAAATCAATCCTCAGCATCTTCCCATCTGATTCAGTACCACATCCGGTTTTTCATTGAATCTCCCGCTTGACGAAAAAACGACTCGCACAAAAAAACAAAGAAGATGACATCGGGATAATTTCATCTTCGTGACTAAGAGTGCAAAAAGGATGAGAGATCAGCTTTTGCAAAATTACTCGGAACTGTAGTTACGCTTGGTTGGAGAATTGCATCAAGATATCGTCTATTAAATTTCGCGACAAGTATGAAACAGGCATTAAGAAGTGGGGCGATGGAAGACTCGTTTGAGAGCTGCCCCGGGCAGACGCCAGGCATGAATGAAACAATTTCCACCCATTAGGGTTAGTTTGGTATTATCTGGTCTCGTGGTAACTGAGCAGCTGTCTCCGCGGCGTTAGGTCCATGGGGGAGGGAAGCTGGAGGGTGGGGGAGTAGCTATCACTGCCTACGCTGCCACCGATGATTAAAAATATAAGATTGGTCCAATGAAGGGAATTGTTCTCCATCACTCTTTCTGCCAATTCGAATGGAAAACGTTACGACCTTGAATCTTGTTTGTACGCATTGCAAAATGATAATAACAATCTAATATACTTTCTAATTCTTTGTCTATTGTTTACGGTGGAGCGAATTATTCAAATTTCAATCTCTAAGGTTTGACTTTAATAGATTGTAATTCATCAATCACCCAGACAATACACTTATTCGTCATATTTACTTGTGACTGAAAATTTAATTTCTGCATCTTATCTTCCAAGAATAATAGATATATTCTACTCTAAAAGTCGTTTTCAACTAATAGCTATCAGTAATAATGAACAAATGAATGGTATTTACAGTTAAGGAACTAATAAATAAATAATAAACCTTAATGGAAAGTAAATATTTGAAAATAGGGTTATTTAATTTTTCTATTTCTTAGGTTGATGACTGTAGATATACTTGATTAGTATATTTTTATTATAATGCATAAGTAAACCTTTTGATCTTCGATAAATAATTTTAAAGTTGGTTTCCAATTATTACCGATAATTCATTTAAAGTAAAAGTGCAATTTCAATCGAGATAAATCATCGTATCCATATAATAAGATTTTGCATTTAGACTATTCCTTTCACTCTCGAATTGAACGATCAAATTATTCTGATCGAGTGATTTGAATATATATTAATTCAACTTTATTTAGCAAATTTTAATAAATGTGACTTTCAAATCTGCGTACATTCATTCCAGATTCAAGCTTAATACCTGTCATGTCAGTTACGTAAATATGATCTCGTGCACTTAAATGCTATTTGTCAATTGTTACCCTTCGAATTAATTCGATTTTGATAAACGTTAGCATTAGCACACAATCGAACTTGCATTGGCTATGCACTGAGGCCTTATTCGTAGAGTTTCAAGTGTCTGCATTATAATCACGGCCATCGATTGCCTCTTCAAGTGATCGACTCTCTCTCTTTCCCCACTCGAATTCGACTGCTATTTTCGACCGATTCTATTTCCGCTTGTCTGACTAAGACGCTCGAACGATATTTGTCATGTCGCCTGCCGCGGTCACAAACACGTATATGAGATATGATGGGCATTTTATTTCGAGGGAAGTTCGTCACCACTTCACCGAATTGCTTTTTGAAACAATTAAGGGGATCAGAACCGAATGCGTTAATCGATTTTTATATTCCCATGATCCCTGCGATCTATTTGATGAAACGTTGTAAATTTATAGATTAATATAATTAACTCATAAATATAGTTTATTTACGAATTTTGGATCTAGTTTAAGACAAAGGAAATAGTTTAAACACTGTTATAGAAGAATTCTGTCGTTCCTTAAATCATCGACATACGTCTACTTTTAATTTAAAACCCATATCATTCTACGTACATAGTAGAAACAAATTAAGGAATTTAATGAAAAAGAATTCACTCACCGAGAGAAGGCACTTGCTGGTGTTTAGGTCCAGGCAGATGTCCTCCGTAGTAGTCGCCTGTAACGATTCATTCTGATTAATATGAGGATATAGTTTCGTCAAATTATTAAAATGATAATTAAAAATATAGAAATTCAAAATATAATTCTCATATCCACATTCAATTATGCTGTTTGGAATATTTAAATGGCATCATATGAATAGAATTTCTATCTATGTTATGTAAAATCGATGACAAACAGAAATTAAAACTTGCCTTTCGATTTAATATACTATACTATTAGTTTTTCTAAAGCATTTCAGATTTGTTATCTATCTAATTAAAAATGAATGATTAATTCAGAATCATTAATGAATGATTAATTTTGAAAACATGTGATCCAAAGCGTATGTGCCTTCAGTTCCATCTTCCACTTTACTTCATCAAAATAACTCTCTTAAATAAAAAACATTACTAACTTTTAAGCAAGTACTTTAATCACCATATGTATGCTTAGATTGGTATCTATAAATGAATGAAAACTCGTAAAATTCATGCGTATGGGCAAAGCTCTATATAAACTTGAAGATTTCATAAACATCGACAAAAATTGGTCAATCAATCGACACCTCCGGAATTACAGGAAGCATATTACAATCTCATTTCCCATTCGTAGCATCAGTTACATTCCTCATTATCATCCAATCCGTGAAGAATCCGATCCGCCATGGTAACGTCGTAAACTCTTTTAATCGCCATGGAGATCCGAAGTTTAGCAAGGGGTTTATAATCCAGCGAACGGAGGCGTGCAATATGGATGTCTCGTTTTCTTTCTCCCATTACTCTCAATTGAGGGTATTGATGGAAGGAGATTGAGGAGGGGCGAAAGGAAGCGTGGGTTGACAGGATTAATGGCAAAGTGGCTGTGAAGAGAGCAAATGGAACGGGTTGACGGTTTCATTGAAGGGTAGAGGGAGTCGTCAAGGGGTCACGGAGAGGGGAGTGTCGCGGTGCGTGGGTGTTGATGGAGAAAGTGGAGGATGGTCACACAGAGGATGTTTTGCGACCAACTCGCTCCCAGCCAATTGATGCGGTTTAAAATATTCTCAATTCGAGTGCAGCCACACTCTCCCCGTTAATGGGGAGAAATAGAGAAGATCGGAAGGAAAATGCGAGGGAAATGGGAAGAATGTATTGGCAGAGAATTTTATTCACGCAAAGTAAATTGAAGTTGAAATCTCCATTCGAGAGAAGGGTAACATTGATGGATTTTTGATTTTGCGAAAATTAAATTTAACTGATCCATTTGTAACATTCTACAATTACTCAAATTACAGCATGTGTTTTCTTATAAAAGATATCAAAAATGTGTAAAAGTTGGATGAAATAATATCTCCATGAATGTATGAATGAATTTGCTAAAAAGCAATTATTATGAATTAACCAAAGATCGATTTATATTCGCACATATATTTCTCTAATCAATTTCATTTATGTACTATCGGCATTGTAAAATTACTCGTTTCTTACAAAAGCAATTAATTACGTATTAAGTAACAGAATATTTAACCTCATAATTTTTTGATAACTAGAGAAACTCATTACTCGGGTAGTATTGAGATGAATACCATAAAATGACAATTAATTAAAATCGTTCCCTACTTAACATTGATAGTCTGGAGACATATATCAGAGTAAGGAGATTTCTTTTTCGCCTGTAAAATTTTTTAAGGCATTTTTTCTGATTTTTTTGAATTTATTTTTACCGTATCGCCGCAAGTTACATTCAAAGTTTTTGCCGAATATATTTTTGACTTCTAGTATCGATTACATCTCTGACCTACGACCCTAAGAATGACCAATAAGAAAATCCTGGACCCTGATACCAGAATCTCTAAACAGAATTATAATAGACAACAATTAAGGCAGATTCGATACTTCGTAAAAAAGCTTCGTAAAAACACTATGGACCACCAGAACTCACTCAACTTCAATACAAACGACGAATATTTGACCGTGAACGATACCTATCAAAAAATCCTTGTACGCGGGCGATCGCGTCCACGTACGAGAACATCCGCTGGAAGATTCAACCGATACTCTAAGCATCGCTGTTTGTGCAAGATCACGCATCGGCCGATTCCTTCCAGTTAATCCACGCCGCGGAGAGAGAGCAATAAAACTTAATTTGCGTGGACTCGGTGGACAGGAACTCGGTATTTCTGCTTCGATGGAATGATTCGATTGCCCTCCGAGGTATGTGACCACTTTCTTGAATGGACGCTGGCGTCCGGAACGTAGGCGAATCGGCGCCCGCCAAGTAGCGGAGGTCAGTTGACATCACTGACCGCGGCGACCCACTCCGGGGACGCGTTGAGTCACGTTGAGGGCTGAGTGGGGGTAAACAATGGGTTCGGAAAATATACGACGAACGAAATGAAAGAACGAGAGAGCTCTTCCCATTCACTCTTGTGGGGGAGGTGACGCGATGTGTCTCGAAGAAAAACAAAAGGCAGGCGACTAAATAGGTTGATAAATTCTGAAATAAGACAAACAGATGACGATCTGAAGGGTATGATGGAGGTCGGAGGGTGAGATGACGTAGGCGACGAAATTGATACGAGAGACGAGTGGGAGGGGCCAATGCTGGATGGTCATTCATGTCTCTTGGATGCGGCGTTCATTCTGAACGATTTCACTGATATACGATGCCATAGCTGCCCAAGGGTAGTATTTATCCTAAGCCTACTCCCTCGTATAGCAACACTAGAAATCAATATTTATACTTTTGATAGTTTTGCTCTTATTACAAGTTTCTCATTATCCCGTATTACGTAAATTGGTAAAAAACTTAATTACGAGAAAACCGCTGTTTTTCGATAGATACCCAAAGGGATTCTTTCATGTTTTTATTAAGAGAATTCGTTGAAGTACGTGTGTTTCAAAAACAAAATAATTTATGCCCCTAAGACTTTCCTTAATTTCTTCTACATAGAGATCTATTAAATTGCATTATCTCACGAATATTACGGTCCAGTCGATTGGTCTTAGTAGTTAAGCAAAAGGATACGAGGATAAACAAGCATCTCCACACTAGATAATCATTTGAACTTTATATATAAAAATGCTACAGCAAATATATATAAGGAAGTAAATACCTAGCGACACATATTAAACCACAACCTCGTATCGCGTCCAATACAAAGACAGAGACATCAACTACACCCATGGTAACCGGATACATAATTTAACCCCGCTGAACTATCTCTCGCATGCTTCTCAGATCTTTGCTCTTTGGAATTACTGCAGCGGCGATGGTCCATGCACGGAGGAGGACCTTGTTCTTTGGGCCATCCGAGCCCTGTTCTGAATGGGCTCAATTCCTCATTTGACGCATGTATGAGGAACGGACACATCCGATTCGAGTAGAGAAGGTTGTTAAGGAAGTGTGTCTGTCACTCTGGAATCACGTCTCCATCAGAGGGCTTTATGGGCGGATGTCCATGGAATGGGACAATTGAGGAAGACACGAGCCCGTGGAGGGAGTTATAGCGACATTGGGGTGCCGCCGCGATAAAAAAACCGGGAAAATTAAAATTATTGCTTTCGTTACGATTTCAATTGGTTTTGACGCGACTAAAACGGTAATAAGCTGCGTCCAGAAAGCGATATAAATTATTCGGATCGTGGTGGATGACTCAGTGGGGCCGTTTCCATGTATTTAGGAGTTGTTGGTGGTTATAGTGAAATGCAGACGTCGTAGATCCTGCGTGCGTCGTAATATTAATCCAAATTGGGTTACGAATTAAGATGAAACTCACGGGTTGGGAAGTGATCTGTCAGATGGGGTACAGACTGGATGGAGACGGGGTTTGGAGGAAGCAATAGCGGTATGAGAAAGGTAAAATATGGTGGTTGAATGGCTAGGATAGGCGCGTGTTTGATAGCCACGCTCGTGATACGCGCGTGAGCTTGTTTCCCAGGCAACAGACTCGGGGAATGAGATAGCAATGCGAAAAAGGAGCAAGACAGGAGTAGACAGAACTTTCTCAGGGGGAAATGCACGGTTGTCAAGGTGATGGCTCTCAACACTATATTGGCGCACATCACCCAACAGTTTGCATCTATATTAGTGATGTTTGAGAAGGGAAAATACTAAAATTATACAATAAAATACTAACATTAAACAATAAAATACGAAAATTACACAATAAGCTACTAAAATTATATAATAAAATACTAAATTTATACAATAAAATACTAAAATTATATAATATTTCCAAAATTAAGGAATCCATTTGGTGAGAGTAGAAGTCTTTCATCAGGGAACCCTCCTCGGTCCGGTAAAATTATCCGTTATTTGTCCGAGCTTTTCTTTTTTTTTAATTCCTCATCCGAGAGACATCTCGTCAGTGGGAAGAAAAAATATCGCTATTTGCTCTCCTTTTTTAGCGAATCGAATCCCGCCGACGCAGGCCGCTTCTTTCATTTTGGGCCCCGAAAAATAATTAGCATAATTATATTTGCTTCGGTGCGACTTCCGCCCGATCCTCCACAAACAGCCTTTTTCTTGTATTATACGAGCGATCCTTTGGCAAACAACACTTTGTTTCAATAAAAGAGAGAGTGATCGGGCAAGATGAAGATTAAAGCAGGAAATAGGGTATCCACGAAATTAGAAAAAATTGAAAGGGCGTCACTACGCAAAAGGTTCCGTTTTCCCGTAAGATTCTTTTTGAGGGCAAATGTTTGCTCTATAGAATTCTGCATCCTTTGAAGAGCTCGCGAAAGCGTGGGACGAGAGAGGGTTTATTTTTTATATAATTCGAGAATGCATACCCTTTTAATTACGAATGTGAATCTAAAAATATCTTCCTGTCCGAACGTTCACAATTGGATTAGGTTTCGACCATGACATTACGAAGGAGAAATATCTTTGAACTTAGATTTTTGAGGGTTTTTTATGTAAAGAGAACCGCAGAACTTCATCATCAGCAAATTGAAGGACCTAATGGTTAAACTAAATCTGAAATTGGAGTGACTGACTTACAAATTACGAATGAATCTTTTGCGTGAGATTTTATTTCTCAGAGTTTACTTCTTTAGGTTTAAAATGGAAAGTAAAAGTTCGATATTTAATTTTCCATCTCTTTTGATATTAATTGAAATATTAGATTACTACCTGACTGCTAAAATATTGCTGAATTTATACATAGATTCTCAGAATCACTTACCCTGTTCTGCGGGTAGCACTTACAATTAGTTATAAATACCCTAAAAATTAAATACGGGTTCAACCTGGTTATGCGAATCCATTACTGTTGTATTTCATTGCCATATTTCTGTACTTAATTTTACATAACATATCACGAAGCACTTAATGACAGTATTTTATCCAACCAATTGGAATTGCATAAACTCATCATTTAACATTCTTCGATACCGTCTCCTATTGGACTTAATTATTCTCTTTGCTGTGAGACTATATGGATTAAATGTAAAATAATATATTCTATGAATATCATGGAACTCTGACGATTGACGGAATTGCATGTTCACAATCGTATTGGAAAGAATTTAAGGAATTAAAATAAGAAGGTATACCTTTTAATTAAACTTTATCGTTAAATTATTTACAACACTCTTCACCCCTGAATGAATGTAACGTGAGTTTGGAAGGAGATCGAACGAAATTTTCTCCGTGTCATTCGATCTGAAGTAAGTCATCGTAACGGAACAAAATTATGTTTGAAACGTTTTCCGTTTATCGGACGAGTTTCTTGGATCGTTTGGAAGATGCACAAAATGATGTTCCGTGCAAAAAAAACGTCTCACGAACGAAATGCGGAGTGCAATAAATGAGAAAGTGCATCTCTGGAAACCGAGATAAGGAAATCATTGGTATTGAAAGCAAGAAGGCGAGCAAACGGTATTTGGAAAATAGAGACGAGAAAATGGGATTTTGACCCCAAGAAAAATGGAAAGATGTCGATGATGAATTTGAGTCGAAGAAAGTCAATAATATGTTATTTATCATGAAAAATAAAAGGCAATGAGTAATATTTTTAAAAGGGCGATCCGCAATGGTAGAAAAAGATCAATATCTATATTTGGATAAGCTATAAATTTCATTTTTATAAGCTCCTCAACATAGCAGACTGACGACAATGGTAGTGATGTAATAATTTACAGTATCCTATTTAAATCGATATTCCAATAGCAATAATTATAATTCATTCGAAGTGAGCACTTAAAAAGTTCCTTATATTTAATACAATGATATGTTTGCTTTAGAATTTCTAAAATTACATTTCACTTCCTTAAATTAAGTTACTTGTTAATAAGGTTACGTTTAGCTAACATCTTCTGAATACTTAGAGAAACATCGATACGAAACAAAATTCTACATATATCTTCACAATTAGGAACTGCAAAACATTTACGTGAAATAATTAGGTAGAAAACATATATACATATATATGAACTGTCTCTACTGTTTATTTCCTTGATTCCGCTGAAATTCATTAAAAATCATTCGGCGACAGTTGACAACTACGACCCTTCGTAACAGGTGATCCCAAAAGTGGAAGTTGGCAACTCCGAAAGCAATGCAGACCTGGAAGATCGCCGTCAGAAAGGGAAAGATTGAAAGTGGGAACAGGGGGGAGGGGGTGGTGTATCAGTGGTTAAGAGGGGGAGGAAGTGGGAGTTAAGAGTGGATGGCTACACGACAAGGGGACCCCAAACAGTCGTGTAAAGAGAGCGAGGAGTAGAAGGGCATATGTCCTGCGATGGTTTGCGTGGGAGAAGAGAAGAGTGGCTTCTTAGATTCTTATCTTCAGTACGTCTGCGAAAGGAGAGCTCGTGGATGAGTTTTCGCTCTCCGGCGTAAAAGGGATTTTAACATTCGCATTCGATACTTTATACGGAGCTATGTAAAACCTGAATTGCCTGGGACGCATTAAGTGTACGTCTACACCGGGTGGTTTCTACGTTTCGAGAATCACAATCATATCCCACATTCCATGAGGAATTCGAACATAACTACGTGAGAAATTAAAGAAGGAAAAGGCAAGGCTTAAAAAATTTCGCTTTGGTTAGCTTTTGGTTTCAGATACGGACGAACTTGTTACGATATTTGGTGCATAAAATAGCGAACATTTAAAAAAAATACGAGGGAAAAAATTAATAAAACGGTTCAGGAAACTTATAAATTATGCATGACGTAAAGAACGACGAATCTATGATATTAAATTAAGAAAATATGTTTACGAAGTTATATCGACAAATTATGTCTAACAACAACGACAAAGGCATTTTTAACAATCTCATTTTCCTCGAAAGTAATATCAATTAGAAGGAATTTGCAAATTACGACGATAAAAAGTTATAAAAATAAACAAATAAGAAAATAATAATTTATCAATATTATTAAGATGCGCTGAATTAAGTTTTACTTATAATACCAACATATTTACGGATGATTTACCTTCCAAAAATTCATCTTTTAATTAACCTCACAAGGAAAAAAGAGCTTTTTCACATCAGTTGCAGATAAACACTTCTTTAAAAAATAAGATATATCTTAATTGATAACCTATAATGATAAATAAACAATCATATATTAACGTAAGATATTAAAGTAATTATAGATGAGGATAAGTCCATATTTATAAAAAAAACATACGATTCCAAGGACAGTGGACATCTTAATTTCAAGACTTCAAAAAAGGCATCCTTCAAAGCTCATTTTTTAAGCCGAATAATTATTTATCAGCCTAATTTTTTTAAAAAACCCTCATCTCCCCATCCGAGCGACAGGAATGACCTCACTCCTTCCGGAATACTTTTTAATTCCAATCTACTCGAGCCAATCCTTCTCAGGGGATGATCGACTTCCCTAAATAATTCACCTTAACGTATTCTACATCGCACTCAATTCCAGAAGATCGGCTCCTCGTAAGAAATTAGTCCCTCCTTGACGTGTCTCGAATGCTTATTTATTCAACGGAGACATAAACCAGATTGAGGCGATTTCTCCAACGCGTAATTAATGCTCAGATTATCGAACACACCGATTCCCTTATCAATCACGAGAGAATCTCATCTCGTGCCTTTGGTGAAGCGGTCGCGAAATTGCCTTCCCTTCTGCGTGTGATGCTTATCGTCCTGGTGCCACCCACGGAGGAAAAAAAGTCCCTGGTGTGTTTTTCCCTCTCTCGAAGCGATCGGAACATCAATCCAGCCGCCCTCCTTCCACTCACCTATCGCCCTCATAACAGGCGGTGTCCCTTTGCGTCCATCTGTGTGGGCCGTCGGTGGGGCCTGAGATACTCCATTACCAGAAACATCTTTCCCCACCTCCACACCCCAAAAGACACCAGCGTCTTCTTCTTACGCTTCCGCGACCTTGGCTGCAGACCACGCCCTGATCGCTCCAGATCCATCGGGTGTTTTTTGCGTGTGAAAATGTGTCCGTTTACGAGAAAAATTACGTGGAAATTTGCGCTATTTTTGGACTTTACGTATTTTTTGGAATTATGTAATCGAGGCTCTCATATTTCATCCTCAAAATTAGATCGCTTGTTTTTGAAAGACAAGGTTGAGTATCAACCCCAATCTTTTTACTTGAAGAAGGAAGTTTACAGTACAGAAGTCCAGCTCAGTTCTATTATCGATTTAATAGATTAGATTTTCCAAATAAGAATATATCCTTCCTTTCATATTAAACTATTATACGAATTCCTGCTTAAATCTATGCCTTGCATGTAAAAATTACTTATTTTGGACGCAAAATCTAAAAAATAAGTGATACACTGCAACGCAGCATCTGAGGAAGCGAGTTTCCGAAACTTTGAGCTATCTTTCATGTAATAAATTCATCGAAAGATACAGATATAAGTCACAAATCTATCATAGAACTCCTTAGATAATGACCCAGTTAATGTGAAAATACCCTAACCGATTAATAGCAATCATAATTATTACTAATATATTAGGAGGATGGTATTCCTTACATCCTTACCCTGATATATCAGTTGTGAAGAGTTTCTAACAATAGCCAAGTTTCTCCATGACAAAGAGAGCCTTAAAAGTAATAAACACTTTGATGGTCGTGATAGGAACGAGGTTGATCTTCGTAACAAATATTTCCCATGACCATATTAATCATAAAATCAGGACGAGCCCAGTCAATCACATTAACACACATTAATGGCCCTTAAGAAATCAACCACTGACTCGTGGAATTTCTCCTGATTCATACCCCAAGGCGCTGCGCAGTATAAAATGTATCCTTGAGATTTTAAGTGATCAATGAGAAAGTCATCACTGCCAATTCTAGCATAGTACCACCACTGACTCTGCCAATTACTATTCGCTTTATGGTTCACAATGTCGCGATGAGTAGCATCGATTCAAGGATTCTGGCATCTCTAACTTAACCTTTGGCAACACTATTCTCTTCCTACTCCCATAAATTGAGCTACTTCACTCGAAAACTGATTCGTCATCTCGTGCTATAATCTACGGGAGTTACTGCCGAAGAGGCCTTCTTTCACATGCATTTTATAACTCGCTAGAAGTTGAGATTCTATTCGGTATATGAGGACCGAATTTAGAGGATAATTTGTGAGGTATTCAATGAATTGCAATAGAGGATGGATTCCGTAGTTATATGGAATATGGATTTTCTGTGAATCAGAATATTATCTATTGTTTAAGAGGGATTTATTCATTAGTGGAAATACAGCGAAGCTAAATTTTAATCACCGTAAAAAAGTATTGTATTTTTGAAACTAAAATGAAAGTGTTTTAAGTGAATTTTTAGCAGATTATGATGTCTTGTTACGCTCGGAACACAACTAACTCTTTTATAAAAGTAGTATTAATGTCTGAAGTCTTTACTCTCAAGTACGATTTTCTCTTAGAGAAAATTCATAGAATTAAAAGTTATTGTTGTAATTTTAAAGTATCCAGTGATATGTTTAATTTGAGTAAGCTGTAATAGAGTTAATGTAGGCTTAATTAATTTAATTCCTTTCGGTTAAAAGAGAGACAATGAATATAATCGCTCAAATTACAACGCTTTTAATACCTCTAAAAAAACCCAGCTTGAATTCGGATCAATTCCCGACACTCGAACAATTCCTTCCTTCCGAAAAGCAAACGGAACTTCAGAAGAAAAACGCCTCCGGATAAAGTTCAAGGGATCTCTATCAAAGCTAAAAAAAACACGGAATTTCATACCCTCTTGAATAGTATCGTCTTTGATTATCCTACTCAGACTTAAGGAATAGAAATGTATTCGTTGAATACAATGATGCGATCCTGCACCAGGACGCAATTTATGTCGTGCCGTCCATAGGCTGTCCATCCGCCGTCTCTTTGGCCCTTTTATTTCTTTCCCTTTGCGTAATGGTGCCATTAGAAGTCCGTAGATTACAGGGCGGCGTGGCAGAGAGCGGGGGGTGCTAAGGGGATCAAGGTGGGCGGGAATGATGGAGTTTCTTTTTCTCTATATCTTGTGGCTTCGGAAAAAGGTTTTCCCTTCCGAATCAACGTACTTCACGGATCCTTTTATGTCCTCTGATATCTGAAGGAAGAAGCTTTCTTTTCCTCCTCCGATTCTCTCTTGTGTTTGATGAATCCAATGAGAGATCCCCATCAACGGGCTTATCTTTTACTCTATCAAAGATTACCACGGATATCACTCGGAAAACATTGACAGCATTATGTGTCCATTTACTTACGGAGTTTTTTCATTCGGTGCCGTAATTGGGTTTTGCAGAAAACTTACGTAACAGTAATTAATATCGGATGTAATCGTTGGGTATGAAGGATAAAATAAGAATCAGACTGACATGTGGGTCCCTTTGCTTTGAAGAGTATAATATTTACATATTTTCTAATCTTCTATCACCTTCACAATCAGTGGATTTTAATTGAGAATGATTACTTTTGATGAAGCGCCGTGTTTCACAACGGATATTAGTTTCGATAGTTTCCATGTAATACTAAAAAAACGAACAAAATACAACTAAAATATTAGACTAATCAACTATTCATGAGACTATTACTATTATTTCATACCTCGATATCATTCGGGAAAATACAATAATTTCAAATTTGGTCATATTAATGGAAAAATGCATTAAACCTGTCAAGGAAAATACGTAACGTTCATGACAAGAATATTTTCGAGACTAAATTTTTTTTAAGGTAAACAGAAGATAAGTATTAGTATAATTCTTTATCTTGCATCATTAACTGTGAAGTCCCCTACAAGGCATAATAAAGCAGAAGTAGCTTTTAAACTTTAAAACCCTCAATACTAATGGTTTCTGAACGCAATTCAACCAATTCTTGAATTGATTGAATCCTATCATCATCTCAAATACGCAAAAGGTTCAATGAAGCGACTTTTATATTTTTACTAAAATACTAAAAAGACACAGAAGAATCGGACATCTCGGCCCTGACGTATCATCTACCGCACTTCCCTTGCCTTTCCTTTTCACCGTAAGGCAACCTGAAATTTTCCCCGAGGCCCTGCAAACTTCGAATCTCACGCCGAACGTGATGGTAAAATAATCAAGCGAAAGACAATAAACGCCCTGCGATCCTCATCTGTCGAAAGGCGTGGGCGAGTGAGTGGGTGGCCACCTTCCTTATAAGATATCCCTTCGGGAGGCCACTGCAGCTACGTTACGCCCATTATGCTTCGATGCACGCCCCTCCTCGGACCACCCCAAGTCACCATTCCGAGGAATGTTTCAAAATCGACAGCGTGGTTGGATTCTGTGGTTGATGATTTGATAATAGCAGCATAACCATAGGCTGTGATTTATTGAATGTTTAAAAGGCGGAAGCTAGGATGCGATGGTTTTGGAATTCCTCTATCAGTTTCATATTCGATAAGTATGGGAATTTCTCTTCGGTTTCATAATTTTCAATCAGAATTTTTTATTAAGCAAAGTAGGTTAATTTCAGATTTCTAAATGTTATCAACTACGAATTCATACGAAAACATTCATAAGTACAGTTAAAATCTCCGATTGTTAATATATAAAATGGCTTTCAGTTAATAAATACCCTATACCTACACTTTAATAGGGGTAAAAAATAAGCAAACATATTCGCCGAATACAAATTATTTATAAAAAACTCTGTATTAAAAAGTAGTATGAAATTATCAGAAAATATAAAAGGAAAAACAATAATATTGCAAAGAAATATTTTACTCTTATACTGTATTGAATATTATCCTAAGTCCGGAATTTCTTGAAGAGTATAGATTTATGAAATAAGTTACTAATACTTATGTAATACTTAGGTAGACTGGAATATTTTAAACTAAATTAAACCATTTCCCCACTATGATAATCAATAAAATTCAAGAATACTTAATTCAGCTTCAATACGATATTTGATGACATGAAATCATAATCAAAAGTTTAAGTATAGTGTTCCAATAATAATCTCCATAAAATATGAAGCTGAGATGCCTATAAGGTATTTGCACCGGATTGAATAGCGTGTTGAAGTAAGCCAGTTGAGAATATCTAATATGCAATTTAAAGAATACATAACGGCGAATTTAGTTAAATGAAAATAATCATTTCCAACTGATTGAACATAAATGCTTTTTTAACTATAAGTAATGAGTAATTCTGCATTCAATGATAAAAAATAGCGAGTTAAAAGACTTTCTTTTTGATTTAAGAAATTTAAATCCGGTTAAAGCATTTTGCTTACAGTAACCCTTTTCTTTTTAAGGTTTCCTTCCCGATCTTTCATCTCTTTCAAAGTCAATCGCCTCTTTTCACATTCCCCTCAATCGACCTTCAATTGGGCAAAAAGCCTTTAACTGGATGACTTGGAAATATCGATCTTTATACAGATAAGAGCCGTGTATTCAATCGAATCTTTGAGGCTTCTTCTTATTTTCCGTTCAATTGATTCGAATGAAAAAGAGCATTAGAAACCGATTTCCGACACTCTTCATTCGAAACCTTTTTATCAGCCGATACTCGGCAATCGATCATTCTTCGATGTCACGTCGAAGTGTCCTGAGCACCTCCGATATCATTTCCAGCCTTGCAAAGTCATTTCAAAGGTTTCCGATTATATAGAGAGAGCTTTTCATACGATTTCCCATTGTTTTCGATGCATTTCCCTCCACTAATGTACTTAGTTCGCCGTAACGTGGCAACGGTACACGCGGTTACGACGAGGCTTTGTTGAGGTATTACGGGAACAACGGAAGAAAGCGATCACTTGAGGGGTTTTGCATCGAACTGCTGTCGGACAAATCTGTGTAAGCAACTTTACAATTCGTGCGACATACTATGTAGTACTTGGAAGGAATATTGTCAATGCACATTGCATTAGCTGTTTCAGGTATCAGAGATTTGATTAAGATTGCTCAACGGATGGATCTTCACAAATTCTAAAGCTAACATTTAGGAGTTCCTAGTTTGAATTAATAAGAGTTATTCGATAAAAATTTCTGGTTATGATTTATAAAAATCAATATTTCCATTGCGATTGATTTAAGAGTTTTAGGATGATGATGGATGTTAAACAGTTACATTGAGGATTTTGCTCTTGATTTAGAATAGTATTAGGTTTTGAACATTTTTAAACACACTAAGTAATTCATATAAAAAAGAAACTCTCTTATATTATACTGCAAAGATTTGTTTTAAATAGAAACCTTGAGTTTTTTAAATAACAAAGCGCAAAGATATAATTAGATAATTCAACTTATAGATGATTAAAATATTCGTACTTCTTTCGAGTTCCTTATCTGAAATAATTATTCAGTTCTGTGAAGAAATATTTTTGGGTCAGTTATCACGAGCAATAAGAGTAATATATTAAATCAAATTACCGTCGAAGATGATGGAAAATATCTGACAAAGCAGGCATTACACTTAATATAATGAATCGATCACGGTGACGTTTCTAGAAAAAACAACGTATGCTATAGAGAGAAGCTATTAGCATATCGTGCATTATTTTTAAATCGTAAAACGTTGTTTTATTTTCATGATTCGGTATTTCCATTAATTTCATATATTTCTTGAACAGTGAACGAAATTCGTATCACATTTACTCATAACTCTCAAGATAAGAAACAATTCCGGAAGGATAGGTCAAATCCATAACTTCACCTTTCAGGATCAATATACTTCTCATTCGACCTATATTTAGTGGAGAATCCTTTTGTACACACACAGAATACGGAAAAGCTTACCCCTGTCCTCTCTTGCATTTACCTTATGCATTCGCTGACCTTATTCAATGTTGCGCTCCCTATAGATTCAAACCGATCCTGTTATTTCCCCCTTCCCTTACTCCACATACATTCCTATTAATGCGTTTACAAGGGAATCGGTATCGCGCGCTCGGGGTTCAATATCGCACTTGAATAATCCCTTTATATGCGGATACCCGATCCCACATCTTGTTAGTGACATCCGATTAGGTGGTATCAGACGTGCAAAAGGTATGGGGTAGGTTGCGAGTTCCCATCGAAGCCAATTTTTTACTGCTCATAGGTAATTGCGTTGTGTAGAGGATACGGTATTGCTATTCAGCGCAACTACCCTTTAACATAAATAAACATACCATAGGATATTTGAGAGTAATCTAATGTATGATACTTTTGATTTGGAGTTCAGGTTCTTATTAAACAAGATATTTGAATGAAAAATAAAATTAACAATACAGTGTCAATATTACTTCAATGAGCATATATGCCCATGACAGTCATTGCGTATTTAGTATACTAAAGAGTATGGTTTGGAGGTACCCATGAAAGAGGATATAAATTCTGATTTATCAATTGTCTTACGCTTTACATAAACCTTCAAAAATCATCAGGAGTAAGTTTAGTAACGTTTCAGAACGCTAACATTTTTAGATTGCTTATTCAAGAAAGTTAAAATGCATGCCTCATAAAGCAAATAATTTCACATTCCTTAAATTTAGTATTTCCCTAATTATCATCAAGCAATATAAGATGATTTTAACTATTTTGCGTAATTGTTTTTGAATTTGGCTAACCATCCCTTTTTAAAATGCTTGAGTTCTAGTTGAATAAGAAATTTTAATTGTTGACTCCCCAAGAATTACTTGTTGATCATTATCGGTAACAATAGCAACAGTCTTTCCAAACAATCCAACTCGATAATAATAAGCACGTATATTAAACGAACAATTACCAATTTAGTATACATTAGAGCAATGGAAACGAAAGACAAAAAAATCCATAACTTTGAATCTGCCGCAGCAGCACCATCATTAATTTACTTCTAACCGAGCATGAATCATACGCTGCCTTTGGGGCATCCGAATTCCTCAACTCTGTGCAGATGAGAACAGATGTGGAATTCGGACGAAATGCTTAAATCAGAGCGGCCGAGAAATAATGGCGTTTTTTCCCGAAGAAAATCCTCTCGGCGGATCGAGGATGCTTTATGGACACAGTTGGGATACTCACGATCGGAACACAAGGTCGAATCGGGAAAGGTAGTCGAATGGGACGGAATGACAACAGACTACCGGTAGAGAAAGGAGGAATTAGCCGAGGCGCCAAGTGGGTGGATACGGGGGAGAGTCGAGTCATGCTCCATGATTTGGTGGGAAGAAGAAACCCGAATGGTGTATTGAAGAGCTCTCACCTCTCTGCTATGACGATGTTCGGTAAATATAGATGGGCTCCTCTTCTGCCAAGACCAACACTTTTCGTAAGAAGGTACTTTCGGGGGAAAGTACTTTGGGAATCATCGATTTGCCTCGATGACCTTGAGAGGATGATCAGACGTCTTCGTACGTTTGGGTTCGTTTTCTTAAGAAGCCAATGGTCTGATGAAGCACGTCTACGTCCATTGGCTGAAAAGATCGATAGAAAAAATATTCAATAACAGCGCAATAATTAATTTAATACGAGAATAATGAATTAGCAATGAATGAATGATACCGATGAAAACCACTGATACTAAAATGGAAAACAATCGAACCTTTTTGATACATGCAATGTTTCCGTTAATAATTATATTTCGCTGATAACTTATTGGTTGAAATTTGAGATCATACTTCTAATTCTTACCATGGTTACTTCAATCAATCATCAAACATTTTATATTAAGGAGAAACTTAACATTTCTTTACGTTATAAACACTAAACTTACGTAACTTAGCAACACTTCAGGAAAAAGCCCGTAACTTTTGGAAACCATTCTTGAGCGATATTTTCAACGACTGTGCTTAACAGAGCTGAATCTTGTTTCACGAGGTTTGTGTCATAATCGATGCCAACTTCTCCTAAGTTAAATTAGCCCTCTCTGATAAATATCCTCACCATGATATGATGCAAGAAACACATGCACATCCACCTTGAGGTGTTAACTAGGGATTGTAATTTTTCCCAGAGATTATAGCAGTTACTACCTTTATTTCTCTATTATTGGAAATGAGTTTTTGAATGATTACTAAACTAATTTTGACAAATAATCCGCCATTAAAAACATTTTATTTCTAAAACTTCGAATACAGGGAAAGGGAAATAATAAACTAGAGGACGACATTCACTATTTATGTATACCACATATACACTTCTAAATGAGTATCCTGAAAGTTGCCCATACACCTGAGGCAGGGGATACGTAACATCGCATCACTACTAAAGTAACTACGTATTACCATGAATACATCGCGGCAAAAGCAAATATTTGACGTGATTTTAGCTCGTATCATTTACTCTAATTTTACTCCGGTTGTCTTGGAGACCAATACAACCGTACGGGCGTATAATCGAAAACTAATTCATTCTAAATACGTTAATTTCTTAACTCTCTCCTTTGGAATGATAAGGTTCAAGTTTATTAAATCCAAACGAGCTCCAAGAACCTACCTTCGCTCTCCTCACAACCACTTCGTTCATTGTTCTTCATCCTCAAATTAAAATCACTTTCTTTTAATAAGCATCAGGGACTTTGAACTCATTACCTCGCCACCCTTGATGTAATTAATACACCCAAAAACCCTTACCTCTCCCGAGTTATCAATTTGTTCCGTAGTTCCCGCGTTCATATTCGCCATTAGAATCGAATTCTTTGGTGGCGCCACCTTAATCCTTCCAAATCATTCCTAACGCGGGTCCATCGCACTTATGGTTGCTCGTTAGCTTGTTCTTTTTTTTCTGAAGCACCATTTCTCCTCTCACCTCTCTCCTCTTTTCTTGTCCTCAAACACGAGCGAGCAGCTGCTTCTTAACCCCCTCTCTTACTACACATTCTAAAAACCTTTTTCAAAAACTAAGTTCTCGACATTGCCTCATTACTTCCCACTCAAACCTCGACCGCAACTGTCTGCTATGAGGGGGTGAAAAAAGAGACACTGAATAAAAGGAGGGGGGAAACAAGTAGGTTTCCGAGGCGGAATGCTGAATTCGTCTAATTGAGCGGATAAAAAGCGTACGAAATGCCCTTTTGTATTCCTCGTCTGTTTGATCGAAAACGAAAAAGAAGTAAAAATTTTCGAGAGATCGTGATTTTCGGATTTTTTCGCGATCTTATTAAAATCATTAAAAAGGGCTCGATTTTTTTAGAGGGAGGCCTCCATCGGGGTTTTTTTCTCTCTCTAGAAATCCTCGGTAATTATCTATAGGAATTCCGATCGTCTTCGAGCAGCTCTGACTAATTCGACTCCCACGCCGCGCGGTGACGACCATCTTAATTAAAAGCCGCGCTTTTTAAAAGACACGAATTAATTTTCTTTAGCGGCGCAATTATTCTTTCCTTCCGTAAATGACGGATGGAAAAAAACCTTTAAGTGAAATTATAATCACGGGACTTTTTTTTCTCTCTCGCGACGATGCTGGGTGGAAACCTGTGTAGCTGCGAGGTTCGTTTAGCTCAGCGGTGCCTTAAGACGTCGATTCTTACGCTGGTGTACGTGATTGTCAGTTTACGAGAATTAAAAATCTGTTCATTGAGTTAAATTCATTCGCTAATGACTTAGGTAAAGTCGTCCGTGGCAGGTAACGCGTAGAATATAAACGGCCACCTTAAAAATAAGGCAAACTTTTCAAAAGAATGGATTATAACGTTTCAGGATTCGATATAAGTATCCTAAGATATAAATTCACATTAAAAGGTACCGTATCAATGAAATAACTAACGAACGAAGAATATTTAATGTATAGATTATGTATTAAAAAGCTATTATGAAATGTAATCGATAGAGAATGGTGCTTCAAGATACAGATCAATACGTCATATGCAAGAATTAATCAGATCTGATTGAATTACTCGATTAAATGCACTTTAAACCAAACATCTTATTGATTAAGAAGATTTTTATTATTCAGAAAATCATTAACGTTATTTTATCGTAACCATATAAAAAATAATAAAAATCCCCGCAACATTCGTCTGCATCAGTGAGAAAATTCATATTTTAGAAAATACTTCGTAAACGATGACGATAAAAATGAGAAAAAAAGGTGAGCTAGTAAGTTAAACAATTTACCACTCGGTTGATCTTGAGACGTTGAGCAAGATACAGGAATAATCAAAATACGTCAGTCTCTTTTTCCTTCATGTCCAATGGGAACCTCTCCTTATACTTCAAGACGTCAGAAAAAATAATCCATTTCGTCCACCAAATTAAATCATCGGGACAGGGGACAATTTATTACAAGATCATCTATGGAGTGATTTGCTGGCGAAATAAACTATAATTTTCGGAAGAAAATAAATCCGTGGGCAAGAGATAAATGGAAACTTCAGTCAGGAAAAGTGAAGCTAGAGGGAAGGAGACAGACATATATATCCGAGGAGACTTAAAAAAGAAATGGCCGTGGTGATGAATTGTAGAAGCCAAACAGGATATGGGAAGAGTTGGTAATGGTAAACCGAGGGAAGGCGATGTTATAGAATGGGCAATGGAATTAGGGGGGGTGGGAGAAAGGGCACTCCGTAGGCCATCTTCTTCTTTCGTGGACGCAGTGAAGATGTTTTCAGGGAGTGGGAGGGGGGATAGAAGCTCCCTAATTATGATTTATAGGCTGCTATTCCTTCTCCCGTTGTTGGGCGCCACAATACTACCCATCAAACGCTCTACCGCTTCCCTCCCACACTCCCCCTTCGGTTACCCGCTGGTGACATCGGTGCCCCCTTTACGATATCCCTTCCTTACAAAATCCTTTCGCTGAAAAAGTCCCGCAGAATTTAAGTGGAAAAGGTGTCCGTTCAAGGTGATTTGAAACTTCGGAAACTTCGCAATTTGAATTTTTATTTCTCGTATACCTACTACTCTTGAATATCGATTTGGCAGTTGAAACTTCGCTATGTAGATGCGTCCAAATTATTTCCATTCACGATAAATTGATAACTGATCTATCAATCTGATTTAAATGGTATTACTTAAAGGTTTAAAGTCGAGGGTTTTTCTTGTCTTTTGTGCATTCTTACTCGCTCCATTGCCTTCTGCTTAAATAAAAACGAAAATCAATTATTAATCATGGTTGTTTTTATAAGACGTAGTCAGAAATCTCTACTCTCACCAAAAAGGTCTCATTTAATCTTCTTATAAAGCAATAAACAGTTTCAAATCATGAGTTTTTACTTTTAGATATACTATACAACATATTGATAAGCGCTAACATGCTGCTGATTGGCTTAGAATAATAATTTACATAGTATTTATAAACTCTATCTTTCGAATTAAATTAGATAACACTCAAACTATAAACTTTTTTGTCCACCCATAAAGTAAAGGTTACTTCCACCCATTTTCAGTTGATAGGATATCGCAAAAAATAGAGATATCTCTCCTAGAATCTGTAGGTTTCACATTCAACGGTAGCACACTAGATAACCTACCCTATGAATCACACCCAGTGGCCCACAAGCCATAGGCCACATCACAGGAGTAGATTATGGTAGTGGAGGAATCATTCGCAGATGTCCTCCGATTCCGCCATGGAGGGCAATTATAGTTCGAGAATCCCCACGTGCTGGGAGATGGACATTTCGGGAGAAAGCCATTGATTAAAGCGAACGATTCCTTTGGATACACACGGAGTAATCACGTCTCCCTCACACACGTGGCGAAATTAGACGGATAAATAGGAGGGATATATGGCAATGTATGTGCGTTTGGGAGGAGAATGGAATTGAAAACCCCTCGATCGCATTTGACACGGGATGAAGGGCGTCCCTTTCATCTTTGCCGACCTTTAATTTATAATTTGCCGCCGAGATGGAGTCCCACCCCCAACGCCCACCGCCTACCACACTCTCCCGAGAGCGCGAAATGTCGAATTTCTATACAAAAATCGGAGCGCGATCTTTTTTTATTTTCGGTGATCCGAATAATTGCGAGCATTTGTCTCGTGCATGCACTCCGTTACGTTTCATTTTTCCGAATGTTACGCGAATTTCGATTCCACTCGAGAATTGTCCGTTTTATTGGTGCAGAACGTAATGATCACACCGATTTTTTATGCTATGAATTGAATATTTTGTTTTCGTATTTTAAAAAGCACGGTTATATTCCTTTTCCTTATTAATATTATTGATTCCTACCAAATGCATATTTACATGAATATATTTTAATTTAGCGGTAAAACATATTGATTAATTACTTCTTGAATGCGAGATCTTATTCGTAAAGTGAGCAAAATATATCGTACCAAATTAAATAAGTCTGTACAATTTTATATAATATACTCCTCTAACATTTAAAACGTAACATATTCATATCATCGTTGTATAAATAAGTTTTACCACTTTTTAAGAACATGAGATTCTGTCTAATTTATATCAATTTAAAAAGTCAAGAAAGACAATACGATAAGTAGCAATAATTTCAAAAATATATCTACATGTCATCAAACCTGAACTTAACTGCCCAAAGCAAGATTTTAAAGAAGAAACTAAAGGATTGCTGAGCTAGACCTGCTCTCAAAGCGTACGTAACTTAGTTGCTAAGGTAAATTTAAAAAAGTATTCGCATCAACAAGGTTGCACTGGGTATTTTACAAAATGACAGATCAGTAGACCAAAATGAACAAAATAAATATTGATTTAAAAAAATCTTTGTAACTTATTACGATTATAACACAAGTTGTAAAAGAATAACAATCGTTTGTAAGAAATAATCCTAATAATAATAGTTCTTCGTACTTATAATACGCAACTTCAAGTTTAATCAAGTTTAATATTTCATATATATTGATTAATAAATAGAATAATGCTAAAAATAAACCTTGGAAATATATAGGATATCCTTCTACCATCATAAAACAGAAGCACTTTTAGTGAGTTGTAATATCAAGAGGGAGATATCGCAAATCTTGGTCGAAGGGCACTTTCAGAGGGAAAGAAAATAAAAAGGAATCGTGAGTGGTCATTAACGAAGGAGACAAAAACAAAATAAATATGTCTCGTATTTATGAGGGGTTTGGAAAAAGCTCGCAGTAAAAATGGAATTATCTAAAGAGGAGAAATTATATAAATGGGAAAAGGGATGGTTGAGAATTCTTTCAAATAATACAATATGTAACTCATAATGATAAAACTTAATATATATGTATTACTCCATTTTAGGAATGGATTATTGTGAAATTCATTGTGTAGATAAATAATTGTTAAAATATCTAATAAGTTTAAAAACTCACATTAACTGACATTTATGATCGTGTGGAGAAATTCATTAATTTAAATGCGAAATAAGGAATAGATAATAAGAATACCATGCTTGAACGATACTAATATTGTTGCATTATTAAAGCATTGAATCAATAAATAATTTTATATTTATTCTTTAAGATGTACGACATACTGGGAGATAGACCTATGCAATGATAAAATACTAATCACAGAGATTTCTTGTAACTCCTGAATCAATGATAAAAAAGAAGGTCACATGTATATCTTTGGCGATAATTTAAACTCTCTCTATTATTTTATCCGATTAATTCTACAAGTAAATCAATCCCATGAAAGCAAAACGTATCTACACCTCCAACAGCCGTGTCGTAATTTCTAGAAACGTTATGGATCTCACTAAACATGACGTAAAGTAATGCAGATGTTCTTGCATTACTGGAACAGAACGCATTGCGCGGAAAGATCCGCGAGCGTGCACCCAATTTACCCGACGATGAACACTTTTCGTAGCGTTCAATTGATGCGAATTCAGAGGAATGCTTTCATTCAGCATTGCTCATTCGTGCCTAGCTCCTTTTGTCACTCCGTGAACGTATCGAGACAAGGGCGAGTATCAGGTGCAATTTCCTCTGTCCAATGCAACGTCAGAAAAGAAACGGTAAGAACTAAATGCACCATCACGTAGCAACGAGATCGTATCCGTAGAATGAATACGTATCACGAGATAAAATAAAAACGTTCCACATGTAAAAACGAGGCGTATTATGCACAACTGTTATGTTATTACATCGAAACGTTTGGTTTGGTTAGATGGCGCATCTATCCACGCAACAATCCATTCTTTTCCTTCCGTCACTTTTCCCAAATCTCTCGAATTGTGGGCGAGCTATTTGGAATTATACGCGCAAACAAAAGACGAACGAAATGGCAGGGAAGGGGTGATAAAAAAAGAGATTCGAAACCTTTCATCGGAAAGGAAACGTGGTGGGGGGAATTCGGAACAAAAAAAAGACAAAACCAGCAGAACGGGAGAAGCTCGAAGCCCGCGGAGGGTAAGACAAAAGGTCGAACGAGTCATGTAACGACACGAAAAATGTAAGCGCCCCAACACCTCGTGCACGTGGGATGGGTTAAGATCGGGTTTGGCATCGGAGGTGGCGGGATGTCTGCTCGCATCGCTGCTCTCTTTTGTCACTTTATTCAAAGGAGATAGCAATTGGCGTCCGCCAACTACATTGATGTATCCGTACGAAACGAAAAAAATAGCGCCACTGAACCGTTTTTTGCCTCTTTGTGTCGCGAATAAACTGGGAGCCATCGCCTTTTTCCACCGGAGAATGAACTTCCCAGGAGAATAATTGCGGGTATAATGCCGAGTTTCCAAGGATGCGAAAATCGTGGAGTGGAGTCGCGAATCTGCATTATCCGAAGTGCCTGCGAACGCTTACGCGATTTTCGGTCTATCGGAAATTTAGCGAGATATTCTCTTTCTTTTTTTTTATTTTGGAGCAACCCATTTACGGAATGGCGCATTCGAACACAGGAACGGCGAGGTTAAAAAAAATGAATCTTGATATTCATCCCGGTTAACGAAGCGTGGAGCGCTAATATTTTTGTGCCTGCAAAATGGTCGATGGGATATCTTTTATTAATGGAGAATCCCAATCCCGCTCCAATGCGCCCCAATGGACTTTTTCGGATTATTTTAATCAGCTGCTATACATTTCAATTCAGGCTGTGTTCCAATGCTAAAATACCAAATAACTTAGGGGAAAAAATAGGATGAATATTGGTTCTGAATATATAGCAAATGAATACGTATTTGAATGTATGACTAAGCCATGATGTTCATAAAAATTCGCGAGCATTTGAATTTCCTCTGAATTGAATGAATGGAGTTTTTCAACGGCGATATCAGAATATGGATATAGGACTTTATATTTCAATTCCTTTCAAATAAAATCACTCGGTAACAACTGTATTGAATTGCGACCTTAATACAGCACTAACTTTTCCCTCAATATAATTTTATAATCCATTGAAAAAATGTGATATGGAGGCAATTTCCATTCCAGTGCTTTCCCACAATCTTATACCTTTAAAAAAGGATACATAAAAATTATGTAAAAGGACGCAATCATATTAAAAGTCGAAAATCGCTTTTCAAAACTACTAAGTTATTTTCTTTACTTGTAAGCTAGAATCAATATCATAAAGACCGAAGTAGTAGGATGTTAAGTAATATTAAGAGAAAATACTATTGCTTTGAATAATAATATAATTATCAAATATTACTGATATAATATTAAAAATATATAATCTTTCAAAGATTCAAAAAATGAAAGATAAACGTAGGATGATTAATTTTATTAAAAACAAATATATTGGAATAAATATTTTAATTAATATAAGTGTAGTGCTTTTAGATTACACATTACTGCTTGGAAACAAAAATTCGAATCTTCCGCATATCAAAAACGATTAAGTTACGATTAGTTATAAAAAAATGCTCAAAATCTTGATTTTATAATCATTGATTTAAATTTATGAATCAATCGATTGATTGATGAAAATAAATAAATTCCCTAAACTCTTTTTGAATAATAAATATTTTCAGCACCATTAATTCAACCGATCGATACAAAACCAGAGCCAGTTCACATAAAAATAAATACATTTCCCCTCATCAACTACGGAATTCCCTTCCCCAGACCTTTCCCGTGCGAGAACTGGACCGAATATCATCGAAATTACATCTCGCGTAATAAACAAGCACCGTACATCCAGAAGCGAAGTACACAACGGCCCTCAACAGTGTGTTCTGCACGAACTCCGAAGCTTTCCAAATAAAGAAATCGCGTTGCGAGGGATTCGCGACCAAATCAGAAGAAAGAAAACGAGTGGAAACCGAGCGAGGCCTCCAAAACGAGAAAATGGGAAGAGACCGATTCTGACCCATCGCGAGTGCCATTGTCTCCCGAAAAATAAAACATGGCGTTCGGGCGCACTCGCCACTCGAAGTTGACGAGAGAGAAAGAAAAAGGTAGATGCCTCAATGGACGTGGATGAACGCGAGCTGCAATAACTCGCCTTTATGGCAATTGTTCCAAACGCTCATCTCACTATTGCCCGAAAAACGGACTCGTACGGTTAAATACGTCAGAATTAAAAAAAAGTGTTTATGCGATGTGGGACACTTATGCCAGTGTTAAGACGTACACTCACTCCCCAGGAGGTGCATTGTGGAAGGCGCCTCTTCAAGGGGAAAGATACCAGAAGAGACGTACAGAAACATTGGCGATACAAAAATGCACAATGACGGTGCTTGGGCCATTCACAAGAAGAAGGTAAGGGTACGTTCCATGCCCGGAAGGAAGCACTCTGTTATTAACCCACGATTCAATATCTTCCTGCTTTTGAATTGAGTGTGTTCCCTCTATCTGTGCGTGAGTAATGAAGTGAAAAAGTTCCTTTCTCAGGAGATTTCATTATCTGTTATTAATTAAGTGTCCTGTTTCATTGCCTGTGAAATATAGTGGTGATTAAGAGTGATGTCTTTTATGAAATGTGATGGTTTAACTCAAACAAGATTGGTCGTTATTGTCTTTATTGACTGAATTATTATAACCTATTTATTCATTATTTTTATCGCCATATTATTTCAGAACTTATACAGTATCTAATACTACATTTAAATCTATAGTTTCAATCACCGCTTTTACCTTCCCCTATCCTAGAAGTAATAGGACAAATAGAGAGAGATAAAAGAATTGCTACAAGTCTAGATAATAAATAATTCCGGAACGTCTATCCTTTATCTTTTGACATTTCCGATTGAATTCCTAAGAATTCCCAAAATTCAAACCCTACTAATACGATTGAAAACACGGTGTTCAGATAAATTAGGAACCACGATATTAACATTTAGGATAAAGAATTGGAATATTATCAAGCAGTATCAGAAGGAAAAAGAAAGAACTATTATTACTAGCTAAAAATATAACACTAGAATCATCGCAATTTAAGGAAACGGTTCATTAAATGCGGCATATGCACGTAGCTTTGCGATGACGTACACCTCAGAGAGCATCAAAAACACGACTTAGAAACATTTGTCACTGCATTTTTAACTCCACTTTATATTTTTCGAACCTCCCTCCACCGCGTTCAGCGTTCAACGATCCGTAACGCTCCCAAACCGATTGTCACGCCAGCTTCCCTCACCTAGGAAACCAAACTTTATAATTCACCCTCGATTTCGCGACATGTGTCGGGAACAAAACTCGATTTCCACGCGACGACAAATAACACAAGGATTCGACGTAAAAATCGAAGGGGGGAAAATTTATTCCATATTTTTCCGCGATGAAGGGGAGGCGAGTGAATCCGTGCAGAATGGCCGCATGGTTGATAATGAGTAAGAGGGGAAATATCAACCGCAGCGGATACAACTGTGGGAGGGTGAGGGAAGGGGAGTGGGATGGTGGGAAAGGGGTCCAGAGGAGAAGGATGCTGAGGTACCCAGTGAAGCAATGACTCCATTCACACCAACCGCGAATGCGAGCTACATATCGATGCATAATGGACCGAGAGTGAGGTTTCAAATCCACACACACACTCGCCATTCTCCGCTCCCTGGATTCTTTTCGAAAGGGTTGCCTTTTTTGTGCTGACAAAAATGCGATGGTTTTGCAATCTCCGGAAAACGAAGAGGGCCCATTCGCTCGCAAAGGAGCGAACAAGTAAATTTTTTCGCCGTGGGAGAAGAACAAGTGTCGTGGGGGGGGGGGAGGAAAGAGGTAACAAGGGGCCATGGACCGTTCGAAAAACAAAGACGGGATCCTGCAGCCATCAAGAGGGGGTAGAGAGAGAGAGAGCAGATTGCCCGAATCTAATGAGGATATCCCAGATGGACAGCTTAATGAGGTCTGACTTTGGCGCGAGGAACGCCACCCTTTCATTCGGACTATCAGACGTTCGCGGGGTTTTTATATTTACTCGCGGTAGTTTGGCTCGCTTTTGTGTCGTGAAAAAGTCGCGGGACTTATACAGCATTATTCACGGATATATATAATTAATTCCTCCTACTCATTAGGAACGGAAATCCGTTCGCGTGAAAGGGTTTTTCGCGGAGGAAGAAGATCCTGCTCATTTGCGCGGGTTTTAATGCACCGCTGGGAAAAAAAGTTGAACCACGCTCTCCGCGGCTGATTGGGCGTGCGCTCATTGGCTGATATCTCGCGGGAAAAGGTACACTCTCTTAAACTGGGGAAAGCATCGCGCTTGAGGAAATGCCACAATGGACTCGTCAAACGGTTCTCAAAACACGCTCCTTCGCACGCGTTTTGTGCGTTTGGAACCTCTCGACGCGTTCTCGTGGACGGAATCCTAGAGATAAATAAAAGAAAGATGCTTTCATTGGATCGTCGTGGAGAGCGGAAGGCGAGTTGGTAAACAAATGAAGACGAGGCACTTACGCTTCCATTCTGCGGTTCCTCGCACTCGAATTGTCCGCTAACAATGTAGGAGGGCCGATGTGTTAAGACAGTGGCAAAGAAAGTGAAAATGGGTGTTGTTAGTAGCGAAGTAACGAGTGGTAGTGAAGGAGCGGAGTAATTACTGCTTAGTCTTAAGCAGCCTCGACAACCGGAGGCACGCAACTTCCGAGAGAGCAGCACTTTTCAATCTTTAGACAATCACGACTGTTTTTCCCTCTCCGATTTAAAAGAAAGTAGAAGACAATTTACTCCACGAAGCGAGGGTGCACAAGCAACAACTGCCTATACCTGTTTAATTCATCTTGACGTCAGAACAGAGCTGTATCAACGGTACTCTTAAACATTCTCGTATTAATGAGAAGGGGAAGGGTTCTGAAACCATTACTGTTTTTCAATATGCAAAGGCATTTGGAGATATCCGGCGATTTTAGACAACGAAGTACTTAGGGTAATACTTTGTCATCTATTTGTTAATCTAGAATAGGGTGACAGTTTTTTATCTCATGCCTCCCTAATATATCACGAGCATTCCGAAAATATTTGATTGTGATTGAAGGAGATAACTCTTAAGTGTAATTCTATCTAACATTAGCAGAAAATATTAAGTAAACAAGCTATAACATTGTGAAGTGAAACTTTCAAAGAATTATTCTATGAATGATTCAAAACAATATACATGTAAGGAAGCATTTATGAAAACAGATATTAATATAGGTTCTTAGATAGTTCCTGGAATCTTCCTTACGTACAAACATTATATAATTTTTATATTGGCAATTATCGAAAACTAGGAAATTTTTGATTTATGTTACCGATCAGCAGAAGGAAAATGCAAACGTTAAAAATGAGAAATATAAAAATTAAATACGTTCATTCGGTTTTGATCTCATAAAATATTTTACTTGAACAGTCAATATAAGAAATGGATAAACCTCTTACTCAATAGCTCAACTCACAAGAATTTGTAATGTTATTCATTTATGTGAACAGTTTCATTTACGTCGAAGTTTTTTGAAAGGGAATTTTTTCTCTTCGGACAATTCTGAAAGAACAGCTTAACAACCGAATTGTAACAAATATCAAAATATGGACCATCTCCAGCAAAATAGATCCAACGCATAAAGCGGTAATCCCACACCATATAAGATAATCCGATTCGAAAGCCATAGAGGATCTTTGTAACGGATCCACTGCCCTTCGTGAGAGTCGTAAGTCATCGTTCGGTCACTCGAAAGACTTTTCCTCGGAATAACCTCAATTACAAGATGGCAGGACGAGAACATTTTATTGCGAACTTTGTTTAGTCTTCAGCGCACTCTATCCGTAAGAGTGGTCGTAACTCCTATGATGCTTCTCCGGGCTTTTTTATCCTTGATACCGTGCCATCAATTTTCTTTACGTTCTATCCAAACGTGTTATATCACCCCTTCCCCTACGAGACAATACTCCTCTTTCCTCTTATAGTACCCATTCAACATCAATCCGACCACATTGGCACTTTTTACTCATTATTATCTAGAGTCACGAGGTATAATATTGGAATGTTTACCATCTATACCTCCATAGATTATACATTTAAGTCAGACCTCTAATACCTTCCAGAAAGATACGACACACTAATCAATTGCGTTGAAATACAGAAAAGATAAACTAATTCAACTCGTCAAATCGACAACATAATTTAGTGCTTAAATAAACATAATAAGTGCTTAAGTAAATGATTGAGATAATTCATTTATAATATTACGTGTATAAAAATAAATTTTCATTTTCCACGAACAATTTAGTAAGAGTACTGAGAACAGATAATTCAGTAAATGGAACAAAATTCTTTTTATCTAAAAAATAACCATGAATTTTACTGATGCAATGGAATTCATTTCTAAAAATTCTCATATCAATTCTCAATATAAACACTTATCAAATTTGGAGTGCTGTTCATAGACTTGAAAGTCTTTATTATATATACTGAGAAGATACTGGTAGAAAAAATGTTGAATGACATTATTTATACATACGTATAGGGCACATATTTATATCGATAGATTTTCTAATTTCCGACATAGTTCATTTAGATCCAGTATTCATTTTTAATCGTTACTCTTAAACGGTTAAACCCGAGTTCCTAAACAAAGTTTATAAGAACGTATTGGATACATTCTCTGAATGAATCTATACGTACAGGGACACCTAGCTGCACGGCAAGCCATGAAAATCGAATTTCAGCTCTTACTACACCAATATATTATCTCTTCGGAATTTTACGCACCGTAAACACAGCTAAGTATCCTACTAAAATTTCAAAGCTTTCCACATTCTCCCCGTATAGCTTTTCAGACTCCTATCCTCCAAACCACAACCTTCATTATACCGATACAAATTTAGCACACCCACTGGCCATCCATTTTCATCTACGTTTCACACCTTCCCTTAAGAACCCATCGCCTCCAATATCCTCCACATGGCCTATTAAAGTCATTCGTATAGGACGATCTGCAGGCATTACTCCCCTTTGGATCATTGACACACCTCCCCTAAGGCTGGAAGGCGCCATGGGGAAAAACAGTATCGGTACAAATGTGGATGTTATTGAGAAAGCATTTCCTTGTGAGCAATTTCGAAATAATCAATTACCGGATCGTTACCCTCTGAGCCTATCGATAGAAATGGATTCGCAAGGAAGCACGTATCCTAGCAACACCGATAGGGTACTGTATTTGGGTTATTGAGATCTGCTGTGCCGTATTACATTGAGGGAGTCAAAAAAGGTAGGACGCCTGACTTTACTGAATGTTACATATCTTCTGATAGTATGCTAAGTATAGTATTACTGCGTGATTAAGATTGAATATTGGAGTATTATCATGCAAATACAACCATCAATTAATACGCGGAAGTCACAAACGAACATCTGGTTTTGTTTCGCTTTATATTTTAATCTAGCAGCTTACGTTAGTTTCTTTATGCACCATCGATTCTGAGCTCTACAGAAATATATATATATGAAAAGTGAATCAAAAGAATTGATGGATACCATATGTAAGGAAAGAAGGTACCAATTTCTCTTATACTGATTCGAATACATTCAGTTTAACTCGTATTCCAAAAGGAATAAGTAAGTTGGAGGTTCATCATATTTAAAATACACGTGCAAAATAAATGACACCGATTCTAAGTAAATATTAATATTATTTATACGAAAAAAACTCAATTTTGTGGTTTAAATAGTTTTTAACTTAAAATTCTTAGTCTTTATTTACTTATTTATTTACATCATTGTCGCTGTTGGTCTCTAAGACTGGTAGCTACGTCACTATACACGATTACACTAACACGTAGTGATATAACTTAGAGCGAATCACTCCACAATATTTTATAAATATAACTACACTCAGAGTATAGAATTTTGCTATACAACAGAATAATCGAGTATATTGCCACAAGCTGTCAAATGATAGGAATAAAATATATTGAATTAAAAAAGTTAAAACCTTTACAGAATTTCCTTACCTATTGCAAAACATCAAAGGTATCATTCGACAAAAATACGCGAATGATTAGGTTAATTATAATTTCCTTGAAATGTCTTTAGCGCAGTTGGAAAACTAATGAATATGTTCAACTTTAACCCGACTGATATTCCGAAGCGATGTGTTTTCTCGCTTTTAATGAAGACTAGGATTTATGAATCGGCGGAGAAAGATGGAAGGTGAGAAATTACGGATTTTTCTTAAGAAAGATTAAAGACCGTTCTGTCCGATAAACCTATTTAATCCTCTCAAGCATTCGGACCGTCGAGGAAATATTCGAATATTCCCGTCTTTTGCAATCTCTGACATCTATAAATTTGTATTGGTATCTTTCAAATGCCTTGAGCTTTTAAGTCATGAACGCCGAGTATTTTTCCGAGTAGAAGAAGGTGAGCATATGAAAGGTTACGTACTTTCTTTTTTTTAGTAACTACGTTTCCGAAGGGATATATTTTATTTATATTGAAAAAATGTATATATTCTATACCAATATCAGAACATCAATCAAAAATATTATGCTGATTTTATTCACAGTTCGTTTTAAGATTAAATTGGGGTCATCATTCGCACAAAATATCATAATTAATCATATTATAGGTGCTTGTCATTCGTATTCATATTTTTATTCGTCGTAATATGTTCTAGTTATCCCACGTACTATATTTTCGTTACTCTTATTTAATAAAACCATTTACATAGTATAAACACTGTGATAATTCTCTTTATTTAGATTTGAAAGACTTAACTGTTCTCCAGTGAAATTTTTAAATATTAAATATTGATCATTCTTGATAATTTAATGAACCTTAATATGATCGCTGTGGAATAGCGATGACTACATTAAAATACTAACAAAGTTTCCTTCGTGTATACTTCAATTATAGGATAGCAAATAAGAAAACCAATATTCAAACTGCAATAGCAACAAAAAGATACCGTCACAGCAATACATCCAACCAATTGACTCAGAAAAAACTGGAGAAATATTCCAGAAGAATATTATGTAAGATTCTCCTGCCCTAGACCTATGATGCCATCGAGCAAGATTGCCGCTATTTCACCGCTATAACTTATACCCATCGGACACCCATAACTTTAAGCTTTCACTGAGTAAATCATACTAATCCCATTTCTAAATGAGCAAAAACACATCGGAATGGACTTTTTCACGCGTTTCCTCACATTTTTCTCTTTCTTGTTTATCACCCAAGAAGGATATCGCTTTACAATCGAAACGGAGTTTGAAATATAATTCGTGGCCATAAAACTAGTCAAGGTGTTCGATTCTTAAAGGAGGATCGGTTCTTGCACAAGGTGTTGTGGTCGGAATGGCTTTTAGCATTGGGATGAGGCAATAAAGCAGAGGAAAATGGATGAGGGGAAAGGGCAAGAGAATTAAGGGGAAAGAGATTTCTACAGGTGACAGCTTTATGGGACCTTCGGATAGTTGAGGCAAGGAGAGAACTTATCATATCGACCATCGCGTCCGAATGACAAATCCCTTATTTAATACGGGGTTTTCTTCCTTTTTCGATGGCGGGAAGAGGGAGAGCTTTTGTTTAATGACAGCTGAAGGATCGTGAGTAGAGAGAGAATGCGAGCCACCTTGGCGAACGCGTCTTTTATTTCTTTTTGATTGGTGTTGCTTTAACGCGTTGCTTACCTCGTAACTAAGAGGTATGGGGGTTGTTGTTATGGCGATGAGAGCGAAAAGTGAGTGAAGAAGGAATGCTTTAGAGTAATGGAGAATCGAAATGAAGGCAAGTAAGATGTCTCGAATCGGAATGGGGCGTGATTTTGCGACAAGAAACGTCCTAAATATGGGATTATTTTAGAATTACAGAGAAAAAAGATAAATGTGAACGGAACACAATTTTTGGAAGGATTTTTCAAAATTTAAATTCCAAATTTGATTGTATTATGAGCCAAAACGGACATAAGAATGGACAGAAGAATCCATATAATGTCCTGAGATGTTTCTGTAAATTCCAATCAAATATATTATATTAATTTAATATTAAAATTAGGCTTACTTAAAACATAACAGTTCATGCTATAACTAGGAGAAATAATTAAATATATACATATGAATACGATATATTTAACTCAATTTATCACTAGCTTAAGAAGATATTCTTTCAAAGAATTAAATTAGTTTTATTTTACTGTTAGATACTATTGCACGCTTATGCTGTCAAAGAATTTAAGGAACACAATTATAACTATAAATCCTAAAGTTGGATGAATGAACATTCATTTTAGCGATAGATGTAGAGATAACGATCGTTCCTTTTCCTTCTGTATTATTAAATAAGTACCAAGAATATCAGTAGCAAATTTTGCACCTTTTCCCTACGTCACTATTTTCCTATTCCACTCCTATTCTATTCCATTGCTAGGTACCAATTTAATGTTATACCAAATATCTGTAATTCATGCTTAATTAATTAAAATTTTAAATATTCCAAAATATACAGGAAAAATTTCGAAAATAATTTAATATAATTGAAATTATACTAATTAGAACTTCAAAAAATTATAATCCATGTCCATGAATTAAAATATTCAGTTGATATTAACTGATTGATATTGACATATATATTTGAGTACGAGAGATCTCTACTGAGACGTCTATAGGTCCCTTATAAATCCGATAAAACTTCCAACTGAAAAAGCGTGTGAATAACGGGTTAGATTAACTTATTGACTCCATCATCATAAGAGGAAATATAAGCTTCCTATGAAGGATCCACCTCCGAATATTAATTGAATGAAAAACGCCTCTTACGGAAGTCAAAACGCAAATGCTGGCAACTGAAATATTGCCATCGCAGATGAACGGAAAAAAAGGTCGAGTGTCATTAAGAGTTGAAGGAGAAAATGGAATCGTGGGATGGAAAAAAAAGAGAGAAATATGCGTGAAATATTGAGGAGGGGAAAGAGGTGATGAATGGGGATTGGTAAGCGATGACAAGGGAGAATTGGCAAAAGGGGACATTGATGTGGTGGACAGTGGAAGAGTGACGGCGGAATATACGGCCTTATGGGCGATGTAAATCAGATCGGATATGCTGCGGTAGCAGGAAATGCGGCTTTGAAAAATAAAGGATTGCATCGATTGATTAAGAAAAGTTAGCGATGTGCTTTGACTGTTACTAGGAATAACAATGGATTCATGGGAGAGGATTGAAATATATTAAATACTTCATGATAATTTTTACTTTGTTGAATTGTGGTTGCTACGTAAACAAAATTAAAAAAGCACTAGAGATAAATACATACGCTACAATTTAATAATAATTAGATACCAATAATGATTGAATTAACCCCTAATCAAATAAAAATTAAATTAATCTCTTAATAATAATCCAATATTCATTAACACTCTCGATTTAAAACATTTCACAGCTTTCATCATCACACATCATCAATAATTAATCATTTAAAAATAAAAAATTCATATAGATTGCTTTTTTATGTCAAACATAATTTGCTATCACATATCCTACTGAAATTTACTCCATTTATGAGGTAGAATATATAGCATAAATTTTCATTTTTCAATTCAAAAATATATAATCATCATAAAATGAGTCCGATAATATTTGGCATCTAAAAGTTTTGATTATAATTAGATTAATTATATCAGTAATTAAATTTATCACGCAATAATAATCACGTACGATTAGCAATTATCAAACAAATTCAGTCGATTGACTAATTTGATTAATCATCAATTACCTAATTAATTACCACTCAATTCAAAACACAATGAATCACGAGAATATTCAATATTTGCATTTTCGTAAACCGCAGAAAAAATCGGTCTCCATAAATAAACCACGTTGCCATTAGCGATCAAAAGAATCACTCGATATTTAATGAATATAACGGTTGGGAAACGTAAAATTTCGGGCGGTGGGATTAAATTTCGGAGACCTAAATCATCCCTTTAAAAAAATCGAGAAAGAATTCGCTACGAAATGCAGAGACGAAAAAAGAGGGAATTTTATTCAATCGAATCGGGAGTACGCGTGGGAGGGATCTGCGGAGATGGATTGTGAAACGAGGGGGAGTGGATGACAGGGATATTGTGGGATCGGTGGACTGTGGGATCACGACGCCTCTCTATTGAAAATGTGTCACAAATCACAACTGCCGTAATTGAATGACGACGATTCCCAGCGGTAGCCAATCGAGCGTTTCCTCCCAATCGAGGGGGGAGGGGACCACATGCAGCCGCAGAGTTGCCCGGCAACCGCGCTTTAATCCACGATTTTAACATTTCATATTCCGATTAAATGTTGGGTATTTATGACACCCGACTGGAAATGGTACTGAATCATTCAACGATTTCTCTTCCATGTTTTCACTCTGTATTCGAAGGATTTTTTGATGGCTGAGATATTTTGATGTTTAAAATGTCAAGTGAATTGAAATTTTTAATTAAATATAACATCACGAGGTTCACATTTAATTTGTTAACAGTTTTGTATCGTATTTTATTATTAGCAAAATTATCCGTGATTATTTATTAATTAATTATTTAAAATTATCATTGATATAATATACTGTGATTGAGTCAATTTTGCATTAATTTTTAAAAATTGTCACAATTAAATACACTTCTTAAAAGTAAACATTCCCAATTTCAGCTTGGAAATTTGAATTTAATTTGGCAAATATATCAATCCTTAAAATAATACATACCGAATTTAAAAATTTGTGGGATTTGGAAAAGATTAATCTAAATATTAGTTATGAATTGTTAAATATTTAAATTTAACGTTAAAATCCAAAAATTTCTATATCAATAATGAAAAAAGCTAATTAAAAGATACTAAAATATGATCTGTTTAATAACTTAATGAGTGTGAAAACAAAACAGCAATTTTATAAAAGTTAAGATACATTTAAAATTTAAATAAATGGATTAATTTTTAATCGTATTTAATTACATACTGATATTTCCAAAATTTTTAAAATTCTTTCGTTATTTCCGAGCAATTAAATCAGTTAATTTATCAGCTAAATTACATAAGCAACCCCTGAATATTTCCCTCAAAACCCAATCATTACAGCAGCACCACCAAAAACACCTTTCGATGATAAACATTGATGAAATCGAACCCAATCCTTTCCGGACTAAAGGTCGAAAAAAATAAAACTCCGATTCCGTGGATTAAGCGTAAATAAAAAATGGAATTCCGAGCAACAGGCATAATGCATTGGGGCACACACACACACACGGGCGATCACATACGCACACACTCTCGGCTTAATACCTCTCTATCTGCACCCTTTGCCGCAAACAGAAAAATATTTCTTTTAACCCCCTTTGTTCTTCGGTTTTTTTCATTTTCGATCCGCCAGAGGGGGCGGAATTCGCTCGTCGGGGACTACCGGTGGATTGGGGATGTCGTGGACTGGATGACAGAAAGAATTGAGTGGGATTCGAAATTGATGGAGAGTGTTATGCGGCTTAACAAGTGAGGAGATTTTTTTTTACACTCTGGATCTCCGGGAGCGAAAAAAAAAGTTGAAATCGTGGTGTAGGAGGCGGGGGAGGGATAAGGGAGGGTATAAAATCGAATTCCGCTTGCATTTTTAACCCTTCCGAAAACTGAATTACCATGCAAAATTAATAACGCTAATTTTTGTACACTTGTTACCTTTTTGGACTTATTTCGGTCGGATTCTTGACCTCTGTTACGTCATTAATTGGAGTTTGAGGATGGATTCTTTTATAATAAACGTTAAATAATTTCTTAGAGATGTACATACGTTTATATTTTATCAATTAGTGTTCGATTTGATGGTTATTAAAATCATTTCATTTATTCTTAAATATATTGTAAAATATAATACTTTATTTAATATTTATATTTTTCATAAGATCCAAGTCTATAGGAAATCAATTTATGTCGACCGATGGGTCATTCTAAGATATAATTACGACTAGAATAAAATGTAATATGCATTAATTGATAGAGATGCATAATCCTACATTTTTTTATTATATAAATAAATACATTGCATGAAGTAAGCACTAAAACATTTCAATAAGTTTCTTTTACACTCCCGTTCCTAATTAGTAATTATATGATAAACTAAAAGTTCTAACATAAACTATAGTAAACAGAGATAAGTGGAATTGCAAAATATTGATAATTATCGAGTAATATATTCCTAAAATCATATGACATACATTTATTCTATTTGAAATAAAAGTTAAATTTTGATGGTTTATTAGTGAGACTACATAAAATATTCAATGATGCATACCCGTAGCACTTTCATGTTAGTTCTATATAATTGAATACAAACACGGAGTAGGCCAGTTTATAATATTTCTTCAAAGCCATTCCGATCCCTGTAGCAACTAATTAATTATATAGTACATAGCTTTATTTTTATGTAGATATAACGTTTGCATAATATAGTCTATATGTATGTAATAATCTGTTAATTTCCCTTCTGATGCAATTTACGTGGGACCACTCTTACTGATTAGCCACCAAGGCATTATATTTGGACCTCTGATGTTATAATTCTCGCATTTTGAAATCATTTTATTAGAAATACGAAAACAAAAATCACTGTAACAATTTCCATTTAATCTTCCACTCCATTTGGAAGGAGACATCCGGTGGAGCGCATCTATTTCTTACGACAGTACCTCTCGTCCACTCGCCCAAATGAAAAAGAGCTCATACTCGATGCACCTCTGAGGGTCCCTTTGGGCGAATACATTTTCTCTTGAAAAATTCGCACGATTTCCGCGCTGAATCAAAGAACCTCTCCCTGCCTCCGGCGTCCCTCTGCGACCCACGACGGGGTCGCCGCAAACTAACCTCGTGTCAATACGTCGCGACCCCCTCGAGAGAGGATATCGCAAACGCAGTATCCGCGACCGTGTATCGAATGGGGGAGGGTGGAGAGATTAAGAGCTTTATAAGGGGACGACTGGTCCAGTGCTTTTATTCCCCTTCGCCCTCAAATATTCCATTTACTCACTCCCCCAGAGATGGTATCCACTGCACTGACTATGATGGTGTTAAAACTCATTGGTCTTATAACTGTCAGCGACGTATTACCATGGAAATGATAGAGATGAATAGAGTACGTACGTAGTGACGCTTGCTTCAAGAGTGGACATTAATAAATAGGGGGAATGTGAAATTAAAAGGTATGAGTATAAGAGTATTCCCTTTTAGATCTACATACCAAAAGCTCGTCTGAGTATTCCTATATCGTGAATTTTGCGTGTAAAGTTTTTCTTTCATAAATTAATAGTGTTGGATGTAAAAATAAAATAAGAAAACTGAACCAATCAAACGTACAATATTTGAATTTAAATGATATTAGCTTTATTTTTATATTCAATGACAAATAATAATAATAATAATAATAAAAGGTATTTATATTTTCAAAAATCGCCCAACAAAACATGCCAATAATATAGGCGGTATATCACTCGTACTTGTAATCTTTACTCGCCTAATTATATGACTCATAACTTGGAATAAATGGTTTAACGTATGGCTTCTTAAAAACGAATTTATTCTGGTTGTAAGAAGAGTTAAAAAGTGTTGAGATTAAAGAACGCATATTAACTAATTTAAAAGAAATGATCTTCCATTAAATCAACATTAACCTTAACTCTTTCTAATACGAAGAATATTAAAGACGTAATTCCAGCTTAAAATTTTAAAACAATACGTAAAACAATACGACAATGTAATGATCAAAAGAAGAAGGGACGGGAAAAGAGGTGTGGTCCAGCAGAGGTAAGGACGTTACAACGGATATACGTTGAAGAGAAGGTAAGAGAGGTCACCATATGTGTAATAAGAGAGAAATAGAAGAGAGAAAGGTTCAGTTTGTGGAGCGTGAAATGCAATGCGAATTTGCCGGCGCGTTAAGGAAAAACGAGTGAAAGGGTTGGGTACACAAGGGATGCAACGGCGATGTGGGGCAAGAAGATTAGGCCAAAGAAAGAGGAAAGAAACTTTCAGGAAAACGAGTAACGTAAATGGAAATTGGCTAATAAACATTTGTAGTTGAGTAGTAAAATGGAATCACGCCTCTACGACTGTGTAAATTGAGGTAGGATTACACAGATAAATAACTGTTGAATGTGTGAATATACAATTGTACAGAGGGTTATAAAACATAATTTATTCTGTAAATATCTGTATTTATAGAGAAAAGATTAGGATCTTCTCTTCCTAATTAATAATATTTAATTTAAGTAATCAACATATAACTTTTGTAAGCCTTAAGCACGTGTTGAAAAGTTTACCATTTCGGAAACTTTTAGTAGTCATTCTTTCTTCTTTATGTTTATAGAATTAAGAAACCTGTTATCAATGCGAATGCTTCAACTTTTAGTTCGTATATATCCCTCAGAAGAATAGCTTATATCCTGTTGCTATGGATACATAACAAGTTCCAAAATTCAGCGATAACTTAGATATTTCGTTATTAATTTGGTTTAAGCTTATCATACTTATATTCTTTCTTAAACCTAACCAAATATCTATATATCAATCGCCAAAATTTAATAATTATCAACGCTGAAAAGACACAATGGAAGTGTGCAGAAACTGAAGAGCGTCATTCGAATAAACATCCGGTCAGTAAAGAGAACCCTATCTTATACGGCCGCGAATTCCTTCCCGTGAGACAGCGCGCGATCTCACCCTTGCTATCGAGGATTACATGTGTGGGTGGGCCGATGTGCGATGCGAAAAGTATCGCCAAACAGCGCCCTCGTGAGAGGTTTTCGAGTGCGGTTTCTCGCACTTTGAGGTCGACTGCAATTATTCCATAGGGCTGAATCTTCCATTTGCCCTTCCGAAACAACATCGCTTCAACGGCCAGCTCAATTTCCTACGTACGATCCCAACGCTCGGATCTTCGCTTTACTTTCATCGAATCTCCAAGGCAGTGAGGGAGAAAATTTTTCTGTTGGAAATACCAAGAGAAAGTTTGCGACTTGAAATCGCACAATACGGACTGAAAGATATAGTATATTTATGTTGATTGTATTTATAAACATACGCTATTCACTGAATTACATCGATTTTCTTTTGTTAATAATCTAGCATTTCCCCAAATTTAATGGCATGGCTATGAAGTTATTAAGCACTAACATTTATACTATAATAATGTAGATAAAACGTAGTTAAATATTTCATGAGACAAAATATCTTCACTTTTGAAAATGAACTAGGCATTATAAATCAATTGCTTCGTATGCTAAATTCACGGATGATGACTATGAACTCCAATACGTGTTGCTATACATGTTAATTTTCCATTTTGTAGAATAACGTTGAGTGACTGGGCGAGTAAACTGTACATAAAAGACACTTCTAATAATTATATGATACACATATATACAGCTCATAACGCTCATTTTTTCTATTGTTAACATTTACATATCCCTCATAGAAAAATTTTAGCTGACCAAAGTAAATAATACTTACTCAAGATTTATCATAAAATATCACTCCTAAAATAATAGTACAAAAATTTCGATTAGTTTGAGAAAAGGCGACCCTTTTTTCTATAATTTGCTTCAATTTTTCAATACTGTTTTAAGGATTTGGCACCAGTATGAAGAATTTAAATCTTAATTTATTTACATGATTATTCAACTAATAATTATAAAGTGTAAATAAAGTAAATCGTTGGAAAGAGCCAGAATTTAATGGAACTACGTACCACCTAAGCAAAAGTTTTATTGAAAATTTAAAATAAGATCTTTGAAATCGAATTATATTTCGGAATGTTATTTAGCTATAAAATGAGAAAGAATTTGCGTTAACTTAAATTTGCGTACAATTAAATTTGCGGAAACTTAATAACAAACTCCTCCTGAACGTTAATGTAATGACTTTATACGAAGAATCATTATTTCTGGGTAAGAGTATTGCAAATTCGTATGTGTCCATCTGGAGCCATGAGTGGACTTAGGGATGCAGGACCAGCAATCGCCCCAAGAGTGTTATCTGCCCCTCGCACACTAAAACAGACATTCCGTTCCGAGCCTATAACCTTCTCAATTCCGCCCTCTAAACAAACCAACCCCTACCTCCTTCAGCACCCACTAAAAATAGTTTTTCCGCAAAACATGGCGTAAACGACGAGTTTTCTTTTTTATCAGAAATTAACTTTGCGGTTGGGAAACGTTTGAAATTCCGTGGAATGCCTTAAATTCTTCCCTAGATATTTTCGATTTGAGTAAATGAGATAATCTTGGGGAGTGGATATTAAACTAAGGACAGCGAATTACTATTTTCGGGAATTTCATACGACAGAAACTTGGTCGAGTAACTTATTTTTTAGAATATATTTTAAGATAAAAAGTGCCTTAAGAGTAACTTCTTTATAAGAGTCCAACAACAGCCTTAAGTACTTTTGCTCCTTCATGAGGTTGTCTTTCGAAAATATAGTATTCCAGTGGTAATTACTAATATATGTTTGTATTGTATGTGAATTTACTCAAGATATAACAAATGTACCATCTTGATTTCTTCTACTGAATAAATTAAGAAAATTGTTTTGCCTTAACCTACTCGTACTTTACTTGGGACTGTTCAGACTGACTATTAAGTACATGAATTGCGTAAATAAAACATTTCATTTATAGCGTAGACTTTACGGTAGTTCTACATAATGAAAGGAGAAACAATCAGTTACTTATACCACAATATTTTATATTTTCATAACCATGGTTTCGATCTACAAGACCTGAGGGGAATGATAATATTGAGAAAAGAAAATAGCTTTAAATGAATGAGATGATGATTAAAATGGAGACACTACAAGTTCCAATTTGACATCAATTTATAATTTTCAAATTCTTTATGCATATAAACCATATTCAAACGCTCCCTTTTCTTTTGGAATGATTGTTCAAATAGAGTTCACGAAGAAAAGTGTTAGGCAGAGCTCTATATGGTGGATAACTACGAAAAACATCCAACTTTTGACTCATATAATAACCAGGTAAACTTAAAAATTTCACAAAGAATACAAGCTAAAAAAATGCTGGACCAACTGAAAAACATCCCGCGTCCACTAAAAATTAATTAACTTCGAAATATTCCGCATAATCATTCCAGCGCCGGATCGTTAATTACCTCCTTCGGAAGAAACTCCGAGCCATTCGGTGGATTCCTTTCGGAATTCGGTCCGCAATTCGCGGTAATTATTCCTCCATTCACGAAGAAAACACATTGGAGACATACCGGAGACAATGGACTTTGGTTGATACCCGGACCATTAGGAAAGAGGAGGAGGGAGGGTCTCCTCTGAGGATAATCAAAATTGGACCGTGCGAGATCATTTCACGGAAAACCCTTGCAGGATATCACGAAAACAACAAACCCGCCCAGACACACTAAGGGAACCAACAGAGGGAAAAATAAAAGCCGATGGGAATGGTGCCCTTTTCGTATTCAATGAGGGGTGACCGGTTGAAATTACAGTTGAAAAGTGTAAGTGGAGTGGGGGTGGAATGGGTGTGGAGGTGCGAAATTAAATAGTGTGGAAGGTGAGAGGAGAGAAGGGACTTCTGGAATGAAGTGGATGGAATTGCACAAACACACACGTACGCGTGCGATGGCGCGCGTGCGCGGGCGGTCAGCCACCCGAGTGTTGCTCGCCTCTCACCGGAACACAATAATCGTCCGACTGAAATAGGAATTTCTACGTAAACTTCCTCACGACGTCGTAACTTAGCGGGGGACAAAAATGCGTCCGAGAGGCGTGATAGGAGAAGAAAAGGGATGAGGGATTAATGGCTACGAGCTGAAGATGGGGAGATGCTGTTGTAATCATTCCGTGCTTTCGGGGTTTAACTCCGTCTCCATTATCCTAAGACACCGGCATTATGCTACGGATTACCTTTTGAAACGATGCGCTAGTAAACAGATATTCCGCGGAATTTTGTACGCAGTAATTAATACTGACCACTGAGGACCATTTGTGGTAATGCATCCTAAAGTGGTGCCCACTATGTTTGTAGTAAGGATATGGTTATAATGGGGAGAATTGAGTGTAATTGAAGATGCTAACGGAAGAAACATTGAAGGATGCGGAAGAAGGAGGAGAAAAGATTTCAACGCATGGAAAGGACTTGGAGAAAATGTGTACATTAAATTACCTCAGGAAACAATCAAAAATATCTTGAAGAGAGAAGTGAAGAAGACTGAAGAGTGTGACAAAAAGAGGAAAAAAGAGGAAATATACACGTTCATGTAGATAATTATAATCGATTCAATATCCAACATATAAAAACTAAGATATCCCAAAATTCTTTTCAAATTATTCTTCCTATAAAATTTTAAATATATTATCCTAGCTAGTTCGCCTTAGCCTAATCTTCTCCGTTGTTCTAAGTTCTATCTCGAGTATATTCAATAAAATTAGAATTCTTTAGAAAATACTTCTTAAGTTGAAGAGGATGAAAAATCATTTCGCTTACTTCGGATTTTATTTTTTGGCATTATATTAATTAGAAGCAGAAACTAAACGTAAAAACTAAGAAATAACCACTTATCTTAGGCATAAGTATGTAAACATATTTTTAGTTTTTGATCATCATAAAGAAATTAATTTACTGAAGTTTACCAGCACTCATCTCTACTCAAATGAGCAAAACCTATATTGAAAATTTATCAAAAATAATTCACTTATGGTAACGTATACCAAATAAAGGAATTGCACCTAAAACTTTTCTCTAAAAGTTTCTTCACGAATAACCATGAATACTAATCACAAACTAGATAGTTAGATTTAATAAATTTCAAAAGGCATTTTTTATAAATCCCATTCCACAACTCACAATTTCGATAACCGAAAAAAATATCCGCCCCAAAATAAATTTACGTAGATGCGGAACAAACCCTTCGGAAGCGATTCTAAGGGGTTGATGCGGCATTACTCTCCTCCATCTTCTTCCGCCGGAAACGAGGAAAATATTCAACGAGGGCGATCGCAATGCATTCCTCCGCCCATTAATTCCGCGAGAGATTCGGAAGTCCAGGAGGTGGTGGAACTTTAACCATTCTTATTGCTATATCAGTACGGCTCATAAAACTTCACAGTCCACTCCGCAAATTCAATTCTTTTGCTTGACCATTCCCTTGAGGAGGGAGGGCCACTAATCTTCTCCCGGGTGCATTCCACTAGGCGCATCGCCATAAGTCAGTCGCCCTCTCCCGCACCCACGCATCCACATCGCATTCCCACATCCAATTTCTGATCCCAGCGCCACTGAAAACCCTAACGGCAGAGCGATTAATTAAGGAGAATGACCAGAAGCGTAACGGCCGGTCAACAAAACTGCTGAAAAGAGTAGGGGGGAAAAAATAAGAGAGAGGTGGGCATTGTGGGTAAAGAACGAAATGCGATTAAAAATGGCGACCCTGCGAAGGAGTAGCTCTATAAACGCTCTAAGGGTCGATTTATCGCCGGAAATAATGCGATGCCTTTTTCGGCTGGAATAATAGGGGATCCCTGGCGAGTGCTCCGGCAAGAGATGCAATGGAAGGTGTAATTGAGTGAGTTTGCGTATCCTTTGAAGCCCAGGTGTACGATGGAGCGGAATAAGGAACCTACCAATCGACTCGGAATTACCCTTAATTACGACAATTGTTTTAAGGGCGTAAGAACGCTGGCTGATTTATGCGCAGGAGTCCCTTAGTGCACATACTATTATTGCCGATGTAAGCTATACGATATAAGATGTTGCACTTACGTTGCTAAGGTGGAGAAGTATCCATAGCAACTAATGTTTTATTTTTATTTTATCGGCTCGTTATCGCTTAGGACTCTACTACATGTTAGAGGGCTATATTAAAAAAAATATTTTACTATTCAAGGAATATGTGTATCCAAGCTCAACTTCATTTCAATGAGAAAATACATGACAATATGAAACTTACTAAAAATCGCGAACTGAATTTACTTAGCAAATAAATACGCAATAATTAAAGAAGGAATATTATGTAATTTGATCTTACTACACATTTTTTTAAAAATCACAATACATCCTTGATCTTTAATTATTCAAATACGACCTTCTGAAGAGAAAATTAAGGTAAAATATTATGTGTAGAATATCCTTAACTTTTTCTTATATAAGCTCACGTCTTTGAAATGCATATACTAACATTGATCTTCTAATTCTCAATAAATTCCTAATCTTGAGAGAAAAATGCCCCATTCTTCCAACAGTTTTAATATAATTCTTATGGTCTTCAAAAACATTTAAGTATGCAATACTTCCTCATTTTAAAGGCTTTTTAATTCATTAAATTGAATAGTTCATTTTTAATGCGAAGTTATCCACTTTCCTCTCTCTTGCAACAAAGTTTCTAGTACAAACGTACCGAGCTTCTTTAATGACACGATAAATACGGCTGTGTCATTCTTACTTTCCTAAATGAACTCGCAAGAACTTAATCCGTAATCCATTTCCACATGATTTTGATAAACGAGACGGTTTCTTTGACAACGCATCATGATTAATGACATTGAAAAACTATTCTTCATCAATTCGCTCGTGAGAGAGTTACAAAAAATCAGTGATAGGACATTCAGAGCTCTGAAGATCGGCGGAAATGACCAGGAATTTTTTCGTGAGAAATTCCTTTCGTATCTGAGAATGTTTTTGGAATAAAACCTTTTCCGTTATATTAAAACAGATCTTTGATTATCGCAGAGATAAGTTGCTTTAGGAAAATTAATGCTTGTTTCCTGGGAAAGAAATCGGACCAGTCGAGAAACTTCTTAAATTCTTGATTATAATTCTTATTGGACGAAAATAATAGTGTTTCGTATTTGATTATTATATATTTATTGATAATTTTTTGCTCGTTCCAGTAAATCTGGGCCATAAATAATTAAAATAACTAGTCTTTTTTTGATTTACTACCATGTTATAACGTCAAAAACTTGCTTATAGTTCAGTAGAATTAAATTTTTAATATCTTCTGAATCATCTGTTCAATATATGCAAGACAGTATTAAGCAGCACTAACTTCGGAACACGGGGAACACGGAAAACGCTTAACATTTCGTCTGACGTCATAAGCAGATCGAGAACCATATGCGTTACCTCGGCAACCCCTACAAACATACCGGCAACCCAATGCATCGCGAGCAACTTGCCGATTATATCCGAATCCATGCAATTATGGCGACAATAAACATGAAGGGAAACTCTTCATTGGAATTCGAAGCGGAAGTGTATGAGGGCAAGGGGCAAAAGGAGGGATGATTGGATGGGGTGGGTCAATGCGCGCAACCTAGGCGTGAAAACGCGGCCACCCCCTCATTACGTACGTGCCCCCAACAAGAACCGGGAGCAATTAAAGCGCAGCAGTAAAATTCAACTGACCGATTCAAATGCGACACACACTCTCTCTGAGTCACCCCCGAATCCTCTTCCAGTCCAATGCTATCCTCTCCTCTTCCTTTGATCTCCCTACGAAACATTTCGTATGCAATTTGCCGATTTGCTCCATAACGAAATAAACTCGGTTAAAAGACTAGTATTGGTTGCCCCGAGCGACGGAAGGTGATGAATGAATGTTTCCTCTTGGTTTTTAATATATCTATTGGAATGTTTGTTAGCAGTATCGGAACTAATATATTGTCAAATGGAAGAAATATAATACATAGTTTAGAGAAATACGAGCTGATATATTTATGTTGACTTTTGACTATGACTTTTGGAATCAAATATTAGTTTTATTGAAAAATTGTAATTCATTTTTTTTTCGATTCTACGTCATCTATTCGAGCAATATTTACGTATGAAAGTATATATTTTAATTAAATATGAATTTTTAATAGCTCGATTAATATTATCTATTTGTTATTCCCAATTCGATGCATGTGAAATACGACCATTTTAAAGTCTGCGATAGTCATTCTATTAACAGAAACTTTTAGTTAATCCTAGTTTTAACAACTATAAAACAATATATTTGGTTGGAATTTTTTTGCAACTTTTTCGTAATTTCATACGAACGTATACTTCAGATTCGAACATTTAACGTCATACAAATAATTTAATAAAAGATCGATGTTTTATTCGACAAAAATACAGACACTCTTCATATGAACACTCTTAGAACGAGCATCAAACTTAATGACACAGATAATTCGAGATTAATGGCAAACGACAAAAATTGTAAACGAGAAACTCCGTACAGGATACGGTCAACAGAGCTACCAACGGCGTAACATGGGTGCACCGCTGAACGGACTGAAAAGAAACAAATGAGAGAGAGAGCGACACATCCCCAGCATCCCTTACGCTTTCTCTCCATTCATCTCTCTAACCCTTTCTCCCGTAAGACGCGACTTCTCTGAGGCCGTGGGCAACGGGAGACAGACAACTGTATTGGGGAACGCTGTCGTATCTATCACCCGCATTGAGGCTCGGACGTGCGCATACGGGTGCTAAGCAACGCCCCTCTGGATTCGGCTTCTTGAGGAGAAGTAGTAGCCGAGGACGACGTCCTTTGATCGCCTTATTGCGAATTGCTGTGCCGCTATTGCCTCGGAATAGCGTCCCTGACAGCACACCAAATGAATGGTCAGGCCAAGGAGATTGTGAAGGACTTTGATCGATAACACGGGGCCATTTACAATGGGAGGAATCAATCTGCGTCCATTCGAAGGTCGAAAAATGCACTTTTCAGACGTAAAAACGGGATTCGTTCTCACGTGGAAGGGACTCTCCTTTCAGACGAAGGGGAAAGACGGAATGCGCTTCTGAATGAGAAACATTTACTATCTGCATTTCGCTTGCGTGTGAAGAAGGCGATGCGTTGCGCAAATGGTGTGATAAATTTGTTAGCAAAAGAGCGATCCTTGGGAATTATTTCTGTGGAGACGAGAGCGACGCTAGACGAGTGAGCGGATCTCAACGGAAACATTGATCAACTCCACTATCAGATTTACCATGTGATTTCTCACAATCAGAATTAAACTTCCTTGGTTACAATTCAATGGAATAAAGGCTAAGAAAGTAATATTTTTAAATTTAGTTTTGCGTTTTTATTGGGTACTGAGAATAAATATTGCAGCTGACGAATTTAGGGCGAAAAAAAATATTAGCTAGTTTAAGTTTCTATGAATAGAAATTAAAAAATCAGCTTTACTTCAAAGTGATACGGAGTTCTTAGTCTGAGAGAACACATATTCATAGTATTTAGAGAAAGATTAAATAAATAATTAAACATAGAAAATTCTATTAATAAGAATTATTTAAAATTTACTCTCAAACATTAGCCAAAAGAATCTACTTAATCTAATCTGGAACCCCTAAATCTTATAATTATCAATTCAGTCTTAATTAAATAAATATAGAATATGAAACTTCAGCAAAAATTTCCATAATTATCGCCTTCCTTTTCATAGAGTAAAAAAGTACGAAAAATTGAAATTAAAACGAAATATATGGACAAAGAATGATTTTCCTCCTATTTTACGTAATATTACGCAATTATTTGGCAAGTAATTTAAGAACACGTACTCAAAGAAAAAGTAGGAGTCTTAACTAATGACTACTCACGTATTCAGAATAAAATATATTAAAAAAAGATTTAATAAAAACTTCTTCTATCAATAAATCATAATCCGATTCGTCCCATAAAAGAACAAACCCCAAAAAAAATTACAGCAAAATAAATCTTCGACACAACGAGTGACCTCTTTAAGGAACAATCCTCGTGTGGTTGTATGCGCGGGAGAGAAGAGAGAGATGTATCCGAAAGGGAAGCTGCGGCTGTATCCACGGAGACGGGGATGGGAAGGTGTCCTGTGAGTAATCGAGGGTTATGTCAGGAGGCGGTAGAGGAAAGCGAGCTTCCCTTCACCTTTCCCTAAGAGACGGTCCAATAACCACGAATGTTCGCTAATGTTAAGGAATCATTAGTAATTGTCCGAGTGGGTGTGGCGGTGCTGGACCAATTCATCATCAAGGAGGAGCAGATAAAGGGGAAGAGCGGATTTTGACAAGGAGTGTCCAAAGGACAAGAGCAATGGCGATTACGGAGGGCCGTGTCTGGACCGGCTCCTCTCTCTTTCATCGCTATTCCACGAACAAAGGAGACATTCTACTTGGGGATCCGTACAAAATGCGCATTCGCGGACCCACAAACGTCACTCTGACGGCTGATTCGTGATGCATCGATCGTAACCGCTTTCGTATTGGTGAAGTATTGCTCGCCCTTTGTTGCCTACGTGTACAGACTACAATAGTAACATTTTCCGCTCCGCTTGCAAAAAACAAGACGGGTGATATGGTTCGTTTTTGCGGACGGAAGGCGGTCAAGCGTGCTGTCGCACAAATACATATATCATTCATTGTTATCGTGCATTAGTAAAAATGGTTGTTTTCTACTATCGTAAGGGTGAACTTCTCTTGTCAAATCATTCTATTTTCATCACCCTATTCACTAGCTGAATTCCTACAAAATATCGGGTTAATAAATGATTAAAATGATCTGTAAGCACTAACCGGATTAAGACTGTATTATATTTGGACTAAAAGAAGATTTATATAGTAAATAACTCAATAAAAAAGCTTACAGATTTAATTTGCTATTTCATTTTTGTAGCCTTATTTGGAACAATCAAAGATATCTTTTCATTCTCGGCTCTATCATATTTATTCAGTTGCATCTCCTTTCAATAAAGGATAAGAAAATATAAGGACAATCAGCATATAAAAATTACAGTTTTGAATTCGATCTTTCACTACCAGATAGATAGAGAATCCTCACCATAATTTTGTTTAAAAACCTTTCCTCGTGCTATAAATGAAGGATTTGCATGAAAAATTATTTATTATAATTTTCACCGTCGTTCTTAATTTCTCGTAAATCATATTAATATTGTTCTTATATCACAAACATCCCTAATTGGTAAGTGATAATATATATAACAGACTTAACGAATGAAATATCTATTTGATTAATTTTATGAAAGCATCCTCAGAGAACCTGATTAATTATGAATATAATATCTATACTTCTCGATTGTTTCAGTGAAATCCAGGGTTTTTTCTACCAAATGCCGAGTAAAAACCTTCGTCCATCTACGTTAATTGTTCAAGAGATCGAAGGGACGAATAAAATGGACGAAAGATCCGTTTAAGACCTATTCTAGGAAAAGGTCAAGTCAATCAATCGATCAACTGAATCAACGAGAAGATCTTCGTGCAACAGAATTCAGTGAATCATCCTCATCCCGTATTAGAAGACGCACGGAGGCAGTGCATCGCCGTGGGGGCAGCCCAAGGGACGTGGGGGCGTGGGAGAGATGGGGAGGTCAGGGGAGTGTTCAGGTCACCCGCATGCCTTTTCTTCTTTATTGGGAGGCCATGTGTCCGTCTAACGAAGAGCGTTATTGATTGCGAACCTCCTCCAGGGACTTCTAACCTAAGGGTATCATCGCTGAGTGTATAAGGAGCAATGTCACGCTAGACCTCCCGACATTCTCTAGCATCAACTGTCGAAATACATGAGACGAAATGCCATTGGGGGATACTGACCATATCAGATATATCCTCAGTATAATTGTACGTATTAATCCAAATATATATCCGATACACTTGGATATATAGGGTACTGATTAGCTAATTAACCATGATTGTTGACTAAAGAATAATTATGGATTCATTTATTTTAGATATTTTACTATTTTTAGCAATGTCTTTGAAAGATTCAATACTTTACGTTGATTCAGAATTTTAGTCTTCTAATTAAGTGACTTTTACGTCTGTAATAATTCTAAAAAAAGGTATAAATTGACTAAAAATAACCTAGCGTTCCAGTTTCGAAAGATCTTGATTTATTTCATTTTTATTTGAACCTTAGTTGATGAAAATGTTTTAAGAAATAATTATTAAATATAAGGGTAAATATAGCTATGAGGCATCAATTCAAGAAAAGTACTTTGAAATGAACAGGAATGGTCACCATTGACTTCATAAAAGTGAACAGGCCCGGTATTCGTAATTATTAAAGTAGCCCTGGTGCAAATTTTACGATTCAAACGCTCTAATTAAGAAAATCAAGTAAAATACATCTCGATTATAGGAACAATAATTTTTACCCTTAGCACAACCTACATATTGGAAGTAAGGAACTAAATATTACCGTGGTTATCTATGCCGTGCAACCAACCAATATATAGTTGCACATTAATCGTAAAAGTAGCTACTGAAAGGTATAAATTGTGGTAGACAGGGATAGGCACATAGTGGTAAGCTTTCAAGAATATTAATGAAAGGAAGAGTCTCTCCCTTAGGTATTTCTTCTCGAAGGGCATAGATTGTATCTATGGACGTGAAATATTAGGAAAAATGGAAATGAGAGGAAAGTTATGCAGGTGGCGTGATTGCTGCAGCATACGCATTAAAATTACCGTGCTCGGTGGAAATGTATTTTGCATTATCATCGGAATAAAACTTACCAATGACTAATTAAATATATTCAAAGTTAAATCGATAATAAAGATGTTTATCTAGGGCTGGTTATTTATTAATGTCCATCAATTTAACCCTTATTAATTTACTGGAAGAAAAAAGTAAAAATTCAACGGAGAAGGATCAAAAATAGTTCGAATAATTCCTCATATATATCCGTAAAATATCTTGTGATTGAGGATTCCTCAATTAGAACTAATGACTAATTACTGACGGCTCCCCAAGACGATAAATTAGCTCAGCCGAATCAACCAGCCTTCATATATTACTAGTTATGAGCATAGATATTCAATACCACTTCCATCATCCCCATAATAACGATACAGAGCAGTGATTCAAGGGCAATAACCATCCTTTCGGAAACTCTTTGGACAGGAAGGGTTCCAGAGCAGGCGCCAGAAAGATAAGCGGAACTCCGGGTGTTTGTTTCAAATTTAAACTGGGTAAAAAGGCGCCATCTGAGAGGAAAGTGGAGGAATCAGCCGCGAGTTAGAACGATGGGGGAATGAAGATTTTTAGGTTCTGTTCGGGGAGGGGGGATTTGAGACCTAATTCAGACGGCAGCCAGGTGAAGATACACGCCCAGTCATTTGTCACCTGTTCGTCACAGGCATGCCATGCTCCATTAGTCACACGAAAGCGTTCGGAATGGAGGGGATCCCTAGAATGGGAATGGAAAAATGAGTCCAGAGACGTAAGTACACGGTGTATGGAGATTACAGGGAAGAGATGTTCGAATGGCAGTAAGAAAAAACGTGTTTGTATAACTTTTTTTCCAGAGGTGACTCCGACTCACGAGGATTCTAGTTCGCTTGATGGACCGGTTGTATTATTAACTCCGTGTATTCGGAGGAATATTAATGGGTGACAAAACTCTATCTTTACAAGAGATGAATATATGGCTGGTTTTTATGCTCCGAGACGAGTGAAACTAGTTGATAACTGAAATTGAAAAGGGGTAAAAGTAAAATGCTGAATTTAATCGAGTGAACACGTGGTGGGGATTTACACGCAGTTGTATGTTTAAAAACGTCCCATAGCTGCCACGTAAAAGCCATTTATTAAGTTGTAATTGAATAAATAGCCGCACAAATGAAATATGTCGATTAAATACGATTTATTTATGTTTCTATGGACACTTTTCGCTAATATTGTCAACTCATTTTATAATTCCTAAACAATTTAACATAAATAATAAAAGCAAGCATAAATTTGACCAAATCTCAACATGTTAGTCGTCTTTAAATACATATATTTATATCTCTCTGGGATCACGTTACAGTGAAACACATAAACAGCTGCATAAATATACGAATTCACTCATAACATTTAACAGAACGTGGATGATGAAGCTAGCAAATATTTTACTTCAGCTAGAAGAACATAAATATCCCGGACCTCCCTGATTTGAGGAATGGCAGTTTGGAGCAAGACGGAAGGGTAGCTACTTTTAAAAAGATGGGCGAAACTGTAGGAGACGAACAACCAAGGAGGAACTATTCGGAAGGCTTGGAAACATAGCGAGAACCGAGTGACGAATGTATATCTCTCACCGAAAGAGGAACAGGAGAGGAGATTATGTAGAGGTGAACGAGAGTAGGGCGATAAAATGAAGCTTAAAAAGGGAGGTTATCTCTGCAGGGGAAGTGAGGTATGGAAGATTGGCCGCGGAAAAACTTTATTAGTGGAACGAGGTAATGGTGGTCCCCTTTCCCAACACCTACGCACAGCCAACCACCGTACCCCAACGAAGACGAAAATAAAACTTAGCGAAGAAAGAAGGATTGAGAAAGAATATTTTGGAGGGACTTGGCGATATAATAGCGAAAAGGGATCGACGTGGATGAGGGGATACCTCAGATAAGTAAACAAAGAAATTTATGTTGCCATGGAAATGGGGTTTAGAGGGTGATTCTTTCTATTTGGAAACCGTAAACCTGATTCAAGAGGATATACTGATTTTCAAATTAATGAGTGGCTTTTGAAGTAGTAAATTTTTTCTTTAAAATTATATGTCTAAAACTGTATAATATTCAACGTCAGTTGACAAAGAAGATGATTATGAGAAAAAGATCAAACAAATTTTTAATTAAAATTTAGAAAAAATATTAATTTGGGGAAATCATAAACATTAAATGCAATTATAATTTAACAGTATAAAATATAATAAAGATCAAATCTTCAAGACATTGGTACACAGAAAACAACATAAATATAATTATATATAATTATAGAATTCCACAAAACTGATAAGTATACAGTAATAATCATCCAGTTAATGATACTAATCTTTAGAAGATGAATACAAGTATAAACTTTAGATCTCAACTTAAAATTTCATTTCTTAAAATGGATACTATTTATAATAACAAGATAACAAGTCCTCAGTAGATTAATAAAGTATCAAGTACAAAGAGTAACATAATTAGGAAAAGTTTAGGATATAATTACAAATATCGAAGTACTATATTAATGAGTACTATAAATTCATGGCTCTCTTCCATTATTTATGCAGAATTCATGTAATACTGCATTGAGGCCTGAATGAAATGTCGTTGGGAAAATGATCAATTTTGAGATTGTCATTCTATGAAAACCAAACACCGTATGAAATGTATTTATCCAACGAAAGCTAAGTTAACAAACGGAGATGTCAAATTAATATTACATTTCTGCCTTGATTAGTTTTCCTTTCATTAATTTCCTACCATATCAACCAATTCTGGCGTAATGGACAATTAACGGGTAAGAAGTCAATTAACAATCAACTCCTTGCAATAACTATTATTCAAGTACTTTCTCCTTTATCGTAACTTCAGTTTTAAATATTATAAAAATCGTTCCTTAGTTCATGGGAAAAGAAAAATGAAAAATCATAATCATTGGTCAATTTTGAAATGAAACATATAATGAAAATATATCCCTTAAGAAATCCAGTAGCAGTAAAGGACTTATGAAAATTATTCAAAATGGTCATCAGCCTAAAAAGTTATTGGTTGAGAATTATATATCAAATTCAGTAATAGATTAACAATTGACAATACTGCATCAACAATAAATAAAACAATACATAAACCCTCAACCTTCATTAGTCTGTTCTCGCCAAACGACCAACACACCATAGCAACCTAGAGAAACCATCAAAAACATTCCGAAAACAAATTCCAAAAACAACGAGGAATAAAATTCTTTCCCATCTCCCTTAATACACTTCTTAAGAGCTCCGTTCCCTCTTAACACTTGATATCGTTCGGCTCTGATAATCAAAGGTTTCACGTATCAATAAAACCGAACATTACCCATTGTGAGTGGATGATGGCAAATAGAAGGAGATGGAGGTCCGATGAAACAATGATGTTCTCTCTTTCGGGAAAAATAAACGTGGAGGAGAAACTGAGCGCATCAGACGTAGAAAAAAGTGTAGTAAAAAAGTGGGATCTCTAGGGAACGGGAATGATAGTGGGTCGGCGAAAGAGTAGATTTCGGTTCGGTGAAAATTAAAGGGCAGAGGAAGCTTCGGAGGTGTGGGGAAGTGGGTTTAAGAGAACAGCGGAGGGCGTGGAAAGGAAAAGATTTATTTTCTTTGGCGTCTGAGAGACGAACGGCGATTCTTCGGACGTGAAACACTTTCGCATTTCGATACATACGTTTCTATGCCAATCAGCTATCGATACTTGAACGAAAGCAACTATAGGTATCCAAAAATACAGAATGTGGGTATAGATAATGGAAATTCGTGTACAATATCATCTATAAAAATTTTCATACTCCAGAGAGTGTTTAATTCAATATTAATTTTCAATTAAATCTGTCCTACAATTTCTTTAAAAATCACCAAAAAATAATCTAGAAATACTGTTGAAATTCCACGATTGTTTTCTCGTTAAGCTTAGTATATTTTTATCACTATTCTTCCAGCTAATATTCATGGTAATCCATCAATATCCCCGTTTCAGTATTCGTATTTTTGTATTCAATAAATCTCATTTTAAACTATAAAATCTAGCATTTTTATCCATAAACACCGAATACTCAAATTTCGTAAATATCTATTTATGAGCCTACCAAAATGCCTATGGAAAAATACTACAAAATTCTTTCAAAAACTGCGTATTGTTAGGAATAATCTAGTCTTTAATAATTATTTTCTTTGAAAGATCCTATATATTTTAAGTTTAAGATACCATACTAAAAGGGGAACAAAGTATAAGAATATCCAAAACTAACTATTACTTTTAAAGTCATATAAATTCGATGACAGTATCAACATTTTGTAATAAGAGTACTCTGATTGGCTCAGATTAATGTGAAACACATACATTAGTTTTCATAGACTAATAAAATAACGCATCAATCACTGAAGATGAACCAGATACAGAATTAAAACAAATTTAATTCGAAATAAATTGATCGCACGTAAAACTTTACTTACTGATGTTACCTCACATCATTTTTGCCCTTCAGATACAGAATTAAATGAAGGAGAGGTAACCCGACTTCCTTATCCTTCACCACTCCTTCGAACGAATTTATTTTTTAATGCGATTTGCGTCCCCTCGACGGAAAAACACTTATTTTCGATCACCGCCCTCCGAGCGTTCGAAAAATAATGCGTAATGAAGTTAGCGATGGGAGGAAGGGCAGTTCCTCCGCCCGCGATGTTCTTCTTCGTTGGAAAAGACACGTGATTGCTTTTTTCCTCTATCAACTCGGATATTCCCCCATCGATCGGATCCGAAGATTTTTAATAGAATGCATGCCTCCGGGCGATTAATTTAAAACTTGATTCCCTCGAACTTATTTTCTACGGTAATGGAAAGGAATGAGGAACTAAAATTTTAGCTTCGCTTGAATCAAGAATCAAAGTTTAAAATATTTCGATTATCGATATAGATGTTTATATATGCAAATATTTAAAGATAATTATAACTTGCTAAACGACATCTCCCATGAAAGACATTTGTCTGGAGACTTAACGTTCAATACTGAATATTTAATTTCACACTATTTCAGATTTCATTCTCAACAAGTAAGTTACATTTATTCTAGTACGCTCATTATTATCAATCAATACGTGAAAATAATAATTAAAACGAGGAAAAATGTATTCATGAACTACGATGTTAAAGGAATCGTATATTAAAATTTATAATCGAACAAAAATTGGCTTCTTAACGAACATTCCCTAACAGCTACTTACAGTATCCGTAATACATATTTCCTCTATTCATAAAAGTATAACTTTGTTAGCACAGTTGATTTTCTATTCTTCTTTTGAAATATTAATACACTGTTAGTTTCAGGGTGTACGTAGCTGACTAACGCTTTCCGCTACAATAGGGAGAAAAGACACAATGTCACTCGTAAAACAATTTCTAAACTTTCTAAAATAAATTATTTTCCTACCCGTATACGACTGTGGACAAGCCTAAGTAACGTTCTAAACTATAACCATTAGAGGAACATAACAAATATTATAAATACGTAGCAATTACGCAAATTATTAAGCAATCACGCACTAGTTATGGACTCGAGGTCTGAAATTAACAATAACTAATTGTATGACAAAAATGTAATTTATCGAAGAGAAAATCAAAATTATTAATTATAATCACAATATTATCTGTATATCAGTGTATTATCATTCAGTTCTCAGCATAATTGGCTGATAATCGATAGATCATAACCATGGATACAAAACTACGAGTTTTATGGTTACTAAGCAAAAACAAGCGAATATTCATAATGAGAATATTTAATCTTTACGAAGTCAAGTACGACTTAAAGTACGAATCAAACACTCATCGAGAGAGTCTCTATTCTTAGCCCTCAGTTCGGAGGCCCTGGAACATAAATCCCTCTTTGACACTGAGCTTAATTGGGCGGAGAGCAAGAGAGGGCCATCAGTAGCAAGACTGATTTATGTTCACCTCCAAAACTCTTCATCTTACCTCCCGTTGTGGGATAAGCACCGCTTCCAAAGCAGCGGGAGGTATGATTCTCAATGCCTCCACCGATACACGCATCTATGCGTATACGTAGGTCGGAATTTTTGGAATAGACTGGAATGCCACGGATTGATCGGGAGTTATACACCAATGAGACTATCACACATAAAGGAATCATTATTTCAGTTATATTTTATCAACGTGATGAAATGAAAAATTAAGATTAGACTCGATGTGAAATGATACTACCGTGGTACCCAGAACGCCCCATCAAGAGTTATTTTTGGAAAACTAAGGGAAATTTTATGTTATGACTGATATAGATACTTTCCCAGCGTAAACGAATACTCTGGCAGTGCTGTTCAGAACGGCAGGTGGACGAGAGAACCTTGCTTTAGCTTCCTAGAACGTCTAATATACCACTGAAAGTCGAATGGCTACCTTTTGTAGCGAGTCAAATTCTAATGAAACCTTACATGAAATTATCTGTTTGCTAGTGTCCTATGTTCCTCATAAGATCTTATCTTCAATGCCAAACGGTCATGGGTTTCCACGTATGTGAAAAGTTTTACTAAAGATAATAATTATTCATTTGTAAATATGAAACAAACGTAAGGAGAAAGAAATGAATTAGTATTTGCAATTTCACATAATTTTACAAAAAAACTAATTCCTTAAAATGTTTAAGAACCGGAAGATATTTTAGATGTAGAGTTTTACGTTTTATTTATATTTTTAACTAGACTGTAAATCACAAATTTCTTATACGCAATAAATACGTCAGATTAACGATTATGAAATAAAGCATTCATGTGTCAAATATCATAATGAATTGAAAATCTATTATCTATATGCTACTTTTATAAAACATCGATATTAATTTTAAAAATTACTTATGGATGATAATAAAATTAAATACTTACAATAAGGGAATACAACTCTTACACAAAGTATTATTCAATTTCTTTGAATTTACAAATTAAAAAGGTGTCCACGTCTATCACATTAACTATGATGGAAAAATTATACCAATGTTGGCATACGGAAAAAAATATGTCAGAAGTGGGATTCGAACCCACGCCCGGAGAACCGGACTGCGACCTGAACGCAGCGCCTTGGACCGCTCGGCCATCCTGACTGTTATCACCACTGTATCTCACACGAAAATTTTCTCTACGTAGATTTTCCCCTATGATTATTGTAGCTCCAAGATTCTTTTACATGAATTTCTCAAACAGGAATCAGAATCTTCACATAATAAAACACATCTACGACATCAATGCACTAAATTCGGGTTGGCTCACCATCAAGAGGAGATGATTCGTTACTTTATAGATGATTCGAGCGTCTAATTTGGAAGCGGTCCATTTTAGATAGCTGAGAGAGCGCCTCGGGATATGTACCACGCAGATAAACGAAAAAAAAAAGAAAAACATCTCGATGTACCGCTACAAATCGAGATTAGGTTTTGAACTCCTGAATAATGCTCGTCCTAATCAGAAGCTCCTTTCACCATCACATTAACGTAATGAAGAAAATCGAGGATTTTAAAAAATCCGGACGTCACCCGCCTTTTGAATGGACCAAGGTCTCGATTCCCCATTTGCGAGATACGCTTCATTCCCCTAAACTATTTATAGAAAGCCGACCTCAGCGCATATATATAGGGGAAAAAAGACATTGTCCACACATCGCGGGAATATTTCCACGGAGGCCCTGAGATGCATCCAATTAACACGGGGAGAGCCAAAAAAAGGGGGACAAACACGGGAATTCTTTTTCATTTTTTATCCGAAGGAAGAGTTCCTCGCGAGAGCTTTTAAATATTTTCATTTGTGTACCCTGTGACCCCCTTCTTCAGATGACTTTTGACTCAAACGGTCGAAGCCGAGGGAGATCAAAGCGAAGGTGGCAGGTGAGTGGATAGGTTATTTATGTGAGTCTCTTTTTCCATAACCCTCCGATGGCGTTGCAAGACACGCGACGTTGGGGGAGGGGAGCACTTCAGAAATTCACCGGGTGCCGAACCCAAAGCATACACACACGGAAAAAAAATGTCCCCAACCGATGACCATCTTTCCATACCTTCAAAAAGTTTTCCTTTGAGCGGAGGCGGTGAAATATCCAGTAGCAAAGAGCGTGAATGGGTAAAAAGGGATGGGTTTGTGTACGGAATCGGCGCTAAATGAATTGGATTGAGGTTGTGTAGGTTGGTTTGGTGCACGGATTGGAGCAGGAGGATTAATTTTAGAAGGGCTTGGAGAACGAGTGACGGAGCGTATTAATTCATTTGGATAAAATGAGTCGAAGATGGGGTGGATAAAAAGTTTGTATCGGAGGTAGAAAGCAGTGGAAGGATAGTCTATCTGAAGAGATCCCTAGATATACATCTTTTACATAAGTTGTTTCACATGCGACTTACTCTAACTCTATTGTTTCGAAACAGTATCAAGAACTATATTATCATTACTTAATCACCTATGGATGGGGATCAATCATCATCACTAAATTGGAAGACACAACCAAAGATTCAATCAGTATGTAAATATTGAGAAAATAGTTCATTGAAGATGTTTCCGAAATCATGCACCTGACTTGTAGCATAGGAGGTTCGAACAGCGCGAATAAAATAAGAAAATCTGACGCGAAGACAAACCGGATAATAAATCCGTTTTATCAGCAAAAGAAGTGTAAGTAAGTAATTGATTTCGGGAAGAACCATGGTGCTATAAATTGCCGGAAAGCAGATACTAAGTGGTTTAATCACAGGTATATAAAGGTTTACTGGTAAGTATTAAGTCTCACTCGATAAGAATTGCACCGAAAAAAAATTGTTTTTGCTATCAATTATTGGCTCACTTTATGTTCTATTCATATGTTTCCATATCAATTTCCATTAAAAAAACATTGAAAAGAGGAGCATAGATAAAATGATAGTTTTACAAACAATTTAAATGTTTAAAACAGTATGTATAATCATTCAACATTTGAACCTAACATTATCATCAAAAAGATACTCAGAGATCGGATGAACGTTATTATCCCTTTTCAATAATCGTAAATTGTTACGCGTATAAAATGGCAGTTTTAGCCGTTTACCAGTTCTTCCCATGTAAATGTTTAAAGGACAATATTCAAAATGTATATTTTGTTTGAATTCCTTAAAATTTTTAAAACACTTCAAAAATGAGAGTGGAAAATGATGTTTACTATGTCTAACGAAAGAGAAGAGAAGGTTACCTTTTACAACATAGTTCTCCTAATCAAATCTTGAAATCCGTTACGTTGTTTACTGATGAGATACAGCACAATGATGATTCCGCCATCTTGAATCAGCACAAATCGCTCTCAATTTCTATTCTGTACTCCATTCTCGAGTAGATAACTTGGTAAAGATCAATATTTTGTATCATTCGCGCTGACTGAAACCATGAACGAAAACTTGAAATCTGCGGACAGAAAACACTTTATCAAAAAGTTTCCCAGGTACGATACGGTACCTTCGACCGAAGATAAACAAACTTTGCACTTAATTCCAATCGTTTCACAATATTTTCGAGCTCTATAGTTATTAATTACGTTACAATCAATAAACAGTAAGGAAATGTATAGGGTAGAGAGCTTACAAACAATACCATAGCAACGCTCATCGCAAAAGCTCAACTCAAACTGAAAGCGAAATAATACTTCCGCGGTACGAAAAAAACCCCTTTATCCCCTTTCCAATTTCTTTTCGAAAAGTAAAGAAAATTTGAGTTATGATTGATATTAATACTTTACCAAAGCTCTGGCAGAGCTGTCCACAACGACGCGTGAAAGTGAAACCATCGCTTTAGCTTGTAAGAAAGTTTCATGAAACATTGAAATTCTAATGCCCAATTCTTCTGACATGTCTGAGTCCAATGGCATCCTTACTCGCTTTGGTCATCGTCTTCCGAGCGGGTGGTGTCGCTACTATCTGCACTGAAGAATCGCAATATTTGATGGTGCAACCATAAGAGCCTTTGCGAAAAGGAATTCATTCGACGGAAACCTGTGTGCGTCCCGACGTTTGCCGAATGTTCCGATATCAACTGCAAAATCCATCGCATTTGGCTGATTTATCTTTTTGGACTCAGGAATGAAATGGAAAGTGATTTTTAAGGCAAGTGTTTCCTATCTTGGTCTTAGTTACTAACTCTGGAAAAATATTCTGGAATATAAAATAGAAAAAGTAGAGGTACTTTGGTAATAGAAATTCAGTTACATTAATATTAATAGTTATTAACATGTTAAATCATCATTATCATCGCCACGGGATAGCATTACGATAGGTAGCCATATTGTAATTTATTATTACTTATTTATTAAAATACATGTATTAATTATCATAACAGTTACATTAAATACAAATACATATAGAAATTTAAAAAATATGCGAGTTAGAAGCACATTACATGCTATACATACACGTCACAGTCCACTGCAATAACGCTCTATAAACCATGCATCCACTTACGCATTCATACACTAATACAAACAAAAGGCGTTGATGCCACTTGTCATATCATCATTTATCACGTGAGTTTTTCAGAGTTCCTGATTGGTTTTCACGGCTACCGTAGCGGTCACGTAGCCCACGATGTCTCCGAATATCACCCCACCCCACTACTCGATTCCCTGATTGTCTCATATTTAGTTATCGGGCGGATCACACGTCGCGGAGTTGTTTAGTATTCATACGCGCCTTCGTAATAAAATCTCAACTACCATTGCGGGAAAGTCTAGAAAAGATTCGTTGAGTTGATAGAGTTGTTCTATACTTTTCGATTTAAATAAAATTATTTATGATTATCGTTATAATATATTATATAAATTTATGTACATAATAATCAAAATTATTTATGAAATTTATATCCAAGCCTTTGTTTAGCTCATTTTAGAAATATATATATATATATCAGATATCCTATTGAATTATGACTTCCATATTATCCATCAGAATTGTCCGTTTATGTGTTCTATATTCTGTGTAGAGATAAAGTATGAGCTATAAAAATGGTAACTGAATGAAGAATATGGAGAAATAAAGTGCAAACGAAGAGAAAGCGTACATTTGTAGTTCATTCGAATGGAAACTTCGGGGAAACCTAATTAGGGATAATGCCTGTCTACTGATTCTGATAACCAAGAGACATTATACACGTTGAATGTTACCATGGAGAAAAACCCTTTAAACATCATCTATTGCATTAGATTATTTGTTGGATAAAATATCATTTATAATCGATTTTGCCATCAAGGAAACTTATTAGGCCCTAAAAACAATCTTATGCGGAAAGAAGTATAATTGGAACGGTGGTATTCAGGTTATATCCAATGAATGTCATATTCAATATATAATGCGTAAATAATTATTAGAGGTATTTTTGATCTGTTGGTTTTGATAGGAAATTAATGCTTATATAGATGTATTTTACCATTTTTTTTATGGTTTGTTTTTCTATATTAATTTTGATTTTGAATGTAAATAATATTTGTTACATCGATATTATTTCCGTCACAATTAGGAGATATCTTACAGAGTATAAAATAATGGTGTACATCTTCACTCTTACTAGTATTTAATTTTTCGATTTATTAACTCAAAGTTATACTTGGTTGATGCTTCACTTGATTAGAATATCATATGGATAATATAATTATATCATAGCAGAATATATTATAGTTTCCTAATTTCAGAACTCCTGTTATGTATTAATCACAGCTATAATATCAAATTTTAATTCGAATGACTCTGGATTAGTCTTCCGAAAATTCTTTCCTTTTGTGGAAGGAAACGGCTGAAGTTTTAAATAGCACCTTCTGGAAAGCCCCGAGATAAAATTTCCTTCCGACTGAGACAACGGAGCCTTTTATTGCTATAAATCAATACGGAGGCACATTTTAAGAATAGCCCATAACACCCACTCGAGAGATAAAAGAGGGTATGAGAATTATTAGGCAATTAAAATAAGGTGATGATGAGCGAACTAGGAAAGAGGGGTAATTAAAGAAACCGAAACTTATAAAGGGACACGGAGAAAGGGGATATGAATAATTAAACGGAACATGGGATTAAAAACGCCGAACCATAGGAAACTGAACGAGATATAATGTCGCAAAGGAAATGGGCTAAACAAGGGAATGAATTGTGCGATGGTGGCGCCTCTGACGGGGTCCAGGAGACAGTCCGTCATGGTTTCCGTCTCCAAGGAAAGTGGAAGATTCTTTATCTTTCGATGGGAACGCACCCAAATTAATGCTAGGAACATGGGTAGGAGTAGGATCAAAGATTTTTAAAAAAGAAAAATTGTATTTTTGGTTCCTTTGGTGATTAACACAAAGTCTTAATTAATTCAGCATCTGCTAGAGACTTAATGATATCTGCCGCTATTAGGGACTGTAATAGAACGATACTCAGATTAGAGGAATTTGTTTATCATCGTTATGTCCTCGTGGAACACAATATTATTGTTTATGTCAACTCTTGCAACACCTGTTACCACCAAGATATCGATCAGGAAATTTTTATGTTTATATTCTTGCGTTGCTATGGCATTTTATTCCCATCGCAATTACATTAAAGAAAGAATAATTGAGAATTAATTTTATATTTATGATATTTGATTTTTTCACTTCGTATTTCTGCTTATAATGATCGCTATATAATGATGCTAAATATTTATATTCAATATTGTAAATTCTAGTGACTACTCAAATATTCATTTAAATTTTGCTACTAAGCTCAAGATATCACTGAAACTAAATTGAAATAGTATACTAAGTGTATCTCCAAAATATTTCTCAGCATTTTATTTGATAGAAGGATCCAGCAAACTAGTGATAGACATGTTCTGCGGATATGATAATTTTTAGATTGCAAGCCCGGTTCTTTATGAGTTTTTGAATATTCATTATTTTTCCAAAATCAATACGAAGTAATATTTAAAATAAAACAAAATGAGGATTATGAATTTATGGAGTTTAGGCATGAACACTCAGTGCAGATGATGAGGGCAGAATCCTTCGTTTGGATTGGATGGACCATTAGCTATCAATAATTATAGTAGATTTTCAGCTATAACTTTCAAAATTCCAAATTTTTTATAGCATAATTAAGTCATCTAACTTCATCTTAATCAACTCTTTTGTAATAGTGCGCAGTAGATATTGGAAATAAGAGAACGTAATTTTATAACGTTTTCAAGAAACAATAATATAAGTGAAGAGATTGAAAATCATGTAAACAGTCAACACCGTTCTATAGATTTATGGATAGTTGAATTATAAGCATGATAAGTTTGAGTCAAACTGTACATGGATTACACTCTCGAACGAAATGTCAGAATTATGTTCATTTGTGGAGAAGAAATGATAATGGCAGATACTGAAGGGGAATTAGAACTGAAGGAGAGAA